>OY039086.1:15000000-17500000 GCA_955850985.1 Elophila nymphaeata | reverse complement strand
ATTAAGATATTACGCGCGCGACACGTCATTTTCGTAAAACGCTCGAGCGAGTGAGAGTAAGTACGGTGACGTCACGACAGGCGCATGCAGCTTTAAAGGAAAAATTAGCGCGAGGACACTTTCACGAATCTTTAATATATTATGAAACCATTTGAAGTGCTACAGAAAAAAATTAAACGTCATATTTTAAGTTGGAATATCTATATGTATTTGGAAAAAATAAAATAAAAACACCGCTCCCACCCACATTCCTTTTATAGACGATACCGAGATCATACTGCAGGTCTTCTCCGGAGAGATTAGCGAGTTTTCTCGAAACTATGGTCATCACAAATGCAATGTCGGGTCTCGTACCGACCATTAAATATGTCAGTGCTTCTACAACTTGCCTATACTCATATACTCATCTACACTCTCTAGTTTCTGAGGCACATCTTCTATTACTATTGGTGTTGTCACTGGTATGCACTTTTCCATTCCAAATCATTTCAAGAAGTCTGATGTATTTTTACATCGCTATCTTTTCTCTTTTCTATCTCTATACTAAGAAAGAACGAGACAGTCTTCGTGGTTATTTTAAACCTTCGTTTTAATTGTTCAATGAACTCATCTATTATTTCTTGATATCTTCCTATCCGTAATCAACATAATATAAAGCTACTATTAGCTTTCTTCCATCAGCTTTAAACTTTTGAAAAAGGCACGGATAAGTTTCACTTGCTTTAAATCCGGTTTCCTTGTATTAATAGTCTAAGATGGTTTTTTTTCCAGCAGCGGGGTGTTTGTTTAAAAGTCCAATCCGACTCGTCTTTAATCTACAAACACTACCTGTCCCATCATCGTAACCGACTGGTTGCCTCATGTAGATCTCTTTTTCTGAGAGAAATCCATATGAGAAGGCTGTTGAGACGTCCAACTGACACCTCTGCATCCCTAAAGTTGCTGATAAAGCCAATTTTAGAATCTAAGGGTTTCTCCAAAAAAATGAAATCTCTAGACCTTATCGAAGATTTGTTACTTTGTGCGAAAGGCGATGGCCATCGTCATGATCGTAGCCCATTAAAATACACATATTTGCCATACGCTGTATTTTTTGTTCCTATTTTGGTTGGGTATATGCACATAGCACGTAGAGTCTATAATTCTTAAGTGGAATAAATTTTGCGTTTACAAAGGCTTAAATATTTTTAATTCAGGGTCGATTGGTCGATAGAAGTACCGTATATCTGCACTACTACGAGGTGTAGATGTGACGATGGTGACGCTGCTTTTGCAGGGGAATCGGCGCATTACAACAAATACTTCTTCTTCTTTTACATTAATGGCGATCACAACACATAAAGATTACGCATTGCGCCAATATCAAGTGAAAATGTATGTACATAAAGTAACCGAAAATTGTACGGTAGAATGAGTTTAAAATGGAGTCTCTCAACACATCATGTTTTTGCAACAAGAACTCGGGAGAAACTCCCGACTCACATCACTATGGGAGATGTGTCAATGTCACTGTCAGTTAGCATTCATCGTGGCTTATTCTCTTTAATCTGTGTTCAGGCGATCGATGTCGGTGACACGAAGATATTATCAATATTTTTGTAAACAATTGAAAATATTTAAGAATTAATTCACTATCAGTGTACGGGAATTGAATACGATCAATGTGAAATATGTCTAATATCAATTATACTACTCGTACGGAAGGACAGACGAAGATTAATACTATAATATGGACTGTGCCAAATTTTATTAATTTATTAGAAAACAAAACTGCAAAAGAATTTCGAACCGAAAAATCTAAGGATTCCAGTGTTGACCTAATAGAGTCTCGATTCCAACTGAAGATGCAGTTCCTGGGTCGGGATAACGATATTATTGAAATATATTACTTGTCGCCGATACCTGTATTTTTGAAATCAATCCTTACTATATGCTTGAAACGTTTTGAGGAGCGGTCTATAGTTATCAAAGAATACCACACAGTCCAAGGGAATAAATGGCAATTTCTAGCAACCTTATTTAAACGTGACATTGCAAGTTACGATGGCCGCGAAATTTTTCTTCTAAGTGATGGAAGTTTACGACTAAAGTTTCAGTTTATGGTGACAAATGACATAAAAGTAGACAGATCTCATATACCAGAGGTGCAACTTAGCAATGATTTTGAGAATCTCCTTAACAATGGGTTGTTTTCTGACATAACAATGAAATCTCATGAGGGTATAGAATATAAAGTTCACAAAGCAGTGTTGGCTAGCAGGAGTGCAGTACTGAAGGCAAATTTTGAACATAATACAACTGAATGTTATACTAACATTGTGGAATCTCCTCTTGAATCTGAAGTTTTGCGGGAAGTACTAACATTCATTTATAGCGACAAAGCACCACGAGTAGACGAAATACCTGAGAAATTACTGGCGGCTGCTGATTACTATCAACTTAGTCGTCTGAAGAGTCTCTGTGAAGAAGCTTTACATAAGAAATTAACTGTGGAAAATGCTATAGAAACTCTTCAACTGGCAGATTTACATTCAGCTAAAACACTAAAGCTATTAACCTTAGAATTCATAAAGGATGGGCAGGCTAAGCTCATAATTAAAACAGAGGGCTGGGCTAAAGTGAAGTCAGTTGAACTCATTAAAAGAATATATGAGTACATTATGGCGGATGATATTGATGCAGATATAAAATAATTACAGATTCGCAAAAAATAAATTTCCTCGAATTAATCTATGTATTTTGTTAAATGGTATTTACTTGTCATAATATTTTTTTCTATTTTTCCAGTAAAAGCATTTTGTTCGTTAGTAGGTATACTATCAAATGAATAATTATACATTTAAAAATTTTATGACCAACACCAAATTTATTGTCAAATAAATAACAATACCCCAAGACTTTCACAATAATATACTTCTTATAAGTTCTTCACTAATATTATTCATTCAATATGTATAATGGCATGTAAAATGGGTTCTATTGAACAGATTCTTCTTATTTGATAATGAAAAATTAGCTATATGACCCTGAGATATACATACCTAACCTTAATAGTGCAATTTTTTACATTATTACTCGTAACATTTGAATCTGTTATTTAGTATATTAAAATGATTTTGTCAAATTAAAATTAAGTTATTGTTTATTTTTACCCGGTATATACCCAGACTGCTGAGATGATTTTAAGTGTAACATTGTCCTGGCTTCACTTGGTTTTTTAATAACTGAAGTATTGCCATAGATGTACAATTACTGATGTTTAAGTATTGCATTTTTGGTACCGCTTTTGCGTGTGTAGGCGACAGCCCGGCAACCTGTCACTAGTTTTGGAGTACTGTATGGCCTATAATAACAGCTATGGCTTTGTATGTTACCCATGTAACATAATGCTTAGTTCAACCCCTTTTGGGGTTGTGAGAGTGCTTATATGTATGTATTGTTAATTTTTATCACTTTATAATATCATTAGATCAAATAAGCTACTATTTCAGGATACTATAAAAAAAAAACCAGAATTGTAAGTCCATTTTTAGACAACTTTTCTATTCTATTCTATTCTTAATGGCCTCGCGTCGCATTAAGCTTACGCATTTTGCCAATGTCAAGTGAAAATGTAACTAAAGTATGTAACAAAAATTGTATGGTTGATTGAGGTTAAAAATGGAGTCTCTCAACACGTGTTTTTACGACAAGAACTCGGGAGAAACTCCAACAACTTTTATTTTGATAACAATGCAAAGGTATGTCAAAACCATTTTGATTGGTGTGAAAAGTTGTTTCACCTTTTTATAAACTTAAGTGGGTAGAGTTTCAAGGCTAATACAGTAATTATAAAATTCTACTTTCGCAGATTTTGAAGTCATTGGTGATTGATTAAAATGGACTGCCAAATAAAACTTGTATGAAAGTTTTAATGTGACATGCAAAAATTAAACACTGCAATAATAAAAAGATTTTATTTTCAGCTATTACCATCAGTACTAGAGTCGCTATCACTAGAGTCACTGTCGCTCTGTTGCACATTCATATGATTTCTATTTGTATTTACAAACAAATCGTCTTCATCTGTCTTCACCTCTTCCTTTTTGCTATCTTCAAACTCTTTTGGCCAAATATTATTTTCCTTGTAATATTTGATAGAGTGCTTATTCATAATTTTAACTATTTCTGCTTTAACTTTGTCACCCTCAGGAATGGGTTCAACTAGAATATAGTCACCCCGTTTTACCCATATGTTTTTTCTAAATTTCGTTGGCATCGACACTAGATATTCCTGACCAGTTGGTGTAGCAACCTGAAAGAAAATTTGCAAGTCCTCAGTAAATGCACACATACCAATACTACTTTTCTAAATTTATAAAAGGATATTATTATACATTTGCTATATGTTTAAAATGTAATGTGTAATTTTAACTAAGTAAATAATAATGCAAACATATTGATAACATAATTTGCAACCTCATGAAGATTGTTTCCTTTACTTTTGAGAACTTTTACAACACTTTGATTTTGTTTAGGCAGCTCAAAGTCATCCCAAAGTGCTTCATACATTACATGTTTCCTTTTGGTAACTTTCGACATGATTATATCGATTCGATAAGCATTTATAATTTGAAGAGCAATAAAGTATGTTTATTTTCTTTCTATATGATGTGAACTCCATTCGTTCAATAAAGTTCAATCTTAAGCAGCGTCCCCACTAGAGCCGCGCGGCTTTTTGTGGCCGCGCGGCCGGGCCTCGCGAGGCTTATTTGTTTTAGACGTGTGTCGCTCTATAAGGAACCGACTCAGTGTTCCGAAACAGTAATGTGAACCAAATGTTCCGGAACAGTTGCCCGGCATAAAATGTTTCATTTGGAACTCGATCACCTCAACCGACGCGACGAACGACGGACACGAGCGATGCGAGTGAGAGAGAAGTGAATATGCGCACAGCGCTCACTGATTCAGTGACTCAGTCTGTGTACAGTACAGGTATACCCCGACCACCGCCGTTGCTTTACACAAAATAAGTCTTTGTTACTATGTTCATAAAGTTTAAAATCACAAATAAAAGAAGACGCTTCGGATACCACCTATATATGTAATATCATCTTATAACAAATAATACATTGTGAATATTATACCTACACATAAACATTAAAAAAACAGATAGAGTTACTTTCGCATTTATAATATTAGTAAGGATTTAATGATAAAATAACGACGTAGAAACAGATACAAATCTCTGCGCGAGGCGTTAGCTAATTACCTATGTTACTCTATTTCAATGATATGAATGTTCCAAATGAAACATATCACTGATCCGGAACTTTGTACTGTTCCAGATTCAAATGTTCCAATCTCAGTAGTGATACATTTTTGCCACGACTAATTTGTTTTATTGCAACGCGTCCTCACTATAAGTAAGTAAGTAATTTCATTAATGGCAAAGGTTTTATAAAAACATTTTGCCAGCGTCACGTCAGCTATAGATATAGAATAAATAAACGGTTCATGTTAAATAAATTTCAATAAAGAGCCTCGCGGCCCGCCATGCGCAGTTGTTTTCGAGATGTACGAAGAAGAAGATGTGACTTATAAGATTGTGAATCTTCTTATCGACTTAGCCTTTGTCTAGTTCAAGAATTGTAGCAATCTCTATCAGCGCATTGTTTCTTTTGTTTTTATTTTTAACCGACTTCAAAAAAAGACGAGGTTCTCTATTCGACTGAATGTTTTTTTTTGTTTTGTTTTTGTATGTATGTTCCGCGATTACTCGGTCAATTATGTATCGATTTTGGTGATTCTTTTTTCGTTAGGAAGGTCATACTTCAGAGGTGGTCCCGTATAAATTATGCCGAAATTGGATCAGTACTTTTTTGTTGAAATGGTAATTTTATTGGGGATTAAATAATGATATCATCCACGAACACAAAAATAATGATTCTATTTTTAGGTACGTCAAGATCAGAGATGGCCCGTATAAATTGTATCTATATAAATTCGACTCTTTTTGAACAAATCATTAATAACAAAAAAAAAAAGTTTTAGTTAGTTTCCGTTAAGTTTTAATGTGCGCTTAGTAGGCCTATTCATTTTCAATAAAATATACTTAATTTCCACTTAGATTTTATAAAAATAAAAGTCCCATAATACCGGGCGCTCTCTGTATAAATCAATTAATAAAAGAGTTTTATCGTCGGTCCACTCCATTTTGACGCGAAAGACACACAACTCGATGTAGCGGCGGTGACTAGCGCACTGATCGGCCGCGCGGCCCGTCCTCACTTCCCAGAGCCGCGCGGCTTTCTTTGAAGTAGACCGACAACCGCCGGGTCACGCGAGGCCGGCCGCGCGGCTCAGGCCTCGCTCACGTACACACTCACGAGGCTTGGCCGCGCGGCTGGGCCTCACGGAGCCGCGCGGCCCTAGTGGGGACGCTGCTTTAAGTTCAATATTTGGTTTCAATACACACTACAAATAAAATAACCTCAAAATTATTTACTCTGTGGTTCTCATTTGGTTAATTAGACAAAGCAAAATTATTCATACAGCCACACTGACAATTACTTTTTTTTTTTGGTTCAATTTTCCCTGTTACGGGACGGCAAAGGGATCTAGCCCATACAGCCAAGTCTTTAGTTTCATCTTCTTTCTTAATTTTTGTATTAAAATGTGGATGCCACACTTTTTAATGCATCTAGGGAGTGCTTGGCGAGAAATGCATGGTACAGACCTCATGATGGTGACTGATAAGAATTGTATAATGGGATTTCCAACCACTATACAATTCTCAACGCCACATACACAAAACCTTTATTTCAATGATTCCTCATAACTGTTCATCAACACGGATGCTTATGCAACAAAACGACACCACTTTCACTGCACAAAATCCACTCCGAAGCAATTTTGAATTATCGAAATAAAGATCGACATCCAGACGCCATGATTACCCGCCAAACACCTCCAATTACTTTTTTCTTTCTTTTTTTTTGGTTACATTTTCCCTGTTACGGTACGGCAAAGGGATCTAGCCCATACAGCCAAGTCTTCAGTTTCATCTTCTTTCTTGTTTTTTGCATTAAAATGTGGGTGCCACACATTTTAATGCATCTAGGGAGTGCTTGACGAGAAATGCATGGTACAGACCTCATGATGGTGACTGATGAGAATTGTATACAATTCTCAACGCCACATACACAAAACCTTTATTTCAATGATTCCTTATAACTGTTCGTCAACACGGATGCTTATGCAACAAAACGACACCACTTTCACTGCACAAAATCCACTCCGAAGCAATTTTGAATTATCGAAATAAAGATCGACATCCAGACGCCATGATTTCCCGCCAAACAGCTACTTTTTTTCTTAAATTTTCCCTGTTACGGTACGGCAAAGGGATCTAGCCCATACAGCCAAGTCTTCAGTTTCATATCTTCTTTCTTGATTTTTGCAAAAAAATGTGGGTGCCACGCATTTTAATGCATCTAATCTAGGGAGTGCTTGGCGAGAGATGCATGGTACTCACCTCATGATGGTGACTGATGAGAATTGTATAGTGGGATTTCCAACCACGTCATATACACAAAACCTTTATTTCATTGATTCCTCATAACTGTTCAACACTGGATGCTTATGCTACGAAACGACACCACTTTCACTGCACAAAATCCACTCCGAAGCAATTTTGAATTATCGAAATAAAGATCGACATCCAGACGCCATGGTTTCCATCCAAGAGATCCAAACACTCTACAGTTACTTTTTTAAAATTTCACTATTACGCCACATTTATTCCATACAGCCATGTCGTCAGTTTTCAACCGACTTGGGAGGAGGTGTCAAAAGGAGGTTTTCTATCTTAGACAAAGGATCATAGGTCTGTATGTATTTTTTTTATATATAGTACACCTCATTATTGGTCTGAGTGATTGATCAGTATCACTACTATAAAAATCATACGGAGATCTACTGAACCCTTCAACAATTTATTTATGTTTACTTATATCTTCTTTTTTTTTGTCGGTGAGTTCAAATATGCATTTACGCATCGTCCCTGCGGGGTAGTGCCAACCGCAGGGGATATGTGGGACTCGAGGTAAAGGCGTTCCCTCCATACCCACTAAGCATCCTCCCCAGCCTGACCTACAGTGCGCTATTGCGGGACGGCTCGGAATCTGCGCACGTGAGCGCAACTACACCGAGACCGTCCCAACGCTGCCCGTCTAGGCACTCCTTGTGCACCAATTGATCGCCAGCAGCCCACAGTGGCTACCGTTGGCCGACGCCGGCCTTGTAGGCCGCCTCCTCACCGACGGCTGCTCGACCTGGCGCGTCCTCCTGACGAAGGCACCGGGAGCAGCCATCGGACCGCATCCGGGGGATCCTTTTCAGGGGCGCAGTCGTGCCCCTGAAAAGGGCCGACCGGAACTAGCCGTAGTGGGAGAACAAAAACAGACGATGGCATGTGACTTCGAATGCAAAGGGAGACTGACATTAAAAGCCACACACCCGCAGAGAGAGTTTCCCCACCACGTTACCAGGGTCCGCCACGAGGAGGCTTCCGGACGTGGACCCCAAGTTTACTTATATCTTAGATTATACCTGTCGATGGAGCATATACCTATCTATAATCATCATTTTGATCTTTAATAACAATATTTTATTTAACATGGCACAATAAAACATCAATTTATGAGATTACCTAATCATTTATTAACTTTACACTTATTCAACACGTCAAATATATTCAACGACTCTCCGTTGGGTATGCCGTATCCTTTCTCTAGGCCGTGGGGGTTAGAGGGAGTGCTGCAGCTCAAGTTAGACTCCTTCCTCAACACTTGGTCAACTTCCACTGATGTGAAGAAAGCCACTGATAATGGTAGATCGTTGATGCCGACTCTATAAAATAAATGTGAAGTCAGATTATATCAACAAAACATCGAATACTTACAATGCGTAACAAAAATAACACACACCCTTATTTTTGTTCTCATGTCGTACCGTTTTTGTAAACTTTATTACCATTACTTATACCTCGGTCTATTTTAGTTGTAAAGTTATTTAAGCAAGGGTTATTTTTTACTTTCTCGTATACGTGGTATAGATGAAGTCTTGTAATCATCAAAAAATTCGACCTCGAGATTTTGACGGATTTACACGTTTTGGACCTCCCTGAGTCCAAAAAAAACATTTTTGTAATTGTGTTTGTGTGTGTGTCTGTGTGTTAGCACGATAACTCGAGTATGCTTTAACTTATTGCAACCAAATTTAACATGCGTGTATGACATCAAAATATAAGGTTTCTATCAACTTTTGAGTCGTCGATCATGAAAGTTAAACAACCAAGTACGCGGTCGGTACTCGGATGGGTGACCAAAATTTAACATACATATATGACATCAAAATATAAGGTTTCTATCGACTTTTGAGTCGTTTCCAGTATACGAGAAAGTCAAGGCATTTCCTTAATTGTAACGATAAACTTAACACACTTCAATTTATGTTTGTTTGTTTGGTGGAAACAAACAAACATGCCATTGTAGTAGTTAATTAAACCACTTGACCGTTATTAGAAGCTTATAACATTGAGATAGGCACATCCATTTGCCGTCGTATTTTTCCTCTTTTTCCTTCGGTATAGCGCTGTCTCTCTCGCACATCCGCTCAGTGGCGTCACCTGGCGGCGCGGCGAGGGACTAAGGTTTCATGTCCGTTCGCGCGCGCTTGTTCGTCATTGGCGTGAAATTTCCCGTCGAAGCAACATGTTCACTTCACTTGTGAACTATAAGAGTGATTTTAAAAGTTATCACAATTAATAATACTTTTTATAGTATCTATATAATAACGCTAGTTACTGCAACACATGTAAGTACTTGTGATTTTTTATACATAACGTGTTAACGTTCGATAAGTTCTTTTTTTTTTCAAACATATTTCGGTTAGCAAGAGTTAAATTATTGCTCTCTATAAAATGTTTTCTGTGTTAGATAACATTAGTGATTATTATATCAAATTAGATTTTTAAAAATCATTAATTTCTTTTTCCATCTACCCTCCAAGCGTAACATTTTATTTTAAGATAAGAAACCAATTGTAAATTTGTTGCAATGGACAACGAAATAAGTAATTATGTTGAACTCGCAAATGACGATCGCTTCGTCTGATTTCCAGTTCAAGTAGTCTTCAACATCTAGTTCTGTACATTCACAGTGAAATTTGCAAATAAAAAGACGCCTCGTCGTCATCGTTCAAGAAAATTTTATCGTAGTCACCAATAAAAGAGTGAACTTGAAAATAGGGTATGAATTGTAATTACGATTTTGATGATAACGACATTAGTCCCATATGGGACGTTATCGATACCTAATCGATGTATAATGATTTATAGGTACCTACACCGCGCAGGTGATGCCAATAGAGACTATAAATATGCCTATGCCACCATCGGAATATAAGTACCTACGTTAAGTGAAAGTAAAAATATTTTTTGTTAATTCTTTACATAATTAGGTAAAGCCTGGTCTCACAGACAGGTGATGCCACCTAGGGCTAGTAGGTACCTACGTTAATCGAAAATAAAAATATTTTTCTTTAATTTTTTACATAATTAGATTTCTCTGTAGTTAGTGGTAAGTATCCCCGCCTGTCACGCGGGAGACCGGGGTTCGATTCCCCGCCGGGGAGCCAAATAATAGGTATTTTACAAATAATGCGCGGTCATAGGACTGAAACGATAGCATTGAGAAAGACTGGCATTCTTAAATATGTAAGAGCCTATAATGCGAGCCTGAAATGCCTGAAATATCTTCAAATACCCACATAATTCCGAACAGTTTGCGAGCGCGTTACAATAAAATGGTTTGGTTAGGTGAAACTTTTTTATCAATTAATAAATTTGTCACTGAGAAGGCTTCGCGAGCAAAACCTATTTGTTACCTTTCGCAAGGGCAAAGTTCTTATACTGTACCATCGCATGGTGCTTACATCTGTTCCTTTGAACAGACACATACTTGCTATGCTGCGAGTTTTATTACCAACCCTCGCAGGGTGGTTACCAAATTCAATATCCTTCGCGAGGATATAGTGATGCTAATCACGAACAAGGGCAAAGTACTCATATTGTACCATCGCATGGTACATCTGTTCCTCGGGACATACATACCTACACATGCCACTTGCAGCATGCTGTGAGCCCCATAACCAACCCTCGCAGGGTGGTTACCAAATTCAATATCCTTCGCAAGGATATAGTAGTGCTAATCACGGACAACAATGTCCTTACATACAACATAGGCTCAACTTAATCTCGATCTCGCGGATTGAGGCCACGGCACTAATTTCAACGAGGTCAAAATGGTCCATCATCTCCCTCTGCCAACAGAGGTAATAAGAGACACAGACAATGACTACCAGAAAATTCGAGTCGGTAAGTTAGCACTGTATTGACACTGTTGGAAGGAAATGGGCTCTCCAGTTTTCTTTGTTCGCAGGGTATCGCATACCATTTCCTCTAAAGTCACCACTTAAGGTACCACACCTGACCAGCGACCGTCGTCGCACATTAGGTTCAAATGAAATGTGTGTGATTACTTCACAAATAAAAAAAAAAATAAAAAAAAAATAAGGGGTTCTAAAAACAGCAAGCCTCTCTCAAAGCTTCACTCCACCCCTGTCCTTAAATCATTATCTAAGTGTTGACCGATCGGTTATCGGTTTCGACTTGAAGAGATGTATCGAATTCCGGACTTTGTATGTACAACCATGGGACTGTGCATGAGTAAACTGTGCCTGTCCAAACCCACAGATGGTTTCTTCGTCTGTTTATTACACAAAGGCGAATTACTGGAAATGACGTGGTTCCAACTGAGCACTGCTCCAAAAATATTCGCGTGTATCCCAAAATGGGTTACAGACACGGATACCTTACTACCTAGACGTTTATGTCACACACCAGGACCCGACGGTTCTGTCCAGGCACGAGAACATCGAGATATAATAATAATAATATAATATCGCGACCACTAATGGTCCATTTTCGGTCTCCAAAAGCGTATCAATAATCTGGGAATAGTTTGAGATGCCTACATAGGAAATCCAAAGGCGTGTACCTTTAGAAAAATAACTCATTGAGCGGAAACTCAACCAGGTAATTTGTTACACACCACCACCTCTCTGTCCCTCGGCAAATTTCTGAACACACTGCCCTAGAGCAATACCTCCAAGAAATACACTCCACCGAGCAACTTGGTGAAAGAAATGCGTTGGTCCCTGCAAAATTATCAGGAACCAACACCAATATAGGTACACATAAGTAGCTCCAATTACACACCTTTGGACAACCAATGACTCCGAGAGCATGGAAGGTTGAATAGATACTACACACACTGCATAAATACATACGGACGATCACGAATATCAACATTTTGTTACACATAAAGCCACATCTGGCAGTATGGGCCATTTAGTGCGTCCAAATAGTGACCAGCCTGTCACTTACCGTAAAAGAAACACCAAACCCAAAAAGTACACAATCAAACGTAAAAGCCACAGCAGTCCGGGTATGCCGACCGCAACTACAAAGAAATGTTGGTTATTCTAAAAAGTTTTGGAAGTCGGTATTGAGCATGAAAAGACATCAATCTTGATTCAAATGGACAACCCAACTGCATCGGCTTATCTCCACAACGAGGGAGAACAAAATCACAGCATCTCTTGAACTTGGTGCATCAAATCCTCCAGATTTTAGACCACAATCAAATTGTGTTCAAAATTCATTATATACCTGGGAATAACAGCTATGCAGATCATCTGTCTCGACATCGTCAAACCTGAGTGGCATCTGCTGCCAACACTCACATAATTGATACTAATGGGATATATAAAAATAACTGGGACTGGTCACTAATCGACTTATTAGCATCCAAGAAAGCTCAAGTAGTGGCGTTACACAACCTTGAATCACAATGACCACGACGCGATGTTTCACAATGCTTTCAACATTGAGTGGAATTTTCCATTGGCGTGGTATATTGTCACCACTCTTCATGGCCCGGGTGTTAGCACATCTCAATCAGGCAACAGGATTTTATCTTATTGTAGTCCCTCGTTGGGAAAAGCTATTTTGGAGGGCCGACCTCAAGGCTCGAGCCACTGCAGCTCCATTTTGGAACTAGGTACCAAATCTGGAACGTGCCTGGTAGACACAAAAACAGGCCTGCCACCTCCCAAAGTTAAGACATTGATCTTGTAAATGTAGAAGTGGTCAAACGATAATGTTTGCATAAAACATCATGGTACCATAAAATCATAATGTTCGTTTAGAAACGTTGTTTACTGTGGACGAATCTACATAAGATTGAACCCACACGTTCTTATGGGTTTCTTATCACCCAGTATCTGTCAGATTTACACTTAAATTTGAGTTGCGTTAATTGTGTTGAGGTGGACAAATTTTATACAGTAGTAGTCTCTTAGATAAATTCATCAATTCTACCTTATGTAGCCTTTAGTCATTTGGAAAACTAAGTGAGGATGTCTAAGTTAAACATATTTTAAAATCAATATCACTAGAACATATTATAAAGTTAAATTTTAATCCCCCTGTTTGAGATATTAACGTTTTGGCTACGTCTATTTGTCAGTAACTATTCTGTACTGATAATATTTTTCAAACAGTTCGCCACACATTGTTATTACTACATCACGTTGTTATTACTTTTCTCCGGGCATAGGATCCATGATCTTACCTTACTGTGTGTACCTCAATGTGTACACAACATTATTTTACTCCTAAACATATGCACTTATATTATGGTAGCCACGTTTTGGATCAAAAAACTGATTGTAGGGACTAGAGACTGGGGTAAAGACTATAGATACAGACTATGTTTGAAATGCGGCATAATGCTCGAAAATATTGATTCAAGGTTTATATTGGGTAAATAGGTCAATAAATATTCTAAATGAAAGGCGTGTATAGAGCAGCTTAACTAATTTATTTATACTATTCAGAGGTTCACCCAAATCTGCTTCACGCACAGTTGTTGCAGGAAAGACTCTGTTGAAAGAAGCTAACATCACATGCAGCTACACGTGGTAGTGCTCATAAAGATACTCTTTTTGTATAGTATAGTGTTCGCTCCGCGGCAGCAACTAGGTCGATAAAATTTTCCCCATATGGATATTTTGACGAGGGCAAATTGAAAGTTAGTGCGTTTCAAAAGTTCTATTGTGTTGAGGTTATATCTCCCAAGATCCAGACGGCGCAAGCCCTAATTAATATAAAAATTTCGGTAGTACAGTCTTCACAATTTTTTTTTTGAACCGTGTAAAATAATTAGCATTACAAAAACAAACGTTTAATTTCTTAGTCGCAGTTTTTTATATTTATACAAGTACACAATAATGTACTAATTACCGAGTCTGATACTTGTTAAATCGTGTAACAGTATTTGCTGTATGAAGGTGTTAATTATTATTTATGGAGGTTATTGTTATGTTAAAGTGTAATATTGTTTTTCACAATAAATTATTTAAAAGTTTCTACAAACCATTTTGTTTTAAATAAATATCTTCAATAATTGTGAACATTGTTTTTACTGATATATACCTACATGTTTACTCTCTCGTACATCCAGTTTTATTTGGCTATCCATTATTATCACATTGGCGTTTTCACCAGGCGATAACAAACAGGTCTCAATGTTATAAGCTTCTAATAACGGTCAAGTGGTTTAATAGACGCGTTTTACCTGAAATAAAACGCATATTAAACTACTTACCTTATTAGAAGCTTAGTTTTTATTTCTGCCTGGTGCATATTTCGACGCAATGACGAACAAGCGCGCGCGAACGGACATGAAACCTTAGTCCCTCGCCGCGCCGCCAGGTGACGCCACTGAGCGGATGTGCGAGAGAGACAGCGCTATACCGAAGGAAAAAGAGGAAAAATACGACGGGAAATGGATGTGCCTATCTCAATGTTATAAGCTTCTAATAAGGTAAGTAGTTTAATATGCGTTTTATTTCAGGTAAAACGCGTCTATTATTTGATTAGGATACAGGCGCTCATTTGAATCACAATGTCGTCGCGACGCGACTACGTTTGGCGCCTATTGCGCCCGCACCTAGGGCTCACGGCTTTGATAGGCGCTAGGAAGATTTTTTTTTCTCGCGGAAATTTTGAGAGATTACCTAGATGTTTTTGTTAACTTAATATATGAATAATACAGGATGTAAAAAAACCTAAGACGACGCTGAATTCTATACATCAAAACAAGACTCAACTTGGAGACGTGCGCGACGTTCGGTTGGCTGAATTGAAGGGCCCCGATTTCGAGTGGTTACATTGAGCGCTGACGTTTTAAAGCCATTTATTGGAATGAAATAGGTACAGTCGAACCAACTGAATCATGACCCACTTGGCCGATCATTCCTTTAGAATCATAAATTTAGTTAGTTTTTCTTCGCTATCATACGTGTTGCATTTAGTACGTTTTAGATATGAATGAAAATGAGTCATTACGGGTCAGAGATCTATGCAATTTTAATTTTAGTTATCACTGCGCTAAAGTCTCAATTGGAATTTTAAATAAGATGTCGTTCATAAACTAAACTCTTTTCGAAAAAACGAAAAACTATAATATTATTAAAAAAAAAATGACGTTATGTGTCAGATGTCAAGAAGTAGTCTGATTTTTTTTTAAAAATCCGTAAATCAAAATTGAATTGAATAAAATAAAAATCTTAGACAATATTATAAACAAATCGTATAATGGCCAATTTGGTAGAACAAAGAGCTCGGATTGTAGTGCTCAATTCGCAGAAACTTTTTCGTGCAATACTCAAATACTCCGATCTATTTTTCATAATGATCATATATCCTTGTCAGTGTCTAATAAATTGATAACAGGTTCACTACTTACTTACTACTTAAGATATGTATGTTCAAGCGAATTTCAACCTACTTTGTATAGAATAACTGTAGGAAAATGATCTTAAGGTGGGTCATGATTCAATTTGGTCGACTGTACATACTTAAAATTTTAAAAATGTTTCTTTGGACAAAAAATAAGAAATAATGTTTTCCATTTGTTTTCATAAAAATCGAGGATCTTTCCCCCCCAAGAAGGAAGGGTACATTGCGAGGAGGACCGTCGCAATGTGCCCTTCCTTCTTCAGCCTATGTCGAGGAACTTAGTTCTCCTGAGGACCTCATCATTTCTGATATACATAGTAACTCCGAGCATAGCCCTCTCCATTGCCCTTTGGGTGACCTTGAACCCTCTTATGAGGGCCACCACATTTGCACCCACCAAGGATTGAACCTGGGACTTTGAAAAATGTTTTGTGAACTTACCTTTGAGAACAGAACGCCCTGGTTAGAAGATTGGTGACTTGTAGCGCTAACGCTGCGTCGTATTTGTGTTTGTCAGGCACCAAGTATCTCACTTCGTCGTGAAAACTGAGACAGAACCTAAAATAACAAATTAATAAGTTGTGTACGTGACCAATTCGAAAGGTATGTCACACTTTTACTAGCCGGAGACAGTTTAACGTGGTGTTTCACAGTCGTATCGTTCGCAGTATTACACAATGGCGCGGCGGATTACGGTGTATGTGAGTGACAAAAATTCCACTTCGCTTGGTCATATAAAAAATATATCCTGACCCTACGAATAATAAGCGATCTCCATTCGATTACACAGACTACTATTGATAGAATTTACTACGGTTTAATCGATAAACTTTTTTGTTTGGTTAACAATTCACACAGACTACAATCCGCCGCGCCGTTTTGATATACTTACGGCGCGTTAAACTGTAAACTGACTTTACAGACAAATATTTTCTTTTTTTATTTAAAAAAATATATTTTTTGCATTTTAGTGTAGTAAGTATAGACATTTTCAAGAAACTATCTCAGATTCTTTGGACAAACAAGTAATTAAATATTAACAATATCATAGACGTCAATTAAATACGCATTATTAGGGAAACTCAAAAACTACCACATGAAAAGCAGCTTTCGAATACAAAAATAATCATCAAAAGCGGTACCTACACCCAGTAAAAAGTTATGAGGGCACAAAAATAATAAAAACATACAGTTGAATTGAGAACCTTCTCCCATTTTTGAAGTCGGTTAAAAAACAAGTATTATTTATGGAACGAATCGACGAACCCAGCATCTTCCTCAATCCGGGCGGCTGCGTTAACCACTACGCCACCGAGGCACTGCTTTTCACTGTCGTTTGTCAGTGCTTGGTTTTTATGGTAAACATTGTTTCATCAAATCTTTGAAATTTGCACACCTATGAAACCGAACGAAATATTTTTGCAAATAAGTACTTGACGCCCAGTTAAGATGAAACTACCTTACGTTATGGAATAATTTTTGCGTTTACAAACACGTAAATATATTTAATACTAGAAAAATACACTGAAAAAAAATCGACCTGCCTCAAAGTCAAAGTCAAAATTACTTTATTCATTTAGGTACAATTTGTACACTTATGAAAGTCAATTTTGATGCCTTCGGTTCGAGAGTCTACCAGGAGGCCTTGTGAGAAGAACCGGCAAGAAACTCAACAAGTTTTATCCTCCCTTTACAGTTTCTATAGAATTGATTTGGAAAGAGTCATAATTCACATTGTCAAGTCTTTAATAATTAATCATAATAATTTATTAAAATAAAGACTAATAATTAAACTTAAACTAAAAAAAATTGGTTGTCTGTAAAGTTGGTTTACTGACGATAGTTGAACGTGACAACGTCTTAAGAAAATACTGATGGAATGGTAGCATTTTTCAAAAGAAAAATTTAATTTCATTTGTTTTGTCGGCCTTTCACGAGGTAACGCCGCATGCGTCATGTTTTTTCGTGCGTGCAGCCGGCTCTATCGAATTATAAGACGTTGTCACGTCAATAAAAATATATATATAAAAAAAAATGTGATTTAAGATATCTTTCCTTACAATCTTGTCAATTAGAAAATTTAATTTTTACACATATTGATATCTCACTAGATTACAATGGAGAATCGAGCACATTTGGATGTTTGGATTCAGGCGTGATTCACATCTTGAATTATTTTCCCGCCTGAGGCAGGTCGATTTTTTTCAGTGTATTTTTTCAAGTAATAATTAACCTAGGTGTAAAAGGACCTACCTAGCGTCGGGCGCTAAGTGCGTCATACTGACGAGCATCAGATGCAAGAAGTCAGCGGCGGCGCTCTGCACGGCCCAGTTGAGGCGGGTCCCGCCCCAGCGCCCGCGCGCCTGCTCCAGGGCGCGAGACAGGCGACCACACAGGAACGCCGTCGAAGGCGCTTCGGAATCTACACCAAATGTAGCCAACAGGAGGATGACTGTCCGTTTAGTCCGTCAGATAAGGTGTGTGTTTGTGTGTGTATTTGAGTGTGTCAGTTAGCGTGTGCGTGTGCGTAAATAAACTAAAATATTTTAAAAACAAATCGGGAGTGGTCTTCCCTTGACTTTCTCGTATACAGGAAACGACTCAAAGGTTCATAGAAACCTTATATTTTGATGTCATACATGCATGTTAAATTTTGGTCACCCATCCGAGTACCGACCGCGCACATGGTTGCTTAACTTTCGTGATCGACGGCTCAAAAGTTAATAGAAATCTTATATTTTGATGTCATACACGCATGTTAAATTTGGTTGCAATAAGTTAAAGCATGCTCGAGTTATCGTGGTAACGCACAGACACACAAACAGACATAATTCCAAAAAAAATATTTTTGGACTCAGGGAGGTCCAAAACGTGTAAATCCGTTTCAATCTCGAGTTCGAATTTTTTGACGATTACAAGACTTCCTCTATTCTACGTACGAGAAAGCAACAAGCTTTTTAATATGCTCTAAAAGAAGAAAATAAAGCTGTAACTTAAAATGTTATAAAAGATTGAAGCGTGGACCATCGTCGACATCGCGAAAAAAAATCAGCTGTGTTTCGGTTGCACTTTTGTATTTTTTTTTTCTCGTTTTTGATGATGGTCCCATAGCAAGAGCTGTTTGTATTGACTGTCACTTTCACACGTTGAATTATTTAAGGCAGTTAATAAAGCATAATGTATATGTATAATAGCCTTTGGTTGTCCATCTGACGAACTTCATAGATTTTTTTTTACCAAGTCATTATCTCAATTTTAATTTCTAACAAAACTGAGAGTCGCTATCAATCTTGAAGTTCATCTTCATCTTAGAGATGTCTAAACATCTTGAGTCAATACGATTACGTTGCGATGCGAAGTGGCGTTAGCGAATGCTCAGAGGAAATTTCCCCACTTTCCCCTTCCTTAAACAAACTGTTAAATTTTGTCTATCTGTCAAAACTGCTTCTATTTCCGTGACCGTGCGCCACCCTTGGTGTGTGTGTGCCAGCCAGCCAGCACACCGTGTTCCCTACACGGTGTGCTGGCAAAAATCTATTTGTCCTTACAATTACATAATTTATTTCCCTTCAATCCTAGGTCATTCAAAAGAAGCGTAGACGAAGTGTAAGTCGGCAAGACGAGGATGGCTAGTGTGGTAATATATGACATTTTGATAGAATATGTAAAGGTCAGTTTTAAACTGTAAGCGATTGTGATTCAACACCAAACCTCTTATTCTGCAACTTTGCTTAGTATAAAACGAGAGTGCAACCTAGTGGGCTTGACGTGAGGTGAGTACGTAGGAGTGATCATACATTTCTGGTGTCAAATCTTGGTTTGTTTGTTTTCTATATTTTCAAAGTAGGAATATAAATTCCAAGGAGAAATTCCTCAAAGGAGATAACATATAATATGATGTAAGTAAGATAGCTACGAAACTAAACATTGGATAAATCCTCGTCGGATCAGGGGAACGTCCCCTTAATTATGTATCGCCTAATATGGTCATAACCTCAGATGCCATAATAATAGTGTACGTGATAGTCTACAGACGATGGTAATACCAATTTATATGGCTCAAAGTCTATAGGTATATCAAGAGGAATCGGTTGATAGCATATGAAATCGGCGATGTGGTGGCCTCAGTCACCATAGAGTCATCTATGCGAAGCTTCGTGAGTACAGAGTTTAAGCTAATGACGAGAAAATCAATCTCTTACCAGCAATTTCTTCCAACTTGTTGAACATATCGGATTCTGTGCCTCCCACCCATTTGGGCCGTTCAAACATTTCTTCCAAATGCTTTCCACTGAGCTTAGCTAGTCTCTTTGCTTGGTATCCAGCCATTTCTACCACCTACAAGTAAACACTGTTGTTACGACCAACTTATATAATATGTATTATATCACCCTTTTATATTATACCATGTTTTTATATCTCTATACTGTGTTTCATATTCATACTTTGTACATAGCATAAATATCACCTTGTCATCCTTTATATTCTTAAAACAAAAGATATATTAAAATGTCAGTGTCCAACAAAAATTGGTTTCATTCACATTGGTGTCAGAAGAAAAGTGTAAAAAATCTTCAAAAATGCCCTTAACAAGAGCTCAAAGTAAGGCCGCCACCGCGGCAGTACCAGCTCCAGCTACGATTCGTCAGGATTCTCCGGGAGACGGTGCCTTCGACAAGATTGCCGTCGAGGCGGCAGGCCCGTCTACTACAACGCACCGGGAACACTCTCCGGCGATAAGTATCGTAGCGTCTTCTACATCTACAACTCCTAAGAGTACCCGTTCCGTTCATTCCAGCAGCACTATTAAAGCTCGGATCTTAGCTGCGAAAGCTGAACATGCTCGTCGACTAGCAGAGGTCGATGCGGAGCGCGAGCGCGCGCAAGTACAGCGCGAACGTGCGCAAGCAGAGCGCGAGCATGCCCAAGCGGAACGCGACCAAGCTCGTGCGGAGCGTAAGCGTGTTTTAGTCGACCTAGAATTACAGGCCGAGCTGGCTGCCATAGAAGCCGGCTCCACACAAAGGTCTAATAGGTCACGGGGCTCTAATTCACAACGCGTAGAACATTGGTTGGCACAGTCTTCAACTAATAGAGACAATAACGCCGATGTTTTTAGTTTTTAGTTTTTAAACGTAAAGCCGCAGCCAGCGACGCGGCCTGCGCCACCCGCCACAGCGGATGGGGCCTACATTGAGTGGCCGGTCCCTGCCGGCTCGCAACCAGTACCAGTTGAGCCAGCTGAGCCAACCACACAACATTTATTAGGTTTAGGCACACGTAACAACCAAAATTATTGTAATTGCTACAAAAATAAAACAATCGATCAAAATGTAGGCACACAATTTAATCAGCTGGCCAACGCAATCGCAGACCTGGGGAAGAAGACAACAAAGGTTTGTGACGTTTCAAAATTCGATGGGCGTGTTGCCGACTGGTTTCTTTTCAGAAAGTCCTACGACCAGTCCAAGGCGCACTTCTCTCCCAGCGAAAACGTCGCAAGACTTAGCGCAGCGCTCAGCGGCGCTGCTAAAGAAGCCGTCGCTGTTCGTTTGGTGGCTGCCGACGACCCAGAGCAGATCATGAAGGCACTGGAGGTTAGATTCGCGCAGCCTGAAGTCATCATACTTCACCAGCTTACACTTGTGAGGGCTCTTCCTAAACTCAGTCTGTATGAAAACTCGCGTGAATTAAATATGTTTGCATGTCGTGTTCGCAATTGCATCGATCTCGTTCGCCTATTACAACAACCAGAATACCTAGCTTCGCCAGAGTTATCCAATTCTATCATTAGTAAATTGACCCCGCTTCTTCGGTCTAGGTGGGCTGATTATGCGGCGGCAAGAGTTGGCTCTGGCAAATTTAAAGGGAGGAGACATTCCAAACTTTACTTCTAGAAGCGGAGGCGATCGTGAACTCTAGGCCATTAACACACGTGTCCCAGGATCCCGACGCAGAGACCTCTCTTACACCATTTACGTTTCTGATTGGTACCCCTTCAAACGACCTGCAGACCCGCACGTTCGATGACTCTGACCTGTCCAGCCGAGCACAGTGGAGAAAAGCACAGCGTCTGGCCGACCATTTTTGGCAGCGTTTTACACTTGAATACCTCCCCACTTTGGTGCCGCGCCGCCGCCGTTCACCTTCAGCATCTACGAATTTGAAGATTGGGGACTTGGTGATGATTGTGGACGGGACTCTACCCAGGCTTTGCTGGCCACGTGGCCGTATTGTGGCCACATACCCAGGCAAGGATAAAGTAGTTAGGGTAGTCGATGTTTTAACTAAAGGGGGTGTCCTGCGTCGCCCTGTGAGGAAACTCGCACCGTTGGTCGTATCCTAAGTGACTAGGTGTCCACACCGCCGGGGGCCATGTTACGACCAACTTATATAATATGTATTATATCACCCTTTTATATTATACCATGTTTTTATATCTCTATACTGTGTTTCATATTCATACTTTGTACATAGCATAAATATCACCTTGTCATCCTTTATATTCTTAAAACAAAAGATATATTAAAATGTCAGTGTCCAACAAAAATTGGTTTCATTCACAACTGTATTGAGAGACTAATTACACTAATAATTATAGTTTTGAATACTTTAATGCTTGCGATTTTGGGCATATCATGTGAAAGAGGGGGATTCCTCTTTATTGCAATATGGATTGCACCTTACGAGGTGGCCGACGATCTGGTAAAGGTCGCGGGAGACGCAGCGTTGGTAGTAACGTCCTACAAGGTGGACCAATGACCTGGTAAATGTCGCGGGAGACGCATCGTTGGTAGTAGCCTCCCACAAGGTGGACCAATGATCTGGTGAATGTCGCGGGAGACGCATCGTTGGTAGTAGCGTCCCACAAGGTGGACCGACGATCTAATAAAGGTTGCGGGAGACGCAGCGTTGGTAGTAGCGTCCCACAAGGTGGACCGACGATCTAATAAAGGTTGCGGGAGACGCAGCGTTGGTAGTAGCGTCCCACAAGGTGGACCGACGATCTAATAAAGGTTGCGGGAGACGCAGCGTTGGTAGTAGCGTCCCACAAGGTGTACCAACGATCTGATAAAGGTGGCGGGAGACGCAGCGTTGGTAGTAGCGTCCCACAAGGTGGACCGACGATCTAATAAAGGTTGCGGGAGACGCAGCGTTGGTAGTAGCGTCCCACAAGGTGGACCAACGATCTGATAAAGGTTGCGGGAGACGCAGCGTTGGTAGTAGCGTCCCACAAGGTGGATCAATGATCTGGTAAGGGTCGCGGGAGACACAGCGTTGGTAGTAGCGTCCCACAAGGTGGACCGACGATCTAATAAAGGTTGCGGGAGACGCAGCGTTGGTAGTAGCGTCCCACAAGGTGGACCGACGATCTGATAAAGGTTGCGGGAGACGCAGCTTGGTAGTAGCGTCCCACAAGGTGGACCGACGATCTGATAAAGGTCGCGGGAGACGCAGCGTTCGTAGTAGCGTCCCACAAGGTGGATCAATGATCTGGTAAGGGTCGCGGGAGACACAGCGTTGGTAGTAGCGTCCCACAAGGTGGACCGACGATCTAATAAAGGTTGCGGGAGACGCAGCGTTGGTAGTAGCGTCCCACAAGGTGGACCGACGATCTGGTAAAGGTCGCGGGAGACGCAGCGTTCGTAGTAGCGTCCCACAAGGTGGATCAATGATCTGGTAAGGGTCGCGGGAGACGCAGCGTTGGTAGTAGCGTCCCACAAGGTGGACCGACGATCTGGTAAAGGTCACGGGAGACACAGCGTTGGTAGTAGCGTCCCACAAGGTGGACCGACGATCTGGTAAAGGTCGCGGGAGACGCAGCGTTGGTAGTAGCGTCCCACAAGGTGGACCGACGATCTGGTAAAGGTCGCGGGAAGACGCTGGATGGGCGTCTCTCTGAAATGATGATGAGTAGGATAAAAAAAATACCTGCGTGTCATCATCGTCCTCCATAAACCCTGTCATGTACTCGCTCTTGAGAGTGTAAACTCGACGTCCCTTGGTGCTGGTAAACATCTTTGTGGCCTTACTCTTTGCTTCAGACATCGTCATCGTGGGGTTGAACTGTTTTAGCAGTCTCTCCGCAAAGTTTTGGCCGGCGCCTAATAAGAAATTCAAAGAAAAACGATATTAAAATGGAAGTCAGTAAATCTGCACACACTTAATCTATGGTTTATCTATATACAGCAAGTCACACATCGGTGTAATCACAGGTCCGGCAAAGTAGGTACTCGCCATTATTCTTTCATACATTAAAATAATACCATAAAAATCTTGTATCTTAGTCATGGGAGCTATTTATCTAGCGACTTGGAAATACCCGAAGATTTTATTGTGGACTGTAATTACTTATCTCACAGAAAAAAATATTAAGTCATGGGAGTTATCTTAGTTAAACATATACCTTTAAACTACTTTTTACTGACCATAAATTCGCGCATAGTTGATGACTTTAGCGTGATCTCTGGATATAGCGGCGGCCGTAGCAGTGAGCGAGTGTAGATCAGTCTTCCTAGACTTATCTCCGGCGAGAACTGCCCAACCGAAGGCAGTTCCACCCGACAATCCTATAGAACTGTCTCCAAGCAAAGCAGCTATCCAAAGCTCCTACAAGATTAATGAAAGGGTAAATATATGTGCTCGATGATATAAATAAATGTACCTACCACAAAAGTGTATGATCCACGTAAATAACAGTAATTTTGTAATTAGGGCTAATCGTTAGCAGCACATTAGTATCGATCTACTAACACACAGACATTAGGTATACCTACTTTTATTTCAAACTTGACGGGGAATTGTTGACCTTGGTTCATCTCATCTGATGGACGGCAAGTGATGATAGGACCAAAAGTTAAAACGAGCATGCTATATTTGACACTGTTGTTATGGTGACAAGGTTATAGAGATGTTCTTCCCTGTTGCAAGCCTACCACCATCCAAGGGATACCGTGTGGTGTGATGCCGGCAGAGTAGAATAGCATCACCCCATATACTCCAATGGGTGTCGTAGAAGGCGATTAATGGATCAGCAAAGGGGTATTGATCACCTTATACTCCGTCCACTAACCGCATTGGGCAAGCGTGGTGGACTACTACCTAAATCTTCTTAGATGACAAGGAGAGCTCTTGTGTCCCAGCAGTGGGTCAAATTATAAAAGCTGTTATGATAATGATGATGAAGCATTAAACCACAGAGGCGGTTAAAGTTGCCTGGGAGTTTTAAGATTTTTATCTAATACGATCGTGTTTTGCGATGTACAATCGAGAATGTTCCCGGTGTACCACGTGGTCACCTGTCAATTATACATTGACAGACGACCAGCCACCCAATACTAGAGCCAGGAGGAGGGAAGCCGATCTGCGAAAGCGGAAGGTGTGAAGACGCTCCGCTTTATTGGCTGCACCATATTCCATTAATATTCTATTGGCCGCAGTAATAAGTAGGCGGGGCTTGGTACATGGCAGCCATTTAAAGGATACTATTTGGAAAATGGAACACCGCGAACTTTGTCGACTGTAAAGTCGGGATAAGAAAAGTTTCGTCACCTTGTACCAGCGCAATTATCAGTCATGCCAACATTTCATTTCAAGCGAAATAGAATATTGCATTATTTATGACACTATAATCAAAAGTTAAAACATATTGGTTGGAAATAATTCGTCATGAGTTGATATAAATTTGATTATGGTCAAATATGTAGACAGTTTTTAATATGATATCAAGTAATTATAATTTTATGTGCAATCGTCTGCTTAGTGCTTTAGGCATGTATTTTTTTTTTGCACGCTCACACCAATTATCTAGCCCGAAGTAAGTATCGTTAAGAACTTGTGTTACGGATACTAGATAACGGACATTTTTTTTTTAATATACATATTACATAATATTTTTTTTTTAGATAATTTTATAAATAAACTTAAATAAATATATAAACAACCATGACTCGCAAACAAATGTTCGTGTTCATCACACAAATATTTGCCGCTACCAGGATTCGAACCCGGACCGCTTGATGTGTAGGCAGCTAAACTGTCTGAATGAGTCTCAAGAATCAACGCCGACTTGGGAGTCGTACGTCTCTATCACTTTGTGCTTGATAGAAAGTGACAAACGATTCTCCAGATATGATTGATTTCTGAGTGTCATTCTGTAATAGGCCCTAGATTCTATTAGTGCCTATACTAAGAGACAACCGTTTGATAAAGGAGTGAATTTGAAAACTGACGATGGTTTTCTTACCCCTAACTATATCATATTGACATTATTTAATACATACATACATATAATCACGCTCACAATTCCAACTGGTGTCGAGCAGAGCTTCAGGTAACACAGAAAGCCACATCTGGCAGTATGGTTCATACAGTACGCCAAAATAGTGACAGGTTGCCAGCATGTTGCCTTCACAAAAAGGGCACCAAACCCAAAAAAATATCAATCCTTCAGTAAATAAATCAACTAAAGCCAACGACCAAGACAGGATGTTACACTCAAAGTCATCACAGCAGTCCATGTATTATTCAATAGCAAATCAAAAATTCTACGCTGCACTAGACTTTAGTAACCGTTAGATGGGTTTTTGAAATTTTCTGTTGGGTATGAGATCTACTTGCCTGTGAGTCAACGTCGGCGCCTACAAACTTGTACCCCGGAGGTGCTTGGACCATGGCTCGAAGTTCCGAACCTATTCGCTCTTTGGAAGCGTTACTCGCAGTCATCCAAGTGGGTTCACTAGCTCTGTGGTACAAAATACATATATACATAACATTGGCTTGTGTACCAATTAAAAACTGAGTAATATTAGTGTCTGCAAATCTAAGATATTTACACAGCATTATATTTTAACAGAACAGTGTTTTTAAATCTTTTTATTTCGATGTTCTAATGGTAATGAAAAGTTCGATGTAGAGTATTTAATTCCCTGATAATTAACAACAGACTGAGCCACGGCAAAACAGTCAAATAACCGGGTACCAAGAGACCCAGAGTAATATTTGTTTTACTCAACTCCTATATTAGTTAAAACAAATCTTTCTGAAGAAATGGACAACACAAAAAACTAGCAACAGCTTATGATCGTACATGCTTTGCGACGTACGGTCCTAAACTTGGAGATTACAGGTGTACTGGCATGGGCTCGCAGCTTTGCCTCGCTCCCTCCAAATTGTTAATATCTGTCCTTGTTCTTAAGTTCCCTACTTTCATTCTTCCAGTGCTAATAAGACGTACTAAATGTTCGCCAAAGGTGTGCCAGGAATCATCAAAATCACACAAAACCATTCAGTCATTCTGGTCAAAAGCACAGGCGCTCGACAGATAACTTTTATGTATACTATTCTACTTAAATTTTGTGGACTGAGTCATATACAACATGTAAATTGAATAACCAACACCCTGAATACAAGTGGTTTGGGATCGGCTTCGGAGTTGATTTCAATATTTAAAAGAAAAGATATTTTTTTGAAAAAAAAAAACAAAAAGTACCCAGAAAATATTGTACAACATTTTCTAGGTGCTTTTGTTTTATTTTTGTTTGTTTTTTTCAAAATAAAAATCGTTTAGTTGAAATTTTTTTTTTTTAAATCAACTCTGAAGCCGATCCCAAACCACTTGTATTCAGGGTGTTGGTTATTAGTTTACATGTTGTATAACATTGACTGTTTACAATGATTTGAGCCTTTAAGATTATTTTTCTCAACCTCTGGACCAATTTAGAGAACCTTGAAAGTATCATAAATTCTTTATGATACTTTCAAGGTTCATCCAGTTGAAATGTCACTCTGTGTATGATCTTTTCTCACCTCCTAGTCAAGGTGCCGCACACGACAACTTGCGGTACAATGGCTCCATACTGCCGCATGGAACCACGCAACTCCTCGGGCAACAATTGCTCAGGTAGCCAAACCACTTGCTGGCTCATAATGCGTTCTCTATTGTTCCGCCAGTACGACATCATGCGGGCGAAGGCTAGAACCTAGGGAGAAGATCATCTGTATCACATCATACGTCATCAGCATACTCCCGCTGAGGGTGCATGGTTGAAGTTATTGAGGAGTTTGTGGCCGTTAGATGGAGCTAAGACCATTGGTCAATCGCAAATTGGTAAGCAGAAATTAAGCCATTGGTCAACTGGACAAATAACTATTTGGAATAAACGTAGTTACTTATATATACAAGGTGTTCGGTACAGACACCAGCACGTTGGGTTACAACAAACTGTCAAATTTTCCCAATCGATTATGCACTTTATATTGAATGACCTTAGGTTGAAAATCGTTTGAAGAAATTTTACAGTTTTGTATAGCCCGACGTGCTGTTGACTGTACATGGGGTATGAAGCCGGCACCAACCCATGCTAACATAGTCATATAAAAAAGGTACTATGGTGATATTAAAAATTCAATTTTTATTTTTTTATTTTCTATTCATTTTGTTTTTTTGATCGAACTATTTGTATGGGGAATTCAATTTTTTTTTACAATTTAAAGTTTTTAATATCACTATAGTATTTATATGACTATGTTAGCATGGGTAGGTGCCGGCATCATACCCCATGTACCAAACACCTTGTATTTGGGACCGATCTAAAGAAAACATTTACATTTCTTAAGCATAAAAATTTTATTTCTCCGTTTTTAGTTAAGAAGACGGTTTTTTTTAAACAATTATTTTTTGCTTTTTAATGTTTAAGTTTAGAAATTTTCCGGAAACTGTCTGGAGATATTTTAGACAAACAAGTAATAAATTGATAGCGATATCATATCATCGATTAAATAAGCATTATTAGTAATTTAATTCAAAAACTACTCGTCAGATGTAGCGGTAAATATAGTCTATGGGTAAATGGGACCACATGACAAGCGCCAGCTTCCAAACGTTAAGAGAAACTTTAAAATCGGTAGCCCCCGTAAGAGAAATCGGTTAAAAATTACCTTTTCCGCCTCATTTCCTTGTGCAGTCAACACGTTCTGACTGAACATGTCTAAGAAGTCTCTCGCCAAAGGATTGCCCACTTTATATTTGGGTCCATCCTTGTGTGGTAGCCTCAAAAAATGACAGCAGCCTGATTAAGAAAACGTTTAATTAAGATCAGCGTACGCGTGCTCATAGCCTCAGTACCTCCATCATCATAAGCTTAAATACGTTGCACTGTTTCTAAATTAGTTAAAAAATATTCCTATTGTTAAAGCGAAGTGACAAGCGATTATAATAATAATAATAATCATTTATTTCAGACTTGTGTCCATAGAAATATTACATTACCACAAAATTTTATAAAATCATTTTGTTAATCGTAATTTTAGTTAGGAGTCATTTAGTATGGTTAGTAATGAAATATCATCGCTTTGATTATCGATTAATAGTGGTTATTTGATTCAGTTTTAGATTCGGTGCGCTGACATTCATCGAACGCCGACGACGCTGGACCAACTCTATGAGAAGGAGCTCTTACATGGTAGAAAGATTTATGAGGAGTTCAACTTACCTAACCCGCATTGAGCCACCATGCTGACCCAATGCGGGTTGGGGAATAAAATCGGTTCCAGTATCTACCGCGACCAAAAATTTAACATACTTCCTATTCCTATTAATCATGACTACCCATCTTTATGTTTTTTGGTTTAGGGTATGATTGGTCAGGCCTGAAAATTGTTTCGATTCCTCAACTGGTCTTTTATCATTCATTTTTGTTTAAATTCGTCATATACTAATTATCTTGCTCGATTTGTAGGTTCAGGGTTATTTTTTATGACCAAGCTAAGTGAAAATTTAATTGTTGACTTTTGCATGCCGCATTATGGTAAAACATGTTGACTTATTATAATTATGAAATAATTGTAACATCTATTTGTAAACCATGTTTTATGCAAATAAACTATTTGATTTGACGAATCATGGCATGACAACTACTTGACGAATCGAAACAATTTTAGGCTTGACCAATCATACCTTCATAGTATTTTTTCTTTTGAAAAGTGAAAGAAGAGAATGTTAGATTACATTAGAACATTAAAGCTGGTACTATAGAATGAGTCTCAAGAATCAACGCCGTACTGAGCGCCGTAAGTCTCTGTCTGTTTGCGCTGGATAGAAAGTGACAAACGATTCTCAAGACATGATTGATTTCTGAGTTTTGATATTGTAATACGGGTCCAAGTGATCGAGATAATAATAATGAAGATCATGACATAATATATTATACATAGTAAAAACAGCCTGGTAAATAAAATATGTTACTCAAATGACAGTACCTTGTAACTGTATGCCAGACCAGACGCCGAGTCCATGGTATTTGTTGGCAGCTGCTTGCTCGTCTATGCTCTTGCGGGCGTAGTACGCTCGTCTGCCGAGGTCCTCCTGATATTTACCACCAAAAGTTCCATTCAGAACATAATATTATCTAGTAATAAAGAGCGGAAATAATCTTCCAAATCCCATAAACACATAAAGATATATATAATTAGTACTTAACTCATCCATTCCTGATATACCTGTATATCAGGAATGATATACAGGTTATGTTAAATCTTAATAAAATATTTCTTGTTCCACCTTGGTTGAAGCGATGATCATTATTTTATCAATCAATCGAATGATGCAGTTTCTGTTTTCATTAAAATCGGGCTCGCGATTCCTTTAAGCATTTTTTGATATTCCTTATAGTTTAGGAGTGGCCCTGAAGGCCCACTTGAAAAATTCACCCTGTAAACTATTTCTATAGCTAACCACATAATTATATATATAAATAAGGGAGACAAACTGGCACACACCAACCCTCCTTGGAACTACTGCCATCTTTCGACATTCGGGATTACCAGCTTAACGAACCTTCCGAAGCACGAAGGAAAAAGGAGTTGAAATTTATTCGGTCACCCATCCGAGTACCGACCGCGCACTTAGTAGCTTAGCTTTCGTGATCGTTAAGAAAAACGCGTAACCACGGCGTCATTGATCTCAACAGTAAACAACTTGTATTCATACAAATATCTCACCTCAACAGTTTTCGGAAGCATGTGTATGTTCGCTTCCATCTCGCTCTCCTTACAGAACGCCATAGGACATGCAGCTAATAGTTCTTCTAGAGGGAGCGTAGGTTCATCTTCTACCTCCTTCTGTATTCGACTGAACGGAACTAAGAAGCCCCAGCCTTCGGATTGGATGTAATGGAGGGGATAACCTTCCCAAGACAGGCGAAGAATTTTCGGTGTTATCTAGGAAGACAATATTGAATTTTTAAGACGATGTTATTGGATATAGTAGGTGATTAAAAATTTGATATCAATTGAATTATTATAATTCGATATTTAACCATGTGATGCCATGCTGGCATCACATGGTGAAATATAGCATCACCCCATATCTTCCAATGGGTGTCGTAGAAGGCGACTAATGGACCAGCAAATGGATATTGATCACCTTATACTTCGTTCACCAATCTGCATTGGGCAAGCGTGGTGGACTACTGCATAAACCTCCTTAGATGACAAGGAGAGGCCTTGTGTCCCAGCAGTGGGTCGAATTATAAAGGCTGTTATGATGATTATAATTATACACCTACGCGCTTTTCTATAGTTTAAATATTTTAGCACCAAGTAAAGAGTTACATGCACTTATTTTGATACTGGCACTATGCACCACACTACTTCCTTGCCAGCAGCGTGCATATAGCCTGTCAGGTGGCTGACATTGCCCCTGGTCTGGGACTGTTTGGCTGGAAACTATGGCGTCTGGATGTCGATCTTTATTTCGATAATTCAAAATTGGTTCAGAGTGGATTTTGTGCAATGAAAGTAGTGTCGTTTCGTTGCATAAGCATACGTGTTGACGAACAGTTCTCATGAGGAATCATTGATATGAAGGTTTTGTGGTGTGTCTGGCCTATTGCCATGCAATTCTATCCAAGCACTCCCTAGATGCATTAAAATGTGTGACGCCCATATTTTAATGCAAACATCAAGAAATAAGATATTGGGGGGTGGGTCAGACACGTCGGTGCCACGCGATTAACGCCTACGAGTGGTACACCGGAATTTTTGTCGATTAAAAATACCCTTAAAACTAATTATTAATGACCGCAACGCCAACAGTACCTATACCTATACATACCTGCATACTAGTCGTAATATTGTGAGCTCCCGGTATCCAATCAGGATCCTTTCCCGGCTTGGTACAAAGTTTCCTGTACCAAGCTGGGTATCCAGCCAAATACGGTCTTTTCACAGGCAACGCCTCTCCCAGCTTGTAGAGGAAATCAAACTTTTTACTTAAAACCTTTTCCTCTTCTGTGGATTCAGATTCCTTATTCAGGCGCTTAAGATACTCTATGTATTCTTCGTTCAAAATTTCATGGTTTGTGGTAAGTATTTTTCTTTCATCAACATTTTTTAGAGGCTCCTCGGGTTCATTGGTGGAAACTTTCTTCTTCTTGGGTATTTTCTTCAATTTTAAGACCTGCGTCGACCAATCTTGATCCCACATCCAAATGTCTTTTTTATAAGCCTCGTTTACCATCAGGCGACATGCTTCATCCGCTTTCTGAGAGAGTAATTGTCGAGACTCCAATTTTAGGTCTTCAAAAACAGTTTCTGAAGAGTCTAGGTATTGTAACCAATTGGAATTGACTGGTAAATATGCGGAACCTGTAAAGTTTAATTATAATTTAAAAACATATACGCCCCCATAACTCAACTCGCACTAATTACTCTCCCAAATAACTTGTGTTATGGATATATGGTACATAGCCGACAAATATTATAATCACTACATATCGTACGGTATATACAAAATTTTATTATCACTTACCAGTTATAATATAATTTATAATTATAATATAACTGATTTCAAAAATGTCAACACATTAATTCTCCTATATAATTCTTACGTAAGATCAGAATTGGAATATGCTTCTTCCGTATGGAACCCAATGTATTCCAAATATGTAGACATGGTGGAAAGTATCCAGAATAAATTTATTAAACGCTTAAATTATAGGTTCAAGAATTTTAATACTAATAGTATTGAATCCTTAATTGTACGCCGGGAACATAAGGATCAAGTATTTTTATATAAAATTATAAATAACTTCACAGATTCTCCTTTCTTGTTGAACAGATTGGCACTGAGGTGCGCTAGACCTGGCGCGCGATATAAATTCACTTTTTCTGTTCCCTTGCATAAAACAAACTACAGGACTAATTGTTTTATATTTAGAGCGAGTAGTAAGTATAATAGTTCATATAGTGGCATCGACATATTTCACGAAAAAATGGCGCACTTTCGTCGCCTTTTAAAGGAACAAGCCTTATTGTTATAGGTATTATTATAATTTTGTTTTATTTTGTTTCACATTTTGCGCATTATGTATCTCATCAATAGTGTACTTATGTTATATCCAGTAGTGAAAACTGATTAGGCTAGTGTGTTATTTATTTTTGTATATCAAATGTATAATATTAAGCTGTTTGTTTTGCTAATAAAGAAAATAAAAAATAAAAAAAATAATAAAAGCCTTTTAAGGAAGTAGATTTGAGAATGCATTAAAGAAATTTCTCGTCAGCAAGGCTTATTATTCTAATATTTTGACGAAAAATTAACAATATAGTATCTACTAAAGCACGGTCGCCGAGCAGGAAGAATTTCGTACATTGACCTATTTACCTACTGACAGTGGTCACAAACATTTTTTGTCGTGTACTAGTTAAAAATATAGGATTTTTATATTTACCTACCTTGAATAACGGAAAAGTGGCAAATAAATATTTTTATTTGAAATAGGTATTCTATTCTATGACACTTTTTGGTAATAGGTAATATAATTAGGTATTTAGATTTGATGTTAATAAATAAAATCATTTTAAAAATAAATATTTATTATTTATTAATCAGAATCAGATTCCGTGGTATCAGAGCTGCTGCTTTCCTCAGACGACGTTTCACCTGTTACATTGATGATAAAAGAATCAATAGTTTTGTCGATATTATTGTCTAAACCACCTAATTTTATTTCCTCCTTTTTTACGTGGCTAGCATACAAATATAAACCTTACGTAAGCACACAAAAGGTTTGTAACTCCTGATGCCCGCGGTCGACGCTACCGTGTGAGCGGGATGCAACTTATTCACGCGTGAGAGAGGGAGACAGGTAGAACCAGGTCAATGTACGAAATTCTTCCTGCTCGGCGACCGTGCTTTACCATTGAATAATTATGTAATAACTAATAAATAAATCATTTGACATTGAAATTTTAATATTAAATTTGTTGTTTTCAGTGTACTTGGGTGTTGCGTTGTTGTGTACTTTTTATATTTAATGCGTATTTATAGTTTAATGAATTGTTATTAGATATTTGAATTTATTGTAGTTTCATTTATAGTCTTGGATACTTTAACAACGATGATGCCTACAAACTGTATAAATGTGTTGCAGTGGCTGACAAGGCTCCATAATAGTATCTACTACCTTTTATAGATTAAGGGCTTTTGTAAAACAGAATGTGACTAATACCTAATGATAATTTAGATTTTTTTTTATAAATAAACAACAATGACTTATGAACTAATATCCTTCATGACCACTTAAACATTGATCCCTACCAGGATTCGAACCCAGATCTCTTAATGTGTAGACAGCTTCACTGACCACTTCACCACGATGACGTCAAACGGTTACAATATTTGAGTAATGAGGACGAACATTAACTTAACTAATTTACATGTTTTTCAAAAAGTTTCTTCCCTGTGAAGGTAACGTCATAACGTGCGATTCCATTAGATGTGTTAGCTGTGTAACCATTTGTGATTGAGCGTGATTCTAAGTATGTTAATTCCTATGGCCCTTCGAGGTATATTACCTAGTTCTAACATTCCAGCCAACGTCACAGGATGTGGGAATCTCTCCAAAAACAATTTCAGGAGTTCTTTAAGTATATTATGCGTCGCTACCACGTCACCCGCGCAGTAATGCATCAACTGCTGGAAATTGTCGTGCACATCTTGCATAGTGCCCTCCACAAAAATGTCTCTGGTCGCTTTATCTATCGGCGAACCGCAATACAGTTTGTGAACCTGTATTAGTGAAATTTAAAATGAAATCTTCATTACGTGGAGAAAATATGTGGACTAGACTAGAACAATTCGTTTCGTTCTTCCAAGTTCTGGGTAGTCCTACCTATATAGTTTCCCTATTTATTTTTCTCTCTTATGTTACTTAATGGCTTCACAGTAATTACGCATTTAGACAATGTGAAGTGAAAGCATTTTAGTAAATTAAAAATGTTCCTTTGATTGAGTTAAAAATGGGAGTCTCACCACACATGTTTTTACAACAAAAAGTCCGGTGAAACTAGTTCTTCTCAATACTAGAAAAATGATGCACTGAAAAAATCGACTTGCCTCAGGCGGGACTCGAACCCGCATCTTCCACAATCCGGGCGGTTGCGTTGACCATTACGCCACCGAGACACTGCTTTCGCTGTCGAAATTTGTCAGTGCTTGGTGCTTATGTTTATATGGTAAACATTGTTTCATCAAATCTTTGAAATTTCCACTTCTAAGACCAGTACCCTTAGTATGAGTTTTTGCAACACCAAACGAGTGATCGTCATCGTCAATACTATGAAACTATAGGTTTACTTAATACGTCGTAGTATAAGATTTAAATTTGGCACATAGTCTTCACGATATCGCCTACTCGATCACTCGATTATACGAACTTCACACTGTTTAGTTTTGTCTCTTTCATTTCTTATTAACAAGAAAGAGACAACATGTTCATTCGTTCCATTCACTCCCATTCATAGTACCTCTAACTAGTCTGTGCTCGATGAAAACAAACAAAATGTCTGCGTCACAGTGAGCGTCGTATTGATATTATTTATAAATTATTACCAAAATAGATATAGGAATAAGTAATAGGTTTTGATACATAAACTTTTTGATCTATACCCAATTGTACTAAGGTGTTTTAACGGAAAAATAAAATGAAAATGTGCAAAACAAGTGCGTCGCAGTTTGAACAAATAGTGAATTTCATTGAGTGGTGTGTTTAAAAGGATATTATACAGAAAAATACTAATGTGCAATGCTTTTGGGAAAAATAATGATCTCGTGTCTGACGGCAAACGAGATTTAGAGCTGCAACAAAGGGAAATTGAACTCAACCGAGCTTGCCTAGTGACAAACTCTATTCGCCATATTAATTTAGAAAATAAAATAAAATAATGTTATGTATTAATTAAACAATGTGTTTTATTTCCTTATTATATTACACTGTGATAGTGTCCTATTGTTTAAATTCTAGCCAAGACGACTAAAGCGTAGATAATTATTAAAGCGTCGGTCGTCTCTGTGACGAGTGAATATCCACACGGTAATGTTATCGCCCGTCACGACAATACCTACGCCGTGTGGAGACACTCACATAATTCGCATATAGGTAGGTAAATAAACACAGACATTAAGTATTGCTTGAGACTTATAAAGTAGAAGCTATATGCTTATAATTTATCAAGGCGCCACTGCTGCATAACCTCCCGACGTTCCTGTGTACGTTGGTGGGCTTCATTAACCTCATCAGCGACCATAATAAATGAAAATTATGGCGATAACATTATAATAATTGTTAAAAAATTCATTCGTTTACCTACTCACGGAATTTCTTTCATCGAGTGACGACACGATCATACGTAATAGTATACTTACGACGACTTGTCAAAGTAACGACTCGTACTGCCAAAATGGCGAAAACTATCAAAGTTTTCGTGTTACGTCAACTCGATACAACTTATACTGCCGATTTTTGTTTTTGATAGTTTACGCTAGAGGCGCTAGTGGGCAATGTATGAAAAGAGACGATACGTTTGATCGAGCTCGAAAACTATCAAAACTCATACTAAGGGTACAGAACGAAATAAACGAAATAAAGTTCATGATATTTGCGCGTTTGTAAACGTAAAGATAAAATTGTTCCATAGTTCTTCTCAGTTTCCCATTTATAAAAACAAAAAGGAAATAAAACTATTATTACATACCTATAAATTGAACAAAAAAATTACCAAGGAAAATCAACGAATTAGGAATTATTCCTAATTCGTTGAGGAAAATAGACAGTTTGTGTGCAGAATATCAAATATTTTGCAGAAAAATTGTCTACTATCGCGTTCCTTTAATTATTAATATCTTATGCGAGTCTTACGACAACTCAGTAGATACCAAAATACTAAATCATAGTCGGTATAACGCAGCCAAATTCTCAAATGAAAAATTATATTTACTGACTATGCATCTATACATAGCATAAAATGAAGTCACACTTTCTGTATGTACGCTTAGAACTTCTGAACTACGCAACGGAGTTTTTTCGGATAATTCGAGAAGTTACGTGCAAAACCGGGTAGTTAAAGTATAAAATTTAAAAATCCAACCTCACTTAAGTTGTTGAGCGAGCTGATTTCTATCCAGTCATCGTCACTAGAATGAGGTTCTTTGTTTTTGGTCTTCAAGACAGTTCTTTGGTAGCTTGTGACTCCACTAACACATGTGTGCATTGACATTGTATCCATAAAACGAAGTCCTGAAAAATAAGTTCAAAGAAAAAAAATCTATACTAATATTTTATTTTATTTTATAAAGCTGAAAAGTTTGTTTGTTTGCTTGAACGCGCTAATCTCAGGAACACCTTGAATCTCTCTTCGGGAAGTTCACCTTAAGAGCAGTACACGTTATATGCAACACAACATGCATGCAACATTTTCCATAGGTGTACATAAAATCAATTTATATTGATCAAAATGACGTAAAGAAGCATCTTAAGTCTCTTGATTTTAATAAATCAGCTGGTTCCGACGCTGGTTCGTTCCCGCTATGTTTTTAGTGAGGTGTGCTGACGCACTAGCGGAACCTATGGCGCTGCTTTTTAAACGATCGATTGCTGAAGGTGTAGTTCCACTTTGCTGGAAATCCGCATTTGTGTTCCTATTCACAAAAAGGGACATAGGGATGAGGTGGAGAATTACCGTCCAATAACTATGCTCTGTCTTCTAGCGAAAATACTCGAACGAATAGTTTATAATCAGCTATATAGCCACCTGAAACCTAGCTTTTGTCGGCAGCAGCATGGTTTCTTGAAGGGTAGGTCTACTGTGTCCAATCTCATACTCTTTAACAACTTTGTTTCGGAGACTATGGATGGAGGTGGTCAGGTTGACGCCATATATACTGATTACAGTAAGGCGTTCGATCGGGTCGACCACAAAATTCTATTACAGAAACTCCTACGTCTGACAATAAGAGGTGATTTGTATAGATGGTTCTCCTCATATGTTCAGAATCGAACTTAGGCAGTAGTGCTCAATGGTTATACGTCGGCTTGGTCTACCATACCTTCTGGAGTACCGCAGGGATCGCTGTTAGGTCCCTTACTATTTGTGGTATTCATAAATGATATTAGAAACTGTTTTCATCATTCCAACTTCTTGCTCTTTGGAGACGATATGAAGATCTACAAGTCAGTGAGGGATCTATCAGGTGCCATGCTTTTACAGGATTATCTTACAAGAGTGGCTAAGTATTGTAAGGCAAATAATCTAGATCTCAATATTAGTAAATGTATTGCAATAAGATTCTGTCGAAAGAGGAATAAAACAACATTCAATTATTCCATTGCTAATACACTTTTACAACGTGTGGATAGGATTCGGAATCTTGGTGTTCATCTAGATAGTCAGCTTATTTACGAAAATCATCTTGATGAAATAGTGAAGATAACATCTTCGTCCCTGGGCTTTAATAATAATAGCAGTTGTTTTACTACAATGAAGCCGCTCAAAGTTCTCTATTGTGGGTTTGTCAGGAGCCACCTTGAATATGCCAGTCCAGTTTGGAGTCCAAATTATGCGAATCGCTGTCTCATTGGAAAGAATCCAAAAAAAAGTTTACTAGGTTTTTAAGCTACAAATTTAAAATTCCGTATATGGAGTACAGAGATCGTTGTACTAGATTCCATCTTCTTTTTTTTTATTTATTATCAGAATTTAAAAAAAATAACATTTTATAAAAATACATACACCAATTAAGCTTTAAAAGTTTGTATGTGGTGATGATCTTCCTCTTAAGGTTCGTAGAACGATAGCTGATATGCGTTTCCTGTTGAAAATAGCTCAGTCGAAAGTTGACTGTCCGAGCTTTTATCGAAATTAAATGTAAATGTTCCACCTCGTCATTGCCGTCCTAGAAATCTACTTCACGTTCCATTCTCATGTACAGTGCATAATAGCAACTCTTACTTAATTCGTGTCGTCAAATAATTTAATGATGTTTGCAGGACAAATAACAACATAGATTTATTCTGTAGTAGTTTAAGTAGTGTGAATAGAATGCTGGCAGGTGACTACTTGCTGTAGTATTTATTATTGTTGATGTTGATTTTTTTATGTATTTTGTTAAAAAAGTTTCTCAAGGAAGTTTTTTTTGTACAATAATGTTGAAGAGATCTTGGAAGAAGGAGAAGAATCTTGGAATTTATAAATCAGTGCTACCTGTGGAGGCTTGTTACTGCCTTCTTGTAATGTATTGCAATGTATATTTCTCTAAGTAAGCTGTAAGCCCCCCAAATAAAATAAAATAAATAAAATATTGTGTTTGCGCGAACCCTATGCATCCACTACGCGCAAGTTGCGAGCATTGGTAGCGAGCACGTTTGTCGGTTTTTCAACGAACACTTTGGAATGCGCGCAGTGTGATTTTGACGGTCATTGGCATTCGCAACCAACAGTTCTGTGCGCTGCGAAGAAAGCGGCTCTCATGGCGTGCGCGCTAGAGACTGCCGGGAACAGACGTTCGCTGTTAACAGCACGTAGCGTGCGCGGAGGCCGTCCACATTATACTCATGTTGCTTTGCATGTTGTGTTGCAAATAATCTGTACCCGGCTTGACAGACTCGAGGACTCATCAAATTACTCACCATCTCAATAAATCTCTGGAGATGTTGTAAGGCCATCTAGTGCCAACAGCAATAGGTAGTTATTAAAAAAAAGATCCCGTCCGACTCGAACGCCTTAGATTAGAGACCCTAATCGGTGCAGAGACTCCAAGGGAGATGGCTACTGGTTAGGAATCCTCTCTGGGGTGTTTCGACTTACACTCACAGGGCTTGTGACGCCCTTGAGGATTTTGCCATTTTTTGTGACTTTCGACGAATCTGGGATAGTGCCACGACGCACACTTTGGGAAACCCTGGGCTAGAAGACCCACCTTGGTCCTCGCCTAACCCCGGTGACGCAAAGAAGGTCATCAGAGATATCCTGCAAAATTAGTAAAAAATAAGATAATAGTGCTAATGTAGGTACTAAAAATTATTTACCAGTTCTTTCCAACCAGTACTGCTCCTTAATCTTAGCCCTGTCAAAAGACACATTATGGCCTACGATGATTCTGGGTCGCGCCAAATTTCGACAAGGCTTAATGCCATCGGTTTCCATAGGTATCAGATCGTTATAGTTGACATTATCATAAATCTCATGCTTATCTCCATTGGCTAAAGGTTCACTTATCCATCCATACCTGGAAAAATAGTTTATCGTGTCTTGTATCGGCGGATTGTAGTGTGTGAGAATTGTTAACCAAATAAAACCATTTTTTTGATAAATCCGTAGTAGATTCTTAACGGAAGATCGCTTATTATTGGTACGTTCAGGTTATTTTTTATAACTTATTTTGTGGAATTATTGTCACTGTTCACTCTCAAACACTACAATCCGTATTACCGGTTATACTGCGTATTATACGATCAGCCTGCGACATACCGATGGCTTACAAGTTAACCAGAACTCAAATTTCTACATTCAATTTTCAACCTTGTGCCATATTATTAAGGAGGCACGTTAGCTGATGTTCCCGGGTGCTATTAAAAGATAGCCATCCTGCTAGACACCAACCATCCTTAGGAGGGTTGTCGTGGACGGCCGTGTGGGTGTCAGGCACACGCACACGGCCGTAAAAATCTAATGCCAAATCCTTAAGCAGTATTGTCGATATCAAGCTTAGACCATTTAACACGGGACGTTGCAAGCGAACGCGTTCCCCTCTGCCAAAGTACATGAACAAACGTTCATGTCAGTTTATAAATACTAGTTCGCCGCGACGACCGACCGCCATTTTGAATTCGTATTTGTCGCTAAGCGGAAAGCTCGTAAAAATTATTGGTTGCGGAGTGTTTTCTTGAAAACGTTGTTCTTGTAAAACGACGACCAGTAACATTAAAGTTATCATAAAACGGAGTTGCTTATCGCACGGAAGTAATTCAAATAAACTACTGTTTCACAAACAATACAATTTTTCAAGAAATTTTGCGACAGAAACAACGATATAACAACGTTAGGCGATATGGTGGTACACGGGTTAGCCGAGGCCGCGAGTGTGCGCTCATAATAGCGATTAAAATTTTTGCAATAGTGTGCACGAATGAGTACCTAAATGTGTGCTATGCATGTTTGCCTCACCCCCCGCGAAAAACGGCAGAATATTTTCAGTGCTAAATCTGCGCTATACCACGTCCCGTGTTAAATTGTCTAAGATATTAAGGCATACCGCACCGACCCCTAATAAATTGGGAGCAGGGTAGGAAAATGAATGAGGTATTTTATTAATGTAAACAAAATAATTAGTTATTTAAATTGGGGTTATTCCCAGTGGTCACCACAGGCTGTTCCCATTGGTGACAAATGGGAAGAATCTGAGAGATGGTTATTACCAGCCCTCGCCAGTGCTGGATGACAAATGAGACATTTAAGAACTGGGGTTTTTCCCATTTGTCACCAGTGGTGAGGACGTGTAATAAATAACCCCAATTTAATTAACTAATTATTTATTAATTATTAAATTAATTTAATAAAGATATAATAATAACTTTATTTATTTAAGCCTTATTCGACATTAAACTTGGTACTTAATATTTTACATATTTCTATGGCTTGTCGTGTGTCGTGTGCTTGTGAGTGTTCTTGCGTGTGTGCGTACGTGTGTGTGTGCGTGCGTGTGTGCGTGCGTGTGTGCGTGCGTGTGTGCGTGCATATGCCTCATTTAATGTATTATATTGCATCGGTAGTATTTCAATTTATAATATCCTCAGTTTCAATATAGGAATGTGCTTGTAACCAAGGTTAAATTTGTTTTTGATCTCATATTTATTGACTTTATATAGGTATATTTTAAATAGCATCAATCCTATTATAAATTCAACAGCTAGCATAAACTGTTTGTCGCCTAGCTTATATTTGTTTACATGTGCTTACATTTTTCCATTCAATATAAAGACAAATATGAAACAATTTTTATTTAATATAAAGCATTCCTACCAGGCATCAGCAGACACTGCACATGCTAATGTTGGTCTTTTCCCGGCTGACATAAGGACTTCTACGTCAAACACTAGAGCATCTTCAGGTGGACAGGCTACCAGAAATGGCTTGTCACCAATGTATTTACACCAGCCTGCTTTTTTCATCCATTTCTGTACCATAATTTGTCAAACAAAATTATTTAATGCGGATATACTAGTTTATGTAACTGTCACATGGGTCACAAGTGGGAGTTTAATAGTCATTAATAATTTTCGTGAGTGTTTTGATACCAATTTATGTGCAGTGACACACACTACTTTATCTACTGTCACATAAATTGAAATAAAACATAAAAATGTCTAACATTATGTTTTCCAAATCAAGTGCTTTTTTCTCAATTTTCCATTTTTATTTTGTTATCTTAGTTGTTTTTGCCAATTGACAATATTTAAAAAAAAAAACAAGCTATGATAATTAAATTATAAAACCATTTGGAGCTATGGTCATCTGACCATACTTTTAGACGAGCCTGTGCCACTGCTAAGTCCATTTATTTGAAAAATAAAATAACCAGAGCTCAAAATAAAATTAAGGAAACGTGGAATATTATTAATAGCGAAACTGGTAGAGCTCCCAGACGCGTTCGTGATTTCAATTTAAATGTAAACAATGTAAATATCAAAGATGATTTAAAGATTGCATCTGAGTTTGAAAAATTTTTCACAGAAATCCCTTTCTTAACAACTAAAACACTAAGTTCATCTTCGACAACAGCTGAAACACTACTTATGGAAAGTGTATGTAAATGCGATGCTAATTTTGAATTCACATCTGTCAACTACAAAGATATTATAAAGATATTTAAATCCATCGATATAAAGAAAACTATGGACCTTTGGGGACTTTCTGTTAAAACTGTTTCAAGTATAATAGATATAATTGCCCCTTACTTGGCTATCGTGTATAATAGCAGTATAGCTTCGGGTGTATTTCCTGACTTGATGAAACATAGCAAAGTCGTACCTTTATTTAAGTCTGGAGATGCTTCGGACCTCACGAATTTTCGACCAATCTCTATATTACCAACACTTAGTAAAATCTTTGAAAAGTTAATGCTTAATCAACTCCTCAATCATTTCGTAAAATACAGTTTGCTACATAAAAACCAATTCGGCTTTACGAGGGGTCGGTCAACTATTGATGCAGGAGTTGAATTATTGAAAAACATATATTCAGCTTGGGAGGATTCACAGGATGCTTTGGGAGTATTCTGTGATTTATCCAAGGCTTTCGACTGTGTAAGTCATGATACTCTTGTCAGGAAATTACATCACTATGGCGTTAGAAATAGGGCTCTCGACCTTTTGACATCTTACTTGAGTAATAGAATTCAAAGGGTCGATATAAATGGTCAAAGATCTTCTGGAGCTGCGGTTACAATAGGAGTTCCACAGGGTTCAATTCTTGGTCCTTTTCTGTTCTTGATATATATTAATGATCTACCTTACTGTGTAAATAAAAGTCATGATATAGTGTTGTTTGCAGATGATACATCTCTGATATTTAAAATAAACAGACGAATGACTAATTATGACGAAGTAAACAACGCACTATCTAAAGTAGTAGATTGGTTTAACATTAACAATTTGCTTTTAAACGAAAATAAAACCAAATTAGTTAAGTTTTGTACACCCAATGTGAAACGGGTTGAAACAAATATACAAATAAATGGTATAGGATTAGAACCTGTTGAATCGACTATTTTCTTGGGCATAATGTTAGATGCTAAATTGCAATGGGGTCCACATATTGAACGAATGTCTGGTAAACTTAGTTCAGCTGCGTATGCAGTTAAAACTATCAGACGACTTACTGATGTATACACAGCCAGAATTGTATACTTTAGTTATTTCCATAGCATTATGTCATATGGAATTCTTCTCTGGGGGAATGCTGCGGACATTAACACCATATTTGTCTTACAAAAACGAGCAGTAAGAGCTATTTATCAATTAGGACCTCGGGTTTCACTCAGGGAAAAGTTTAAAGAAATAAATATTCTAACAGTGGCATCACAATACATATTTGAAAATCTAATTTACGTAAGGAAAAACATAACAAACTTTTCTGAAAAGTGTGACACTCATAATATTAATACTAGAAAAAAACATAATCTAGTGGTACATGCTACTCGTCTCCACAGAATAAGCAATTCTTTTATGGGGCAATGTATACGCTTTTATAACAAACTCCCAAATAATATTCGAGATCTACCTGTTAATAAGTTCAAAACTGCTATTAAATCTAAACTGTATAATAAAGCTTACTATAAAATAACTGATTACATAAATGATTCTAACGCTTGGGGGTGAATTTGTTCATGATCTATGCATCCAAAATATAATATATTAATTACACAGATTATCAACCTTGTGTCTTATAGTTAACTAAGAAACATAATTTAAATTTGTTCTAGATTATAATCAAGAAGCATGTGTATGTCATTCTCACTAAAAAGGTCTTGTGGCGGTGTCGTCTTGCGTCGGGTCGTTACGTTCCCTAAAATATGGTTGAGCGAAGCGATGGCTGATTCTTGCGTCATGCCTGTGAACAGGTGCCGCCAATGAGACCTGGTCATCTCATGTTTTCTTGAACTTTTTATTTTTATTTGATGTAAATTCTTAGATGGATAATTGTATGACACATGCCATTAATAGGATAATTTTGTTTGTGTTATGATATTGTTTATATAACTAATGTATTAGGTATTGGTTTTTTTTTTTTTTTATTTTGGTATGCACACATTGTATTCTTATAGATATATTTATTAACCAAAGGATCATAAATGTATGCTTAGCACCTAAATTGAGCAAAATCTATCTAACAATAACAAAAAATGGTGGTGGGTATAAGACTTAAATTAATTAGTTCATTAATGTGATTAGTTGAATTGTATAGAAAAGCTTTTACAACATAAATTATTATTATAAATGAACCAAATGCGTGGGAGTAATAACTGCCCAAAATTTACGCATGTAAAACTGTAATTTTAATTATATTATTATTATCTATTGACCTGTAATGATGTTTTGAAATCATTACCAAATTGTAAGCTGTGGAGTTTCTTTCGCCATTTCTTCTCCATCTCAGCATAATAATATTATCGTCCCGAAATGGTGGTAGGGTTTTGACGATTTAAAAGTACTTAGCAAAGTCCATTTAAATAAAGAGCTTTTCATTTCATTTCATTTCATTTGATCACTATATTTTTTATTTATTTATTTATTTAAGTACACACAAAATATATTTTTTTCAGAATTTATTACTTGCTAAAACATGAGATATTTAAAAAGAAAACTAAATTTGTATCAAAAATAGACAGCATAGGATTACTAACACCAATGTCTTTGCCAACCTCCTTTTTTTTATGTCTAAAATAACATTTTCTTTCAGCGGTAAAGTTTTAATAGCTTCCCGGACTGTGAATCCACTTGCAGGATTATCTAGGAATGTAGGAGTTACAGGTTAAACCATGTATACCCACTAAAAACCACTGGTGTAATCTATCCGCATGTTGACTCTGGCCACATGAGGAACTAAGTAGACATGGCTAACATAACATAACCAAGCTTAACCTTAAAGATTTGACAGTTATGATGTAATTCTTTTTATTATTTTGTAGAGCCCATGACATGGTTTAACTGTCTAGGGGCAGTCTATAGCTTGTGTATTTTTTTACCTTTGGTGGTTGTGGTATTTCACTGCTAGCTAAATTCTTGAGCAGATTCCTATAGGGTGCGCATTGTTTCTCTCCAATGTTGTAGAAGTGTTCTACTACATCATTTCCTTCCAGTTTAGGAAGCCTCAAATTCACGTCTGGAAGTTTACTATGCTCTTTGTAATTTATACCATGTGTCAAGAGATTATTTTGACATCTGAAATCAAGTTAAGAGTAATATTTCGATTTCTAAAAATATAATTTTGTAATAAGAAACCAACTTGAACTTTACCTTTTTATTACGTCTTGGTGTAATGCAGGACTGGGACTTTTGAATAGTTGTTGATATATATTCCTTGATATCATCTGTATGTTGACTTCATTCACTCTAAATTCGGCTGAATCACTTTCATTTTCAGCAACTTTTTCGTCATTGAGGTTATTTTGCGGTTTAAATTTTTTTCTCTTGATAATCTTAATTTCAGTGGATGGCAATATATCACAGTAGCATCTACGTCTTTCAATTAATGTTTTAGGCACAAAACTTCTCCTTTTACAAAACATTTTTAAGCAAAATTGTGAAATAAACACTGGCGTTTGCACTGTTTGTTTTGAAAGATTTGTTTTGACGTTTGTTTGACTGACACTGACAGATACATTTTCGTTCAAAACCGAATTTCGATTAAGGGTGCGTTCCAAAACGATTTCAATTTACTCGGGGTAGAGTAAATGATAGCTTACTATTGGTCGTTATTAAGAAGCGCTTTGATCATTGGTTAGTTTTGTTATTTTACACCAATTAGAAAGCTTTCTTACGCTGTCTCCTTGGCTTCACCTGGTTTTGGAACGCACTCTATAACGATTTCAATTTACTCTGGGTAGAGTAAATGATAGCTCACTATTGGTCGTTATTAAGAAGCGCTTACACCATTGGTTAGTTTTGTTAAACTATAGTTATTTTACACCAATTAGAAGAAAAAAGCTTAACTTCACCTGGTTTTGGAACGCAACCTTACTTGGCAATAATGGCAATAAAGAATCCAAATGAACTTATTTTCGGTTCATAAATCATTTACTACGTTTCCTTCTAGACTAGAATAGTTCTGTCGGCCTAATATGTATACTTCCTACACTACAAAGTACTTCCAACACAAATGTCGTCTTTGCAAGGACTTTTTCAATTACACCACCACTATAATAATAGTGTGATAATAATAGGAACAAATTATGCACTGTACCCTTAGCATACTAAGGGTACAGAGCATAATTTGTTCCTATTTTTCGAACTCGATCAAACGTATTGTCTCTTTTCATACATTGTCCACTAGCGCCTCTAGCGTAAATTATCAGAAACAGTGGGCAATGTATGAAAAGAGACCACGTTTGATCGAGCTCGAAAACTAAAAAACTCATACTAGGGGTACTGACAGATTTTAGTTAGGATAGTATTACAGATTTTGACTAATACTCTGGAAACAACAGTTGTTTGTAGAATAAGAATTACCAATCCAAAAAAATAATGATTATTTTGATCAAGAATATTATTTTATTAGTCTCAAAATATTAAATACACAATACTTTATTTATTACTTAAGTTAAATAATCTACAACAATGATAATGGAGTGTAACATGCAAACAATAAGATAACATAGTGCAAATTTAAGTATAGAGGGAATGTAATCATGAGTTACAGTTAGTTTGTTCTCAACTGATAGTCTCCATTCTGTGTGATGTATCTGACCCAAGGGAGTGCTTGATACCCACTTTTTTCAATGATCTTTAAATATCGAACTTGAATTCCAGAAGTTGTGAAATAAGGGATTTCAAATTTTACTTGTATTGGTGGTTTTCCATCAATCTCCTCACATTCAACCGATGGCAAACCAAAGTGAGCCCTCATTAAGTACTCCTTGCCTCCAGGGAAAGATTTAATCGACCAAGTGATGGCATTTTGTTCTGGAGTATATTTTACACTGCCAATAGTAGTCTTGAACTTTGGGGAGTCAGCATCAGCAGGAACTGGTATTATAATCTCAACATTATTGGCTGTTGAACGTCTCTTGAACTGTGATTTAGCCTTTATCATATATTCCACTCTTGAATGAGCATGACGCTCAATGACAGATTCAATCCAAATCAAAGGTTTCACATGTGTGTTCAGTCTGTATGACATCAACTCAAATTCACCATCGGGTGGGATGAAGGAGATAGTCCTGTCATTTTCAAACCTTGACAACCTGACACACTGGTGAAACTTCACATCTTCCAACTCCACAGACTTGGACTTGCCCCTACCTGTACTCTCAAAAAGAACTTTGTCATTTAAACCAAGTCTCAACTCAGGCATACCAGATAAATACACTCTCATCTTTATTGCACCAACTATTTCACTTCTAAGGACATTACCATTAGAATTCGCTAATAGATTCACAGACTCAATGACATCCAGGAACACCTCATTTTTTCTATACTTTATCCCTTCTGACCTCCATGATACAGCATTTGTAACTGCCATTGGTATTCGAGGCTGCATTTCCAGCTTATGTCCTTCTTGTGTAATATATTCTTGAAGAATCTTGCTATCAGTTGTTTGTGGATATCCAAAGTCAATTAATTCATCTAAAAGCTCGTAAATTACGACAAAATTGTCTCTAATACTTTCCTCCTCCAATTCCTTGAAGTACTCTGTCATTACTTCTACAATTTTGTACAGGAATACAAAAACAAGTGCAATATTTGCATTCTTTTTTGTGATTGACACAATATACAGATTGTTCGTTTTGATGTATGCGAATGTGCACTCGCTTGTCTGCAATAGTGGGGTCAACATGCCTTCCTCTTCCTTTTCCATTAGCAAAGGCATGAATTTATCAATGACACCCATATCTACATCTCCACGGTAATTCCTTGAGATAAGGACTTTACCTTTCACATCTAAAATATATAACGCTGAAGAAGACATTTTGAAGCTGAAATGGTAAATGATAATAATTGTGTTATGTAGGGATCGACAATACATAAAACCTGTTCGAAACGAATCGGAAAATTGTATCAATAAGTGCAATTTTCACTTTGAAAAAGGATTTTATTATATTTGATAACAAAACGAAAATGATACATTTGTACTCACTATATAGACAGGTAATTACTTGATTTTTAACAGAAATTACTACATTATCTCCAAAATTAAACGTAGGACATGTCTCCATCAGCAGCCGCGATGACGCAATTTGATTGACATATGACCACAGACTAGTTAGAGATACTACGTCATATGACGTTTTGACAGCTCTTTTTTTCTAGTCTCTAGCTTGGCTGTTTGAGTTTTGTTCCGTTTTCGAGATATATCGAATTTTTGTCCAAACCAATTGAAATATTCAATTGATTGGATTTCTGCGAAGTGTTTTACAGTAAAGAGGAATCATCATTTGACAGTTAAGAGGAGTCATTAAAATAAAGGGTTTGTGTTGTAACTGGTGTAATACACCATTACATGACTTTGAGAATTTTGTAGTGGGATTTCCAGATCATTGGTCGCCATCATCTTTCGCCGTGCATTTCTCGCTAAGCACTCCCTAGATGCATTAAAGTATGTAACACTCACATTTTAATGTGAAAATCAAGAAAGAACATAGAAAACTGAAGACAAGGCTGTATGGGCTAGATCCCTTTGCTGTCCCATAATAGAGGAAAGGGCAAGAAAATAGGTAAAACTGGAAGCCACACTACCAATAAAAAAGTAAAAACAACTTTTTTGACCCCAAGTAACCTTTGAATGTTTCCGTTTCCTACCTGTCTCATTCTAACTCCCGCTCAAGAAAAAAGATCATGTACGTACGTATGACGTCACTTGACCATCTAATTTGTATGCTCTAGTGGTTAGAAAAAGAAAAATAGCAAATAAGAAGTGTCGAGGACAAATTTTTGGTCTTCAATTTTTTAGTGATAGTGGGGCTTACAGTTTTTCGATGTTACGATGTTTTTAAGTAATGTAATATCGATATTAAAACATCGTATTTTTTTTAGTCATGTCATAACATATTCGATGATCATCGCATCGAGCATCTCATATCATCGATCATCTAATCTAATCGCTATGAATTCTCTAACTAGTCTGTGGTATGTGCTATTAATTCTTTATGCGAGACTCACGCCGAGAACACCCGAGAACAGGGTATATAATCTAAGATTCTTTCTAATATAATCTCAGAGGAAGGAGTCCTTCCTCTGAAAATATAATGCTATGATTGAAGTTTTTAGTATCCTGTAACTAGTCTGTGAGTTGAAGTTTTAGTATCTCTATCTCTAAGTAGTCTGTGAAGTTTTCGTCGTGTTGTGATTTCGTTGTTTTGTTTTATTGCATTTTTTATATTTTTGTATTTTTACATTAACTGAAGATAGAAATGATTAAGAAATGCCAGAATAAATATTTTTAGTGAACCTGCATGTTATCAGTGTCAGGGTTTGCTTTGATACTTGTTCAACCGGAATCTTTTACCAATGTTGATTAAAATGTTACCAGGACTTCGGTCACAACAAAGAAATCCTATCGTTTTCTTGGATATAACGATAGATGGTGAAAGCGGTAAGTTAAAAATATATTATCAAATATTCCTGGAATACATTACAAAGTATTATCGGCATATTATATGCAGGTTATCTCATAATCAAGGACGATTAAGCAACCTTGTTAGTGTTTAGCAACAAGTAGACCTTTAGACATACTCTTTCTAATCTGTGAAGTAGACTCAGTAAATTGTTCTCATTTGTATTAACTGCCCTGCCCTATTTCTGACTTGCAATCAATCTTTCCTGATGAAGAATATAAATCATAATGGTATACCTAATCAGGCAGATCAGATCAAATCAGGCCAGGATATAGGAAATACTGTACCTAGCAAATAATTCAATAATTATTTGCTAGGTACAGTAAAAAATAGTATTGAATTTTTAATTATTATTTACATTCTTTTAATATTTTATTAATATAATATACAAATATTAGTAATCATAGTTGTTTACATTTTACTCCAGTTCACAGTATCACCCCCCACTCTTGTACCTGATCCTTTTAAAAATCAAGTTTAAACATTTTGTGCAGATAGATAGACTCACTATATGTAGATTGAAACATTAACTAAATTTCACTTCTATAAATATTTACTAGATTTTTAGAATATTTTTTTCAAAATTACATACAAATACACCTCAAAAGTATTTTATTACATAGTTTGGAAGTTGCTGTTTTAAAATTTTATTTTAAAATTTAATTTAATTTTGAAATTATTAAGTATTTCACTCAACCACAACCAAACAATAATTATTTAGGTATAATATTGGACCACGTTAGGTTAGATGTGGGGCCTATACAAGCGAGCCGAGCGAGTATACTGCGGCATCGGCCAGCATAACACCATAAACACCTTTTTTATATTTTACTGAATAACTATTACATCGCACATATGATGCTACATAGACGTAAACTTCAAAAATCATGAAAATTACTTAAGAGCCCCATCATATTTAAAAAGTGAGATATTTTATGATGAAACAAAGATGCATAATTAATTCCTTTGTTTTGTGAGCGAGTTGTCTTTGTAACTTTATTGTGAAATTGCACTATAATTGGTGTGACAGGGTCTGATCAGAGTGTGGACGTCGCTTTGACATAGTTCGTCGTAACTGTAAATTATGTCTTTGTTTATTGGAGAAACAATGCCATAACTGTATGTTAAGTCAATGTTGCACCAGTCATCACCTGAAATTACAACAACTTTTATTTGTTGTAATCTAAAACCTACAGGTATATTACTAAGGCGAATACCAAAGCCATGGGTCCCCAAAAATTTATTTAATGTTATTTCACCTAAAACATATTAATTAACAAAAAATGTTCTAGTACAACACTTCTAGTAGTTGTTTATTGTATCATTGTTAACTGGTTTTCATTTTATCGTACTTTTGTATTAATAAATATTTTTTAAAGTGGCCACTATTAGCTACAAATACAACTAGACAAACAACAGAATAAAAGTTTTCAGTGAATTTAATAAAATTGATATTAGAGGTAATTTGCTATTAGCTTAGAAGATGACCTCTAATATAAAATTTATTACTTGTATTATACATATTAAGTGCGAAACACATATTTTTCATGCTACAAAGACAGATCTGGTGCCAATTTTGAAGTTTGATAAGTTTCTGTTATATTGTTTCATACTTTTGTCTTGTGTAGACATGTAGTTTGAAATAAAACCAATTAAAGATAAGTGAATGAATTGAATTCAAGTGTGCTACTTCCCTTTGGAGAAACAGTGACACATCTAGGGGGGTTTTTAAAAGCTAACGCTTTTTAGTAGGTGTGGTAAACATCTTTTTTTCTGTGTTTTTTTATTCTATAAATGGATATCTGAGCGATCCAATTTATCGGAACGTTTTACCCCTAACGTTTCCAGCCAATAGCTGCAAAAAGGTAAAAAAAAATCTTAAATTGCATTTATTGGAAAATTTTAAAATGTAAGTTACCTCGCTGTAGCATCTTCTGTGCGACATGTTTTTTGGGGTTTTTTGATTCAATTTGAAATTTTTAATTCCTTTTTGCATTTTTTGACAATATTGCACAAGTTGGGAAGTAAAACCAAATTTGTTTCGATGATTTAATAATATTTTGAACTTTTTTTTTTCCAAACCTATTTATTGTATACTTATAATTATAAACTGTGTGAGGGGGTTACCAACCCTCCTTCCTTCCCCCCACCGCCCCAAAATGCTCTCAATTTGGCACTTCTTTTAAAAGTGCTTCCTTTAACCATTAAAGTATTTAAATGTTGAAATAGTAAACAAATTAATTTTAAGTAATTTCTTAGGTAGACAAATTATATCTACAGAAATTAACCAATATTTTCAGCTGGCTGCATAGTAATAGAACTAAGAAGGGATGTGGTGCCAAAAACAGCAGAGAACTTTAGAGTATTGTGTACAGGTGAAAAGGGTATCAATGCACAAGGCAAGCGATTACATTTCAAGGGAACAAAATTTCACAGAGGTAGTTTGTGTTTTACAACTTGTATTATAATATTACTAGCTGCCCTACCACAATGCTGTGGTCAAATTATAATAAAAAAAATCGGGAGTGGTCTCCCCTTGACTTTCTCGTATACTGGAAACGACTCAAAAGTTGATAGAAACCTTATATTTTGATATCATACATACATATTGATACCATGATATTAAATTTTAGTCACCCATCCGAGTACTGACCACGCACTTGGTTGCTTAACTTTCGTGATCGACGACTCAAAAGTTGATAGAAACCTTATATTTTTATGTTATACATGCATGTTAAATTTGGTTGCATTTTGTTAAAGCATACTCGAGTTATCGTGCTAACGCACAGGACACACAGAAGACAGACAATTCCAAAAAATATAGTTTTGGACTCGGGTAGGTTCAAAAAGTGTAAATCCGTCAAAGTCTCGAGGTCGAATTTTTTTACGATTATAAGACTTCCTCTAAGAAAGTAAAAAACATTGAGGTCAATAATCAAGATAAAAATAAGCCTATGGCGCAGGCCAGACAGAAAATTGTCAAAGACGCGTCGGATGGGGCGCAGACGAGGAACGGACTTGAAATTTCAAGTTATACATAAGATCATAAGGATATCGACTATTTTTTTTAATGAGGTTAAGACATTTAGAGCTATAGGCGACCTATCTCGGACTTCCCTAATATGGGGTGCAAACAATAGCTGTCTGTCAAGGGTGACCCCTAGCTTATAAATTAAGCCATTGTGCCAGACCTTGTCTAACGCCTTCGCCACGTCGCAGAAGAGCGCTCGGGTACCTATCGGACGTCGGGCGCTGAAGCCCTCGAGGACGTGCTCCGTTAAGCAGTGCACTTTGTTGATGCATGAATGTCGAGCTCGGAAACCGAATTGCTCGTCAATAAGGGCTCTAGTTGCGATAGTAAACTCTATAAGTCTAGAAAACACAGCGAACTGCTTCACGGCAGAAATAAGAAAGGCGGTGGTACCTACCCTGACGGCCCTACATATGGGTCTATCATCTAGTAGAATTATTAAAATAGCAAAATTACTCTTCTTACAAGACTTCTTAAAAGGAAGGAATACATAAAAATAATGAGTTATTTAAATTTCTTTCAGCGGTACCTCAGTTCATGGTGCAGAGCGGTGATATAATTAATGGTGATGGCACTTGTGGTGAAAGTATTTATGGACCAACATTTGAAGATGAAAACTTTTTGTTGAAGGTATTAGTATAAGATATATTTATTTTGTTTTGACTTCACAACAAGTGCTGGTAGAAATTAAATGGTTGTACTTTACTGGACAAGATAGAGAAGCATTACATAATATGGACAGGTATTACCAGAAGAGGTGTAAAACTAAGTTATTATTTCATTATTCTTTTGGTTAAACTGTAACAATTTTTGTTACCACCGGTTAGGTCAGGGCTTCGCACAAGACTCAATCAATTAACTTTAGTTTACCCAGGGCGCCTTTATTTTATTTATATGCGGTATTCTAGGGATATAGAAAGGAAACTACTTATGACACACACTATACAAGATATTTTATTCAATTAAAACAAATCAATATAAAGAAACCTTAACCAAAAAATCTAGTACTTAATAATAACCTATGTAAATTGCTAAAATTAAAATACACTGTTTTAACACAAATAATATAGAACTTTTACTTTATTGATTAACTTATAATTACTGACAAGAATTTTATTTACTTTATTTCACCTTAGATATACTTAAACCAGGTTACATTCACCTCATATGTAACTCAGTAAACATTTATTATTAATAAGTAACATTAATAAAGATACACTCTCTAAACTTTGTGTCTTTTTACAAGTTTTATTAAGTATTAATTAAATTCTCAATTCAAACTACAACAAAACATTTAGGGAATGCACTAAGTAAGCAGGGGTTCAAAGTTATGGAAGGATTACTTAACTTCAAGACCTGGTAGCAGAAAGTCTCCCTTGCTTTCTTTTGTCCTTGTGACCTCTGAAGTTTTCCTTCTGACTTTCCTTATTGATTCCACAAGATTAGAATGGATGACACTTCATGATGTCTTAACATTCAATCATTCTCCCCTAGCTTCTCAGTCTTATAACAGAGATATAACTATTGTCAAGTGAAGAACCGACAACCATGGGACCACAGTCCAAGGAACCCTAGAAATGCAATACATAACCTAAGAATTTGTAAAATTTACTCAACACCTATACCTATCCAAATGATTATAAACTACATTACTTACCCTTTTAACGCAGGGAAACGCACTTTTCACTTTATTAATACCAACTTAGTGGTTTGAGCAATTCTCCTTATCTAGATACTTTCAGGAAATTAATCAATATACCTAGATGGTATTCAAGAAGTCAAGTACACAAATGCATGATCTCCACGCCCCAAGTACTGATATTTATAGACTCCCTCCCTACCTCTAAGCCTGCGATCAGAACTCCAAATCACTACCATATTTGGTAATAAATTTGGTGGCGGAAGTTTTGATTATTATTTACTCTTTTACATATTCTAGAATAATGATTAAAGCGACAAACATTTGGGTGGTGAGTAGCCAAACTATCTGAATCGACCTCTTCTATATAACTAGCGACCTCTATCCTACTTCCCTGAATCTTCATCATTTATGTCACCCTTGTTGTGCTACCATAAGCAATATCTATTTAGCAACAACCTTCTTACATGGTGTGACATAGTAACGATAGATGGCTCCACCCCTCTATTATCAATCTTATAGATGATAATTTTGATTTATGTTTACTACACAAAAAAATTATGTTACAAAACTAATATTTTCTTGTACTATATGGGCCATGTAGTGCCTCCATATAGTGACACGTTGCCAGCCTGTCGCCTACTCAAAGGGGATAAACCCAAAAGCAATTAGTTGCTGAAGGTTTAGAACTTCATTGATCCAATAAACAAAACCCACCAACGAGGACAAAGGTTACACTCTAAATTACTCAGCAGGCCAGGTTTAACACATAAAGCCAAATCTGGCAGTATGGGCCTTCTTATTTGGACAATTCGGGGCTTTTTGTAGTATGGGCCACCCCACTAAAACTAAAAATCGTCTGTTATCCCGTATTTGATTCAATTTAGTTTCATGCAATAAATTTTATTAATAATAAGCATTAGGTCGATGCAATAGAATTAGATGGTCACTCATCTGTCGACGAGACGCAGCGCCATTATGTTTTCTTTATGGAAGCAATGAAGATTAAATGAATATCGGACTAATTTTTTTTATTTACTTTAGCATGAGCCTGGTGTACTAAGCATGGCGAATAGAGGACGGCCGCATACCAACTGCTCTCAGTTCTGCATCACGACAGTCTTGTGCCCACAGCTAGATGGCACTAATGTTGTGTTTGGGCACGTCGTCGCTGGAATGGGAATTGTTGACGAGATACAACAGTACAGCGAAGAGGGAAAACCGACTGTGGTATGTATGTGTTATGAAAAGAAATTATTTTTTCGCAATCTCGCTGGATTACCTTCAGAACAATGAAAAAGTCAAGATGATGCGTTCGTAAACAATCGCGACAGATAAATGAAGCTAAGAATCTGCTATGTGTGCGTAATTTACACTCGCGTCCAGTGCTATCCGTGTGACGTATTTCATCTTTTATTTAGAGTGCGTTCCAAAACCAGGTGAAGCCAAGTAGACAGCGTAAGAAAGCTTTCTAATTGGTGTAAATTAACTATAGTTTAACAAAACTAACCAATGGTGAAAGCGCTTCTTAATAACGACCAATAGTGAGCTACCATTTATTCTACCCCGAGTAAATTGAGATCGTTTTGGAACGCACCCTTAATGGCAATTATTCGTTTTATTAGAGTAACAACCATTTCTGCCAATCTCATTGGTAATGTCTTATTTCTTGATGGTAATATATGGGTGTTACACATTTTAATGCATCTAGGGAGTGCTTGGAGTGAAATGCATGGCAGTCACACCACAAAACCTTTATTGTGTGACGTACTATAAGTGTGCTGGAGAAATAATGTTGCAAACATTTGCATCCAGTACCCAATATGAGTTATAAATATGGGTAAGTTATTATAATATGAAACCAAGGAAACCATTTTTTAAAGTCAAATAATAATGGTTTCCACATTATTTCAGTCGCGAAGTAATATATAAAATTATATCATTAATTTAAATATTTATAATACATGTATAATTGTAATAAAACAATTGAAACTAATATTTGTATTTAAAAAAATAATTACTTTCTAACCTCTGTAGGTAACGTTATGAAAACTACTATCCAATTATTAGGTAAATGACTTATTTTGAAAACATTAATTGATTTTCTAACTTTTTACGTAACGTACGGCATAATTAGGCATTTTTTATTTCAAAATATTATGTCAACTTTGTCGTACTCACGTCGTGTGTCGCGGTAGACTAGCGGCCGTCTTCATGTTGCCGGATCGTCTTCATATTACTTGCCTCACCTTTGAGCGCGGTTAGTCTTGACTTTTGTATTGATCTGAGCCGATTACTTTATTTTTATCTACCCTGTATGATTAATAATGCCAAACGCGTACCCACGACAACACTAAGGTTTTTTAATTTTACTTTGTTACTAAATCTCAAATATACATATAATTTGTTTTTTTTTTCAATCAAGAATATTTATTTCCCATAAAAACATACAGTTTGCTTAAAATGAGATAATTAGATATGTAAAATAAAATTAGAAACTAACAGTAATGGTGGTTTTTCTTAAATGACAAATTAAGGACTATGAGACTTAAGACTACCTAAAATAAGGTTTACAATTATTTAAAATAATTAATATAAATATTAAATTGTTAACTTAATGGCAAAATAATAAACAGAATCAAAAAACAACATTTATAAATCGTGCCATTTTTTTGTAAATCTAGGTAATCATTCTTTCAAATACTTTAAAGCAGTTTTACGTAAGATGTACATAACATTGTTATTAAATAATGATTGCTTTTTTAGGAGTGTGTAATTGCGGATTGCGGAGAACTGGCCCCTGAGGACGAAGACTTAGGGCTTCGGTGTCGCCAAGACCGCTTACCTGAGTACCCCGCAGACCTCGTACACCTGCCACCAATCTCGGTATTTTCTGCCATATTAAGAATTACAAAATCTGTCGGAAGAATTACATAACTTCTCCTTGTTATCTTGATTAATGGCTTTCGCGGGATTACGCATTTAGCCAATGACAAGATAAAATGTATTTACAGTGACAATAAATTGTACGTTAGTTTGAATTACAACAAGAACTTAGTTATGTGCTCGATGAGAACTCGTGAGAAAGTCCATTACCTACATAACTTTCTTTACTGTATAAAATGTTTGTGAATTGACACATGCCTTGAGGTTTTGCATCATTCCCGATCATTGCAGTGAAACAGTTATTTATCAAATAATGGAATAACTTTTCACACGTAAGAACCGAAAAACTTAGATTTATATTTATAAAACAATATTTAAACAAATAGTCCGACTTTTATTCCTAAAAACATAATCGCTTAAAATTATGCGTTACTATCTTACAAATGGTATTACATTGCGGCTGTGCTTTCATTGTTTCGCAGTCCTTAATACGCGCGCAATCAATACTGTATATTACGGCATGCTCAACTAGAACCATGTTATCTAGTACGGCCGCTGATCGCGACACTCGGTCTTCCTATACACTCAGCGATTTGATCGATCTCCTTAGATTGATATATCTGTGATTGCAACAGACAGAACCAATAACCACATAAATTTGATTGATTGGTAATTTTTTTATGACCGGGTGGGGTGGATAGTTAATGAGTCTATAATATGCAATAACTTAATTAGTTTCTGTTTACGTAGTGGAACTACTGGGATTAAAAAAGATAAGGTAGTTCAACCGTTCAACTATCGGTTGAGTGCGGATGAGTGGGATCTTTCATCTCCTGTCACTGGCAAAACTTTACCTCATAACTATCGTAACTTAGTTTTAAACGTTATTCGATTCCAGATAGAAGAACTGGTGTCCTGTATTAAAGACGCCAAGTCTGCCGGCAATAATTACTTCAGCCAAAGTCGATACAAGACCGCGGCGCGCAAGTATAGGAAGTGCCTTCGGTACGTGGAACACATTAAGGAGGATATCGACTCTATGAAGGATGAGACGATGCAGGATACACGTAAGTGTCCATGTTTACTAGTTATTATTCCGATATTACTTACTTATTAACCCGGCGTCATTGTGGCGGGAAAAAGGTACGTGGTCGTTGAGGAGGGTCAATATGACCCTGTAATGATTTTACCTGATATAACAAGAACTATATATTTTAAACTAGCTTTTGCCCGCGACTTCGTCCGCGTGGAATAGTTAAATCAAATAAAATATCTTTATTGCGTATCACTTGCTTTCTTGCGAATAGTTACTTTAGGCAGCATTTTATTTCTTTGTATACGTACTTATTTTGCAAAAAATACACATAAAAACTGCCGTGTACTATACTTTATATGGCATTTTTACAATCTATCATTTTATGTTTTCCCATCCTTTGCTAACTTACATGCAACCTTTCATCCCCACATGGGTCAATATTTCAAAAACGCTAGAACAAATATTTGCTTATTTCTTATCCCGTGCTATTAAAAATTTCATGGTTTTATCTTTGGTAATGAGGAATCTCATAAAAAATTTCATCTCATATTTCAAGCCCTTCATTCCCTCTTTTACAAAAAAGCTTTTATTCCATTTCGACGTTTAGTCTATTTTTGTACCAAACATCAAAATCGGTTCAGGTATGGGCGTGAAAGTCATTAAGTTAAAAAGTCGCGTCCGCCATCTTGGATCTCAAAATGGATAATCCGTACCCTATAAACCACGAAAATGATATCCTTTTTAATAATAAGTTAAAAAGTAGCGTCCGCAATCTTGGATCTAGAAATTGATGATGTATTTGGAATCGACTCCCGAAAACTATGAAAATGATACCCATATTCCTATTAAGTTAAATAGTCACGTCACGCCATCTTGGATCTCAAAGTCGAGTTATTCGGAGTCAGAACCCCCCAAAAACCACGAAAACGATACCCATATTGATATATTGTTAAAAAGTCGCGTCCACCATCTTGGATCTGAAAATGGATCGTGTATTAGTAATCGGGACGTCCCAAAACCACGAAAATGATATCCATATCGAGTTTATATTAAGAAGTCCCAACCGCCATCTTGGATCTCGAAATAGATGTCGTATTTGGAATCGGGACCCCAGAAAACCACGAAAATGATACCCATATCGACGTTATGTTAAAAAGTCACGTCCGCCATCTTGGATCTCAAAATGGATAGTGTATTCGGAATTAGGACCCCCAAAAACCACGAAAACGATATCCATATTGACATTTTGTCAAAAAGTCGCGTCCGCCATCTTGGATCTAGAAAAAGATGTTTTATTCGTAATCCGGATCCCCAAAAACCACGAAAACGATACCCATATTGACATTATGTTAAAAAGTCGCGTCCGCCATCTTGGATCTAGAAAAAGATGTTTTATTCGTAATTCGGACCCCCAAAAACCACGAAAACGATACCCATATTGACATTATGTTAAAAAGTCACGTCCGCCATCTTGGATCTCAAAATGGATAATGTATTCGGAATTAGGACCCCCAAAAACCACGAAAACGATATCCATATTGACATTATGTTAAAAAGTCACGTCCGCCATCTTGGATCTCAAAATGGATAATGTATTCGGAATTAGGACCCCCAAAAACCACGAAAACGATACCCATATTGACATTATGTTAAAAAGTCGCGTCCGCCATCTTGGATCTCAAAATGGATGGTGTATTAGTAATCGGGACCTCCAAAAACCAAGAAAATGATACCCATATCGATTTTATATTAAGAAGTCCCAACCGCCATCTTGGATCTCGAAATAGAAGTCGTATTCGGAATCGGAACCCCCGAAAACCACGAAAATGATAACCATATTGACAATATGTTAAAAAGTCGCGTCCGCCATCTTGGATGTATTTTTGTACTGGGGGTTCTTACGACCTTTCATCCCCTATTTCATCCCCACGTGGGTCAATATTTCAAAAACGCTAGATAAAATATTTCTTTCTTTCTTATTAAGTCCCTAATTTCAAAGTATCATGGTTTTATCTTTAACAATGACGAAGTCCCATACAAACTTTCATCCACTATTTCACCCCCATACAGGTCTAAATTTCAAAAATCTTAGAACAAATATTTTTTTTTTTGTCTTATTAAGTGCCTAAATTTAAAGTTTCATGGTTCTATCTTCAAAAATGACGAACTTCCATACAAACTTTCATCCCGTATTTCAACCCATACAACCTTTTTTTCGCGATAAAAAGTAGCCTATGTCCTTCCCCGAGATCTAATCTATAGTTGTACCAATTTTCATCAAAATCAGTTCAGTGGTTTAGACGTGAAAGCTTAACAGACAGACAGACAGACAGACAGACAGAGTTACTTTCGCATTTATAATATTAGTAAGGATAAATAATTGTTTATTATTTTAAAAGCTTATATACTTACCAATGGAATTGTTTTAAAATAAAACAATAAAATTTAAGTTTAATCAGTTTTATTTAAACTTTTCTAAACGACGTTTAAGTTGGTAACAAATATTTGTCATATCCTTCAAGTTAAAGAAAAACAATGCAATTTAATTTTTCTAATCAAAAATATAATCAAATTTAATCTTTTTAATATGGCACTTTGGAAATTAAATAAAAGCAACATTATGAACTTTCTTATAATCAGTTGTTTTTTTAGGGTTTTCACTACAGTTATTACTGTAGGTTGCAGGTTTGCGCAAGTGTAATTTTCTACACGAGTATCGGGCAACTCAAGTCAGGAATGAAATGAGCTTTCATTCCTAACATGAGTTACCTCCAGCTACTGAGATTCACGACAGTGCGCAATAATTATTTCATAAAAATATTTCAAATACAAAACTTACAGGGTCACTTGACCCTGCCTCAATGACGCCGGGTTAAATATCGGAATGGAGTGTTTGGCGGGAAACCATGGCGTCTGGACGTCGATCTTTATTTCGATTATTCAAAATTGCTTCGGAGTAGATTTTGTGCAGTGAAAGTGGTGTCGTTTCGTTGCATGAGCATCTGTGTTGGCGAACAGTTATGAGGAATCATTGAATTAAAGGTTTTGTCGTGTGACTGCCATGAATTTCTTTCCAAGCACTCCCTAGATGCATTAAAATGTGTAACGCCCATATTTTAATGCAAACATCAAGAAATGAGACATTAAATTAAATTTGCCAATCGCAAGTTAGGAAAGAGGTTTCTTTCCTAACTTGCGATTGGCAGAAATGGTTGTTATCCTAATAAAACGACTAATTGCCATTAAATAAATAAAAAAAGAAAAATCTCGGAATAATAACAAAACCGAGACTACGTGGTATAAATCCAGTTTTCTCACATTTTCATTTCAAATAATAGGTTGGGGAAAAAGTTTCTTCGCATTTTTTAAGAAAATTCAAAACATTTTTTAATATAGTTTATTTACATTTTACTAAAGTATTTAGGTACCATTTTGTTCGATAACTTTTTGCCATCTTGTAGGTAGGGACATGATCCCATTGCTATAGAAATTTTGGGGCTTCTGGTCAAAATACCGCGACAAGTGGTTTTGGCAGTCCTCTCGTGATGTTAACCTGACACTGCCTAAAGAATTCTGAAGAGACCGAAACAGGTGGAAATCTGAAGGTGCAAGGTCAGGACTATACGGCGGATGCATTAACACCTCCCAGCCAAACTCTCTTAATTTTTGCTGAGTGGCTAAAGATGTGTGAGGTCTAGCGTTATCATGATGAAAAACCACACCCCTTCTGTTGATTAATTCCGGCCGCTTTCTCTCAACTTCTTGCTTTAATCTCATCAGTTGTTCGCAGTAGAGTTCAGAATCGATGGTCCTGCCTGGTGGTAACAGCTCATAATGAATAATGCCCTTCCAATCCCACCGGGTTTCGCCACAGTCTGTGAAGCCTGACCGGCCTTTGACCACGACCTTTTTCGCACGTTCTTGTCGTACGTGATCCACTTTTCATCACCAGTTATCAGCTTTTTCAAAAATGGTTCGGTATCATTACGTCGTAATAAAGAATCACAAATGATTACACGGTTCATTAGGTTTCTTTCAGTGAGCTCGTGAGGTACCCAAATGTCGAGCTTTTTTGTGTACCCAGTTTTTTTCAAATGCGCCAAAACTGTTTTCTGGTCAATTCCCAGTTCTTCAGCTACGTCGTAACTACTGACATGCCGATCTTGCTCCACTTTTTCAAAAATGGCATCCATTTTATCTGTAATAGGGCGACCAGAGCGACGTGCATCTTTGACATCAAAATTCCCGGACTGAAAACGCTTAAACCAAATTTGTGCTACTCTCACAGACACTGCACTAGGTCCATAAACATCGCAATTTTTTTTCGCGGCTTGCGTTGCATTTTTACCTTTTTTGTAGTAAAATTTTAAAATGTATCGAATTTCTTCATTAGATTCACTCATCTTGGCGGTACGAAAAACAAATGAAAATCACACATTTTCCTAATTTGAATTTGGAATTATGTTCTTTAAAATTTAAACTTTCAATGATACCAAAACCAGCCAGATACAAGTAGTATAGCCAAAGAGATTTTATTACAAGTTTATACATACTATAATGCGAAAAGACTTTTTCACCAACCTAATATTTCATTTTGTTTAATAAGTTGATAACTCGATATTCTTATATGATTATGAGAAACAGAAATAACTTTAATTATACTTACACTACGTTACCGACATTCTCTAAAATTTAACACGTGTACGTTATTTGAACATTCTAAGGATTAACCTGTCGCGCGCTTTTAAAAAACTCTATTTCAATAAAACTAAGGTTTAAATTAGCTTGTGTGATATATTTTCTGTTTGTTTTTCGCGCGCTTTTAAAAACGCTATTACAATAAAGCTGAGATTTAAATTAGCTTGTGTTATATATTTTCTGAAAGCTGAATAAATTTAGCGTATTTTAGATCCCTTTGTTTTCCCAAATATAAAATAAAAAAAAGACAGTGTGTAAAACCGGTCACCCGCCGGCCTTTTTGTTACGCCGATGTGAGCTATTGTCCCATATTTACAGGGTTCCATTTTGTATGTTGCAGTGGGTGACATCGTAGCGACATACACAATGCAATGTTTTCTCAATTTGGCAGCTTGCTATATGAAAGTAGAAGATTACAATTCGTGTGTGCGTTGCTGTTCCGAGGTAAGGAATATTTATCATTTGTTTGTTTTAAGACCAGAAGCAGAATTGGCGGTAGCTATAACGAAATTAAATTATAGTACGTTTATTAACCAAGTAGGGCGGTAAAACAAAGAATGTGTCAGATCACAGTTATTTGACTTATATATCGATTAACTAGCTTCCGCCTGCGGGATGGTTTACACGCTTAGAGGTGGAATATCCAAAAATCCTTACTTAGCGGATGCCTACGTCATAACATCTACCTGCATGCCAAATTTCAGCCCGATCCGTCCAGTGGTTTGAGCTGTGCGTTGATAGATCACTATGTCAGTCAGTCACCTTTGAGTTATATATATTTAGATATGTGATCTGAGGATAAAATTTTATGTGTCCCTCTGACCAGGAAGTGGCATTTTTCGTACGCGTGGCGTGCGTAAATGCCACTTTCTGGTCAGGTGTGGTATAAAAGGTCTTTATAGTAATAACATTTGGTTGGCTAGGAAATCCGCAGACCTGCATAAATTACAGGATATTTATCCAATCCAACAGACTTTTCTTAGTTTAACACAGATAACACCGGTATTCACAAATATTCTTATTCTTATGCAAGGGGCTGATGCTGTGTCTCAGAGCAGTTCGACCATATGGGATCTTTTGTGCTTCCCCTTTCCTTATCACCCATCCCCGCCAACATCGAAAACATTTTGTATGAGTGTTATGATGTTGGCGGGAATAAGGTCTATGAAGTCCTCTGGTTTAGGGTAGCCTAGACCCAGGACCTTTACTCGCCTATTGGCTAGTGCATCGCAGTCACATAGTATGTGCTCCATGCTTTCTTCCTCCTCACCACACATTCTACAGGTTGGGTCTTCAGCTTTGCCTATTGGACACAGGTGTCTTTTAGTGGCAAAGTGGCCAGTGAGAGCAAATATTACTATGAGGTTTCACAGTACGCGTGGACGCACAGGGTCGTAAAAACCTATTCATAGACAATACTTGAGTGGAAATCGGCTCTATGCGTATTTTAAAATGGACGCTTAGCTAAGGTAATAAAAACAAATATTTTATTACAGGTGCTAGAATTAGACGGTAGAAACGAAAAAGCTTTATACAGACGGGGCCAAGCGAATTTCGCTCTTAAAAACTACGACGCAGCGCTCTCTGATCTCAAGCAAGCAGAACGAGTGTCCCCCAACAACAAGGCTATCCATAAACTGCTAGAGGAAGTCAGAATGTCCAACAAGAGTTACAATGACGTGCAAAAACAACGGTTGTCAAAGTTTTTTCGTGACCACAAAGAGAAAGGCCTCGCCATCGGCGATAACTGAATTAAGACTGAAGGTAGTTATATATACTTTTGGTTTGTGAGATGGCATGTTCCTATAGGGTACGGGTGATACTTTATCGGGTTTGTAATAAGGTCGGTTTTTTAATGACCACTTGAAAAGTGTTTTTTTTTTTATGAACAAAGGCACGCAGGATATAAGCCCATGTTTAAGTCACTCTAACCTGACCAATGGTATTATTTTAACGAATATATGAAAAAAGAGCATTAGATAATTATTATATAAAAGTGTAAAACGAAATTTAACAGTTTCCACGTTTTAAAACATCTTTCTCGCTTCACTGATTATGTTGGCAAGTCGAGGTTAGCTAAAGCGCCGGTTTATCTCTTGCGCTAGCTATCTTCGCATTTGGACTCCACTTCTGCTTACCATCAGGTGGAATAGAGTCACTTACTCGACCTTTTTTTTAAAAACAAAAAATAATTCAAAACTAGTCTAGTCAAAATTACTACAAAGTTAGAAAGTTGTTCTCTTTATGGGTTCTTGCGCGAGCAGACATTTCGTTCGTTTCACTATTAAAGTCACCATAGAATGAGGGTTTTTGATAAACCAGATGGCACCACTGAGACAAGAGATCTTGGTGTCAAAACACTTAGGAAATTCCCGCTCTGAAAACGTCATGTAAGTGTCAAATGAAAATCTTGACAGGTGGACGTCATGCCACAGTGCTGCCACCTGGCGAATGATATTTTGTGATTGGAATAACATTAAAATGGTTTTATGATTATTGAATAATTTACTCATTGGGTAGGTATTTCAGCGACTGAGCAAATTTTGGAATTATGAATTTTGTACTGACATCTTGAAATTATTTTTATTTCCCTACTTTTAGGTTGACCGTTTGGTTTCTTAAAAGGTAAAACTAAATTTTAGTTGTAACAAATATATCGATATTGAAAACAGAATTGAAGATTTTAGCTAACATACCTACTTTTTTTCAAAATCTCCAACTATGATATCTTCAAAAATCGATTCTTTACTTTATTACAAACACAAAATATTACATTTCCTAGATATAGGATAAGTTGAATTTCAATCAAAAACTATCAGAAAGGTAACCACATTAGACATTATTCTATTCAACTTAGGAGTGAAAGTTGAAAGCATCAATATAAAATCATTTACTCCTGTATTCCCTTAGGGGATTTTTTATTACATAAGACGACTTAGGGGGGAGGGGGGTTGACCATGTCTTACTTTTCTAATCAAGGGTTTTTTTTTCTTATATAATTTTTCGGCTCCTTACATGGATGCAGTATTTTGTGTTTGTAATGAAATGACGTTTCGAAGTCCTCCTGCCTGGCATCGTGCGCTCGCATTAGTATGCTTGCCCTCTGCGTCACGTGGTCATGATCCGCCGAATTATTTTATGAATGATTTATGAATTATTAGATTCACCCCTGTAAATTTGGCTCCTACTAAAAATGTAACGCTGTAAATCACGGTCGCCGAGCAGAGAAAATTTCGTACAATGACCTTTTAGCCTACTGGCAGTTGCCATAAACATTTTTACTAATGGTCAAATTTATAAAATTCTGTCTAATTTAATGTTTTTAATTACATTCTGTATTATTAGCATTATTCACAATGTTATGCGGAAGACGTAAAATACCTACTTACCTTTGCAATTAATCAGCAAATTCTCCAAATGAAATTGAATTGTGATTAATAATTAATATTTTAGAGAATTCTAATTCGCAAATTTTATCGAACTGTTGCGCACGTAAACACTCTATTACAATTTTCAAAAGATTTAGAATCCCTGAAAGGGGCGGTCACGATATCTGTGTGAGCGTGATAGCAACATAATTGCGCAGGCAACATAAATGAGCGATAAGGATACGTATCGTGGTGTGTCAATCATTTCAGCCGAGAGACGCCCACTGTTGGACATAGGACATAGTCCGAAACTATCTCTGTTCCGCGGCCGCACTTTATAGGTCATCACGGTGATCACCATGATAGCAAAATTTAAATACATTAAAATGCTATGCAACAATCATCAAACCCTAGAGACTGTAAATATACATCAACGTACGGACATCGATTTAATTATAACTTAAACTTAAATTCAAATTTATATTGCAAATTATTGCAATGGTCCTGTATGTAATTAATCCAATGATATATTAAAATTGCATAATAAAATACTAATGGTAAGTTTTTCAAAACTTTATTTAGGCCATGTCTAAGTATTTTTCTAAGATAGTATGCTCAAATAATTAAAACCCAAAACTGCCTATTAACATAATATTTAAGAAAGAGCTCTTTCTGGAAGCCACGCACAACAATTAAGTTGGTTAAACAAGTATTTTAAAATTATTATGATTCTTAATGTCTTTACATAAGATTAGTTTTCGTATGGCTGGTGTTATCTGAATCTAAGACGCTATTGATGATGTGGACTTAGTAGTATGAAAGATTTTATGCGTATAGACTGATAAAATTTAATATGATATTGGTTGAATTGAATATGTTAATTATTTTCTTAAATATTCACCTTGGTCATAAAAATAGGGTTCTCAAGGAGGTTTGGGGGCTATTCGTATTTTTTTATTATTATTAGGATGTCAAAAACTAGCAAGAGAAAAGAAAGAGATACACATAGTATGTAACTTCTGTTTAAAAAAAATCCAGTCATCTTTGTCACAGATATACCTTACTGATGAGGGTATGTCAAAACACATGTAATTCCACCGCCATTGAATTGACAAATGAGGATTTATATATCGACAGGTGAATAGACCTTACGCCACATTGCTGCTATATTAAGTAAAGACAATAGCAGATCGGGTAACCATAAGAGGTCACACCAAATCACCAATCGAGCTGCAACCTAAAACGTTTGGTATGAAGTTCAAAATATTTTTTTAAAATTTGTGGTTACCTGATGTGGTGTACTGTAGTTGACTACATGGATAGAAACATAAGTGACAATTATTATAGATGAAAAATAAATGTAAGGGATCAGTGATCAATTAATTTTATTAATAATAAGAAATAAATAAATTGGAATGAAAAATAAATTTACGAGCAACTGACGACTAGTAAAAACTCGTGAATAAGTGTTTTTTTCATTTCCGTGTTGAAAAAGTAATATTTTTTTTGTATATTGATTTATTATACAACATGTAATTTAAATAACCAATAAAAAAAGTTTTTTTTAATTATTTTTTTTTAAACCAACTCTTAAGCCGATCCAAACTCACCTGAATTCGGTATGTTGGTTATTTGAATTACATGTTGTATAAGCGTAAAAATACATGGTTGGAATTTTAACTGCCAGATAGTTTGAAAGAAAAAAATAACAATAAATTTTTTGCCCCTTGCAACTATTTTTGATTTTCAAATCAAAAGTATAATAGTAAAAAAAAGGAACAGAAAACCAGCGTAGGTCGATTAAAAAAAATGGTATTCATTTATTGGAACTAGTCTTTATACTGGAAGTCAGTAACGCCGTTGACGTCGTTGATCTTAATACTTTTATTGTATTTAGTTTCATATTAAAATTGTACTCATGAAGAGTACATTGACTGGGAAAAGTACCTATTGACTTTTCTTTAAAATACGAACTGAATGCGTGGAACGAAGATATTAGAATTTGAACTCCTTAACTGTGGGTTAAGTTATTATTTTGTAAGTTCCATTGAATGACTAAGGTGCTATTATAATTTGTAGTAAGTTCCGGCTACGCGCTCAATCTTGCTTATTGAAATTGTCGCAAAAACTGCAAGGTTGCAAGCAATTTCCATGATTCCGCATTTTACAAAATGCTTCGGCATAATTATTATGAAACTCCGCAATCGCTATTGGACCATAAAATCGACTAACCCTTTTCTAAAAATGGTACTATCGGGGTCTTGCTAAATTTTACAGTTTAAAATTTTTTCGTTTGAAGCGAGCCCTTTCTGTTGACCCTGCCTTCTATTACTGTTGACCAATAGAATACCCTCTTTTGTTCTGTAAGGCATCTGGTTGGCAATTCATAAAAAAAGCTATTGTTTTAACAAATTGCAACCAGATGTCTTTACGGCAATGTTTGCTAAGGCAATTGTATTGTATCACTCTGGGATCTTCACTCAGAATTCTATTGGTCAACCGTCGACAGTGTAATACAAAAACGACCCTTAAGGCGGAAGATTACGGGGGCCGCGATAGACCTATCGGGATGACCGGCTAGTTCAGGGTTATTTTTTTATAACCAAGCAGGGTAGGCTGTTTGTGGGCGAGTCCAATGTCTTATGTACCTACATATTGCCTTCGACATATAGCAGGGTACTCACCTATAAGTGTAGCATGTAATGTATCTGATACTGTATCAACCTGCAAGTGGATGCGGCTTGTCCACGGTAACCGCGTATACGAGCTCCCGGAACCGCAGTGCTCGCGGCAATATCACGCCGACAACATTACATGTCTCAAATGGTGGCTAGTGCCGCGCATAGATTAATATAATCGTACGCTGCGTTATTTATGTACAATATCATCGAAAATTATAAAAGCTTCTAAATGCCAGCCTTCATCTTTTCTCAACATATATTACATAATGCGAGACTTCAAATCGACGACGCCTTTTGTAAAATGCGGAATTATACAAATTGCCTGCGACATCTACACGATAACGACTTGCATGCGCAATCAATTTGGCGCAAACACTGTATGACGTGTTATCGTTATTGTATGCCTCTGTAACGTAATGAAACTACAGAGTCTAGAAAACAACTGATTTATTAATAAATCCAAGCTACCTACTTAAGTATTATTATATAATTAAAGAACTACCCACAACATCTTCCCCTTATTTAATAAAAAGTTACCACAACACCTTCCCCGTACACAAAACAAAAAATTAAAAAGTAAAACAAAATAAAATATAACATATTTTAACATATTTGACTATTTAAAGAAAAAACTAGTCTAAATATTTATAGATACAAAAAACTTATCTTAAACTTATAACATAATAATGCTTTTATTATACGCTACACACGGAGAAATAAACTATGAGTAATTACTTATTGTTTACGTTTTACTTTGCTACGTGTGCACGGCGGTGAGTAATCCAATCTGTCAATGTCCGACGACTGTTTATTAGGAAGAACAAAAGTTTCATCATTAGAAACGTCATAATAAACACCGTCATCACTGTCGTATTTACTGTCATTACAAGTTTGAGCAACATCAAACCGATTAGATTGGTCATTCTCCGCCAAATTAAGCTTATCGGGCTCCGTTCTAATTAGATGCCGGCGATTACGGCGGTAAATTCCTTTTTTATTCTTAACTAAATATGATCGCGGTGTTAATGCTTTCGCCACTACTGAGCCTCTTATTCTCCTATTATTATTTTCTATCATAATGACGTCATCGCCGACATCTAACTCTGGTAGTAGTTTACAATTTTTGTCATAATATTTTTTACTTTTAATTTGCTTTTGTAACAATATCTTATGTTTATCTTCGTTATTATACATATTATTTTTTAATAGATTCGGATGAACCGGAAGTCTGCACTTAAGTCTACGGCCCATTAATAACTGCGCAGGAGAATCTAAATTTTCACGGGGCGTGTTTCTATAGCTCAATAAATTTAAATGAAAGTCTGACTGACTTTCAATAGACTTTTTCAAAATTTTTTTTACAGTTTGCACTGCTCTTTCACTTTTGCCATTAGATTGAGCATAGTAAGGAGACGAAGTGATGTGATTAAATCCCCAATCTTCAACAAATTTCCTGAAACTACGGCACACATACTGGGGTCCGTTGTCAGATATTAAGACTTCCGGTATACCATAACGAGCAAAATTTTCTTTCATACTGTTTATAACTGACCCTGCTGAAGTATCTTTCAACTGTGATACCTCTATAAAGCCGGAATAATAATCTACTAAAATTAAATAATATTTTTTACCATACTCAAATAAATCAGTACCTATTTTATTCCACGGCAAACATGGAATCGGCACTGGAATCATAGGTTCTTTTGTAGGTTTATTTAAATTCTCCTGGCACACTTTACACTTTCGTACATAATCTTCAATATCTTTGCTAAGCCCGGGCCAAAATAAAACTTCTCGCGCTCGCCTCTTACATCTGTCTATTCCTAAATGCCCATCATGAATTATTTTTAACATATCTAACTTCAATGAGGATGGAATCACGACTTGTTTATTTTTAAATATCACTCCATCCACACAGTATAATTCATCTTTTATAGAATAATAATATTTTAAAAAATCTGGTAAGTTATATTTACGCAAAGGCCATCCTCTATTTATATATAAAATTATATTTCTTAGCACATTATCCTTAGCCGTTTCATTTTTTACTAGTGTTAGTTTATCTCGCGATATAGGCATATTATTAATTAACATCTTTACTTGACACAAAATAGCAGTACTAATTCGATCATCGTATAATTCAGGAAGAGGCGCGCGCGAAAGTGTGTCTGGTATAAACATGAATTTTCCAGGTTTGTAAGTTACAATTAAATCGTAGCCTTGTAATCTCAATATCATTCTTTGCAAGCGTGCTGGTATCGAATTCAAAGACTTTTTAAAAATACTTTCTAACGGTTTATGATCAGATTCAATAATCACTCGACTTTTGCCATATATGTACTGATGAAATTTATCACATGCAAAAACGATAGCCAACATTTCTTTTTCTATTTGCGCATATCTGGTCTGAGTGTCCGTCAATGTACGTGAAGCGTACTCTATAGGCCGCCCGCCTTGCAGTAGCACAGCGCCCAGTGCCACGCTACTGGCGTCCACAGACAATACCACTGGGCTGTTTACGTCATATAGCGCTAATACTGGTGCATTGCACAGTAACTCTTTTAATTTTACGAATGCACTCCTATGGCCGTCCTCCCAACACCACACAATATCTTTTTTTAATAATCTAGTTAAAACATAAGTGTGTTCAGAAAAATTTTGAATAAATTTTGAAAGATAGTTCACTGCCCCTAAAAATCTTTCTAGTGCTTTTTTATCACTAGGTTCGGGCATATTTTTAACTGCCATTACTTTCTCCGCGTCCGGTTTCATACCATATTTCCCAAAGCAATGCCCCAAGTAAGTAACTTCCTGAACGCATATGCGACATTTTTCTTTATTGAATTTTAAATTAATTTCGCGCGCCCTTGTAAACAATGCACTTAATCGCTGATCGTGTTCTGTTTTCGAACGCCCCCAGCATATAATATCATCAATAAAAGAATCAACACCCTCAAGACCTTCTAGAAGTTGTTTTACCTTTGCATGAAATATTTCCGACGAACAGTTCAAACCAAAAGGAAGGCGCAAGTATTGATACCTGCCAAAAGGTGTTGAAAAGGTACATAGGTCTGAACTTTCAGGGTCTAATTTTATGGCCCAAAAACCTGATCTGGCATCTAAAACCGAAAAGAATTTGGCACCATGCAGCTTCATGGCAATATCATTAATCGTTGGCAGTTGGAAATATGCGCGCTGAATAGCTAAATTGAGTGGTCTAGGGTCTAGGCATACACGCAGGGAACCGTTCTTTTTTGCCACTATCACTAATGCATTCACCCATGGAGTTGGGTGAGAGACTTTTCTGATAACTCCTAACTCAGTCATTCTATTTAATTCTTCTAACAATTTATCACGCAATCCTAAGGGAACATTACGTCGAGCACATACAACTGGAGCTACCGATTTGTCTACAACAATGTGATACTCTCCTGGCAAACACCCCAAACCCTTAAACAAATCTGAATTTTCAGATTTTATATCATAAACTCTTTTAATCAACCCTAATTCTATACACGAGCACCGACCCAACACGCTTTGACAATCAATATTAGCTATGGCAAATTTTAAATTATATAATTTATTTTTAAACCACCACGATAAATAACAAATACCCTTCAAAGGTATTAAATCACCACTATAAGATTGTAATCTGATTTTCTCTTTAGATTTAATCAAATCTAAATCATAACCTAATGTCAAAAATCGTCCGAATGATATAACATTAATATCCGCACCAGTGTCTAATTTAAATGTTTCATTGCCGAACTCACCTCTTAATGTTTCATACCAATCTTCCGAAGAAGACAAATTTACCTCAGACACCTGTAACATCGATATGTAAAACGACTCACTGTCATCCTCACTGTTATCGCTACTGCTACTATTACGCACAGCAATATCGTACATTTTGTTCACTTTTACTTTTTTATTCACTTTACACATTCTAGCAAAATGACCGTGATTTTCACACACATAGCATCGCACCGAGATAGCCGGACACGATGCTGGTTCCGTGCACTGGCCGCCACACCTACCGCAATGTTGCGAGGCGGCGGCGCCTAGGTGAGGCCTAAACGACCGGCCGCGACGCCCGAGGCCTCGCCGGCCGCCGGCTCCGCCGCCACCGCGAGCCCCATAGCCACGTACATTCACCGCATCCACTTGTGTGAGCGCCAACCCCTTGCTGGCACAGCTAGCCTCCAGCATACGACTGCTGTCACTCGATATTTCGTCAACTTGACATATCTTTACGGCTTTATCTAATGTTAACTCGTCTGTTCTCAACAACCGATCTCGAACTATATTATTTCTAATACCGCAAACGATGCGATCACGAATTAATTCTTCTTCAATCATTTTGAATTCACATGACTTGGCCAACAATTTCAAAGCAGTTACATACTGATTTATAGATTCACCGGTTTCTTGGTTTCTGGAGAAAAAACTATATCGCGCCAATGTAATGTTTGACTTAACTCCGAAATAATTGTCGAATTTTTTTATTAGAACGGTAACGTCATCTCGGTCACTTTCTTGTTCAAATGTAAAGGTCTCGTAAACATCAAAACCATCGGGTCCTATTAAGTTGATCAACAAACTTGCTTGAACATCCCTTTTTTCGTTGTGCACTCCAGACGCTTTTAAAAATAGACAAAACTGCGTCTTCCAACGTTTCCATGCGTCAGCCCGGCTGACGGAGCTGCCTTCAAGACTCAGTTCCGACGGTGGTCGCGCGTGCTCCATATTTAAATATTATAATTGCTTCTTACTTGCTCAACACACAACACAACAAAACTCAAAGTATTTTGTTTTATTAATAATATCCCACCGCTGTCACCATGTAACGTAATGAAACTACAGAGTCTAGAAAACAACTGATTTATTAATAAATCCAAGCTACCTACTTAAGTATTATTATATAATTAAAGAACTACCCACAACACCTCCACGGTCTGTCCAGCCGGCTACACGCGCAATCTTATTTGCGCAAAGCGGATGGTGCACTTTTTTTGGGTTTACCCTTGATTGGTATAACAACGTTTAGTCGAAAATCGTTTCAGCTAATTTTAGTTACAATAAAGTTATTTCGCGTAATTATTCATTTGATCGAATATTTAATTGGTAGAATTTTATTTGGCATAATTATTTCTTTAACATAATGTCATTTCACCGAATTTTCAAATGCACTAATTTTAATTAACCTAATGTTTAACAAGACTAATAATGATTTGGTCGAAAGATCGTATCGAATATTCAGTTCAGTAATAATTCAGTGATTACGCCCTATAGTCGCTTCTGGCACTCGCTCGGCTCGTGCGCTGTGTTCGTGTCAACCTAATTCGCTCGTTTCTTCGCTCCTCGCTAACCTATTGTTCAATTGAACATTCGATGAAATGAAAATTATAGCACCTGAACAATGCATCAAATGAACATTATACTTTTTGATCAATATCGCAAATGAACATTCGATGAAATGAAAATTGTTAATCGATATTATACAAAGTGATTATTTTCTTAAACGTTGTTCTAAAAATTTTCGACTAAACGTTGTTATACCAAACAAACATGGGTGAGCCCTTATATTGTACCGTCTTCACGTCACTCCCATGCTTAAAATTTTATACAAACTAGCATTTTGTGCAAGCCATTTGTGCGGTTTACAGTTTTGCCGTCTTAACGCCCATGTTAGAATTCGTGTAAATAAGATTGAGCATGTAGCCATTAAGGTTAGTTTGGGTGTAGTTCTTAAGTTATGATAAATTCGAGGCCAACAATAAAAATGAGAACAACGATTTAATACAAGAATATTCTGTCTCGTTTTGCAGTGTGGCAATGAAACAGTTAAGTGTGAAAAGTATAAATTAATAGACTTGGACTGAAATTGTGTCATGTTTGTTAGCTGCATGTGATTTGGGATATTTTGGGACGCATGGGTCCTATATGTATACAAATTATAGGTTGGCAGTGACCGTTAATAAAGGAAAAATAACTTTACAATCCACTGGTTCTTTGTTTACTAACGTAGTTTACTCCTATTTTGACAGAGTGTGTCCGCAAAAACCATAGATTTATAATTACTAATGTTTATAGATGGGCAATGAATCAACTATGGAGATACCAAATAAAATGCCCAAATGCGTAATGCGCATGCGTGCAAGAAAAATAGTACCACAACCTACAGTTGCTGCCTTTTATACATGACTGACAGGTCGACATAGGCCGCCTGCGTGTACGTGAAATGGTCTGTTCTATCTATCTCTTTCTAATATACGTTTTAGTATGGTCTCTTCTCTTTCATATTGCCCTTCTACAATTTCCTATATTTATGGAGAAAACGCATGGAATTTACATTCCGATTTGTAATGTTCATATTTTTCGAGAACCACTCTACGAATCGTTGTCGAAGCGAATGATTTTCTATAAAATGTAGTCTTTATTGTCTCTGTAAAATACATTTTGAAAGCGTATGCATGATGTTTTCGAAGGACACATCTACAATTACCTGCCGCTCCCAATTTTATTTATGGTCGGCGTGATAGATCGATAAATGCATCTGTCCTTTTCTCTCAAATCTGTCAAAGCTAACACGAGCCTACATTTATTGTATACCTTCGAAATCACATGAATTTTGTGAAATCTGAATCTCGCTCGAATTGAAATTTGTGTTTCATGGTTCCGTTTAGTTTTAAAATGGGTTTTAGCGATAAGTGGCCATTTTTGACTTATGCACATTTTTTATTTTTTCAAAATTATAAAATTAAATATATTGGCGGCGCTAGTTGGCTCGTGTCAGCTTAATCGTTCTTTTTACAGTTTTTAGTTCAGATTGAAATGAAATTTGGCATATACGTTTATTGTCGATTTTGTTGAAAATTACCAATGACGTAGAATTCCTACGTCATTGAAAATTACTGACAAATTTTGTTTATTGTTGGTTCCCTGCTCGCACTGCAGGTTTGACTGATGGCCTATCTCAGGCTACTTTTCGAAACCCTTCGTTTGCCTACTAATTATACTTGTAGTTAAATAATACCCAGGCGGATTTCTCTGCTTTAAATGTGTTCAAAAATAAGCTAATTGGCGTATAAAAGAAAGAGTGAATGTCCAAATGAAAATAATTGGGTTTATACTTATACAATATGAACGACATTGTACTGTGAGCGGATTTAATGAATTTAAACAAACGCTTAAATTAGACTTATTAGTTCCAATTAGGATTGAATGCCAAAGTTTTAAAGTATTTTCTTTCGAAATTCTCGTTCACAGTGGAATTGTTATCACGAATTAGGTACTGTTGCTGTTGATTAAAAGATTTTAGATATTAGAGCGGAAGATGAACCTGTCGTAGGGATTACCCAATCTTTTATACTTGGGAAATCTTACTGAAATATAAAGGGTCAAGATATTTTTATTAAGAAAATCACTGGTCTATAATATCAGTTGTAAATATTTTGAACATATTGAATTATCAATGAGTCATATAAAGATAATATTAGCGGAACATGGACTTTAAAATCATTTGTATTGCTTAGAGAAAAAAGATTTTTATCTCACGAAAGCAGGCGATATAACTTGTGTAGATATACATGCACGTTAGTGGTCCGTTACGTTAGTAACGAACGCGTTGTCTCAACCCACGTTCGTGAAATAAGAATATATTCAAATGAACGGCGCAGGCTCAACGATGAATAGGCCTCAAAATCCAGACATGTCCACGATTTTTTTCTTGTGTAATGTATAATTAGCTAGTGCTTCATTGTAAGTAAGCTCAAAACTAACAGCACCTTTTGATCAAGTACCAGAGAAAATAGGATTGTATAGGTTGTCTGCACTAAATTACTAAGGCAACTAAAATCATTGCTCATCTCAATACAACAGAGTGAGACAATTAGATTTTATGTACTTACCGAAACAGTATCTATCTCGTTCTTTCTACTGTCAAAATGGCGCGCGCGCTCAAGGCGAAGGCTATGCAGAACTAGCGCCATCTATCAACTTTTGTTTATTGCTACTAAATCGGATCAACTCGACTCGGAAAATACCTTTAATATCCACTGAATTATTTAACAGTCAACATCACATTAGGCTATATAAATCTGTCAAATTTCTCCAATCGATTTATATTTGGTATAAAATACCAAATTGATTGGGACAATATGATAGTTTGTGGTAACCCGATGTTCTGTCGCCTGTACAAACTTACATTGTTTTGTGTACTGTACTTTTTCCACGGTGCGGGCTACCGACAAAACTAGCCACTTTTTTGTGCAGTTTTGTGAGTACTACAGAACTAAAAGTACAGTGAGTCAATGAATAATATCTATAGTGTTTTCCCAGGGGACATATTATGTATACCATATCGCCAAATTATTGAAAATGAATATGATATAGTAGCAGTAAATATAAGTTTAAAGGTCAGCTTAAATAAAGTTATTCCTAGTCTTGTCTCTAACATCATGGATGATTCTATTGTTTTAAATAAACTGATTTGAGTGTTCACCGGAATTTGTAACGATTATGGTTTTGTATGTACAGTTAGCGGCAAAAGTTGATTAACATTTTACTAATGTATCTTATACTTTAAGTTCATATTTCGTATAATCTTGATAATTTTCATAGGTAAAAAAAGTCAATGTAGGTACGTATGGACAAATCAAGCTAGGTATCCAATATTTAAAGGAATTCTTCATTAACTGTTGATGTTTGACAGTTTGTAGTAGCCGAGCTTGCTGGCGTCTTTAGTGGGATGTGGTATTGAAATGCTAGGGTAGGTAATACATTTTTCGTGCAGACTGTGTTTTCTATTTGTTATAATAGAGAGTTTTAACTACCAATAAAACTTACCTATTATTTTTCCTGAAGATATCCGGAATCCATCTTGAGTCAAGCACCTGTCTTTTTACGCGATTTCCGGTCTAGCAGTTCCCCTTCTTCGTATTTCCGGCGCTAGCAGCGCCCTCTAGAGTAGCTTTTGGCGAGAAGTTTGCTAGCGGCCATTACTAGGATTTTACCTCATTATAACTCGAGATGCACCAGGTAGAGATTACCTGGATTCCGGATATCTTCAGGAAAAATAATAGGTAAGTTTTATTGGTAGTTAAAACTCTCTATTATTTGTTCCGTAGCGATATCCGGAATCCATCTTGAGTGAAGTGTTTGTTATCTCCTGGTGAGTGCCACTACACTGACGCTATAATGTGTAATAGATTGGCTAAAAATAAAACTTTTATGTGTAAGTTTATTGATATACAAATCATTTATTTTATATTACATTTATGTTACATTGTATACGTATTATATTATATATATGTATTTATAATCAACAATTATATTAACGAACTGAATCAAAATATTTTGATAAAGAAATAGAATCAATAGAATTAACTTGATTTGGACGATTAACAACTTTGTGGTAAAACTTCCTGAACGTATGCTCTTGACGCCAATTTCCGGTTTCTAAAATTTTATCGATGGGAAACTGTTCTAACCAGTTAAGGGACGCTACTGCAGCTCGCACTGAGCCTGGTGATGCTTCCACACCGGCTCCTTTTAAAGTGGATTTAACCCACCCACCAATTATAGTTTTGGATGCAGCTTTAGGCACACCTCTTACAGTTATGAATAAACTAAACAGGTCATCAACTGATTTCCTACGTTCTTCACTTAAACGAATCAATAGACGAATCCAATAGACACAATCAAGAGACTTTTTTGGATTTTGTAATAACTTCCAACCAGACTGTCTATAGTTGATGCTATCGGTTTTGGATCCAAAACAAGGCCAAAATATAACATAATTACCTTCATCCTGATACTTCCCTTTTTCAATGGACTATAATGTTAAATCATGAACTCTCCGACCCGATGACAAAAGTAGAAGCATAGCTGTTCGCTGTGCCACTTGGTATAAGTTCGTTTCATTTGGAGTGTTTCCTTCTAAATAATTTATTACGATTTGTGGATCCCATATTGGCGGCGCAGTAGGTTTTTCTTTGGAAACTGAAATAGCTTTTAACATATGTTTAATGAAAAAGTTTGATGATAAGTCAAATTTAGTTATGATATTAGTAAAAGTGGCAATAACGGATTTGTGGACTAAAATCGTTCTGTAAGCTAAACCTTTTGTGTTATGAAGATAAGCTAAATAGCGGGCTACTTCAGTAGGTGAAGGACTTATGTAATTAATGTCATTATTTTCACACCAGCTTTTCCAACTTCGCCAAGCTGAATGGTAAGTACACATAGTAGATTTTCTCCAACTTGATAGTAATAGCGATCTTTCCTCATGTGTCCAGTCCTTGATCAAGTCTGTCCACCCAAAATCAGCCAGGCTTCCAGTTGGATACTGTCGATTTTTGGCGGATGTGTTCCGGTCTTCGTGTCTCTCAGAACTTGTGGAAGGTTTGGGATCGGGTAGGGTTCTGCTACTGCTCGACGTTGCAGATCCGCAGCCCAAAAAACTTTGTTCCACCTGGGACTGATTAAAATGTATTTGCCTTCTGCAGAGTTCAAGTGAGCTAGTACTCGTGGGATGAGATTCGGTGGCGGGAAGACCCAGGCCAGCCGATATTTCCACATCTGACTGAAGGCGTCGAAATGATCTGCATATGTATCGGTCATGTCCAGTGTCACATACCTGGGGACGACTTTCGCTGACTTCGTGGCAAACAGATCCACCTCCGGTGTGCCCCATCTCGCGAATATTGGTTGCGTGGCCTGTTGTGTCAGGTGCCATTCTGGACAAACTTTTTCCCTTGATAGTGCATCTACCTCGCCGTTGTACCTCCCCGGAAAATACTGAACTACCAGGTCAACATCTAGTTGATCCATCGTCGCCAAGATTTGTCGAGTCAATTCTAGAAGGGAAGTAGATTTTGTCCCACCTTCCTTGTTGATGTAGGCAACGACTGTGCGGTTGTCGGTCAGCAAGAGAATCTGAGCGTTTTGAAGTCGATACCTCTCTTGTAAGATCACTGCATGAACCGCATACAGCTCCTTCAGATTGACATTCCACGCCTGTTGGGCAGCTGTCCACTGTCCTGATAACTTTGTCTCGTTCAGTTGAGCTCCCCAACCGACGTCGGACGCGTCCGTCGTCAGGTAATGAGTAACCGGGCCCATGTGAATAGGAAGGCAGCCCGAAGCAGCATTGAGCCACCATCTCATATCGCTCAAGACTGGTTGTGGGATCGATACCCGTCTGTAGCGATGCTGTTTTGGGAGCTGTCGGCTGTAGTGTTGCATTGCCCGACAGTGTAGTCTCCCCCTGCGTACCACAAAAGAGGCAAAGTTCAGTCGTCCGAGAAGAGATTGTGCCTCCTTCAGGGACCAACTGCCTTTCGCCATCTGATGCTGAAGTGCCATGCGGAGCGTTAGGCACTTCGGATCCGACAGGGACTTCGTGTCGAGTTTTGTGTCCCAGATAACGCCCAGAAATTCTAGGCGTTGTGTCGGAACCAGCACAGATTTGTCGCGATTTATTGTCCAGCCTAACTGTCTCAGAGTGCTCACCACGAATGAGATTTGTTCGCACAAAAGCTCGTGAGACTGACAGGCCAGCAAAAAATCGTCGAGGTACACTACACACCTGATATTGTGGCGGCGCAGGTACTCGGCAACCCAGTTCGTCAGTGTGGCGAAGATTCTCGGCGCTGATGACAAGCCGAATGGGAGGCACGTCATCTGAAGTAGTTGGTTGTCGAAACTGAGCCTGAGGAACCTGCGGTGCTCGGCTGCGATGTTCACGTGGAAGTAAGCTTGGCTGAGATCCAGCTTTGCCATCCAATCGTTCTCCTGTAAGAACCCAGGCACTCGAAAATGGCTGAAGAGCTGAAATGGTTTTATCTCGACAAATTGATTGAGACGTTTGAGATTGAATATTGGCCGAACTGTTCCGTCTGATTTCGGCACTAGAAAAAAGGTTGACAGGAAACTGGCTGTCGGATTTGCTAACTCTAGTACGTTCGATTCTAACATGCTTTCGATTTGCTCTGCCATTTGAGAGCTGTACCTGGTTTGAAAACATTGCATAATTGGGTAGTTGGGCATTATTAAGGGTGGCTTCATTACGAAGGATATTCGCAGACCGGTCAAAATTTTGCATATGTAATCTGGGGCACCCAGGTTTCTCCAGATATCTACAAATTGCTTGAGACAGCCACCTCGAAATCGTACACAGTCATGCTTGATTCTTTCTATGTGGGGAATATGATCGGGTCTTTTTACCTTTGTACTGCTGTTGCTCATTTTTATTGTACATACTCCTTTTTCCCGAAGACTTTCCCTTTCCTTTTCCTTTCTTGTTGTGGGTATTGTGTCGAAAAAATCGTTCAGTTTGCTTACTGCTACTCGGTTTTACGGTCGGAGTTTCGTTTCGAGCATATGATGGCCTCTGATGATGATTGCTTGTAGAGGGACCTGCTTTAGGTACCTGTGAACAGCCAAGTTTTTCTGCCCCCCCCCCCCCCAACTTTTAGAAGGTAGGTCGTAAGCCCTTCATCATCAAATAAAAATTTTGAAGACGGTGGGATTTTTTGTAATGCACTGCAATGAAAACTATTTGGTATTTGTTTTATCAACATTTCCCGCCGAGACTGAATGCAATCAGCTCGTCTGCCACAAATAATTTGTAAGATGTCATCGGTAACCTTATTATATGTACAATCATTGTTGAACAACGATCCTATTTTATCGAACAAATTCTTAGGTGTTAATGTGGTATTTTTATCACCAGACCAGTCAACTAACTGTTGAAGAACTGTTCTTAACTCGTCCTTTTGAGCCAGCAATGCATTTGATAAGGCAGCATAAGTACGTTCTAAAAGTTGTAAACGTGAATCTTCATGCATTATTTCTGAGCTTAAAGGTCTTAATTCGTCATTCATATTTAATTCGATGAAACCCGGAATAGTTACATATTTCTTTTGTGTTTCATAGAAACGAATGGCATTCCATTCCATACTATTAAATCGTTGAATCTGGCACAACTTACTTAAATGCGAATCATTAGATTTTGCATAAACTGGATCCTTAATATTCGTTGAATTATCGGTTAACTGAATCTGTTGTGTTGCATTTGCACTATCAATTTGTGGAGGTTGTAATTGCAAATCACTAGAACCCAATGGAACTGGTACTTGTTCACCAACATTTTCGATATTATTGTTACGAGTATATGTTAATTGACCAGAGTTCTGGGTTATCAAGTTTGTTAACAAGGCTACTTGTTGCGAAAGAAATTGAAATTGTAAATCGCTTACCTGTAGTTTTGCTCGTTTCGTTTCCGATCTATACTCTTTCAGGTCCGAATCATATGACGCTGAGTCAGAATTCGAACTAGAAGAACTAGCCCGACGTTTTCTTGAGCCTTCATTTTCGTTATTTCCATCACTTTGTTCATTTACTTGATTTTCCATCACGAAGAGAGGTTAGAAATTACTTCTAATATATTAATTTATAACTTCTAACCGAATAACTTTATGACTTCGATTCACTTATAATTTTCCGTAATTTTCACAGTAAATTCACTAAAATTTACACTGCTTCACTAGACCGACGTTTTCGCTACGAAAGACGACGCTATAATGAGGTAAAATCCTAGTAATGGCCGCTAGCAAACTTCCCGCCAAAAGCTACTCTAGAGGGCGCTGCTAGCGCCGGAAATACGAAGAAGGGGAACTGCTAGACCGGAAATCGCGTAAAAAGACAGGTGCTTGACTCAAGATGGATTCCGGATATCGCTACGGAACAAATAATATTTTATTATATTGTTCTGTTAAGGCGTGGGTTCTACTAAATGATAATAATACTTAATTTTAACAATATGTTTGAAGGGGCTGGAGGTTTTTTCTGTAGGTATGTGTTCTGTATACAGGGTGTAATTAGACCTAAGACAAAGCCGAAGTCTACAAGAAACATATAAAAAAAAATATTGCTGGGAAACGATTTTTATTTTTTTGTGTTAAAAAAAATACCGCGCAATGTATAAACCATTTTTGGTATGAAATACTTAAAAGTTTCACAATGTTTCTTTGGACAAACATTAAGAAATAATGTTTTCCATTGGTTTTCATAAAAATCTTCAAAAAAAAATATCTGGCCTTCAATAACTTCATAATTATTAATTTCCCAGGTGTAGTCTAAAAGAAAAAAATTGTCCCAATGATGAGCGGAATACGTAGTTCTCGGCTTTGACATAGGTCTTTTTACACCCGTTATATTAACCAGTGGCTTACTTACTCATAATAATGAAGCAATCGGTTTATACAGTGTAATTATAATTTACATAGATAACTCTTTTGACTGGTTAGTGCTAGGACCACGTTTTTAATGCTTTAGAGGTAAGCTCTTGGCCTTCATCTCACCTGTACCCCTAGTATGAGTTTTTTAGTTTTCGAGCTAGATCAAACGTATCGTCTCTTTTCATACATTGCTCACTAGCGCCTCTAGCGTAAACTATCAGAAACAGTGAGCAATGTATGAAAAGAGACGATACATTTGATCGAGCTCGAAAACTCAAAACTCATACTAAGGGTACTGGTGAAAAGTGATGATAACGCCGAAGATGAATCGAACATCACCTGGAACTCTCAACCGAGGGTCTGGCTATCTTATCATAAACAAATTTGCCCTTCCCTGGGAGCCAAACCCGGGAGCACTGGATCTAATTCAGGTGGGTGGGCGAACTACCATGGAGGCGGTGAAATCTTTGCCCTTATTACCACCAGGTGAGAATGTATGACATCAACAAGTACTTGTAAAAGTCTACGATGAATACATTTTATTTTTGATTTTGAAGGCCGAGAGCTTCCCTGTTGAAAAAATATTTCGTACTGTTTTGTTATAAGGGTCGTTCAAGAGAAAGCACTATGTCATTAAAATTAGACTGTCGAAAACGGCGCCGTTGTACTTGTAGGCCAGCAGCACATTGTATGCGTTTTCGTTAGTACTCGTCTCGTCTGAGAACGGTTGCGACCCTCAGACGAACAGTGCCTCGCATAGTATGTAAGCACGACTACATCGCATAGTGTGCAGTACATACTCGGTTCATCGCTTCCAATGTGCAGCTGATTGTACAGTATTATTACTTCACGAACGCTGTAAGCCACAATAATGTAGTTTGCTGGCACTTCACATTTGTCAAACATTTGTGTTGAATCTCTTTTATTCTGTACTAGCGACCCGCCCCGGCTTCGCACGGGTGCAATGCTTATGTAAATATGCATGTATTATACATATAAACCTTCCTTCAGAATCACTCTCATCTATTAAAAAAAAACCGCATCAAAATCCGTTGCGTAGTTTTAAAGATCTAAGCATACATAGGGACAGACAGACGGCGGATAGCGACTTTGTTTAATACTATGTAGTGATATATTATGAGAGAGATGCAGCACAAATATTTTCCAAATACTGAGATGATGCCAGCATATGCGTCGGTGTGGGAGCGGAGAAACCGGCTCTTATGTACAAAGACTGTCATCGCATACCAGCCGTTCATGAGATGAAAACACTACCAATATATTTGGTTTCTAAGATCTCCGATTTGTTTAGTTATATTTTAATTGAATACGCATTGACTAAGTATGTGTTTTGAGGATGCCCACCAGTTTATAGAAGAAAATAACTATTGAGTGCGCATTGTACAAAAGAAAGATTTTGTAAGATTTATTTAAATTATGTTTAAGACTAATTAGGTATCTAAATAATGTCACATTTATTTGTCCCACCTTCCTTGTTGATGTAGGCAACGACTGTGCGGTTGTCGGTCAGCAAGAGAATCTGAGCGTTTTGAAGTCGATACCTCTCTTGTAAGATCACTGCATGAACCGCATACAGCTCCTTCAGATTGACATTCCACGCCTGTTGGGCAGCTGTCCACTGTCCTGATAACTTTGTCTCGTTCAGTTGAGCTCCCCAACCGACGTCGGACGCGTCCGTCGTCAGGTAATGAGTAACCGGGCCCATGTGAATAGGAAGGCAGCCCGAAGCAGCATTGAGCCACCATCTCATATCGCTCAAGACTGGTTGTGGGATCGATACCCGTCTGTAGCGATGCTGTTTTGGGAGCTGTCGGCTGTAGTGTTGCATTGCCCGACAGTGTAGTCTCCCCCTGCGTACCACAAAAGAGGCAAAGTTCAGTCGTCCGAGAAGAGATTGTGCCTCCTTCAGGGACCAACTGCCTTTCGCCATCTGATGCTGAAGTGCCATGCGGAGCGTTAGGCACTTCGGATCCGACAGGGACTTCGTGTCGAGTTTTGTGTCCCAGATAACGCCCAGAAATTCTAGGCGTTGTGTCGGAACCAGCACAGATTTGTCGCGATTTATTGTCCAGCCTAACTGTCTCAGAGTGCTCACCACGAATGAGATTTGTTCGCACAAAAGCTCGTGAGACTGACAGGCCAGCAAAAAATCGTCGAGGTACACTACACACCTGATATTGTGGCGGCGCAGGTACTCGGCAACCCAGTTCGTCAGTGTGGCGAAGATTCTCGGCGCTGATGACAAGCCGAATGGGAGGCACGTCATCTGAAGTAGTTGGTTGTCGAAACTGAGCCTGAGGAACCTGCGGTGCTCGGCTGCGATGTTCACGTGGAAGTAAGCTTGGCTGAGATCCAGCTTTGCCATCCAATCGTTCTCCTGTAAGAACCCAGGCACTCGAAAATGGCTGAAGAGCTGAAATGGTTTTATCTCGACAAATTGATTGAGACGTTTGAGATTGAATATTGGCCGAACTGTTCCGTCTGATTTCGGCACTAGAAAAAAGGTTGACAGGAAACTGGCTGTCGGATTTGCTAACTCTAGTACGTTCGATTCTAACATGCTTTCGATTTGCTCTGCCATTTGAGAGCTGTACCTGGTTTGAAAACATTGCATAATTGGGTAGTTGGGCATTATTAAGGGTGGCTTCATTACGAAGGATATTCGCAGACCGGTCAAAATTTTGCATATGTAATCTGGGGCACCCAGGTTTCTCCAGATATCTACAAATTGCTTGAGACAGCCACCTCGAAATCGTACACAGTCATGCTTGATTCTTTCTATGTGGGGAATATGATCGGGTCTTTTTACCTTTGTACTGCTGTTGCTCATTTTTATTGTACATACTCCTTTTTCCCGAAGACTTTCCCTTTCCTTTTCCTTTCTTGTTGTGGGTATTGTGTCGAAAAAATCGTTCAGTTTGCTTACTGCTACTCGGTTTTACGGTCGGAGTTTCGTTTCGAGCATATGATGGCCTCTGATGATGATTGCTTGTAGAGGGACCTGCTTTAGGTACCTGTGAACAGCCAAGTTTTTCTGCCCCCCCCCCCCAACTTTTAGAAGGTAGGTCGTAAGCCCTTCATCATCAAATAAAAATTTTGAAGACGGTGGGATTTTTTGTAATGCACTGCAATGAAAACTATTTGGTATTTGTTTTATCAACATTTCCCGCCGAGACTGAATGCAATCAGCTCGTCTGCCACAAATAATTTGTAAGATGTCATCGGTAACCTTATTATATGTACAATCATTGTTGAACAACGATCCTATTTTATCGAACAAATTCTTAGGTGTTAATGTGGTATTTTTATCACCAGACCAGTCAACTAACTGTTGAAGAACTGTTCTTAACTCGTCCTTTTGAGCCAGCAATGCATTTGATAAGGCAGCATAAGTACGTTCTAAAAGTTGTAAACGTGAATCTTCATGCATTATTTCTGAGCTTAAAGGTCTTAATTCGTCATTCATATTTAATTCGATGAAACCCGGAATAGTTACATATTTCTTTTGTGTTTCATAGAAACGAATGGCATTCCATTCCATACTATTAAATCGTTGAATCTGGCACAACTTACTTAAATGCGAATCATTAGATTTTGCATAAACTGGATCCTTAATATTCGTTGAATTATCGGTTAACTGAATCTGTTGTGTTGCATTTGCACTATCAATTTGTGGAGGTTGTAATTGCAAATCACTAGAACCCAATGGAACTGGTACTTGTTCACCAACATTTTCGATATTATTGTTACGAGTATATGTTAATTGACCAGAGTTCTGGGTTATCAAGTTTGTTAACAAGGCTACTTGTTGCGAAAGAAATTGAAATTGTAAATCGCTTACCTGTAGTTTTGCTCGTTTCGTTTCCGATCTATACTCTTTCAGGTCCGAATCATATGACGCTGAGTCAGAATTCGAACTAGAAGAACTAGCCCGACGTTTTCTTGAGCCTTCATTTTCGTTATTTCCATCACTTTGTTCATTTACTTGATTTTCCATCACGAAGAGAGGTTAGAAATTACTTCTAATATATTAATTTATAACTTCTAACCGAATAACTTTATGACTTCGATTCACTTATAATTTTCCGTAATTTTCACAGTAAATTCACTAAAATTTACACTGCTTCACTAGACCGACGTTTTCGCTACGAAAGACGACGCTATAATGAGGTAAAATCCTAGTAATGGCCGCTAGCAAACTTCCCGCCAAAAGCTACTCTAGAGGGCGCTGCTAGCGCCGGAAATACGAAGAAGGGGAACTGCTAGACCGGAAATCGCGTAAAAAGACAGGTGCTTGACTCAAGATGGATTCCGGATATCGCTACGGAACAAATAATATTTTATTATATTGTTCTGTTAAGGCGTGGGTTCTACTAAATGATAATAATACTTAATTTTAACAATATGTTTGAAGGGGCTGGAGGTTTTTTCTGTAGGTATGTGTTCTGTATACAGGGTGTAATTAGACCTAAGACAAAGCCGAAGTCTACAAGAAACATATAAAAAAAAATATTGCTGGGAAACGATTTTTATTTTTTTGTGTTAAAAAAAATACCGCGCAATGTATAAACCATTTTTGGTATGAAATACTTAAAAGTTTCACAATGTTTCTTTGGACAAACATTAAGAAATAATGTTTTCCATTGGTTTTCATAAAAATCTTCAAAAAAAAATATCTGGCCTTCAATAACTTCATAATTATTAATTTCCCAGGTGTAGTCTAAAAGAAAAAAATTGTCCCAATGATGAGCGGAATACGTAGTTCTCGGCTTTGACATAGGTCTTTTTACACCCGTTATATTAACCAGTGGCTTACTTACTCATAATAATGAAGCAATCGGTTTATACAGTGTAATTATAATTTACATAGATAACTCTTTTGACTGGTTAGTGCTAGGACCACGTTTTTAATGCTTTAGAGGTAAGCTCTTGGCCTTCATCTCACCTGTACCCCTAGTATGAGTTTTTTAGTTTTCGAGCTAGATCAAACGTATCGTCTCTTTTCATACATTGCTCACTAGCGCCTCTAGCGTAAACTATCAGAAACAGTGAGCAATGTATGAAAAGAGACGATACATTTGATCGAGCTCGAAAACTCAAAACTCATACTAAGGGTACTGGTGAAAAGTGATGATAACGCCGAAGATGAATCGAACATCACCTGGAACTCTCAACCGAGGGTCTGGCTATCTTATCATAAACAAATTTGCCCTTCCCTGGGAGCCAAACCCGGGAGCACTGGATCTAATTCAGGTGGGTGGGCGAACTACCATGGAGGCGGTGAAATCTTTGCCCTTATTACCACCAGGTGAGAATGTATGACATCAACAAGTACTTGTAAAAGTCTACGATGAATACATTTTATTTTTGATTTTGAAGGCCGAGAGCTTCCCTGTTGAAAAAATATTTCGTACTGTTTTGTTATAAGGGTCGTTCAAGAGAAAGCACTATGTCATTAAAATTAGACTGTCGAAAACGGCGCCGTTGTACTTGTAGGCCAGCAGCACATTGTATGCGTTTTCGTTAGTACTCGTCTCGTCTGAGAACGGTTGCGACCCTCAGACGAACAGTGCCTCGCATAGTATGTAAGCACGACTACATCGCATAGTGTGCAGTACATACTCGGTTCATCGCTTCCAATGTGCAGCTGATTGTACAGTATTATTACTTCACGAACGCTGTAAGCCACAATAATGTAGTTTGCTGGCACTTCACATTTGTCAAACATTTGTGTTGAATCTCTTTTATTCTGTACTAGCGACCCGCCCCGGCTTCGCACGGGTGCAATGCTTATGTAAATATGCATGTATTATACATATAAACCTTCCTTCAGAATCACTCTCATCTATTAAAAAAAAACCGCATCAAAATCCGTTGCGTAGTTTTAAAGATCTAAGCATACATAGGGACAGACAGACGGCGGATAGCGACTTTGTTTAATACTATGTAGTGATATATTATGAGAGAGATGCAGCACAAATATTTTCCAAATACTGAGATGATGCCAGCATATGCGTCGGTGTGGGAGCGGAGAAACCGGCTCTTATGTACAAAGACTGTCATCGCATACCAGCCGTTCATGAGATGAAAACACTACCAATATATTTGGTTTCTAAGATCTCCGATTTGTTTAGTTATATTTTAATTGAATACGCATTGACTAAGTATGTGTTTTGAGGATGCCCACCAGTTTATAGAAGAAAATAACTATTGAGTGCGCATTGTACAAAAGAAAGATTTTGTAAGATTTATTTAAATTATGTTTAAGACTAATTAGGTATCTAAATAATGTCACATTTATCCTAACCTTAATATTGAGCCAGGCTTTTTCTTCTAAAATTTGGTGTGGCTTCTCAATTCACATTTGTAAATAAGCATCTTAACATTTTGTATGACAAGGTATACAAATAAGAAAAAGGTGAAATTAAAGAAATATTTAAAAATTTACTGGAGTTTAAATCAATCACCATTTCTTCCCTTGTCAGGTATAATTATTCAAAATATTCCTCTAAACTTTGGTTTGCGACTATTTGAGTATTGGTTGAGAAATAATAAAACACCATTGTATAATTTCAAAAATCGTTTTATAAAACATAATAAATACAGGCTCTAACACAATGAACAACAAATAAGGTGGGTACGCGATGAAATTGTTCGTTAAGGACGGCAAGTGTCTTTGGTTTCTGGTGACTATGCATCCAAAGTTTTATTATTGCATTGTATCAATTGAATAAATAATGTCATTCCTCATAAATAAGTGAATTAAATCTACAACTAGGGCTCCGAATTTAAAATTTAATTTACGCTATGGTGCTGCCACCATTCGACTGTTTAACTGACTTCGAAAATTGTATCTGATTTTGGTGAACAGGATTTGTATATCGTCGTTCATAATCTCGAAAAAACTATTTTAACATTAATATGATGGCTTGAGTATAAAAAAAGTGTCATTGTTACAATGAAATTTAAAGTTGCCCAAATACATAGTTACTGATTTTTTAAGTTGTGTAAACGATTTAGAAGTTGTCGCTTTACACGGCTTTAAATATGGTCCATAGTCACCAGAATATTGTAATCTTATGTGAATAATGCATTAATATTATGTATAATTTAACATTATAATTAATAATAATCCTAATTTCTCGTCTCATGCTTTCACACGCATCAATGAAGGCTGGTTTATTTGCAAAATCTAAGAGCAATTTGCACATTTTTATTAAACAGGAAATATATTTCATTATAAAACTAAAACATAGATATCAAACTTTCAAAAATATATAGAATATAGTTGCCAGTTAATACCTATCTGAATTCTGAAAATACCCTTCTATTTTGATTCATCAGCCTTCGAGAGACACATTAATTTAAAAATATAAATAAAAGCAAGTCTTTTTTTACACACCAACTAAAGATTACTAGCGAAAAACGAGTGGAGAATGTGTGCTACATACATGGGTAAAGATAGATTAGGTACTCTATTCACACATCTGCAAATTGTTATTCGATATATATTTAACACATTGGTATAATTTCGATGGTCATATTAGGTAGCACCACACAAAATAAAGAGAGCATGGAAAGTGAGCTCTTGTCACTTTTGTCTGTCGTAGGGCTGACCACAAATTTGGAAGCGGCACGTGCAAGAAACCGTACATAAAGGCGGGTCCAGATATGATCATTTGGCCGATCCGATCGTCGTATCACGTATCGAGCCCCGTATCAAGTTGTGGACGCCTCGATTTGCTCAGTATGACAACCGTATGAAACCGACATAACATGGGACGGGCCGTATCATAATCGCGTATCATCACCCGTCTACATATGCGCTCATGATACGCGTCGGCGATACGGACACGCTGATCGGATCGGGCAAATGATACATATCTGGACCCGGCTTAAGCCAACTACTAGTTACGGCCTGTCGCTAACTTTTTTTGACGGATGAAAGTGATAATCACCGAGTGAATTACACATCCATTGCTGTGTTACACGAGACGCTATGGTAGCACTTGTGTAAAAACAGCAATGGATATGTACCTAATTCCGTCAAAAAAGTTAGGGAATAGGCCTACTAATCAGTGTAAGGGCGGTTAGCAAACGACACAAAACCAATAACAAGAAATTCATCTCCTTTCTGATATAAATAACGTGATACCTTGTCCTTGGTAAACTCCGATTGGTCAATAGACTAGGACGCCCGCTTTAGTGAAAACTAGTAACGTGCACGAAGCTCCACTGCACGCGGCGCTGATGAAACTACGACTTACGTAAAACAGAGTGTCAAAATCAACCCTAATCCCACAAAGCTAAGGTCTACAGCTCGCGGCACTCGCCTTCGGACTATTTAATGTACGAGGATAATGAGAGATTTTACTCGAGCGCGTAATGTGAAGCTTACAGTCTGCTCTTTTTATTTTGTGTTAACTCGCTTACAAATGGTTTTAGCAACGAAATATAATTGGTGGCATACATGTGAACACGCCAGTACAGAGCAATAATACTATAAGGGTTGGAGAGTACCTCTTTCTTTACAACTGGGGCCCCAATTGTGATATTAGTCAACGATACGTCATTTTTCATAACATTGCGCTAATTTTTCATCAGTTCAATTGTTTTGTGAATATCTCCGATCAGTGTCAGTTATAATCTGTAATGTACTTTTCCTCCTAATCTATCGGGGTATGTCCATTAATTCAAAATCCAAACATTAATTCAAAATGTAAAATTTTAAATAAAAATATTGAATCAAGTAATTTATCATGACACCTTTGAATGACAAACGCCTCTAATTAAATGGCTGCTTACAACTCATATGGTTTCGTCCCGCTATTGTGCATGACCGAAACAGCACAAACTTTGAACGGCCGTTAACTATTTTTTCTTCAAAACTGACTATAAACTTACAATTTATTGTAATAGGTATGATAAATGGTATCCTAATAGCAAACTTGGGGCCCTGAATAGAATACAAAAATCGTGACCTTTATTATTATTTAACATGCATGACAAATGAGGAATAAAATACACATTCTCACATTGACTTAAAAGCCAAATGTATTGTTCGCAACCTAGCTACACGTCACAAAATATAAATAAGTTTAACAACATAAATCATAAACTTAAAACTGCAAAATTACTTGATGTACTTGCATGATGAACATAACATTACTAAGTGCTATAAAAAGGTACTTGTGTCATGGAAAGTTAAAATGGTGTAGAAAATTAGATTACACATAAATTATAAACATTTAGAGATATTGTTAAAAATGACTAGGTTTAGAGATTGACATTATTTTAGACATATGATTTAGTTAGTTATTATATTAGTTTTATGATAATCCGACCAGCCAATCGTCTTAAGGATTAAATATGGTTGTGTGAAAAGCCATTGCCCGTCCTTCAGTTCAGGGATTATAGTATTTCACGGGAATCTCCTACAAATTCATAATAGCCTGGTATTTATACACATCAGCCATATATATACAGGGTGAAAAAAGACCAAAGACAAAGCTGAAGTCAAAAAGAAGAAAACAAGAAACAGTATACAAATTATTGCCGGGAAACGATTTATTGGTGTTAAAAAAATACCTTGCCATGTATACAGCGTGCAAGTCTTTTTTTAACTGACTACTGCAGATTGCCGCTGATGGCATTTTCTGCTTTACCGGGTTTTTAAGAAGGCGAAGACCTTGGAGGGTCCTCAGGCCTGTAGGTCGAACGTTTCTAGAGGATTACTGGGCGACCGAGCATCTCTCCCGTGGGGAGTCTCTCGAACGTCTAGCGTCCCTAGGGCGTATGAATCGGAAGGCAGCGCTTAGCAACTTGGAGTCGTGCGCGACGTTCGGTAGGCTGAGTTTAATGGCCCCGATATCGAGTTATTACATTGAGCGCTGAAATCCATTAAAAAAAAACTAACCTTGTCCTTCAATAACTTTATAACTATTAATTTCCCAGGTATAGTCTAGAAGAAAAAAATGGTCCTAATGATGAGCGGAATACATAGTTCTCGGCTTTGACATAGGTCTTTTTACACCCGTTAGGTACGTGAATGGACTACGGGCAATTAAGGCTGTGATGTCCATATTAAAACTTATATACTTAATATCGGTTTGTTATTAAAACTTAGTAATTACAACAAAATGATAGCTAGCTGGCTCTAAAAGTTATTAGTCACCATCAGTAACAGTCTGAAGATAAAATATTATAAAAACAGCCTAAATCGTGCAGAGATTCATATAACATAAAATAGCTCTTAAAAATATTGTTATAAAGTAAAGCGTAATAAAAGGAGTTTTGTCTTACGACTAAATAATTAAAATCAATAAAATTGCGACTTAAAATGCTATAAATAAATTATTAACATTACGGAATTGATGATTGCTATTTTGTATGTAGTACATGCTGATTGAACCAGTGTGGCTGAAATTAAGTAAATGAAATTGTAAGAATTTTAATTGCCCAATATTATTGGCAAATTATATGGAGTTATACATTTTTAACAGTTTATGGTACATACGACCGTATATAAATTAGTCAGGGTATTTTTAATATTGGAACAAATTAAATATACACACATAGTCGATGCAGCCGTAAATATTGGTCAATCTGTAGTTCTGTTAATAAACTTGCAAAGCTTACAAATTCAAGTTAATTGTATACCTTAAAAAATATTGTATTAGGATTATTCGTCATTATCACATGCTTTTTGCAACGCCTCGAATGCGGAGATCACGAAACATCTTTAAAGATTAATTACGGTACTACGAGCGATTTTCGATTAATACCGAATTAATTTTTAGATTGCGCTGATTATACGACAGAAACTTAAAACGTCGTGTCAGTGATGCGAGCTTGGATCTCTTTATAAAGATAATTATGGAATCTATCAGACAGACGGCAGTCACGCGGCCAGTTTTGCGTTCGTTGCATTGTTTAGCTTTACTTAGATATCCACACAGCGGTCATTATGACCGCTCTCGGACTGAACTGCGACAGACGGATAGCAAAGCATGTCTATGCCACACCTGAGGGCCTAGCCAAAAGCCAGTCGATTGCGTTGAACGTCTAACGAAAATAATAATAATGTATGAAACTGACGTTTTAGTGAGAAAGCTCTATGGCGACCTTGGTCAAAAATTAGCCTCCCATCCACTACCGGTTATTTCGTATGACTTGTCCTCATAGATGAACTGTAGAGAAACATCGTAGAGATAAAAATAAAACCGTTGAGGCCACTAACTAAATGTCATCTCTACTTACACGTTTTCCTGCGACATTATCAATTCTCGCCAGTCCGAGAGGAAAAACAATCCTTTTGTCACCATACACACAAACTGATACTAGTGGATGGGAGGCTATTATCATTTCGTTCGATAGAAACATTGTATCGTTTGACACTTGTCTAGGCCCCCTGAGCAGAAAGTGGCATTTTCCATACGCGTACGTAAAAAACCTGCGATCTAAGACATTCCTTGTTTTACCGTTCTAGTTAATAAATGTACTATATTCCGAGAGTGTGCGAATTACATGCAGGTTTACTTGCATACTGATCATTAGTTTAGGAGTAAATAAAATCTACCGTCAATCCTCACACCACAGACTGTACTAGAAACAAAACACTCAAGGCACCCCGGTTGTAATGCCTAAAAAATGGTATCGATACTTTTCTAGTATTCTTGAATACAATACATAATGAGAATAATCCTATAGTTTTGGTAAGTAATACATTTATTATTTAACTATTATTATTTGTATCTAACGTAGTTCAATACCTTTCTTATATTATTGGAATCAGTAAAATACATCATTATTATATTTGTCTGTAGAGTTTAGTATTGTTTTCTAAAAGTGTTATGAAATAAACAATATTTTTGACCATAAATAGATTTCATTTTTGTTGATAAGTAGTTTTGATAAAATTGTCTTTTTAATTTTTAATATGGCAGTGATTCACTGCGTACGAAGTGCTTTTTGTCTAAAATATTACATAACTTAATAATGTTTTTCATTAATACTGTGACATGTTACTTCGTATGAGAGCTTTGAATTGTAAAACATGCAATTGTTGAGTACCGACTTAACGTATTCGTTACAGCACTGTTAATAAAAATAACATATTTATAATTAACCGTCAGCTATGCTTATTAAAACAATGTCTGGGCATTTCTATAAACAGATAATACTTGACTTGCATGAGATATATTAACAAAATAATAATTTAAAATTTTCTGTGATTGATTTAGTAATGGAATGGAAAATTAACAGAAGTCTATGCACAAAAAGTATCATGTTACTTATAACCTATTACAATTATTCTATTAGCTGTTATGGGGTGGCGTTATAACTTAATGTAAAGTGTTTATTTCTGTTAATCCATGGATAAATAAAAACTGTTGCCTAGTTACAAAATTATGGTAACATTATCTGTGAAAAATCTAAACTTTAAACTGCATACTGAACTCTACCTACTAAAGATTAAAGCATAAAATTGATTCAACATAGAAGAAGTTTTATCTTGCATAGAAATAAATAGTATTATTAATGTAGTAGGTTATTTCTTTCCAAATAAACAGGTATTGTTTTACAGACCATGTCATTAAAACCTAACAATACAACGTATCAAAAAGTAAAAGTAACATTGTCTTTTAAAAAGTCATTTTTGAGTTACACAGTAAACAGTCCCTTAAAAGTTAAGACAGAGAGCTCAATTGAGATTACATATTTTATAACATAAATAACTTATGAGATAACTTCTTGTGTAGCTTATAAAATAGTTTTGTGTTCGTCAAATAATATTCGCGAAGCTCAGGCAGCACACACTTGAGTACAACAGTATTACCATGGCAATAAGAACTAAATTGGAATGCAGTAGTTTTTGTTGTGCAAGATTTTATTAGTGGATTTAATTTATCTAAACTCGCAACTAATATTTTAAAATGAAATAAGCAAACAGGTTTTTCTTGTAACAAGAAACTCATTGTCTTATTACTGGTAACACCGTAATCCACGAATAAATTTGAACACAGTCGCCTTTAATCAAACGTATCATTATCAAGCCTAAATATACCTTATATTTTACAAAATAATGTATTTTTATAAACGCTGTCAAGACAACAGAGTTTTACAATACCTAGTATTTATAAATTTTACACCAGTCGTTATGCTGGCAAGACAAAATATATAGGTAAGTTAAAACTGGCTTTAAAAGTAATTTTCATTTTCAATTCTTTACTAGCACGTCAACAGGTATTGCACTAATATATTTAATCTTTACGCCAACAATAATATAGGATGTGCTTCGTCTTAGATTTTTATATGGCAACTTTACACCTAAATTGACCCATATTACTATTTAACACGTTCAGTATATAGTCTCACTAAACGCTAATAAAACGTGTAGTGAGACTGTAACTTTAACTCAATCTACCGTACAACTTACAACCTTTCAAAAAAACAAGATATGATAATTACAAAACCATTTGGAGCTTTGGTCATGTAGAACACGGTGTATTTTTTTCAGAATTTATTACTTGCTAAATAATGAGATATTAAATAAAAATAAAATTTACCCAAAAATGGACAACGTAGGACAACAAAATGTCCTTGCCGCAATTGCCGTCCATCTTTTTTTAAATTTATGGCCCAAACTTCAAAGATTTGACAGTTGTGGCATCTTTTTATTTTTTTACTTTTGTAGAGCCCATGACATTAACCCTCAAAAATCCTGCCGTTGTACTTACGTCGTTTTACAATGACTAAGTTTTGAAATTTTAAATTATAATACTCAGAATGAAAATTAAAAAAATCGTGTTGAGTCTTTTTAATATCTATATCGAATTCATATAATAAAAAAATACTATTAAAAAAATGTAATGTTGTCTTTTTATTCATAAACTAAAAACCTAAAGTAGTATTTTAGTTTATGAATAAATTGTACTTGATATTGGCTAAATGCGTAATTGCGCGAAACCATAAAAAAATATAAGATTTTTAAAAAATAAAAAATACTCTGTTGGTATATCGTTTCTATTCTTAAAATGGCTTTGCTACACATAAAAATTACGCATTTTGCCAAAGTTAAGTTAAAAAGATGTACGGTAGATTGAGTTAAATGGAGGTTCACAACATGTGTTATTACAATAAGAACTCTGGAGAAACTCCACGCTGTAGGTATCTATTAGATCGACTTCGAAAGACGTTGGTATGTCCTTAGATAAATTAAATTAGAGGGCATTTTATCAAGTGTTCACTCTTGGAACAAGTACTGCCTGTGAAAATCGTATATTTTCTTATAACAATCAGCCAATGCATGGACAATAAATTACAAAAAGCTTTAATTAATTTAATACTGAACATTATCTTAGACGCGTATTTTTTGTCCACCTCCTAATGCAGAATGTAGAGACACTACATTTATTTATAGTTTGAGCAGATTGCTAATTCACAATCTAAGTTACCATTTTCTCTAGGACGAAGTACAGCCTGTAAGAACTACATTTATATGACTGTCACATCCTACCCACTTAAGGTACGATCCAAATAAAACTCACAGTACTCACTATAATTAATAAAACACTTGAATCAAAACCAGCTAATTGCGACTTAACCAAACTATATTTCTCTACTTTTAAATTGCCACGTGTGCTTTCTAGAAGGACTATAAATATAACCTAAGATATTTCAAAAAAGCTGTATTACATTATGTGTATTAGTAGTGAGAAATAGTCATAGCGATATTGTATTTTTCTCAAACATATATGGAAATGTTGTCATTATTTCTAAAAAAGAACACGCGAAGTATCGAGTTTACGGACAGAGAAAATCAAAACCATTGCTGGAGCGTTTTTTGAATTTGGAACATTACAACGCTCCAGCAATGTTGTATGAAACGGCGTGCTGGAGTTATTAAATACTCTTTGATTGGATCTCTTTTATCAATCTAGGCATACCAAAGTCTGTTTGCTTAGTACAAATTGCGTTTACGTGGCTGTATAGCCACAAATGCGTTTGTCTTTCGGCACAGGTGATAAATAAAAAATTGGCGGCAAAGCTGAAAATTCGTCTTGTTAAATTTATAAATTTAATAATTAAAATGAGTTCCGACGGTTCAGAGTGAAATGGAGATTGATTGTACTCCACCAAATTTAAACGACAATCAACCGGATTCAAAAGCAAAAATCGAAGATTTTTACTGGCAAAAACATAAAGCAATTTTTAATTAATCAGATGATGTAAATTTAGCGACAAAGGTAGTAAAGTATGTTTTATTTCCCTGCATTATTTTGAGAAAAGCACTATATATGCCTCGGCCAAAATGGCAATTGCCGTCTCGTATTAGTGAAGTCTTCGCCTGCGGCTCGGCCTTCAAACTCATACTCGACCTGCAATTGCCTATGACGCGGCCTTTGCAATAATGTACTATTAAAGTACAAGCTGCCATTTTAATGAACATTGAACAATTTAATTTCTCTTTTTTTGTTATTCGTAATAGTGATTTATTAGGCGTAAAGTATTAGCTATTAATTTAGTTGTGAGCACCTTTGAGCGTCATTTGGAACGCACCCTTACATTGACTATATCAAAGCGTCCTTCACAAGCCGCCATCGCCATACACATCTAAGCTTTGCTTCAGCCGTGCCATATTGCACCTTATCTTATACTAATAAAGTTTAATTTTGCTTCGTCATCAGTCGGTGATGATGCTTTGGTCTTTTTCGCCTTCTAAGCTAGTTTCTGTCTTCTCTTCGATTATTGACTCTGTACGTTCTATGTCTATAGAGTCTATTTCGTTTGGTTTCTCGCTGCAATTAATTTTATTGTCAATTAGAGATGATAAAATTAAAGATGATATTCCTGTAAATTATACGATGTTTTGACTTTATTTTACAGACTGACAGAAAATCACATATCACTTTAAATGATTCTTTTGGACGAAAAATTAAGTCTAAAACAACAATGACCATTCGAATTATAGTGAAAATAGAGACTATTTTCACAATATCAAATTCAATTCAATCTGCTTAGCAAATAAATTCAAATTTTGTAACAGCACATCGTTTCTAATCAAATGTATAAATTTATATTTTGTATGTTCAATTTGCAGTCTCGAATATTTTGTCTACGTTTTTCCATACTATTTGGCTACTAATATAAGATTTTTTTTCTGTGACAACTTTGCTGATTTTAACCCTTTGACTGGTAAAGAAAAAAATATTTTTCATTGTTTTTCAACCTAATCACATAGATATAAAGTTCAAAATATGGTGGCAATATATCTGCCACTACCAGACAAACGGTTAAGTATCTAGTTCATGTTCAATATAAACGTAAATGTTTACCTAGTTATTTATAACACACTTATTACTGTAGATAGCAATGGTCTTACTTATCTTGCGGTTCTATTTGGTGTACTAGCGGCGGCTCTGTGGCAGGCGCAGTCGCCGCCGTTAGAGACAGCGACTGAGGTCGCTTCAGCCACGTGCAACGTTCCTCCTGTACATAATAGGGATGATGTCAAGTCTGTTCAGATTAGAGATGACGGATATCCGGTAACTATCCGGTATCCGGCGTAAATTTACTATCCAGCCGGATACGGATAGTAACTCAATATCCGGCCGGATACCGAATAGTAACTCAATATCCGGCCGGATACCGGATAGTAACTCAATATCCGGCCGGATACCGGTTTATCAAAAACTACGACAATTTTCTATACTTAATAAAATGCAATACATTAATATTTGTGAAGTAAATATCAATAAAATGGCTTGTAATAATGACGGCTTTTATTTAAACTCAAAAAAGCTACCAAAAAGCTTTCTAAAAATCTAAAATTTTCTTCTGACATATTCTCTCTAACGATCAATACATAAATAGTAATTTAATAGTAATTTAAAATATGTAATTTTTTTTTACTAAACACTTAGCTGACCGCCCGAATAGATCTGATTGCGTTTGCGGCGCTAAACTTCTTCTATTACTATCTATGTCGTGTACGACATGCAACGAGATAATGGGCCGAATATCCGGCCGCCGGATATCCGGCCTCGCATCTCGTCGGATGTCCGGTATCCGGCCAAATAACTATCCTTTTCATCTCTAGTTCAGCTAATGTATTGCTTTAAACTTACGTGCTCACTAGCAATTAAATGTGAGAAAACGGGTTTTTATAATTCAAAACAGAGGTACTATCAGGGTTTTCCTAATTTTGACAGTTAAAATTTTTTTCGTTTCAAGCGAGCCCTTTTTGTTACCGCGCCTTCTATTACTGTTGAACAATAGAAGACCCTATTTTGTCCTGTAAGAGATCTGTTTGCCATTAAAAAAGGTCATTGTTGTACTAAATTGTAACCAGTACCCCTAGTATGAGTTTTGTAAGTTCTCGAGCTCGATCAAACGTATCGTATCTTTCATACATTGCCCACTAGCGCCTTTCGTACGCGCGCGTACTTCACAGGAGTACTCCTTTCTATGTAAACGTAAAGTATTTCAGGCTTTTCCCAAATTTAACCCCTAAAAGGGGAAAATGGAGTGATTAAGTCTGAAAATCAACATGGGGATTTTTTATGGAATAATTTTATTTTTGCGTTTACAAACGCGTAAATATAATACTAGAAAAATGCACTGAAAAAAAAATCGACTTGCCTCAGGCGGGACTCGAACCCGCACCTTCCACGATCCGGGGGGATTTTTTCTTCATTATCGAAGATAAAACCATGAAACTGAATTTAGGCACTTGATTATAAATAAATACTCTAAAAAAATTAAAATGCTGCCCGAAGTAAGTATTCCATGCGGACAAAGTCACGGGCAAAAGCTAGTATTAGTATATTATTATCGCTTATTAGAGAGAAAGACTTGTATTAACAGACTTTTTCGTCAGCGTCTGCGGTGTGAGTGTGTACAGTCAATAAATCTCCGGGTATTTAGCAAACAGAATCCTTTAAACGGCTGCCCTACACCAAGCCTCGCCTACTTTTTACTCCAACCAATAGAATATTAACGTAATATAGCGCAGCCAATAAGGCGCAGCATAATCAGTCAGCTTCCGCGGTCGCTCTAGTGTAGCCAACCATGGTTGTCGATTGTACTTGCAGCGTGACTGTGTACCTGCGGCGTGAGCAGCGCGGAGATGTCAGTCTGCGTGTGTACCTGCGGCGTGAGCAGCGCGGAGATGTCAGTCTGCGTGTGTACCTGCGGCGTGAGCAGCGCGGAGATGTCAGTCTGCGTGTGTACCTGCGGCGTGAGCAGCGCGGAGATGTCAGTCTGCGTGTGTACCTGCGGCGTGAGCAGCGCGGAGATGTCAGTCTGCGTGTGTACCTGCGGCGTGAGCAGCGCGGAGATGTCAGTCTGCGTGTGTACCTACGGCGTGAGCAGCGCGGAGATGTCAGTCTGCGTGTGTACCTGCGGCGTGAGCAGCGCGGAGATGTCAGTCTGCGTGTGTACCTGCGGCGTGAGCAGCGCGGAGATGTCAGTCTGCGTGTGTACCTGCGGCGTGAGCAGCGCGGAGATGTCAGTCTGCGTGTGTACCTGCGGCGTGAGCAGCGCGGAGATGTCAGTCTGCGTGTGTACCTGCGGCGTGAGCAGCGCGGAGATGTCAGTCTGCGTGTGTACCTGCGGCGTGAGCAGCGCGGAGATGTCAGTCTGCGTGTGTACCTGCGGCGTGAGCAGCGCGGAGATGTCAGTCTGCGTGTTTACCTGCGGCGTGAGCAGCGCGGAGATGTCAGTCTGCGTGTGTACCTGCGGCGTGAGCAGCGCGGAGATATCAGTCTGCGTGTGTACCTGCGGCGTGAGCAGCGCGGAGATGTCAGTCTGCGTGTGTACCTGCGGCGTGAGCAGCGCGGAGATGTCAGTCTGCGTGTGTACCTGCGGCGTGAGCAGCGCGGAGATGTCAGTCTGCGTGTGTACCTGCGGCGTGAGCAGCGCGGAGATGTCAGTCTGCGTGTGTACCTGCGGCGTGAGCAGCGCGGAGATGTCAGTCTGCGTGTGTACCTGCGGCGTGAGCAGCGCGGAGATGTCAGTCTGCGTGTGTACCTGCGGCGTGAGCAGCGCGGAGATGTCAGTCTGCGTGTGTACCTGCGGCGTGAGCAGCGCGGAGATGTCAGTCTGCGTGTGTACCTGCGGCGTGAGCAGCGCGGAGATGTCAGTCTGCGTGTGTACCTGCGGCGTGAGCAGCGCGGAGATGTCAGTCTGCGTGTGTACCTGCGGCGTGAGCAGCGCGGAGATGTCAGTCTGCGTGTGTACCTGCGGCGTGAGCAGCGCGGAGATGTCAGTCTGCGTGTGTACCTGCGGCGTGAGCAGCGCGGAGATGTCAGTCTGCGTGGCCCGTGGCGTGGCGGGGTGTGGCAGCACGGCGCGCAGCACGCGCTGCACGTCGTCCTGCAGTTCGCCGACCTGCTCCTGCAGGCGACGGCACTGCTGCGTCAGCTGACGGACCGCCTCCGCACTCTCGTCCGGCTCCCCGACCTTCTTCTGCGTGTCTATTCAATGTTTTAACACGCATTTTTATAAAGTACCTAAGAAACTGAATTGTTTTTTTAGACTGGCTACGATGGTTAACGGACCTTCGGCTGACAAAATTTGCAGAAAGCAATATTATATATTTTTTAAAGTTGTTGTAAATATACAACGGTTAACAGTATTTCGTATAGTGGTATATTTTTAAGTAATTACTTGATAAATTTGTGATTATATCTTTGAGAAGTTCATACAGATTTTCAAAACTTCATCAATCGCCATCGTAAAGACTGCCGTGAGTTATATATTTCTTACAACATATTCCATTGATGCATTAGATCATCATCATCCTTGCTTTTTCCCGGTTGTACTCTAAACGATTTTGCGCGAGGGCCCGGGTCCGCCTTCCTAATCTTCCTAGCCCACTTTGCGCGGTCTTCGGCATCATTGGTGGAGAGACCGATCGCACTTAGTCCTTCTTCGCGACATCAAGCCAGTGTTTCTTGAACCTGCCTCTTTTACTGGCTCCTAGCGAAGATGGCGTGACTAGACATTTGTTGCCAACGCAGGTTGCCAGCCTTCTCAAAACGTGACCTTACCAGCCCAGGCGACACTCCTGCAACTTAACAGCGATATCATGCGATGCGATGCGAGCGATATCACTGCCATACAGAAGGACAAGTCTTATAATGATCTTGTAAACCTATCCTTTCAGCTTGACCGGCATTTTGAGGTCACAAATGACACCCGTCACCTCCCGCCATTTGGCCCAAGCCGCAGATATTCGGGCCTAAACGTCGCTGTCGGAGTCGCCGGACAAGCTGAGTACTGATCCCAGATATTTAACCGCATATACGGACGGGTAGGGGATCTGAACTGTTGCAGGCCATGTACTCTATCTTCACCACATTTAGCTTTAGACCGCCGTTCTCAAGTGCCGCTTCCACCCCCTTCGGACCAGTCGGCCTTTATCCGCATCCGCAAGCGAGCCACGGGGGTTACGTCTAAATAAATCGATATTTTTAGCAGAAGTGCCTATAACCAAATAAAAAATATTTAAAATGCGGCTGATCCTTAAAAGAGTGAGATTTGACTCCAATATGGGTGGTTTTTATCGATGGAATTAGGTATATTTGATTCCCTTAAATTATCGCTCTATGACCAGACACACTGTATAAATAAAGTCAATGCTAAATATTGCCTAATCTAATACATACCAGAAGCTTGCAGAGCAGACACTTTCTTCCAAAGTGCGTTGATCGCTTGCATCTGTAACTGCTGTATTTTCCGCTCACTGTCCAGAGCCGCTTTAGTTGCTTCCATATCACATGTTAGCCTCCTAAAAAGATTGCGAGCGTACTTAGGAATCACCTTATCACTAGATGGCGTTTTGCGATCATTTCATTATTATTCATAAATATAATATTTTAGTTGGTTCACAAATGGGATACTTTTTGATATCTAATGTCCTCCGTACTTTTTCCTGACTGATACCGAATGATCGTAGATGTAAAAATCAAAGCAGGTCAGAATCATCAGGATGATTTCCAAAAGATAAACATAATATAAAGTACTTACTGTATATGCTGTCTCGCTCGCGCTGCTTGAATCGTGTGTAGGATCCTCAAGGTATCTTTATCTAAATTCCTGCTCCTATAACCCCTCCACATCCTCTGTATCGTGACCGCAGCCATAACCTCAACACTCATCTTCTTCTGGCGCCGCTGGTTTGACGCCAACTTTATAATTTCCAATTTTTCGGGATCAATTTGCTCTATGCTCTGTTCTTTGGTCAATCCATTAATCTTCTTTTCTTCCTTGGTCTCAGCTTTCAAACTACCTTTGCGTTCGATTTTACTTTTCAGTTTTGGACTAGAAGTTGCACTTTTTGTTAATTTAGGCGACCCTTTCAGGTTTTTATTTGGCTGGACAATCTGCCTGTGCGGTTTTTCCTCGTGCAAGCTACTGTTGCTAGATTGTGAAGATGTATTGGATATACTATTGACAGTGTTATTTGTCGGTTTTGGTATCGTTCTTTGGATGTCGTAGATGGGGTCCTGGTAGTCGGGACTCATGAGGGATTCCGGTACTGGAACCATTTTGGACGCGGCTTCTAGCGAATGGTTCACTGGTTTCGAAGGCGGTGGCGTTGATTCTGTTGACAAAATAGCTTATATATTAAACGAAATTAGTACGTAAACCGAATTAGTGGTATACCAGTTTACTCTAAGCACTTACCTGTTGGCTTCTCTCTCTCCCTCTCCTTATCTCGTTTCTCCGTAGCGTACATAAGCCCTGGCGAATCAAAACTTTGACTCATGACCTGAGGCACGCTTGCTATATCCCCGGAGTATGACAGAGACATCTGGTGTGAGGGAGAACCGGTCTTAGGCAACGCGGAGTGGTAGCTGGAAGTCAGACGATCTGGAGACCGGCCCATATGACGCGCGATGCGAGCTGAAAATGTTCGAGTATAAATACTATAATCTTTCGTGTATTCTTTATTATTATTAACTATTAAAACATAATATAGTGCTGTTAACAAGAAGGACATTATAATATGACAAGAGGATGATGTGGTTGGGATATAAAAAAAGAAAAGATAAATAGTGATGAGAAAACTTTGCATGCAGCATGGATCTGTGTGTTGACATTGATGTAACGATTGATGAGAATAAATAAAATAAGTAATGATAATATAAGATAGGAGTTTGAAAGTAGCTCCAGCAACAGAGAAACTGAAAAGGAATCATATAGGTGGTATGGACACGTTAGGAGACGGAATGGGGTGGGGTCCACGTCCAGAAGCCTCCTCGTGGCGGACCCTGGTAACGTGGTGGGGAAACTTTCTCAGCGGGTGTGTGGCTTTTGATGTCAAGTGCGTTCCCTTAGCATTCGAAGTCACATGCCATCGCCGAGTTGTTTTTGTTTTCCCACCACGGCTAGTTCCGGACGGCCTTTTTCAGGGCCACGACCTTGCCCTCTGTCGGGTGCGGTCCGATGGCGACTGGTGTCCTCGTCAGGAGGACGCGCTAGGCCGAGCAGCCGTCGGCGGAGGAGTGGCTGCTGGCCACCAATTAGTGCAAGGAGTGCCTAGACGGGCAGCGTTTGGACGGTCTCGGTGTAGTTGTGCTCACGTGCGCAGATCCCGAGCCGTCCCGTAATAGCGCACTGAAGGTCAGGCCGGGGGGGATGTTTAGTTGGTATGGAGGGAACACCTTTACCTCAAGTCCCACATATCTGCTGCGGTTAGCACCACCCCGCAGGGACGATGCGTAAATGCATTTGACCTCCCCGTAAAAAAAAGGAGACGGAATGGGGTGCTGGATTTGGAAAGGGACGACCGCAGAAGACATGGACAGATTGTGTGAGAAAAATAAAGAAAAAGGGCTAGATGATAAGATGACAGCTGAAAGAAATGATGGAGAGACAAGAGATGCAGCACCAACCCCAAATAAATTGGGAGCAGAGTAGAGGAAGACGCAAAGGTAGTCATGAATCCTGGAGTAGACCAAACCACTTGTCGGATTAGCTACGGGAACCCATCACTTTATCGCAATTAACTTCATCGATTTTCATTCCCCATAAAACTATTCGCAGATCTTTTTATACAATACTTAACAACTCCTAGAATCAGGTTACATCGCAATTTCATTTCCTCGAATAGTTGTTATCTACAAGCTCATTCCATCGTAAATTCTTTTCCTATTTTATTTATTTTATCGAAATAATGTTAAATCGATGTTTTGTTACCCATAATTTTGTTTCCACGTAAGTTTCAGTTTGCAGAATAGTTGAAACATCAATTTTTACTACACTAAAGTGAGTGTAGATCGAAAATACTTTTTTATGTAATTACTCGTAATCATTTTTGTTTCCCTGTAAAGAAAACCTATGGATTAAGTTAGGTTAGATTTAGAACAACAGGCAGTCAGCAGCGGTGTAACCGAAGCTAACGGAGATTGCTTGTTGTATTCTGGTATGCTACATGCATGCTTGCATTGCATGCTGTATGCATGTTTGCATTGCATGATGTATGCATGCTTGCATTGCATGTTGTATGCATGCAAGATGCTTGCCGGGGGGTGCAGGGGGGCTGGCCCCCCTGCTCGGGGGGGTCGGGGGGCCTGAGGCCCCCCGCTATAAATAAAAACCATTAATACGAAAATAAACCTAGGTTAGGTTAGGTTAGACTTGTGACCAAGCATAGCGGAGCGAGCGAAGCGAGCGGAGCATTATATTGCTTGCTGCATGTTTGCTTGCATGTTGCATGCTTGTTTGCATTCTGCATGCTTGCTTGCATGCTGCATGCTTGCTTGCTTGCTGCATGCTTGCTTGCATGCTGTATGCTTGCTTGCGTGGTGTGTACCTACTTGCAAATTAAGAATTAATTTTTAAATTAAGAACTAACCTCAACAGTTTTTATCGTCAAACGTCAACAGGCAAATGTATCGTTCGATGAAACGTTACTGCGATGGAATGTTGTTAAACGAAACATTACAATGTGTAACGTTAAATATTGAAACATGTTTTTATAAATAGTATTATCGATAACTTAATAGTTTATATGAAATGTTAGTTCAATAGACCGTTATTCTGGTAAGCAACACAACTTTGAAACATTTTTTTTATGAAAGGTTATTCGATAATATGAAACGGTGATCATCAGCTAGTCGATCAATCAAGAAAAATAGATATTGAAAATCGTGGAATAGTTTTCGGTGAAATGAAATTCGATGACAAAAAATCTGTATTTTGATAGGTACCCATTAGCTACTAATGCTTTGAACATTATGCATTAATATACTAACAATGTGGATCAATATAGATTACATACAATCCTCCGACCTTTTTTCAATTAAACCAATCCCTTAAAAATATTATTCATAACTAGAAAAAAAGAATGAAAGTTGTGAACGGTTTGAATTTTGTTAGATTTGATTAAAGTTAATGATATTTTTAATAAAAATATATATTTAAAGTTAAATCTGATTAGATTATCATATATTTTAGTTGAAGCAGGTGGGATATAATTATTACTTACACTGCACTCTCGGCGACTGCAATTTCGGTTTCAAGGGACTGTGATTCTGATCTTTCAACTGTTGCTGATGATGCTGAGCCTGAATACCCACCAATATTATTAGTAAGTTAAAAGCATTTGTTAAAGCTACACTGTGAAGAAGAACTGTGTCTTACTTTACTAAGAATAAGGCGTAGTTTCCTTTGATTTTCGGTTTCCAATGCATCGGCCGTAAGTGGACACGAAGTCGCCAAGTATTCGCACAGCTCCTGGTGTTGGCCGGCATGGTAATGACGACCTTTGCCTTGACTATACAGCCATTCTGCTTTTAGGCTGTTATAAAGTTTAAAAACGTGTTTAGCATTGAATTATTAAACGGTTTTTTTCTATTATTGTCTGTGTGACTGCTGCATTACAAAGATTTTTATCCGTTTCAATACCACAGGAAAATTAATATTATAAATAAAACAACTTTTGCGGATGTAACTCGCGTTCCATTTGCGTAAATCGTAAAAATCAACATTAATAAATAAAGTGACGGTAGATTTAACTATTTCATCTAATAAGTCAACCTACATCTTTAGTCTTCCCGTGACTATGGACCCCGCCTAGTGATACGTTTCGAAACTTCGGGCAATAATAACAAAATGTAAAATCTAATTACACGCGAGTTATATCTGCAAAAGTTGTTTTAATATGCAGTGTCCACGCAAATCTACGAGAAGATTATAGGAAATTAAATAATCTTAACATTGAAATATTACTGATTAAAATTATTCAATCTCCCGGCAGTTAGTGATCGGTGGTTGAGTATTCCAGGTGAAGTTCGCTTACATCATCGGCATTAACAGCACTGAACAACAGGCGAGATAAAAGATATTTTCCCAAATGACACAAAGTCTTGGAAATCAACAGATAGATAGTTTTTATTTAAAACGAGTAATTAAATTTTATCTGAAAACATACTAGACTATCGAATAAGTTCATACATTATTCATTGGTAGTATGAAGTCGAAAGTTTAAGTAGTCGCACTTTTCACAACTAGCGTAAGAGTTAGTTAAACTACCTACATTCATTAATACATTCTTGGATGTATTTGATCTATAAATATTATAACTGAATGAACGTCAACTCACCTTTCCATAGCACTCACGACAAAGCCATCAATGGACTTGACGCTCAGTATCCAATTGAGAACGAACGGCCTGTAATCGAATCCTCTGAATGGATATGTCAAGGAAATTTAAATACTAGGACTCTGAAAGGAGTAAAGTAATTATCTATACAACTTCTATACATATGAATAAAATTGGAGTGTCTGTTTGTAATATTGAAATAACCGTTTTTTACTACATGCATATGAATATATATAAGGTACATACACCAAAATAACATTTTTTACAATTTTTGTCTGTCTGTCTGTTTGTTCCGGCTAATCTCTGGAACGGCTGGAACGATTTTGACGGGACTTTTTTTTGGCAGGTAGCTGGTGTAATAAGGAGTAAGTTAGGCTACTTATTTTTTTTTCTCTTAGTAAATTCTACGCGGACGAAGTCGCGGGCACAGCTAGTTATTTTATACGATTTAGTTATAAATTTTTCAAGCACATACAAATCATCATCATGGAATTATGAAATAGAATATAATCTTTTTGTACTCCAATTTTGTTATGTTGTCATCGCGCATCCTGTTTATGGATAAATCAGTTACCACTGTATAAATATGCGTTGTAAGCCAATCGTGGAACTGGTCAAATCACGATGTGCCACCATTTCGTGATTTGGCCATACCTCGTTTCTTTGATATTCCCAGTTTAATACTGGCCTATAGATTTATAATTACTGACGTTTATAGATTGGCAATGAAAGGGCGAGACCAATGTGCGAGTATTACGCATGTGTGCGTGAAAAATAGTACTGCAGTCTGACAGTTGTCGTCTTTTCTTCATGACTGACAGGCCGACTTAGGCCGCCTGCGTGCACGTGAAATGGTCTAGCTCATAGTAGGAGAGCTGGCACGAATTTTTGGGTAGGTATTTGAGGCAAGCTGAAAACTTGTCCTATACCTCTCCTATTATACCCCAACAGGGAACTGCAGACCTGGCTGGTGAGTAGCGGGGCTAAATTAACCCCTAATTTTTTAAAAATATTATTTTTTTATTTTGAAAAATATATTGGAGGCAATATGCAATTTTTATATGTTGTAGTTTAATGTATAAAGAATAAAAAAAAAATAAGCCAGACGATTTGGTCGGGATTTTATAATTGCCAGACGCGTGCAAAAATATTTACAAAAAAATATAAAAAATATATTTGAGGCAACTTGAAATTTTAATAGGACATTATTTATAACTAAAAAATAAGATCCTCAAAAAGACAGGTCATTTCTGTGGGACTTTCTACCTGCCAGGTGATCCAACAAGTTATGTATAGGTTGTATAGTGCGTAGCGCTATAGACAAGCTGTAGAGTGAGAGAGAGAGAGTTTATCGGCAGCTGTCTGCGTTCTTGCTTGCCGCGTTATTATTGGCTCTGGCGAGGTCACGTGGCTAACAATAGCCACGAGGTTCCAATTCAAAATTTCGGAGTAAAAAATTTTGTGAATTTCTACTAAAAACGGTTCATATAAAAATGATTGTGTTGATTTGTGCGTGTTAAATGGATATATTTATTTTGTTATATTTTTTTATCATATAAAATTTGTTATCTAGTCAATTTAAATATAAATCTAAATGTAATGGTTTTTTCAACAAATCATAAAAATATTTTCTTTAGAAAATTAATTTTCCAAAAACTTTTGTTTCAATAATTTTTTAATAGGATTCATATTTTCGCCACGATATCTAAAATTAAAAAAACTACTTTTTTTTTGGGACAGTATTCAAATTTAAAATTTATACAGAAATTGAATATTTTTTTCATGTTGAAATTAATAATGGCTAACGTATTAAATAAAAAAAGTAACGATTTCAAAAATACAAAATCACAAAGTTAGATTTATTGAGATATAATAATTATACAACTGCAGAAGGTACGGTAGTATTTGTGAATGCACAGATGTTATAGCTATTGTATTGAGTTAGATAGGTAAAAGATACAATAATAATAAAAGTATACTGGATATTTAATATTGTCAGTAAGAAAATTGGTAAACTCAATATTGTGAATGCTTCATTTTATTTGTGAGCATACATTACTTGAAAAATAATTAAATTAATACAATACCTTTTATAGGAGTAGAAATATTAGATCCTATCACAACATTGTCATAATATTTTTTCATCATCGCTAAAAAGTTTTTATAACAACTTGTATGATAACCGTCTGTAAGGTTAGGAATCACTGGCAAAACCACGTTGTTATATTTTAATCCATGATGTTTACGGATTTCTAATATTTCATGACTTTTTTTGAGAGTTTTCTCTACAAACGCAATCACTTTATCATCACTTTTTTTGCAAATGACACAAACTAATTTTTTACCAGACATTTTAAAATTATTTACCTTATAGAACGTGTAACACCAATATTAAAATTCTACGACTGAGAATAACGACTCCGAAATTCCGACTGAAAACCTCATGGCTATTGTAAGTCACGTGACCTCGCCAGAGCCAATAATAACGCGGCAAGCAAGAACACAGACAGCTGCCGATAAACTCTCTCTCTCACTCTACAGCTTGTCTATAGCGCTACGCACTCGTACCTATACATAACTTGTTGGATCACCTGGCAGGTAGAAAGTCCCACAGAAATGACCTGTCTTTTTGAGGATCTTATTTTTTAGTTATAAATAATGTCCTATTAAAATTTCAAGTTGCCTCAAATATATTTTTTATATTTTTTTGCAAAATATTTTTGCACGCGTCTGGCAATTATAAAATCCCGACCAAATCGTCTGGCTTATTTTGTTTTTTATTCTTTATACATTAAACTACAACATATAAAAATTGCATATTGCCTCAAATATATTTTTCAAAATAAAAAAATTATATTTTTAAAAATTTAGGGGTTAATTTAGCCCCGCTACTCACCAGCCAGGTCTGCAGTTCCCTGTTGGGGTATAATAGGAGAGGTATAGGACAAGTTTTCAGCTTGCCTCAAATACCTACCCAAAAATTCGTGCCAGCTCTCGGACTATCAGATAAATGTACAACAGCTTCTTCAGCATTCCGTAACATATAAAAGCCAGATCTGGCAGTATGGGCCATGCAGTGGCTCAAAATAGTGACAGGTTGCCAGCCTGTCGCCCTGCAAATGTCCAGCGTTAACGTCAGACATGAGTTTTAGGTAAAAGGATACAGTTTATCTTTCCCAGCCATTGCAACACAAGGGTTCCCTTGCACAGTAAAGCTATCAAGCTTGTTCAAGTGTACCAGATGACTTATTTCGTTCAGATCTTGTATGTTGTTGTGGGCAAGGCCTAGTTGCTCCAGATTGCAGGGCAGGTAACGATCGCATTGTCGTAGATCTATTATACGATTACGTTCCAGACTCAAATGCTGAAATAAATATCGTAAAACATATTATTAATTATAAAACTATCATCATATCATCTAAAAAAAATCTACTCAAACGATAAGTTCGTATGAAATTGTGAATCTAGTCATCGATATTTATATTTTGCCTAAAGCCCTGTTTTTGTTATTTAAATAGGCGGGAATTTCCCAAAATGTCATAAAAAATTATGTCTATGAAAAAAAGTCTCCAAGCAGTCATACCTACTTGCAAGAGGAGATAGTAGGTACTAAGTATTTTCTAAGAAATTTCAAAAGATTAAAGCCCTTATCCCTTTTACAAAGTTATCCTTATTATCCCTTTACAAAATTTAAAGTGATAGTTTTCACTTTGAATTTTCCTGTTTTTGTAAGACTCTTAGTTGGACTATAAATACTAAACCAAACTAAAAGGTTTTTGCCGTCGTTAAAAGGTTAAGAAAATCACCTTTATAATAATACTACAAAGCTATACATATGAAATCGGGGTTGGGACTTACTTGTATGCTTTGAGTCAATTTTTTTGCTCACCAGTGTATTCGAGAAATACTCGCCTTAACAGTTATTCGTTAAGGACATTTCTGATAGGCAAAACATGACGTCACGCCAATTAGAATTTTACTAAGAAGATATTGAATAATTGTATATTTGCGTTTATAAACGCGTAAATATGAATACTAGAATAATCCACTGAAAAAAATCGACTTGTCTCAGGCGGGATTCGAGCCCGCATCTTCCGCAATCCGGGCGGCCGCGTTGTCTCGGTGGCTTAATTGGTCAACGCAGCCGCCCGGATTGCGGAAGATGTGGGTTCGAGTCCCGCCTGAGACAAGTCGATTTTTTTCAGTGCATTTTTCTAGTATTACTAAGAAGACCTTAATAAAAGTCGAATATATTTATAGTTAAGAACTATTGTTACTTTATCAGCAAATATAGATTACACTTCCGTTACTGATGGAGTAACTAAACACTACGCATAACTGTTATGTTAATATTATTGTGTATAATATACATAATAATATATAAGAGACATACCTTTAGACTTTTCAAATAGGAAATATCAGCAATGAAAGATATTTGGTTGTTTGAGAGGTCGAGATGTTCCAAATGCATGTTGTTGTTCAGGTGCTCAATTGACTTTATATTATTGCCTGAAAAATGGTTTCATTTAATATACCCATTGATGGATAATTTGTTTTCATAGCTCTATGCCCTATTGCTGGGCGTATACTTCCAAATATACAAGAACAAGACATATTAGGTTTTTCTGTAATCCTTGTATATCCTCTGGACAGAGCTTTAGACCACGGTAAAAGGTGCATGAAGGATGGTAAGCCAGTAAAGACGTGCTAGGGCGCTTCGTTACGCTTCGCATTACTTCGTCACGCTGTAGTCTGATGGAGCTGCCATCACAGCAAGTCCAAGCATATTCCAGTCCGATTTTAGTAGCTAATATCACTATCATTTAAATTTCAATCTTATTGTAAAACAAATTTCTGTTTGTTTCTTAAAAATCCCACACCGCGCCGTGCCGCGGCACCAATGTACGCAGCCCTTTACTTTACTACCCCTATAATTTCTCGAGCACAAACATATAACATGAGGTGATACTTTTACTCATTTGCATAATAACATGAGGAAAAGTACAACAACACAGCTGACCTGATTATTGCCAATTGTTATATGTTCATTGTTGCTGCTCATGCGTAAACAATACTGTTTCTTTCAACGGTTTTTGCAGCCTCCACTGGAACTCGAGTATAGATAATTATATGCTAGATTAGTTGCCAACAAAATGTTTTTGTGGCATAACAATGCAATACTAATCTATACTGAATTTTATAATGCTGAAGAGTTTGTTTGTTTGGGTGAACCCGCTAATCTTAGGAACTACTGATTCAAATTGAAAAATTATTTTTGTGTTGGATAGTTGATTTGTCAAGGAAGATTATAGGCTCTATAATAACCGACATTAACGCGACCGAAGCCAACGGGCGACCACTAGTAAATAATATAGATATAGGGGTGCCAATGGTTGTCTATTGTTTGCCCGAAAAATATAAGCAATAATACTCTAATGCCCGAATTATTTGTTTACCATAAAAGTTATGTGACATACTCTTGTTTGCCCGTACATTAGATTCCATAATGATACGAGTGCCATACGTATTGTTATCAATTTCATTAATTGCAAAAATATTATTTAACAGAATATTTCAATGCCATACTAAATTAATTTCTAATACATCCAAGCTATGCATTTGCTCATGAAATTAACCTTACACCTTTGTCCTAAACAGTAATTGGCTTTCTGGCACTTCGCTGGCAGCTACCGCGGCACGCTCGCTTTGCTTGCTCGATTCGTGCGTTGTTTTTCATGTTCTAACCTAACCAAACCTAAACCTATTGATTATTTACTTTAAGCCGATTTTATTATTTTTTTTAGAAGCAATTTCGATGGCAAAGAATTTTATGGCATATTATGATAATTATGGCTAACAATGATGTTATTGAAATTTACTCTATGGGAAACAAATTTTCTAGCATGCGCCTGATATAGTAAACAATGAGTATGATGACATATGAAATTAAGAGAAACAAATTCCCGCCTGAGGCAGGTCGATTTTTTCAGTGTATTTTTTCTAGTATTATGAGAAACAATATTATGTCTGTTGCCCAGTATAGCAGATGAAATTATGGCAAATGAAATTCTGGCAAGCTGGTGTACCCCATTGCCAATAGGCTGTTTGATAGTACGAAAAATATTGTAAATACAAGTAATATGGTTATAATAATAGTTGTATCATATTTGGAATTTACAACTTAATTTTAAAATTGAATTTATTTTAATTTTTGAGTAACTCTATAGCATTTACTTCTTAGATTGTGCAGAAAACATTGTAGAAATATTATATGGCCACCAATTTGCATTCTGTAAATGGAATTTTATACTTTTATAGTTTATTACAAATTAAAAAAGAAAAATAAAGGAATTATTTTAATGTATCTGTGGAGTTTCTTTTAAACTTTTTTATTTAGTTTAAATTTTTATATAAGTTTATACACATCACGCGTTTTGGGTTAGAGTCCCAGTAGTGGCAAATGTTTGTGTGATCAACATGACTATTTATTCATATCTAGTATCCATAATGCAAATACTTAACTAGGGCTAGATAATGTGTGAGCGTGGAAATTTACTATTATTTAATACTGTTTTTTAAATTAATTAAACTCCATATATGGGTGTATTAAATAGGATCGTTTTTAACTGTTCAGCAGATTAATCTAACCTAAACCTATGCAAATACTAAGTGGGCGACAAAAAAATCATTTATGGGCAACTGACAAATGATTAGTTGCCCATTTAGTATTTCTAGTTGCGCATTTTGGGTTTTTTGGTTGCTCGTCTTATTATTTCCCTATTTAAATATAGGTAGGCATGAATTCAATTTAGGTGTATCTATTAAAAATCTGATTGCTGCTAGTTAGTGTTGTGATAACACTAACTAGCGACACTTAGCAAGGACAGTCTCTTGCATGCACTGCTCACTCACACACACATTAACACACACACACAAATGCATACCCTAATTAATACCTATAGATAATTTAACTAGAAATTCATTGAGTATTATGATCTTTTTAAGTATTGTATTTTGTTTTTTTTTATTATTTTAAATATCCCTTACGACTTGAACTGTCACTCGTACAAAGTGAGAATCTGTAACTGGCATTAAGTTTTAAATGTCAATTGTAAAATACTGTCTTAAAGTGCTGTAGATTCTATGTTCAATAAAAAATAAAAATAAATCTAAATAAAAATATGGACTGGGAATATCCAGCAACATGAAATAATTCTTCCTACAGGAATAGATATCCAGGTATTTGACATTAAAAGCAAATAACAAGGATTAGGCTGCATACCAAAGTGGTGTAATATAAATTAAATAAATTCGTTTGTTTATATTTTGTTGTGAACTATTCATTTAAAAACTGTCAGTGTTTTATTGTTTTCTTGGTATGTACATCGACACCTGCATCAAAAAAGGTAATATTACTTTATTACATTTTCTAAACAAACCAAAAAGGGATATAATTGTGATTGATTTAAAATATACGAAAATAATGAATTAAGTCTGCTTAAAATCTGCTCAAATCAATTTTCAACAGACTTACTTCTTTTTTGTAAATAAATCAAACAAATATATTATTTTTGATTTTATTTCTTGCCTTGTTCAATGTGTGTGCCGATATGATGTTTCTTATTAAAAATATTAGAAAGTCATTATTTTCAAATTGAAGCAAGATAAGTATGTAATGTAACATGCATAAAGATAGAATTGTCAATGAATTTATACAGAATCATAATGGCACTTATTATAAATGTTACTTACCAGCTAACTTGAGCACTTTAAGGTAAATTAAATCCTTCAACCCTTCAATCTGAAGTATGCCATTATTATTTAAGGCTAAAATGCGGATATTGGTCAAGCGGGATACTCCATGCATACGAAGGAGAAAATTGTTGCATATTGATAGCTAAAAATAAAAGGATAAGTAATATTGTTTTGGTGTGATAAGAATTATTTAATAAATTATCTTATGGAATAAAAATGTATTCAAACTAGGGTGCGTTCCAAAACGCTCGGGGTAGAGTAAAGGTAGAGTAAATTTTACCCTAAGATACTATCAGAGTAAATTTTCGCATACATTCGGTTTCACTCTGGTGTATTTTAGAAAGACTTAGAGTAAAATTTACTCTACCCTAATCGTTTTGGAACGCACCCCTAATAGTTAAAAAGTAGTATAGTTTAGGAGTTACGTAGTACACTTGTGATGATATGCAGAAATAAATTCTTCTAAATTAGTCCAAATTGGATTTAATGATGATAACTGACATCACTATAGATTTTGGGCACAACAGCAGTATTTCACTTACATTTTCTACTCGACTGTAAGTATCAATGTTGTCAAGCCGCTGCAATTCATTCTGATCGAGGATTAAATTAATAATCGTCTTAGATTCGTCTGAAGGCGCTTTCTCTATTTTCTTCAACCCACGCTTTGAGAGGTCCAATGTTTCATTCTTTGACTCTTCTAAATTATATAATTTGATTAGTACGATTATTGGACAGTATATTACAAATACAGATAGTTACGTACCCATAATTGTGTTAATTATAACATCTTTTTATTTATTTATTAGAAAATACGATGCACTTTTACACAAAAATCAACATTCATAAATTCATCGTTCATATACTCTAAGCAGTTACTAACATCAGTGACCAAGTAAATAATTTTATTAACTGTTTATGCACATAAATATCTTTTTCTCCTAAATATAAATTGTATAATATGATTATCTATCAATACTTTATAACTTAGACAACAATATTCACTGTTAAATTAATATTTCAACTGAAACTATTTATTTTATGTAAAGGTTTAGAACGCACTTGGTCTTGACATTAGATAGTGTCTTCCATGAATACCTATATTGTAAGAAACCGGTTATTTCATGAAATTGAAATAATTTTAATTTATCTATATTATTTTTACGAACGAATATTGTTGTTATTTTATGAAGTGTTTGGTGGTTCCTATTCTAAAGGCGAACTATACAAGACCAGAAGATGTCTAGCGTCTTCCGCAAGAAAGTCTCTTATTCAGAATTTCTGAAGAAAAATCGGGATAATCAGTACTAATTTTCATAAAGACGTTCTATTAAGAAAATATGTAAAGCTATTGGTAAAGCTGGAAACCACACTACCTATGAATAATAAAGTGAAGACAACTTTTTTGAGACCAAGTAACCTTTGAATGTTTTTGTTTCCTACCTGTCTCTTTTGAACTCTCCCCACAAGTAATATGATGACGTACGTAAGTATGACGTAATAGACGATCACGCGACACTTACTCTAGTGGTTAGAAAGAGACAAATGGATATTAAGAAGTTTCAAGGTCAATTTTTTTGTCTTCACTTTTTGTTCGAGCTGTGGCTTCCAGTTTTACCTATAAATTTCTTGCGTTCTATAAACTGCTCAAATGAACTGCGCAGAAAATTCCCTTCCATATTCGATAAATTGTTGTCGTGTGGGCTGAGCGGGCTTAGAGCATTTGAGCTGCCGGCCTATTCACTAACTTTTTTTGACAGATGAAAGTGATAATCACCGAGTGAATTACATATCAATTGCTGTTTTTACACGACAAATGCCTTAACAGAGTGTCGCGTAATCAGCATTGGATATGTAATTCAATTATCACTTTCATATGTCAAAAATAGTTATCGAATAGGCTGGCGGGAAGGGTGGCTTACCATTAGCTGCGTACCTACTCATTTAAAGGTAGCACTTTACGTAGCAGATACAGTATCAAGTGAATAGGCTGCTGCAAGTCGCTCGCGGGATGAGCGCAGTCTTATAGATTAATACAGTATCTGCTTTTAATTAACCATTCGAAATTAAAATCCTTCATTATTTTTAATATTACAGACATTATTAGAAAAGACATGGTAGATATTTACAACAGTTATATATTTTGAAGTGAAACTTGATGAAACAGCACCAAAAAGTGATACGACACTTTTACACTAGAATTTATTCAAGAATTTAACATTTTAGTAAGAACAATCGCTATAGTGGATGGCCGACTAATATGAAGTCAAATTTCAAAGTCTTACATCAAAAACGCTTTAGCTGCACGAAGATAGATAGGTAAAATATAAGCTCCTTGTTTAGCTGGTGAATGCGTTAGGAAAAGTGTGATCGGGCGAGGCGAACGGAAGTTACTTTTAAATTTGGAACACATCGCGGCAGGATGTTGGCTGTCAAATCAGTTGAGATACTTTTTAATTATTATTATTAATATAGAAGTTTTACTTCATTCATGTGGTCTAAAGTACACTCGTTTTTTACTTTCTCTTATACGTAGTATAGAGGAAGTCTTGTAATCGTAAAAAAATTTGACCTCGAGGTTTTGAGGGATTTACACGTTTTGGACCTCACTGAGTCCAAAAATACCGTTTTTGGAATTGTCTGTCTGTGTGTGTGTCTGTGCATTAGCACGATAACTCGAGTATGCTTTAACTTATTGCAACCAAATGTAACATGCATGTATGACATCAAAATAAAAGGTTGCTGTCATCTTTTGAGTCGTCGAACACGAAAATTAAGCAACCAAGTGTGCGGTCGGTACTCGGATGGGTGACCAAAATTTAACATGCATGTATGACATCAAAATATAAGGTTTTTATCAACTTTTGAGTCGTTTCTGGTATACGAGAAAGTCAAGGGGAGACCACTTCCGATTTTTATGTTATAGAAATACCTGTGGTTCCGTTATCATTACTAACTGGATTAATTAAAATAGTGTATGGGCTGCAAGCAAACACAATATTATCCATAATTATGTTAAGCTATGCACACAGTGTGCATTGCATAACATTAACATAATAATGATAAGATTAATACTCTTACAAATATGGAAACTTTTTCACTTAGTGCTTAAAAATAAGAAAAACCGATACTATATCAAACATCGGTTTTATTTCTAACGTCTATGCACTATGCAGTCAAAATACAACACTACTTCGCGGTGGCGGCGGGCTTTGTTGAGGTTAGTAGTTTTTTTAGAAAAAATATGTTATTCCACTAATAAACCTGAAAATAATAGCAAAGAACCTTGTCTATTACTATTAAATAATATTTTCATACATATTTATAACTAGAAAACGGTATCATTCATTCATTAAAGCCGATAATTGTAGGGACGCGTTAGTTGACACTTTTTGCGTAAAGTTTGTTTCATAAAGTAAACTCTTCAACTTTGATGATTCTAATTAGAATATAAGTCTTTTATTTTCTATTAGTAAACCAGTACTTAGGTTCTGCTCGCTAACCAAAACAAACGAGCACGTTATGATTTTCTATTTATAGCCAATTCACATTGTAACCTCTTTCGTTAAGGCGGGAGAATGGCATTGGCTAAGGGTCTGAGGCCTCTACAAGTATTCTCTGCGATACTGTTCGTGAGGATCCTGTCTGTATTCGTGGTTCAAACATGGTATGTTCCTGATGAGTACTGGCAGACATTGGAGGTGGCCCACAAACAAGTGTTTGGATATGGTGCTATAACATGGGAGTGGCAGAAGGGCATCAGAAGTTACTTGTACCCTGGAGTCGTTGCTTTGTTGTACTCTGCACTTAAATTTACTGGACTGGATTATCCGGAAGCTGTGGTAAGTATCTGTGTGGATAGTATAATGTTAAGAATGTCTGGTACTGTTTATGACATAATATATTTTTCCAAGAGAAAAAACCACTATGAATGTCTTATGAATTTGGTATGTTTATAGATGTAGATAAATTGTGTTGTTTTTAACCGACTTCAAACAAAAAAAGGAGGAGGTTCTCTATTCGACTGTATGTTTTTTTTTTTTTTTTTTTTTTTTTTTTTTTTTTTTTTTGTATGTATGTATGTTCCGCGATTACTCCGCCAATAATGAATCGATTTTGATGATTCTTTTTTCGTTAAGAAGGTCATACTTCAAAGGTGGTCCCGTATAAATTATACCGAAATTGGTTCAGTACTTTTTTGTTGAAATGATAATTTCATTGGGGATGAAACAATAAAATCGTCCACGAACACAAAAATAATGACAATTTTTTTTTTGAACTTGCTATTACCTAATATGCAATAGTGAAATTTTGGTTAGTAGGTCCAATAGTCAACACATAAACTATGACAAATTATTTTATGAACTTAAGTTAAAATAACTAGTTTCTCTTCAAGTTTCATAGTTCATTAACTTACCATCAAAACTATACCATTCGTATTTGTAATGAGCTATAGGTCTGAGACGTGATATTATTTGTTAACCGACTTAAAAAAAAGAGGAAGTTCTCTATCCGACTGTTTTTTTGTGTTTGTTACATAATACTCCGTCAATTATGAGTATTACGACTCGATTTTAGTGATTCTTTATTTAGCTACGTCAAAATCAGAGATGGCCCGTATAAATTGTATCGATATAAATTCGACCCTTTATGAACAGCACATTAATAACAAAAAAAAAAATTGTTTACGTTTCCGTTAAGTTTTAATGAGTGCCTATCCATTTATCCAGTAGGCCTATCCATTTTCAATAAAATATACTTAACTAGCGACCCGCCCCGGCTTCGCACGGGTGCAATGCTTATGTGTAGTTTTAAAGATCTAAGCATACATAGGGACAGACAGACGGCGGATAGCGACTTTGTTTTATACTATGTAGTGATTTCCACTAAAAATAATAAAATAAAATATTTTTAGCAAAAAAATAGGAAAACCGACTTCAATGCGTACAAATTTAAACTAAAAAGTAAGAAATAAATAATATTTTTATGAAGTAGTTGAAAAGAGCGTCATAGAAAACCAAGGAAAGTATTGATACACATTTATAATTCTTTATTTATAATTCATACTCCGATATATTTGGAGTCGGTGCCAGCCTAAGCAAAATAAACTTACCTAATAGATTCGAACTTGATTAATTCATTAACTACACATAATAATGAATGATGAAGATGAGAAATAATCCGCCGCTCCGTGAAGTTCGAAAATTGCAAACACTATCCTCCTTGGCTAGCTGGCACCGGCTCCAAATATATCGGAGTATGAATTATAAATAAAGAATTATAAATGTGTATCAATACTTTCCTTGGTTTTCTATGACGCTCTTTTCAACTACTTCATAAAAATATTATTTATTTCTTACTTTTTAGTTTAAATTTGTACGCATTGAAGTCGGTTTTCCTATTTTTTTGCTAAAAATATTTTATAATATTTGAGTTTTAAATCAGAAATTATTGTAAACAAATCCCTTCTAAAAACTAGGTGGTAGACTGATACAAAGGGTCGTCTGGGTAGGTACTACCGCCTTTCTTATTACTGCCGTGAAGCAGTTCACTGTTTCGGAATGAAGGATGGAGGGCATATCATCTTAGTCCCCAGGATGGCAACGCACTTGCAGTGTTAAGTGATTTACCCTTAAGATTGCAAGTTTAGTGTCTATAGATGATGGTAACCACTTAACACCAGGTGGACCACAAGCTTGTTTGCCATCTCGTAATATAAAAACCTATATCTAATTTTTGATGATTTTTGCGATGACAAATATTCCTAGGAACATGTTTTTAAGAATTTTATTTTTGGATTTTATAGTATAAGTACATAGACATACAGCACTAATAAGATACTCATTTTAGTATTTTTCACTACATTAATAATAATATATCGTATTATTATTTCACTTATAAAATTATATTTTTATGAACAGACATTTGTACTCCAATTATAAATGGTCAAAATAAATTTAAATTTGTTATTGTCATACAGGAAAGTCTGTATTCAGTATAGAGGTTAAGAATTTTATTAGAGCATGACACATTATAATTGAAGGAAAACATTGTGAGGAAACCTGCACACACCTATGAAGAAAGTCTTAGGTTGTGTGTGTGAAGTCGACCAACCCGCAGTTGGCCAGCGTGGTTGACAAAGTTCACATCTAATGCAGGGTAGGCTCTAGCCCCTCGGTGGGGACATTATATGAGCTGTTGAGTATGATAATGATGATGACACATTATGTATCTAACTACTCTTACCTCTCGGCTGTTGATTTTGTGTAGTTATTGTTCATGTTTGGTACAATAATTGAGTATCTACTCATACTAACGTAATCATATAAATACTATGGTGTTATCAAAAGTTCTAAATTGTAGAATAAATTTAAAATTTCTGCATACCAATGGTTTGGTCAGTAAAACAATGTGTTTGGGAAATTAGAAATTATTTTACAATTTCAAATGATAATTTCAATTTTAAATGATATTTCATGTAATTACTGGGCATGGAGGGCATATCATCTAAGTCCCCAGGATGGCAAACGCACTTGCGGTGTTAAGTTATTTCACTTAATATTGCAAGTGTCTATAGGCGGCGGTGACCACTTAACATCAGGTGGGCCGCAAGCTTGTTTGCCATCTCGTAATATAAAAAAAAAAGAAAAATGCACATATTTTTCTTTCATTTTACTAATATATTACTTTCACAGGTTCTCCTGCCTCGAATTCTTCAAGCAGTTCTCAGTGCATATGCTGATTACAGCTTCTACAAATGGACAGGTGGTAGAAAGTGGGCACTGTTTCTCGTACTCTCTTCCTGGTTCTGGTTCTACACAGGCAGTAGAACATTACTGCAGACTGTTGAAGCTGCATTGGTGACTATTGCTCTTTCGAAGTTTCCATTCAGAGATGGGAAGCAAAGTTACTATGATAAAGGTAAGTCTTGTAACTGGAGTTTCTCCCAAGTTCTTGTTGTAAAAACAAAAGACTCCATTTTTAACCTCAATCAACCATAAAATTTTTGTTACTATAATTACATTTTCACTTGACATTGGCAAAATGCGAACGCTTAATGCGACGCGACGCCATTAATTAAGAATAGAATAGAAGTCTTGAATTATTGAAATTAAGAATTAAGGAAAAATATTTCCTTAATTTTAATAATCTTATTCAAAGTCTGTAACTGTTTATATATTATAATAGAATATAGAAATATTTAACCAAAATTGTGTGTTTTAATACCTATATTGTACCATAATTTAACTTTAATTCACTAAGTTTGTATCAATATCGGTATTGACAATATTTTTATAAGAGTATCGGTATCATTATGTTATCGTCAGCTAAAAGCGTATCGATGCAGCCCTCCTGCAGTGGGTTGAATAATAAAGGCTGTTATGATGATCTGTCAATGTAAACAAATAAATCTTGATAGACATGTTAAAATAAAAATATTTAATAAAAAACAAAACAGCATTAAAACAAAGTTTGTATTTTATTTTCAGAGAGCACTACATGGATGTGGATAGCTGTGGTCTGTGAGTTCATACGACCTACATCTGCTCCACTGTGGACTGTCCTAGGTATCTACCACCTGTTGACGACCAAAGAGAACAAATTAAGACTGATTGTTCGCACCTATGTGCCTATCATGTAAGTTTATTTGCTTCATATGTTTATCAATATACCCGTCGCAGTATATTAGGGGGTACTGTAATGTGTTTTCATCTTACATTTCCTGTAAAACGACACAGGCAGACACTCTTTTGAGGCAGTTTTGATATTAATGGTTCCTTCATATTTACAGCCTCATTACCGGCGGTGTCCTTGTAGCCCTCGACACATACTTCCACGGCAGTTTAATTGTCACTCCATGGGAATTCTTCAGACACAATGTCCTTAATGACATTGCTTCATTTTACGGACAACATCCTTGGTAAGCTGTCACGCAAAACTTTGAACTTTAATCAGTTTTCTTTAATGATATTACAATATATTTGCGATACGCGTAAGTCGCACTGGCGTAGCGTTTTAGTTTTCACACACTCTTTTCAAATACCTGTAAAGAAATTGAATATAAATCCCACAGGCATTGGTACCTCACTCAAGGTATTCCAGCAGTACTGGGCATCAACTTGCTTCCTGTATTGTTCGCTATTGTAACAATTGTACGAAGACCCAAAGAGAACAACACTGGTGTTCTATTCCTTATCGCCATTGCTGTTCACGTCGCACTTTATAGGTAAGTTGTAGTGGTCTGAAAATTTTTAATATATGTATGCATGCATGCGTATTTTTTATTAAATAATATAATTCAGGGTTTGAAATTATCAAGATAAATTTGTCCTTTGATAATTATTGCGATAATTATCGTGTTAATTATCAGATAACTATCATGATGATTATAGGATAATTATCAAACAGATATAAACCCTATTTCTTAGCATTACGTAATGTTGGGAAACAATCTATTCCATATTTTTCTACACAACTGAATTTACACTAAGAATTAAAAACCTACTTCAGTTTCTTTGTTTTGGCCACGCACAAAACAAATGAATAATGAAAATAATGAATAATTGACAGTTCAGATACGAAAACCCGACGACCTGGGGAATCCCCGTAATTGACGTTAAGTGGCGCGTTCCGATACACGTAGTCGTTAGAGACAAAAAAATGTGTGCGTGTACTAGTGTACACACGTAAGAAGTGAAACTTCTTTATGGCCTTACATAGACATGAATACAAAAAAGATGGCGCGTAACCGAAAAATGTGACGGTAAATTTTTTTCCAACGCCGATAAAGAAGTTTCACTTCAAAAGTTTCACTTCAATAACAATTGGCAAATATTTTCGATTATGCTTATCAAGATGATTATCAACTTATATTTATATTGATAATTATCACTTCAAACCCATAATAATTTAAAATCTCTTATTGATGTTTATTTACTGTTTTAATTTCAGTTTCATACCACACAAGGAGTTCAGATTTGTGTTGCCATTGCTGCCTCTATTCTTGTACCTGGCGCAAGATATTATTGTACCTTGGAGTAGGAAAGCTAAAAAGTGAGTGGTTTTCTTTATCTTACGCTGTCTTTCCTTGTGGCGGGTACGACCTATCGTCTTTTTGGGAAAATAAAATATTACATCCTACCTAGCTTTGGTTATCAGGGTAGAAAAAAATCTGTGCTTAGTTGGTAGACTAAAACTCTTATCATTTCATGAATTGACCGTGTGGGTGCCGCGTCCATAGTGTTGCAGAGCAAAACGAAGTGACGAGACTTGTGACACAAGATGTAGGTTTGTGTTGGTCTATGATGGAGTAACACTTATCTCCACTACCCTGACTTCTCTCTCTGCCCAACCATATTTGGTACGATTCTGTGAGAGCCGGTTTAGATACTCATTCTGATCTACGCAATAATCCTCTGTGCAATGAGGATTATAGAACAACGTGTTAAAAACAAGGTTGGATATATCCTAAGCGACAGCCGAGCAGCACTCAAAGCCCTCCTGAACTCTCGTGTTGACTCGGATCTAGTATTTAATGCTGTCAAGACCCTAAATAGGGTTGGAAAGCATAATAAAATGGAGCTAATCTGTGTACCAGGGCATGAGAAGATCAGAGGCAATGAGAAAGTTGACGAACTGGCACGCAGAGGATCAGAAAACTAAAATTAATTATTTAAGACTTGACAATGTGAATTATGACTCTTTCCAAATCAATACTATGAAAACTGTAAAGGGAGGATCAAACTTGTTGAGTTTCTTGCCGGTTCTTCTCAGAACAAGGCCTCCTGGTAAACACGCAAACCGATCGCATCAAAATTGACTTTCATGAGTGTACAAATTGTACCTAAATGAATAAAGTAATTTTGACTTTGACTTTGACTTTGATGGAGTAAATTCGTATACGGGGGCAGCAGACAACAGACCCGCCTAATCATGGGTGGGCTAAGAGGGCACTGTGCCACAAACCACATGCTCAAAAAAATGCAAATTTCCACAACATCCAATTGCAGAGCATGTGGACATGACAGGGAATCCATGGAGCATCTGTTGTGTGACTGCGATTCCACAGCCAGGACTAGAATGAATATCCTAGGAATGGCCTACCCAAGGCTAGAGGACTACAGACTCTTTAAGGCCATGAACACAGTAAGGCCACAAAAGATCCCGTTGGGTCAAAGTGCACCGTAAATAAGATACACATTGCAGTACAGAATTTGCAGTAGTTCTAAACAGCCCGAGGCTTAAAATATTTATCTAATTATGTATCTGGTTTCCCAGATGGCAATTGTATATCCTGGCTGGTGGTATCTTGGTGGGTAATGCAGTACCAGCCCTGTACTTCGGCATGGTGCACCAGAGTGGGACCCTCAAGGTGATGCCGCTGCTAAGAGAAGCCATCCCTAACAACCGTAGCTCTATCTTGTTCCTGATGCCCTGCCATTCTACACCACTATACAGGTAATTGTAACACATACATTTATTTTGTTAGCTTCATTGCTTGTTTTCAGTTTCGTAAAGTTGGATGAAGTGTGTTTATTGCACAAACACATTTGTGTTGGCTGACCATAAAATAGAGGAATAAATGGAAAGTTTTTATCGCGTCTTCAGTCGTCTAAATCATCCTCATCATCATGAAACGTTGTAGCTGGAGCCTTATAAACCATCCCTACTAACATAAATGCGAAAGACCCTCTTGTCTGTCGGTCTGTTACGCTTTCACACCTAAACCACTGAATCGATTTTGATGAAATTTGGTATGGAGATAGTTTTAGACCCTGGGAAGGACATGGCGCTGACATTAACACGAGCGAATCCGCAGGCGACGAGTGTTCATTAAATAAAAAGGAAAAATTTAACAACAATGGACAACTTGTACAAATAAATGAGATGTATTGTCTAGGAGTGAACAGACAAGCTGTTCAATCAATGAAGCTTTTTTTAAAAATAGTATACCAAGCAATTTGGTGTGTGGTCCAGTCACCTATTGCTACTGACTAGGTTTCATTCATACATCCTTATTTGTCAACTTTATGACCTTTGCAGTCTATGTGGCGCCATCTGGTTTCTCAAACATTCATTCATACAACCTCATTTTCAATTTAATGACATTTGCAGTGGAGTTTCTCTCCAGTTCTTGTTGTAAAAACACGTGTTGAGAGACTCCATTTTTAACTCAATCTACCGTACAATTGTCTTTTACTTTAAAAGTACAGACAACAGCACATTGGGCTACCACAAACTGTCAAATTTTCCCAATCGATTGTGCACTTTATACTGGATGGCCTTAGGTTGAAAATCGTTTGGAGAAATTTGACAGTTTTGTATAGCCCGACGTGCTGTTGACTGTACATTTTTACTTGACATTGGCGAAATGCGATAAATAACGCGAACGCCATTATTTAAAGAAGAAGAAGACATTTGCAGTATATGTAGCGCCATATGGTTTCTCAAACATAATCATTGACCTAAATCCGACAAAAATAATGTACAATTGACAAAGTTTTCGGTGTACCACTTGTAGGCGATAATCGCGTGGCACCGACGTGTCTGATTGACAGACATCCCGCCCCCCAATACCGGTATTGGAGCCAATCAGAGCAGACTATGTCGTCGGCCACGCTACAGCGAGCGCATAAAGGAGGCGATCTGCGGAAGCGCAGTGAAGACGCTGCGCCTTATTGGCTGCGCACTATTACGTTAATGTTCTATTGGCCGGAGTATAAAGTAGGCGGAGTTCGGTACAGAGCAGCCGTTTTGCTATTGGAATACTCGGAACTTTGTCGACTGTACACACAACAGGGCCTCAATAGTCCGAACTCTAGCTAATCCGAACACCTCTATAATCCGAATGCCCCCTCTACCCCCGCACAAACGTAGTTTATCCGTCCCGCAGCGCCACGCGGTCGTATTCCAGTCATTCCACTACTGAGTTAAGCATCATACTACAAGTATTCCACAAGTCTGATTAAAAAGTCTTGGAAACCGTTATTGGCCCTTGTTATTCGAACCTGAAGACATGTCTGCCCAAGAAATAGATTTTGATCCAGAAGATGATTACTAAAGCTGTCTGTGTATTAAATATCTGCTTGGAATGGGCAGACGAAGTCGAAATTTCTAATTCGGAAAAAATGCTTTTTTTTTACCAATTTTTTTCTCTACAGTTAACCCTTTTTGTTTTGTAACAGTTTTACATGATTAAAACATTGTTTTTAGTATTAAAAGTTTCACTTTGTTACCAAAAATTTCTTTAAAAATTATTCACAGGGTATATTTTTTTTGTTGTTCAGACTATCGATTCCCTACTGTATTAACAGGATATTGTTCCACAGCCATTTACACAGCAATGTAACAACCCGGTACCTGAACTGCGACCCCCCAAGCACTACCGGTGACCATTACGAGTCTGAAACTTTCTTCAACAACCCTCAACGCTGGTGGAGGAACGAATACTTGAACCGAGCGACCCCTAACTTCGTGGTACTGTTTGACACACTGAAGGGACGCGTCGAGAATCCGTTGCTGGGCTACAAGCAGCTATACGAGTTGCCTCACACACAGGTCAGATTTTCACGTATTTAATTTTGTAGCTCAACTGCTGAGATGATTTTGAGTTGTTAGGTTACTGAAGGATTGTTACTTTTTTTATGGCAAACAAGCTTGCGGCCCACCTGATGTTAAGTGGTCACCGCCGCCTATAGACACTTGCAATATTAAGTGTAAATCACTTAACACCGCAAGTGCGTTTGCCATCCTGGGGACTAAGATGATATGCCCTCCATGCCCAGTAATTACACTGGCTACCTTTCCCTTCAATCCGAAACACAGTGAACTGATTCACGGCAGAAAAAAGAAAGGCGGTGGTACATACCCAGACGACCCTACATATGGGTCTACCACCTATTATAGGTTTTTGGGTTTGGTTTGGTACTCCTTTTGTGTAGGCGAATGGTGGAAACTCGAGTTGAATTTTTTTTATTCACCCATTCGACTACAAACCTCGAACTTAGTTACTTAACTTTTACTATCGTAGGTAACGAAGAACACGAACGAGTCGCCATCGACATGCTCTTTTATCTAAAGTTTAAATTTAATACAAATAAAATACACAGTAACTGTTTTTGCTACCATTCGAAATCATCATTCTCGTTAACAATTTAACTTCGCAATCTATGTATATCACAGGTTATCGGACACATTGTGAAACTTAGCAGTGATTGAAATGAAATTATGAATGAACGGTTTTAAAATTGCACAGTGACATTATTTAATATGAAAAAAAATTGAAGATTAGAAGAAAGATGTTGCGATAAGTAACTTTATTTTGATTATTTAAAGAAATAGTTATATAAAAAGCAATATGCTATTACATTAAATATTATGATAATTTTAATTTTTTACTTTAAAAACCCGGGAGGTCTAGACGTGATACCGGTGCATAGCGCCGTTGCGACTTTAAAATCTCCTATGTGTATAAATGTCAATTTTGAGAAAATTGATAGAAACCGTTTACTGAGAAAATTATAATAATATGAATTAAAAATAAAGGTACCACACATTTTCTTTTGTTAGTTGTGTGAAAAATAAATGTAGTCAGTAGTGATTTTTGTAACACAGGATATTTTATTACTAATTTTTAATGAGTTGTCACTAGTGATGTTCCGGATATCCGGGGTTACTTTTCAGGCGGATTAACCTTTTTTATTTTCAATCGATAGGACGAAATGCTATATATAGGTGATTAGGTAGAATTAAATTCATCATTTATTATCTCAAAATAATTCCAAACATACACTAGAAAACTTCTTAGTAGACATTATTTTAACTCTTGTACCAAAACCACACACAAACGTTATCTACACGGCAAAGTGTCACACTAAACCATAAATAAAACAAAAGTAATACTCGCGCAATGCAAGTCGAAACATGTCCTGCCAGTCGTTGCGGCGGGTGTGATGTCAACTATCGTTTCACGGTCATGCGCGCCGACACAGTTTGAATAAGAAAAAAGTCGGGAGTGGTCTCCCTTTGACTTTCTCGTATACCTTATATTTTGATGTCATACATGCATGTTAAATTTTGGTCACCCATCCGAGTACCGACCACGCATTTTATTGCTTAACTTTCGTGATCGATGACTCAAAAAATGATAGAAACCTTATATTTTGATGTTATACATGCATGTTAAATTTGGTTGCAATAAGTTAAAGCATACTCGAGTTATCGTGCTAACGCACAGACACACACACACAGACTTAATTCCAAAAAAAATATTTTGGACTCAGGGAGGTCCCAAAACGTGTAAATCCGTCAACAATTCGAGGTCGAATTTTTTTACGATTACAAGTCTTCCTCTATACTACGTACGAGAAAGTAATAAAGATCCGTATCCGCGGATCTTTACAACAAATACCCGTATTCGGATCCGTATCCGCGGATATACATTTTTAACGATCCGGTACATCACTAGTTGTCATATGGGAGATTTCGAAACCAGTAAATAAAATACGATTAAGCACATGAGAGTTTTTGTTTACACTATCATCATTCAATTTTGAGTCATTGTTATTGAAAAGTCAATTTCACTAAAAGTGACACATAAGAGGTCTAAATCGCAACGACGATAGGTGGTTTTCTTATAAAGATCTCAATTCTTAAAGTAATTTATGTGCGATCATAGGGTTTTCAATCTTATTTCAGTTCCCTGAAGGTGAAGTTGGCGAAAAAGTGTTAGTGTACAAGAAAATCGAGAGTCTGCCAAAGCCGCCTGCCGACGACGTCGTTTAAACGTCCTTTAAACTGAATCCAACTGCTAGTGTAAGATTTGAAGATGCATTTTTGCAACGTTTAAATCGAATTTTGCAACACCCAAACTTTATTTATGTATTTTAATTCAAATAAATTAAAGTTGTCTTTTCAAAGATTATTTTATCCGTATTTAATTGTTTTACATATTGAGAATGGATGATTTTTAAATAAATACCCAATTATTTATATAATTATTGTATAATTCTGATTTCCCAATCTTATAAATTTAATTATTTTGAATTCACTTTAGGCTTAAATTATTATTAAGGATGACTTGTGGGAATGTTGCTCCCATTATCAATGTGTTCGGTGTAATATTAGTCTATCGTCGCAGCCGTAACGTATAACATGCCCTATTACATAACGGCGCGGTGGACTGTATTGAGTGAGAAATAAAACTGTTTTGATATATCCGTAGTAGATTCTAGCAATATTAGTCTGTTCAATCGAATGAAAATCGCTTATTATTGACCAATTGGAGTGGATTTATTGTCACTCATCACTATCTCACACTACAATCCGCCGCGGCGTTTTGTAATACGGCGTGTTATACGATATGGCTGAGACATATCTATATAATACTTTATGAAAGCTGTATGACGTTGAATCGCGAATTTATGTCTTCACATGAAACAGGTCATCGTACAGTCATGAGCAATAATATGTATCCACTTTTGACAGCTCGTGACTCTTATTGTATAGAAAATAAAGATGCAAATAGATGCCAAATAAAGATGCAAATAGATGCCGAGCCGTATAGTATTTTATTCTATTCTTAATTAATTGCTAAGTATTACGCATTTTGTCAAATGAAAGTGTATTTAAAGTAACAAATTGTACGGTAGATTATGTTAAAAAATGGGGTGTTATTATAATAAGAACTCTTGTGAAACTCCCTATCAATAGTAGGTAGATATTACTGCTCGTGACATACAGTGTCATGTTTTATGTTTGTCGTGAATTTTTCTACTATAAAGATATAAACTACACAGCAATATTTTGTTAGTTTAAAGATAAACAGTCTTGTGCCAGATTCACTACTTAACAAACATAATTCATAGTTCTATTGGTTATTGGGAAAATATTTAATTAAATATTTGTTCTAAGGTGTGCTTGTATATTTTATTGTACCCGCAAATTAATTCCATACTATTTTAAATCCATGACTGAGATTTTTTGAGAGCAAGTACAAAATATATTATCTTTGTTTTATATAGTTTTATACACTTGCCAAAGTTAGTAATTTATTATCTAAATACTAACATATCTAATGGTTGTTTGTAGATTAAATATAAACGAACAGGCTAAATATAAAGGCTGAGTGCTACGTAGTGAGTGTGCAACCACCGATATATTGTATATTATAGATGACAAATGCCATATAAATGCAAAATTAAACCTTATTAACCTTATAAAGACGAGCAAATATTTTTTCTTATTTTGTGCATATTGGTAACCTATATTTTTAATTCCTTAGTGGACATGTTGCTCAGAAGCTAATAATGTGTATTTCTAAAAAGTAGCTTTGTATTTAATCAGATTAAGTAATATGATTAATTTCCGTGACACGGGATTCGTGCATTGATCTAAATAACGGCGAAAATATTATTACATAATAATTTTTATTTATATTTTTGGTTTTTACACTGCCACTTGATTTCGTACTGATTTGAAATACCGACGGCTGCCGGTTTGTCGTAGACTTCACAAACTGCCAAATATCCTCAATATTTTGAACACTATGACTATGGACTAAAGTTGTAAATGAATTGATGAAATTTGACAGTTTTAGGTAGACTGACCTTAACCGTCTGTACATTTTTAGAGCGCGTTTAGTTATAAACCATGGTATTACCTCATGATTTCAATCGATGACGTATTTGCAATACAACTTTGGATTTATCATAGTTTTATTATTTTAATGTATTTCTCTTTTCTTAGGATAAGCATATTTTATAAAGTAGTTTAGAACTTGACTTGCTCAAATTATAAAGACACGAGTATTTTAAGATCTCTTTAACTAATGTTGTCTTTGTAACTATATTAAGAACTTTGGGTTGTCTCATCAAACTATCTAGTGTTATAAAATTTACATAAACAAAATAATGGATTTTTGTACTTTATACTAGCAGTAAAATTAGTAGAAAATATTTTATTACATGGCAACATTTAATAGGGGACAACCCAAAACATTTGTATTATTATTTAATAATATGACCTTTGAGCAAATTAGATAAAATGTTGTTTTCTTGTAAGTAAATGTCTTCTATAGAGATGTCAAGTGTGAATTTTTATTAATAAAAATTTTATTTTTAATAAGACTTTAAATTGTGTTCTTATTTTAATTCTTAGTTATCCGATAATCCTTATTCAGTTGGTAATGTAAGTGATGCAACTAACACTACAAGCTCTGTACTTTTAATTTAGTAATTTAGTGCATTTAAATAGTTTTAGGTAGGTATTTAGAAGTCGTTATTAAAAAATTACCATGTACCAGCGATCCAGTCAATTTTCCAGTCCTATTCGACACGAACCAGTATCAGTGCGACTGACTTACGAAATCTACATTGTGTGAAGTGGACTGAAGGTACATCCATAGGTCACTGGTTCAGATCCGGCTCGAAAGGACTACTATACTCTTCGTGTAGTAGAGATAAAGTCTAAAATGGTTTGACTTGGAGATATTGGAACACGTACTGACTGAAAAAAATACAACTGATGTAGCACTACAATCATAATATGATTCCAGCAACGAATTAGCTATAATTTCTAATTCGTTGGATTCTAGTTCTACACTCAACAACTCATCTGACACCTAATGAATAGTTTATCACATGACAATTTTTTATTCGAGGGGGAATCCTACGCTACGGTTCTATTCAGCCAGCGCGGCGTATGTGGGACTGGCCTGAATTTGCCTTTGTGACAACAAAGCCAGAAATACCCACTACTATACACTACGGTAAAGCCTTCTAACGCCTTCGCCAGGATTTGCGAAGCAACTCTTCGCACTACTGGGTGAGTATTGTTTGAGAATAAGCTACAATTCCAAGTTTGGTTTCTTCGCGTTGAAAGTTTTGGTTACTCATCCGAGGTTCTTTGTTGAGAAAGGCACGTTGTCCGACGTTTTGAGATACTGTTATTAGACGAATTATTTGGACTAGAAAATAGGTGTGCGAGCGTGAAAAATGTTATTAATTATTTCAGTGCAAATAGTAACGCGCATTTTTTTAAAAAATATTTTAGACATTTTTCTCGACTTTATCAAAGACATTCCGCGTTAACCTAAATCGATATTAAGTTCAGGGGTCAAAGATACTTCTTACGCATCGTACCGAGTTAGATTAGGGCTTGCGTATAAATAGTGTGTTAGTATTCACTATGTGTCGACGAGTGCTGTGCGTTTTTGTTACGTTATCAGCTATATTTTGTTCAACACAAAGCGAAATTTCAAATCAACCGTCGAGTGATGACAAAAGCAGCCTTGTGTTCGTGTTTGACACAACTGGTTCGATGTATAACGACCTGAGGCAGTTAAGGGAAAGTGCTGAGATGATACTCAATACCGCGCTGCAGGAGAGTAATATTATCTCTGATTTTGTGTTCGTACCGTTCAATGATCCAAGTAAGTTCTATGTAATAACTTGCACCAACTATAATGAGACGCGCAGATTTCGAAATTTTCTGACGGTTTGAGATTTTAATCCTCCATGGGCCAAACTCCCCTCGTCTGCGCAGACCCTTAATGACCAACAAAGTAAACCTTATCTTATCACGGGGCCCTGTGACTGCTAACGGTACATTGGGATTTTTTGTCTTCCCATTCCTTTTACTGTTGTCGCTTCTTGAATATGTAGACTTAAGTCTAATTACATACATGAGCTTGAAATGCCAGTAGTCCTCTGTTCTTGGTTAGGCCAATCCCTCAGTATTTTCATTCTAACCCTGCCTATAGGATCACAGTCCCACAACAGGTGTTCCAATTCCCGCTCATTCCCACATACTCTGGACTAAGTCTGAGAGCTGCATTTTGTTGAACAGGTGGTTTGTGGCGTAGTTCCCTGTAAGCCCACCTAAGATTACGGCCTGTTGTTAGTTGCCCCTATATGAATTTACTCCACCCTCTAACTGTGTTCTATGAAAGATGTGGAGTGTTTCATACCAGGACACAGTTTCAATTCTATACGATATCCATGTTCTTTGATCGCTCTGCTGATGTAGGTTTCAGAAATTGAGGTAAAATCATTCAGGACCTATAAATAGGTGTTCTGGTCTTTTCGTTGCCAATTCGCAGCTTTATCATTGCCTATAATCCCAGATGAGCTCCACAAAGGTTTGATGAAACAATGTTTACCATAAAAATTACCATAAAAACATAAGCACCAAGCACTGACAAATTTCGACAGCGAAAGCAATGCCTTGGTGGCGTAGTGGTTAACGCAGCTGCCCGGATTGCAGAAGATACTGGGTTCGATTCCCGCTCGGGGCAGATCGATTATTCAGTGTATTTTTCTAGTTTTAAAAATATTTACGCGTTTGTAAACGCAAAAATTATTCCATAAAATAAATATAATATATTAAATAAAAATAAGATAAATTTATCTACACGATTACACACAACGGTGGTCTGTGTGTGATTGTAATCACGCAGAAATATTATTTTATGCGGTAGAGATAATTAGCTTATCAATAAACTTTAGTGTAACAAGTGTAATGTTTATACACACAACAACCCTGGTGCATTATCTTGTAATAAATACTACACAATATAGAAACGGAAATATATAGGCTCTACAAAACCTCATTCCGAAACATCAGCAAGGATAGATTATGTGCGTTTACTAATTAATTATGCCTTCCTTGGGAACGACTGCTATCTTTCAACAGCACCTGAGACCGCCAGCTAAAGTGCCTTCCGAGTGCGTACGGAGGACAATCGTGGTGAAAAAGTTATCGGTCACCCATCTGATTACCGAACGCACATTTGGTAGCTTAACTTTCTTGATCGTTACAAAGAACGCACTACCGCAGCGCCACCGACCTCTTTATTATGGTCTTGTTATGTTGAGAATTTGATAGATCTGTTTTCTGAAATACGAAATGTGTTAATCAACAGGCGTAGGTCCAGCAACAGTGACACGTGACAAAGCAGTTTTCAAATCTGCCTTAAATATCGTGCGCGTAGCTGGCGGCGGCGATTGTCCCGAAAAGTCTTTGGGCGGAATCTATATGGCACTGAACGTGAGCCGCCCTAGGTCCTTTGTGTACGTGTTCACTGATGCCACTGCGTCGGATTATCGGCTCGTGGTGAAGGTGCTTGATATGGTCCAGAGGAAGCAGAGTCAGGTCTGTCTCTACTCAAGATTTTTTTTATGTTAAGTAGTTGGCAGACAAGCATACGGCCTGCCTGGTGGTAAGCAGTCACCGTAGCCTATAGACGCTCGCAACCATAGTCTCCTTCCCTACCCCGTGGAGCTCTGGCCAACAGAAACACACCAGCACCACCAAAAAAATCGGGAGTGGTCTCCCCTTGACATTCTCGTATACCCGAAACGACTCAACAGTTGATAGAAACCTTATATTTTGATGTCATACATGCATGTTAAATTTTGGTCACCCATCCGAATACCGACCGCGAACTTTTTTGCTTTGCTATCTTCCGTGATCGACGACTCAAAAGTTGACAGTAACCTTATATTTTGATGTCATACATGCATGTTAAATTTGGTTGCAATACTCGAGTTATCGTGCAGACACAGACATAATTCCAAAAAAAATATTTTTGTACTCAGGAGCGTCCAAAACGTGTAAATCCGTCAAAATCTCGAGGTAAATTTTTTTAACGATTACGAGACTTCTTCTATACTACGTATACGAGAATGAAAACAATGTAATGTTAGTATTTGACTTGGTCTTCTGTAAGGTGGAGACTACCCTAGTTCTGGCTGCTCGAAATTCGAGCGGGTAGTCCTCTGTGTCCTACTTCGACTAAAAGGTCTCAGCTGATCCATTAGTCGCCCATGGGAGGATATAGGATGATGCTATTCTACTCTGCCGGCATCACTTGCCTATTATTACTTTCTCGTACGCGTAGTATAGAGGTAGTCGAGATATGTCTGTGTGTGTGTATCTGTGTGTCTGTGCGTTAGTGCGATAACTCAAGTATGCTATAACTTAATGCAACCAAATTTAACATGCATGTATGACATCAAAATATAAGGTTTCTACCAACTTTGAGTCGTTTTTTTTCTTTTTCGTATCCGGTATACGAGACAAGTCAAGGGGAGACCACTTCCGATTTCTTTTGTCAAAGGCGAAATACTTTGTACTGTATTGATTAATGCTTTACAAGTTTTTATAAGAAATCAGATAGGTATTCAATCAATCGCTAATGTCTGGTAATGTAAATATCTTGAGTGTTTACCTATTTGAGAGTAAGTAATACCTATGGAGTCTCCACTCGGAATTTTGCTTTTTACATCTATAATTTTTCAGAGTTTTGTCTCACAGTGAGATTCCTTGAATGACGTTATCCATTGCATTGACAAAAATACATACTCCTTCGCAATCAGTGCAACACTGATCGAAGCCCGGGCGCTAAGTGATCCAGGTGAAGTTGGCCCGATACAAATGACGTGATGGATGCTCATCACTTGAATACATGAAATTTATTATTATGTCTATGAGTTCTGTCTTTTATTAAGTAAGTGTACCTATTAATTTGTTGGAGTTTCTTGCAGGTGGTATTTGTACTCACTGGTCACTGCAGAGACTTAGACAAACCTTCTTATAAAGTTTACGAACAAATCGCTGCTGCGAGCTCGGGGCAAATTTTCAATCTGAGAAAAACTAACGTCCATAAGGTAAATACTTGTTTTTGGATAAATTTAACTGTTGGCCGCAGATTACTTGTAACGGCCAAGTAACTCGGCTGCCTCCGTATAGACACGGTAATATTGTATAGATGGCGCTATAGAACATTACAGTGCTCATACAGGCAGCGCGATAATTAGTATGGGAACCAGAATCGCGCGAACGAAGTTTCCAAAGGTGCTCGATATATATAGGTATGTCGTGGCCCGATCGTATAATTGGCCAGAACATGAAATGTGCGGCATATCATGAATATATGCGGCATATAAAAATCTCGACCACTGGTCGAGTAGCTCATTATCTAAAAATGGTAGTGGTCAGGAGTGATCAGTAGGTTCAAGTATTTTTTGTATTACCAAGCGGAGTGGACTGTTCGTAGGAGAGTCTAATCTACGTATCTGTGCGATCGGGAGGTAGACGATATGCCCAAGCATTTCATGATCTGGCCAATTATACGATCGGGTCCCGACATATACAAGTTCAAACTGCACATAGTTGGACCGCGGGCATACAACTCCTTGCCCGGTGGAAGTATTTCCCGTCGAAGAATTCCTCAGCTACGGAGTAAGAGCAGCGCAACCAACAACCTATTCCTCATCACAACCAAGTCTATCTCATCAGCTGTCCACTGCAAGCCAGCATCGCGCCTTGCTGCGATGGAAACTTGTTCGCGTGATGCTGGTATCATGACGAAGCTTCCTGGTTCCTCGGCACACTCGACGGCTTCATCCCGACCTGGTTATCACAGCCCACGCCGGGTTCATCATAGTAGGCCACACTCCTCAAATATCTTAGTTCGCGTTGGAATGGTAGCCACAGTTAGTCCGTGAACCAGTACGCGTAGTCTTTAAAAGAAGGGAGATGGTGGTATTAGAAAAAAAAGTTTCTCAGAGCACTCGCCGTGATAACAGACGTGGCTCAATGACGCAACATCGCGAGGACTTTGATGGGTCCTCTAGCATGTAGGGCGAACATTCCATACAGGGTTTTTAGTCCCATACAGGCTGTTAGACAGGTATCTCTCGCGAGATGTTTCGTTGTCGCTCAGTGACTGCAGAGTTCGTGAACGTCAGGATGGCATATAGTGTCTTTAAATCTTGTTACTATGTCAATTTCAAATATTAAGTATAGCAAATAAATTTATAAATAATTCAATTAATCCATCTGATTAATAATATTATTCCAATCAAATACATGACACAATTACTAGTTACAAATTAATACATAATTGTAATTAAATTTAGTAGCCACATATTTACATGTCAAAAAAGGGAAATATGAGTACTTATTTCTCAAAATAAAATGTAACTACTTAAGTAACGAAAATTGTTACGAAATATTGGTACGAAAAAGTCCTAAAATGTAACTACATATACGTGTTATTAACAGGTCTTTAGAATGAAGTAGATAAAGGTACAGACGTGAATATCTTGGACCTAACGTCTGGATGAATTATCTACTTTTCCGTTAAAATCGGAAAAAAGATATTGAAGTGTCGGTAGCCGAGCGCGTAGGCAGGTGCACGCGGTTTCAATGTGAACAGAGATCGATCCCCGGCCGCCGTTAAACTACTTACCCACGTCAACCCCTCCAACTAAGTTAATGCCCTTGTACTAAACAAGCGCTTTAACTTAGTTCGAGGGGTTAACAGGATTAATATAAATGTGTCAGTAGCACATTAATATTATTCTTTTAAAAATATTTCAGGTTCTGGAAATGTTGAGAACCTCTATCAGGGGTAGAAATGTAAATCTTGGCGCAGTCGTGCGACCGGCAGGCAGTAGTCATACACAGGAGGTATGTTTTGTTCGTATGTACCATCGCTTAGACACACCAACGCTCTCAAAGAACTTTTGCCAAATTCCATACAAGCTAGACCTGACAGCTTGTCGCTAACGAATATAACGGATGTAAAAAGACCTATGTCAAAGCCGAGAACTACGTATTCCGCTCATCATTGGGACAATTTTTTTCTTCTAGACTATACCTGGGAAATTAATAGTTAAGAAGTTTTATTCAAGATCAAAGTTAGATTTTTTTTCAAGATTTTTATGAAAACAAATTGAAAACTTTTCTTAATTTTTGTCCAAAGAAACATTATCAAAATTTTATGTATTTCATACCAAAAATAGCTTTAAAACGTTAGCGCTCTATTTAACCACTCGTTATCGGGGCGCCGACCGAACGTCGAGCAAGTTGCTAAGCGCTGCGCGACTTACCCGCTGTATATATAGCGCGGTATTTTTTGGAATTTTTTGGCACCAAAAAAATAAAAATCGTTTCCCAAAAAATATTTTATGTTTCTTGTTATGACGTATAGAATACGTAGACTTCGGCTTTGTCTTTGGTCTTTTTACACCCTGTATCTATTAATCAGGCAGATACGCGCTTTTGCGTGCGCTTCGATCATTCATGCGCGATAGCGTACGTCTAAAGGTCGTTATTGAGTTTTATGTACTTAATAAAATTTGTACTTTTGTTTGATTGCAAATTTTTAACCCCGTCGATTGTTGTGTTATATTGAGTTTTAATGTATGGATCAGTAGCTCCCAAACGAATGAAATGAACATAATATCTGCTACTTGTGTTCATTTTCAGCTCAAAGGAAATTTTTCTGTCTTTAGACTGTTTTCAATCTTATTCCATAGACTATTAGGCAATTTTACGGTATGCTGATGTGACTACAATGAAGGATTTTTCGATAATTTCAGATTCCAGTGGATAATACTGTGGCTGAGGTTACGGTATCATTGTCGGGATCCCAGCCTCGTATCACAGTAGTGAACCCTCAGGGGGAACTGGTCACCGGGCCACCGAAGCTCGTCACCATGTTAGATCTCTCTGAAATCATGGTAAGGCCACTATAAAATGTTAATTCCATAATCATAGAGTTCAAAGTCTATTGAACAAAGACAGTTAGTGGTGGTCTGATCTGCCTGTACTACATTAGACTCCCCCAATGGTCAACCCCGCTTGGTCAACCAACCCTGAACCTATCCATCATGTACATAGTAAATGAATCGCTTTAGTACAAATATGTTAATAATTATATTCCTAGGGATTTACGACGTTATCTATCTTGCTGCGTCCTAAAACATGGTAATAAATGCAAATTTCCACAACATCCAATTGCAGAGCATGTGGACATGACAGGGAATCCATGGAACATTTGCTATGTGACTGCGATTCCATAGCCAGGATTAGAATGAATATCATGGGAATGGCCTACACAAGACCAGAGCACTACAGACTCTTCAAGCACATGAACATAGTAAGGCTGATGGCCTACATATTCAAAGAGCTTCAAGAGTAAAAGGAAAGGGGAGGCACAAAAGATCCCGCTGGGTTGAAGTGCACCGTGAGGAAACTCACGGCCCCATCATAAGATAAGATATAGGTGATGATAGGCTGGTGCATGCTAATCTGCAAAGTTTGGCTTATCGTCGCAGAGTGACCTGCCTGTCGATATTTTATAGATCGTACGGTCTCGGTCAGAAAATGTTACCAGTTTTGAAATTACATTTTACATCATTCTTTTATCACTAAAGTCTAAAATGTCATATCAAGTTACTTATTACCTTTTAAAATTTATTATGCAAAATGACGCATTGAGAATGAAAACAGACAGCAACTGTCAGACTGCAGTACTATTTTTCCTGCACACATGCGCTAGTCGTTCATTGCAATCTATAAACATCAGTAATTAAGAGCGTTTACGCGCATTTTCTGAAAATCGGCACTTTTTGAGCTTCTTAATCTCCATGAATTCGTATTCCACAAATGGAAATGTTATAAAAACTAGTAGATAATATTCTTGCGCAAAAAGTTGTAAGAGAAAATATTTCAGTTAATTCTTTATTAGTAAATTATGACAAAATATCTAAACAGCATTTTTTAACATTTTACGTTTAGATGCAATTTCGAAGCCCTCAATATCCGAAATGGCTAATATTACAATAAAATAAAAAATACTGTGTAACTGAAAATATCCCGAACAAAATAGTTGTCTCTGGTTTTTTCAAAGAAGGTTTTCTATATATCAAACATTGATAGTAATCTATGGTCAATCAAATTACTATGAAATAGACATTTAGAATTTGTGACCTAAATGTGTGCATGCAATTGTGATCCAAAGGTGGTAAACATTTTCTGACCACGACTGGTCTTTGGTGAGTGTGCTCTTGAGCTACATGAGCTTAATAATTCCTCAGGTTACCATCCTCGTACAAATTCCGCCTATGAGTACCAAGCGGTTTTCAACATCATTTATCATGCGCACCGCTAAAGAGAGGAATTCCCTGCCGGCGTCCATATTCCCGAATAGTTATAACCCTGCTCTATTTAAGGTTACAGTGAATAGGCATCTTCTGGGTAAACTTGCTCCATCTTCGGTTTCCTCTTAGTTCTCCTGCAGTGTAGCCAAGAGTAAACCAATTTCAAGTGAAAAAAAAAATAGTTGCGTAGAAATTGCACTTTTCAACGAACACAGCTGATATATTTTTTTAATTTCTACCATCTATTACAATAGCTTCGGTTCGACAAACACTAAAAATTCTTATATTTATACGTACAAGGTGGTGAAAGTATTAGACCCAGAGCCTGGTACGTGGAACATCACAGTGGGAAGTGCGGGGGAGTACTCCGTGCGAGTGGCGGGTCTCTCCAATCTCACCTTCGACTATGGTTTCTCTGTGTCGTCGCCCGACAACATGCTGGAAACCAGCCACCGGCCTCTCAAGAGTAAGATTTTCTCAATGAAAGAACAATTTGCACTTCTAAGATCCGAACGAAATATTTTTGTGACGAATATTCGTTCGGATCTTAGAAGTGCAAATTTCAAAGATTTGATGAAACATTGTTTACCATAAAAACATAAGCACACCAAGCACTGACAAATTTCGACAGCGAAAGCAGTGTCTCGGTGGCGTAATGGTCAACGCAGCCGCCCGGATTGCGGAAGATGCTGGGTTCGATTCCCGCCTGAGGAAGGTCTATTTTTTTTAGTGTATTTTTTCTAGTATTGAAAATATTTACGCGTTTGTAAACGCAAAAATTATTCCAGAAAGAATTATTGTTTAGTCGAAATCAAGAGGCAAATTACGATAAGCAATAGTTTTAATTGGGAAGCTACCCGACTACGGCGAAGCCAAAAGGAAGGGTAAGAATTTTAGCAGTCTATGTATGTATGTTTGTATTTACGTATATTCCGTCCTAGCGCCTAAACAATTAATCCGATTTTAATGAATGACGTGTCATTTTCGTTATTATGATTCGAGCAACATAGGCTACATTTTAACCGATTTTAACAAGAGGAGTTTGAGAATTTTGCCTTGTAACCGATTTAAGTTAAATTCCTTTGAAGTTTGTATGTACACAAAATCTTGTTGTGGTTGCCAAGCAATGTGAAATGGCCAAAAATGGATCTACGACTGTCATGTCAAAATTATGTTTGATTGTCGATTTCTATTGAAATCGAGTGCAGTTAATTTTACCTTGTAAACCCCGATTTTAACCAATTTCATTCCATTCTTTTTCCCATAGTCGGGTTACAGTGTTTTACGGTTTCTGCTTGTTTTGAAATACATACTTTTGTGTAATTTACGCGTAGGATAGCTTGAGGTGCGCTATACTTTCGATTGATCCGTTGCAATTGATGCATATTCGGGTTGCATGCCGCCAATTCGATGTTTAGGAAATCGATATCATTATGTCACTATTATTTCTCTTTCTCCTACCCTGCTCGCAAGTTATTTGGGGTCGGTTTATATGTCTTGATATCTGGTGATGCGGATGCGTTACACTTATCTATAGCCAGTAAAATTCCGGCAACCAATAAACAAATCACACGCACTTACCTGAAGCTAGCCCTCCACTCCTCGGCAAACTGCGGCGCAGTATGTTCGGGTGGCTAGGCGCGGTGACGCGGCGATGTCGCGTATTTGTGATGATGCGATGTGATGCGAATTCGCCCAAAATGATGAGGCGCAGCGGATGGCGTAAAAATGGTAGAAGACCCGAGACTCGTCTTCTGATGCGACCAGAGAACTGTGTTCGCACATGTGCGGGAGATGACAGTCAACCGCGTGACAGGCTACATGCACGCTGCTACCAAGGAGGTCGTGTCGTGTGAAGCATAGTGCCAGTATCAAAATAAGTGCATGTAACCGTTCACTTGAAGCCAAAACATTACGACTGTGATTGACCTTGATCTTCTGACAGCTGCCGGGACCACCAGCTTAACGTGCCTTCTGAAACACGAAGGAAAATCGAGGTAAAAAAACTTCTCGGTCACCCATCCGAGTACCGACCGCGCACTTGGTAGCTTAATTTTCGTGATCGTTACAAAGGACGTACGATATCTCCCTCCCTTTCTTGCTTAAACTCGTACAAAAATTACAGCGGTTTGTTTACATTTATTCTTTATCGAATTTGGAACTAGATTCGGAAATCCTGGGTTTTAATTCCTAGGGGAGTACAAAAGTTGTGCTCGATTGGTTTGGTGATAGCCGTCGTGGTGTAGTGGCCAGTAACGCTGCCTACACATTATGTGGTCCGGCTTCGAATCCTGGTAGGAGCAAATGTTTGTGTGATCAACACGAACGTTTGTTCACGAGTCATGGTTGTTTAGTATATTAAATTTGTGTGATGAACACGAACATTTGCTCACGAGTCATGGTTGTTTATTTATTTATTTTAGTTTATTTATAAAAATATCTATACTATTATGTATATTAAATTCGTTCGTTATCTAGTATCCATATGAAATGGTGGTAGGGCTTTTGACGATTTATAAGTCCTAGCAAAGATTTAATTTAGCGAAGATTAAATAAAGAGCTTTTTCATTTAATTTTTTTCATTTCATTAATTTTTAAAGTTCTTAGTGGTACTTTATTTGGGCTAGATAATTTGAGTGACAAAACATTCTATGATCTAAACTTAATTTGTTATTTATTTTGACGTGACAACGTCTTATAATTCGATAGAGCCGGCTGCACGCACGAAAAAACATGACGCATGCGGCGTTACCTCGTGTAAGGCCGACAAAACAAATGAAATTATTTTTTTTTGTTGAAAAATGCTACCATTCCATCAGTATTTTCTTAAGACGTTGTCACGTTCAACTATCGTCAGTAAACCGACTTTACAGACAACCAATTTTTTTCAAATATTTCTCTTCTTTCGTCTAAAAAAGAGATTATTTCCATTTCCAGGTACTTACAATCACATGCTGCTATCCGTAACTCCACTTGACGCGCCAGTGACGTTAGACTACTGCGAGATAGTAGATCTTTCTGGAAAAACGCTTTTTGAGTTGCCAATAAAGAAAACTGATCAAGAAAGTGTATATTTAGCCAGTGCATTTATTCCGCCCACTGATTTCTTTTATGTTGCGGTAAGTGTAATTTTTTTATTTGACGTCGAAGCTCTCGGCTTTCATTTGGTGGAAGCGAGATTTTTTAATGAAAAGATCAAGCAAATGACTCCATTCCACCTGATGGTAAGCAGATGTGGAGTCCAAATGTGAAGATAGCTAGTGAGAGAGATAAACCGCCCCCCTCGCCATGCCGACCTGAAAGGTGCTTCTTCACGTCTCTTTTGAATGACCCAGGATTGTAGGAAGGAGGGAACGCGATTGCTGGCAGTAAATTCTTAAATAATGGAAGTAACTATTTACTGCACAAACGCTCGCGTGCCGTGACATGGTACTAAAGTGTTGAAGGACTGTAAATATCTTCTTTACTGTGAGGTAGCAGAATTCAGCCAGAAGAAAATTTGGCGGACAAAAGGCACACGTGAATTGATCACAATTGAAAAGATAACGCTATTAACACTGGGTGCCATTCGTTTATTACGTAAAACGAGTTTTGCTAGTTATTGACACAAAAACAGACAATTTATGTATCGCCTCACAACGCCCCTGAGATAATGCCACAGTTTATGAGACCCTGCTTTAATGTTTCAGATAAAAGGTCATGATAGTGGTGGTCAAGAACTAAGACGAGTCGGACCGACAGCTGTGCAAGCGAAATTGCCAGGTATTTCATTGTACAGTGTGCCTATAAAGTCGATTAATGACAACGGCAGATTAGGCTACCCGAAGTGGTCAATTTTCTTCAATGCATTTACAACCTTATTCATAAGAGCTCAAAGTCTGTTAATTTTCTTACTTTTTTCAAGCCTAACCTGCTGTTGTCTGTTACTAAAATCGAATAACTTTGTAAACAAGTAAGTCAAAAAATATTAAGATACTTTTAATTCGTTCCTCACCTTGCAGATTTCTTTACAAATTAAATAAATATTTACTAAGATTAGGTGTATGTATGTATATACGTCTAATATTTATCATTATGCTCTTACAGATGTCCCGTACATAACAGTATCGGCACAGGTAAGATTATGCGATATAATAAACAGGTATCTACAGTGAACAAAGTTCGCGGTATTCCATTTAGCAAACAGAATCCTTTAACCGGCTGCCCTGCACCAAGCCCCGCCTACTTTTTACTCCGCCCAATAGAAAATTAACGTAATATGGCTCAGCCAATAAGGGGCAGCGTCTTCACCCCGCTTCCGCAATTCGGCTAGCGTATACGATGACGTAGTCTTCTCTTATTAACTCAAACCGTTATTGTGGGGCGGGTCACCTTTCAATCAGCCGCATCTGTGCTACGCGATTATCGCTTGCAAGTGGTACACCGAGAACTTTATCGATGGGTATACAAATTTGTAGTGATTTTTAAAAATGGGCATAAGAAATATGAAAGCGGAATATGTACGGTCGAAGATAAGTTATACAATGACGAATAAGAAAGACGTATAGTTAAAAAACTTTAAAGGGGTTCAGATGGTTTGGTCGTATAGAATGAACGAGTAAAAGGAGACACACACACGCACACACATACACACACACAATGCTAATGTTTAAAGTTCACTGCCCATAAAGCTGAAAAACATAAGTATCTATCTTCCTTGCATGCATGCTAAGTATTGGCGAAACAAGATGAAAAACGTCAACCAAGTGGCCCGCACTTAGTCACGTCATGGCATTGAGCGTTAACGGTAACAACAACGAAACGATATCGGTGGACGCATAATTCATTGAGCTACATGTGTGTGTATCTAAATATGAGCATCCGCTGTCGCTGTTTATTCATGGTACAGGGCAGCTTTTTTTATACTACGTGATGGCAAACAAGCTTGTCCACCTGGTTTTTTCAAATATCTAGGTACCTGTTATAAAGACCCGATTCCGCTTAGTCATAAGAAAAAATGACCTAAACCTACCAGTAATAAGAAATCTCCATTTGAATATCCAGACTCAGAAACGATTATGGGTTTTTTCGGCGAAAGTTTAGGCCGAACGGTATTATTATTTCGTTGTTTCGCGACAATATACACCATGTAAACTAAATAACCAACACCCTGAATACAGGTGGTTTGGGATCGGCTTCCGAGTTGATTTCAATAAATTTTTTTTTAATTATGTTGATTTCAATAAAAAAAAAATTTTTAATTATTGAAATCAACTCGGAAGCCGATCCCCAACCACCTGTATTCAGGGTGTTGGTTATTTAGTTTATATGTTGTATATACTTCACTGCGACCTATAAAGATCTATTGTGACTAGCCTCCAAGTAAGCCTTACATGTACTCCTTTAGCTGGTCACTCTAAAAAATTATAGGCCGAACGGTAGGTAATTCGGTTAACCATTCGGCGCTGGAGTTGTGTTCGTAGTTACTATTTTAGTTTATTTTGTTTATTTCGTAGTATTATAACCGGTATTGTTTTCAGATGGAAGCCCGAAGTCACGAGCGAGTGACACTGAAGTGTGCAGTAGAAAGCCTGGTACCAGTGTCCGTCATGTGGACCAAGGAAAATATGAACATACAGCCGCTTACGTCCAGCCTGTAAGTGCTCATGGTGTGTAACCGTCAAGGGAGGGAAGATATTTGTTATTGCTTTTATCTACACTCATGTCATAATATTCGAATTATGATATCAAAGGTGAACATAAAATGACATACTTTTTAATACAGATAATCAAAATTAAAATTTAAAAAAAACAACCTGTAACATAATGACCATTATAACACCGGTTCGACTCATTATGATACAGTTATTTTTCTTAAATACTCAGGAAGGCAAAGGGATCTAACCCATACAAAAAATTTGACTCCTAATAATTTGCAAAAGCCACAACAAATAGTTTGTTGCCAGAAAAATCGGACGCCACTACTTTATCTTACTATTATGAAACTCGCTGCGCTCGTTTCATAAACTCACACTCGTGTTTTAATACCCTTCATTATATGACAGTTGCATAAACTACTATTAAGCCAGCATTCGGATAGAATTATGATATCGTAATGTAAGTCAGTAACTGTCATAGTCGCTACAAAACTGTCAAAATTTTTGTTTATACTTCTTATATTAACATGAATGATTTAAAGAGCTGACACGCTAGGTATATACTCGCTACAGTTCTCAGAGGCCTTAGTATGAGTTTTGATAGTTTTCGAGCTCGATCAAACGTATCGTCTTTCTTCATACATTGGACACTGTTTCTGATAGTTTACGCTAGAGGCGCTAGTGGGCAATGTATGAAAAGAGACGATACGTTTGATCGAGCTCGAAAACTAACAAACTCGTACTAAGGCCTCAGGAGTGCAGTAGTGTGCCTGTGCGATGTTAAAATCATCGATATCGTTCAACATATTAATCGCAGCCATTTATGAGCCGGATCACAATTAGGACTGTGATGCAGTGTGTTACTGCATCAGTTAATGTAACAAAAGAACAAAGACTAATATTATATGTTAAGACTTGTTGTAAACTATTATAAGTCGAACTGCAGAGCTTTATTAATTTAGGTAGTATTAATGAGTCTACGAGTATGTATAGTTTTTTGTATGATGATATAAATGAAGTGAAGGGATGGTTATCTATGTATATTTTTGATAAGCGGTAGTGTACTAATGTGAGGATATTATATGTGATGTGAGACGAATATAAAATAGGTAAAAAACTAGTAACAATATGAAAGTGATAAATACGAAATAATGTTAACAAGCATGCAAATAGCCTATAATAATAAGAATGTATTGCGGAGCGAAGTTTAACATTAAGTTTATGCTGAATTAAGTAAGTCAGCCAGGCACTGCTCCGATTTAATAAGTAGATTTAGAGTTAGGATCCTTGCGGAGGAGCACCCTTCCTTTGTTTGTCCAACAAAACTAGTAGTTATGTAATTTAGCAAAGACGAATTTATTAAGTATAAGAATCTTTAATTGGTTTACTAGCAATTAACTGCATTGCTAAGTTCATTGATAAAACTGTTGATTCACCTGTTAATATAAAATAAATGAAAATAAAAAATATTGATTTTGTCTTTATAAAGTATCCGAAACTTAAGCACAAGTTTTTAATGGTTGTTGAGTATATGTTGCATACCTACCTATGTTGCATATATTATTCTTATATTGCAGTCAGAGCACCTCCATAGAGTACGTCATAGAAGCAATGGCCGAGGAACACGCCGGTACATATTGGTGCAAGGCTTACAATGCGGCCGGCTATGAGACGGCCCAAACGCAATTGGAAATGAAAGGTAAACTCCACACCATTTGGTTACAGATAAAGTCACAGCTGGCAGTATGTCTGTACACATAATACACCCTGAGACACAATTAACCGTCCCCTTAAATTTTTCCACGTATGTTAAAATTTTCTTTTTCTTTATTTTTTTTTGTTGCACAAATAGGGACAAAACTTGTTAAATCGTCTCACTTATTGCAGAACTGACTATTTTATAAAATGTATTATAAAGGTGGCTTATACAGAAGAGACGTGGCGCGGACGTGTGGCGGTGGCGGATAGTCAAAGTAACACAATATAAACCTAAAAATAGGTAGCATAGCGTCGTTTTTCCCGTAAAAAGAAATTCACCCGCGCCTCAAACTGTATAATACCGCGATATAAACTGTGTGCAAACCAGCCTCGCCTTGCCGACCTGCAAGGTGCTTCTTCACGACTTGTGAATGACGCAGGATTGTAAGAAGGAGGGAACGTGTGCTGACAGTAAATTCACTTTCTTGATTGTGCGACAAAGAAACGAGTTGCCAAATTTCTTAGTTCGCATTGGAATGTTAGCTACAGTTTGTCTGAAAGTTAATTGTGCCTCTGGTAAACAATAATTAAGTCATGGTATACCTACAACTTCGTTTATCTATTATATCATATCGCTTTACAATATTTGGAAACATTTTGGAAACATTTGGAAGAGATTGCCATTATAGCAATAAGATCCAAATGAAACGCCCATTTTAACATTGTCTGATTTTTTTTACCGGTGTAAATAAAGAATACCCTGTCTATGTTTATCGTACCTATCCATTTTTTTCGCCGTGTGATGCCGGCAGAGTAAAATAGCATCACCTCATATCCTCCAATGGGTGTCGTAGAAGGCGACTAATGGATCAGCAAAGGGGTATTGATCACCTTATACTCCGTCCACCAATCCGCATTGCAAGCGTGGTGGACTACCGCCTAAACCTCCTTCGACGACGAGGAGAGGCCTTGTGTCTCTCGAATTATAAAGGCTGTTATGAGGATATGATATCTATTTTTCAGTGGATCCCCCACAAGTGCTGATACGATCGTCCGGCACGAGTGTTCAGTACGGCGAGAAACTAAACGTATCGTGCGAAGTGTTCAGTGAAGTCCCGCTGAACAAGATGCAATTGGTCTTCACAAGAGATGGACCTTTGGATGATGATAGTAAGAACTTATTATAAGGTAGATTAAGGTTCCTTCCAAAAGCAGTCAGATCTCTCAGTTTTTAGCTTTAAAGGCGGTTTTTTTAAAGTATTTTTTTTGCTTTTTAGTGATGTAAGTATTTTAGGAAATTATCTCGAGATTTCTTTTGTCCACAGCTACTGATGTGAAACCAACACCAAGAGAAGATGGTGTATATGTTTTTAACAAAACCATTGCTTCAGTGGACGAAACTCATAGCGGACTTTATACTTGTATAGCAGTAAATAGAGGTAATAATCTATGGATACGACAAATCTAACGCCCGTATTCACAAACAATACTTATCATAGTAAAAAAACAATGCTATGCAAAATAACGCATTTCTCAGTGCGTGCCATATGGCAAGGACTCGAAAATGAACGCACAGCTTAGGTAGCTAGGTAGCTGTATTACATACACAACGCACAGGTCGAGATGTCAAAAGCAACGCCCAGTTGTCAAAAGTTTCAAGTTTGAAGTACTAAAACGTCAGTTCATTCAACGATGTGAACTAGGCAACAAACTCGGACCAAGTATAGAGCTCTATTCAATGTGTGCGTTCCCCCAGCAAAATGTTGTCAAAAACAGTCATTTAAATTATGTAGGTAATTAGTTGCCGAGCTTCTGAATTTGTTGCAAACTATCTTAAATTAGTTGCACTTATAGTTTTTTAGTTATTTAACAAAAACATTTTCTGCTGGGGGAACGTTACCGCAGCAAAACATTTTCTTTTTTAATGGGAATATTGAAATAAATATTAGCTATATAATTAGTAGTCTAGGCGGGGTAAATGTTGCGACTTATTTGGTGTTTGTTCTTTCTTCGGCTGCGAAGTTATTCAAGATTCTGCTGGGGTAACGTTTGTGATTTTGCTGGATCTCCAAAACGGTTAAGCGGATTCTTATCATCTTTTGTACATGACTACATAAGAATTTGTTTAATTAGTTGCGCTATAAAAAACACCTTTTTAATGCACCGTTCAAAGGTTATTTAATTAAATACAAAAACACTTCAATAGGTCCTAGCTCTTTGAAATAGAGCTTTAAAGATTTGCTTAAACTTTATTTTGTAGCTTGTAACTGCCTTCAAATGTTTGTGAAGTTTCATTAGTATCCTGTTAGTAATTAAGAAATTATGATGAAATTAATTTCTCCACATTCACGGTCGCAATGCGCGCGGCGTTTTTTGGCCACTGTTAAACCTGTATGTGGATATATAAACCTAATGTTATATCAACAATCAGTTGCTTAGTTCAGTTTTATACCTGTAAAATTTCAGCGTAGTACATACAATATATAACGAGATAATAAAATAAAAGTCATTAGGAAGGGCAAGATCGCGGTAACCCGACCGTGTTTAGGTGGTGACAAAAAAGCGACCGCGTAGTACATTTAGGCTATCTTCGAAAATGTTTAGTATAATACACCTCATAAGTTCGGTACAGACGCGTACATGGTTGTTAAATACACAACAATAATAAAAGTATCTACCATATCATATTATTATCATCTTTCGGTTTCGGCTACTTTACTACTTAGAATAAATTAGTCTCTATCTGAGGTCTCTATTATATGTACAATTGCAGAAACCAAGAATCGTCGATAACACGTCCTTAAGTGGGATGGGATGCAGGAGGGGTGCGCACAGGGGTACTTCATTATTTGCATAGCACAATAAACTTGAACCTTAGTCAGTAATTCGTCTTGTAGAGTGCGTGTGCGCGTGCGCTTTCTATTTTTGAAAATATATATCAAGTACTTGAGAATTAATCAATGTGTCTGTGTGTGTGTGTGTACCTACTTAGCGTGGATTAATTCTATTGAGGGCAATATTCTAAATTTGATTTTGCTTGTTGGTGTGGTGAAACATTTATGTAGGGTATAAGGAATAAAATGTAAAAAGACAAAATAGTTTTGTTGTTTTTTTTTATGTTGATGTAAATCTGTTATGCAAAATGACAGACGTTTGTAATGACGAGATCCAAGACAGCAGACGTGACTTTTTAGTATAGGAATCATTTTCGTAGTTTTCTGGCGTCCCAATTCCAAATACAGCATCTATTTCAAGATCCAAGATGGCGGACGTGACATTTTTTTCAGAATGTCAATATGGGTATCGTTTTCATGCTTTTCGGGGCTCCCGATTCCGAATACAACATCTATTTTGAGATCCAAGATGACAGACACGAGTTTAATACAAAATCGATATGGGTACCATTTTCGCGGTTTATGGGGGTCCTCGATTCCGAACATCACATTTATTTTGAGATACAAGATGGCGGACGCGACTATTTAACTTAATGTCAACATGGGTATCACTGTCTTGGTTTTCGCGGGATCCCGATATCAAATACAACAATTCTTTCAAGATCCAAGATGGCAGACGCGACTTTTTAACTTAATATCAATATGGTTAAGTATTACTTTCGGGGGTCCCGATTTCAAATACAACAACTCTTTCAAGATCTAAGACGACGGACGCAACTTTTTAACTTAATATCAATATGGGTATAATTCTCGGGGGCCCTGATTCCGAACAAAACATCAACTTACTACAAATTACAACAAAATACAACAACTCTTTCAAGACCCAGGATGGCAGACGTACCTATTAAACTTATCGTTTTAAACGTTTTCGGAATTCCTGATTTCGAGTACAATATCAATTTTAGATCCAAAATGACGGATGCTACTTTTTCACTTATTATATAAATATGGATGTCATCTTCGTGGTTATTTGGGGGTTCCGATTCCAAATACAACATCTATTTCGAGATCCAAGATGGCAGACGCGACTTTTTAACATATTTTTAACATGGGTAACGTAAATTTGTAAAATAAATAAACATAACTCTTGTTTAATGTTTGTATGAATAATCTCTAATATTTTTTTTTAATTCTTTATCAATTTAATATAAAATAACACACTTTAAAAGATTTAAGACACAAAAACAGGAAACATTAGGCTTGGTTTAAAAAAACATTCAAAATGTAGATGGCCCTTATTTTGTTTTGAGTAGTTTGGAATCGGGACCCCCGAAAATTGCGTAATTGATACCCATATTGATATCATATCAAAAAGTCGCGTCCGCCATCTTGGATCTCGAAATAAATGTTGTATTCAGAATTGAGACCCCTGAAAATCACGAAAACGATACTCATATTGATATTTATATTAAATTTAAAAAAATCGCGTCCGCCATATTGAATCTCGAAATAGATGTTAAATTCATAAATTAGAAACATTCCATTTTTTTTATTCAAATGCTTAGATTAAAGCAAAAAAGGGATTTTTCTTTAATCAAAGTTCAAAGGTATTATTATATGTAGAAAAAGTTCAGTTGCAAGGTTTGGCCCGAACATACACATGTATTGCAAATTGTATGGACCATTTTTCTCAATTCAGTTGGTATGTTTTTTTTAGCGACACCCTTGGCCAACATCTCCCAAACGAGTGTAAGCAGTTCGGGGGCGCCGTTGCGCCCCACCCGTCCCGCAACCCCCTCACGATTGTCCTGTCTAGACGCGCTCGTCGGACGACTGTAAGACTTCTATAGACTGTGCTATAAAGTTGCATAATGTGTTTACAAAAATAGTTGCAATATTATTATTAGTACCTACATTTTGTTAGGCACCTAGCTGACATTGTGCCTACATAGAGCATAGTGCATATATTAGAGATGTGTAAGACTTAAAAACTAAATGTATTACTTAATTTACATACTTATTGCTTAAAAGCCAATATTTTACCTCAAATTGCGTACCTAATTATTACCAGGTATTTATTTCCACATGCTCGTACCTAGTAAAGAAATGTAAGAATTTCATATTTATTTATTGAATATGAAATCAACTCGTTTAATCGAAATTATTATTACCGGTCAATAAAAATTATTGATGAAAACATTTAGTTTTTTTAACACTTATGTACACATCTGTACTAAACATGTAACACTATCCTGCATATTTTCGAAGATAGCCTAAATGTACTACGCGGTCGCTTTTTTGTCACCACCTAAACACGGTCGGGTTACCGCGATCTTGCCCTTCCTAATGACTTTTATTTTATTATCTCGTTATATATTGTATGTACTACGCTGAAATTTTACAGGTATAAAACTGAACTAAGCAACTGATTGTTGATATAACATTAGGTTTATATATCCACATACAGGTTTAACAGTGGCCAAAAAACGCCGCGCGCATTGCGACCGTGAATGTGGAGAAATTAATTTCATCATAATTTCTTAATTACTAACAGGATACTAATGAAACTTCACAAACATTTGAAGGCAGTTACAAGCTACAAAATAAAGTTTAAGCAAATCTTTAAAGCTCTATTTCAAAGAGCTAGGACCTATTGAAGTGTTTTTGTATTTAATTAAATAACCTTTGAACGGTGCATTAAAAAGGTGTTTTTTATAGCGCAACTAATTAAACAAATTCTTATGTAGTCATGTACAAAAGATGATAAGAATCCGCTTAACCGTTTTGGAGATCCAGCAAAATCACAAACGTTACCCCAGCAGAATCTTGAATAACTTCGCAGCCGAAGAAAGAACAAACACCAAATAAGTCGCAACATTTACCCCGCCTAGACTACTAATTATATAGCTAATATTTATTTCAATATTCCCATTAAAAAAGAAAATGTTTTGCTGCGGTAACGTTCCCCCAGCAGAAAATGTTTTTGTTAAATAACTAAAAAACTATAAGTGCAACTAATTTAAGATAGTTTGCAACAAATTCAGAAGCTCGGCAACTAATTACCTACATAATTTAAATGACTGTTTTTGACAACATTTTGCTGGGGGAACGCACACCTATTCAATGCATTGCGTTTATTTATCCAAGAGTCGAGAAACTTCATAGTAATGTTTGTGAATACGGGTGTTAGCATTCCAAGGATTGCTGTGCGGGTGCCATAGTATGGCAAAGAGGGGAGGGGTGTATCACACTATTACCATTCTGTATTTCCATTGATGGAAATACTCAGATCGTTTGTCTCACTATTTATATTGCGGTTCCGCGAGGCGTTTGTCACGCGCTGTTTTTAAGTCGACGTGTACAGAGGAACTATGTATTAGTTCCTCTTTAAATAAAATCACTTTATCAGAGTGGGATTAAACTTCTTTGTTTATGGGTATTGCGCAATGTATTTTGAAAAATCTCTTATTTTGTCGCCATGGAAATAATGAGAAAAGCACACATAACTAGGAAAAAACTTGTGCCACAATTAACATTTTGTATTTCCATGGAAATATTGGAAATCACCGGAGAGGATAGGAGTAATGTTTGGGAGTTGTAGCCGTAAGGTGGAAGTTTAAGGTACCCCATAATGATGCATCACCACCACTCACCTCTACTACCCTGGCCTCTTTGTCCAGTCATACCTATATGGTTAGACTAGGTTTTAAACTCGCCTTCGTGGAATAAGTAGTTACTTTACTTAGGCAACATTGTATGTTTTTAGGGTTAATTTTTTACTAATCGTACACATGTTTATTTTATTTATTTCTTATCAAGTGCCTCAATTCAAAATTTCGTAGTTTTATATTCGATGATGTCGAAAAAATATCCTTTTCGATTTTCAGACTTTGTCACCCCATTTTCTCTTTTAAGGAGTTGAATTTTGAAAAAACCTGAAACATGTATTTACTCATTTATCGATAGGAGTACTCCTGCAAAGTTTCGAATAAAATGTTGTTTTCCATACAAATTTCATCTCCTATTTTACCCCACGGGGATTGAATTTCGCAAAATCCGGCCTTATCCCTTGTCTACATCATAAAAGGAACCTCTGTGCAAATTTTCAGCTATCTAGGTCCAAGGGTATGGGCTGGGCGTTTATCAGTCAGTCAGTTAGGACTTTTCGTTTTCTATATATACATTCCGGGAAAACCGCTTTAGATACGCGTTCCAGTGAGAAAGATGTTACTTTACTTTTAATGTAATTAGTTCTGCGGCTTCGGTCCCCAGATGAATACTTTTACAGTGGCGCTTAAATTACAATATTTTGTTCCAGCTGGTCACTCAAAAAACTCCTTAAATGTGACAGTTCAAACCCTGCCCATGGTTCAAATACTTGGGCCCCACAGTATCAAGAAGTCGATACACTCAGACATACAACTGCCATGCCACGTTGAAAACGCCGACAGGGTGCAGTGGATAGACCCTAACGGCGTTAAGTTGATGGACGTTCCTGTTAACAATACCTACGATGGCATGTTCGAAGTGAAAAACATCACCAATCGCGGACGCTGGACTTGTCTTGGGCTGCGAGGACTAAACAACGGTATGTAAACATTGTCAAGTTAACAGCCGTACGTTTTCCGGCGATTTTGGACGAAGGTTCAATTGACAAAGTTGCCGGTGTACCACTTGTAGGCGATAATCACGTGGCACTAACGTCTGATTGGCAGTTCATGCGCTCCCCAATACCAGCTTGAGCCAATCAGAGCAGTCTATGTCGTCGGGCACGCTACAGCGAGCGCGGAGGGGAGGAGACCTGCGGAAGCGGAGTGAAGACGCTACGCCTTTTTGGCTGCGGCATATTACGTTAATATTCTATTGGCCGGAGTAAAGAGTAGGCGGGGCTTGGTGCATGGAAGCCGTTTATAGAATTCCGTTTGCTAAATGGGATACTAGAAACTTTGTTGCCTGTACATATGGTCGCAGTCAGAAAATGTTTACCAGTTTGGAAATTAGATTCTACATCGCTTTTTTCACTAAAGTCTAAAATGCCATATCACGTTACTTATTACCTTTTAAAAGTTATTATGCATGCATCATGCATTGGGAATGACGACAGACAGCAACTGTCACACTGTAGTACTATTTTGCCAATGAGATTGTCAATCTATGACAGTAATTATAAATCTATGGCTTTCTTCGAAGAAGGTTTTCTATATATCAGTCCACCTCCTAGAGCGATTGATTGTCATACCATTAGAAAAAAGATAATATATGGTCAATCCAAGATCTTCTTCTTCTTCAACCCTGTTTGACCCACTGTTGGGTATAGGTCTCCTCATGGTTTTTCCAGAGTGCCCGGTCTTGTGCCACTCTTATCCACTGCCGACCCACCGTCTTCGTGATGTCGTCGGTCCATCTTGCTGGCGGACATCCGACGCTTCTTTTGAATTCTCTCGGCCGCCATGATAAAATTTTGTGGCTCCACCTTTCGTCGTTTCGACGACATATGTGTCCCGCCCACCGCCATTTGCGCTGGGCCACGGACCGCGCTACATCGGTCACACCGGTCCAAGACCAATCAAAGTAATTTGAAATAGACATTTAGAACTTGTGACCTAAATGTGTGCATGCAATTGTGATCCTTGAGATGGTAAACATTTTCTGACCGCGACTGTACGTACATACAATCACGCCAATAATCCCTAAAGGGGTTGATCACAACTCTACCTAAAGCTTTAGGTAACAATTAGTTACACATAAAGTCACTTCTGGCACTCCCTCAGTATGCATGGGTGTTTTACACGACAAGTATCTTAATTAAATTAGTAGCGGATCAGTAAATACCTCGGTGGCTATCACTTTCTGTCAGCAGTCCGGGTATCTACTACTTTACAGTTTATGTAAATTTCCATGTTACTGCTACCACTAGCCCTTTACGCCCTTTTAAAAGCCGGTAAAAGGCTAGTTTCAAGACTTCAATTTTTTTTTGCACGCTCACACCAATTATTTAGCCTAAATGCAGTATCATTATGACCTTGTTTTATGGATAACTACAAATAATTTTAGATATTTTTATAAATAAACTTAATATGACTGATGATGAGGAAACCTTCCCACACCTATGACGAAATTCTTAGGTTGTGTGTGAAGTCGACCAACTCGCACTTGGCCAGCGTGGTTGACTAAGACCTAATCGCCCCTAATGTGGGGTAGGCTCGAGCCCCTCGGTGGGGACATTATATAAGGTGTTGATGATGATGATGATGAGTCGTCAACAAATATCTTGTGTTCACACAAACATTTGCCGCTGCCAGGATTCTGAACCGGACCGCTTGATGTGTATGACTGACCACTCCACCACGATGGCGTCTTTAATCGGTAAATGTTCGCCTTGGTCTTCCTATCAAAACCATTATTACAATATTTTTCACTGTGACTTGCAGGGTCCGACTTCATAGACGTGGATATTTTAATAAAACCTTCAGTACATATTGAAGGCGAGAGAAACGTAACTATCTTAAATGGAACAAGTATTAAGGTGATTTGCTTTGTCGTCGCCAAGCCGGCGCCGCGTATTATATGGCACAGAGAAACTGAGAGCTTTCTCAATCATACGGTATGTGGATCCTCTTCACAAGGCATAAAAACATTTCCGCATTATTCTATGTTAATTGCTTAATGTAATTCAATATGTAGTTAGCCAGTTTTTTTAGCGTTCTGTACCTCGAAAGGAAAACTTATAAGATCATTACATTGTCTGTCTGTGTGGCAAAACGTTTTTTGTCAAAAGTGAAATCAATATCAAGTATGTACTTATTTCTGCAATCCTTTGGAGCGGTTGAAAAAAAAATCTAAGTATTACACTCGTAATTATAAAGAAATAATTATTTATATATGTAATTATTATTTATAACCAAGTAATTACCTACCCAACGTCATGATTGTTGTGTGAAGATTTACTTTTATTTCAATTTTTTTATTGCTTTATTATTTAACTCCGCTTTTATTACATGAAAGTACTTTTAATTGTCTATAAATATGAGTGTAAGACTTTGATCTGATGAAATGTACTGCCTATCTCATTTCAGATAACTATGTTAGAAAATAATGTATATAAAAGCGTATTAGTATTAAATAGCTCGTTAGAAAATGTGGAGGCGACTTACTTCTGTATCGGAGAAAACTCGCAAGGAATCGGCGAGGACAGTATAACTGTGAATATGGATCGGAAAATATCGCTAATTGAAGGGTTTAGTGGTAAGTGGTAAAAGCCAAAGTATTTATGAGCATAAGGGTGACAGACAAGTTTCTCCAAAATTCTTGTTGTAAAAACGTGTTGAGAGACTCCATTTTAACCTCAATCAACCGTACAATTTTTGTGACTTTAGTTACATTTTCACTTGACATTGGCAAAATGCGTACGCTTAATGCGACGCGAGGCCATTAATTTAGGGTGCCTTCCAAAATGCTCGGGGTAGAGTAAATTTTACCCTAAGGTACTATCAGAGTAAATTTTCGCATACATTCGGTTTCACTCTGGTGTATTTTAGAACGGCTTAGAGTAAAATTTACTCTACCCTAATCGTTTTGGAACGCACCCTTAGAATAGAATAGGGTGACAGACAATCAACATTGAGCAGTGCTGTGCCCAGCTAAGTTTACCTAAGTTTTAAACAAGGCGCTGCTGTACAATAAGCAGCGCAACAAGATTTGTTTGTTTCTTTGTTTTATAAGAGGAGCGATTTCACTAAGATCATAGCACAGCACATCGCAGCATAGCTCTTTGCTGATTCACCCTCAAAGTAAAATACTGTCAATTTACATCCAAAGGTAAGGCAAGATCTTACATCGAAATTAATTAAATGATTCCTCAGATACATCAGCGGAGATACACTCTCAGTTGGATCTGAAATGTGTAGTAGACAGTTACTCACCAGTCTTTATCACTTGGTACCACAACGGAACCAAACTTGGGCCGCATGAAAACCTACACATGTCTGAAGATAATAGCACCATGTCTATTATTACGGTAGACGTCGCTAACGCGGGCCTATATGCGTGTGTCGCTGGCAATGGATACAAAAAACTCGAAGTAAAAGGGACCGTATCTATTACAGGACTGGGTAAGTTTTTGTCGATACTTATTCTGCCATCACCAGAATATGTTTTGGTCAAGAGCAGCTCCATTTTAATTATATTATTATATGTCATCTCAAAGCCCCCTAATATTCTCTGGGTTGTTGTGAAAGTCTCAAACGACCACACAAGGAAGCCCTATCGCTCTCTTTCTAATTAGTATTCCCATCGCTTACTATAACCTTTACAGATTTAACTCGTGCCTATTTGTGTTTCGGATTTAGTTATTTTATTTTATTATTTATTTATTTTATTTTATTTTATTCGGATAGCTAACAGCTTACTTACTAGCAATGTTAAAAAAACAATAATGATATTCTAAGAGCTATTGACAAGCTACCACATATAAACTACAACTTTAATACCTAATACTCGGTACTAATACCTAATTAACCGTTAGACAATTACAAAAGCCCGTCGACGTTTAGTAAAACTTTAAAAAAAAAAACGTTAAATCGGTTAAAGTTGTTTTATTTTTATACGCTCAGAGCAATATTGATAAACGTGCTGGGTATAGTTATGAATACATATATAATTAAAGTTTTAGCAAACTTCAAACCGATTATCTTAATATTAATCTCAAAAACATATATTTCTTTCAGTGCCGCCAATGCTGGCTAAAAGGCCTTCAAAAATCATCGCACGGAAAGACCAGTCGACTAACATAACATGTAGGTGAGATGATGTATCGAGAAACCTAATCTACTTTAAAACCCTCCTTACGTAACACACAAACACGTCATACAGACTATTTATATCTAATATTACATTTGTAATCATCTGCACAATAACCTCTGTGACTTATTATTTTGATGCACAATATGGATTATGTCAGAGACCTTAGTATGAGTTTTGATAGTTTTCGAGCTCGATCAAACGTATACGGCACTCGGCACTAAATTTAGTCCCTGTAACTATCGGCCAATATCAGTTCTCCCAATTATATCCAAAATTTTTGAAAAAGTTCTTCACTCCCGTTTGGAAACATTCCTAAATTCAATAAATTTCTTTTATAAAAATCAGTACGGTTTTCGCCGAAAATCAAACACATTAGCTGCGACCACTGACCTTGTAACTAAAATTAAAAACAAATTAGATCAAAAACAAGTAGCTCTTGGTGTGTTCATCGACTTAAAAAAGGCGTTTGATACGGTTAGCCACAAAATACTTTTGAAAAAACTATTTTCTATCGGTATTAAAGGTAAAGCATTTCAATTACTTGATTCTTACTTACAAAATCGCCAACAGGTGGTTAAAATTGGTCAAAATCAAAGTAGCTCAAAATTTATTACTTGTGGAGTCCCGCAAGGCTCGATTTTAGGACCATTATTATTTTTGATTTACATAAATGACATTCACCAGATCGGCCTTCAAGGTGAAGTCACATTGTATGCCGACGACACGAGTATTTTTTATTTTGGTCACACAGTTGAACTTATTATACCTCAAGCTCAAAATGATTTGAACAGGTTGGACGAGTGGTTTAAATACAATCTCTTAACAATTAACATAAATAAGACTAATTACATAGTCTTTCATACTAAAAATAAAAAAGTTAAAGATAATACGCAACTCAAAATAAACAATCAGGTCATTAAAAGAAACACTAAAGAAAAGTACTTTGGAATCATCTTAGACAACCAACTTAACTGGAAGCCTCGTATAGAAAAAATCCACTCAAAATTAGTAGCATTGACTGGAGCACTTCATGGCATTGCTAAATGCTTCCCTAAACTAGTAAGATATCTGATTTACAATTCTTTAGTTAAACCGCATTTAGACTATTTAATCGAGATTTGGGGAACCGCAGCTAAAAGTAATTTAAAAATGATACAAACCGCACAAAATAAAGTAATCAAAATTTTATTTAACTACCACTACCGGACACCTACCGAAAAGTTATATAAGGAAACTGGCATTATGACTATAAGACAAACATACGTATATAATACATGCATACTCATGTACAAAATACTGAATAATGATATAAATACTAATATTAATTTTATAAGAAAAAGCAAAGTGCAAAAAATTCAGTTACGTAATGCAAATAACCTAGTCGCTAAACGGCACAGAACTAACTACGGAAAACGAAATATTGAATATGAAGGTGTGCAACTGTATAATAAACTACCAGCCAATTTAAAATCCATACAATGTATGGCCACTTTTAAACGGCAACTGAAATCTTTTGTAATTAGCCAAGGGACCAACTGATTTACTTTAGATTATTTATTACTGTAGTAAAAACCATAAAAATAAATAAGTATTTTATAAATAAACTAATATATTTTCAATTATAAATAACTTAAGTTCGTATGAACAAATTAACTAAACAGACAAACAAAAGGTTTTTTTTTTAAGCAAAAAAAAAAAGATTTTTATTACACCAAAATAAAAATTAAACTTAACCAACCAATAAATAAAGTTCAACAATGCCACGTCTAGTTTTGGTCTTCATACATCCATGTTCAAATGTTTTGTTTATTATTACGCTCGCAGTAAAGTTACGTTTGCTTTGTATCTAGTTTTTAGGAGTACCGACATTAACTTTTATTGTATGTTAGCTTATGTCGCTCGTGTACCTACATTTATTTTATATTCATTTTTTGTTTTAAGTTTCTCAGTAAGTGAATTGTATATTCTTTTGAAAAATAAAGTATCTTTAACCATAATCAAACGTATCGTCTTTCTTCATACATTGGCCACTGTTTCTGATAGTTTACGCTAGGGGCGCTAGTGGGCAATGTATGAAAAGAGACGATACGTTTGATCGAGCTCGAAAACTAACAAACTCGTACTAAGGCCTCTGAAAACAATTTCTTCCCCTCTTTTTTTACATTTTATTCTACTTAAACTACAGTTTATTATATAAAATAAATAACAATTTACATTCAAAGCCAATTCAACACTTTGTCTAAGATCCCAGAGCTGCCAGACGTTACTTATTTTCTCACAGATGAAATGTGTTTAATAGAGTAGTGTTTCTATGTATACGTTGAAGACACGCATACTTGCTAAGTGGGTCAGACGGCCAATCGACAGATAGGTGCTAAATGTGAGTAAAATTCGGACTCAAAATCTGAAGGCTGATTTTTTTATGTTATTCAGGGGGCTATTTCAAAACGATATACAACCAGCCAAATATTTCCTAAGGGTCAAACATCATCCCAGACACAAATAATCGGGAGTGGTCTCCCCTTGACTTTCTCGTATACCGGAAACGACTCAATGGTTAATAGAAACCATATAATGTTGTCATACATGCATGTTAAATTTTGGTCATCCATCCGAGTACCGACCGCGCTCTTGGTTGCTTAACATTCGTGATTGACGGCTCAAAAATTGATAGAAACCTTATATTTTGATGTCATACACGTAGGTTAAATTTGGTTGCAATAAGTTAAAGCATACTCGAGTTATCGTGCTAACGCACAGACATAATTCCAAAAAAAATATTTTAGGGACTCAGAGAGGTCCAAAACGTGTAAATTTGTCAAAATCTCGAGGTCTTATTTTTTGACGACTACAAGACTTCCTCTATACTACGTACGAGAAAGTTCAAACATTGTTAAAGCGCGGGGCACACCGCCTGCAGCATGGCGCAGCGCAGAGGTTCTTTTGTGTCTGGGAAGATGGTTGACCCTTAGGATTTATCGGGCTGATTGTATATCATTTTGAAATAGCCCCCTGAATAACATAAAAAATCAGCCTTCAGAATTTAAGTTCGATTTTTATTCACCTTTAGCACCTGATTATATGTCGATTGGCCGTCTAACCAACATAACAAGTATAGCTGTGTTCATTTTGTTTATACTTGACATCAATTATTGCGCATACGTGTAAAGCAATTTCGATATTTATATATACAACATGTAATTTAAATAACCAAATCAACTCAGAAGCCGATCCCAACCCACCAATTTTCAGGATGTTGGTATACTAGATATAAAATTAGCGTTTAAATATTTGTAATAAGTACTAGTTATATGTATAACCAATAACGAAATGTCATCAATCACATACACACATTGAAAGCTTATGTTTTTGTTTTTTAATCTTTAATTTTTTTTAATCTGATAATAAATGAAAAATATAATTAGATTTTTTTTTCTACTAATCCCAATTTATTTCAGAATACTTCAAGGAAAGCCAGCCCCTTCTATTACGTGGCAATATAGAAGTGAAAATTCTGGAGAATTCTCTATTCTACCGTCAGATGCGCGTCTAAGCAATAATGATTCTGAACTGACTATACCGGTGGTGAATTTAACACACGCGGGCATTTACCGATGTGTTGCTGAGAATTATAAGGATAAAGACTTGTATGACGTGGAAATTATAGTTCAATGTAAGTAATAATGGATGCTAGTACCGTATTTCTAGAACCCGAATGAAAAGTGACTGTGTATATTTTCATGCATATTAGCTGCCTTTACACGCACGCTCTATCTCGTGGTCTCAGGAGCGTACAGGATTGCACGCGGGAAAGCCTACACGCTCAATAGCGCGCTGTTTTTTACCAGCATGTTTAAGCACACGTTCTTTCGTGCGCGATTGCGTGTGTTCTTTTTAGGGTTCCGTACCTCAAAAGGAAAAAACGTAACTCTTATAGGATCACTTTGTTGTCCGTCTGTCTGGCAAGATCCTTTATCTCGGGAACGAGCGGAGGTATCGAGTTGAAATAAAAACCATATACTTACTCGGGTCTAAGGTCCTTTGAAGCTGTGAAAAATATCAAATTTCTTAGTTGACGCAAAAAAAATATTTCGACATTCTCAAGGGAATCAAAATTCATAGGGTACTTCCCGTTGACCTAGCTATGAAATGGCAAGTAATTAATAACATTTGTAGTTAAATCATAAAAAATACAATCTTTATTTAAAGTAACGTAATCAATCATTGATGTTTGCCATTATCTCGGAAACGCGTGGAGGAGGTATCGTGTTCAAATTAAAACCAAATATACAGTCCCTTGAAGCAGTGAAAAAATCAAACTTCTAAGATAACGCTAAAAAGATACGACCGTTTTCGCCGCAAAAAAATACAAATTTGTTCGGAACCCCCGGTGGGCGAGTCCGACTTGCACTTGCCCGGTTTTTTTTACAATGGAAAGCGCTCGTGTAAAGCTACTCAAGCATGGAAGACCGCGCAAAACTAGCGCGTGTTGTAGTGTATGCATTTCGCACAATTTTCTCGTAATTTAGCAACAGAGCTGTAAAAGCAACAACAAAACTTATACCCTAATGTATACGGTATTCATGATAGGCGTCCACGTTAAAACCATATCGTTACTCGTTACTTTCGTTACTACGAAAATCGTGAGGAAAGAGTGCGAACGGGTAATGCCTGTGTTTCGTATGCGTAGGATTCTCATTTTTTGCACACTACAAATAACCGAGTGCGTCCGAGGTGAGCCGAACGCGTAAGCATTAATTTATTTATCAGCGCGTTTTGTTCATGTCTCCTCACGTATGCAATTTGACAATCAGATTGTTTTGTTCCGTCGATTCGTTCCTATCATACGGATCAATGCGAATAACGAAATTTATTTTAATTGAAAGTAACGTGACGTTACTTCCGTATCGAGTGGTGCACCTGTTACATACGAATGAATACAGCTTATTCCCAGCCATCACCACTGGCTACGTTCCCACTGGCGACAAACGAGAAAAAAAAATCACATTTATTGCCAGTGGTGACGGATGGGTTATTAAAATCCCACTTGTAGCCACTTTTGAGAGTTGGGTCTTTGTCGAATCCCAATTGTTGCTACTGGTAACAGTTAGGATAAATAAATCCCAATTGTTGTCAGTGATGGAATATTTTTTTTTTGGCAATGCAATATTGCGATATTCCAAAATTACAAACGAATACACTTCGAAAATATTTTATCAAATAGTTTGACCGCTATGTTTTAAAATTTTATCGATAATAGTAAAGTAAAGGAGGTTATTTCATTCAGCCACAACCAATCAATAATTAGGTAGGTATAACATTGGTTTAGGTTAGGTTAGACTTGCGACCTATACGCGCGAGCCGAGCGAGCGGAGCGAGCGTACCGCGGTAGCGGCCGACGAAGCGCCAGAAACGACTTCTTTACATTTTACTAAAGGACTATTACATGTCTTTTGGGTTTTTATGATGCAATCAGGAATTTTCCTCTGATGATAATCGGGAATTTTTAATCTCAAACGTCACCACTAGCAACGATTGGGAAGTTTTTTTATCTAATTTTCACCACTGGTGATATCTGGGATTTCATTTTCCCTTTCGTTATCGCTGTCGTCACCACTGGCAATAAATGGTATTTTTTTTTCTCGTTTGTCGCCAGTGGGAACGTAGCCAGTGGTGACGGCTGGGATTGCACGCACGCGTTCTTTCCTTTAACATCCGACATTCTTTATACGCGCACTCTTTCACGTGCAATTTGCTCTTTCACGAGCGATAGAGCCTACTTGTAAAGGCATTGTGCAGGTTTATCCTAGAGACAACAGTCATGGCTCACCAGGGTTTGTGAGATAAAAATACTGTGATTGCTTGGATTCAGAATGTTGTTTTTGTTATCAAACAGATGCGCCACAGCTAACTGGATCTAAGGATAATTCATCTCAAAACGGACTATTAGAAGTGAAGGCAGGGGAAAGGGTGGAGCTATCGTGCGAGGCAGCCGGTATGCCGCCCCCTATGGTGGTGTGGACGAAAGATGGACGGTCTTTATCGTTTACCAGTAACGTGTAAGCAAATTTACAATTGATTTTTTATTATATGGATGGAAAAAAGACTTTAAAAGACTCAACAATAAAATTTTAACTTTCTTTAATTTTGATTCTAAGTATTTTAAATTAAAATTTGAAAAGTAACTCATTCTAAAATGACGCAAGTGCAAGATTTTTGTGGGTTACTGTCATTGGAAGTAAAAAAATAAAAAGATGATACAACTGTCAAATCTTTGAAGTGTGGGCCATAAATTAAGTAAAAAATGGACAGCAAAGACATTTTCTGTTAGTAATCCTATGGTATCCTTTTTGGGTACATTTTGTTTTTTTTTAATATCTCATAATTTAGCAAGTACTATAAAATATTCTGTTTAATAAATATTTTCAGATATATAAATGACAAAAACAATTTAGTAATAGAAAAAACTACCGAGTATGAGACAGGTGTTTTTACATGCAGTGCAATTAACACCTTAGGATCATCGCATAAGAACTTCACGTTATTTGTCTATGGTAAGTTATGTTAAATTATTCTTGGACATTTTGTTACATGCGAATAATTGATAAAAAATTATAAGCAGTTCGATGGCTGCGGGTGGTTCATTAACTATTCGTATTCGCGTCGAAATATCGCTGTGAGTGTCCACGTCTTGGCGCCGTATGTCATAACTGGGAGGACGCACTGGTCGAAGACTTTCGACTTGAGACATTGAGGCCTAACTGAATTCTTCTGTTGGCGTCTCTCTCGAAGTTTTTAGAATTTATAGCATTTAGGTCCGATTAGGCAGAAACCTGCCTAATCGGACCTAAATGCTATAAATATACATAAACACGCTTAATTTGCGCTGTAGCAGGCGGCGCACTCGCGATTCGAAGTTCGGATTCGACGGACGGTCGGCCATGAACGGCCGATGTCGGTTGTAGCAATGTACGCGCGCTCATACTTTTACATACGTTTGATTCGATCTGCATAGTTCGGCTGATGACGGCCGAGCGTAAATCGTCCGATAACGGATTTGGTACGCACGCCGTAAGGGATGAAGTTGGTACTGGGCCCTACCTACCGATGAGAGCAGTATTCCATTAGGGGTCAAATTTGCGCTTTCTATACAAAAGTAGGCCAAAGGCCGGATTTAAATATCGCTTTTATTTCTCGTATGTTAATGCAAAAAGAACATTGTCCTGTGAAGAATAGTCTAGTGAAATGACGCCATGATAAGTAGCAATATAATATTGTCAATATCATAAATGAAAATTATTTTATCGTAATATTAAATTGATGGATCAATTGTCCCAAAGCCTTGGCAGTAAATAAAGGCTTTATGCTTCAACATCCTTATCAAAAAATATAAATTCTAGTACCACCAACGATCTCACCCGTCCAATTTGGAACTGATATCGAGGCGTTGGAAGGTCAGCTGGTGGAACTGCCGTGTGAGGCATCGGCTGTTCCCACGCCGGATGTACTGTGGATACACGACGGGGAGGACGTAAACGATCAGAAGAAGTTTATCGACGAGTTTGGTATGAGGTCAGTTGTTTAGTAATAACGATGACTGGATGATAAATAAACGCATAATATAATAGCAGAGTCTATTTGAGTTCTTACGAGCACGTCTAGACAGGACAATCCTGAGGGGATGCGGGACGAGAGGGGCGCGGTGGCGCTCCCGAACTGCCATACACTCGTTCGGGATACGCTGGTCCACTGTATGTCTACTGCGCGCTGTCGAACCACTGTATTTTTTACGCTGTTATAATCATAGATTTATAATTACTGATGTTTATAGATTGGCAATGAGTCGACTAGGGCGAGACCAAAAAATGCACCTCTGTGTGAGTAATGCGCATGTGTGCGTCTTTTCTACGTGACTGACAGGCCGATTTAAGCCGCCTGTGTGTACGTGAAATGGTCTCTTCTCTTTCTCGCTCTAATATATGTGTTAATATGCTCTTTCTCTTTTACATTGCCGATCTACAGTTTCCTATATCAATGGTTAAAATAGTAAGTTGTTCGTCTTCTTCGTATCGCTGTTGACAGAGCAGTCGTGGTCGTGTTCGCCTATGACAGGCGACAGGCTGCCAACTGTTACTATTTCGAGGCTATTACTTGTCCCATTCTGCGAGATGCGGCTTTATGTGAACCAAGTTTTTGTAAAGATCTGCTCGAGCGTGATAGCATCTATGTATGAGGAGATTTTAGCTCAGTGTGAAGACAATAATGCATTTTCTAATTTCAGATTTGTTGCCAACTTAACAGATTTCGGTAACTACACGTGCTTCTTTAAGAATGACTATGGGAACGCTTCAATTTCATATTCCCTGTACGTATGGGGTAAGCACATTTCATTAAGTTTAAGGAGTTTTACCAACAACGAGTTCTTGTTGTAATAACACGTGTGGAGACTCCATTTTTAACTCAATGTACAGTACAATTTATTGTTACTTTAGATAAATTTTCACTTGACATCGGTAAAATGCGTAATCTTTGTGTCGCGTCAGAATAGAATAGAATAGTAGCTCGACTGTTACTATACTATTGGCCTGATCAACAGACGTTGTACTGTTAAAAAAACGAGAGAAAACTTGTGGCTGTTAGATGGAATTGTGAATCTAAATCACTCTCGGATCCGCTTTATGTAAAATGTCCCGTTTATGTAAAATGTCCCTGTCAGGTACCTTTCACGCAAAATTCTTTTTGTCTTCTACGTCATCGGACGTGGAATAATAATGCAAGCAACTGCCGACGTTCCAACCTTTCACGCAAAATTCTTTTTGTCTTCTACGTCATCGGACGTGGAATAATAATGCAAGCAACTGCCGACGTTCCAAGATACTCATCGTTTCCAGCGTAATTACGCGTACTAAACTGCGCCGCACCGACCCGAGTAAAGACGGACAAGTGCACAAGCCAATCATCTGTTTTTTACTTTCTCGTACGTAGTATAGAGGAAGTCTTGTAATCGTCAAAAAATTCGACCTCGAGATTTTGACGGATTTACACGTTTTGGACCTCCCAGAGTCCAAAAATTTTATTATGTCTGTGTGTGTGTCTGTGCGTTAGCACGATAACTCGAGCATGTTTTAACTTATTGCAACCAAATTTAAAATACGTGTATGATATCAAAATATAAGGTTGCTTTAAAATTTTGAGCCGTCGATCACGAAAGTTAAGCAACCAAGTGCGTGGTCGGTACTCGGATGGGTGACCAAAATTTAACATGCATGTATGACATCAAAATATAAGGTTTCTATCAACCTTTGAGTCGTTTCCGGTATACGAGAAAGCCAAGGGGAGACCACTCCCGATTTTTTCATGTCACAACGGACCGTAGAAAATCGGACTGCCGGACAGTAAAATAGGGTATTACACCATTTTTGAAAACGGTTTTAAATCAATCCTGAGATCTTGATTGACTAGTAGAATTTTTATTTCAATTTTATAAAACCAAAAATGCCTTAAAAACTTAGTTTTATTTTTGATTTTGAATTTTCTCGCAGAAATGCTAGCCGCCATGCTTTTTCGGCCCGTGACGTCACTCCGTTAGTAAACAAAACAACTGCGTTTTCAAAATCAACACAAAGCACGATACAAATCTACTTTATTTACTAACAGAGTGACGTCACCTCGCATTCCAATATGGCGAGCGGCGTTTTAAAGATTATAGGGACAGATTAAAAAGAGTCGTTTTTTAAAATTGAATTATAAAATTTAAATTGCATTATTATTTGTTTAGTATCAATATCCGGAATCCATCTTGAGTCAAGCACCTGTCTTTCTACCTTTTCAGTCAGCGTTTCCGGTCCTTTCCCATACAAAGTGGCGCCCCCTATAGTATCGTTGTAGAACTACTTACTTGGCGCGCGCGGGCACCTGGTTTTGTCTTGTCATTATAGCGTCGTTTTTCGCGCCTTTCACAAGTCAGTTACAAAAAACGAATACGAATTATTTTAAAATATTTTTATTAATTTTATAATTATTAGGTTTCTTTCCCTACAAATACAAGTGATTTTTATTTAAATACGGAAAATTTAAATCTCAATGTTGTAAGTGAAGTAAATGTGATAAAAACGTTATCGATCTCCATCGTCGAGTTTGGATACCAGTGAGTCATCCGACAAGCACTGCTGGTTTAGTGGTATGCATGCAAGATTCTCATTCTAGTGACCCAGTTTCGTTTCCCGGACAGTGCACTGAAAGGAAACCGTGAGTTATGTAAATTTTGAATTCTCACATATTCTTTTTAATTTTGTCAAATTGCATTTTTGGTGAAGGTTGTTTCACAAACTCAAAAACCTTTGTCTGGCGGTTGATTCGAATGACCTCAACTTACGCCGAGAATGAGCCGAAAAGTATTTTGCTTATTTTGTCGCAACAGTTGGTTGCGACGTTACGACTGTTTAGGATTCTATATACGAACATGCAAACGAAGGTCGTGGTAATCAGTTATTAAAAATGTTTAACTGTGACGATTACTAGGCTGTTCGTTTTGCCGGTGCACAGAAAAAATATCTGGCTACCCTCTGTTTCGTAGTGCTTTATGTTAATGACCTTTGAAACGATTTTTATTTGTTGGAACGGTCATTTGCTACGTCAACAAATGTTTTGCTATTTGATTGCACTAAAACAGGAATTGTAACTACCCTGTAAACTTTAGTAGTGGACTCTAAAGAATTAGTTGATTTTCAGTAAAATGTTTGTTAACTTTAGAGTAACTTTTACGGATGATTTATTTAGAGGGCGGATTCGATCACTTCAAATCGTATCCATGCGACAGTGATTCATCCACCGTCAGAGTCCTGGGTTCGATCCCCAGGGTAGTGCAGAATTGTGCTTGGGTTGGTTCGTGGTAGGACTTAATTGGGTCCGTTTGATTAGCTGCCACCATATCCAAAGTCTGTCGTCATAGCAACAGTGTTATTGGCATTATTGTGTTCAACTAGTAAACGATAATATAGCCATTCCCTCAGTTTTGTCGGTTCCGTGAGAAGCTCTCTTCCACAGGCAAACTGGGAAATATATAGAAGATACAGAAACCTTAAAATTACACTTCTTTTAAAAAGGAGCGGCGCCAATGACTACAAAAGATTTCAGGGCAGCTCTCTAATACAATTTCAAAATTGACAACAGCTTGCTAGCCGATGCATGAATTCCATTCATAATAAACCCGCCGATAATCGTTCCGGATTACATTTGCCATATAAAGTTACATAACGAAAACTACTTCTAACACAATTACACAAGAACTAAACAATGTTAGAATCTGGAATCAGTCGAACAAAGCCCCAGCTATTTTTAAACGTTCTTTTTGATACCAAAACTAAATTTCACACAGCAGCCACTGCCCTATCGTCAACCTGGAGCAAAACTACTTGAAATGACACAAACTATTCCCAACTACTCAGCCATTTTCGTGTACCAACATTTTTGGAATACGAAGAATAATCACCAGGATCCCAATCATCATCGATTGCTTCAAATGATCGGTCTTGCTTAGACCCTAAAAACATTCGATACAATGACTAACTAGGCAACCGAATTGAGACTTTCCCTTTACCAACCAGTCGATACAACTGCGTGAAGACATAGTTAGCGATAAATATCATGCAGCTGAAAAATTAATTTCAAAAAGTCTGTTCTGACTCTGACTCAATGCCTATAGTTGCTCGGCATAACTGAGGACACAAAACGCAACGCAATGTCCTTGTCGGAGTCGAAGTGCCTATCGCTACGCAAAGCACTTCAGCAACAGCTCAGGAAAGGCAGGAAAGTGGTCCCTCAAACAGTACCAAATGCTAATGGGGAGACTTAACTTTGTCACATTTGTAACTAAGCGTGGTCGCCTCTTTGTCGCAGATTAACCTATCAATCCCCGCTCTGTAGATATCTACCACGAGACAATTAAAATCAATTGTATGAATATTATTAATCATCCACAGATTAAGTGCCTATCGCCACGCAACGAACTTCAGCTACAGCTTAAGACTTAGTGGTCCCTCTAACAGTACCAAACACTAATGGGGAGACTTAACTTTGACACATTTGTAACATAACGGGGTCGTCCCATTGTTACAGTTGAAGTGCCTATCGCTACACAACGCACTTCGGCTACAGCTTAAGACAGAAAAGTGGTCCCTCTAACAGTACCAAACACTAATGGGGAGACTTAACTTTGACATATTTGTAACATAACGGGGTCGTCCCATTGTTACAGTTGAAGTGCCTATCGCTACGAAACGTACTTCAGCTACAGCTTAAGACTTGTGGTCCCTCTAACAGTACCAAACACTAATGGGGAGATTTAACTTTGACACATTTGTAACATAACGGGGTCGTCCCATTGTTACAGTTGAAGTGCCTATCGCTACGAAACGCACTTCGCTACGCTTCACACGCTACAGCTTAAGACAGAAAAGTGGTCCCTCAACAGTGCCAAACGCTAAGGGGGAGACTAAATTTGTAACGGGGTCGTCTTCACTATCGGTCACTGAAATCCTTCAGTCTACAGGTGTGGAAGAGTCACCCCTACCGCTAAGAAAAGATTCGACAACCAGTTCAGTTCAGACAGACAAAGATGGGGGTACAAAACAATACGAGCAAGTATGCCCATTCACATGAACGCTGTTACTCGTCCTTTGATCATCAGAGAGGGGGGCAGACATTTGCATCGAAGTCTGCTTATGTGATACTGAGGCGAGGAAACAATGGACAGATCCATAAAAACTGCTGTCACCAGTGGCACTAGTCTTGCGTTTCCGCCTCCTAATCAAATTCCCAGATATCTCAGCCATCTGAACCAAGCCACTGAAAAATACATCCTAATTGCGCCGAACTATGACAGTGTTTTAGGAAATTAACACCGAGCGCTACAGGCACCGTTTTAAATCTAATTCCAGCGCAAACGCTAATAGATTTGACAAAATATGTACACCCCAGTGCTAGAGATTCAAGATCTGGACTTAGAAGCATATAAATAGAACTTATAACAGGAAGAAATATATATTTGGACGGATCAGGATCAAGCACTCCTTAAGTCGGGTTCGCTGCTTTCGACCAACAATAATAATACCTATATGGACTTATAAGTCCCGGTCATTAAACTTTTAATACCCTAATACTGATCAACTTGCTCGTTACCTTGCATATCTACATTGTGACGTAGCTCTTGCATGTAAAACTTTTTTTTTTTAGACTTAATTCTGTAAATTCGTAAACAATATACGAAAAACTATGAGCGTTCAAATTGCTGATTTTAACTTTCTTCAAAATTCTTTATAAAACACGAGGAAAACAAATTCAGTAGCTCACTCAATTTATTATTAGGATTATTAATCTATAGACACAAACTTGATTAAAACTGCCTTTACCAAGTTTAAAAAATTGCACATGTAGTTATTAGCGTCAGGCAGACGAGTACACGATCTTACCCTATTGCGTATGGAGGAAGATAGTCTAATTGATGAAAAGTCTAATCTTATACTATGATATTACTTATATCTTTACTAGTTCTTGGTTCTAAAACGCATACGAAACACAAAACAGAAGATCACAGACAGTCCGTTTGAAGGTTTAGATCCAATAAATAAATAAATGTACTTTTCTGGCCAAGATTATAAAAATATCTTCGAGTCGTAAGCAAAATATTAATAGTATAAATAATGATTGTTTATAACAGCAAGATAGCTGTGATTACTGGTTGGATAAAATAATTTTTAAGTGGCTGATAGGGGCTTCTCCTATTTCGGTACGTTCATCAGTAGCTTCCCTGAATTGGTTAGTTAAATTTTCATTGCATAAACATATTGCTACTGGTAATTGAAAAACTGTACATATATACATTTTGAAATTACTATCAGAGAGAAATAATTACTAATCAACATTTAAGTATCTAACATACAATCAGTTTCTTTGTCAAATAAGTTTGATGCAGCGAGTAATGATTGAACCAGGTCTCTTGTTCTACTTAAATTATAGTGACTGGAATAGTTAATGACGTGATATTGTTTAATCATTAATAATACATTACATGGCAAATTTATTTCATATCATTATTTCAATCTTAATTTACATTTCTAATCAATTTCTTACACATTATAGCGTCCATAACTTCATTAAAGTTATTGGCACCAGGTGACAACAAACATATCACTCAAGATGGATTCCGGATATTGATACTAAACAAATAATAGAGAGTTTTACCTAAAAATAAAACTTACCTATTATTTTTTATTCAATATCCGGAATCCAGGTAAGGCCTACCTGGTGCATCATGAGTGCATAATGACAAGACAAAACCAGGTGCCTGCGCGCGCCAAGTAAGTAGTTCTACAACGATACTATAGGGGGCGCCACTTTGTATGGGAAAGGACCGGAAACGCTGACTGAAAAGGTAGAAAGACAGGTGCTTGACTCAAGATGGATTCCGGATATTGAATAAAAAATAATAGGTAAGTTTTATTTTTAGGTAAAACTCTCTATTATCCATAAATATCAATGTTTCTCGTTTACTTTTTGCAATATCTATCATGAAAATGCAATTTTATATTTTTTCTTTCATGGAGTAAAATACCCTATTCCTGGTAATGCACAAACGCCCTAATGCATCGCCCCTTTTTTCACGGTTCTGAGCTGATAATTATGCTACGACCTTAATGCGTAATAAAACTAAACAGTTTTAAAATTATATATTTGATAAAATCCTTTTATATCTATTTAATGTTGACTGGAACTTTTATTTCAGTGGCACCGTCAGTGCGGCCTCTAGAAACTAAAAAAACTGTTATGATCGAAAAGAACGTAACGCTACAATGCGATGCCGTTGGCTTTCCGATTCCTTTAATCACTTGGGAATTTAAACAAGAAGCAATTACAAAAAACACAAGCGATATAAGGTAATAACTTTAACAACATAATAGGTTGGGGAAAAAGTTTCTTCGCATTTTTTAAGAAAATTCAAAACATTTTTTAATATAGTTTATTTACATTTAACTAAAGTATGTAGGTACCATTTTGTTCGATAACTTTTTGCCATCTTGTAGGTAGGGACATGATCCCATTGCTATAGAAATTTTGGGACTTCTGGTCAAAATACCGCGACAAGTGGTTTTGGCAGTCCTCTTGTGATGTTAACCTGACACTGCCTAAAGAATTCTGAAGAGACCGAAACAGGTGGAAATCTGAAGGTGCAAGGTCAGGACTATACGGCGGATGCATTAACACCTCCCAGCCAAACTCTCTTAATTTTTGCTGAGTGGCTAAAGATGTGTGAGGTCTAGCGTTATCATGATGAAAAACCACACCCCTTCTGTTGATTAATTCCGGCCGCTTTCTCTCAACTTCTTGCTTTAATCTCATCAGTTGTTCGCAGTAGAGTTCAAAATCGATGGTCCTGCCTGGTGGTAACAGCTCATAATGAATAATGCCCTTCCAATCCCACCACATACAGCATCACCTTGTTGCGAGTTAACACGGGTTTCGCCACAGTCTGTGAAGCCTGGCCGGCCTTTGACCACGACCTTTTTCGCACGTTCTTGTCGTACGTGATCCACTTTTCATCACCAGTTATCAGCTTCTTCAAAAATGTTTCGGTTTCATTGCGTCGTAATAAAGAATCACAAATGAGTACACGGTTCATTAGGTTTCTTTCAGTGAGCTCGTGAGGTACCCAAATGTCGAGCTTTTTTGTGTACCCCAGTTTTTTTCAAATGCGCCAAAACTGTTTTGTGGTCAATTCCCAGTTCTTCAGCTACGTCGTAACTACTGACATGCCGATCTTGCTCCACTTTTTCAAAAATGGCATCCATTTTATCTGTAATAGGGCGACCAGAGCGACGTGCATCTTTGACATCAAAATTTCCGGATTGAAAACGCTTAAACCAAATTTGTGCTACTCTCACAGACACTGCACTAGGTCCATAAACATCGCAAATTTTTTTCGCGGCTTGCGTTGCATTTATACCTTTTTTGTAGTAAAATTTTAAAATGTATCGAATTTCTTCATTAGATTCACTCATCTTGGCGGTACGAAAAACAAATGAAAATCACACATTTTCCTAATTTGAATTTGAAATTATGTTCTTTAAAATTTAAACTTTCAATGATACCAAAACCAGCCAGATACAAATAGTATAGCCAAAGAGATTTTATTACAAGTTTATACATACTATAATGCGAAAAGACTTTTTCCCCAACCTAATATATAGAAAAGAAAAGGAAAAAAAAACACTTTAAAATATAATTTTGATCTTTCTTACCTCTTGTTGCAAATTATTATACCTACTATATTCAATTTAGTTTTGCCATATTTTTGTAACGCTTGCCATTTTCGTTTTTTTTACGTTTATGAAATACTTATAGTCCGCTGAAGAGTTATTTTATGAAGGTTTTTTTGAACCCTTTGCCACCGATTCGCCTTTCTCATTTAGGTACCCCTGTAATTACCGGAAGACACTAAATAGGCCATTAATGCGAACTAAAAACTTGTTTGTCTTAAATAAAATTACTTTTACGTTGTACTTAACTCACATTTTGTTATTTTGCTTTATAATCTAACAGAACATTGTGTGTTTTAGCTTTAATGGATACGGCAATTTATACATAAGCAATGCCAGTTCGAAACATGAAGGGAGCTACGCGTGCGTCGCGACCAATATAGTGGGGGTTGATAAAAGATATATACGTCTGATTGTCAATGGTAGGTCATCATCATTACAGCCTGTATTTCGCCCCACTGCTGGGACACAATGCTTCTCCTTGTCATCGAAGGAGGCTCAGGCAGTAGTCCACCACGCTTGCCTAATGCGGATTGGTGGACTGTAAGGTGATCAATACCCCTTTGCTGATTCATTAGTCGCCTTCTACGACACCCATTGGAGGATACGGAGTGATGCTATTCTATTCTGCCGGCAAATCATGGCTAATGGTAGGTTATTAAATTATTTTTCCCAAGGATGGTTGGTGTCAGGCATGCGGCCCGTGTATACCCAGTAGTTCCAGTGGAGTAGTCTCATGATGGAACTACTGTTATTTTTTCCCAGACGTTCAGGAACGATTTGGCCTACGTTGTCGACCCGGCTTTATTTGTTTTTTGAAAAAAATAAAAAAAGTTTATATCTACTTACGGAATATGAAATGAAACACATAGGTACACGCGGTACATGCTAATAATTACAACAAAATATTATTACAACATAATTTTTGATGTTTCCTGTTCTGTTGACTGTTGTTCATTATTTGATGTTTTGTTGAGTTACTTATAAGTGTGACATGTTACCATGAAGTTTTTATTAGTAAAATTATATTATAAATAACTAAATATAAACTATGCGTTTTATGCGTCTGAGTATCACACGGAACTACTGGGAAATTGAAATCCCAATAGTCCAGTCAATGGAACATCTGGGAAAAAAATACCAGTAGTCCCGTAATGGGACTACTCCACTGGAACTAGTGGGAAAGCGGCCGGCCGTAAAAATGATAGTAAGACTTTTATTATTAATTTATGACCGGTTGGTTATTAATTTATGTATTAAATTTAATGTAATGCCAAAATTATTTTGATGTAAATTCTTTATTTCAGAGCCACCAAAGATAGTTAATGAATATCTCGGCTCTTATATAGCCACAAATATCGATAAGGAATTGGTGTTGCCTTGTAACGTGACAGGGAAACCTAAGCCATATACTGCTTGGATTAAGGACGACATTAACCTGGACAATGGTACGCTTTTTAAGAATAAGCCTGAATAATACGTGATAAATTTAAGTCATTTTAACTGCACAGTAATTATTTCAATAATACCCGATCTCTCCCGCGTCTTCCCAAAGACCATAAATATTTGAAGCCGCCGTGGTAAAGTGGTCTGTAAAACCGCCTATACATCAAGCGACCGGGTTCGAGTTCTGGTATGGGCAAATGTTTGTGTGAAGAACACGTAAATTAGTTCATAAGCCGTGGTTCTTAAAATAAACAATTTCCCTCTTATTAAAAACATGTACTAAAGTTAGTCGAGGCATAAACCGGATGCTAACGTTATCTTCCACTAAGCAAATAAAAGAGGCATGGTCAGTTTTAAACCATGACTAACTGTAAATCCATGTTTTATAATAAGAGGGTTTAAGTTTATTTACAAAAAACCTAAATTATCTAAATATATAATGTTACGGTTTCGCGCCTAAACTGAACCGATATTGGTAAAAATTGTTATGGAAATAGTTTGAGACCCTGGAAAGGACATAGAATAGCGCGCTTTTTGGCGCGATAACCGACATTAACGTGAACGAAGCCGCGGGAGACCACTAGTTATGTATATTTCTCACATAAGGTCTTATTGATACCAAATTTTGTCTCTATATAATTGGTGTGATTGTTGAACTATATTAACATGAAGGTTTCAAATTTAATGCAAGTCAGTATTCACTCGGTACTGACCTAGTGTAAATTGATTTGGAGTCATTACAGCCCTATCGCGGAGTTCTGACTTCAATATTTCCGCTTACAGACTGCATATAAACGGTGAGATCAGTTCTCGGCGCCAGCACTGTTACTTGCCTTATGTAAAGCAGGCTTTATATTCCCACCAATGTTATTATTTCAGATGACAACTACTACATAGATTTCGACGGCAGCCTAACTATCAAGAACCCAAAAGAAGAATTGAGTGGTCTCTACACGTGCGTTGCCTTGAGCAGTACTGGAGAAGCCAATGTCACTGTACCCGTCGAAATATACTGTGAGTAACAACCATACTAACACCCGTATTAACAAACATTACTATGAGATCTCACAGTGCGCCTGGACGCACTGGGTCGTAAAAATAATAGACAATTCTTGAGTGGGAATCGGCATTATGCGTAGATATTTAAAAATTAACGTACAGATAAGGCAAGCTAGCTATATTATGTCAAAAGCAACGTCCAGATTAAAGTTGAAGTAATAAAACTTCGGTCAATTCAACGGAGTGAACTGCGCAACAGAAGCGAACCAATCACAGAGCTATACAAGGTGTGAAAAGACCTAGGACAAATCTACGCATTCTATACATCAAAACATGAAACATATTTTAAAAATTATTTCTGCAAAACGCTTTAATTTTTTGGTGTTAAATAAAACTCCAAAAAATATCGCGCAATGCATAGAGCGCGCAAGTCGCGCGGCGCTTAGCAACTTGGAGACGTGCGCGACGTTCGGTGGGCTGAGTTGAATGGCCCCGAAATTGAGTGGTTACATTGAGCGCTGACGTTTTAAAGCCATTTTTTAATATGAAATAATTAAAATTTGGATAATGTTTCTTTGGACAAAAATTAAGAATATGTTTTCATAAAATCTCAAAAAAAATTCTAACTTTGACATTCAATAACTTCATAACTTGGTCAACGCGTCCACCCGGATTGTGGAAGGTGCGGGTTCGAGTACCGCCTGAGGCAAGTCGATTTTTTTCAGTGCATTTTTCTAACTTCATAACTATTAATTTCGTAGATATAGTCTATAAGAAAAAAATAGTCCTAATGATCAGCGGAGTACCTAGTTCTCGGCTTTGTCCTAGGTCCTTTTACATATTTCTCGTGAGACAAAAGGAATGTTAGACAATAAAATAAAACCATTTCCAAAATTACACAAAAGCGTAACTAAATAAATACAGTTGAAGTTATACAATGAATCTAAAATTTAGAAAATAAATCGAAGACCGAAATAAGTGAAAGGGCAATTGAAAATAAAACTATTATATGGTAAATAACCTCTTTCAGTACGCTAGTCGAGGAAATCAATGGCGCCGCGGTCGTGCGTTCTGAATCTGTGTAACGATCACGAAAGATAACCTAACAAGTGTGCAGCCTATTAACATTTACAATTACATTTGTCGGAATTCAATCAGTGGATATCTATACTTTTCGCCTTATTCTTGACACAAAATCTGTCCACATTGGTCTTCTGATTTTAGCAGTTTAACTGTGTAACAAAAAAACTAATTATTTTCAGCTGTGCCTGCACAAATGCAGTCAGAAGAATCTCAAACCAAAGTATCCGTACTGGAAGGAACGAATGCGTCCGTCCTTTGCCCCATCAAAGCCTCACAAAAGGACCAAGTCAAATGGTATAAGGTTCGATATTACTACTTAAAGATATTTTCACGAAATGCCCACTTGAGAAATATGCGCGTGCAGTCCCTTACAATAAATGAAACTTCTTAAAAAGAAGTTAGAAAATAAAAAAAAAACAAGCTAGAAAATAACAAGCAAGTATCAATGAGAGTGGTTAAGATAACATATGGCGCCACTTACACAAGAGGTTTTGCTGTTAAAATCATATGAAATTCCCGCCACAGGAACATTATTAAATAGGCAAACTATTTATGAATAAAAACCGGACAGTAACGACAGTTGACTGGACCTCGCGTTACAGTGCTGCCATCTGGCGGATACTGTCTTAGAAAAACTCGTTAAATTAAAATTTTTGGTTTTCAATTTATTACCAACTGCTACGTAGTGTTTTTATTTATTGACTATAGCTGAAACAGTGAATTTGCTTGTCACTTATGTGTTCATTTGAATCGGCTCTCACGGAATCGTACCCAATATGACTAGGCAGAGAGAGAAGTCATAGTGGTGGAGGTGACTGAATGAATGAATGATTCACATATTTTTTATCAGTACAACGTTTGTGGGGGATTCTAGTTTTTATATAAATATATAAACAACCGTACATTATTATGTTCATTCCACAAACATTAATCCCTACTAGCATTGGAACCCGGGCTGCTTGATACGTAAGCAGGCTTACTGTCCACTCCACCACGACGGTTTCAAAGGTTAAATAATTTTCCTGGCCGGCTCCCAATTTTATTTGTGGTCGGCGTAATATAATATGTTTTCTCTTCCATGCATCTCGTTCTGCCATCATCGCAGCATTAACTGCTTTCTTTTCCATATCATCTCTCACACAATCTGTCCATTATTCTTCGGTATTCCTCCCTCCACACCGGTCCACATCCTACTAATAGTATAAACGTTAAAGATTGTATGGATAGATGTCTTGATGTGTGTTTGTTACTCTTTCACGCAAAACCTACTAAATGGATTTTAATAAAACTACAATAATATAGCTCTTACATCAGAATAACATAACGGATGTAAAAAGACGTATGACAAAGCCGAGAACTACGTATTCCGCTCATCATTAGGACCGTTTTTTGACGTGACAACGTCTTATAATTCGATAAAGCCGGCTGCACGCACGAAAAAACATGACGCATGCGGCGTTACCTCGCTCTGAGGCGTTCCATGTAAGGCTTGAAGTGCAAGCAAAAATCTATTAAACAAATGAAATAAAATTTTCGTAATTTGAATTTGGAATTATGTTCTTTAAAATTTAAACTTTCAATGATACCAAAACCAGCCAGATACAAATAGTATAGCCAAAGAGATTTTATTCTTTTGAAAAATGCTACCATTCCATCAGTATTTTCTTAAGACGTTGTCACGTTCAACTATCGTCAGTAAACCGACTTTACAGACAACCAATTTGTAATGAGATATCGCTTAATGTTTTTTCTTCTAGACTATACCTGGGAATTAATATTTATAGAGTTATGTTAAAAAAAAGATTACTATGAAAACAAATCAAAAACATTATTTCTTAATTTTTGTCCAAAGAAACATTATGAAAATTTTAAGTATTTCGTAACAAAAAATGGCTTTAAAATGTCAGCGCTCAATGTAACCACGCAATATCGTGCCCATTCAAGTCAGCCAATTGAACGTCGCGCACGTCTCCAAGTTGCTAAGCGCCGCGCGCTGTATCCATTGCACGATATTTTTTGGAGATTTTTAACACCAAAAAACAAAAATCGTTTCCCAGCAATATTTTTTTTATTTGTTTCTTGTTTTGATGTATAGAATGCGTAGACTTCGGCTTTGTCTTAGGTCAGTTTAAACCCTGTATAGTATAGTCTATAATTTATACTGATACTGCGCAGACGAAGTCGCGGGCAGAAGCTAGTATCTAAATAAATTACTTTAACCGTAGGATGCGAGGCTCATATCAGAAGGCTTGCTACATATCAGCAACGTATCTCGGCCCAAGTATTCCGAGTACGCGTGTGTGGTCGCCAACGTAGCGGGGTCAGCCTTCGCTAAGGTCCGGGTCGAGGTTGAGTGGCCGCCGACACTTGAACCCGGCACCCACGTGGAGGTTATCAGGGGCAACGATTGGTACCTTGATTGTGCGGCTGACGCGAAGCCGGCGGCTAAGGTTGGTTCCTTGTGTATCCTAACTAATATTATAGTACTAGGTGGTAGGCCTAAGTAAATATAGAGTTGTCTGGGTAGGTACTACCCGCCTTTCTTATTTCAGCCGTGAAACAGATTGCTGTGTTTCGGATTGAAGGGAAAGCTACCCAGTGTAGTGACTGGCCATGGAAGGCATGTTATCTTAGGCCTCGTGACGGTATCCACTTATCACCGGGTGGGCTGTCAGCTTGTTTGTCATCTACTTGTATAAAAAGCGAGTTTGTTTGTTTGTTACGCTTTCACGCTTAACCACTGAACCGATTCTCACTGAAGAGTAACTAGATTTCTTGTTAAAGATAAGTATAAGGTATGTTTTACTTATCATAATAAGGTAGGTATTATAAGTCTATGTTTACTACTAAGTAGTTAATAGTGATTTCCCTAGTTGTTATGGCAAAAGTAACCTCAAAATCACTAAAGATTTAACCAATAATTATTTCTCTAAAGTGTCCGTCAATAATCCTTATGTCTAAACTAAATTACTTGTAATTATGATCTTCAAGAATATTTTTTCATGATTGTTGGTTCTTAGGCAAACAAGGACATTTTTGGCGCGATAACCGACATTGAAGCGAGCGAAGCCGCAGGCGACCGTTAGTATTTAATAAGTATGAAATAGTTCTTTGTTATGTATGAAACACTTTTTACGAGTCCGGGTTTTTTATGTTTTGTATTTTTATAAGCAACACCAGCCTATTCTAAAAATAAGTCATTTCTCACTTCGATTTCAACTCTGTCAAACGCTAACAAATATTTTTGATCAATATGATTCTTTGAATTATATCTAACTAGCGACCCGCCCCGGCTTCGCACGGGTGCAATGCTTATGTAAATATGCATGTATTATACATATAAACCTTCCTTAAGAATCACTATCTATTAAAAAAAACCGCATCAAATCGGTTGCGTAGTTTTAAAGATCTAAGCATACATAGGGATAGACAGACGGCGGATAGCGACTTTGATTTATACTATGTAGTGATGATGTTATAGAAAATAGCTAGCTTTTTTTTCCATTTCATCCGACAAAATAAGGGATTTGCCTATGAGACAGGTGAAATTGAAGAAGTGTCGAAGTGAAAAGTGGGTTCTTTACAGAATAGCACGACAGGTTAGGTAGATATCTCTTATAGCGTTTCCACACTATCCGGATCCAATGTCATGAATAAAATTATAGATATAGTGGATGGTCGCCAGCTTAGACAAGTTGAATGGTCTAAGGTCGCCAGTGAACGCATATATAAAATATGAAAGCAGCCCTTTCATACTAGCTTTGATTAAAAGTCGACAAACAAATATGAAAGCCACACATAGCAGATAAATAACAATACACGATATAATCCTCCACGTTAAAATGACTTTAAATATGAAATTTTTAGATCTACATAAAATAGAAGCGCTTCGCCATTTTAGAAACAAGATTAATGTTCGACGACAGTGACAACCAAACTAAACCGAGCTTTGGCGTACTTTTGAAGCCCCGCCCACTTTGGCGGACTTTTTCGTTGGACCATTTCAAAGCGTCAGAAATACTTCCATTTTTATATGCGTTCACTGACGGTGGATGGAAACACATCGTACGATTGTTATTGAGCATTTTCTGTCCTCGCGCGACGACTTGCGAGGTTTAATTCAGATACACTGAAGAAATCCTGTATGATTTAATCTTGCGATGAGAACGCATCGCACCAATTAGGACGACGCCTTAGATTCGCTTAAATGGCCCATAAGGTTTCTTTTAGCGAATATTTAGCGACACTTGTGTTTTTACTTTCAGACTAAATGGCTATTCAACTCAAAGCCTATGATATTTGAAGATAAAGAGCGTTTAAAGCTTCTAAATGTAGAAGTGCGGCACATTGGTACTTATGAGTGTGTGGCCACCAACAAACATGGGACAGCGAGGAGACAATACACTTTGGACGTATTAGGTGAATATTGTTACTTTCTCGCATACTTAGTATAGGATCTTAGAAGTACAAATTTCAAAGATTTGATGAAACAATGTTTACCATAAAAACATAAACACAAGAGTTAAGCAATCGAGCGAAGTCCAAAACCGCATCGATTGCTGACTACGCAGCAGATGCATCTTTATTATAATTAGTAAATAAGCTAATTTAGCAATAAGCCATTTTAATTAATATTATAACTTGTACTCAGTCTTGTAGTAACGCTCTAAGAATAAACTTGTATTTTTAATTAAATAAATTATTTTTTTTATAATAATTTCGCCCGCCGTAACTTAACTGGCGCAGTCGGTAGGATCGCGGCACTCATCTCGAATAAAACTCTTCGGTAAAAGAGTGAACGTTTCCGAGCGTTACCCTCGCGATCCGATAATAGAACCTACGTACGGCGGCTATCTCGCGGGAGTTCTGGAGAATTAGAAGTCCTGCTGTTCTACAAGACCCGGCTGGAGATGCAGAGATTACTTGGGTAAGTGCTTATTGTTTTCCCAGTTTCCTTTGCTCTATTTCCTGTCGTTATTTATTTTAATATATTTTCGTATGTTTTGTGCTAAAATCGCCATTATTATACTTAGATTATTCCTTTAGCTAAAATCGCGATAGGAAATTTGTTTACAACGTCTGAGCGTTAACGAACAATAGATAGATCATATTACCTACTTGTTTACTACGTCATATTGGAACCAATTAGTAAAGTTATTAAATTAATTAATGAAGATATCTATTTATAGCCTTAACATACATATAGTTGAGCCCTGCTTTGCTCGTCTTAGATCTTACTTATTATCCAGTTAATTCTAAATATATAATATTAAAACGCCTAAGTAATTTTATAAAGACTAACTAAAAATAACATTATAATGGCCATGTCAGGAACTGATTTATCTAACTTCAAATTCATAAGCGACCTTGTGCCGCGCTATGACGGTAACCCGAAAACGCTTAACTATTTTATTAGGGAGGTAGAAAACGTCATGCTACTACTAGACTCACCGGCTAGGGATCATCCCGCGCTTACTTGCCTTATTAAGAGTAAGTTAAGCGGAGCTGCCATCGATGCTATTGCTCTCGAGGATTCTCTAGATAACTGGCAATCAATTAAGGCCGTCCTAACTCGCAGGCTAGGAGACCCTCGTAATGAAATACAAGTTATGCAGGAGTTGAGTCGCTTACGACGTAATAGACAAGAGGATGCTGAAGCTTTTGGCAAGCGCCTCAGAGAACTGTTAGATACTCTTAATTCGATAGGTAAACATAGCGATAGGAGTTATTATGAAAATATGGTTATAGAACAGTATACAAATAATTTAGATTTTAACGTTTCTATAGGCGTACGTATTGCTAAGCCCTCTACCCTGGAATCAGCAATAGTGGTAGCCAGACAGGAAGAGGCTCGGTTGGCGCACAATAAATTAAATAATGTGCCTAACCCTAATCATACTCAAGCTAGACCAAAAGATATACCGAGGCCTAATTGGCAGACGTCTCAAATGAACCAACCTTATAAGTTAGGGCCTCCATTTCAACAACAGAATTTGACTAACCCTAATTATGTCGTACCACGTAACTGGCACCTTGACCAGAAACCACAATTTGCACAGCCGATGAACCCATGGAAAAGCAGGTCTGGCTCAGGTAATGTTCGTGCCAGCGGGTCAGGAGTTCTTAGGAATTCAGGGAACTTCAGGCAGCAGCCAAACGTCCCGCAACAACAGGTAAACCCACCGCAGGTAGTCTCAGACGCCACGATGAGGTCAGCCACCAAGCCCGAGCGACCACACTTCTCGCATGAGGAGTTGTTCTACACAGACCAGGAGTATTCAGGTAACTACGAGCCTTACTACGAACAATGTGAGTATTATAGCCAGCCATCACAAGGCGCGCAAGATCACGAGTTAGCTGAGGAAGCTCCAGAGGAATCACCATACCAGGATTTTCAACAGGAGAAGAACAATACCGATCACAGCTGATCAGTACCATAGAATTCAATTACCAAGGTAAAGATCATCTACCATATATAAAATTAGGCGATAATAAAGGTAAGTTTTTATTAGACACAGGAGCATCTCGTTGCATGATAGCTCCTGACGTAATAGCAAGTACTGCCTTTGAACGTTACGTCACACGCGAACCCTTTTTAGTAAAAACCGCGCACGCAACGTCTCGACATGATTACATCGCGAACTTACCGTTACCACCAGAATTTAACACAAGTAAATTTCATAAATTTTTGATATTCGACTTTGACCCTAAATACAAAGGACTTATAGGTATGGACTTATTAAAAGAACTTGGATGTAATATAGACTTTAAAAACAAAGTACTAAGGACTTGTAACTCAGAAATACCTATTTACTTAGACTATCCGATTACAAAGATCAAAGTAGAACCTCGATGTGAAAAACTCATTGTAGTTAAGACTAATCATATAGATGGACAATACATTTGTGACGACTATTATTGGACACAAGGTGTTAAGTCACCCTCTGCAGTGGTTACAGTGAGAAACAGACAGTTTCAAACCTCTGTAGTAAATTACACAGAACAAAGAAAAATAACTTTTAATAGTACTCCCTTACCACTTGAACCATTAACAATACAATTAACAAAAGACATTGAAACACATAAAATTAATAACTTTAACATACAGACAGACGTAGACATAGATAGAGAACTTAAAGAAAACTTAAATAAAATTAGAACAGACCATATGAACGACGAGGAGAAACGGGAGATCACGAAAATGTGCTTCCTGTATAGAGATTTGTTCCATTCTGAAAATATTCCTTTGTCTTTTACCCATACTGTAAAACACGAACTAAGACTGACTGATGAAACCCCAATTTTCGTTAGAAGCTACAGACAAGCTCCGCAACAAAGAAAAGAGATCCAAAACCAGGTAGATAATCTCCTGAAACAAGGAATTATCAGAGAAAGTATTTCACCCTGGTCATGCCCCGTCCATATCGTCCCTAAAAAGGCAGACGCATCCGGGAAGGTTAAATGGAGACTTGTTATTGACTACAGGAGACTCAACGATAGAATCATAGAAGACAAGTACCCCTTACCTAACATACATGACATACTTGACAGATTAGGTCGTGCACAGTACTTCACAACCCTCGACTTAGCAAGTGGGTACCACCAACTTGAAATGCACCCTAACGACATCGAGAAAACAGCCTTTACCACAGAAAGGGGACATTACGAATTCTTAAGAATGCCCTTCGGCCTTAAGAATGCACCCAGTACTTTCCAACGTTTGATGGATCATATACTTAGAGGATTAGATAACGTATTTACTTACCTTGATGACGTCATTATTGTGTCTACGTCATTACAAGAACACCTAGAAAAACTTAGACAAGTATTTGACAGATTTAAGACACATAACCTTAAAATTCAGCTCGATAAATCTGAGTTCCTACAAAAACATGTTAAGTTCTTAGGACACGAACTAACCAACCAGGGATTACAACCTAACAAAGATAAAATCAAAGCGGTTCTCAATTTCCCTATCCCACAGACACAGAAGGACATAAAATCCTTTTTGGGATTAGTCGGCTATTATAGAAAATTTATTAAAGACTTCGCGAAATTAACAAAACCTTTAACATCGTGCCTTAAAAAGAACGCAAAAGTTATCCATTCAACTGAATTTTTAGATGCAATAGATAAGTGTAAACAAATTTTGACTAATGCCCCTCTCCTTCAATACCCTGACTTTGACGAACCTTTCATCTTGACCACAGACGCTTCTGACGTAGCTTTAGGTGCCATTCTATCTCAAGGGAATGTAGGATCTGATAAACCAGTGGCGTACGCATCTCGAACGCTGTCAGATACAGAATCTCGGTACTCAACAATTGAGAAAGAGTTACTGGCCGTAGTGTGGGCAGTTAAATATTTTAGACCATATTTGTATGGCCGTAAGTTTACCATCTATACTGACCACCGACCTTTGATGTGGCTTATGTCTCTTAAAGACCCCAATTCCAAATTAACCCGATGGAAATTAAAGCTTGCTGAGTATGACTATAGAATAGTTTACAAAAAGGGTAGACAAAACACAAACGCAGATGCGTTATCCCGAGCAAAAATTTACCACAAAAGTATAGACTCTTTGGCCGTTAATTTAGAAGATAACAATGATGACGATATTATAAATAGAATATTTGATGATGCACGTAGAGAGGCTGAAACAGGTAATGATGTCATAAATGTTAATGACGTCATAAACGTCAATGACGCAGAACGTGACACTTGCAATGACGGTGACCCTGACGTAGAAATGTTAAGTGACGTACAATCCCAAACTGACCGAATGACGACAACAACAAGTGTAACAGCTGACCCTGACTTGATCTCGACAAACCATACGCAGCCGGATAACGAAAACAAAGGTATCCCAATCTTGTCAGACGCTATAGACAAGCAGCTTAAACAATTTCATATAAGATCATCCCCGGGATCAACATATAGAGTTGAAGATAGGTCCACAAATTCAAGGACAGTTATAAAGGACGTCTTCATACCAATTAACAATACAGAAGCCGAAATAGTTAAATTCCTGAAAGAACATACAATAGCAGATCGTATTTTTCATTGTTATTTCCATGACGAACATTTATATTTAGCCTTTTCTAGAGTATACACAACAATTTTTAATGATAGAGGACCGAAATTGATTAGATGCACATCTCGCATAACTTTAGTAGAAAATAAAACAGAACAACAAGAACTAATTAAAAGATACCACGAAGGCAAATCAATGCATCGAGGTATCCAGGAAACTTATAAGAAATTACACAGGAATTATCACTGGACCAGCATGTTATTGACTGTCCAGAGATACATTAACCAATGCGAAACCTGTCTTAAGGCTAAGTACGAGAGAAATCCGTTAAAACCACCATTAGCTCTTACAGAAACACCCACTAAACCATTGCAGCATCTTTTCATGGATCTTTATTCCACTGGAGGTGCAACATTTTTAACTGTGATTGATAACTTTTCAAAATTAGCTCAAGCCATTCCACTAAATGCGTCAAGTAGTGTTCATATAGCAGAAGCTTTATTACAGATATTTTCGACAATGGGCTTACCTTTAAAGATAACTACTGACTCCGATAGTAAATTTGATAACGACGTTATTAAAGAAATATGTACTTTACATGACATCAACATACACTTTACGACACCCTATAACCCCAACTCTAATTCCCCCATAGAACGTTTTCATTCCACCCTTGGTGAAATAATAAGAATACAGAGAATGACTAATAAAGACGACCCTATACAAACTCTATTGAAATACGCTCTAATCGCTTATAATAACTCAATCCATTCGACCACAGGATATACACCCCGTGAACTTTTGTTTGGCCATACAGCGTCTAGGAACCCTTTAGAACTATATTATCCCAAAGAATTCTACCAAGACTATGTTATTAAACACCGTCTTAACGCAGAAGCGGTTCAGGAATGCGTGGCAGCTATCATGTCGAAAAACAAGGAACAGGTAATAATGAAACGCAACCAGGCAGCCGAGGAGATCATGTTTAAGGTAGGAGAAATGGTATATAAACAGGTCGCCAAAACTGCAAGGAATGATAAAACAAAACCTGTTTTCAAAGGGCCATATAAGATCATTCATCTACACCCTAACAATGTGGCTGAGATCATAGGTAGCCACCCAAATTCTAAGTCTATTAGGGTACATTATAAGCTCTTACGAAGGCCGCACCTTGTTCCAGGGTCCTCCTCACAGGAGCCTTCGTGCTCAACGCAGCCGCCGAATTGACACTTACCCCTGTTGACAATGTTAACGGTATTCTGTTGCTGAAACAAGGTCAAATCCTAAAACAGGTGGATACTTTTAGTCTGGCTTGTGTCTATAATGTAACCTATATTCATGAAGTATCTCTAAAATTAATAGCTCTTTATGTTAACACAAAAGAAGCTGAAAATAATGAGGATTTACATAGAACTTATAAGGATCAAATAGAACATAGTTTAAATTTAATAAGTAAGAAGATTATTTTTATAGCACCGCAACATCGAGTAAGACGTGGTATTATTAACGGATTAGGTTCAATTGTGAAAGCAATTACGGGTAACTTAGATCACGAAGATGCTCTAAAGTTTGAAAAGGAAATAGCTAGCTTAAAAAGTTCAGTCAACAACATTAGAACATCAGAGAAAAGGACGTTATACTTGGCAGAAAATACAATCAAAGAGTTTAGTAATCAAATAAAGAAATTAAGTATAAATCAAAATAAATTAGTTGAGATGTTAACAAATACCACTACTAGTAATAACTTAATGATAGATCAAATGCACTTTTTAGATTTATATATTCAGATTAATCTTAGCTTACAGTTAGTTTTAGATAAGTTAGTAATCTTAGAAGATGCAATGACGTTCGCTCAGTTAGGTGTAATGCATCCTAGTATCATACCTCCTCATAACTTGATAGACGAATTACAAAATATGCAGAAATTGCATTCACTTACGCCGGTTGATACGGTTAACATGAGGAACCTTTATAAAATAGAACAATCAATTAGTGTTAAAGCTTACAGCACAGAACATACGCTAACATTTATACTTGAGATCCCATCCATTGACAACAACCTATATGACCTTATCCACATCTTCTCAATTCCTGATAAACAAAACCTTACCATTATTCCAAAATCCAAATACCTCATACTGGGAAACGATGAGTACGCATACCTAGAAGACAGCTGCAAGAAGATCACCCAGAACGCACAGCTATGCCCTTCACTGAACACCCAGCCCATGGAGAAGACAGATGACTGCGTAATATCCCTGATAAAACATCAAGAAACAAGCTGCATAAAGGCAAGAATGAATCTGAAGCAAGGAAAGGTGCAGAAACTCCAAGACAACAAGTGGTTATTAATACTGAATGAAGAAACTACCCTGAAGACACGATGTGGACCGAAGTCTGACTATAGGAGAGTAGCAGGAATCTATATAGCTAGCATCTCAAGTGATTGCCAAATAGACATCTTGAATAGAACACTCAAAAGTAATATAAACACCATATCCATAGATGAAATCATCCCATTACCGATCCAGAGGTTCAACCCAACAGACAGCATACGTTACAACCTACAGCTTGAAGACATCTCCTTGGACAGCATCCATGAACTGGTAGACCGAGCACAAGACATTCAAGATAACAATGACATGGATTGGACATTCGTTATGGCAACACCGAGTTGGTCGTCAGTAGGACTTTACCTCATCCTCATAACAGTTATCGTCTGGAAGCTGCATCAATGGAGACAACACCGACCTAGACAAGATACAGAACGTACCGAGGACGCTACGGGAAGCTGCGGGACGCGCTTCCAACTTAGGGAGGGAGGAGTTAAGCAATCGAGCGAAGTCCAAAACCGCATCGATTGCTGACTACGCAGCAGATGCATCTTTATTATAATTAGTAAATAAGCTAATTTAGCAATAAGCCATTTTAATTAATATTATAACTTGTACTCAGTCTTGTAGTAACGCTCTAAGAATAAACTTGTATTTTTAATTAAATAAATTATTTTTTTTATAATAATTTCGCCCGCCGTAACTTAACTCAAGCACTGTCAAATTTCGACAGCGAAAGCAGTGCCTCGGTGGCGTAGTGGTTAACGCAGCCGCCCGGATTGCGGAAGATGCTGGGTTCGATTCCCGCCTGGGGCAAGTCGATTTTTTTCAGTGTATTTTTTCTAGTATTACGCGTTTGTAAACGTAAAAATTATTCCATAACAATTATATGAAATAAGATTTTGATAGACAGCGTGTGTGGCACACGGATAAAAAAGGCACGGCTCATGGTTTGCTTTAGCTATGATATATGGTATAAGCACAGCGTAAAAACATACAGTGGTTCGACGCCTTTGATGTTGAGGAGTATGCCGCTTTGGTCTGGACAGTATGCAGTAGACATAGGCGTCGTCCTAATTTTCATCGATCGTACGATGTCACGATGCGTTCTGATCGCACGATGCAAGTAATGTTTCTGTGCTCGCGCGATGATTTGCGAGCTCAACCAGGAAACTAAAGAAACCTTTTATGTTGAACTCATCGTGCGATGTAGTCGATGTAGTCATCGTAGCATCGTACGATCGTTTGCCAATGAGGACGACGTCATACAGTGGACCAGCATCTACCGAACGAGTGTATGGCAGTTCGGGGGCGCCCCCGCTTCACTCTCGTACCGCGTCCCTCTCGATTGCCCTGTCTTGACGTGCTCGTTGGCTGACTGTAAGAACTATATACTGCGGTATGAGCATGAAAATGGTTCCGTACCTAAAGGGTAAAACGAGACCCTATTACTAAAACGCCGCTGTCCTTCCGTCTGTCACCAGTCTGTACCTCATGAACCTTGATAGTTAGACAGTTGATATTTTCACAGATGATGTATTTCTGTTGCCTATATAACAACAAATACTACTAAACAGAATAAAATAAATATTTAAAGGGGCTCCCATACAAGAAACGTGATTGTTGTTGCTTGACTTTGATCTACAGGGTTACAGGAAAAGTCGACCTAGATCCGTTAAGGGCGTGTAGTACACATCATTTCTGAATGATTTCACTATGGAACCCCCCATCCTAAACTTAACCGTTTTCGAGATATTCGAGTTTTAATTTTTTTATGAAAATGCCCAATTTTTCGGCTATTTAATTGAATATTTTGATTTCTTTTTATTCTAATGATTATTTTTTTGGTTTTTTACATGAAGAATGAGATGGTTAATGACCTCAATGACTAAAATTGCATGTAAGTTAAGTAAATAGGTCATTGCAGACGATCGAAACTTAAGAAAATAAGTACAAATTATAAAAAAATATTTTTCTTTTATGGATATCTCAAAAAATTATTATGGCACTTGCTCTGCAGATGTGCTTAAAAACATCTACATTTTATCAGCTATCCAACGAGGTATAACAATCTAGGGTTGTATTTAAAGTCATAGAAAAAAACATAGTTGAAAAGGTTCGCACAAGCTCGGACTGAGTACATACGACGCTATCCCGACCGTCGAGTATCTGATGTGAGCGTTTTCGACGGAGTTTACCGACGACTTCGTGAAACTGGCTCTGTTTTGCGACGACGTACGGACTTAGGAAGACCACATGTCATTGATGACGACGAGGAACAAGACAACGAAATCAAAATTTCTTAAGAGGTGACTTAGGTGACCTATTAGATGATCTCCCATTACAATTACTGCGGGACATGTGGTTTCAACATGATGGCTGCCCTGCTCATTTCAGAAGAAGCGTTAGGGATTGGTTGGACACTAACTATCCTAACAAATGGATTGGACGAGGTGGGCCTTTACCCTGGCCAGCCAGATCTCCCGACCTGACCCCCATGAATTTTTATGTATGGGGGCACATGAAGAGCCTCGTTTACAGTGAGCTCAACCCCATATCGTCAGTGGAAGTTCTCAAAGAAAGGATAATTAATGCTGCTAACGACATAAGAAGAACATTAACCACTGGTGTAGTGAAAAGTGGACTACGTGAAAGAATTAGAAAATGTGTGCGAAATAGAGGTGGACACATAGAACATGAACTATAAAATTTTATTCAAAAACATTAGGTGAATTACTGAATGATCTCCTAGGTCAGGATAGCGGGACATCGATGGATGCATGAAGATTGTACCTAGCCGAGGGAGGCCGTTCAGTAGTGGAAGCCAGTAGGCTGAAATGATGATGCTGAACTTAAGTCAAATTAATTAGATTAAATAAGCGCTATTTATTCTGACTGCCCCATGTAGCCTTAGAAACTAAGTTTCACCGTTAGACCTACTACCTGAACCTTTTCAACTATGTTTTTTTCTATGAGTTTAAATACAACCCTAGGTTGTTATACCTCGTTGGATAGCTGATAAAATGTAGATGTTTTTAAGCACATCTGCAGAGCAAGTGCCATGATAAATTTTTGAGATATCCAGAAAAGAAAAATATTTTTTTATAATTTGTACTTATTTTCTTAAGTTTCGATCGTCTACAATGACCCATTTACTTAACTTACATGCAATTTTAGTTATTGAGGTCATTAACCATCTCATTCTTCATGTAAAAAACCGAAAAAATAATCATTAGAATCAAAAAAATTCAAAATATTCAATTGAATAGCCGAAAAATTGGGCATTTTCATAAAAAAAATTAAAACACGAATATCTCGAAAACGATTAAGTTTAGGATGGGGGGTTCCATAGTGAAATCATTCAGAAATGATGTGTACTACACGCCCTTAACGGATCTAGGTCGACTTTTCCTGTAACCCTGTATATTGATAACGATAACAGGTAGACGCTAGAAATATTCAAAGAATATTTAGTTATTTCACTCTAAAAATAAAAATTAAATTAAAATAAATTAATATTTAAGGGGGCTGCCATACAACAAACGTGATTTTTTTGCCGTTTTTTTATAGATAATGGTACAGAACCCTTCGTGCGCGAGTCCGACTCGCACTTGGCCGGTTTTTATAAACCTGGGATGTGCACATTTTCATTATTCTCCATTTTGATGAAAAAGAGAATATTATAGTAATTGGTTTTCAATTGATCTGCAGTGCCACCCTTCATATCAGAATTTGACTACTTGGAAGTGCAGCTAAAAGAAGGATCCGATGCCGCGCTCGAGTGCAACGCCAAAGGTTCCCCAATACCAGACATCAAGTGGACTTTCAAGTAAGTTTTGTTAAATTTTTTAAAACACTAAATATGAAAAGCCAGTACACGGTTCGCTCTTGTATTGTGGTTTTGTAGTCGAATATCAAAAAATAAAATTTGATGAATTAATACTTAAGTTTACTTAGATCTTTTGCGTCGAAAATAAGATTAAGAAAAATATATTTTTTTCTTCATAAAATCAACAGTTTTAATTTCACTTCGATACGACGCTATTTACAAAGTTCTAACTCCGAGAGTTCGAACCCGTGACATTTGGACCTGAGACCGACGGGCTAGCCACTATATCACAGAGAAAATTAATTCACATTTATATTTATTTACTAACCCGTATATTAGAGCGAGATAGATAGACAAGACTATTTCATATACACACAGACGGCCAAGGTAGGCATGTCAGCCACGTAGAAAAGACAGCTACTTTTCATGCACACATGCGCATTACTCAGACATTGGTGCATTATTTTGGTCTGCCCCTAGTCGATATATTGCAAATCTATAAACGACAGTAATTATAAATCTATGCTTTATCCTTCAATTTGCTTAGATACCAAACATATTTATGGTTTTAAGGCAACATTAGCTTTCTTTTAAAAACTGCACAAGGCAAGATTGTCCTGAGCTGTAACATGAAAATTACAGTTCCTAACAAAAACAAAAATATGCTTAAAAAAAGTCTCTTCTTTAGAGATTTAAACGTCGCGGCGCGGTTTAACCTACCGATCAAACCACAGTCGACGAGTGTTTTTCCATCACTTGATATTGGCAGTAGTGGTTGTTAACCCGACCGATTGCCATGAAACACAAAAGATGATGATATTCCCTTCGTTCGCACTACTTAAAGATGTAATAGCTTTTTTCTCCGGTCGGATAAATCCTTTAACAGGAGGGTCAGTGAAGATGATCGCCTAGATTTATTTCACTGCAGTGAACAACAAATCAGGAATTACATTGCTCAAAAATGTTGAATTTATTACATTGCTGGATTATTTCTATAAATGGAAGCTTGTAATTAGCGTACAGTAAATTATAATATGTTTTTCTATTGTAAATAAGGCTGTAAGCTATCCCAATGAAATAAAATAAACAACTTCAAAAGATCTATTATTTTATTGTAGCAATACCAATTGGAAGTTGGAAAACTCGACTCTAGTCAATAGAAATGTAAGCTCCAACTCTGAAGGCATATTCCGTTGCGACGCTACCAACAAAGCAGGAAACTCGTATATACAGTATAGTGTGACTGTCGTATACGGCGCAAGAGTACAAGATATAGTACTGTACAACGGAGGAGAGGGTAGTACTGTACTGAAACGGGTAGAGTTAGTGGTAAGTGGAGGAACTTTATTTATTATGGTATTTTTTCGTAGTAAGGCGATGTGATGTTTTGAGGAAAGTTGAAAGTAACACCAGGGTTTGACGCATACCGTCCCATTCGCATTTCGTCACGAATTCAAAAATGGTCCCATTCGCAAAATGGTCACACTCAGATAAAAGTTTTTTTGAACATTTTCTACCTAATGAAATGAAATGAAAAAGCTCTTTATTTAAATGGACTTTGCTAAGTACTTTTTAATCGTCAAAAGCCCTACCACCATTTCGGGACGTAATAATTATTTTACTTCAATAATTATTAGTAGGTATGCTGAGACGGGGAAGAAATGGCGAAAGAAACTCCACAGCTTACAATTTCGTATTGAAAATGCCGTGAAAGTGTAAGGAGTAACGGTTTACAATCGTAGCTAATGGCAATTTTATCTCACAAACGCAAGTGTGTTATGATTTGAGATATAGAACCATGTTTATAGAAATAGAACCAGCTTTTTCTGAGCGACAGATAAAGGGAAAGCTTAATTCTGGTAATTTGTCTTTACACAAGCATAAATGTGGTTGGGTGTTAAGGTTCGTGTAGCGATTCCATTGTTAATTTAATATACCTTACATTTTAGTGTAGAATAACTATTTTCACTCGACATGGACTAAATGCTTAGTGGGAAGCCATACTTAAGATTGATAATAAATACGGGGAAGGGAGGAAAAGGACCTATGGAAGAATCAAACATATGAAATGATGAGTACTTTTCCAAGCAAATTTTCGAAAAAGAACTATAGATACTAAAAATCGACACAATGTTCAACTGAATGAGGAATTGCTTATTTAACATCGTTATTTAATGAATGAAATCTCAATAAACATTTAAAATTTTTTAACACCGTGGTCAGTAATACTCTTATCAAACGGTCAGCCCGCCTAGCTTTTATCGAAACTACGAACTTGTATAAGGCTTATACATGTTCGCAGTATCGATAAAATTTTAAGATTGCGGTTATATCTAATGATTTTTGACAATTCAAAGCGATAAATAGCTATATCATATCGTGTTTCGGTGGTCATGCTAGGCGGGCTGGGATCGATTACTGCCAGTGACAATGTTTGTGTGCCGAACATGAAAATTTTCAGTCCACTAGTCATGGTCGGTTCATCATAACAGCCTTTATAATTCGACCCACTGCTGGGACACAAGGCTTCTCCTTGTCATCGAAGGAGGTTTAGGCAGTAGTCCACCACGCTTGCCCAATGCGGATTGGTGGACTATTTGGTTATTCATTGAAAATATCAAATTTATTATGTCTGTTTGTAAATTATCTAGTATCCTTAGCACAAGTTCCTTCATTCTTAATTTGGAAGATATATTATTAATTATATTTTTTCAAATATCAATCATTATTTTTTCCAGCAAGGCTCCAAAGCCAGAATCTCGTGTAAATCTTCAGGGAAACCTATACCTAAAGTACAATGGATTAGGAACGGAAATTCCTTGAGTGAGAACTCCGACAATGTTAACTACGCAGATTTAGTATTGAGCGATGTCCACGAGGTCAATGCTGGCGTTTATAGCTGTGTGGCGTCTAATATAGGGGGAATGGACGAGGAGAAAATAAGGGTCGAAGTTCTAGGTAAGCTTTATGCTAATAATTAATTGAAAGACCCTATTATTTTTATTTCTTCAGTTCAAATCTTGGATCAAATCTTTTTATCTTTATCACCGAAATGAGCCCGGTTAAAAAAGTGGAAAGGCAAAGATGATTAAATTATGTTCTCATAAACGCATAGGCGAATTAAAACAAAAGGTGAGCAGTTCATCTGTCGGTGCGCTCGGTTCGGTAACGTCGTAGAACAACATATTAATAACAGAGATAATTATATGCTTGTAATCATGGATATCTTTCGTTTCGTTATTAACCCTTTGCTTTTTATACTCGACTTCTTAACTTTAGTTAATTAATGTTCCTTACAAAGTCCTAAATGCGGAATAAGAATAGCTATTTAATTTTTTAATATGTTGCATTACCTACAATTCCTTTGCTAAGGTAAAAAATAAAAATAGGTAATAGAACATATTTTTAAGTATATCAATTAACTAACAAAAATATTAAAACTATAAAAATAATTGATAGACTTGAAAATTATATTTTAAAAAATGTTCTTTTTAGCCATCTTTTCTAAAGAATTGTCGTATATTTGTTAAAAGACGCACAACCGGCATTGTGGCCGTATTATCATTTTCTTGCTTATAGGTCCACTTTCTTCCTATAAACTTTATGTGGATTTTTGTCATAAATATGAATAAACACAAGTATTTTCCAAAAAAAACGTATACCCAATCCAAGAGTTCTAAGTAACATTATATTTGCAGAGACACCAAAAATTTTCCAAACTCTCTTCCAAAACAAACCAGCTGGTAACACCGTCCATTTGGAAGTACTTGCCGGGCAAGCGTTCTCGCTCCACTGCCACCCTTATGGCACGCCAACTCCTGAAGTGTACTGGTTTAAAGACGACCTTCCACTACGACTGTTTGACGACAAAATGGTGTCTACTGATTTCGGCGAAGTACTGGTTTCAAGCAAGGCGCTGTACGAGCAATCTGGAAACTATACCTGTGTTGCCAGAAATAAAATAGGCAATACCAGCTTAATTTATTTGGTTGATGTTTTAGGTGAGTATTTTGAAATTTTAGACATGATGCTTGTGATTAGAGATTGATATTAACTCTCAGCACATTTTTTCTTTGACGGGAAAGTTCTTGGGAAATCTATGCTGTTCTCAGTGGATTGTGCTATTGGTCTCTTGTGAAAGGTCCATAATATATTTATTACAGTACCTCCGCCTACGCCTAAGGATAGTGTGAAGATATCCACAGCACGAGCCGGAAAGCTGTTAAATCTAACATGCCCAGTAGAGGGCAGCCCTGTGCCACACGTCTCGTGGCTGCGACAGCCCTATGCTGAGATCACGGAACATACACCCAGAGTTACTCTGTTGAACGACAACTTTACATTGGTAAATACATTAGCCTTGTTCGACCCACTGCTGGACACAAGGCCGCTCCTTGTCATCGAAGTACACCCATAATACCACATGGATACAATAAATGTTTGAGTTTGAAGTTTAGACAGTCGCCCACTGCTTTTTTTATGTTACGAGATGGCAAACAAGCTTGCGGCCCACCTGATGTTGAGTTGTTAATATTAAGTGTAAATCACTTAACACCGCAAGTGCGTTTGCCATCCTGGGGACTAAGAAGATATGCCCTCCATGCCCAGTAATTACACTGGCTACCTTTCCCTTCAATCCGAAACACAGCGAACTGCTTCACGGCAGAAATAAGAAAGGCGGTGGTACCTACCCAGACGACCCTACATATGGGTCTACCACCTAGTGAACTTGCCCAATGTCGATTTGTGGACGAAGTATAAGGTGATAATACCCTTTTGCTGATCTATTATTCACATCCCACGACACCACAGAAATATAAATTTAAGGAGATCAGTCGAATCGCCGAGTTCATAGGAAGACCGAGTGTCACGATTAGCGGCCGTACTACGTAACATGGTTCTAGTTGAGCATGCCATAATATACACTATAAGGACTGCGAAGCGATGAAAGTTAAGCACAGCCGCAAAGGAGATCGGTCAAATCGCTGAGTTACGTATTCACTTGACTTTATCGGTAGGCGAAGTGGCGGAAATGTATGCCCACAGGGCATATACTTGTCACATTTGTCAAACGCCGGCTTGGCCTATCTCTTTGTATTATTAAATCTGTGCACGACACCCATTGGAGGATATGGGATGATGCTATTCTACTCTGTCGGCATCACATTGCGAAACATTTTGTATAATATAAAACAACTTTTACGGATTTGACTCGCGTTTCACATATTGTTATTTTATAAAAAAAAAAGCGTTCACGACACATAAAGATTACGCATTTTGCCAATATGTCAATTGAAAATGTATAAGTAACAAACAAGTGTTCTATCAAACTTCCTATGTAAGTATATTAATCTCTGCACGCTTTTCAGCTAATCAACAAAACTGAAGTTGCCGACAGTGGAAAATACTCGTGTGTCATGACGAATAAGGTCGGCACAACCGAAGTCGTATTCGACGTTAGCATTGAAATGCCGCCGTCCATTACTGGCAACGACGGGCCCAACATAGTAGAGGACCACGTCGTGCCTATGATGAGGAGCATTGTACTCTTATGCGAGGTGAAGTCTCATCCGGCGCCCGTAATAACGTGGTTGAAGGTAATTTCTTATTTGTATGTAGACTAGAGGAAGTCTTGTAATCGTCAAAAAATTCGACATTGAGATTTTGACGGATTTACACGTTTTTGTGTGTGTGTCTGTGCGTTAGCACGATAACTCGAGCATGCTTTAACTAATTGCAACCAAATTTAACATACGTGTATGACATCCAAATATTAGGTTTCTATCAACTTTTGAGCCGCCGATCACGAAAGTTAAGCAACCAAGTGCGCGCTCGGTACTCGGATGGGTGACCAAAATTTAACATGCATGTATGACATCAAAATGTAAGGTTTCTATCAACTTTTGAGTCGTTTCCGGTATACGAGAAAGTCAAGGGGAGACCACTCCCGTTTTTTTTCCTATATTAAGATTAATGTAATATAACACGACGAATGTGGCTTTGAATGCTTTTATGAGAGGTCACAGGTGTTTGAGAAGGCACGACCCACTGTGCATGACAGAGTGCTGGTTCCAACACAGATTATAATAGATGTAAAAGTTGGGAAAAGGCATGAAAGCAGAATAAATGCAGTTGAGTGACAGGGTTATTCAAGACGTGATAAGAGAGAGGTCTGGTTTGAAAGAAGATACAGCGAGTGAAGAGTTACCACTCTTCGTTAGATAGGATGGCAGATAAGATAAAGAGGTAATCAACCGCAAAACAGTTCAAAATGAACTAATGAACCTAACCCATTTTAGGACACTCAAGAAATTAGGGCGGACGCGCCGAACGTACAGCGCGTACTAGACAGTAGTTTGATGGGACTTTGGCACGTGACGTCACGGGACGCCGGCCAGTACATCTGTTTGGCTGAGAACAAAGCCGGCGCCGCGCACAGGAGGTATAACGTTCTTGTCACAGGTCAGTTATTAAAAATTAGTTTTTCCTATGGAATTGCCATGATTTTAGATATTTGCAGTTAAATAAGACTTATGGAATAATATAAAATAAATAAACTATTTTTAAAACTAGAAAAACGCCGGCGTAAATATCTTTAGAACTAAAATGCACTGACAAATTTCGACAGCGAAAGCAGTCCCTCGGTGGTGTAGTGGTTAACACAGCCGCCCGGATTGCGGAAGATGCTGGGTTCGATTCCCGCCTGGGGCAAGTAGATTTTTTTTTAGTCTTTTTCTTCTAGTTTTATAAATAAGACTTCTTAATATTAATAGGATTTACTGTAATAAAAGTACATCTAACGTTGAAGATACTGTCTTGAAAATGAAATCGTCTTTGTGCAAATAAAAGTATTTGTGGATTTGTTTCTCTTGCCCATCTTCATAGAGTTATGGTAAAAAAGTAGCTAACTGACTGACTGTCAATTTTTGCTGCAGTACCCGGTAAATGGACGACTTGGTCTGCATGGGGCTTTTGTAACGTCACCTGCGGGATGGGTTACCAGCATCGCACACGTTCCTGTTTGTACGTGGATGACGATAATGTTACATACGGTAAGGATGATAAATTTGCGAGCAGTGCAGGCAAATAATAAAGTTTATACAATCTTACTGATACGAACTCTCTCTTTCGTTGACAGATAAATCGACCAACTCCGATAAAGTGGTATTAGACGAAACCGAATGTAAAGGCTCCAGTGTGGACAAAAGGAAGTGTCACATGCCGCCGTGTGAGGTAATTACTTTGCAAAGTCCTCTTTTCTATAGCTTTCTTTCTCTGTTTTGAATCTTTTTAAAAATAGATCTAGCAAGTGACCCACCGGATAGTAAGCAGAAGTGGAGTCCAAATGCGAAGATAGCTGGTGAGAGAGATGAACAGCCGCGATAGCCACCCTCGCTTTGACCCTGCAATGTGCTTCTTCAGGACTCTTGAATGACCCAGGATTGTAGGAAGGAGGGAACACGTGTGCTGGCAGTGAATTTCATTTCTTGATTGTGCGATAAAGAAACGAGTTGCCAAATTTCCTAGTTCGCGTTGGAATAGTCGTCACAGCTTGTCGGTGATACAGTAAGCCAGCACGGTTAGTTCTTAAAAGGAAGGGAGATGGTGGGATTAGGGAAAGAGCTCCTTAGAGCTCTCGCCGTGGTATCGCCGGTGCGCTCAATGACGCAACATCGCGACGCAATCTGAGAGGCTCAAGGTAGTTGTGCGGCGATGAATATTATCTAAAGCATCGAAGTTAACCTCATTTTTTGAAGTCTGTTAAAAATAGGCTACTTAACGAAGTTGTTGCGGCTGTCCAAGTTATTTGCAAGGTCTTCTACGCACGATACTGCTTCACAGCAATCGCGCGTATTAAATTTATTTTTAAATTCAACATTTTGAGAACGCGTTATAGGTACTGAAATTGTTTCCGCATCTTTCGCACAGTCTTACTGCCTTTTTTTTATCGGAGTGGAATCTGCTTACGGACGATACCCTAAACAAACCTAGACGTGGGCGTGTGCAGGGGTCGCCCAGCACCTGATCACCACGGCTGGGAATACCTGCTAAACCACTCCGGTTTCCCCCATGCCCTTACTGGAGACGACCCGGGGTTTGCCGAAGCATTTCACCGAGCCACCTCCGGGGCAGTCTTACCACCTACCAACAAGGTTCAATTTCGTACTGCTCAGGTAATCGCCTCGTGTTCAGAGCGACCTAGAAGTTTAGCGCGAGCTGTACTCCATATTGATATTTTACGACCTTGCATTCTCTACGAAGATTTTATGTCTGCGTTTTTCTATTCAGCGTCTTCTTTCTTCAAATTTATTTGGTAACGGTGCAGTATGTCTTGAAAATGAAAAAGTTCTTTATTTAAATAGACTTTGCTAAGTACTTTTAAATCGTCAAAAGCCCTACCACCATTTCGGGATGAATAGTTATTATTATGCTGACATGGAGAAGAAATGGCGAAAGAAACTCCACAGCTTACAATTTCGTAATGATTTCAAAACATCAATACAAGTCAATAAATAATTATCAATATAATTTAAGATACAATTTAATATGCATAAATTTGGGTTGTGATTATTTATCTTGTGAAAAGCTTTTCTATATAATTTAATTAATCATATTATTGAACTAAGCAATTTAAATTTTGATACCCACCACCATCTTATGTTATTGTTAGATACTTTCAGATATTCCTTTCAATTTAAGTGGTAAGCATACATTTTAGATCCTCCGGTTACCAATGTTATAAGAATATAATGATCGATGGGTGACCTTCTAGCGTACATGACGCATGTCTGGGGTAAAGCTATGGGCAAGCGTGGCGAATCACTGGCTGTCAGCCTTGACATCTCCAAAGCTTTTGAAAGGGTCTGGCACAAAAGTGTTCTCTCCAAGCTCCTGATGTATGGTCTACCTGCTCAGCTCTGTACCTGGGTGGCCGGCTTCCTGCATGAGCGAAGAATTCGTGTCCTCTACGATGGATGGAACATCCATTGCTATGCAGACGACAGTACATTGCATGCGGGCTACTACGGACACGTAAGGGCTGGACTAGCATGTGTGGTATTCAAAAAAAAATCCAATAATGCATTAGTTATTTACACAATATTATTCACGAACACAAAATTTTAATTCCTATTATTGCATGTGTCATACAATGAACGTAACGACCCGACGCAAGACGACACCGCCACAAGACCTTTTGATATCGATAACACTGCTATAGTTTCGGCATTACATTTTTACGGCCGTGTGCCTGACACCAACCCTCCTTGGGAACGACTGCTATCTTTCCACAACACCCCGGACCACTTAACGCGCCTGCCGAAGCACGGAGGAAAATCTATTTGAAAAATTTCGGTCACTCATCCGACTGCTGACCGCGGTGTTCGTAGCTTAGCTTTCGTGATCGTTAAGAACGCACGACCAACGGCGCCATCGGCTGCATCACTATATGGTTCTCCACTTTCTTTCAAGTTCTTACACGCGTATATTAGAGCGAGATACATAGACGAGGCCATTTCACGTACACGCTAGCGGCCTACCAGACACGTAGAAAAGACAGCAACTGACAGACAGACGCACACATACGCATTACTTGCACAGCATTTTGGTCTCGTCCTAGTGCACTCATTGCTAATCTACAAACATGAGTAATTATAAATCTATGGATTATATTTACTAGGTGGTAGACCCATATGTAGAGTAGACTCGTCTGGGTAGGTACCACCGCTTTTCTTACTGGTCTACTGTCTAAACAAAGGCGGCTTTTTCCTCAACTTCAAAGGCGTGGAACCCTATGTTTTTACGCTATGATTACACTTTCTTATTTCTGCCGTGAAGCAGTTCGCTGTGTTTCGGATTGAAGGGAAAGGTAGCCAGTGTGATTATTGGGCATGACATATCATTTTAGTACCCAGAATGCCAACGCACTTGCAGTGTTAAGTGATTTAACCTTAACATTGTAAGTGTCTATATGCGACAGTAACCACTTAACACCAGGTAGGCCGCAAGCTTATTTTCCATCTCGTAGCATAAAAAAATGTGTTTTTACTAACCACTATAATAATAATAATAATTTTTATTTTCCAAAAGTTATGTTACAGAAACATGTTAGAGTACAATACATAATTATTTTACAGTATAGTGCTTATTGCTAATGCTAACAATTAAACTCTGCCGCCTAGTTTAGGTATAACCTGTATTCTAGGGGACAGATCCTTCCCTTAGTAGTATTTTTCATTTAGCACTTTCACTTAGGTCTTACAAACTCAAAGCTATAAATATTTAACCGGATGATTTTGTATGCGTGCGTGTGTGCGTGCGCTTGTGTGTGTGTGTCTGTGTGTGCGTGCGTGCGTGTTTGAGTGGGTGCGTGTATGCGTGCGTGCGTGCGCGTGTGCTTGCGTGTGTGTGTGTGTGTGTGTATGTTTGTGTGTGTGTGTGTGTGTGAGCTATTTGATAAGGTACCGTGTGTAAATCGCTTATTTTATATAATGAAGTTGTTCTGTTAAGGTAAAAGTTGTTCAGTTTTATTGTAGTCCATCTGTTGTAACCAATTTCGTATTTTTATTTTACATAAGGTTTTTTGTAACTGGTAAATATCTAAATTTTCATTCACCTTGTTATATAAATAGGGCCTTAAAAAGCATGAGAACCTTTTATAAAATATAGTATTATGTTTATCTATCCTACATATTTTTTTGGATCTTCTTCTACTACTAGTGTTTAATACGGATGGGTCATAAATTAATTTAGAGTGCTGTTTCAAAACTGTTTTAAAAATGAATAACTGTCTGACAGTTAGTACCTCACATAGTTTGTACAATTCAGAAGTACAAAATCTAAAAGGTTTTTGCGTCATGACTTTCAGTACAGACCTTTGGGCTCTTTCTGTGGATAACAGTCTTGTCTTGCATGCTCCACCCCATGTCACAATACAGTATGACAAAATAGATTGGCATAATGCGTAATATATGGTTTTCAGTAAGTATATGTCCGCTACTGGACGCAGATTCTTCATTACCCAAATGACCTTTCTTACTTTGGCATTTATATTTTCTATTTGTCTTGTCCAGGAAAGGTTGTTGTCTATTTCTACACCTAGGTATCGTATGTGTGAAGCTGCCACTAAAAGAAGACATGAACTACATTTAGAAGAAATAGCACCACATGTATGTGCTCGGATTCCAAAATGTGAACTAGGCTGGGTGCTGCTGTTGATAGAAAAAGTGACGTATTTGGTTTTAACAATATTCAGCGATAGCAGGTTTTTATTCAGCCATGATATCACGACACTCAAACCATACTCAGCATGACTCCGAACCTCATTCCAAGTATCTCCGTAATACACAAGAGCAGTATCATCTGCAAAAGTAAAAATCTTGCCATTATCAGGAGTGTGAAGACATAGCTCATTGATGTATATTAAGAAGAGGCTCGGTCCAAGTACGCTGCCTTGTGGTGTACCATATGTGATGGGCATTTCACTACTGATGTATTCGCCAATTTTAACAAATTGATACCGATTTGTGAGGTAGTTCTCAAAGATTTTTAGTTGTATCCCACGTATACCCATCCTTTCCATCTTGTTCAGCAGAATAGGAATAGAGACGGTGTCAAATGCTTTGGCTAAGTCCAAAAATATACCAATGCACTTTTTTCTTTTATCTAGATTTTTAACTATACAATCTGTTAGATTACTGACAGCATCTTCGGTCGACTTACCAGCTCTAAAACCAAATTGTGACTCTGCTAGTAGATTTTCTTTTTCTAGATATTTACTTAGTCGTTTGTTTAGAAGCTTTTCAAAAATTTTAGATAGAGCTGGCAGCACTGATATCGGTCTATAATTGTTGACATCGTCTCTACTCCCCTGCTTGAACACAGGTGTTATTAGTGCCTTCTTAAATGAGTTCGGGAAAATACCACTAGCCAAACAAAGATTAAAAATGTAGGTAAGAATTGGCACAATACAATGACTTGACATTTTAAGAAAACGCGAAGGAATGCCGTCCCATCCAGCTGCCGAATCGTTTTTGAGATTCTGTATTGTTTCATGTACCTCTTGATCATCTACGTCTAACAGTACAATAGATTTCAAATGACTCTGTGCATTAATAGAACTGGATCCCAATGATGCACGAGGAACCTTATGGGCAAGTTTCTGGCCAACAGTAGAAAAATAGGAATTCACGTCATTCAGAGAATCTATGGGTCCTTTGGGATTTATGCGCAACAAATCTGTCGATACGCATTTTGTATTGCTTATGTTACTCACACTATTAACTGTTTTCCAAATATCTTTTGGATTGTTACACTTCTCTAATTCTAATTTATAATATGACTGCTTTAATTTTTTTACAAGGTCATAATAAAAGTTACGATATCTATGATACGTAGTTTGTGCTATTTTATCTTCAGGATTGCTTTTAGCCATTTTTTGAAGCTTATTACGGTGTCGCATACACCGTAAAATTCCCGTAGAAATCCATGGCTTTAAGACACGTTTACTACGTGGAATCGCAATAGTTTTTGTGTTCTCTGTTAAGACTTCTCTTAAAGTTGATATTAGAAAATCAGTTGCCACATTTGGGTCTTCAATTGAATAAATATAAGATAAATCTTTGTTTTCTAATTGTCTTAAGGCATTGTTGTAATCTGTCTTTTTTAAACTTAATGTTTTGTCTTTATACAAAGGCTTTATGTTTAAGTTCAATAAAATGGGCTGGTGATCAGTAAATGCAGATTTAAAAACAAATGTCTGAGATGAAACATACCCTTTAAGCATTACATGATCGAGACAGCTCGTTTCCCTAGTCGGATATGTGTGAGCTGGAATTATTCCATGCTCCGCCAGTAAATTTAGATAACTATCTTTTCTAAGATCCTTACTATAATCTTCTATGTCTATATTGATGTCGCCAATTATACCAATGTTTTTACATGACTTATACTTTTGCAAAACAGAATTAAGAGAGTTTATAAATACGTCTATATTATGAAATGAAGGTGATCTATATATTGCAATTATAATAGACTCATTATCTATCTTAATGACTAAACAACTAGCTTCACCAAAATCTGGTTCTTCAATATAACAGTCAATACTATCACTAGAATAAACCACCACCCCGTCATTTTGATTTCGGCATATATTCGAAAAAGCCAGATTGTAGTTTTCATAACGAGGTAGCGGCTTACTACAGTGTGTCCAGGTTTCAGTGAGAATTAGTATATCACATTTAACTTTTAATTCCGACAGTAATACTTGAAACGAGTCAAAGTTCTTATAAATACTTCTAACATTTTGGGCTATGATTTTTAAACTATGTCTATCATTGTGTATTTTATTTGTTAATTCATCTAAATCTATTAGTTCGCTATCATAAACCCGCATGTCATCAATGTCGCTTAATAAGTCTCTTGTATTAGCCATTTATAATAAAAAAGTTGAAAGCTGTTTGTTCGATAGAAGCCCAAAAAACATAACTAAATAACTTTGTACTGATTAAGACTGCCATTATGAGAAGAAAATTTATAGGTAATATGTAAAACCACTTTAGAAATAAATATTTCGTACCTTTTTTGTTGCTAGATATGTGAATATTGTGTACTTTTGTGTAAGTATGATGTGTAAGATAAAGATTTGATACAATTAATGTTACATTAATGTATAAATGTGCTTTTGTATGTGTGTGTGAATTATTATTATATTTAAATATAAGAAAGATAACAAAATTCAAGTTCATGTTGAAGTAAATTAAAAATGAAATGATACAAAAAAATAAAATAATGAGTGAGCGTAGTCACTTAGTGGATAGTTTTGAAAAATCCGATATGCAGTCAATCCTGACAGCCGGCTTTCCTTCTGCCTTGCGTAAATACACTCGACCGCCAGCAATCCAACAGAAAGCGTAGTGGTTATCTTTACTGAATTCCCGACATGAATGAAGAAGCTTTCTTGTTTCAATTGATACATGTTCAGATATATAGATTGGTTTAAGTGGAGCTTTAAAATCAAGATGTCCAGTATCCAATTTTTTGTCGCTATGATCCCTGTTAAATTTTTTTATTTTCCTTATTATATCTTCCTTCTTTATTACGCTGTTTTTACGCTATGATTACACTTTTCCCACAGGACCGAATCACAGCGAAATGGTCACCTTGGTCGAAGTGGTCAGCTTGTTCAGCTACCTGCGGTACGGGCTCACAAACTCGCACGAGGCGCTGTAAATCAATACAACCTTGCGATGGGGATAACTTACAGGTATGTATTTATTAGACTTTTTCCTATTAGAATAGAATATACCTTATTGTACTGACCAAATATTGAACTATGTGATGCCAGCACAGTAGAAGAGCATCACCACATGCCCTCCTTTTTTTATTTATTTATTAAATAGTTACAGTTTACAAAGACATATTATAATTTCTGCCAAACTGTAAAACAGTTTGTCGGTCACCCACCGGACCCCTTTGGAGGATGTGGGGTGATGCTATTCTACTAAAGTCGAAGATTAGTCACTAGGTGGTAGACCCATATGTAGGGTCGTCTGGATAGGTAGCACCGCCTTTCTTATTTCTGCCGTGAAGCAGTTCGCTGTGTTTCGGATTGAAGGGAAAGGTAGCCAGTGTAATTACTGGGCATGGAGGGCATATCATCTTAGTCCCCAGGATGGCAAACGCACTTGCGGTGTTAAGTGATTTACACTTAATATTGCAAGTGTCTATAGGCGGCGGTGACCACTTAACATCAGGTGGGCCGCACGCTTGTTTGCCATCTCGTGACATAAAAAAAAGAGTTTGTTTGTTTGAACGCGCTAATCTTAGGAACTACTGATTCAAATTGAAAAATTCTTTTTTTGTTGGATAGCCCATTTATCGAGGAAGGCTATAGGCTATTTAATTTTATAACACGTGAACAAAGTCGCGGGCACAGCTAGTTCTTACTAAAGAGAGAATTACGAACATAGATTTAATAAACCATATAAAAGATAATTCTCATCTAAGTGATCAAAGTCAGATAAAAATTTACTCCTATCCATTTTTACAGATACGAAAATGTCCGAACATGCCCAAGTGTGATGGAAGCTCGGAGAGACCAGAGGTTGATGCCTTTAGCAACAAAGAGACCGCTACTGAATCGGTATTATTGATACTAGTATTTTTTATGATATTTTATGACCTGCTTGGTGGCAAGTAATCACCGTAGCCTATGGACGCTTGCAAGACTGATGTGACACTTGCGCACTGACACACATAGTCCTCTTCCCTACCTCAACACCACAAAATGTAGTGTTATTTGACTGTGGTTCTCTGTAAAGTGGAGGTAATATCTCAGTTTGACTTAAACTTAAATCGTTTGACTTAAATCGATAAAAATAAAATTTTTCAAAGAAACGAGTACCGAAAATGGTGTGTGCGTTGCTATTGGTCCACGTAATCAACATAAAGTCCGTTTCACGCAAACGCCACAAAATACCGGCTTCTGTGATAAATGAGCAATGAACAAATATTGTTAGAGCAGTTTATTATTGACGTGTCTGCAAAAAGTTCATCAGATGACGACGATACTTTTTAAGATTACAATAATTATATAATAATTATTTGATTTATAAGTTCTAGTATTTAAATTATTAATACTATATCCAAAATTGTTTTGAACAAAGGCGTTGGCCCCGCCCCTAACATGACCCATCTCACTCTGTCAATATCGGAAATATGCGAGAGACATACTCAGTACTCGTTTATTTAAAAAAAAACAGACTAAAGTAAATAGCTTAGACAATTTAATTGGTCGTATCGTAGGCGGATCGTATAATTGTCTAGATTATGAAATGTGCTGCATATCATGAAATGCTACTGGACCATAAAAATCTCGACCACTGGTCGAGTAACCCATTATCTAAAAATGGTAGTGGTCAGGAGTGATCAGTAGGTTCAAGGTTATTTTTTTATGACCAAGCGGAGTGGACTGTTTGTGGAAGAGTCTAATCTACGTATCTGTGTGATCGATAGGTAGACGATATGCCCAAGCATTTCATGATCTGGCCAATTATACGATCGGGCCACGACAGACAGATATCAAACATAAACAACGTGTAACACAAATAACGCTAACCCTGAAAGTAGTTTGTTTGTTACTAATATCCAATTTGATCAATTTCAGTCATTATTATTTTAAAATAGGTCGTTGTGTGATGTCCGTGTAGATTATTGTTTGTCGTACCGTTTTTGTAAAATGAACTATCCTACCCTTACGTAAAACTAAATTTTCGTTGCCCAATTATTAGGTAATTTTCTTGACATTTTTTTTTCATTGTAACGAGTCAGAAATCCCTTCCTAACACTTTTAGGTTATTGGATTATACATTTGTTCATCCTTATCCCCACGAAATTTCGAACAAAATGAGAAGACAAAAATTTTGACCTTGAAACTTCTTATTATCCATTTGTCTCTTTCTAACTACTAGAGCACGTGTCACGTGAGCGTCTTATACGTCATCCGTACGTACCGTCATTATATTACTTGTGGGTAGAGTTAGAAAAAGACAGGTAGGAAACGGAAACATTCAAAGGTCCTATTTTCTTGCTTGCTTTTGCTTGTTATACTATACTTGAGTCAAATTCGATACAGAATAAATGCAAAACAACCGCTGTCATTTTTGTACGAGTGATGAGCAAGAAAGGTAGCGAATGAAAGAGACAAGCCTATACAAAATGATATTGAGTTTGTTTGCATTTATTCTATATCGGATTTGGCTCAAGTAGAGGTCTTGAATCATCGACAGTTTTATGGTACAATTGCAGGATCTTAATATACCGGAAGAGACGTATGAAGCGCAACCGGAAGTTCTGGATGGCGACAAACAAGTATCCCCTGATGTTGATATATTCCCTGCTAACCCAGGTATGATTGGAGACTGAACTCTTAAAATAGCCTGTAGGAAAATCCGCTTCTCTCGCTCGTGGTTCACCTTTCGGTACCAAACTTTCGGTTTTGTTCCCCTGTGTACTTTATCCTCGACTAGCTTCCGCCTGCGTGGACATTTAGGGGTGGAATTTCCAAAAATCCTTTCTTAGTGGATGCCTTCGCTGTATAAGGTATCTATGTGCAAAATTTCAAGTCTGTAGGTTCATCGGTTTGGGCTGTGCGTTGATATCTCAGTCAATTATTCAGGACCTTAAATTATATATATAGATTTGTTTACGTAGTGCTTTATTGTTTTTTGTCCTTGCTAACTGGTAGTTAATCTTAAATGTTTGTCTGTTTCATGTAAAACTGTAGATCGGCAATGTAAAAGAGAAAGAGCATACTAACGCGTATATTAGAGCGAGATAGCGGCCTGTCAGTCATGTACAAAAAAACAGCAACTGTCAGACTGCAGTACTAGTTTTCACGCACACATGCGCATTACTCACACATTGGTGCATTTTTTTGGTCTCGCCCTAGTCGATTCATTGCAAATCTATAAACGACAGTAATTATAATTTTATGGTCTCTTTCGACGGTTAGTTAAGTAGTCCCAAAGTAACTATTCCACGCAGACGAAGTCGCGGGCAAAAGTTAGTAAAGAATAAATAGACTACTGAGCACAGTGAGTGATTTAAAGGCATGAGACAACAAAAATTTGCTCTCGTGTGAAACATACAAATTTTAACTTCTCCAGCGAGAAAATTGTTATAGATAAAAAAAAGATGACAATCATACCTACGTGTTTATTACGCTAAAAATTATCACTAACAATTTAAAATAAAATTAAGTCTGCAAATATTTCAATTGACCGCTAGTCTTATTTGGAGCTCGAAGCAAAAAGCATTTTTGCTTCGAGAATTTACAAAGTAAAAGAGGTCTTTTAATGCTGGAGAGGTGAAATAGTTATTTGTTCAACAAGTCAGCAAAAAAAATTTGCTCTCGTGTGAAACATACAACTTTTCACCTCTCCATCGAGATAATTGTTTTAGGTCAAAAAACAAGGCTATATATACGTTTATTATCTTAAAAATAATTATTGATAATTAAAAGTAAGATTACTAAAATAATTTCAATTGAACGTAACGTCTTGTTCAGAGCTCACTGCAAAAAGCGTTTTTCCTTCCGAGACTTTACGAAGTACAAGAGGTCTTTTAATGCTAAAGAAGTGAAAAAAAATGTACTTACCTCGAGCGGTAAAAAAAAACCCTCAGATTGCATATTAAATTTCAATTAAATATTATTTTTCCAGCGTCATCTCCTTCACAGTTCTATGAAGTGAACGTGACCAGTAACCTAGACTTCAGCGACCCTGGTCCCTGCGAGCCAGGGTTCTACCATAACACCAGCGCAAATACCTGCGAGGGTAAGTGCTTAACCCATTCAGTGCCGCGGACGCCCATGGGCGCTCTTTGCGAGTATATGCACATGCCGAAGACGCCCATTGGCGCCTTACTTTTTCGGTCGACTTTTTCAGTCAAATGTGATTTGTAAAATGAAATAATACTACCAAAAAATCCTTTCAATCATTAGTATACAATTCCCTCATTTGGCCTCTGGATATCTTAGAAATAACAAAATACGCATTCTTAGTTAACATGCCGCCGGCGCCCATAGGCGTCCTGCTTCAAAGTTCAGAGATACTTAACTTTTTTATCAAATTATAATTTTTATGATTTTTAGCAATTGAGTCCGAATACTATAAATATAACTAATTTTGTATATTAATATTTTATTAATAAAATTATAAAACATCATGATATTTTCGAGATCCAATAATGGCGACCGCGAGACGTGACTTTTCAATATAACCAATATGGGTATATCTATCATCTTCGTATTTTTCGAGGGTCGAGACTCCAAATACAACACCTATTTCGAGATTCAAGATGGCGGCGACTTTCTAATATAATATCAACAAATAAATAACATTTTTTCTATTGTAGGTAGGTACACCTATCTTTTTCGTGCTTTTCGGGGGTATTACGAATACAACATATATTTCGAGATTTATTATGACGAACGTGAATTTTAAAATATGATATCAATATAGGTATCATTTTCATGGTTTTTGGGGGCTTCCAATTCCGAATAGCTGGGTTCACACCGGACGATCGGCAATCCCGCGATCCAGTGTCATAGAACTGGATCGTTAACATACTACAATAGAATGCGTGTCCTTGGATCGCGCGCAGCACGTCCATGCTTGGCGCCAAAAGCTCGCGATCGCGCTTGTGCTACGCGCGATCGGAGCGCGTTGGATCGTCCGGTGTGTGGATAATATCAATATGGGTATGATTTTCGGGGTCCCTATTCCAAATACAACATCGATTTCGACATCCAATATGGCGGACGCGACTTCTTAATTTAAAATAATATCAATATGGGTATCATTTTCGTGGTTTTCGGGGGTCCCCGTTCCAAATACAACATTTATTTCGACATCCAATATGGCGGACGTGACTGCTTAATATAATATCAATATGGGTATAATTTTCGTGGTTTTTGGAGGTCCCGGTTCCGAATACAACATCTATTTCGAGATCCAATGTGGTGGACGCGACTTCTAAATACTTATAATATCAATATGGATATAATTTTCGCTGTTTTTGGGTGTTCCAATTCCGAATACAACGTCTATTGTGGAGATCCAAGATGGCGGACTCGACTATATAATATCGATATGGGTGTCATTTTTATGGTTTTCGGGGGTCCCGGTTCCGAATACAACATCTATTTCAAGATTCAATATGATGGACGCGACATCTAAATATAATATCAATATGGGTATCATTTTCGTGGTTTTTGGCGGTTCCTATTCCGAATACAACATCTATTTTGGAGATCCAATATGGCGGACGTGATTTTTTAATATTATGGATATCATTTTCTGTGATCCCAATTCCGGATATAACGCCTATTTCGAAGTTCAATCTTACGGACGCAACTTACGGATTTAGAATGACATCACATTATTTTTCGAGTTACTCTCAATAAGCCGTTTCATTTAATACCCATATTACAGAAATGCATTAAAAATATCTATTCCGCCATTTTGGATGGTCCGCCATATTGGATTTAAAATGACGTCGCACACAGATTATCGTATATTGTCATCCAAACTAAACGTGTACACAATATTTCAGCTCTATCTGCTTCAAAATCGAGTAGCAAGATTCCACCCGAACAAACATACATTGCAAATTAAATAAAAGCTTTTAATGAGTCAGTTTCTCCCTCCAATTGGTGTTCTCCGGAACAACTATCATACTTGTTATGTATAGAAATTGATTTAAAGAATTTACAAAAAAAATATATTTTTATGAAAGTGTAACAAAAAATATTTTTTTTTATTATTTGGAAAAAGGTTGAGGACTTCTGGGTTTCACATAACGCTTAATAATTTACAATTAAACTTTTGTTTTATCGTGTTTTATCTTTCTTTTAATTAAAAATTACTAAATAAATGTTCCATAACAATCTAAATCGCAAAAAAAAAACTTAGTAACGCACCTTTATTCTTCATTGTTGTTTTGAAATGTAATACCCGTTAAAATAGCAGTATTTAACTATAATAACACAATTACACATTAAAGCAGTTTTATAACCCACTAACAAACACCAATAAGAAAAAAAAACTGATTGACGTGGTAGTGTTCTAAGGCCTTATGCCGAAAGCGCCGATGGGCGGCAATAAATCCGTAACTCAGATGCCGTGGCCGCCGATGGGCGCTCGTTGACAAATGTATGGCGGCACTTAGGTTAAGACACAATTTTAGAGGTGGCAATGAATGGGTTAACCGGTGTTCCATACTGGAACAGATTCAAACTATTATGTATTGTTTTTCGGGTGTAAAACGTAATGAAAGTCTCAGAAAGTAGGTAGACAGCTTTGTCTGCCAATAAACATCAACTCGCATATACTTTATTTCGTCTGTGATCATGGCGCTTTCAAGTCATGCAACTGCGCCGAAATGTCAGTTTAATCACAAAACAGAGGTACATATGATATGTTTTATGGTACTTATAATTTTTTTTTCTATTATGACAACACAAGTGATGGAATAACATCATAGATTGATGTATGTCGGTAGGGAGTTTTTTCGTATGTCTTTCTGGAAGCTTCGGTCATCTATGGGTTGTGCGCGCTATATATATATACAGAACTGTCAATTTAACTGGCAGATATCTCCTAATCATAACCTGTAAAAGCGGTCCTCAGACTTTTTTTCTTTCTGTTAATTTACTTTTTCAGAAAGCACAATTGACAAAATTTCCGGTGTACCACTTGTAGGCAATAATAATCGCGTAGCACCAACGTGTCTGATTGGCAGGTGACCCGCCCCCCAACACTGGTTTGAGTCAATAAGAGCAGACTATGTCGTCAGCCACGCTACAGAGTGAAAACGCTGTGCCTTATTGGCTGCGCCATATTACGTTAATATTCTATTAGCTGTAGTAAAAAGTAGGCAGGGCTTAGTACAGAGGCCTTAGTATGAGTTTTGATAGTTTTCGAGCTCGATCAAACGTATCGTCTTTCTTCATACATTGGCCACTGTTTCTGATAGTTTACGCTAGGGGCGCTAGTGGGCAATGTATGAAAAGAGACGATACGTTTGATCGAGCTCGAAAACTAACAAACTCGTACTAAGGCCTCAGGGCAGTCATTTAAAGGATTATGTTTGCTAAATGGAATACCGAAAACTTTGTTAACTGAACGGTTTCAATCTAGTTTTAATTTTCTTTTTATATCATCATCATCATCATAACAGCCTTTATAATTCGACCCACTACTAGGACACAAGGCCTCTCCTTGTCATCGAAGGAGGTTTAGATAGTAGTCCACCACGCTTGCCCAATGCCGATTGGTGGACGCTGATCAAAACCCCTTTTGCTGATCCATTAGTCGCCTTCTACGTCACCTATTGGATGATGCCAAGCTTCTTGGGTGATGCTATTCTACTCTGCCGGCATCATACGGCGTTTTTATACCACTGCTGATTTATAACCTGTTTTGTACATCCTAAGAAATAAGCTAATGAGTACATTTGTTTGTTTGGTAGACGTGGACGAGTGTGCCATAGAATACAACCAGTGCCACTCGACGCAACGTTGCGCCAACACCTTGGGCGGGTACGGCTGCGGCTGCCAGCCGGGGTACTTGGCGCTGGGCGCGGGGCAGAGGTGTCTCGGTATGCTGCTGCTTTATTTTTACTTTCTCGTATACCTAGTATAGAAGAAGTCTTGTAATCTTCAAATAATTCGACCTCGAGATTTTGACCGATTTACACGTTTTGGACCTCCCTGAGTCCAAAAATACCGTTTTTGGAATTATGTCTGTATGTGTGTCTGTGCGTTACCACGATAACTCGAGTTTAACTTATTGCAACCAAATTTAACATGCATGTATGACATCAAAATATAAGGTTTCTATCAACTTTTGAGTCGCCGATCACGAAAGTTAAGCAAAAAGGGCTCGCTTCAAACGAAAAATTTTTAAACTGTAATGTTTAGGAAGACCCTGATAGTACATTAACACACACACAAACTCACACACACACACTTTTTTAATATTCCCTATGACGGAACGGCAAATCTACTCCATACAGCCATGTACAGTTTTCTATCTCAATCTATTAACCCATGGACAGACTTAAATTTTTCTTAAATGATTGTAGCTAGATTTAGCTAAGGGTTTTTCTCTTATTTCTTCCAAAACGTAACATGAAAATCTGTAGTTAAAAAAATTAGTATGGAAAACGCCAATTTTGATGAAGATTTTCAAAAAAGTGGTATTTTTCAAAATTTTAAAAAACTCAATTACCTAATATTTTTTCTCCAATATCATAGGTCTGTACCTATGATATTGGCGTTTTTTTTTTACTTTCACGTACGTAGTATAAGTCTTGTAATCGTAAAAAAATTCGACCTCGACATTTTGACTGATTTACACGTTTTGGACCTCCCTGAGTCCAAAAATATTTTTTTTGGAATTATGTCTGTGTGTGTGTCTGTGCGTTAGCACGATAACTCGAGTATGCTTTAACTTATTGCAAACAAATTTAACATACGTATATAACATCAAAATATTAGGTTTCTATCAACCTTTCCGGTCTACGAGAAAGTTATGGGGAGACCACTCCCGATTTTTTTAGACAGACCTAATACATCTGTGGATATGTCGGTCATATCGTATAACACGTCGTATTACATAATGACGCGGCACATTATAGTGTGTGAGTGATGATGATGAATGACACTAATTCCACTCCGCTTGGTCAAAAAAACTGAACCTACCAATACCTTTTGAAACCGTCGTGGTGGAGTGGTCAGTATAGCTGCCTACACATCAAGCGGTCCGGGTTCGAATCCTGGTAGCGACAAATATTTGTGTGACGAACACAAATATTTGTTTTTTTATTTATGTTTATTTATAAAAATATCTATAATAATTATTATGTATAGGTATTAAAAAAGGTCCGTTATCTAGTATCCATAACACAAGTTCTTAGTGATACTTACTTTGAGCTAGATAATTGGTGTGAGCGTGGATTAAAAAAAAATAAGTTTGCACCGACCTAAAAACATTTAGATTTAAAAAAATATATATTGTGTCGCTGCCATTTTGTAGAATTTCGCGTATGTGTCAGTTACTTCCGGACTTTCCGCCGCGAATTTTTTGGATGTAAAAAAATAATAATAATAAATTTGTAATAAAACTATAAATATGAGTTTTTGTCACTAAAATCGTTATAAAATAAGCTAACAGAATAATAATAATAATCATCATTTTCATCATCGGAAAACTGTGGAGGGGGGGGATCGACCTCCAGGAGGCCGCCCGACACACAAGGGGATAAGCGACTTCCATTCGATCATACAGACTAATATTGATAGAATCTACAACAGATTTATCAACTAACGGTTTTATTTGGTTACCAATTCTCACACACTACAATCCGCCGCGCCGTTTTGTAATACGACCGCTATACACAGTCCCCCGATTGTAATGTCGTCGTGTCATCTCTCTCTTTCCCTATGCAGACGTGAACGAGTGCGAGCAAGAGACAGACGGGTGCGAGTTCGCGTGCGTCAACGTAGCGGGAGGTTACGTGTGCGCATGCCCCAGACATCTAAGGCTGCATATCGACAACCACCATTGCGTCGAACGTATGGAAATTGTATAATTTTACATGTCTTATTTGAATCGTACAGAACCAAAAACCGCATTTGAAAAATCCTTAGACAATTTAACACGGGACGTGGCGCAGATTTAGTACTGAAAACATTCTGCCGTTTTCGGTGAGGCAAACGCGCATAGCACACAGTTACTCACTCGTGCACGCTGTTGCAAAAATAATCGCTATTATGAACGCACACTCGCGAGTTTGGCTAACCTGCGTACCACCATATCGCCTAGCGTTGTTATATCATTGTTTCTGTCGCAAAATTTGTAGATGAAAAATTGTATTATTATGTGAAACAGTAGTATATTTAAATATAAAGTTACTTCCATGTGACAAGCAACTCCGTTTTAGGATAACTTTAATGTTTTTGGTCGTCGTTTACAAGAAAACACTCCGCAAGTCGCAACCAAAAATTTTTACGAGGTCCGCTTGGCGACAGTTACGAATTAAAAATGGCAATCGGTCGTCGCGGCGAACTAGTATTTATAAACTGACATGAACGTTTGTTCATGTACTTTGGCAGAGGGGAACGCGTCCGCTTGCCACGTCCCGTGTTAAAATGGTCTAAGGAAAAATCAATGGACTTGCGGTTTTTTAATCTATGACTGATTTGAAAAATACCCGTATTCCTGTAATATTTTAAAGTGTCTGTCATTAGGCTTAGACAAATGGCAAACAAATAATGACTTTGTCACTACTGAGGATTATGGACGTTGCGCATGGTCATTAAAAATTACCATAGTTGATCACAAGCCCGACCTCCGCATAACATTGTGAATAATACTATAATAATACAGAATGTAATTAAAATATTATATTTTACATAATTTTATAAATTTTACCATTAGTAAAAATGTTCAACACAACTGCCAGTAGACTGAAAGGTCGTTGTACAGACAACAGCACGTTGGGTTACCATAAACTGTCAAATTTTCCCAATCGATTATGCACTTTATATTGAATAGTCTTAGGTTGAAAATCGTTTGTAGAAATTTGACAGTTTTGTATAGCCCGACGTGCTGTTGACTGTACAAAATTATCTTTGTTCGGCGACCGTACTTTAGTAGATAATGTTTATGAATACGGGTTTTAGACAAATGGCAAACAAGCGCTAACGCTAATATTAGACACCGTAAGTCCGCCATTAGTCTATTCCCAGTTGTGAACGACTGGCCTTGTCATTGTATTCCCAGTTGTGAACGACGGGCCTTGTCATTGTATTCCCAGTTGTGAACGACGAGCCTTGTCATTGTATTCCCAGTTGTGAACGACTGGCCTTGTCATTGTATTCCCAGTTGTGAACGACTGGCCTTGTCATTGTATTCCCAGTTGTGAACGACGGGCCTTGTCATTGTATTCCCAGTTGTGAACGACTGGCCTTATCATTGTATTTCCTTGTGATTGTCACCACTTAGGATTAGGAATAATCCCGTTTGTCCCCAGAGGTAACGTTCCATAGCCATAAAAAAATAACCATAAACGCAACTCACGAAAAAATTATCTAAAAGATGGTCGGGAATACGAGTATCATCATCATCATCGTTATATCAGCCGAGAGACGTCCACTGTTGGACATAAGCCTCCCCAAGGATCTCCAACCCGAACGGTCCTGCGCTGCCCGCATCCAGCGGCTTCCCGCGACCTTTACCAGATCGTCAGTCCACCTTGTCCTACCAACGCTGCGTCTCCCGGTACGCAGCTGCCATTCAAGGACCTTTCCGCCCCAACGCCCCTCAGTTATCCTAGCAATGTGCCCTGCCCACTGCCACTTAAGGTTCGCAATTCTTTGGGCTATGTCGGTGACTTTGGTTCTCCTGCGGATCTCATCATTTCTGATATGATCACGCAGAGAAACTCCGAGCACTCCCTCTCCAGTGACCTTGAGCCTTCTTATGAGGCCCATTGTAAGCGGCCACGTTTCGGTCCCGTAGGTCATCACTGGCAACACACACGAATTAAAAACTTTCGTCTTGAGACACTGTGGTAGATGGGCCCAGAATATGCTACGTAGCTTCCCGAACGCTGCCCAGCCGAGTGGATTCGTCGATTGACCTCTTTCTGGAAGTTGGACTTACCAAGTTGGACTGTTTGTCCCAGGTAAACTTAATCGTCGACAACTTCCAGTGTAGAGCTTCCAACCTTCACAGGAGTGGGCACGACATGGGAATTCGACATAATTTACGTCTTATCCATGTTCATTTTAAGACCCACTTGTTGGGAAACTACAGAGATCGTCGAGCATAGTGCCCAGGTCTTTTAAGGTGTCAGCCATGACTACGAGTATTAGACTATTGAAATATTTTTTGAAGTAAAACTTCTTTAGGCGCGACTAGGGGGTAACTCAGATTTTTCTAACGGAAGTAACGCTCAGTATTCTATAGTCTGTGTAGTTTATTTAAAAATAGTAATTTCGATTGGTCGTAAGTATCTGTCATATACTCCGTGCTTCTCGACTTATACGCCAGCTAGTGGCAAAGATCATAATCAATTAGGATTATTTATTTCCAATATTATTCAGTTAAAATTTAATCATTTCAGTGATCTACGTCAAAGAAGTTTTACTTCAATCGCGCGTAAAGGTTACACGCACACAATTTTTTTTCGCGAAAGTAGCAATATATGGTGTCAATTTTTGATAAAAGTTTTCAAGTATCAATATCGAACATTTCCTTTGTATCGTATGTCACTGCGATAGTTGGGATATTTTTTCCCATTTATTTTCAGTGGAACATAGCCAGGTGGTCACAACTAGGAAAACACTCCGACGTGGTGTCAATTTCATACATTAAATTCATTGTATCAATGACTTAATATTATTTTTTTATAAAAATAACAGAAGAGATATACATCTATTCTGTTATTTTTATTGTATGTGCTTCATTTCTGGTGTGCAAGAGTATAATTTTTTTCAGCTGCTGACTACAGAGAGCCTTACCCACCGGGAGAGCTCGATACTGGGGATTATCTGAGTGCAAGGATCGAGTTACCATCTAAACAAAGCAAAATGTATGCAACAAGAACTTAATAAATATACACATGATTCAATTTTTTTATTTGATCATTGTAATGTTTTATATACTTTAACTACTTAATATTCAGATACAGTACAATCGGGAGTAGACAACACTGCAGTAATAGGTGTTACCATTTATGATTTTTTATTATTATATCTAATTACGAGATGGCAAATAAGCTTGCGGCCCACCTGAGGCCTTAGTACGAGTTTGTTAGTTTTCGAGCTCGATCAAACGTATCGTCTCTTTTCATACATTGCCCACTAGCGCCCCTAGCGTAAACTATCAGAAACAGTGGCCAATGTATGAAGAAAGACGATACGTTTGATCGAGATCGAAAACTATCAAAACTCATACTAAGGCCTCTGGTGTTAAGAGGTTACCGTTGCCTATAGACACTTGCAATATTTATTTTATTTTATTATTAAAAGTAAGTTACACTGGCTACCTTTCCCTTCAGTCTAAAACAGCGAACTGCTTCACGGCAGAAATAAGAAAATTGATTACTATGAATAGGTTGTAAAGTGTTAGTCTACTTTGATGTTAACCGTACGATCAGGACACAGCTTAAAAACGCTCAGAGTGTTAAGGAGCAGGGTATAGGTACTCGGAATCTCTCTAAAGGCATTCGTCCATGTCAGAATTTTTGTAGAACCGAAAATCGTGCAGATTTTTTCGTAACTTTTCATTTAATGACATTTTCCAAGCGACTTTTTTTTAGGACGTGTGCGTTTTAATATTGCAATTTATTAATATGTTCCGTGATTCTCCTACAAAAAATCGGTTACCGACTGTCAGACGTGGTGGGCGGGCAGTCTAAAAATTCTGATTAGAAATTATATGATCCAGAAGATAACTGACATTGCCCAGAGGATTAGTGAGAGTAGGTAAGTACTGGTCATGTACTTATTTCTTTTTTTTTATTAATTCTCTCTATTAGTTACGGGGAAACTGATCACACATTTAAATTCATGTAGGGAGTTCCTAGCGAGATATATATGACAATGAAATGCAACAGTTCCCATGATTGCGCCTAATGAGGTAGGTATCTACTAATATCGGACTATAATGTACATACTCAACGTCATACACACCACAAAACCTTTATTTACCTATTTAAATCATTTAATACTAATGCTTGTGCATCTAGTCTCGTCTTCTCCCTCTCGTCTCAGACGCTGTTGTGAGTGGACGTGTTGTACATATTTAAATTTTTGTGCTTTTAAATAAATAAATATTTCTGTGAGTGCCCCGGGCTTCGCCCTTTTATGATCTTTGGACGGCGCCGAAGTCCTACAATTGCAGAACAGACCGAAAAAAATCGTCAGCTGCCTGCGAGGTTCGAACCGTGGTCGGTGAGTTTTGTGTCGCGTGCCCTTGACGCTCGGCTACGGACGCTTGAGCGGGGCCAACGAAATTAGCGACTTGATGCTACATTGTCCCATCTACCACGGTATCTGGCGATAAACGATACGACTGTCGATTAGTATTGCATTTGAACAATTTTCGTGGTACCAGTCATCTCCGGAAATCATGAACTGTGCAGCATGCCGAGGGGCCGTTGAAGGAAACGACAATGTCAACGCTTTGGACTGTACACGATGCAATGCAACTTACCATACAATATGTATTAATGTCTCCGCCGGAACCTTATCAAAAACGTTTAAGGAGAGTTGGATCTGTCCGGACTGTTTAAGGAAACAACCAAAATCTGGCAACTCTAATACTCCTGTTAGGTCGGCAGTTGCGGCGGCTCAGCCTTCTAACGTCACGCTTCGAGGTAAAACTGGACCCAAAAAACAACAGAGTGTAGTAAAGTCGCCTATCACATGCGAGGTAACTGCTTCTACCCCCGACGGTACTGCGGATATTAGGGTGATGATACGTGAGGAAATTCAGCGTGTAATGAAGCAGTGTATGACGGATTTGAGCTCTAAAATTGATGCAAAGTTGCAAGCCTTGAGTGACCAAGTGAATGACTTCAAGGAATCATTGTCTTTTTTTAACGACCGCTTCGATTCTATTGCACTTGAGATGTCCAGTTATAAGTCCGATATAAGCTCACTAAAGAAGGAAAACGATTCACTGCGAAAACAGGTCTCATCTCTTTCGGCTAATCATAATAAGCTGGACCTTATTTCCCGTGCGAATAATTTGGAGCTGCAGTGTGTACCAGAGAGAAGAACTGAAAACGTAGTCGACTTAGTGAAGAAGTTGGGAAATGCTATTAATCATCCAATAGCCGACAGCGATATCTTTTATTGCTCTCGCATAGCCAAAATGAACACGCAATCATCAAGACCTCGTTCGATACTTGTGAAATTCAGTCATCCACGCATGCGGGACGCCGTTCTGGCTGCCTCCATTAAATATAATAAGAACCATGCTGATGAAAAGTTGAACACCAGTCATCTGGGCATCGCCTGTGAGAACAAGTCGGCTATTTACGTGGCTGAAAATCTATCACCTGAAAATAAAGCCCTACACGCCGCAGCCCGCTTTCGTGCTAAAGAGCTCCAATACAAATTTGTATGGATAAGAAACGGCCATATATTTATAAGGAAGACAGAATCATCGGATTATATCTACGTCCGCGACCATGATACTTTAAAACGTCTTAAATAGTCTAGTAACAATGTAATCTTATTTTTTTTTTCTTTTTCATCTATCTATATTCTGGCTTTAAATATTAACATATAATAAAAAAATTAATGTATATTTTCAAAATGTCAGGGGTTTACGTACAAAAACTAATGAGGTTTTTAAAAATGTAGCGGCAAGTGACTTTGATATCATAATATTCATTGAGACTTGGCTCAATAGTAGTGTGCATGATGGTGAACTGTTCACAAAAAAATATATTGTTTATAGAAGAGACCGAGAAAGTAGTGGCTTTCATAATAAAAAGGAGGGTGGTGGAGTCTTAATAGCTGTACACAAAAGATTTGATTCTGAGAGAATACTTAGTTTTGAAAGCAAATGTGAAGACCTGTGGATATCTGTCGACTTCGTCTTAAACAACAAAAAAGATAAAATGTAAATTTGCGCAGCATATTTGCCGCCGCCTGTTCAAACTAGCATGTTGGAGCACTTTACTGATAATGTTAGCCGAATATTACTCTTGCAAAAATTAACAATAATTACGGGAGATTTTAATCAAAGTAGCTTGGAATGGGACATAAATGGTGTATCACCACCATGCTCAAGTACTGCATTAGGCAACAGTTTTCTTGATTTTTTGACTTTAAATAGCCTGTGCCAATGTAATAATGTTGAAAATCATAAGAACAAAATCTTAGATCTTATACTCGCTTCAGATGCGATTGTAACGGATTTATCTAGTAGCGATTCGCCGCTGTGCAGCATAGATTCTTACCACCCACCCTTGGAATTTTCATTGGGGGTACCTATTAACTGCAAAAGCCTGCCTGAAAACCTCACACCTAAATTTAACTTCTTTAAAGCCGATTACGACACCATAAAGAATGATTTAAGCTCAATCTGCTGGGAGGATAAATTTAGATTTTGCCACACAGTAGATGAAATGGTTGAGATTTTTTATCAAATTCTGAGACTTCTCATTAAAAAGTGTGTTCCTCAGTTCTCGCGCAAATCAAACAGTTATCCCTTATGGTACACGAAGGAACTAAAACATCTTCTGAGAGAAAAACATAAGGTTAGGATACGATTTCAAAAATATAAAAATCCTCTGGATGGCATTACTTTTACTATGTTAAAACATAGATGTGAAAAACAAATAAAGTCATGTTACGTAAACTATATAAGTCACGTTGAGCAATCCATCACCTCAAATCCGAAGTTCTTTTGGACTTACATTAAACAAAAAAGTCAAAGCAGTAATAGTTATCCTTCCACAATGACACACTTGACTAAATCAGCCAATAATGGTACAGATGTAACCAATTTATTTGCAGATTATTTTTCTTCCGTTTACATTGACAATCATGGTGCTTCAACTCCTTATATTTCAGACGGTATCAGTGACATTATATCCAATATTTTTCCATCACTCTGCTTTACATCTACAGAGGTATTTAATAAATTAAAGATACTAGCTCAGCATAAAGGAGCGGGTGCAGACGGAATACCACCTAAGTTCGTTGTGGAATGCGCTGAGAGTCTCTCTTACCCTCTTTCCATCATTTTTAATAAATCCTTCTCTAGCGGTATTTTCCCTGAACTCTGGAAGGAGGCTCGTATTGTTCCTATTCACAAATCGGGTGACAGGTCCGTGGTCTCGAACTACAGACCAATTTCGATATTACCAGTGTTTGGAAAAGTTCTTGAGTCACTTTTTTGTCAGGCATTAAATTGGCACATAAAAAATGTTATATCTGAGGACCAGCACGGTTTTTTGTCTGGCCGTTCTACAACTACAAATCTGGTATCATTCTTAACGGAGGCTGTGGATGCTGTTGATTCTCACACCTGTGTCGACGTAGTATACACAGATTTTAGCAAAGCTTTTGACAAGGTCGACCACCGTATCTTATTACATAAGCTTTCTCGCTACGGTTTAACTACAAATCTTTTGTCATGGTGTGAATCTTACCTGAAGGGTCGTTCTTCGAAAGTGGTGCTTAACGGATTTAGCTCCAATCCATTCTTTGCTAAGTCGGGTGTGCCTCAAGGATCACACATTGGGCCTGTATTTTTCAACATTTTTATCAATGACATTGCAAGGTCTTTTAAACATTCTAAAATATTTCTATATGCCGACGACTTAAAAATAATGAAACCTATTAAAGGTACCCAAGATACTGTATTGCTTCAAGAGGATTTGGATGCATTGTCAGAGTGGTGCTTGAATAACCGCATGATTCTTAACATCAGCAAATGCTATCACATTAGATTCACAAGAAAAAAGTCTGAATTTAATACTTCTTATAAAATAAACAACATCGCTCTTGAGAAGGTTAGTGTCATTAGGGATCTTGGGGTATTTTTAGATGCCAAGCTTCAATTCAACGTTCATATTGACAAAATAGTTACCAAAGGTTTCAGGCTCCTGGGTTTTGTACTTAGAAATACGAAAGATTTTAAAAATCCCACTACTGTTATAGCTATTTTCAATAGTCTGGTCAGGTCTGTACTCGAGTACTGTTGTGTCATATGGTCTCCTCAATATGATGTTCACGTTAAACGATTGGAAAGCGTGCAGAAAAGATTTTTATGGCACCTATGCTACCGAAACTTCCTTGCAAAAACTCTGGAATCTTACGAGAGCCGTCTTAAATATTTTAAAATTGAAAGTCTCAGGGATAGAAGACTTCATTACGATAGCATGTTTCTGTACAAACTGTTGAGTGGTAACCTGGATTGCTCTAATCTTCTCAAACAATTAACATTCAATATACCCAAAAAATCATCTCGTGTCAGTAGGTTCAATATTTTTGTACCCAATTTAGTTAAAAGCAATCTGGGTTCCCATTCCACACTAAATAGAATACAGAAACAGTACAATACTCTTTCTCGGCCTAATAAATTTGGAGAGTTGGACATATTTCACCTTAGTGCCCGAAAATACAAAGCTACCGTCAAACTCATTAGCAGTAACGTAAATCCCCATTAATTTTAAGGATCTTATTATTTAATCTTTACAAACTGTATAGTGATTCATTATAGGAATATGTAGTAGGATTTTTCTTCAAGTCCACAATGCATGCCGTGGCTGTCTATAATTAAAAACTGTGCTTAAATTAAGGATTGTTAGCAATTGTAAACCATTTAGTGTTAGTACATGTTTTTGTTGACTGCCCATAAATAAATAAATAAATAAATAAATCTAAATAACACTACTTCCACTATACACGAAATACACTCCGAAACAATATTTGAATTGAAATAAAAAAAATCCTGACGCTATAATAGTGCGTCAAACACTCTTATGGGCCCCGTATATGGGTTTAGGCGCAGAATGTCTAATTCGCAAAATTTCCAATGGTCGCAGAATGTTCAGTTCGCAGAATGTCCAATTCGCTGAATGTCCAATTCGCAGAATGTCCAGTTCGCAAAATGTCCAATATTAATCGTAACGTGATTTTCCCTTTCAGTTACAGTGTAACTTAGGTTAGCGAGGAGCGAAGCGACGAGTGGGTTATGGCGACATAAACACAGCGCACGAGCCGAGCGAGCGTGCCGCGGCAGCGGCCGGCGAGTGCCAGAAGCGACTTTAGGGCGTTTCTCACATTAATATGCATCACAGAAACACAAGAAGGTGTTTAGTAAATTAATTACGTCACGATGAATATTGGACATTTTGCGAAATGGACTTTTTGCGAACTGGCCATTCTGCGAAATGGACATTCTGCGAACTGGTCATTTTGTGAATTGAACATTCTGCGCCTAAACGCATATACGGTGCGATTCATCGTTTGTATCAGGACGAAAACCGTAACGATCGATCTCAAAGAGCCATACACTGTCGATCCGTCGTTAAAATATTCATGGTTGCATGGTTTAGTGGCGATTTCAAATCGTCTCAATCTTGACATACACTAGCGATTCGTCGTTTCGATCGGTCTGAAACGACGCATCGTAAAGATCAATCGCACCATATATGGAGCCCTTCACATACCTACTTCTTTTAATTGGAAAGGGTTTTTTCGTTTACCACAGTACTATAAGCTCAGCGTAACAAAAACTGTGCTATATTAAGGTAATAATATTAGGCAGTTAGATTTGATTCTAGAGGCTTATTACGATCTGCGATTGTTTTAATCTATCGTTATGTAAAAAAAAACTGTCGGTAGTTAAGACAATGCTAACCCAATAAAACTCAGTTTTGTAGTGAGATTATTTAATAATAATTAATGTTGTATTTATAACAAATATTGGATAGCATTTTCATAAGTCATTATGACTGTGTAGGTATTTAAGTTAACCAGTAGTATTAGTATACATACTACCTAACTAATAAGCGAAATTTCTTTAAAATACATTTATATTCAAGAGCGGCCAAACAAATTGAATACTGTTTTCTGACAAATTGAACATCGTTTATGATATTTTTCACCTCTCCAGCACCAAAATACTTCTTTTGCTTCGTAAAATCTCGAAGGAAAAACGCTTTTTGCTGCGAGCTCTCAACAAGACGTTACGTTCAATTTAAGTAACTTATTTTAGTAATCTTACTTTTAATTTTCAATAATTATTTTTAAGATAATAAATGTGTATTAAAGTATTGCAATGTTTTTTTCATCTATAACAATTATCTCGCTGGAGAGGTGAAAAGTTGTATGTTTCACACGAGATAATTTTTTTTTTCTGTCATGCCTTTAAATGACTCACTGCGCTCAGTACCCTTAGTGTAAGTTTTTTAGTATACAAAACGCACCGATTGTAGTTGCGTTAAGAGCTCAATTTGTATGGGAAACATGATTTGCGCTTCTCTCCGCTAGGGGCGCTGTTCGCGTTTCCTATACAAATTGAGCTCTTAACGCAACTAAAGTAGTTGCGTTTTTTATACTAAAAAAACTTACACTACGGGTACAGTAGTCTATTTATGAATTTATCAATTCTAGACTACTTCGCTGGTTCGTGATTTAATATCGGCACTCGCAGCAAAAAATAACTTTGCTCACTTGTTGAACAAATAACTATTGTCTGCTCTGTAATATACCTACTGTAACATTATGAGTGTTATTTAGTGTTTATTAGATAAATGGGAATAAATATTCATCCATACATTTTTGCTATACTTTTCTCTTTACATAACTATATCATCCAACCTAATGAGACGACAAACTAATAACTTATCTGTATCATTCAATTGTCTGTCTGATCGGCTAGTGTTATAATAGGTTATAATAGCAGGTAAGATACCAATATCCCAGGCATGATAAATAAGCAAGTCCATCAATCATCATTGATTGTTCGTGAATACAATAATAAAGGTCAGGTGGACCTCATGTCACAGTGCTGCCACCTGACGAATACTATTTTTTAAAACCCTCATATTGATTTCGAACATGTTTCAGTATCTTATGAAGGTACTTTTTATGATACCAACGTGATGCTCCTATGTTTAAGTCGTTTAAGTGCTGTATTTTATAGTAAAATATTGTATCTGAAGTGACCAAAAATTGTGAAGTGTCATTTCATAAAGATTTTTTCTTAGCCTAATCCTATACCGATAAACGTATGGTTCCATTTCTTCGAGTAGCCTAAAAATTTACCATTCTCATTTGATCGGTTTTAGCGCATTTGAAAATCTAAATACTTCCGAGGTGGCAACACCATCTAAACCAACTAGCAACACTACGCTACACCTACAGCGTTCTAGAACGGTCTATAGTGTTGGTAATGCCGCGGTCAGGAGTCCTGTCATTGTGTGGCGATGGGCGCCAGGCGTTCGGTGATGATTCTCTTTATAGGGCCTCGCTTTGGGTCGAGCACTCGCTCGTCGTTCTGTCGCGGAACGTTCCTGGAACACACAACCAGTGGTAAAAGACAAGATAAATATTCTAAAAAGTTAACCTGCCAAGACATAAAAAAAACTTGGAAAGTTCTCATAATACCTACATATTGAAAACACTTCGTACAGCAGGACAGCTTTTAATAGTAAACTTCTGATATTTAAAATGTTTATGCATTGATTTAAAGAATAAAGTGGATCCAAAAGTACATCTCTTTATGTTCTATAACCAAAAGCGTATCACTAGATCTACACTTTCCTAATTAAGTTGTTTTCTCAACAATTTAGGATTCGCTACTTTATTCTTATGGGTAATGAGAATGACATAAAATAAATTATTATATTTGTTTAAAATAATAAATAGAAACTTACTGCCAATATGGTCCGTTCTTCTGCAAGCGCATTATGTTGTTTTGGCATATCATCAGCTCGTTTTGCAAATACGTCCTCTGGTCGTGAACTCTGACGAACAACTGTAATACGGAATCATTAATACGATTTAGAAAACTACGTTACTCCTAAGTCTTTAAATAAAATCTATCTAAATTCCTTCTTCCGCCTCCATGCATTCTTTGCATAGATCAAATATGCAGTACTTATTACCATCACATATTACCTACTATGTTATGATCATTTATATATGACGCATATTAATGGATGCATTATTAGAGAATGCGTGCTTAGGTATAACAGGCAGCTGTCTGTTATAACCAAGCGCCCTTCATATAAGTTTATATTTCTGAAAAAACTTTGTTTTGGCCTACATAGTTTAACATTATGTCTCCAATATTTAGGGTACTTTTGCGCTGAAAACTTCATGGAAGTAGCTAAACAGAACAATCCTCACTCAAACATTGCTTATTGACATAGAACAACAGACGATCTTGGTCCTTCGAGCCGGATAATACTGAATTTTAGCATTTTCATGAAATACTTTAGGATGTTTTTCCAAACTAAGTAAACTGAGAGAACGTCACATAAGTTTTGAAAAACCAACCAAATATTTCGTACAGATGCTCAAATATAATTATATATACTGGTCGAAGGACCAAGATCGTGTGTTGTTATGATTTCAACTCTACGTCTTTTGTCTATTGGCATGAAGTAACAGACGAATTGAATAGACTTTGTAATTTACAAATTATCTTTTACCTTTGATTCAGAATCCAATCTCCATTCTTTGCTTCGTAGCGTACTGATCAAATCGGTCTTCAACCTTTCAAATCTTTTGACAGTGCGCAGTAGCTCGGCCTATGTAGAGATGGATAGTAAGTACATATGTTGTATTATTTTTATGTCACGAACGCGAGTGAGTCATGCCTGGTATGTAGACATTCTCTCTATGTGCGTTAGTGCTGCACTAAGCTCTCCCGGTGATGCACAGAGACAATATGCAATATACACAGTCATTAGTTCACCCGCGTAATTGTTAAAATAAAAATACTAAGATGAAATAATATGTCGTAAAATGTAACGTAACTTACTGGTGTAAGAATATCCAAATTTATATTGAGGTCATCATGTTTGAGTTTGCAATCTGAAAAAATCGAATGTTAATATTGCACTTGTGATAATCGTTTTTATGTCCACTTAGGACCGGGGTTCGTAATTTATAATTTATTGATATTAGCGGAACATGTGACTTTGGCGAAATCCAGAAGGGCGACGGAATACACTTACTGATTCTGACTGAAATATAGTGGTTCGCCTATCGATCTCACACTAAAGAGCACTGCACATCACACGCGGTGCGGCGCGCCGCGTCGACCGCGGCTGGCGACTTTTGTATGCGTGTACTATGGAGCACGTTGGTAGTAGGTACTAACGTCAACACGAAGTGTCAGCAAGCATTGCCAATAAACCGCTCGCCGCACCGCGTCTCTGCAGAGGAACGCACATCGGACGCGGGGCAGCGTGGTTTCGTGCGTTCGTTGTGTGGTGCTCCTGAGGTCCTGGGTTCAATCCCTAATGATTTCGGTTAGTTCAATGAAAACCTACCGACAAAGCCTGCCACTGGTATAGCTTTTTTTAAGTATTATTTTGATAGTGAGAGTATGTATGTAAACTTACCCGGCCCACAAATCTTGGCATTCTTTATTTTCTCCTTCCACAGGGGCAGCTGTGCCCTCAATTCCTCTACTGCGTCTAACAGCTGTTTGTGTTTGGCACTCTCTCTATGAAGGTCGTCATCACCATCCCAAGAATAATCGGGCTTACGCAGCTCTTCTTGTATCGACAGTATCTGCTTTTCTAGTTCGCCATTCTGCCATGCTGCAGACTCCCTATTTAGATGAGAAACAGACACATAGACACCTTTGGGTAAACTTATAGGTAAACTTTGTACATAATATTAAACTTGATTCTTAGTAAGTTTTTAGTTATAGACAACGGAGTAAAGAAACACATTGATCAAAGTTAATTTTATTGTAAAAACAACGCCTTGTATACGGTACGAGCAAACAAGTTTCCAGACAAATTGCTGCTATTTATAAGCTGCGTTACAATTAATATTTACTAACCGACATGATTTTTCATGCTCTAATTCACTTTTTAAAACATCAATTTCACTATCGTTCATCGTTGCAGATCTCACAGTACTGAATTAAGTATATTAGACTGGAATTCGTGACCTTGTGATTGAAATTGATCAAACAATCTTTGACAACCCACAGGAACCTTGCAACATGCAAGCTACACGCAGGTCAGGTAGGATTTCAAGGTATTTAACACTATGTTTTTGAATTTAAACGAGCATCTATTTAATTTATAAAAGTTTTTTGCTATCTAATAGTTATTTTATTCTCCATTGAAGAAATACCCCTGATTCATATCGTTATTTTGAGAATCAGTAAAATCCGATATTACAGAATCATTTTAATATTTATTTCGTTCGTTTTATTTTTAAATAATCCTATTCCTATCTGATTTTCTTCTAATAAATCAATGCATGTAAAGGAATATGTGCTTCTATCCCCCCGCAAACGTCAGTAGCTTGTCAAATCTGTCAACTTTAAATTTTTGAAAATCAGGTGTTTGTTAACTGAAACAATTGAAACTCCAAAATTAACTTAAAGTTTAGAGTGATTTGAGATTAAATTATTAAGATGAGTTTACTAAGTGCTGTTTTACAAGAAGCTGACAAGGCTACTGCGGAAGACCTAAAAAAACAATGTGATCAGTTACTACCAAGCATAAAGGATCTTACCGATCGTATCCAGTTGCTGTCTTTCGCCTTACAGCAAAACTTTATAGATCTTTACGTCAATTTCTCTCCTACAAAAAGCTTGGAACAACTAAATTACAAAAATAGAAAAGGTAATATCATGGCCGATTACTCAAATCTACTAAAAGATATCGAATGTCTAAAACAAAAATACAAAGTAAAAGATGACGAATTCGCTATAACCTGTGAGAAACTCGAGAAATCTGTTGAATTACTAAGAAATTTGTCTATTGTAGCTGAAGCCAAAAATGTGTTGGACAAAGCAAATCACGAATTTGGAAGATACAACTATAATGATGCGATTTTAAGTATCAAAGATCTACAAGAGCAATTTAAAAATTTAAAGTTTGAAGATAAACTAGCTAAAGGCTTAAATAATATTACCACTCAGGCCGAAAACCAGTTAGCTCTTTACACAGCACATTTGAGTACAGAATGGGAAGATATATTCAACTGGACAGAGAAAAAGAGTGTTTTCTATTTAACATATTCATTATCAGTACAACAAAGTGATCCGACACTGATCCAAAAAGTTCTTAAGACCTTATATTCTACAGAAAGACTAAATGCTGAACTTGGTTTATTCTCACACTTCTTTGTTGATAAATTATTACATAATGTGATAAGACACAATTGTGACATATACACTGAAGACCACATAGGTGCTTTAGTATTCAATATTAAAATTGATTTGAATCATCCCAAGAAACCTAATTACCAAACAATTTTTAATAACTTAACAGCAATATTTGAATTTCTGGAGAGCACACTGGGTTCTCAGTTTGAATGTGATAGAAAATTCATTGAAGTATTTGCAGACTCAATTCGTGAAAAGTTTTTCAACAAAATAATAGATGACTGTATTAAGAATAACCTACCATCATGTGAAAGCAGTTACCAATCTTACATGAATATAGTTTCTGAGCTAGACTGCTTTAACAAATTTCTTATTGACATCAAATTTATTGATGCTAATAAATCTCCACTTAATAAGTACATCAATGATACAGAATGTGTTTTATACAACAAAAAGTGTGACAAATTGCTGTCTGATGTACGTACCTTGCTCTCGGAGAGTATTTCATTTGGAACTATAATGGTTGGTATGTCACCAACTGTACAAAATGATTCCATTTTGGATGTCACACAGAAAGAGCCTGTGTGGGATTTGAACACACCACTCTTTCTTCCTAAATGTGTTATATCACAAAATGTAAAGAAAATTATGACTCTTATTGTTGACCACTTAGAGGAAAGTGCTAAGCTGCCTGGGAAGTACAGCAAACAACTGGTTATGTATATAAAAGATATAGCTGTGATGTACCAGTGCATTGTTCCTAAGAAATTTAAAATAAATTTGGAATGTTGTCCTTTGGACATAGGTGAGTATCGGATATGAAAATTAACTGAATTTTAGTATGTTTCAAATAGTTCATAGTAATAAAATATGGTAACATTTTAATTATTTATTACCAGAAGTTTTTTTATAATTTTTTTATCTCTATTTTTATTTCATGCATTGCCTGCCTGGTTGGTAAATATACATGGACATTGTGTATGTTTGGGTCAGTGTGAAAGTGCTCAGCACTGAGCACTTTGAACACACTGACGTATAGATGTGTCTCTAGCCCATGTAGCGCCCGTGTGCATTCATTACCCGAGCCTTGGGAGAGGTTACTAGAAAAACCATGACTCATTGTCACTTTCCGCCTTGGGGTCATCCGTAAATTACGTCACACGTTAAAGGGGGGGGGGGGGGAGGGTATCACCAGAATGTGACATTGTGTGATACGGGGTAGGGGGGGGGGGTTAAAAGCTTTGTGACTTTACATGTTAAAATTTAAAGTACTAAAACGCGAAATTTATATGTGAATAAAAAAATCTAAAAATTTTCGAACTCGATCTATATTTTTATTACTTTAGCATTCTCGCTATGAGATTATCTCTCTTGCTATAACAATCAACTTCTAGAGCGGCGTTGTAATGCAAGTTAGACACAAAATTCACAAGTTCTGGTAAGGGTTTGAGTAGGTTTAAGAATAAAAAAAGAAAAAATTAAAACGACTGTTTTTATTTTGATTATTTCTAAATACATGCATAAAATTAAAAAATGTGTGAATCAGGGGGGAGGGGTTCTAAAAATGTGACAACCTGTGACAAGGACGGGGGGAGGGGTTAAAAAGTCCTAAAATTCGTGTGACGTAATTTATGGATGGCCCCCTAGGCCGAGCATGCAAGGGAGAGTAGGGACATTGTCACATAAAATTATCATCCATAAACCGACTTTACAGACAACCAATTTTTAATAAAATTGTCAAAAACTATATTATAATAAACAACTTCCTTTTTAAGCATTATTCTTCAACAACTGCTTCTACTTAGCCCATGGGCTGGTTGGTCCACCATGGAAGAATACACTACCTGCTGAACTGGCTGACATACTGGTAACAGTGCTACTTGAATGCATTCAAGACTTGAGGGTGCTTGGGCTGGGCAAGATGTCACTTTATCTACAAAAACAGAAAGACGTTATCATGCAGAGTGTTGAAGCCAGAGGTGAGATGTTGAAATTTATATCAGTTACTGATTCATTAAATGATCGAATTAAAATACTTTAAGATCTAGAATACTTTAAGCAAGTGCGGATCCATCGTTGTGGGCATGATGGGTGTGCCCTAATAGACTTGTGATGTCACACTTGACCTATTCACTGTAAAAAATCTTGTTCAGGGCGTTAGTACATTATACCGTTTGCGCACGTGAACGCAACTACACCGAGACCGTCCCAACGCTGCCTGTCTAGGCACTCCTTGCACCAATTGGTGGGCAGCAGCCCACAGGACCCGACTAACACCAGTCCCTGTGGGCCGTTGGCCGACGCCGGCCTTATAGGCCAGGCGGACTATAAGGCCTCACTGACGGCTCCTCGACCTGGCGCGTTCTCCTGACGAGGACACCGGGAGCAGCCATCGGACCGCACCCGGGGGACTGAGGGCGCGGTCGTGGCCCTGAAAAGGGCCGTCCGGAACTAACCGTGGTGGGAAAACAAAAACAACTCGACGATGGCATGTGACTTCGAATGTCAATCAAAAACAATTGACATCAAAAGCCACACACCCGCCGAGAAAGTTTCCCCACCCCGTTACCAGGGTTCGCCTCGAGGAGGCTTCCGGACGCGGACCCCGCCCACTAGCATCCCTAGCGTAAACTATCAGAAACAGTAGTAACAGTAACAGCAATGAAGCTAGAGAGAGATAGAGCTCGAAAACTATCAAATCACATACTAAGGCCTCGGTTGTCATCGCTCGCGGTCGTCGACGACTGAACACGTTTCGGGAGCTTATTTATCTATAACGTGGGTCTGTCGGCCGCCGGAGCGCATTTGTGGACTTCCCTATACTATCGTGCTCTTTTGTCGACAAATCGTCGATTGCCGTCGACCTTTTTCGATTTTCTGCTTCTGTCGGATTAATCTGACAAATTTTTGCGTGCCAATACCGCGCGTGTCGTATTTATCCGAACAAAACATACATTCTGTTTTTTCTGTTTAATAATCTGCGTCCTACATTAAATAAGTTAAGAAATTAGCACAATATCCTATACATTACGTGATTCATTATTGTTAATGTTATTTTATCGATTGATAGTTTGGTGTTAGGGGCATGGCATTTGAGATTAACCAGCATCAAAGCAAGCGTCTAAGAAGTTTAATTGAAAATAACACTTTTAATTCAATCCCCAGATGTAACAGAAACATTACCTTGGACACCAGAAAACTACGATAAATTCGACGCCGCTGTCAATGATGCTACAATTCTCCTGAACGATCTGAAAAGTAGCTGGTACAATGTGTTACCTCAACGGATGTATGAGATGTCGATGTGTACACTGATTCAGACATTGTGCCAGTCCATCCTGGTGAGAGTGTTTGCAGACAGTTGTCCCATCAGCGAAGACCTCGTCTATATGTTGGCTTTGAGGCTGCAAAATACTATAAAGGATATCACTAGTTTGTTTGAGGTAAATTGTTCTAAGGTAATTTTATTAAATTTACGTTCGTGCGATTATAATAGCGGCCTTTACACGTAGGTACGCTCTATGGCGCGTGAAAGAGCAACTCGGACGCGAAAGAGCGTGCGTGTAAAAAAATTGATAGGAAAGATAAAAGCACGCACCGCCCTCGAAGGCTGCGCTCGGTGCTTGCGCACAATCGCGTCGTCAAAGGTTTCCTTCACGAGCTCGTTTTTTAGCGCGCTCCTTCAGAAAACTGCGTGAAATGCACACACTCCAACACGCGACAGTTTCGCGCGGTCTACCGCGCGTTATTAACCCTTACGCGGGCGCTTATTCCGTTGCCAATTTATTTATTTATTTTTAGGACAACCAACAAATCTTACACTATTACTTTCAGCTTAAAGCTAAGTGCTTATATTACAATTCTTCTAAGTGCGGACTTAATTATAGGTTGTCACGGAATGCGAATATGGACTCAATGTTATAAAGCCTTAAGTATATTTGTTCTACAATAAGTTTTAAGGAGACTAAGAAAATAAAATAAAAAAGAACAGAGCTTAAAGGACCCGAGCCTGAGATAATTTATAATCTTCGTCTAAACCTTGCCATGTTGTCAGCAAAAATGTCTATCTTGGTTATTTTAACTAGAGCATTGTATTGGAGTCTATTCATGGTGGCGTGGGGCTCAAGGTTGGTCTTGCTGCCTTTTACCGCAAATGGGTCATTGTATTCCGCTTGATGCGATGCGTCCGATACGTACGGTGCGGTGCCAAGTCTGCCGTCGAAGCGATAAATGCAGCAAGGAACTTTTTTTTCGTGAAATGAGTTAATAATAAAATCTATTATTAACTCATTTCACGAAAAAAAATGTTCCTTACTGCATTTATCGATTGGACGGCACGGCAGCAGCTGTGGACACCTTTAAAAATTATCGCGCGCGATTGAGTGTGCAGGCTTTCACGCGTGCAATCCGGTATGCTCCTAAGATCATGCGATAGAGCATAAGTGTAAAGGCAGCTATTATCTTTATTTACATATTTATTTTAACGTAATCCAATACCCGCAATAATCGTTCTCACGCGTATCTTTCTTGCGTTTCTAAAATGTTTGCTGTTCATAAAAATTGGCTGCAAGTTTTACGACTGGCTGTTTACCTACCAGACGTCAACCTGTTTACCTACTAGACGTCAACCCTTCTGTGCATGCTATTATTGGCGGATACTCATACTTTCCACCGTACGGCGTGGCCCATGACGGCAGATGGTGTTCATAAGTTCATAATCTTCATCATATCAGCTGATAGACGCCCACTGTTGGACACAGGCCTCCCCCAAGGATCTCCTACCATATCGGTCCTGTGCTGGCCACATTCAGAGGCTTCCGACCTTTACCAGATCGTCGGTACACCTAATGGGACATTACTTACTACCGACGCTGCGTCAGCCGCAGTCCAATTACCGAACTATAGCAACCGGTAGCTAATTGTACAACTGCAACGCGACTGCTACTAGTTGCGGTTGCTTTTTTGGTATTACGGAAACAAATCGCATAGTGGTCGCACGATAAGTGCATTTGCGACCAAAATGTATGGCAACTAGCGCCACTTGACATTACACTTTTAATTTGTTAAGTTGCCGCTTGGGGCGCTATCATAGCAATGTACGTTCCGTAATACGAATTAAAGTTTTGCTAGCAATAATTGTACAATTATACAACTTGCGACTGTCACTTTGAGATCGCTAATAAGACTGCCGGTACGCGGTCGCCATTCGAGGAAAAGATCAAACGGCCGTCAGTCCTGCTCGCAATATATCCTGCCCACTACCTCAAATTGCGCAATTCTTTGAACTATGTCGGTGATTCTCCTCATCATTTCTGATATGATCACGCAGAAGAACTCCATATAGCCCCCGCCGTTACCCTTTAAGTAACCTTGAGCCTTCTTATGAGGCCCATTATTAGCTGGTGTTAGGTCAGGTCTAAATTCTCTTAGTTGCCGTTTAAGACATCCACAAGTAATGTTGGGGTTGTATTATTCTTTACAGCGGCTACTACGCGAAGCGTTACTAAACCTTCTTACCTTTTTCAGGATCCAATACAGTTTGAAACAAAAATTAATGTCTGGACAAAATTCATCACATTGCCTCAACTACTCAAGGCTCAGCTCTTAGAGATGGCGGACCTGTGGGCATCTAGCAAGGACCTGTCGCAGAGCTACACCTGCGAGGAGATCCGGCAACTGGTTAAAATGAGGTTCTCCGATGACAGCTACAGGCTAAAGATATTGAAAGAGATACAATAGAGTTAAAACATTATGTGAATGAGAATCATGGTAAGATGTTTTTATTATAAATAAATGTTATTTGTTTATCAAAGTTTAGTTTTTAATTTTTTTTGTGGGTAAAGATTTAAATTTTCACCTTTACAGGGTAGTATTTCCTTTGTACTAAAAAGTGTATACCAACATTAAATTAAATAGGCGTATCGCTTATAATTTTTCGTACAAATAGTTCGATCAGTAAATCAAAATGTACGATAAAACGTAAATTTATAATTTGCAATAACACCATGTATTTTAATTAATATAAAATTGCGGACATAGAGTGGTTTCGGTGGCGTAGTGCGTAAGGGCGTCGTCTCTCACCCGGGAGGCACCTGTTCGAACCCCGCCACGTGCCAATGTGTTTTCAAATTTTGAATTCATACCTACATTTAATCGACGCTTTTACGGTGAAGGAAAACATCGTGAGGAAACCTGCACACACCTATGAAGAAATTCTTAGGTTGTGTGTGAAGTCGACCAACTGCACTTGGTCAGCGTGGTTGACTAAAGCCTAATCGCCCCTAATGTGGGGTAGGCTCGAACCCCTCGGTGGGGACATTATGTGAGCTGTTGATGATGAAAATTGCGGACATAATTGCTCATTCGTTTCGGGATTTTTACCAAGAAAGTTATGTTCGATTTATCAGATGCGGCAGTGCATTTAAATCCGAAGTTTTACACAAAATACATTATTCTGTAAACACAAGGTAAAGACTTATGAAAATTTTCAAATAAAAAGCAAGATACATATTGTTTTTGTGCCAGAGGTAAGTAGTTCATAGTGTGTTACGTTTGCGTGTTACTGTCTGCATTGTGGTGTGCCCCGCGCACGAGCTGGCACGCAGCATGATGCGTGCGGAAGAGCGGAAATAGGGAAATGCTGAGCTAATAACTAAAGCATGCCATGTAGGGGCCGACTTTATTAAATTAATATTTCAATTCTAGTAAAAGATGCGCGATTCAATTGGTGAACGCTTCGTGATATTTCCGGAAACTTAAATAAAATGGCAGCTTTGCATTAGATCAAATTAAAATTCAGTTCTTTCATACGCGAGATGTGTGAATGAAACATGCGCTTGCGCAACCGCTAGGGAGCGCCGAAGAAAGTACAATGTTTGTATTGTCGAGAATTCACCAATAAGCAATTTGAACTATCTAATCATTAACTGTCGGAACACAACAATACTGGTAACATTATTATTATGGTGATAAGGTGGTAGCTAGTCAGGCGGACCTGAAAAAAGTCCTAAAATTTGTACTCCCTGGGATCGAACCCGAGACCTCTGTATCTAATTCCGGAGGGCTAACCACTACACCACGGAGGTGTGTAATCTATTTATAAATCATTCATATCACCGTTCTGTTATGGTACGAGAGCCCACGACCAAAATTTTTGTCTCATAGCAATACGGCCAAAACCGTATCAAATCGATAGATACGATTATCCTGAACTCGAAAATACCAATATCAGACATTTTACGCGTAGCGTTTGATCTGACCGAATTTTCAAAATTGTCAAAGAATTTTACCGAACTGCATCATAGCAATATGTCTGATTTGCAGACTGTAGTTGAATGATAGTTCTGAGATACCGGAAACATATTGTTCAGACGTTAGTGGTGTAGCGCAAACCCGTAAAATCACTTAAAAAAATTAAAAATGAGACAAAAAAAATGTCTCATAGCAATACGTCTGAAAATCTTTTTTATTAGTAAATTTTGGTTATTTGATGCGAACAAAACAATTTTCAGACGGAAATGTGAACGCATTAAATTTTGAGACCGTTTTGAAAATGTTAACAAATTTTACCAATCGGTATCATAGCAATATGTCTGAAAATTGTTGGACATGATAAAATAAATTGTCCACATGTGCAAAAAATTTATATCAGACAAATTAAGTGTAGCACCTTCTCTATCAGACAACTTTTCGATACTCAGATATCATTTAAAAATCGTATTGAGGCATCTTGAATTTTCTGTTACAAACCAATGAATACGTTGCGACAATGAATTTATTTGATGATAATTAACAAAGAATTTACCCGAAACCGTAACATTGAAGTTGAAGGACTGAAATAAATCGCACAAAAGGAAACTGGGATGAAGTTGAAGTTGGGAGTATATGCTACACTTAAAGTGTCTGAAAACAGGTTTTTGGTAATCATGGCAGCAATACGGAAAGTTGAAAAAAAAAATTATCCGTATTGCTATGATACAGGTCAGCTAAATTTGTTGACATTTTCAAAAATGCGCTCAGGCTATATGCTACGCGCAAAATGTCTGAAAACAAACTTTTTCGTAATACAATTATAAAATCTATGTACATTTTCACTATCAGACGTATTGCTATAATACCGACTGTCTTTTTTTTTTGACACAGCAGAAATGGCCTCCCACGCAGTTGCTACACTTTCGACCGTTACTACACACCTAGTCGGGTTCAGAATCATACAATCTAACGATTTTATAGGGTTTTTGCCGTATTGCTATGAGACATGGTTTTGGTCGTGGGCTCTCGTACTATTAAGACCAAACACTATAACAGTTATAGTCTTGGAGTCTCTCAATGTTTCAGTTGGTGCTATCTCCTGGTTCTATTCTTACTTCCGTGACCAATCCCAACGTATCCAAGTAAATGACGAACTCTCTGAGTGGTGCTCATTGTCAACAGGAATTCCTAAAGGAATCTTATCGCCACTACCTTTCTCCTGTTTTATCACTACTATGACCAGAGTTATAACCTCCAGTTATCCTCTCTATGCCGACGATTTGCAGTTGTATCGCCATTTCCTTGTTTCCGATGTCAACAGCGCTATTTCTGCTCTTAACGAAGACCTGATGCGTGTGCATTGCTGGGCTAAGTCATATGGACTCCATTTAAATCCATCGAAGTCCAAAGCAATCATAATATGAAGTGGATATATGACAAAGCAATTGGACTTTGCAAAACAGAAGTGACACTCGCGCGCTGCCAACCATAGTCCCCTTCCCTACCTCGTGGTGAGCTCTGGCGACCTTACTTACCAACAGAAATACACCACAAAAATGTAGTGTTATTGACTGTGGTCCTCTGTAAGGTGGAAGTACTATCATACCTACCTACCTAGTCTGCTGTGCCCTACCTCGAATGTCATTTTTGTGTAGGCGACAGGCTGTATGAAAATTATATTGTCTGGTAAATACTAGACAATGTAATTTTCATACATTTCTAGCCAAACATTTCCCTTTTAGTCGCGCAGTCTCACTGCGTATGGCTGGCATTAAATTTCACACGGTTTTCCTTCGAAGATTAAATAATATTGGATTCGATACGAAAAAAAACCGTTAGGTAAATGGATTGCGCTTTGCGCTATTGTTTTATTGTTGAAAGAAAACTGGATCAACATAAATTAATACATTTTGTCTGTTATTAGCTACTATTCAAGATTACATGGTTTATTACTTCTTTGTTTGAACTAAGCCGGTTATGAATTCTTAGATGGAATGCAGAATGATGAAAAATTTAAAAATTTTGGTGAGCATTGTCCTTTGTATTATTTTATTATATTGTCAGGTAGTTAAAATCAGTCTTAAAATAAAGTACGCAAACACTACATCATCATCATCATGTCAGCCTAGTGTAATACTCGATTTCAACTGGTTGTATTTTCCTTTCCTAAATGGGTATATATGAAGTGAAACAACAATTTGATGGTTTGGCAGTACAATGTTTATTTAGGGTGGACAATATTCTGTTTGTTGCACTAGAAAAGTTATTTACTTACAATTCACATATTCCACATAATATACCTTTGTGAGAATTCTCTTCCTTGAAAATACCTAGTTTACACAAGTTAGATTTTACACAATTTAGACCTTCTAACTTATATATCTAATAGTAAAATACAACCATAAAAATAATGAAAGGTAGGGTCCTGGAGTCTGCTCTGATCGTTAACGAGTGGAATTTGGGTATTACTATGTATAAATTATTAGTAAACGCGTTATGAGACAACCTTCTGCAGAGTATTTGTAGAACTCTTCGACAGTCAGCCGCTACCGTTTGGTTAGTGTAGGGTACCTGGATCAGTGCGTTGTGTCTTGGCTCTGATAGATCAGCCACTAGTTAGCTCTCTCTATATATTGTAGTTCACCGGTCACTTTTCCAAATTGATCTCACACCTCCAAACTCTGGTTTTGCGCAGGTCTCTCTACCAGGCGACTATATTTGTAATGGAAATTTGGGTCTCTAAACCCGTACCGACGACCCTGAAGATGTGTCATAATAAAACAACATCAATAAATGTTACACTACTCATTATAAAACCCCAAGAGGGAGTTGGAACCACAACTTGTCCAAAAACTAATATAAAACAACGGCAAATCTTTGAGCAATTACGAAACCCGACCAACAGTACTTAGAATATGATCTCTCGAGATGTGAATTATTCATAATTTAAACAAATAGATCATTCATTGCCTAAAATTTCGAACCTGACAAAATATAATTACCTTAGTAGGTAGTCAGGCAATTTTTACAAGATGAGGCGGTTTTTTACAACCGAATTTACTAATTTACTGTAACACAAAATCAAGGCAATCACAGAATTTACTTTTAACTTTCAGAATAATTGAAAAACGATAAGAGTTTTATAGTTACCTTTCGGGTGAATTATTAACTCCTTAACGGTTATTTTTCCGTTCCAGGATATTATGAAAATACGGAATTATCTTCCTTCCAAATTAGAAAATAGTTCTCCTTCGTTAATATAATCCTCGCATATGTTATTATCACGAAGATGTTTAATGTTCCTCAAAAATAAATTCAGCCTTGAATTTGAAATTCGAAATGCGAATGAATAATCTGACAAGCAAAAACAAACGTCCCTGATTGGTCGGCCTACCTATGGTTTTTTTAACGTCTGAGGCGAAGGAAAATGAGTCCATACATCCGAATGAACGAAATATTCTTGTCAATACGAATCTTTGCGAATAACTACTTTGAATGAATTTTGAACAACTAATATGATCCCCGTAAGCCTAACGTCACCTAAATAATGACGAGACTATAGAAAACGCTCTAACGCGCCCCAATTCAAAAACAAGGTGTAAGAATTCCACACAGACGACCATAATCTCTAATATCGAACTGAAACATGATACAACTTACCAAGACAAGAAACTTTCGTCTGAACTATTTCTTTTTTTTTTTTTTTTTTTTTTTATAAGTCGCTGGGTATAGAATTTATCACTTTGCCTAAATGTCAAACTTAATGCGAAACGGAACGTAATGTCACTTGTCAGATTACGATGTTGACTTTGAAAAATTGATAAATAAACAATGCTACACTAGTTGTTCATAGGCCTGTTGGACATAGGCCTCCCCCAAGGATCTACAACCCGATTGGTCCTGCGCTGCCCGAATCCAGCGGTTTCGCGCGACCTTTACCAGATTGTCGGTGGCACCATCTGGCGCCCTACTAACGCTGAGTCTCCCGGTTATAAATATGAAGTGATGATTTGGGAACACTTATACAATTGGAATATTTTATAAAGTATCAATCAAAATTTAATTATAATATTTTGATATCAAAACACCAGAGCGAATCCATTGTAGGTATACATATTATATGAGTACTTTCTATATTTACTTATTCTATGGCGAAAAGGTTCAAGGGATATTCCAGACTTACTGTGTAAGCCTGTGCGACATCCACTCCACAATTCCACATACGTCTAGCGACTTAGGAATAGCCTAGACAGTGGTATGTAGACCCTATAAACGGGAGCCTACTTATTAGTTATAGTACGTAGTTTGAAAATTATTAAAATGGTAAACAATAAAAAAGTAGGCAGTAAATGGTTATGTAAATAACAGTTGCGCCTGAAACGATTTTAATATTCAGTTTTGCAGCTGAATGTTTTAATTATTATGGTATTGGTAAGTATGTATTGAAACTTTTATCCTTTAGTCAATGGTAGCAAGACAACACATTTGGAGAAATATTGGGTTTGCCAGAGAAAGTTCGCGTCCCGAAACCCAGCCACCCATTACACGAATGCTATATAAGTGAGTGGCGCTTCCTCGGCCTATTATTACGTACTTACGTGCACGCTGTGACCAGACGCGGGCACAACACTATGCAACACTTATCGGTAGGTACCGCGCCAATTATTATCACGAGTATCTGACTGTTGAAACGAAACGCACAAACGCGCGGGAAAAGTTTTGGCGACATTTTGGAATTTTCAAAAGTGAAGTGAATAAAAAAACTTGTGGTTATGTGTTTATGAACTGTATCTGTCGGTGTCTATTTGATTGAAAGTGAATTTATTGAACATGCAACATGTGAACAGTGCAAAAACTTTGTTATTACGAACATTTAATCTTTAATTAGTGTTTGGTTTAGTAGTAGATTTGTGTATGTGCGTGGATGATAATTTCTCAGAATAGGTACCTATACTTACAAGCAGTTTTAAAAAGTGGATTGTGAATCAAATTGTTATAGGTAGTAAGATGTGAAATATATAGTGGTGTTATGCTTCGTTGATATTTTCAAATACCTATATAAAACCAGTTTATTTATTCAAATGTTTTTTCTATCTACATACTTCCAATAAAATGGGGAACGAAAAAAATATTGTTTGTGTATGATCTAATAAGCAAAGCGTGAACAATATAAGAACTACCTTTCTTAGCATTTGTCGATAACAATCAACTTATTTCCAACGTGAGAACTAGGGAAATGGATCTAGTTGCAATTTTGCTTAACTACGTAAGCTTCTTCCTATTCCTGAATTGTCATAAAAATAATAATTTATTTTTAACCCTAGAAATCTGCTCTTATTAAACTGGGGTGTCTGAGCACTTTGGGAATTGATATTTTTTTATGAAAAAATATACAGGGTGTTTGCTACGTAAAGTGGACACCTACCCATATTAACATAGTCATATAAATACTATGGTGATATTAAAAATTATAAAATAATTTTGTAATTTTTCATACATTTTGTATTTTTGAACGAACTATTTGTATGAATGAATAATTTTTTAAAATTTAAAAATATTGATAGTATTTGTGTGACTGTGTTAGCATGGGTAGGTGTCTGCTTGATACCACATGTTCCAAAAACCCAAAAATATAATATCATTGCAAAAACCCTATATATTATTTGGTGTTTTAAATTGGCATAGTTTTTTTGAAGATATTTTTTTATATCCCTTCTTAAATTTTGCTCTTCAGACGGTCTTCCAAATCACGAGTTGGTATGCCATTTTTTGTAAAAAAGTTCTTCTGAATTTTATTATTTCTCTATGAACATTGCAGGGAACCCAAGAGTGAATGACAATGCCATTCATAAGTCGCATAAAAGTGCACATCGGTCATCATCGCCTTTTTCTTTAAAGGGAGTATTTTTGCCGTTGCATCAACCCCACATTCAGTTTTAATATAATAATTAATTATTTCCGCCAGTTGTACTTAGTTATTTTTATCATGAAGAGTTGAAACATGATCTTCGTTTTATTAGTTTATTTTGGCGAACAATAAAATACATTTTTAAGTGCCAAAATAGGGAATATGCATGATTTTTTAAAGTATTTTGATTTATCTAGTAGTTTACACCCCCATAATATAGTATAAAATATTGAACGACGGAAAAATAGCGTAATGTGCAAAAAATTTTTAAAATACTCCACTCGCACGGGCATATTGAACGCTCGCCATTATGGCTCGCCTGGTGCGACGTCATAGCTCATACAAACAAAAATATTGTATTAGGTTATGCTTTATGTATACTGCGTGTAAAAGACATGAACAGTCAAACGAGAACCATGTATTCTATACATGAAAATAAGACATATTTCAAAAAAATTATTGCTGGGAAATGATTTTTATTTTTTGTTGTTAAAAAAAATTGCTAATTGTAACGCGCAATGTAAAGGGCTCAACTCGCACGCAACTCGCAAACCCGCGATATTTTTGCTTGATGGCGGCCCCGTTCGTTAGTGTCCGTGCCCATCGAGTGAGCTACATTGAACGCTAACGTTTTGAAGCCATTGTTTGTTATGAAATACTAAAAAAAATGATAATGTTTCTTTGGACAATAATTAAGAAATAACGTATAGAATACGTTTTTATAAAAAAATGAAAAAAAAATTATGACTTTGACCTTCAATAAAATCGCAACTATCAATTTCCCAGGTATAGTCTAAAGGAAAATAAGTGTTATGATGGTGAGCAGAATACATGGTTTTCGTTTGACTGTTCATGTCTTTTACACCCTGTATGTATTATATGCATAGTATATGCTTTACCTATCTGTAATTGCAAATAAATTAATTATGTCAGATAAAATGGTTAGAGAGTATAGTAATTTTTACACCTTTGATTTCAACAGACGTAAAATCGGGGTTTAATGTTAAAAAATGGTCATTATGACTTTGACATATCCGGTTTATGGGGTTTATGGCTTTCTACGTCACAACCCTCAGACCAATGATTGGTCTGAGTCACAACCGCTTTACGTCGTATTTCAAATGTTTTCGCACTTTTCTATAATTATTTCTTATAATAAGAAAAATACACTAAATTGACCAAGGCGGGAATCGAACCCAGAATCTTCCGCAATCCGGGCGGCGTCAAAAGATCCTTCGGAGATTTGATGAAATGTTATCATAAAAACACAAGTACCACACACAGTTAAGCACTGACAAATTTTGACGACGAAAGCTATGTCCCGGTAGCGTACTGGTTGACGCAGGCGCCCGGATTGCGGAAGATCCTGGGTTCGATTCTCGCCCTCGACAGTTTTTCAGCGTATTTTTCTAATTTTAAAACAATTTGCGCGTTTGTTAACGCAAAGATGATTCCAAAATAATTAATTTCATGCTCAAAAAGAAATTTTATTATAGAATATTGATTGAGGGACAATTCTAAACTAATAGAGTTTACTTATTCATAAAAAAGAGCTAATTTGAATTATAGTATGCATATTCGCTATCGAAAGTAGGTAGGTACCACGGCAACTCTGCATTACCATGCAATATTTTTTTTAGATAGATATCTACCCCAACTTCCTTGAAATTTTTTACTTCCACCTCGTTGATGCAGGAAGGCAAACGATTTACCATTCAACGCCAATTCATTAACGATTCCATGAGTGACCTAATACGAAAACACGGAAGATATATAGATTGCGTGCCTATTTAACGCACGCGCACGAAAAGTACATACCTACTTATCAGGCGTAAAACGTTAAAGCATCGCGGTGTTGATTTATGCGGTTTTTTTTTGCTAAAGCCAATTACTTTTTCTTTAACTACTTTTATATTCAAAATGATTTTGTTTATTACTTTCATAGAGGGGCTGAAGAAAATAAAGACTCCTCATTCCAATGTCTGAGTAACAGGTTTTATTGGCGTTGTAAATTAAACACGGTGTAAAATAATTCTGTAAATAGCATAAAAACTTGCTCGCGGCTTCGCTCGCGTTAATGACGATTAGGTATGTCAGTCTATATGTTATTCGGATGTGTATTATCGTAAGTTTCATGAAAATCCATTCAGTAGTTTTTGCGGCAGTAACAAACATACCTACATCCATGCAAACTTTCGCGTTTATAATTGACGCCGTCTTGGTGGAGTGATATATAGTATTATGTTATATGTTATTAGGATAGTTTCTTGTAGTTCCAAGTATTACCCAGGACCGGATCTATGGAGGCCAAAAGGCAGTAGCACCGCCTATTCTCCCCTAAATCTGACATTGTGACTTCTGGGTATCATAATAGGCTCTTAAGTCGACCAAGGGCTTTTCTGAACCATGTGCCGATCATCGCAGCCGGAGTCAATCACGAGGTGGCAAATAAACCACCTACAATAGAATACCTACCTAAGGAGGGTTGATGTTAGGGTGACCGACATTAAAATTCAATGTCAAAAACTTTAGCAATAGGTTTGTCGATAACAAAACATAATATTGCACCGAACCCAAATTAATTGGCATGGTGAGAAGATAAGAATATTAACCTGATGATTAAGTAGACCAGCTCGACAGATAAAGACTAATATTATAATTTGTCATGTTTCCATTACGAACCAATGAGTTTTCAATGTAATTTTGAGGAATGGGAAAAATTTACTAAAATAGATCTATCTTTTCAGACGGTATTCCTGATCATCGCGTTAGTGATCGTCGTCACTGAAGGGAGAGACGTAACGACTGAAGATGATAGAACTGTACAGTCGGACCAGGTCGCCGAGGAGACCAAGAATAAAGCATTGACTCTAATAGAGGGCCCAAAATACGTAGCTACGCCTGAACCAACCCAAAAACCTACTGTAACGAATGTGCAGACCCTGAAGCCGGAACACCGGCCGCCAAGCAAACCACCGATATATCCGGACAAACCAGGCCATCACAAGTACTACGTGGAAATAACAAGACCGTACTATGGGACGATGCAAAAGCTACCGCCCCGGCCACAGTTCTCCCAGCCAATGAAATTGTTTAATTCGCCAAATTCGGTTTACAATTATCCAAAAGTGATCAACCTTGGACAACATAAAAACCAATACTACATTAAACAGCAACCACGGCCAATTCTTTATCCTACACCAATTAACAAGTCTGTCGTAGCTAAACCGAAATTCTCTTTACCTGTGCAGACGATCAACGGAATACGCAAAGACTTGGTGAAACCACCCAAAATAAACGTCAGCGTTGCGACGACTACAGCTGCCGCGCCAACTACTACGACAAGATATTTGAGGACGAAAAGGATATGGCCGAAAAAAATATTAGAAAAGATGAACTCAACATTATACAATAGTAACAAAACGACGAACGCCACGACAGCATCGAATAGAGCAGACACCACTGATCACGACCCGTCGGCGAGCATCACGCGAATCAGATACGTGTTTAAAAATGCAACGTCACCAAGCATACCGGCGACCAGACGTCCTTACCGACCAGTGACGAGAATACCAAAAATTCGATCCACCACTCCTGCTATTAATAATTCGGATTTCGAAAATAGCGACTGGGTGCCGATCGTCCCTACACACTATCCTAAGGTTAGAAGACCGTTACATTCACGTGTACGCAGATCTGCGTTAACCCCAGAAACATCACCATTAAGTAAAAGAATGTTATATTTACAATCATTTGGTTTACTTCCTATGCAAAATGTAGAGAACACTGAACTACAATCACCCGAAAACCCTGAAATGTCAAGAAAAAAGATGGTATATTTTAAAAACAAACGACATTTGAACCCTTATTATTCTGGTTACAGTTTGAAACCCGGCGAGGCACAGTATCATTACGGAGATCTTCAAGCGGAAGGCAGTCATAGTCACAGACATAGTCACCCTCGAGTAGTTACGAAAGTCAAACATCACCATCACCACCACCACCATAGATACGTCAAAACGATTGAGAAGCCAATTAAAGTTCCAGTCAAAGTAGAAGTTCCAAAGCCTTACGCCGTTACAGTGGAGAAGAAGGTGCCAGTAGCAGTTGAAAAAATAAAGTTTGTGGAAAAGCCGGTGCCATATCCTGTGACGGTCGAGAAAAAGGTACCGTACCCCGTCGGCATCAAAATACCGCATCCTGTACCATATAAGGTCGTTGAAAAGGAATATGTGCCGAAACCTTACCCCGTGGTACACCACGTGCCTGTGGTGAAGCACGTAGAAGTTAAAGTTCCCCAGCCCGTACCAGTGCACGTAGAGAAGAGAGTGCCGTACCCAGTAGAAGTTCGCGTACCAGTTGACCGCCCGGTGCCCGTGCCAGTGACGGTCGAAAAGAAAGTACCCTATCCAGTTCCCGTGAGAATTCTAGTACCGCAGCCTTATCGGGTAGAGACTAAAGTGCCTTACCCAGTTGAAGTGAAAGTCAAAGAGCCGGTTGAAGTAATAAAGCACGTCCCCGTCAAAGTGCCTTACCCTCAGCCCTTTGCTGTAAAAGTGCCGCATCCTGTACACATCACAGTTGAAAAGAAAGTGCCTTATCCCGTGGAAGTTGAAAAAAAAGTTCCAGTGCCTGTAGAAATTCTTGTTCCTCAGAAAGTCGAAGTTGAGAAGAGAGTTCCCGTATACATTCCTAAGCCGTACCCTGTAGAAAAGAAGGTGCCTTACCCGGTTAAGGTTCCGTATCCAGTGAAAGTGCCCGTGCAAGTTCCAATTGAAGTGCCAATATACATCCATGGAACGCCAGGATACATCCATGACGGAACACCAGGATATATCCACGATGGAACGCCAGGATACAGTGACGACTACTATGGTGAAGGCAGTAACATCAGCGAGGTGACGGAATCAGTGACAAGCACCCCCCATCATACAGTTACAGTGCATGGTATCACAGGATTTACAGGTTTCAGCTCGCGGTCCGATAATTCCGAAAATGCATCAGAACCGGAGCCATCAACGACTCCAATAACGCCAAAATCGTAAAAACTAATATTTATTGTTCAGGACTTGTCAGTGTTGTAAATATTGCTCATAAAATAGTAAATTGTTTAGATAGGAATTGCGTTATATTGTACCTTATAGAATCTATAAGTTATTGATCCGAGAATGTATGGAACTGTGAGATCAGTGTGATTATAAGTAAATGGATGCCACTGTGATAATTTTAGTGTTTTTATTACATTTCAGTTTCAGATATTTCTTTCCAATTTATTGTTCTTTTAATTTAGGAGCATAAGACACCTTCAATAAGGAAGTAAATTAATAAATTATAATTAGGTGTTTGGAACATGATAAAAGAAATTAATAGCACAGTTGGAAGACAATTAGTGCAAGTAATTCAAACCTAGCGATAAATTGCACACTTCGATGTCAGTCACCCTCGCGACGATACAGCGTAGAAGAAATAATTACTTTCTCGTTGACGTCATTGAAGCGGTGTTGTCGTGACGGTAAACTACGGGAATCTTCGTAAAAAGTGCAAGTTGAAGCAGGCTTGTCAATTGCTGATAATATCAATATCTTATTTGAATCAACATCTTAATATCTCATCAAAATAAGACAAAAAAGAAACGAATAAATTGTGATAAGATATTTTGTAAAATATAATTTGTGGTTATACACTGTAATAAGGTAAATAATATTTACATATTTTTAAATAGATATCTTACTCCGTCCATTGACACAAAGTTCAAATAAGGGTACAGTCATGTACAATAGTAATTATTAGTTCATGTATAGTATAGTAAAAATCAACATTTTCCTTAATTTGACATAAATTAGTTTTCCAAAATAATAGGGTAAATTAAACACCTACCACATACTATATATTATCATTGCCTACCACCTTAAATATCACATTATGGTTATGGTGACCATAGGTTTAGTAGTTATAAGGGTACTTTTTGGTGGCCCTGCCAGAACACCCGTGTTGTGTGGCCACCGAAGTATATATGTACAGTCGAAGACACTGTTACGTGACCATTCTAGACGGAACTGAGAGACGGAAATAACATAAATGTCAACACTGTGAAAGGGAGGAAAATAAGTTTTGAGAATAGTAACGTAGGTATACAATATATGTTGGCCGTTAATCTTATTTAACCGGAGTTTACGATGTTCAGAAACGCATTTTTCAAAGTTATCGAAACAATAGCGTTATCGAACAGATTAATTACCGTCAAATGTACCTCAAAAACCGGACCTAAGTCGATTATTATCGACGTTTGTGGTAAGACCAAATAAAAATTTGAAGACAATGCTCTTAAAACTTTCGACTAGCATAATGAACAAGAGTAAAAACGGGAATCAACGCGATTACATAATTATATTATTTTTAAATGCCTTACCTGTAATCTATTCTATTCTTAATTAATGGCTTGACGCCGTCGTGGTGGAGATGTCAGTATAGCTGGCTACACACCAAGCGGTCCGGGTTCGAATCCTGGTAGCGGCAAATGTTTGTGTGACGAACACGAATGTTTGTTTGCGAGTCATGGTTGTTTATATATTTATTTAAGTTTATTTATAAAAATATCTAAAATTATTATGTATATTAAAAAAAAATGTCCGTTATCTAGTATCCGTAACACAAGTTCTTAATGATACTTACTTCGGGCTAGATAATTGGTGTGAGCGTGAAAATATATTATTATTATTATTATATTAATGGCCTCGCGTCGCATTAAGCGTACGCATTTTGCCAATGTCAAGTGAAATTGTAAGTAAAGTAGGTAACAAAAATTGTACGGTTGATTGAGGTTAAAAATGGAGTCTCTCAACACGTGTTTTTACGACAAGAACTCGGGAGAAACTCTACCTGTAATCTACTCGTTTTTTCGTTTTTACTCATGTTAAGTTTTTTTTTCCACCATTAAACGTCAAGACTATAAACCATCTTTAGTCCAGTGGGCCGCAACCGCCACCATATCGGGTCCTGGAGGCCGCGGCGAACACCGTGTGTTCGCGTGCCCTCAGTCACTTTAGATATCTCTAGCCCGGCAATAGACATCGTGTCGATTCTTTTTACTGTGGCAAATGACCCGCGCGGCCCCACAGGACAATCTGGCCACTTAGCACAAAAAATCGAAAGGACTTAGAATTTATGGACTTTTCAAAAGTTGTGTACAAAAATGTGGCAAGTGTAAGTAAATATTAAACGCTGTCATTATTTATGAATCAAAATCCTTAAAAAATTGCGTAGGTAATGTTTATTATAGAAAGGTATAAATCTTTTATTTCTAATAAAAAACAGATAACCACCATAAAACGGTAAAAAATAAAATTAACTTCTAATCCATGAAAACAGGTATATGCTATACCTACACTGTGCTGTGCCTTATTCATCACATCAGTAAGGTAAAAAAATCAAATTATTAAAAGGGGATCCGACAACGTGACCAACGCGGCGTCAGCGCAAGGAAATACGGTTGGACGTACCTACTCCAGGCCGCGACGTACACTGGTGTATGCCATTTGAAATCTCGGAAAACAATGCGTGCGTCACTGTTTCCATAAGCCCCCCTTAAAGTTAAATTATTTCCTGACAATATTTGTAAAAAACACCCCGACGGTTTTTGGACATTTCTTGATTTATTGGTATAGCCCCAGGGGAAAGTATGCTTGCGGACACATGGTGTCGTGAAGACATCGCAGTTCTCCAGTCCGCCTGTGACCACGGTCGGTGCAACCCGGCTGAAACGTCAGGCATTTTAAAGGTAATTTTATCGCCTTAATTCCCGTTTTTACTCGTATTAATCATGCAACGCGAAAGTTTAAAAATGAACCTGTATACTATACTACTAAAACTAAATGTAGACAAAGTTTTATGATTCTATAGTGGGTACCTACTATAGAATCATAACTGCATCTACATTTAGTTTTAATTGCCATTACTGTTATTATTTTCTGTTATTCTATTTTTATAAAATGTTACATAGTTGGTGATTATGAAAAGTTCAAATCATAGAAAAAAACTTTTATTTGTAATCGAATCTGTAAAAATACGAAATTATTAATTCTATGCTGTCCTCGTAGGTCATTTGGGGTCTTAAGGTGGACGCAATTTAGCTGAGCCGAACGAGTATAACTCATCATCCGAATTTCCGGAGTATAAAGAATTCTAAAATTCGTTTCGTTTGGCTCGGCCTATTTCAACATTTCAACTGCCTAAAAAGTACCTACTATGAATAATGCGTCTTTTCCAAGCCACTGCTAACACGCCGTACGGTTAAAAAAACCTCGCGACCTTATTTATATGACATGGCAAAACCGCCAGACGACAACATCCAAGTACGGCTCAGTTGCGTTTTTTCTACTTTCTCGTATACGTAGTAGGTACAGACAACAGCACGTTGGGCTACCACAAACTGTCAAATTTTCCCAATCGATTATGCACTTTATATTACGTAGCCTTAGGTTGAAAATCGTTTGGAGAAATTTGACAGTTTTGTATAGCCCGACGTGCTGTTGACTGTACATAGAGCAAGTCTTGTAATCGTCAAAAAATTGGACCTCAAGATTTTGACGGATTTACACGTTTGGACCTCCCCGAGTCGAAAAATACCGTTTTTGGAATATGTCTGTCTGTGTGTCTGTGCGTTAGCGCGATAACTCGAGTATTCTACAACTTATTGCAACCAAATTTAACATGCATGTATGACATGAAAATTTAAGGTTTTTATCAACTTTTGAGTCGTTTCCGTTATTCAAGAAGGTCGTGCAGCAGGACGTGCGTCATGAACCGTGACGTGCCGTAGCGCCGCTGTATATGACAACAAGGTTCCTAAGTGCTCCATACAACACTGACGACTGTGCCTACACACGGAGCATCAACCGTACATTTTCACGGCGAAAAATCGTGTGTGAGGCCGAAATATCCCATGTCAGGCCTGGCCTTAAATTTTGAGAAAAATCTATTCAATAAAACAGACAATAAAATATAAATAACTTAAATATTTATTTATTAAAATGTATATTAACAAATGCATAAAATAAAATATAATTTACTTGATCTTAATAAATTGCCATTCCAGTTCATAGACTCCCACCGATGTTTGGTTCTTCTCATCATAATCAACCCACTCCTTTTCACTTAAGTCTACATCTTCAAATTTCTTGCCTGAAAATATTTGGTAAATTACTAACTATTTAGGGCTCATTAATTTGCCTGCCCAGCTTCTAACATTATTAGGGGTCAGCGTAATATGTTTTTCTCTTCCTTACATCTTGGTTGGCCATCATCGTAACATTCACTCAACTCCTTTCTTTGACGTATCGTCTCTCACACAATCTATCTATCTTATCTTTGGGCTTTTTGTTTTGATGTTAGGGCTAATATGTATATGATTTTTAATATGTCAATGATGAAAACTAACATATAATTCTATTTAAATTCTTTTCATACAAAAAATAACAAAATTGAACATTATTTAAACCAAAGATGTATTTGTCATGAGGTGGGAAGGTGAATTGATGGTCTTTCACTACACTGTAAGGATAATAAGCAAACCACTAATCATAAATGATTAGGTAATATGAAATTTCCTTCTTTTATAAAAGACAAATATAAATGTGCTGCTAACACATTAATATTAATCCTGTTAACCCTCGAACTAAGCTATTGTACTTGTGCTAGGAGTGGGTTCACATTGATAGTCTAACGGCGGACAGGGATCGTTTTCCATTCACACAGAAACCGAATCCACCTGTCTGCATGCTTGGCTACCAACAATTTTATTATGTACTTACAGTTTAAACTTAAGTTACTTGAACTATAACAATTAGATACTGAGCACTATATTTTTTAACTGCCTACCCTTTTAATTTGTTTTCTTATATTATACTATACCTACTTTTGGTTTAAATTTTTATTTAACTATTTTGGAAAATAAAACAACATTTGGCATGATTTGAAATATATAAGTGAAATTTTATTCCTGCTGACTGACCATGTATTGCTGTGGTAATTTCATACTATAATACTGTCCTATTATAAACATTTAATTTCATTAAATTGGTTCAGTAGTTTTCGAGATTAGACTGGACAAAGAAATAAGACAGATATAGACAAAAAATAAAAAATGTGATTTTAGGTTTTTGTAACATGCAAATATGAGCTTAGAAAAAACATTTCTTTCGAGTTTGATTGACATAAGACTTCAATTTTGTTTTAAATGTATAGGTAATAGGTAGATAGAGAAAAAAAAAAATTATTATGAAGAAAAATATTGTATGATTATTTTTCTGAACTTAATCCATGTTTTTTTGGGTTATCTTTCCAATTCTTTCCACCTGTGACTATAACATACATACCATTGTCTTCAGCCTCAGCAATCCATCCAGATTTAGGTTCAAAATCTACTGGTTCCACTCCCCTACAGTCAAACTGAACTATTGTCTTGAACTTGCCAATGTCATTATTTGTAAAAGCACCTGAAATGTTTTTTTTTTTAAATAAATATGATAAATGAAATATTTCCTAAAAATACACAAAAAAAAATTTAGAGGGACAATTATTGAGAAAAAGCATCACCAGACTCGCTACCTGGGCCATCTGGCTAAACTCAGGATTATGTTCAGTGGCATATTGTCACTGGAAGACTTTCTGGAGTTGAGCTGACTGAAGTGAAGAATTAAGAAGAAAGTGTAGTGAAGATCCAACACTAAACAGACGGTGAAAAACAATTTTAATATGCTGTGTTTACAACTGCCGTCCGCTGTGTGAAGACTGTCGAAACAATATAGGTTATAATTTAATTTACTTACCGTTGCTGCCTTCGATAACATCTATGCTATTTTCTCTTGAGCACAGTTTGCATTTTATCAACAAATTCGATTCTGACCTATTATGTTTATGTGGAACTTTCTCAGCCTCAGTGAGATCATGAAACTTTTCGGTTTCCTCGCCGCAACTACTACACTTGAGTTTCAGAAACCATTGGTAATGCGGAAAGCCTGTGTACAATTTCTCAACGGCTTCGAGCTGTGCTTTAATTTGCAGAGCAATTTTAACCATTTTCTTTGTTAATTCCAATGATATTATGGTTTTAAATCTATTTTGTATGTAAGACAAGACAGGGCAGAAACCAACCAAACGTCAGTCGAACAAAAACAATGGAAGAGTCACTGTCACTGTCAAAATAATTACGGCTTTGGATTGGCTACTTTGACCAAAATGGTTTAAAAAAATAATGGTGCAGGGTGCAGAGGATTGTGATCGCACATCGCATCCTGGAAAAGCTGGAAACATACTATTCGGACGGGGCCATGGACGGTGTCGACAAGAAGCTTATATTTTAGTCCCAACGCGCAAACTATCAGACGTAGGTCGCAGACTTGGGCCGACCTTAGGGCCTAGACAACATGCAATTTCGACACTCGCTCTCGCTATCGCTAATTCAAAAAATGTATGGGATTGACTTAAGCAATCGAAATTCAATCTCATACATTTTTTGATTTAGCGATAGCGAGAGCGAGTGTCGAAATTGCATCTTGTCTAGGCCCTCTTGAGCGTTTAGACGTCCAATAGAAATCTGGCACGCTATATGACTGCGCCCACTTTATCAGTTGTATGGACGCAAGCGAATAGTATGTATCCAGCTTTAGAAGTGGTCTAAAGTCGTGCTATCAGCAACCATCATTATTGAAAGATAGCCAAAAGTGCAGCAGTACCTAACTAATGCCTAAAATACATCTAGTTTGAAATACGCATAATAAAACAGCCAATGTAATTATATTTAAAAAAACATACAGTCGAATTAATAACCTCCTCCTTTTTGAAGTCGGTTGAAAAAGCAGATATATTATTATCATAGGCGCGGCATTGTGTTGACTCGAAAACGTCCTAATTAGGACGTCTTGCTATCAGTCTGTGTCGAGCACAGTCACGAGCCGGCCGCGTCGTGTGTGGTACTTATGTTCTTTTCAACATTTATTTATGTAATTTTAATTCTGTAAATGTTATTCTTTGCACAAGAAAACTTTTTGACAGTTTTAGATTGCGCGGCACAGATTTCAACGCAAATTAGGTACAATGAACAGAACATACAACATACATATCTATGGTTTATAATATCATTGAAAACAGGCCTTTGTGGCGAATGCTATTTTTGCATAATTCGCCACAGCCTTTTTACACCGTGGTGCAAGACAAATGAATTTACTTAATTCATCATACGCTGCACATATCTCATTAAAGGAGGACTTCAATCGTCGCTTCTCGGATCGTTCTTACCTATAGTACTCTGTCATCTGTTCATAAACGATAGGGTAGGAAATTAACTACAAACAAAATAAATACCAAGTAATATTTACAGCCATAATTTTATTTATATTGCATATAAATACACGTGTATAGTATAATGATGCCGATTATAGCATACAACAAATAAGCATTGATTTCAAATTGAGAAAGTGTGCTAGCCTCTAGTCATGGGAACAAGCTTGATAGTGTTGCCTTGTCCGTCGGTGTGTAGAGCGAGGCCCATCTCCTGTAGAACTTCGTTATCGACTGGTCCTTGTAGAGTCAATTTTGATATTACTTCCTGTAAAGAATTTCAATTTAATTTTGATACTGCACTTGAGATGCAGAGGGCATACATTGTTATAAAATTACATCACATATATACAGGTTGTTTGGTTTGTATGTACATGGGGTATCAAGCGGGCATATACCCATGCTAATATAGTCATACAAATACTATGGTGTTATCAAAAATTTGAAATTGTAAAGATTTTTCTGGCCGAAATATTTAAACGGAGAATTCATATTTTTTGTACAATTCAAAATTTTGTTTATCGACATAGTATTTATATGACTATATTAGCATGGGTAGATACCCCATGTACCAAACACCTGTATATGTCGGAGCCCATTATAATAAAGATTGTAGTGTGTGAGAGTGATGGATGAGTGACAATAATTCCACTCCGCTTGGTCATAATAAAAAATAATCTGAACCTACCAATAGTAAGCGATCTCCATTCGAGTATGCTGATAGAATCAAAATTCATTGATATTGATAGAATGAAGAATTTTATAAGAACAACTGGAAGCCACATTACCAATAAAAAAAGTGAAGACCAACAAATTGTCATTGGAACTTCTTGTTCCATATTTTTCTCTTTCTAACCACAAGTATTAGACCATTAGACCTCTAGATGGTCATATCACACGTCACTTGACCGTCTTATTTGGTTAACAATTCTCACACACTACAATCCGCCGCGCCGTTTTGTAATACGGCATGTTATACGATCGGCTGCGACACATAAATTGTTACGGCAGATATCAGTTGTGACCACTAGCTACGATCCTTATATATTTCTTTCCCTTTATCTACTTTCATAACAGCCTGCCTAGCATGACCACCGAAACGCGATATGATATAGCCATTTATCGCTTTGAACTGTCTTGAAATTTTATCGAAACTGCGAACATGTAAGCCTTATACAAGTTCGCAGTTTCGATAAAATTTCAAGTTAGTGGTTATATCCAATGATTTTTGACAGTTCAAAGCGATAAATGGCTATATCATAACGCGTTTCGGTGGTCATGCTAGGCGGGCAGTCTTTATACATACTCGGCGGTTTCGAGCTGGTACTACCAGGGTCTCTCATATCTTCCACCTTAAGGCTAGTTTTTGTATTACACTGTCGACGCTTACCCTTAGCAAGTTGGCCATTAGAATTCTTAATGATGATCCCAGAGTGACGCAAAACAATTGCCTTAGCAAACATTGCCGTAAAGACATCTGGTTGCAATTTATTAAAACAACGACCTTTTTTAAAATAAATTTCAACCAGATGACAGTTGCAATATATTAAAACAACGACCTTTTTAAAATAAATTGCAACCAGATGTCTTACAGAACAAAATAGGGTCTACTATTGGTCTACAAAAAGGGCTAGCTTCAAACGAAAAAAAATTAAATTGTAAAGATTAGGAAAACCCTGGTAGTATTTTTCACCTAGCCCTTTTTCAAGGAGTCTTCGATTTGATTGACAAGGTTCGTCTAGGTCTTCCTCGTCCGCATCTCCATCCATTTCCAATTCATATATCATTTTCATCAATTTACCTTCACACATTTTTTCTACACGACAACCATTTGAGTATCCCTGTCCCAATTCTTTTCACTACTTCTTCTTTCAAACCACACATCTCTTATCACGTCATTATATAAACTGTCATTCAATTTTACACCAGCCATGCCCCTCTGAGCTCTCATTTCAACCGCATTTTCATTGCTTTCATGCCTATTCTCCAATACACACTTTCACTTCCATACATCAATGTTGGGACCAGCACACCGTCATTCACAGCCAGACGTGCCTTCTCAGACACCTTCTGAAATTAGCCTAACTACAAAGCATCTCTCCTCTCCATCTATAAGAAGTATTTTAGATCAAGAACTAAATTGCACCCTTATCAAGGCAGTTATAGAGTTAAAAGTCCATTGAACAAATCCAACAGTGCCCTCGATATTTCCTCTCCTCTCCACTCAACAATATATACTTCTATACTAATATTATAAAGAGAAAAGATTTGTGTTTGTAATGAATAGGTTCAAAAACTACTGAACCAATATTTAAAAAAAAATCTGTTTTGTTACACATAAAGCCACATCTGGCAGTATGGGCCATACAGTGCCTCCAAATAGTGACAGGTTGCCAGCCTGTCGTTTACTAAAAGGGCACCAAACCCAAAAATGAACAATCCTTTAGTAAACAAAACAACTAAAGCCAACAAGGACAGATGTTATACTCAAAATCATCTCAGCAGTTCCGGGTGGATTGTTCAATGGTCTCGTTATATGTTAGATATTTACCTGGTTTTCCGGACAGTTCTCGCATAGATTACGAACAGCAAAAATCACCCATTGCATTATCACTGTAGGAAATGTTTAAGGATATTATATTTAATTTACCTTTGGACCGGATATCGTAGCCTATAGGCATTCATAAAACCAAGGCAGGACTTTGACATTGAATTAATAGGTAAAACTGGAAGGCAGACTTCCAATAAAAAAGTGAAGACAACTTTTTTGACGCGTAGTATCCTTTCGATGTTTCCTTTTCCTACCTGTCTCTTTCTAACTCTCGCCACAAGTAATATGATGACGATACGTACGTATGACGTATTAGACGGTCACGTGATACATGCTCTAGTAGTTAGAAAGAGACAAATAGGCAATAAGAAGTTTCAAGGTCAAATTTTTCGTCTTCAAATTTTTGTACGAGTTGTGGCTTTCAGTTTTACCTACAAACTTCTTGGATTAGGGATTGTTTTTTATAAAAAGGTCTAGCATATGCCAAGATTCCTAGTAAAATTACGCTACATGGGAAAGGGGACAAAAGAGCAGACGGTTCATTTGATGGTAAGTGATCACCGCCCACAGAAATCTCCAACACCAAAGGAATCGCAAATACGTTGCCGGCCTTTAAGGAAAGAATACGCTCTTTTTTTAAGATTTCGAGCTCATATCGGTTTGGGAACACAGCTGACGACAGTTAGTTCCACAGTCTTGTGATTCGCGACAGAAAATTGGGTGAAAAACTCACGGTTTTGGACAACCAGGCACCCAGACTGTTGGGGATGGGTTTCACGTCGCCGATGGCGGAATGCAGCGGCAGGTATAAGTCCGAACAACTCCGAACACTCCCTGTGATACGAGCAAGTGATGCCACACCCATCTCTACGCAATGAGAAAGTGTTAAGCCGATCAGAAAGCCCTGATTCGTCAACAATTCGAGATTTCGAGTCTAAGAGACCTTTCTTGCTCGTCGCTCATACAAATATGACAGTGATTTGTTTAGATTTATTTTTTATCGAATTTGGCTCAAGTATCTATACAACATGTAAATAAATTACCAACATCCTGAATACAGGTAGGTTGGGATCGGCTTCTGAGTTGATTTTTTTAAAAAAAGTTTTTTTTTTAAACAAAGAATAAAAAAAAAACCCGAAAATATTACAATATTTTCTGGGTACTTACTTTTTTTTCAAAAAAAAAATCCGTTTTTTTTTAAATCATCTGAGCCTATCCCAACCCACCTGTATTCAGGATTTTGGTTATTTCATTTACACGTTGTATAAGCGCACGTTTCCATCAACTATGTTAGTCTATCTACTGTTTTTTTTTATATATATGACGGCGCTATGACATTATTAGGTTCAATTGTAATTAGTTTCATTGGAAATAGTCCACGTGGGATTGCGAGTGACGTCAGCGCCGCAAGAGCTATCGTACGATGCGAAGTAATAGTGGTGGGGCGCGCCTTTGTTCCAGCGGTGCGCGCTCGACAGAGCTCAGTCTAGTTCGAGGCGTCGCTGAGTGCGGACGTGTCTATGGTTGTATTAGGAATGCTTGTGGAAGCTATGTCCGACGGTTGTGTGATAATAGTTAGAGAGAAGTGAAGGTGAGTGCCTAGGTAAACCTACACACTGGGTCACAAGTCCCAGGTACTACTCTGGTTCTTCTCTTTGTAATGTGAGTTGATAAATTGACTCGGCATTCGTATGTGAGATCGTGATTCGATCTAAATCCTGACGATATCCACGACATCAGAAGCGGGATTCGTACCCACCATGCCCACTTTGGACGAGTACGGTCGTGCCGCCGCTGTCTGTTGCATTGGATAGCATTGGTGAGTGTTTAAATAATGATTTTAAGTTTGGAGCTGTTTATTTCAAAGAAAGTTGCGTAGTGTTGAGCGTAGTGAATTATTTATTTCGAACTTAATTTTTAGTTAGATGAAGGGTAATTAAAATTATTGTAGTTCAATAGAATCGTAATTGTTAATTTTGCTGCATTGCTTTGTAATTCAAATTACTCAATCGTGGAAAGATTTTATGTCTACCCGACATAAAAAAAATAATGATTGGACGCCTGAAATTCTAGTCAAGGCCTAGGCGTGAGGTTGCCTATTTGAGTGGTATATTTTGTTAGGCAGTGTAATTGTAGACTGATGGTTTTGTGCCACTGTAACAGCGGCATATTTTATTTTGGTGAGAAATAGGTTTGTAAATACGTGTAGTGCAGTCTGTAAGTTTTTTTTTGCTCTGTCGTATCAACGTGCCAATAGATTAGATGAAATTATGAATAAATTATCTTCGTAACAATTTATTAATGGTTTGCCCACAACACGAGTAATGAATGCCACATAAAGTAGGTATAAGAGCAAGCTAAAATAATTAGACCTTTTTTCATCTTTTGCTGGCCCAGTTTTTTAGTGAAGAAAAAAAACAACGTGATGGATCAGACCTCATGTGTGTGTATAGACTATAGTCACCTGTAAAGTGACTGGTAGTATTGCAGTACTCAAATCTGTAAGGCCCCGGACCACCAAGTACCTAACGAAGTTGATATCGTGTTTTTTTATGTTGAGATGTTAATCGGAATTTAGTGGCTACTCACGACATGCATTTTTTTACCTAGTGACTATTTGACACCATTGACCGTTTGATAAGGAATCAAAAACCAACTGACAGTGTTTCTGGTGCAGCCGATATACTGTGTTGTTGGAAAACAAAGAACTGTGTTTCATTTGGGCCGAAAGGACTAGCTATGAGAGTAGCTAACTGAAGGGCCGGATTACAATTCTGATAAGACATATTTGCGACTTTGCGTGTGTGACGGTGATGTGTTGTCATGTTGATAGAGCGGGTGATAGTGGGAACTTGACGATCGGTCTTGTTTCAGAATAGTGACACGTATTCTGCTGCGAGTCTTATGTAGAGTCTTATGTAGAGTCTTATGTAGAGTCTTATGTAGAGTCTTATGTAGAGTCTTATGTAGAGTCTTATGTAGAGTCTTATGTAGAGTCTTATGTAGAGTCTTATGTAGAGTCTTATGTAGAGTCTTATGTAGAGTCTTATGTAGAATCTGATGTAGAGTATTACGTAGAGTCTAAGGTAAAGTCTTGGGAAGAGTCTCTATGTTAGTCACGTGTAGAGTTACTTTCGATTGTAATGCCTAGAAAGCATCTAAGAATAAAATTAATCTAACGCCTCGTGTAGTCGTGTACATTGGAAGTTTTGATATCGAATGGAGCATGTAGATTATTTTTTTTGCGTTAGTTTGACGCGTTTAGAAAATACACTATATTTGTAACACACTTCATTTATCGACCCAATCAATGCTATAAGGACTCTTCAATACATAGCTTCGTTGTTTGGTGCCCCAACTCGCGTCATGGCTGATCAGGATAGACGTTTTCTAGCAAAGATTTCAGAGACTTTTGTTGATAGCAACAGGATCAAGTCGAGCCAACAGCGAAGTGAATTGTTGAAGTTGGGATACATCGTGGCATGTAGTTTTACAGTACAGTCAAATGAACTGAATGATTTGTAATGTTTAACGACTTTATTAGTTGTGGTTAGTTCCGCTACCGCAATCAACAATTTTTTCAATCTGAAATAAAAAAAAAATCTGCAAATGAAAAATAGTATTCTGGATGACAAAGACTCCAAATGGTTTCGTGATTGAACTTGTTTTTTTTTTTTTTTCAATGTCAATTACAATAGAACATACAAATACGATCATGACCATGTTCAGTTCATGCTATGCCAAATTGTATTGATCCTTTGGAAGTTAAGTGCTATCTTAGAAGTACCGCAGGATGTGCCGATGACGGCAAAAGTAAGTAAATTTCAAACAAAATGGAAATTTAGGTGTGTTAATACTCCCATAAGTGCGTAAACAAATAGTCTGTGTGTCAGTAGTCAATGTAAAAGGTAGTCTGTATGACAAGTGGTTTGTGTGACGGTTCATCTGTGTGACCAGGGTCTGTGTGACCAGGGTCTGTGTGACCAGGGTCTGTGTGACCAGAGTCTGTGTGACCAGGGTCTGTGTGACCAGGGTCTGTGTGACCAGGGTCTGTGTGACCAGGGTCTGTGTGACCAGAGTCTGTGTGACAAATGGTCTGTGTGACTAGTGGTCTGTGTGACAAGCCGTCTGTGTGACAGGCCGTCTGTGTGGCAAGCCGTCTGTGTGGCAAGCCGTCTGTGTGAAAGGTCGTCTGTGTGAGAAGCCGTTTGTGTGACTATGTATGCCGTTTAGTTCATCTAGTCTTGTGTTATTTGATGTCAGATTGGCCGAGCTCGAGTACAGCAATCGAACGTAATCTTATCTTTTGCAGATTATAACCACAAGTAAGACACACGAGGACGTGTGATGATGCAGGATGGCCGTGACGGCGCTATGACATTATTAGGTTCAATTGTAATTAGTTTCATTGGAAATAGTCCACGTGGGATTGCGAGTGACGTCAGCGCCGCAAGAGCTATCGTACGATGCGAAGTAATAGTGGTGGGGCGCGCCTTTGTTCCAGCGGTGCGCGCTCGACAGAGCTCAGTCTAGTTCGAGGCGTCGCTGAGTGCGGACGTGTCTATGGTTGTATTAGGAATGCTTGTGGAAGCTATGTCCGACGGTTGTGTGATAATAGTTAGAGAGAAGTGAAGGTGAGTGCCTAGGTAAACCTACACACTGGGTCACAAGTCCCAGGTACTACTCTGGTTCTTCTCTTTGTAATGTGAGTTGATAAATTGACTCGGCATTCGTATGTGAGATCGTGATTCGATCTAAATCCTGACGATATCCACGACATATATTTTTACAATAAAAGGATACATGGATTTCTGGCATCAATATTGCAGCAGTCTAGTAGAACAGGAATCACTTCCAACTCTCGCATCTGAAGCAAAAGAAAACTTAGTTTCATCCATAAATCCATTAATAAATCCAATCCATCCATTTTGACGCCGTCGTGGTGGAGTGGTCAGTAACGCTGCCTACACACCGGGCGGTCCGGGTTCGAAGCCTGGTAGTGGCAAATGTTAGTGTGATGAACACGAATATTTGTTCATAAAATACTGAAGATAATGGCTGTATCGTAATAGGGTGAAGAAATTAAAAAATACCCATTATAAGGTCTTAGTGTCACAACGGTCATTGCTTTATAATGCGTTATGGGCTCATTTGCATGGAAACGTGATTTGCGCTTCTTTCCGCTAGGGGCTCATACATAACACAAATAAAATAGTTAGATACCTACGTTTTTACTTTCTCGTATACGTAGTATAGAGGAAGTCTTGTAATTGTCAAAAAATTCGACCTCGAGATTTTAACGGAATTACACGTTTAGGACCTCCCTGAGTCCAAAAATACCGTTTTTGGATTATTTCTGTGTGTGTGTGTTTGTGCGTTAGCACGATAATTCGAGTATGCTTTAACTTATTGCAATCAACTTTAACATGCATAACATCACAATATAAGGTTTCTATCAACTTTTGAGTCGTCGATCACGAAAGTTAAGCAACCAAGTGCGCGGTCGGTACTCGGATGGGTGACCAAAAGGGTTATTAGGGCATTAAGGGTAAGTAACTACTGATATAGGAATATTCAAAACATAAACTACAATAATTCAGACAACCGCTACGAAGCACCTTCATACCTGCTTTTTGTTCTCCTGGTTTTTCCAGCACAAGTTAGCGAGTGTTCGGACCAGACCAGCCTTGAAACCGAAGGCCACATGCCTCTCAACTGTCTCCACGCAAGTGACCGCTTTCTTAGTGGTAGTCATATCCACTGCACCTAATCTATTGTGGTAAACAAAAAGGATTTACTTTACTAAAGTTGAATAATTAACCTATTTATAGCTTCTGTCGGATTTATCCGTCAAATAAATTTGCGTGCCCATATACCCGTGTTGTATTTATGCGACAAAGAACATACATTCGTATTAAATGTCTTTTTTTTGTTCTATGACGTACCTGCTAAAGTAATTCACAAAATAAAGATAATCATTGTACAAAAATTACTCTATACATTAATATGATTTCAAATTCTATTGAATAATGTAATAATAAAATGCATGTATGACATCGAAATAAAATGTATCTATCAACTTTTGAGTCGTTTCCGGTATACGAGAAAGTCAAGGGGAGACCACTCCCGATTTTTTTAGCTTGACCGGTTTTGTGGTTTTTTGTTATGGTAAAATTTAGTAATGTTGAAAGATTTTTTTTTATTTTTTTATTTGGATTGATATGATATTTGGTATACACCCTTAGTTCTGATGACCATACATTTGTATATATTCAGTATCACTGTAAATCCAAAATGGCCGCCGCTACAAAATGGAGGAATTCAGAATAGAATACGCCATGAAAAAAAAATGCAAATCCATTACGGGATGTTCGCCCTAAAGGGTAGAGAATCCACTAATTCCCGCGGACGCCGCGAGGTATTGTCCTAATAGGCAACGATCGATAACACGATGCGATTTCATCGCGCGATGGTACCACAGGGGTGTTCTCACAGAACAAATAAGAGAGGCGGTGTCCTAATAGATAGCGCAATGCCGATCGTTATTACTGCGTCCGTGCGATGACGTAGCTTTGATTGTACGATCAAACCCATCGTAAGATCGTTATTGAGCATTTTCTGTGCTTGCGAGCTTCTATTAGGGCACTGAAGAAATCTTTTATGTTGAACTCATCGTGCGATGAGAACGGATCCTTTCATCGGGCGACTGTTGACAATGAGGACGGTGCCTTAAGGCTCACTTGCGGCCAACAGCAATAGCCATAGACTAAATATTAAGGGCATGGAATACTAGACAGATACAAAAATAAATACGTACCTTGTTTTATGACTATCTGGAGAATCAATTTTAACAGAAGGAACTTTGTTCACAGCATTTTCATCGGAAATCTTAACTTCCTTTGCCGGATCACTCTTCTTCTCAACATTAGACGTATCGCCGCGAGTTTTCTCCGAAGTTATACCCAGAATCTTCTGCAGCTGCTCGCTCAAATCAAAATCTGTAGACAAATTCTGACTTTTCTTCACTTCTTTAGGCGTGTCAGGTGATTGTTTCTGAGATTCCGTTTCTTGGGCAATATCAGCTAAAGGAGGCGAAATTTCACTGGGCGACGCTTTAACTTCACATTTGAGGTCCTCCCGTATCAAATGAATTTCTGTTGGTGGATCATTTGGGGAGCTCTCTTGGGAGTCGGTGCAACTTGCAGCCTGCAACTCCAGCCTTGGTTGTAAAGCCACAGGTATCACCTCAGCTATAGTATTCATACTGCCGTTTGGGGACATGGAGTCTATAATCAAAGGTGGTTCTGTATCATCGCCTATATCTATTTTGTGTTCAAGACTTATCCGTCTCATAGGCAAATGCTGAAGGCGATCATCAGCTTTCGGCACAGAACTGCTTCTTTTATACGCCACTTTAGAAAGATCGTTGTCAATTTTCACATTAGAATCACCATTCTTCCCATTTTTGAGACTTGAAACTGAGTCAAATTTGATTGGGAGTTGAAGGTTATCAATAGCATTAATAGTTTCAAGTCTTTCTATGAAAGGCGGGTTGTCAGTGCATTCGAAATACTGTTCACTACTTTCAGATTCTGTACATTCTGAAGTTGTTTCGTTACAGGATAGCATATTATCAGCGGAATCATTTTTCATAAGTGGATCTAAAAAATAATTTTTTTGGCATTATTTGAAATGGCTGACAATTTAATCGAAATCATAGTTTTTAAAACTCAAAAAGTTCTTGTTAGATAAAGTGTTTGGCAGACGACGGGGCATAGCTGACCGGGCAACGTCGCCGCGAATGAGAGAACAAAGGAAATTGTATACTGCCAATACACACGGCCTTAAGCCGGGTCCAAGCGGATGTAATATGTAAGGTAACGTGAATTGTGCGCTTGGGCTACACTACGAGCATTACATGCAACGCTCGCGCTCACCGTGATCCATCGGCGTTCGGTTTTTAGCGCGCGAACGCAAAGGCGATCACAATGCTCGTTTGGACGTAACGTTTTTTCGATTTTATATACATAAATATAATATAGATAATAAAAGTAGCACCAGCTATAATAGCCTTTCTATTTGGCATGTTTGTAGGAACTGAGTGGAACAGCTCTTAAACAAGATTCACGTTAGATGATTCGCGTTGAGTTCGAGTGCCGTCCACACGGTTGATGCAAAATTACATGTAATCTTACATTACACGTTACACCTGTCTGGACCCGGCACAAAAGACGTGGCGTGCCCCGCCAGCACTGATGATGATTGTAGCTACACGCCGTGGATCACATAAGCCACTTGGTATTAACTAATCCAGAAGGCGACGGGGAGCCGCGGGCATTGATGAGCAGAAGCAGTCTGTAATCTGTATTGCCCCACGGATAAAAAGACCTACTCCTCTATAATAATTAAAATTTTGGTTTTATATTGTTATGAAATTAAATTAATGTTTGAAATTGTATTAAACATTTATTAGGAGTAGCTGTATTGCAGCTGAGACTAGTTTAATATGTGGATGATTAATAATATCCAGACACAATTGATTTTAATTGTCTTGCGGTAGATATCTACCCAGCGCGGACCAAAAGAAAAGCTATTAAGTAAATGACAGATTTTCTACTATACTGTTTTATACAGGTTGAATTTTTCAAGTGGGCCTTCAGGGCCAAATCCTTAACAATAAGCATATACAGAACTTTGACTCCGTAAGTGACGAATCGGCGCACGCACACACACAAACGTCGTTTACACGCGGCTGCTAAGCAATACTCTGAACGGCAAAAACTGTGCGTTAGAACGATAACTCGAGTATGCTTTAATTTAATGCAACCAAATTTAACATGCACATATGACATCAAAATATTAGGTTTCTATCAACTTTTGAGTCGTCGATCACGAAAGTTAAGCAATCAAGTGCGCGGTTGGTACTCGGATGAGTGACCGAATTTTAACATGCATGTATGACATCAAAATATAAGGTTTCAATCAACTTATGAGTTGTTTCCGATATACGAGAAAGCAAGGGGAGACCACTCCCGATTTTAATGGAGTTTTTTTTAACACCAAATAATAAAAATCGTTGCCCAGCAACATCTTTTTTGTTTCTTGTTTTGATGTATAGAATGTGCAGACTTCGGATTGGTCTTAGGTCTTTTTAAACCCTGTATACCTAAGATATATCATCTGTCTGTTAATAATCTGTGTCAATTTAAAAGTAGTGCATTTATTTATTTCATATGTTACACAACTAAAATATAATATGTCTTAACTGAAGACAAATTATGTTTTACTTACTTTCACATGCCAAATTGGAATTCAATAAGTTTTCATCATTGACAAGGTGTTTACCAGTATTAGCATACAGTTTATTGATTGAAGAGAAGAAGTTACTGCTTTCTTTACCTAGCTTGTGAATTGCCCGAAGTAAAACTGGAATAAAAAAATAAAAATAATGTTTATTGGGTAACTTAGGTACTATTAAAAACAATCACTGTGGCTGGAGCCTTCTTTTAAGCAGTATTTGCTTGTGCCAGGAGACTCCGCTCTTTCTTATCGCTAAAACATACAGAAGCTAGATACCACGTACTTAATTATTTACTTAATACAATTTAATGACATACATTTAACACTATCTTGTGGGTGTGTGTGTGTTTGGGTGTGCGTGCATTCGTGCATACACACGTGTGTGCGCGTGTTCGTGCATACGAACACGTGTGTACGTGAGTTCTTGCATACTCAAATGCGTGTGCGTGTCTATGTGAGTGTACGTTTGATTTATGTGTTGTGTGTTGTTGTAACTAAAATATAATATTTGTGAATACCTATTCATAGGTATCACAGTAGGTTTGTTGAGGTCAAACAAATATACTATTATAATATAAAAGATTAGGTAATAAAGGTCTCCAATTCATCATAATTTTTTTAAAATAGAATATTAAAGTGCAGTGTGATTATGGAAGTGTAGTTTGACATATTTATCAATCAATAAGCAGATTTTACTACAGATGTTTTCCTATGAAATCTATCATGAATCTACCCTCAACCAAAATAGAAGGTAGGTAATTCAACTTTATTCTATTTTTAATGACATCGCTACACATAAAAATTATGCATTTATCCAATGTCAAGTGAAAATGTATCTAAGGTAATAATAGATTGAGTTAAAAATGGACTCTCACAATGGGTTATAGTATAACAAGAACACAGTATCTGTAAGTACCTAACTAACAATAACATAAAATGGTGGTGGGTATCAAAATAGCTTAGTTCAATAATATGATTAATTAAATTATGTATATAGAAAAGCTTTTCACAAGATAAATAATCCAAATGCGTGGGAGTAATAACTACCCAAACTTTACGCATGTTAAAATGTAACTTAAATTATATTGATAATTATTTATTGACTTGTATTGATGTTTTGAAATCATTACGAAATTGTAAGCTGTGGAGTTTCTTTCGCCATTTCTTCTCCATCTCAGCATATTAATAATTATTCGTCCCGAAATGGTGGTAGGGTTTTGACAATTTAAAAGTACTTAGCAAAGTCCATTTAAATAAAGAGCTTTTTCATTTCATTTCATTTCATTTTTCATTTCATTTCATTTCATTACAGGTGAAACTTCTTCAAGTTTATTGTATAGACAGTTCCACATCTGGTCACCACATACTGTCAAATTTTATCAATTAAGTTTTATCTCTATGGATATGGATATGGAATAAGGTTGAAATTTTACACAAGTTTGAAAGTTTGGCCTGACCTGCCATTGTCTGTATATGGAAACAAAATAGTATTTAAAAAACATTTTTGGTATATATTGCAGATAATATCAGAGGTATGCACAGAGATTTCGGGCAGGGTATACAATGCAGAAGGTAGTGTTAAAAACAAGCTTATCGGTCAGTAATTTAGCATAGTTTCAGTACCTTTGGGTGACTTTTATCTCATATGAAATCTGATACTGGCAGATATGGCTTTATGTGTAACTAAATGTTACATAAGGATTGCTTAACCCAAAAGTGCACACCTTACCCAAAGCTAGCATGGTTTGCAATGCTTATTTGCATGTATGGTGAGCACACCACTGAATAATATCACTAAAATCAATCTTTCAGGCATCCACAGATTCAATAGTTGATATAACAGCAACAAGTTAATGCCAGCAGTAGATTAATGTAATTATTGGATATTATATACTTACAAGCACAATTGATAAATAGTGAAGTGTCTCCTTGCAGGCAATCCATATAAGCATCCATACTTGAAGCTGTAGCTATGATCTCCAGCAAATACACAACCTCTTGTGGCTCAATAGTGTTCACATACTTGTCAACTGTTTTCAATATACAATCTGACTTACTTTTGAACTCATGAGCCATAAACTTTACAAAGTTTACTGAGACATTGATATCCTGTGACTCTGTGGACATGAGAATATTGTATGCAAGGTTCAATACCAGCATACGGCTCTCAGGATCCAACTTTGAAAACAATTTCTCAATATAAGTGTTCTCGACACCTATTAAGTATTCAATGATTAAGTGTGGATATTCAGTATTGCCATTATTATACATGTATGCAAGAGAATTTAACAGTGTAACATCATCAGGTAGGACATTTGGTTGCCCTAATAAAATATTATACACTATCATAGCAGCCGCTGATGCAATTTTATCATTTTGCCCCACTAAACAGTTATGTATAATTGCATCAAATTTATTCCAAATCATTATTTGATTGTATGGATTATTCACAACAAGATTTCCTAGTGTTTGTACAAGAACAGTCATGCATGTTTCATACTTTTTCTGCAGTTCCTCATTCAAAAATTCAACATTAGGATGTTGGTATTCTGTAGCTAAAATAAGCATGGAGTCTAGTATAGATAACTCTTTTGAAATATATGTCTGCATTTTGGTTCCAGCGGCAGCACATGACCTCACTAGTCGAAGACATTGTTCGGCTACTGCAAGGGTGCTACGATTATATGAAGCTTGTTCAACATCTAAGCGCATAATGTGTAAAACTTCAGCTATAAGTCGCAAAGTATATTCTGATGCTTTTTTCCTAAAACATACCATACATTTAAAAAAAATTAACCATTGCATATCTACAACTACTCTAGATATATCACAGGAGGAATCAAGTAATAAATTTTATATTTACGGTCGTAATCGTCCGGTTTCTGCGTCTTTGGAAAGTTGTGCTTCTGCACGCAACATTTCCTCCACAGCATCCCATTCTCCAGTCTCCAGTTGAAAATTTATTAACTTGGCATCTAATAATATCTCTTCAGCAAACCAGACACTCTTGTCGCGAGACATTTTTTAGACTGAAATAAAATAAAATTATAGAATTTTCCACTCCACTCCAATAACATGCATTTTGCAATTTTCTGAACTGACACTGACAAGTGTGACTTTGACAATTGACATTGATTATAACTTTTTTTTCGTGTTTTAGATGTGCAGAAGTGAATATACAGCCGGAGTTTCTCCCGAGTTCTTGTTGCAAAAACACGTGTTGAGAGACTCCATTTTAAACTCAATCTACCGTACAATTGTCGGTTACTTTTATAAAATTTTCACTTGATATTGGCGCAATGCGTAATCTTTATGTGTCGCGATCGCCATTCGAATAAAAAAGAAGAAGAAGAATATACAGCCGTTTAGTTATTGCAAGTAATCAACTGCTTAGCCAGCTGAATAGATGGCAATTTAGTCTAAAAAAAGTAGAAGAAGTCATGCTGTACCGGGTATAGCGCGTCATATGTAGACCGGGGGGGCTATTCGCTAACTTTTTTTGACAGTTGAAAGTGATGATCACCGAGTGGATTCTTCTTCTTCTTTTATAAATGGCAATGTGTCATCTCCAAATTGGATAACAATTCTGCCAGCACAGTGTCTTGACCGCGCATGCCAATGGGGTTCAATGTAATTGTTTGTATGAGAATTGCCTATTGTGATAACTTTGATTAGTGAACCCAGCAACCTGTAAGTATTATGATTAGTGGTTAGTATCTAAACAGACGGAAAACTACTGAATTTAAAGGGAGATATTAACTTTTATAGTTTAATATTATTAGTTTTGATAAATTTCGCAAGGTTGTTAAATACCTCTGGGTTGGGGAGAGTCAAAAGGGAACTTAAGTTTATGGGGAGAGGTGTTTTAATTTTGGGGAGGGAATCATATAGACTAAAGTTTGTACTATACTTGGGACATTCAAAAAATATGTGGTCTAATGAGCCATCGGCTAAACCACATTCGCAAAGTGAATTATCCCGAACTCTTATTTTATGGAGAAATACTGGAGAACAGCAATGCCCAATACGGAGTCTACATATAACGGAGACAATAGTCTTGGGAAATTTTTTAAATTTATAAAACCAGGGATGAGGAGCGATGCTTTTCTGAACATTGTAGTAAAATGACCCTTTGTTCTTACTCGAACTATCCCAATATTGTTGCCAGCTGTGTTCAAGATGTAATTTTGGTATGTTTAACAGATCATATACTTGAATGGAATAATGTTTCTGATCAGTAACAGAGGGTTGGGATGCAGCAGCCTTGGCTGCGGTGTCCACACATTCATTACCCGAAATACCGGAATGGCTTGGTATCCATACCAGGTCAATTAGCAAGCCTTTGTTAAAACAGTTAATTAAACATGTTTTTATATCTAATAAAACACCGAGTGGATTACATATCCATTGCTGCTTTTACATGACAAGTGCCATAATAGCGTGTCGTGTAAAACAGCAATGGATTTGTAATTCACTCAGTGATCATCACTTTCAATTGTCAAAAAAAGTTAGCGAATAGGCCTACGGGTCTTCGCACTCTTGTTCGACGAGTGCGGTGTATAACAAAAGTGTTTCTAGTGCCTGAGTGTGTAGTGTTCATCTGAGTATTACTCGAACGGATCGGAGTGAACTAAGGAGGCCTGTTAGTCACGTACTGCAGTACTATTTTTCATGCGCATTACGCACACATCGGTGTATAAAAAATACACCGATGGTCTTACCCTAGTCGATTCATTGCCAATCTATAAACTTTAGTACTATGGCGTAATTAAACTGAATAACTTCCACTCATTTGTCATGGTTTCCTGATTTTAAAAAACGTGCATGCATCCATAGACAAACCAAACCATAGACTCGCGTAATCATGTGTTGCTAGAGTAAATTAATATTATTTGTGGTAATATTGTGATGTGAAATTATTATTCTTGAATTGATTTTGACGTCACTCAGATTTTTAGAGAGTTTCATAAACAAATTTTGTAACAATAAAATTAGAAACTGCACTGAAAAAAATGACCTGAAACTTGTATTTGTTTTGATTAATTTTTACTTTGGTTTTGAGTGTAAATATTTTTATTTTTGGTAGTATTTTTGTAATTTTGGATGTTTACCCTAAATGGTAGTCGCTTGTTCCTGCTCCCGCCCCCGCTCCTCCGTCGGTCTTCCGAGAATGGCATTTGTGTGTGAAATTGCATTAGTTTTTGTGTGAACAAGTGCATAATTCAACAAAAAAAAGTTTTATGGCAGGTAATTAATATGCATTAATGTTTGACCTTAGTAGTGTTACTCTTGTATGGTCGTCAGTACAAAAATATGTGAACGATTGGATTGGGGTGGTATCCCGTGGATTCTGTTCCATTGTCTGAACAGTAATGAACAGGCTTCCCGCTAACAATATTGGAATTTAAAACATTAGGTGAGTCATCAACATCAACATTTTGAGTCCTAACGTTTCAACTTTGACGGTTATGAATACATAATTTGTGCGTCTACTCCGTCAATTTTTAGGATTCCTTTGAGGTGCAGTGCCGTACCGTATGTCTACTCTATTTATATCAATTTAATTCGTTTAGACAGAAGAAGGGACTTCCGTATGTCCCCTATTCTGAAGAATGTAAACAACATTCATCCTTCCATGCTTTGAATAAAACGTGGGTCTATTTATATAAATAAAGTTCCCTCTTAGTTATTAACATTGCAATAATCTATATTGTACTGGTTTACAACAAAACAATGCTACGAAAAATCACATAAAAATATCAAAATGTAGGCCTGTTAGGATAACAAATGATAAGATATTTTATTGACACTATTACATACTTTAATACACATATTCTGATTGCTTCTTACATTTAGGACTCAATAATATAAATATTAGATAGAAAAATGAAGAATATATTATGATATTGTTAAATAAATATCAAATTATGAAAGAAATTTCCAGAATATACTTATTTACCTAAATCATTAGTATATCAGGTGAAGTAGTATTTCAGTTATTAGAATAGACAAACAAAATTGTACAAAGAAACTGAAAGTTTTGAACTATTTTTAACAATTGTTATAGAAAATCCATATTACAAATTGTAAAAAAATAAAAATGTTAGGTACCATTGTTATTATACAGTCTCCAAATTAGATTTTAGCTTGAAATTCAATATGTATAGCAAGTGGGATAGTTTTTGACAGTTCAAAAAGTGTTATTATTATTTATGAAAGGTATTTATAATTCTTAAACCAATCAGAATTTTTATAGTAAGAAACATTTAATAAAAAATATGTTTTTCACAGAATATTTTAGGCATAAATATTCACAAAAAGTCACACCATAATTATTAGAGATGCCGCAAATACTCTCTATTATTCTGTATCACTCAACATTTTTATTGTTATTTGTCAAATACCGATTATTAGGTTGTATTATGATTTCTTTAGCAGTGGAATTATTGGTAGCTCTTCAGAAGGCTGCTCAGTCATAGATTCTTCAAAACATGCCCAAAAAAGCTTATGAGTTTCTGAACAGACATTCACACTTTCACACTATGAACAAGGTTTTTTGGATGCCATCTCTGGATCTGAATTATATAAAATTTGTATACTATGAAATTAATTTAAATTACAGTAACAAATAATAATTAGTAAGTTCAAGACAAGCATGATATTATTATTTGATAGAAAATTAATTATATTTTAAATAATAATGGCAAGTCTTTCAACTATTCGCCATAGGGAATGGCAATTAATCGGTATTTGAAATTAATTCGGCTATAAAAAATATTTGTAGCATCTCTAATAATTATATAATTATTTTCTAATTAAGTAGGAATTAAAAACAGGTAATTACAAGAAAAATTAACAACAATCATAATAACAAAAAAAGATCACAATGCCTCAATGTTACTAACATACAAATATGTTATGGCACTCATATTGTGGTGTGTCTTGTATTTATCTTAGCATGAATATAGTGAAAAAAGTTACTATGTAACGTCACATATGGGGTCTACTACAGGTATCCACATATAAAAAAAAACTGTAATTACCTTTGCGAAAGCCTGACATACTCCATAGACAGAGATTATCAGAAAATTCGCAATCATAGCTTGTCAAATTGAAAAAAATACAATTAAAAAAGGGTGTGTGGGGTCAGCTTAGACCTGCCTATGACATTAAAGGTTAAATAGAATTTAAAGTTCATATTTTTACCATAAAAATACTGTTTTTGTGTACCAATGTTAAATTATCTCTACTGATTTGCACTTGCATAATTGAGGCTCATACTGTCATGTGGCATTGACATCAGTGAGTAACATAGACTATTTATTTTTAGTTGTAAAAGTTAGCATTTATAATAAATTAAAATAAGTAAATTTACTCTATAGCAAAATGATTGTGAAATATCTTGGTAGCAAAAACTTGATGACTTGCCTACACATTTAGGAAGCAAATCATAAACTTTGTTTATTTCTTTCAAAGGTTGCCTGGAAGAGATTTATATTAGTGATAAGGTCGCTCATTGTGCATTGTACTGGAAAGATTACAACTGAAATATTTAAATATATGTCTAAAGTTTATACTCATCTATATTTTTTTTCACATTTTACTGTATTATTTTACTACAGTTTGGTTACCAAAATACAATGAAATTGGTTCATAATTATTATTTTTAAAAAATATTCAGCATTTATACAGGTATTATAATGACTATTGAGTGTAGAATACTTTGATACTTTTAAAGTTCAATTTAAATTGATAATTAAAGTGATGTCAAATGTTCGCTGAATACACCCGCAGTATCATTTAAATAAATTGATAACTGCTAAGATTAATAATATGGGTGAACTTTTTATCCATTTTCACTTTCCCTTGTTGACATGTGTAAGGTCTCACTAGAACAAGATTATGTGGAGACACCATCTTCTGCCATACTGCTTAAATCAAATTTCTGTGCTCTGTAAGCTCTCTGGAGCTCTGGAAATCTTACCAACAACAATCTATCAACGCAATTGCCAACTAATGTTGGTCAATTATTGATACTGTACTTGTAAAGGAGAATGCCCAATTTAATATGGGCCTTGATTGTGTTTTAATGAAATGAGTACCAAACACTGGTATAAATCTATAATTTATGTGGGGAAAATATAAACTTATTTTAGGGAATTTAGGAGAAATCATAATTTTTCCCAAGCTCATTAGAACGAAACCTTACACTTTAGTACCATGTCATAGCAACACCAGCGCTTGTAGTAATAGTTGCGCGCAGTAATAGTTGTAGCCATTATGTATGAATGATTACTATGACAAGGTACTAAAGTGTTAATCTACTTCTGATGCTGACTGTACTATGGCTCTAATAGTGTAGCACTGAAGCACTATTGTATCGTACATCACATTGGGTTACCACAAACTATAAATTTTTCTCAATCGATTGGTTAGGGTGTCGCAAAGGGGGTGCAGAATAGGTTACTTTAGACTTGCGACCTGTTAAAACTCTATGGGGTTTCAATAGTAACACCCTGGCCGTATTTTGATAGACGTTTTATATATTTTGAATTGTTTTTCTTATGAAGAAATGTCTGTCATTCCCTTCATCTACTGTGACATGAATACACTGCGTACTGAGTAAAACTCTCTTTTATTAGTGGTTATGGGCCTTAAAGTTCATCGCAAAGTGTATTTATTCATTTAGTTACGAGACACAAGTGTTATGGAGAAAAATACAAAAATTTCCCCATCGGCAAATACACCGACACAAATGTCTTCGACGGAAATGTCATCGGTAAGCGTAACGAAATTGAATGGACGCAATTACAGCACGTGGGCATTTGCGATGGAGTGCTGGCTAATCGACCTCGACCTATGGGACGTGGTAATAGAAGAAGCCGACCTCTCCGATCCCATAGCTAAGCGCAAGGATGCGAAAGCTCGTGCAAAGATCTGTCTCGCCTGTGACGAGGCAATCTATCCGGTGATAAGGTCAGCATCAACAGCATATGACACATTTAACTGTCTTAAGAAAGCCTATGCTGACAGCGGCCTTACAAGAAGACTAGGTCTCATGAAACAATTATTAACAATTGTATTCCATGGCAGCATTCAGGAGTACGTAAATAAAATGCTGGCTACACAGCAGGAGCTACATAGTATTGGAGCCGCAGTGGACGATGAGTTTCTCGCCATCATTATGCTGGCAGGACTTCCTGAGAAGTACCAACCCCTCGTCATGGCACTGGAGCACTCCAACAGTAAGATCACATCGGAAAATGTTGTTGCAGCACTGATGAAAGAAGATGTTCGTGCTACTTCAACATCAAGTACCTCCAAAGAACCTCAGAATACTGCGTTACGTGCAAAAGGTGCAAATAAAAAATATTTTTGTACATATTGTAAGAAAAGCGGTCACGTAGTATCTAATTGTAGCAAAATTGTAAATAAGAAGAAGAACGTGTCTAGTAGTGTATCAGTTTCGACAAAAAACACTAATTACATTTCAGAATTCACATTTTCATCTTCTTTTATTAACCATGCATCTCCTACAGGTTCCCAAGACTGGATCATTGACTCAGGTGCAAGCTCACATATGAGCAATAGGAAGGATTGGTTTGTGTCGATGTCTCGTCACATAACTCCAATTAACGTTGCCAATAAGGAGCAGGTTTTGAGTCATGGCATAGGTACTGTACATATTCCTATTTCCGATAGTGTAAATAAAATAAGTAGTGTATTATATGTTCCTGATTTAGCTGTAAATTTACTATCTGTAAATAAATTAGTAGATAAGGGCTTCGATGTATTGTTTACATCGGATGGCGTAAAAATATGTCCAAGTGGCAACTGTCATGTCACAGGTCCCGTCATAGCGACTGGTTCAAACCATAAAGGGATGTATAGACTAGATGTGGATTATTCACATGCTTTTGCCACGAATACGGCAAAAGAGTCTGCTTTACTGTGGCATAGACGGCTAGCACATTTAAATGCACAAAGTATGCATATTATTAAAAATAAATGTATTGGCGTAAACTTTAGTGGGAATTTAAACAGAAATTGTATTCCCTGCTTGCAAGGTAAGCTTGCTAAACAACCATTTAAAAATTCTACTAGCAAATCTAGTAAAGTCCTACAGCTCATCCATTCGGATTTGTGCGGACCAATGAGTACGCACTCGTGGGGCGGAGCTCTTTATTTGTTAACATTTACAGACGACTTTAGTCGCAAAACATTTGGATATTTTTTAAAATTAAAATCGGAAGTTTTTTGTAAGTTTTTAGAATTTAAACATTTAGTAGAAAATCAAACTGGTGAACGGATCAAAGTGCTACGTACGGACAATGGTCGCGAGTATGTCAATAAAGATTTTTCTTTATTTTTGAAGGAAAATAGCATCGTGCATCAGACCACGGTACCATATACTCCGCAGCAAAACGGAGTTTCCGAACGCGCCAACCGTACCATCATCGAAAAGGCTAGATCCATGCTCCTGGACTCGCAGCTACCGCTTGCATATTGGGGAGAAGCTGTGAATACGGCGATTTATATTAAGAATCGAGTGCCTACACAATCTCTCAACAACCAGATCCCTGAAGAACTTTGGACAGGAAAGAAAGTGAATCTTTCTCACTTGAGAGTATTCGGTAGTGAAGCTCACGTTCTCGTGCCTAAAGAAAAACGCACGAAACTTGAGTCAAAGACACAAAAGTGCATTTTCGTTGGATACTCAACGGAGAGTAAAGCCTATCGCCTTATTGATCCCCAAAATCCCCGAACAATCATTAATGCGAGGGATGTTGTCGTCATTGAGGATAAGACGCAAGCCGAACCCGTAGCCGAGCCAAATATTCTTTCGTCAGACTCTCCATCATCACGGTCTGAAATCTTAATACCCATCGATGACGTAGATCCATTATCTCAGCCCGAAACTCAATTGCAGCCTCAGGAGTTACCTCTTTCTCAACCAGAAGTTCCAATCGTACAGCAGGACACAGCTGAGAGTGACAACTCCAGTTCTCCTGTGACTTCTTCAGACCATTTAGATCCTGGCTCCACAGTAGAGACTGAATCTGAAAGAAGATATCCTACACGAGATAGGAAACCTCCTGTCAGATTTGAGGATAACCTGTACCTGACCTCAGATCTGGAGCCAGAAACATTCAAAGAAGTCACAGAGCACCCAGAAAAGGAACGATGGCTTGAGGCTATGCAATCTGAGTATAACTCACTGATTGAGCACGGCACCTGGATTCTCGTCGATCGACCCTCCGACAGAAAAACTACGAAGTGCAAATGGGTATTCAAGATTAAAAAGGACACTTCAGGAAACGTGACCAAATATAAAGCCAGGCTAGTGGCCAAGGGCTTCACACAAGTCGCTGGAATAGATTATGGAGAAACTTTCTCTCCAGTCACCAGACTATCTTCCGTTCGACTTTTGATCGCGTTTGCTGCACAACATGGCCTACAAGTTGACCACCTTGATGTGGAAACCGCCTTTTTAAATGGAGACCTCGAGGAGGAGATTTATATGGAGCAGCCAGAAGGTTTTGCGACTGACCCCAAAGGGAAAGTCTGTTTACTGAAAAAGTCACTATATGGTTTAAAACAAGCGCCTCGCCAATGGAATAAGAAAGTTTGTGAAGCTATGGCAGAGCTGTCACTTACTCAAGCGCCATCTGAACACTGTCTTTATTTTAAAAGATCAGACAAGGACATTCTTATTGTAGCTGTTTTTGTCGACGATTTCTTCTTAGTCAGTAATAACAATGCCCTTAAAGATGACTTCAAACGTGAACTCATGAAAAAGTTCATCGTTAAGGACCTAGGCTGTCTTAAGGATTGTCTTGGTATGAGAGTCATTCAATCTAAAAATTGTATTAGCCTTGACCAAACAAAATATGTCGAGAGACTAATTGAAAAATTTGGCATGAGTGATGCGATTAGTGTTACTACACCATTGGAAATTGGCCTGAAGTTAACACTTCCTGACAAGAATGACGAGAAGTTTGAAGCTCCATATCAAGAGCTTATCGGGTCTTTAATGTACATCTCCATCTGTACAAGGCCTGATATCGCTCACGCGGTTTCTTACCTTTCCCAATTTAATGCACATTACGGGGGGGTACACTGGAAGGCCGCTAAGCGTGTACTTCGGTACCTCAAAGGTACTAAAGATATGAAGCTTCAGTTCTTGTCGACAGGCCAGTTCTATCCAACTGGGTATGCTGATGCCGATTACGGCAATAATTTAATCGATCGCCGATCCTATACAGGATTTGCTTTTAAGATGAGCGGAGCACCTGTGTCTTGGGAAGCCCGCAAGCAACGCACAGTAGCCTTATCGACCACCGAGGCCCAGTACATGGCACTGGCCGAAGCTTGCAAGGAGGGCATTTATCTCAAAACACTCATCGAACAAGTCTTCGGTATCACTGATACTCTCATCATTCATTCAGATAATCAAAGTTCCATCAAACTAAGTCAAAACAACACATATCATGCGCGCACCAAACATATAGACATCAGACACCACTTCATACGAGAATCACTATCACACCACAACTTACACATCAAATACATTCACACAAATGACATGATTGCAGACATTCTCACTAAACCGTTGCCGAAACTGAAACACTACAAGTGTTCTAACAGTTTAGGGTTAGGTTAGAATTAAGTCATTTTGTATTTGTCTTTATAATTACTGTGTCATAAGTTGTAAAGGTGTATATAGGTAGTGATAGGTAGGTGTGTATATATTTTGATGTTTGTTATAGTTTCCTTGTGTTTGTTAATGTTAGTGTTGTACAGTGAACTTTGATATATCTATTTTTTATACTTGTATATAATTTTATATACAGGATGTTCCCATTGCGGGGGGGTGTTAAAACTCTATGGGGTTTCAATAGTAACACCCTGGCCGTATTTTGATAGACGTTTTATATATTTTGAATTGTTTTTCTTATGAAGAAATGTCTGTCATTCCCTTCATCTACTGTGACATGAATACACTGCGTACTGAGTAAAACTCTCTTTTATTAGTCGACCTATACGCGCGAGCGTGCCGCGGCAGCCGCCGGCGAAGCGCCAGAAACGATTTTTTTTTCTTTTTTTTTCTTATAACCAGTCCCAGTTCCATACAAAACTACATCGGAAACCTAACTTAACCCAACCAAAGTCCTGCACCCCCTTTACGACACCCGGACCCGTCCGTACCTTCAGTATTTAAGGCCGCGATCGCACTAGTACGGCGGCAGTACTGGAATAAATTTCTGGCGTTTCGCCGGCCGTCTTTGAGTTTTTTACATAGATATAGATACCTATAGGAAACTGTAGATAAGAAATGTGAAAGAGAAAGAGCATACTAACGTTAAACGCGTATGTTAGTGCGAGATACATAGACACACAATTTCACGTACACGCAGACGGCACAGGTAGGCCTGTCAGTCACGTAGAAAAGACAGTACTCATTGGTGCATTTTTTTGATCTTGCCCTAGTCGATTCATTGCTAATCTGTAAACGTCAGTTATTATAAATCTATGATTTTTTCATAGATTCCATAAAGAATAAATGTAAACAATCCAAATATCATTTAGTATACTGGGTGTAAAAGACATGAACAGTCAAACGAGAACCATGTATTCTATACATCAAAATAAGACATATTTCAAAAAAATTATTGCTGGGAAATGATTTTTATTTTTTGGTGTTAAAAAAAATTGCAAATTGTACCGCGCAATGTAAAGGGCTCAACTCGCACGCAACTCGCAAAACCGCGATAATTTTGACAGACGGCGGCCCCGTTCGTTAGTGTCCGTCCGTGCGCATCGAGTGAGCTACATGGAACGCTAACGTTTTGAAGCCATTTTTTGTTATGAAATACTAAAAAAATGATAATGTTTCTTTGGACAATAATTAAGAAATAACGTATAGAATACGTTTTCATAAAAAAATTAAAAAAAAAATTACGACTTTGACCTTCAATAAAATCGTAACTATCAATTTCCCAGGTATAGTTTAATGGAAAAAAAATGTTATGATGGTGAGCAGAATACATGGTTCTCGTTTGACTGTTCATGTCTTTTACACCCTGTATGTTTGTCCCTTTCACTCGCTACCTTTCTTGCTCATGACTCATACAAAAATTACAGTGGATTTTAACGTGATAACGTCTTTTAAATCGATGAATGCCAGCTGCAGGCACGAAAAACCATGACTTCGCCTGAGCCGAGCGTGTAAGCGAGAGCGCGAAACAAGCGATAGAGAGGCATGATCGGCCTATGATGCGTTAGGCTTGTGTATGACGTTATCACGTAAAATTATCGTCCGTAAACTGACTTCCAATTTTTATTCTTTATCAAAGGTTCAAGTATAGTTGTAGAAGTCATTAGATATAGCTAACGTAATTATGTTCACACAGGCCCACCAGGGATGGATGAAGGTCTGCTGAACGACCTTCTCGAGTGCTCAGTGTGCTTGGAGCGGCTGGACACCTCCTCCCGAGTCCTTCCGTGCCAGCACACCTTCTGTCTTAAATGTTTAAAGGTACGTACATGACTTATTACTGCACACGGATCGCTCCAGGGGTACACTTGCTCGATGGCGAGTAAAGCACTTATAACAGCATTCCCGACAACGCTTGGTAACAGACGGTCGGCCTTATAATCCAATGCCGTAAACCTCTAATGAAAAGAGCAGGGTCAGATATTGCGCGTGCGCTATAGTCAATTTAGTCTCATGCTACGGCCGCACACATCGCGATAACATTCGGGAGATTAACTTCATCTTTGGCCATCGGCTTTGCACCTGGCCACACATTACGCATTGTACAGCCTATCTCGATGTGATCGCGATGTACATACGCAAAAAACAAAATGGACGCCGCGGCCGGTCTATATTTTAATGGCAGCCAATAATTATTTTCACATTTAGACTCACAGTTCACACTCGTAAGAGTAAGTTAATAAGTTCTAAAATCATTTGTTGACAGTATTGCTAAATTGGATTCATATTGCATGGATAATGAGAGAACTAAATGTTAGCCCCCTCAGAACGTGGAGGTCCCATTTGTGGCCCCATACTGGAGCCTTCCTGTCCCCGTCTGTGGCACCGCGTCTCGCGTCATCCATTCGATCTCTCCCCTCCCGCGCATAATATGCAGCGTGGCCGCTTCTCACAATGTGCAGCCTTGTGTCCCGACTCCACATAATTCTTCTACCAAACATACATCTATAGTAATTTGAACAGACATCCCGCTGAGTGTAGACACGCAGAGGTAAGCATTTTCAAAAACTAACAAATAATTTGGGAAATACACCATTTGACGCATAGCTCTTGATAAGGATAATTTGGCATTAAGAGCCATTTCACGTTTTTGCACGAATTTCGGAGATTTTGGAGTCCTATATCACAATCTTAAGGAATACCCAGATATTATTTAATAATTGATAAAAATAGGCCAATCTATGTTGTTGACGTTTAATGAAACAAAATTACTAAAACTTATTTGATTAATTTGTAATGTTCGATCTCCCACAACCGTTTTGCTGAAAAACATTCGCAGACTCAATTTCAAAGTCCTTATTCTATTAATAATGTTAAAATGATAAACGTAAAAAAATATAGTAATCATCGGACATATGTTCCAGTCGGTACTTAATGAAATAGATTCTTGAATTTCATTACCATTTATGAGTAAAAAAATAAATCATTTGGCAAATTTCTAACATTAACATAATAATTTCATCGCCAATTTTGGTTAAAATACATCGTAATAACTAAAATAAAATTATCCCAAAATAAACAATATTCCTTCGACTTTTGATTTCTAAAGTTATTTGGTCAATATCAACAATAAATTTGTCAATATATTTATATGAAATGTGTAATAAATTAGTATAAATCACGATGCACAAGCGTGCTCCGATTAGTCTGACGCGAGCGTCCGTCCAGGTAGGACCTGTGCTATTTTTTCCCGCGTCCCGATATGCGTTCGCTCGTATCGAGTAGTCATAATCATACTGCGACAAATAGTTTTGATCTATATTGAGTTTTGTTTTTGGATTTAAGTTTTGTTACTTATTAAATATGTTGGTATGAATTATACTAGTAGTTTGTATAATAATAACATTCTTTTTATTTATTTATTTTTAGCTATGGGTCGCAAGGATAGTTATTACCGTTGCGTTAAAAAAAGGAAACGCGATAATTCTGCAGCCTTAAAAAAAGCAAATAATTTATTTTTCAACTTGGCCGAAATAACGATATACTTGAGCAATATTATGATGTCCTGAAGCTGATTTGATGACGAAGCTGGTTATAAACATACACATAAACATATCATCACGCTTTTATCCCCGAAGGCATAGGCAGAGGTGTTAACACCCACATTTCGCCAGATATGATTAGGTCCCCATGTATAGGTGGCGAGCCTGTTGCCATGCACCGGGCACAATGTAAGGCAAGCAATATTCACAATCCTTACTTCCTTATAATATTATAAATGCGAAAGTAACTCTGTCTGTCTGTCTGTTAAGCTTTCACGTCTAAACCACTAAACCGTTTTTGATGAAATTTAGTCCAAATATAGATTTGATCTCGGGAAAGGACATAGGCTACTTTTTATCTATTGTGTATTGAAATAGGGGATGAAAGTATGTAGAAATAGCTAAGTGGTTTTCTTGTTACAATCGAAATCAAAAATATTGAACGAAGAAAAAGCGAAGCTATATGACACTGTGATTTTATATTATTATTTTATTTTACTGGTATTTGTTATGTTTGCACTAAAACTAATAAATGAACGTAACTCAAAAATATATATAATCCCGAAATCCTAGGCAATTTGTCTATTAAATTAAATCGTAAAACCACTAAAATATCACGGGATCGCAATGATATGCGTGGATGTATTATGGATAACGAAATTTAGTGAAAATTCCCTTGATAGAAAACGCGACAACAAACTGATTTGAATATTAAATCACTGATATTAGATATGTTTGCACTAAAACTAATAAATGAACGTAACTCAAAAATATATATAATCCCGAAATCCTTGGTAATTTGTCTATTAAATTAAATCGTAAAACCACTAAAATATCACGGGATCGCAATGATATGCGTGGATGTATTATGGATAACGAAATTTAGTGAAAATTCCCTTGATACAAAACGCGACAACAAACTGATTTGAATATTAAATCACTGATATTTGCTTTATTTGTTGCACATATAAAACACAAATACATAACTATCCCGAAATCCACGATAATTCGTCATTAAAATGAACTCTTAAAATCACTAAAATATCACAGGATTGCATGGATATACGTGGATGTATTGTGAAGTAGTTTGACGTGATAACGTCTTATAAATCAACGAAAGCCGACTGCACAAAAAGACATGATTCTTTGTCACGTTCCGCCTGAGGAGAGTATGCAATCGAGAACGCGGAATAGGCGATAGAGAAGCACGATGGGTATTTACGTTAACACGTAAAATTATCGTCCGTAAACAGACTTTAAAGACAACCATTTTTTTCAAAAATATTCACCATTATGGAATAATTTTATTTTTGCGTTTACAAACGAGTAAATATATAATACTAGAAAAATGCACTGAAAAAAATCGACTTGCCTCAGGCGGGACTCGAACCCGCACCTTCCACAATCCGGGTGGTTTTTTTTTTCTAGTATAATATTCACCATATCAAAGCCTTTCGTAATATCTGTTTAAGATTAAATCTTTAGAAATCAAAAATATCTACAGATCAAGTAGATATCCGTGGATATAGGTACGTGAAATCACAAACGTCATTTAATACTAAAGGGTAACGGCTTTTTTTTAAGCAAGTGGTTATTTTAAAAATACATATCATCTCACTTTTTTTTGTAATATAGCTTTAAGAATAGAGCGATAAGTCATTGAAATATCTTGGGATCACCCCGATATCCATGGATGTAATATGGAATCAAAAAATTCACATTAGTTACCATAGCCATTTAACCAATAAAAAAAAAGTATCGGAGGAATATGTAAAAACATATGGTTAGTTATACTGACCGCTCCACCAACGGCATCTTCGATGTGTGTCAATGTGTGTGACGCTGTATGATATTTTTTTATTCTTATTTTATTCAGAGTTCCCTACCCATAGGGAACTCTGAATAAAACAGGATGCCAACGGGACCCGATTAATATGCCTCCGCTATGTGTCTGTCTCTCTGTCATATGGCTATATCTCTTACCATAATAGGTAGGCACTTGATATATTCACAGAATACCTTTATGCTTTTGTGGCCGCCATAACAATACCACCTTCACCCATCTCTCATTGATCAATAACTATTGTGCTGTAATACGTTCTTTAGTATGAGTATCATGAAACACGGACAGTAGATAGGTATCTATAAAAAATATCTTTAAAACACATTAAATATGTACTAACCAATACAAAAAAATACATTAAGGATCAAGATTATTTCGCAGAATATAGTTCTACTCACGCTGCCAAGTACGCGCACACAAGCGTACAGCGCGTAAAAAACCTAAAGTCGAGCGCTTACGATCGGTGAAATGGCTCTTAACGGTAGATTACCAATCTCAACGTCACACTTTAGGCCCGGACTCCACCATAGCGGAGATTTGCGGAGATGTTCAAAGTGGAGACGAGAAGAGATGTTTTCAAACAAAGGTGTATACACCAAAGTTGAGCGGAGTTGCATACTGACTAGACTGTAGCGGAGATTTGTGTGCGATGTTTGTTAAGATTGCAGTTTAGTTCGATCCAACGACGTAGCGGCGCCGCTCACTATACGCCTCCCACATCTCTTCTGGTCTCCTCTGCGTTCAGTAGGCCCGGGCGCCAGCTTGCGAGTCACAGCTCATATCTCCGATAGCTCGATCGCGCCATACAAATAATGATACATCTCCGCTCGGTGGTATCCGCTGAAGCTAAGCGGAGACGAGATGTGTAAATAACGAATATCTATTGGTTGTTTAAAACACAGCTCCTCTCCTCTCGTCTCTCGTCTCCGCTTTGGTGGAGTCCGGCCTTACCGGACCTTACAGAATTGCTCGATAAGATGAAATTGACATCTCGATAACGTTATTGTGGCGTCATGACTAAACAATCCTTTTTCCAATTTATATTCTTAACACGTTGACAGTCCAGTGACCCTAATGTAAGATCACGTCAGTTTCCTCTTAGAAATCCGTGCGCTCATAAGGGTTTGATCTGTGGGTTCATAGCATCAGATCGAATTATTGTGATTTTGTGAGCTTGAGAAGGAGGAGTGGATTGTCCAAAAAACATTCTATTTTTCTTCCGTTAATATCCATGGCTAGATTTACACAGGATGACCTTTTTTGCGAGGAGGTCAAATGCATGGGTCAGGTCAAATGCTGCGGGGTGGTGTCATCCGCAGGGGATGTGTGGGACTCGAGGTAAAGTCGTTCCCTCTCTACCCACTAAAGATCCTCCCCGGCCTGACCATCGGTGCGCTATAACATGACGACTCGGGCTCTGCGTAACTCGGTACTGACCGTGTATATTGATTTGGACTGTTGACGTCAATATTCGCGCTTACTGACTGAATGTGGACGGTTTGATCAGTTCTCGGCGCTAGCACTGATGCCTGTTACTGACATTTTTTTACCCTGTGTAAATCTGTCTTAATTAAGGTTTTATTAAACGATACTCTTTCCCTTTCTTTCACTGCGCCGCAGGATAAGTTAGTTCTCTTGTTTCACCATATAGACAATAGTATGGTGAGGACGTATCTTTTTCAAAACTAGGTATTCGATCGAAACACAAATTAATCAGAAATGTGTAAATTTTACCAATTATATTCGTTGGATCCACATGATAACAAAAACAGCAATAAGAGAGATGAGTAAATAAATAAAATATAAGCTATTAATAAACAATTGAGTAAGTTTAAATAATGATTATATCGTGTTATTATAATATACTGATTTCCTGTGAGCTCACTGTACTACATCAGGCCCATCTGTACCTCTATATATTTTTTTTGGGATTCTGGCATGCTGTGGAATTTAGTAAAGTCCTTCAAATGAAACCTTTTTACTTGACGTAAGAAGTTGGAGAATTCTCCACAGTTGGTCTTAGAGATGTCATATCAGCCTTTTCGACCATTCGACCCACTGCTGGGACACAAGGCCTCTCCTTGTCATCGAAGCTTTAGGCAGTAGTCCACCACTCTTGCCCAATGCGGATTGGTGGACGGAGTATAAGGTGATCAATACCCCATTGCTGATCCATTAATCGCCTTCTACGGCACCCATTGGAGGATATGGGGTGCTGCTATTCTATTTTGCCGGCATCACATGGCTGAGGAACTATCTTATCACTAATTGTCAGAACACAATAATGCTGGACACTGATAAGATTGTGAACACCTACGAACCTCCTACGAATTGAAATGGGGCTTTTGATAATGTGGGCGAACCACTAGACGACGAAGTAAGAGCCATGTCTTATTAGGATGGAAGGACCTAGGGTTGTGACCTTCTGGCTGCTCCCGGTGTCCTCGTCAGGAGGTCGCACCAGGTCGAACAGTCGTCGGTGGAGGAGAGTCGGTTGTCCCTGTGGGCTGCTGGCCACCAATTGGTGCAAGGAGTGCCTAGACGGGCAGCGTTGGGACAGTCTCGGTGTAGTTGCGCTCACGTGCATAGATCCCGAGCCGTCCCGTAATAGAGCACTGAACGTCAGGCCGGGGAGAATGTTTAGTGGGTATGGAGAGAACGCCTTTACCTCGAGTCCCACATATCCCCTGCGGTTGGCACCACCACGCAGGGGCGATGCGTAAATGCATTTGACCTCCCCGCTCTAGAAATGTTAAATTACCTGATGAAATATTCATTCATCATGGTTAGATCACCAGATTACTGAAAGGGATAAGCTTATCTTATCTGCTTGCAATAAAGCGAACTGATCAAATACGATCCGCAAAGATAACCTCGGACTAATTTCGCTGTGTGAAGTTTTGAGTTTTGAACTAGCACAGGGGTAATGCATCTTTCAAACATTTTCTTTATATGATTACATGAAGAAAAAACTTTGTAACCCTTTTTACACATATTGCGCACACCTCAGATCATACTTAAATGACCTGAGGCGCACCTGGCGCAGAAGAAGAAACGCAGAAGAATGAAATTTATGTTTAATAATGTGTTACAATAAATATGATTGAATAAAACAGTAGGTTAGGTACGTATCGCAAAGTATAGAAGAACATATTACGCCCGCCGACCCGAAATATAACTGATTGCATCCATATATGCAAATGATGATAATGGTGTATTTTACTTACCATCGAATGTAGCGAATCTAAAACAGTTATTGCCACGAATATATGCCATCTTAAGACCCTTAATTTTCTTGAGGTATTCTACGGCCCCTCTGAAAGCCTACGAATCTGTTTTTTTTTTGAGCACGTTAAATTGTTCAGTCTGAATATTCCCGCGGTGTCCGGTATGATTTCGGTATGATGTGATCAAGGCGCAAAAAAAAATCTCAAATTTGCTGTATTGCTTTACTCAGCTTTGCTTTATACTTCGCACCACAAATAAAATACTTCTTTTGGGAATATTACATAAATGACACCTGTTTAATGTTACAATGTCGCGCATTCCTTGGTTTGTCACCCTTCCTCGTTTCGCTTGGCTGGTTTCACAAAAACGTTCCGTGATACTCCATAATTTGAGCAGTGGCGTTTATTATAAGGCTTTCACTCTTATTTGGCGACTTCATTTGCCGTGAGTAAATAATGGACGTTAGTAGATATAAAGAGTACACGGCAACTATTTTATTTAGTTCTCATGACATGCGTCGTCAGTATTTGTTATTTGTCATATAAAATAAGATTATAATAAATTGCGATAACTGGCGATAAATCGTATGGAAAATTGTGAACAACAAGTAACGTTGCGCGAAAGACATCTAAATATATATAACTCAAAGGTGACTGACTGACTGACATAGTGATCTATCAACGCACAGCCCAAACCACTGGACGGATCGGGCTGAAATTTGGCATGCAGGTAGATGTTATGACGTAGGCATCCGCTAAGAAAGGATTTTCGGAAATTCCACCCCTAAGGGGGTAAAATGTCCACGCGGACGAAGTCGCGGGCGGAAGCTAGTTTTTTTAATAAAAGGGTCTAGTAATTGTCAACATCCCACCTGATGGAAAGCGAAAGTAGAGTCTAAATTATAGCTTGTGGGAGAAATAATGTATGTACCGGACTCACACTGCCGGGGCCGACCTGTAGGCCTATTCGCTAACTTTTTCTGACAGATGAAAAAGATAACCACCGAGTGAATTACACATCCATTGCTGTTTTACACGACGCGCTATTATTGCACTTTTCGTGTAAAATCAGCAATGGATATGTAATTTACTCGGTGATTATCACTTTCATCTGACTAAAAAGTTCTAGTAGGCCGGCTGAAAGGTCATCCTTCTTAATGCATGCTTCTCGAATGAGCCGGTGTGATGAGGGATAACGTGTGCCGGCAGAGAATCCATTAGTTAGAGACTCCTTCTTTCTCTTACTCTGCTTCCAATTTCTGGTTGGTGCAGTTTGTATTGATATCGACAATACTGCTACTTGTATTATTTTATACTGCGCATTTGGAATTAGATTTTTACGGCCGTGTGACCTGACACCACCCCTCCTTGGGAACGACTGCTATCTTTCGACTGCTGCCAGGAGCACCAGCTTCGCGCCTTCCGAAGCATGGGGGAAAACCGTGTTGAAAAATTTTCGGTCACCCATCCGAGTACCGTCAGCGCACTTAGTAGCTTAGCTTTCGTAATCGTTACAAAGAACGTACGACTACGGCGCTATAGACCTCTTCTATAGTTTTAAATGTATTGTTATTATTTGAATCAATCTATGCTATTGCACACCACATAAGTTTCCAGTGTCCACATAATTAATGTCCCTTGCGCAACGCCAATGTTGATCCTATCCCCACGTCATGATAACCTTATTCATGTCATATAAAGCGATATTAAGGCAATGATATTTGGTAACAGTAGTCTGTAAGGTCTACCCAAAACATGTTTGCAATATACACAAAAAAGTTCTCCGGTTAAGGTCATAAAAATTAGCAGAAATAGTTGCTATTTTATCTGTTCTATACTTGTCATGAAAACATTGGCGTCGTGACGACATGCTTAATTATTAAATAATTGCTATTGCCCATTGCCATGATAACATCTTGAGTCATGCTCTCTCATTGTTGATCCATGTGAACATTCCATTATATTAAACAGATAGGCAGTTACTTAGGTATCCACTTATGTGACAAGTGTGACTTAAAATAGTTTTATAATCGCGTTAATGTCCGTTTTAGCATTGTTTTCATTTAATTTTCTGTATCATTTTACCCTTAGGGTAGGTATTGTTCAGATGTTTTAGTGTTATAATATCTGTTGTTGGTTTCTAGGGTTCCGTACCTCAAAATGACAAAACGGAACCCTTTGTTGTCCGTCCACTGTCTGTCAAGCAAGACCCATTTTCTCGGAAACGCGTGGAGGTATCGAGTTGAAGTTAAAACCATATTACAGTGCCATTACATCACGAAAGTGCCAGTCAATACAAACAACTCTTGCTATGGGACCATCACCGACATCACGAAACTGCCAGTCAATACAAACAACTCTTGCTATGGGACCATCACCGACATCACGAAACTGCCAGTCAATACAAACAACTCTTGCTATGGGACCATCATCGACATCACGAAAGTGCCAGTCAATACAAACAACTCTTGCTATAGGACCACCATCGACATCACGAAAGTGCCAGTCAATAAAAACAACTCTTGCTATGGGACCACCATCGACATCACGAAAGTGCCAGTCAATACAAACCACTCTTTTCTTTCTTTATCTTTATGTTACGAGATGGCAAACAAGCTTGCGGCCCACCTGATGTTAAGTGGTCACCGCCGCCTATAGACACTTGCAATATTGAGTGTAAATCACTTAACACCGCAAGTGCGTCTGCCATCCTGGGGACCTAAGATGATATGCCCTCCATGCCCAGTAATTACACTGGCTACCTTTCCCTTCAATCCGAAACACAGCGAACTGCTTCACGGCAGAAATAAGAAAGGCGGTGGTACCTACCCAGACGACCCTACATATGGGTCTACCACCTAGTGCTATGGGACTCTTGCTATGGGACCATCATCGACATCACGAAAGTGCCAGTCAATACAAACAACTCTTGCTATGGGACCATCATCGACATTACGAAAGTGCCAGTCAATACAAACAACTCTTGCTATGGGACCATCATCGACATCACGAAAGTGCCAGGCAATACAAACAACTCTTGCTATGGGACCATCATCGACATCGCGAAAGTGCCAGTCAATACAAACAACTCTTGCTATCATCGACATCGCGAAAATAAAATCAGCTGTTTCATACATTTCGGTTGCGTGGGTGTTATACTTTTGTATGAAACAGCAGATTTTTTTTCGCGATTTCGATGATTGTCAAAGTGTCAAAACAAATTCAATTTGCATGCAAGGTGTTCAACATGTTATCTGAGAGACGCGCACTGTTGGAAACTGGTCTCCCTCAAGGATTTTCAACACGATTTGTCCAAGGTGTTATGAAATAAGTTAGGAGTAATTATGAGACTTGATCAAAAGTTTTTTTTTGAAACTTAAAACTCCACATGCATGCCGTGGCAGAATTTAAGTGAGACGGCAATTAATTGACAATATTGTAACAGTCTCCCATAGACTGTTTTAGTGAAAGTATTGTTGGTTGAAAAAATAAAAAAAAATTAAATGGTGTAGCTCTGCACTTGAACGTTCTTCGCAAGCGTTGTTACAAAAATAGATTTGGTAACACTGTCTTTGTTTGTTCCATGTTTACATTTTCCCTTTTGAAAATGAAACACGTCTCACGGAATGTGTCGTCTAGAATAAATTGATACATTTCACTTATTTTTAGACAAAAGTATAGAGGAAGTCTTTTAATCGTCAAAAAATTCGACCTCGATATTTTGACGGATTTACACGTTTCGGACCTCCCTGAGTCCAAAAATACCGTTTTTGGAATTATGTCTGTGTGTGTGTCTGTGCGTTAGCACGATAACTCGAGCATGCTTTAACTTATTACAACCAAATTCAACATGCGTGTATGACATCAAAATATAAGGTTTCTATCAACCTTTGAGTCGTTTCCGGTATACGAGAAAGTCAAGGGGAGACCACTCCCGATTTTGAAAACTCTATTTAGGCTACAGTCAACAATAGTGTGAACGAACTTTTTCCCCTAATCCCAGCATCTCGCTTCTTTTTAAGCGCGTACTGGCTTACGGTGTCACCGACAAACTGTGGCTACCATTCCAACGCGAACTAAGAAATTTGGCAACTCGTTTCCATGCCGCACAATCAACAAATGGAATTCACTGTCAGCACACGTGTTCCCTCCTTCCTTGCACCTTGCAGGTCGGTAAGGCGAGGGTGGCTAGCGCGGCGGTTTATCTCTCGCACCAGCTATCTTCGCATTTGGACTCCACTTCTGCTTACCATCAGGTGGAATGGAGTCATTTGCTTGACCTTTTTATATAAAAAAGATGGTAACTGTAATTTTCAACATCTGCGCAGAGTGACCAAAGTGGCCAGGCGATTCCAATATAAAAATCCATTGGGATATAATGTACTAATAAAAATCACAGTGTTTGATTCAGAAAATTTTCTCAATCGATTTAGATGATTTCTTTTTTAATTTGCTGGATTTGTTTCAACTACATACAACAGCCTACAGGATAGGTTTCATTTCTACAAATAATAGTAAAACCAACATTTTTATTTTCCCATATAAGTAAACTGTTCCTACCTGTCAACCGTAATAATTATTTTTTTTGGTCATCTATAATTATTATTTTTTTAAAGTAATGTATGGTAAACTCCATAGCGACCGTCTTCGTGTCATATGTTTGAATTGGCATGTTGTTATCAATGTTATTCGTAGAAACGATCTGTATCGTTTACTACTTGTTTAAGGCACCCTGGTTTCGACTTTTGTGTTTGTGTATTGGCTCACTGGAAATGCAGCTTTGATATAGGCGACAAGCTGGCAACCTGACACTATTTTGGGCTCGGATGGGGCTATAATGTAACCAAAATTGTTACCTAAACTTCTGCTCAAACCGTTTTGGGATATGAGCGTGTGTACATGTATGTATGTATTATTTCTTTTTATTATACCGGTTTCGTGATTCTGATCCTGTCACTTTCGAACGCTACCAAAAATAAGAAAAGTGAAAGCGTATGATAAGAATGTTGAATTTTGGCATATATTGCTAATTAATTTTAAGGTTTGAGGAAAGTTTTATTGACTCCCGAATAAAAGGTTTTATTTATGTTTTGTTTGACGACTTGATTAGGCACAGATATTGACTTGTTTGCCCTTATTTATTCGTTTTAGAATTAAAATAGAAAATACTATGTAGGTACATTTATTTGCCCAGCTAAGGCAACCCCACTCCGGTATTCTAGTCTTTTTCAAAGTAGGTACAAGCAAATGACTTAATCCCACCTGTTCCCGTAGTGCAAGTATTTTAGTATTAAATAAACGTAAGCCGCCCGGATTGCGGAAGATGCTGGGTTCGATACCCGCCTGGGGCAGGTCGAATTTTTTCAGTGTATTCTTTCTAGTTTTTTTTTGTTTTAAAAGTATCTATTTTAGTTGCGTTAAGAGTTAATCTCAATTTGTAAGGGAAAAATGATTTGATGTTCTTTCCGCCAGAGGCGCTATTCACGTTTCCTGTACGAAATTATGAAGTAGGCAGGTCAAGGAGATTTCAACGAATACGGAGGAGTGGATGAATGATCATACTCATACTCGCCGCACCGACTATAGCAATTCTCTTAAATGAACAGAGATATACGAATTGAGCTCTTAATGTAACAAAATGGTTACAACGCATTAAACATACCAACCAAATGCAAAGATAGTGCAAGACATAACCACCTCGTCTGGCCTACCTGTAAGGTGCTTCTCACGCCTGTTTTGAATGACTCTTTCACATACATTTCATCAGGCCATTTAATCTATATATTACCTATACTAGCTTTTGCTCGCGACTTCGTCCCCGTGGGATTAAAATTCGAAAAATCCTTAAATACGTCATTCTTAATTTTTACCGAAAAGTCGTATACCAATTAATTGTTATGTATATATTTTACTATAAAAATGACGGATTTTCCATACAAACTTTCATCCCCTATTTCATCCATTTAGGGGTTGAATTTCGAGAAATCCTAAAATACGTCGAATCCTAATTTTTAACGGAAAAGTCATATACCAATTTGTATGGATTTCACTATAAAAATGACGGACTTCCCATACAAACTTTTATCCCCTATTTCATCCCCTTAGAGGTTGAATTTCGAGAAATTCTAAAAAACTCCTTTGTTAGTTTTAAAATTTTGCTTTTAAAATATTTGTGGAAGTCCAGTGAAAGTTTTTAATGTTGAGAAAATATGAGAAAATTGCGAAGAAAATAGTAAAAACAACATTTTTATTTTTCTTTAAAAACGTTGACTTTGACTTGACGCAGGTCGCGTCGTTCAAAAAAGCTTACGGCCCACCTGGTTTTAAGTGGTTACCGTCGCCTATAGACACTTGCAATATTAGGGGTGCGTTCCAAAACCAGGTGAAACTAAGCTTTTTTCTTCTAACTGGTGTAAAATAACTATAGTTTAACAAAACTAACCAATGGTGTAAGCGCTTCTTAGTAACGACCAATAGTGAGCAATCATTCTTTTGCAAGTTTCCGGTATACGAGAAAGTCAAGAGGAGACCACTCCTGATTTTTATCTTGACAAGTAGTTCTCTTAATTTTTTGCAAACCGACCACAACGTGTGGCGGTTCTGCTAGTTCTTTGATAAAAATTAATTAACACACAGATTTGTTGACGCTGTGACCTTTGCTGACACACTGTTACATATTCATACAATAATTGTGGATATCGTCAGCTCGCATCCGCGCGAGCGTGCCCGTTAATAAGATTTGCCGGGTTGACGCCTGCCCTACAGCGGTGGAAATTGAAAAGCCAATGAAAATTGTTGCGGCTAAATAAATTTCGATGAAAATGTAATGCTCCTCCTAGAGATTAAGCGCGATGTTTTTTTTCGATGACCTACTTTTTCTGATCGATATTTACGGCTAGATTGTTTTTTATGTTTGTCTTTTTTCTTTTATTTCTCCGTATTACAGGATAGCAAAGGGATCTAGCCCATACAGCCGTGTCTTCAGTTTTCTATCTTTTTTCTAGATGTTTGCATTAAAAAGTGGTTATTACACATTTTAATATATCTAGGCAGTGTTGAGTTGGAAATCCATAAAATTCTTGACATCATCACACCACAAAACCTTTATTTCAATGATCGTCAACGCGGATGCTTATATGTATGTATCAAAATAACTCCACTTGACAAAATCCATTCCGAACAATTTTGAATCATCGAAACAAAAATCGTCCTCCCGATGCCATAGTTTCCCGTCAAAATGTTTGTCAAGTTCTTGCTTTTCAGAGAAGGCAAATAATGAATGTCACATACGGTCACGTTTTTAGGCATTTTTCGTCTATTTTCTATTTATTATTCGGTTTAAAATGTGGGGGTCACGCATTTTATAACGGCGATGACAAGGTGCTGAAGACCACTGTAAAATTCTCAACATCAGACACACCATAAAACAAGGCGAGGTCGCCTAGTGCGGCGAATATTTATCTCTCTCACTAGTCTCCACTTCTGCTTGCCATCATGTGAAACAATGTCATTTGCTTATAAAAATAAAACACAAGCTATCTATGGATAGATTGTGTTAGCTTCTATAATGTCGCAGGCAATTTGTATTATTCCGCATTTTACAAAATGCCTCTGCGTATCATACAACGCAGTAATTTCTGCTTAGGTTGGCTACTGGACCATTATAATCAGGAACACTTATAGAGTAACCCATTATCTAAAAATGGTACTAGTCAGGATTGATCTGTAGGTTCAGGGTTATTTTTTATGACCAAGCGGCGTGCCTTCAGCACCTTTCATGATGCCAGTTTTGCAAACGGATGACGCCGTTTGTAAAATGCGGAATCATACAAATTGCCTGCAACACATACATCACTTGTATACTTATTATAAAGCGCGTTTACTAATTGCACAGTCTGTCTGTACCTATAAGTTGTGGTACACATCACTATTTTTACTTCCTCGTATGCGTAGTATAGAGGAAGTCTTGTAATCGTCAAAAAAATTACCGATTTCCACGTTTTGGACCTCCCTGAGTCCAAAAATACCGTTTTTGGTATTATCTGTGTGTCTGTGCGTTAGCACGATAACTCGACTCGAGTATGCTTTAACTTATTCCAACCAAATTTAACATGCATGTATGACATCAAAATATAAGGTTTCTATCAACTTTTGAGTCGTCGATCACGAAAGTTAAGCAACCAAGTGCGCTGTCGGTACTCGGATGGGTGACAAATGTAAGGTTTAGTCGTTTCCGGTATACGAGAAAGTCAAGGGGAGACCACTACCGATTTTTTTCTTTAATATTGTCCATAAAATTCTCGAAAAACTGTTTATTTCATGTCGAAATTGCAACAATAATGTAATATAATTATAGATTTCAAAAGTTTACGATAGACGCGAGCTGTACTCAAATGTACAGATACGAATAGTAGTGGCACGGTAATATTATCTATGGTAGTGGTAATCGTGGTCGGAAGCTATCAAAATTCATAGGAGAGTCACTGTATTGTCTGTTTGGTTCCGACCAAACTAGCCACTGATAAATATATCCAGATAAAATTTAAATGTTGGTTTAATATTTCGAATATATAATAGCAGTGCAAATAAAACATTAGAAATATAAGTATTACGGTTCTCCCATTGTTGTGTAATTCAGCTGGAAGAAATTTCGCCTTGATAGCTGATGAAGGTCACTGGTGCAAGTCACGGCTCGCAACGCAAGTAATCTAAAATGTGTTTGAAAGAAGTAAATGATAATTGATGATGATTGGGGTAAAATTTGTCTTGCTTAGAAAACATTGCGTTCCATGAAAGAAGAAAGATGACGTAGAGAGAAATAAGGAGAGCTGTGTATTGAAGTTAAGTTAAATTAATTTCAAATTACCTCAACTTAATCGATAAGTGCATAAGATTTGAAAGTGAAATTTTAGGGACTCGATCTCGATACATGAGGTAGAAGAAACATATGACACAGAAGGAGAGCTTTTTATGAGAGTTTGCTAACATCGCACGTAAAGATTACACTTGCATTTCCCTTATTTAAATTCTTTTAACATCATTTGGAAAGATTTCCAAACATCTCCATATATCCTATAAAAACAGACATGTTTTTTGCGAGTTGGAGAGAACTTGGAAACAAAGTTTATTTAAATGTTAGCGCGACGTGACAACATTTTACAAACACACTTTTGCGTCTGTCTGTACGCGGTATCCTGTGTTAACAGCCCCATCCTTCGGGACCGTAAATAAACACTAGTTTATTGCTGGCTCCAATCTAAACGGCAGCTATTTGCTTTGACTCACGATTGAGTCATGTGGACGTCATTAATTATGACCGAACACTTACGGTCAGAGGAGTCAGTAATAATAAAATGTAGTAAGCTTTTGGTGTGCTTATGCTGTTTTAACCCAAAATAAGGAAGACAATTGAGAAACGGAAGCTCAAATGGCTCAAATGATGAGTGAAAGTAGACTGACGAAAAGGATATATGAATAGGAATTGAACGGAGATGCATTTATCGAAAAATTCAACTGGCCAATCCATTGCGTCGAACGTTTAACTAAGGACTATAATGTATGAAACTGACTGTATGAGTATAGTCAAAAATTGTCATTTTTTCCATAGAAATGTTTGTCACTTGTCTAGGACCTCAGGGATTTTTAAGATTGTCTCAGAATCCGTGTTTGTCAGAGATGCTTATGTGTGCGTTGTTTGAGTGCGTTATTAGTGAAGTTTACATTTCGTACTTCGTTTATTTTGTGGTTTTAGTATCCAATAAAAATAAAAAGATATCATCAGGAGGTCGGGACCAATTTGTTTACTATTCCTTTGTTCAAAACAAAGGAATAGGCACTAACAATGAGACAAATAAATTTTACAGTGCAATTTATTTATTAATATCTCTTGGCAATCGTTGTGTTACAACTGTCCGTGGTTGCACTTATAAGATCATCTATTTATACCAGTAAGGTCTGTCGTTATATCCTCCTAAACCATTCTGGCGGCGTTTTAAAATCCATTTCACCAAAACGTCCCCGGGCACTATGCACAGCCTGAACAGTTGCTGTCTTTTCTGGCTAACAGGTCGACCTAGGCCGCCAGCATGCACGTGAAATGGCCTCGTCTATCTATCTCGTTCTTATATACGCGTTAGTATCCTCTTTCTCTTTCACATTGCCGATATACAGTTTCTAAATCTATGTTCTGAAACATGTTAATAGTCCTGTTCAAAATAACATATCAACCTACTTAGATAATATCCAGGATATTTTGGGAAATGTGTCTTTGTAGGTTTTCTTACTGGTAAACCACCTTTTAAAAGTGAAAGAATGTTTAAGAATGAAATAATAATTTACATGGCTTCTAAAGAGTCGCCAGTTTTCGTTTGGTTTATATTTGATATATTTCAATTTAACGTACTTTTGATGTTAAATGAACTATAATATAGTTGCTGTGCAGAGCACATTCGATTCCTACATCAAGAAAGTTCAAATGTCACTGAACTTTCCGGACTACCGTGTCAAGTCAATTTTGCTCAAAATAAAACTTCTCGGACTAAACAGTCACTAAGACTATCGCATTCCCGTTCGTGTATTTCCAATAAATGTCATGTAGGTTTCTGTACGACCCGGTTGTGTTATTGATCACTAATTGCCCCACTTACGGTCTGCCCTCCAGTTTTGTATTTTGAACGTGGTTACGAAAATAGATCGTCTTAGTCTTGCTGTTATGTTCTGAAGTTCCATTTCTGCATTAGAAAAGATCCTACGTTGGTCCTATCAATTTCGTTGGTTAGATAATATTTCCGCATTTTTTTTCAAAGACCTAACCTTTATAAAGGCTTCTCCTTTTGTTCCTCACGTCTCTTCGGTTGTAAGAATTGGAACATTTTCCTGAGGAAGTGTTATAGTTATCCGATCGTTCTTCTAGTTCTTCTGAAACACTGCTAGTAGGAGCGGTCGCCGAGAAGAGATAATTTCGGAAATAAGAATAGAATAATTTCTTAACAATCATGTACAGAGTATACCAGTTACATAATAGATACATTGACACCACGCTTTGCATCCTTGTCGCCCCTGCGCAATTTTGTTGTTGTCTCGCTCACACAGGTATCGTGACCGCCCCTTTTAAAGATTCTAAACCTTTTGAACATAGTTAATATGGTGATTACGTGCGCACCTGTTCGATAATTTTTTGCGAGCTAGAATTCTCTAAAATATTATAAATTTTACTTAACAGTCTGAATTCAATTTCATTTAGAGAATTTGAAATTAATTACTAAGTAAAGTAGGTAGTTTATGTATTAATTATCAGCAACTAGGTTCACCAAATGCCTCTTTGCACACCAGTGCAAAGAAGAAGAAGCCATAGCTACTATCATGTAGCTATGGCTACGTGATAACGAGCCCGAGTTAATAATGCTAATAATACAGAATGTAATGAAAAACATTAAATTTGACAGAATTTTATAAATTTGACCATATTGTACCAATGTGTTTTCAAATTTTGAATTCATATGTACGTTTGATTGACGCTTTACAGTGAAGGAAAACATCGTGAGGAAACCAGCACACATCTATGAAGAAATTCTTAGGTTGTGTGTGAAGTCGACCAACCCGCACTTGGCCAGCGTGGTTGACTAAGGCCTAATCGCCCCTAATGTGGGGTAGGCTCGAGCCCCTCGGTGGGGACAATGATAATGATGATGATGAGCATATTAGTAAAAATGTTTATGACAACTGCCAGTAGAAGGTCATTGTATGAAATTATCTCCTCTGCTTCGCGACCGTGCTTAGCAATGGCAGTCACTATATGACTATTATCACTTTGAAATAACTATTCGAATTTTTCGTAATTAGGAACATTATTAAAATACAATGTTTCCGAGAAGTTCGAGATTTCTCGAAAGTTCGAGAACAACATTTCTATATTTGTTTTCATGACAATGAATTGATAAGTAAATAGATAAGGAAACATTTATTTTCGTAAATGTTGAATGGTATTAAAAACCTGAGGCATAATTAAATTGATCCCGAAAGATAAACTGTGTTGTTTATAATTGAATAGTCATTATGAATCACAGATAAAAATTAAAACAAGTGCTAGAATGTTTATGAATGAAAGTGCATTACAATGATTGCGTTTGAATCGTCATATGATAATGGATCCACAACTGCTGGGCTTTTGTGTGTCAGACTTCGGCTCCGTTGATCAGGGATCTATTTTATTAAACGGTTTGATTTAGCTTGACCTGTTTTATTGATTTTAATTAGACAGAATGTTTATGAATGAAAGTGCATTACAATGATTGTGTTTGAGTCATCATAAAATAACGGATCACAGGGGTAGACTTGTCTGGTATTCGTGGCAGTAAGTTATTCGAGACTACCCATGATTAGGTATCTTTTTTATTGATTTAAGTTAGACTAATACTGACATTAATACTCCTTTGCTTATTATACATCCTCAGGATAATACTAATTGAACTTCTTTTATCTGAAAAGCTATGTTTCATTTTCATTTTCGTAATATGTATGTATGTATGGCCAGAAATTGGATATCCTATTTTATACCATTTTGGAAACAGCAGAACAAGCTCAACCCATTATATTGTACTAATTGGCAAACACGGACATGCGTCTCGTTTAAACAATAAAAAATACATACTATCACCTTGACTCCAATACAAAACATATTTTGCTGATTAGATTAGTGATACTAGGTGATTCAATGAAATAACGGGACTGAAATAGTCTAATACTAAACATTATAAAAGTTCTGTTGCTGCGTAATTTAAAATTTAAATATCATAAATTTTATGATATACATAATATGAATCACGAAAGCTCTCTCACAGGATTCGACGAAAAACAAGTTCTGCACATATAAAAAAAGACTTAGCAAATTCTCGTTAGATTCTTCAAATATTTCTAAACTTAGGTTATTAATGTTTTATTTAAACTTCTCTAATCCTATTGAATTTTCTTATCAATCCCTTTGATGAGATGTGTACAGTTGAATTTTCAGAATTCGGAACGATTGGAGATAACTACATTATTGTTATCTTTGCCATGCTTTGTATTAATCCTTGTAGTATTTTTTCATGGGAGGTTTTAATGATAAGTTGTGAAAAGATAATGTATGCGTAATGCGTATACTCACATTATAATTAGAATGAACTAGATTAATAAATCTTCAGTTATGGCCGCACTACATATCAGTTACCGGCTGATAAACTGCATCTATAAATGTCTCAGAATGAGGTTTGAAACATATTACAAGGAAGACTTAAGGAACTGATTTGATCGTAAATATATCCTGTCTTTTGATATTAAAGTCGCCTATGACTAGACAACATTTATTGCAATTTATATTAAAGGATACAGAAGCAATTGTGAAGATAAAATTATTTAAATTAAAATATTAACACAATTAAAGTTACTTTTCTGATTCTAAATTCTGTATAAGATATGCCTCGTGGATATTTTCTGTTAGCTTCTATCTTTTTCTTCTTTTCTTATAGTTGTTAATCATTGGCAAATAATCTCTTACCTATTCATCATCATCATATCAGCTGAGAGACGTCACCGTTGGACATAGGCCTCCTCCAAGAATCTCCAAAACTGTCGATTCTGCGCTGCACACATACAGCGGCTTCCCGCGACCATTACCAGATCGTCGGTCCACCTTGTGGGGGGCCTACCAAAGCTGCGTCTCCCGGTACGTGGCCGTCACTCGAGTACCTTCCGCGCCAACGGTCGTCAGTCCTTCCCACAATGTGCCCTGCCCACTGCCACTTAAGTTTCGCAATGAGGTCCCGTAATGGTATGGCTTTTCCTAATACGACATACATAGTAACATTCCTTTTTGTACCACAATAAAGATGTTTTTTAAATCATCAAAATCGGTCTATCCGTTGCAAAGTTATAAATCAATTTGCGTCAACTGATTTTATTTAATTCGCTGCGCTCTACGGCATGGCTGTGACGTCACCCGGCACTATCCGCCCGCTACTTTAACTCTTTAACTCATACTCAACTTTAACTCATTTTCATCTCATATAACTATAACTTCCGTGTTAATAAAGATATTTACATGATTTTTTTACTTGATTATCTTGAATAAATGTGCTTTTAAATAATGTATAATCCGTGAGTAGTAGTTTATTTTTAATAGTTAGAAAAAATAGACGAATAAGTAAGGTACCTACTTAAAATAATATTTTTCTCACCTTGACATCATAAAACTTTACTCATCATCATCTCATAAAGTTATAACTTCCGTGTTAATAAAGATATTTACATGATTTTATTCCTGATAATCTTAAATATATTATATACTTTTAAATAATGTATAATTCGTGAGTAAAATTTTATTTGAATTAGTTATAAAAATCGAGGAATACTTAGAATTTTTTTTCATCATTTCACCCGAGAGACACTTACTGTTGGACATAGGCCTGGACATTTTTTCTCACTTTGATATAATATATTTAAATGTGTTACGCAGTGAAACCCCAAAAAACATATATTTATCCGTCAAATTATATTGTTATTTCCTAATAAATAAAACTACGGAATTCAGCAAACGTCGGCAAAATCTCTAACAGAAAATTTGAGAAAATAAAATACTTAGTAGGTATACATTATGATTGCAAATTATAATGTATATTTGGATAAGTAATATTTGACTAAACCACGGTAATGATAGAAGAGAAACATTGTAAACTAAACTAAACTAAACTGAGTAAAAAAATCTATTTTAGTTCAGCAATACCCTACATATTCCAAGATTTTGAAAATTGTATGTATAGTTTTGATAATATAAAATCATACATCATACAATCGCCTTCATGTAATCGAAATTACACTTAATTATTTTAGTAAGCTACTATCTATATCTAGCTGTAGTAATAGTTTTTGCCCGCGACTTCGTCCGCGTGGAATAGTTATTTTGGGCTGCATTTTTAGGACTTTAGATTTCCATACGACCTTTCATCATCATCACCCATTTCGTCCTTGTGAGGATAAAAAGTCAAGATCAGAACGTCCATGCAAACTTTCATCTCTCATATCAACACTTTCAAGCCTTTTTTTCGAAATAAAAGGTAACCTATGTCCTTTCCCAGCGTCTAGTCAATATTTGTACCAAATTTCATCAAAATCGAAGCCGCGAAAGCGTGACTTTGCTTAGTCTTACATGCGACCTTTCATCCCCAAACGATTCAAACTTTAAAAAACACGAACAAAATATTTATTTATTACTTGTCAAGGGCCTAAATTCAAAGTTTCATGTTTTAATCTTTAATAATGACGAACTCCCATACAAACTTTCAACCCTTATTTCAACCCCTTCATGCCCTTTTTTTACAAATAAAGGTAGCTTATATCCTATTTTTGTATGTACCTAATTTTAATAAAATCGAAGGCGTGAAAGCGTGTCTTTTGGACTTCTATACGAACTTTCATCCCCTATTTCATCCCACTTGGATCAAAATTTTTCAAAAAGGCTAAAACAAATATTTATTTCTTTTTTATCAAGTGCCTAAATTCAAGTTTCATGGGTTTTCTTTAAAAATGAAAATTTCCATACAAAATATCATCCCTTAATTCAACCCCTTCGAGACCTTTTTTGCAATAAAAGGTAGCCTATCTATATGTTATTCTGATGTATGAGCTATATTATTACAAATTTTTATTTAAATCCATTCCGTAGGTTTTGCGTTAAAGACATAGAGACGTATATACGCTCGCATACTTCTTTCACCATCTGATCCATACAAACTTTCGTGTTTATAAATTAGTAGGATTGCTCAAACTGCACTAAATTGACACTAAACCTCTTGAATAGGCTTTGTCCACCACCATAACATCAAAAAAACAATATGTATTGTATTTAATACGATGTGTTCGCAAGAAACGCTGCGCGCGGGTACAGTCGGCAGTGATGTAGTGCCGAGTGACGTCACACGCCTGCCAGGCGGCCGCTTGGCGGAACGATCCGTTTTTTCGTCATAACTTCATCAATTTTCATCGTAGAAAAAAAAATTTGGTACCATTTATTTTGTTTTTTAATTGTCTACAAAGCTACATTTAAAGTTAAAATCGTTACGGATCCTCATTCATTGGACTATTTTGGTTACCTTGGTTCTCCTGCGGATCTCATCATTTCTGATATGATCATGCAGAGAAACTCCAAGCATAAACTGCTGTCGACTACATCTCTTCTCTCACTTCTGTCTTAGACACTCTCGCTACAGACTATGCACATCACATAATCATGGGTGATTTCAATACAGATCTCCTTAAAGACTCCCGTACTTCTCGTAACTTTCGCTCAACTATTGAGTCATATAATCTTTCCTTTTTGAAATTCAATGCCACCCATCGTAACCTTGACACTGAGGATACATGGATTGATCATGCCATTGTCTCCTCTCCTGACCTCGTCCAGTACCACGGGCAATTTCCTGCTCCTGGTTTCTCCCGGCATGATCTAATCTTCCTATCATATAAAATTAAACCTGCAAAGCGATGTCCTGAATTTATTAACTTGAGAAACTTCGCGAGATTGGACATAGATAAACTCTCACACGACGCTTCCTGTATTGATTGGTCTGGGGTCCTGTCAGCCTCCAGTATCGACGACAAGATTGACAGCTTTTCTAAGACCTTGATATCGTTTTATAACAAACACGCTCCTTTGCGTAAGGTAAAATTGAAGAGACCACCAGCACCCTGGATTACCCCCTTGGTGCGCATGGCTATGAGGAGGCGTGACAGAGCATTCCGTAGATTTAAACGTTTTAGAACACCGGAAAACTGGGCTTATTTTAAGACCTGCAGAAATCGTTGTAATCAGATGGTGAGAGCCTCCAAGCGCCGCTATTTTCACGACAATCTACTTAATTCCTCTTCGGCTGATACATGGAAATTTCTGAAATCCCTTGGTTTGATTAAGAGTCGGAAAAATGCTATTCCGTCCTCTTACAACATTGAAGATATAAACAAACATTTTTCAGCCAGTTCCTGCTCCAAATTGTTAGACAAGGCCAGTGCTTTCCATGCTATACCGTTCCTGTGCAGCCAACCTCCGCATGATTTTTCTTTTTCTCCAGTTCCAGAGTCTGAAATACGTAAAATTGTTATATCCGTTAAGTCTAAAGCAGTTGGGTGTGACGATATTAGCAGGCAGATGGTCGTATCGTGTTTAGATAGCTTCCTCCCGATAATTACACACCTTATCAACACATCGCTTGCATCTGGCGTTTTCCCTTCCGCTTGGCGCGGGGCACACGTACTGCCTCTTCCTAAGCGAAACAATCCCACTTTACTTGATCACTTCAGACCGATTTCCATTCTTCCCTTCCTGTCGAAAATTCTCGAAGCGGTTGTACATCGCCAACTTTCTGCCTTTCTCTTTCGAAACAATGTCCTCTCACAGTACCAGTCTGGTTTCAGGCCTGGACATAGTACGACGACCGCATTGCTAAAAGTCACTGAAGACATACGTGAGGGCATGGAGGGTTCACGATTGACGGTTTTAGTCCTCATTGATTTTTCTAATGCTTTCAACGCCGTTGATCATGATACTCTTCTTGCAATCCTCTCTCATTTGCGGGTCCCTCCTCCTGAACTGAACTGGTTTTCTTCTTATCTTCAGGAACGCAAGCAAGCGGTTCGTGCCAATGACTCTTTGTCCGAGTGGTGCGAATTAGCGGCTGGCGTTCCTCAAGGCGGCATACTATCTCCTCTTCTTTTTTCTGTTTTTATAAACCTTATTTCTCCCATTATTTCTAACTCTCATCATCTGTATGCGGACGATCTGCAGATTTATGCGCAAGCGGAAGTCAATGGGCTGGCCAATGCTGTGCAAACCATTAACAATGATCTTCAGGAAATTGCCATCTGGTCTAAGAAGTTTGGCATCAGTGTTAATCCGGGCAAATGCCAGGGAATTATAGTTGGCAGTTCTCGCACTTTGTCAAGACTGGATATGACTTCTATTGCGCCTCTCTATTATGGTAGTACCTCAATCGAATTAATGCCTCAAGTCGTCAATTTGGGGCTCTGTATTGACAGCACATTAAGCTGGCGGCCTCAAGTTGACTGTATAAGCCGTAAAGTCATTGGGATTTTAAGGTCATTCTATCGCTTTAAACACTTCCTTCCAACATCTACGAAGATTCTCTTAGTACAGTCCACTATTTTTCCTATCCTCGATTATGCTGATGTGTGTTACGCTGATATTACTCAGGAACTTCTTATTAAAATGGATCGCTTACTCAATAATTGTATTCGTTTCATCTATGGCCTACGTAAATACGACCATATTTCTTCATACCGACGACAGCTCAAATGGCTGACAATTCGTCAAAGACGGGACTTAAGAATCCTCTCCACACTTTATTCTATTATTAATGATCCATGTGCACCTGGATATTTGAAATGCAAATTTCAGTATTTAGGTGCCTCTCATGACCGTATTCTTCGATCAGACAGCAAACTTACTCTTTCAACACCTTTTCACCGTACTGGTTTTATTTCTAACTCCTTCACTCTTCAAGCAATACGACTCTGGAATGCTCTCCCGCCTTCCATTCAAAGGGCAAAGAATAAACTTGCGTTTAAAAATCTTGTTCGCAGCTACTATTTGAATTCAACAAACGATTGACTGCAACCATTATTTTGTTGGAAAAGACTGACATCAATTAATTTATATTCATTTATATTTATGTATTATTGACGTATATATGTATTATTACTACTATGTATTTATTGCAGATATTGTGTTAATGTATAGTTTATTATTTTATGATCTTGTATTTACCTTGTATGTATGTACTTATATGATTTTCTGTATGTATGTATTTTCTATGGTTTTTATATTTAAATATCTAAATCATTATAACGGTACTCATTCTACGCACCACCTAATTGAAATCTCTGTACCCAGCTCTCTGGTTGACTGGGAGAGAATGCCTTATGGCATTAAGTCCGCCATTTGTACCTTTTTTTTGTGTGCAATAAAGTTTAAATAAATAAATAAATAAACTCTCTCCATTGCCTTTTGACTTTAAGCCTTCTTATGGGGCCCATTGTAATCCCATTGAAATAAAAACAAAAGAAAGTTTTTTTATTAATTAGATACCCTTACAAAAATTACAATAACGTAGTCATTATTTAACGCGGGCTGCCATTTTGTTATTTGTTAGACAATTTAGGTTACTATGGGAGTTTCTCCCGAGTTCTTGTTGTAAAAACCGTTTTAGAGACTCCATTTTTAACTCAATCCACAGACCGTACGATTGTCTGTTAATTTAAGTACATTTTCACTTGACATTAGCGAAATGTGGAATCTTTAATGTGCCGTGATCGCCATTAATTTAAGAGGAAAAGAAGAAGTAGGTTACTATGGAGATCCCTTTGCTCAGACCCTTAGAGCGGCTCTACATTGTCCGATCCGGTATCGGAAGCTAATGTCAAGACAAATTTAAGAAATTTGACATTCCGATATCGGGTCGGGCAATCGGAAAGGCAATATTTCATACATTTTAAATACTTCCGATATTGTATCGTCTGTTGATACTGATTTCGGATCGGATAATGATGAATCGCTCTTAATGTTTCTAACAAACAATCTTACATACTGCTGGGCCGATTTCAAAAACTCTTTCACCATTAGAATGCAACATCATTCCTGAGTGAAATAGGCTATAATTAATTAAAAAAACACTACGCGGACAAAGTCTATTTATAAACGATAAAAGAGTTTTATAAAAATACGCTATTGCTGACATGTTTTTCTTTAACACTATAGCAAAGTTTCTATATCAAAATCAGTCTATTATAAACACTATATACGCACATGAAAGAGTCTTGATTTTAATAGGCTTCCTTTACAAATCAATAACTCCTTTTGTTATCTTTTTATATTTGTTGGGAACAGTTTTCGTTTATTGGCATTTATAGAGTAGTAAGTATTCGTTAAATTGAAAATAGAGCCTCAATAAAATTTACTGTATGGGAACAAACTTTGATACGGGTTTCAATAAGTTACTATACTAGGCTTTAGATTTTGGCAGATATTTATTCAGCTTTCATGTGTCTGTGTTAGCAAATCTCAGAAAATAGTTTATGAACTCTTTACATAGCACTGAAAAATGTTGGTATGTCAGGATATATATTCTTCTTTGATATTCTTATTATATTCGTTACTAAGAGCGATTTCACAGGTTCTAATATGGAGATATAATAATAATTTTTAATATAATAATGATCTTTGAGACATATTCCATATAAAATTTTCAATTTAATGGGAATTTACTTGGAACCTACCCTAAATGAACTACTTACACATCAAATTAAAATGCACCATTTTTCATTGCAGGTCATAGTAGATTCACACAGAGAACTAAGATGTCCGGAATGTCGAATCTTAGTCGAAGCCAGGGTAGAAGAACTACCACCAAATGTGCTCCTCATGAGGATCCTGGAGGGCATGAAGAATGCACCGAGGAATCCAAGTAGCTCAGAAAATAGAAAAGCAAATAATGTAAGTTTCTTAGTATAGTGAACGAAATTAGTTTTCCAGAAATATGTTTTAACGTCATTACTATGACATTTTACATAAAATCTTTACTATATTTTAGGCATTAATGACAAAGGTGTACTAAGTACTAACTCTAATAGACTTCGGTAAAGCTTTACTAACAGTAGAGATCGTACTAATGCTTTTCATTTTATGCTAATAACATATCTGAATAGACTGCGATTGGTTAGTTTCTTAGTTATGTTTAAGGTACCTAACTGATATCTACTGGTATAAATTTCATTTACCTACAATTTTAAATATGGGGTTTCACAGGGTAGTTTATTAAGTCCCTTTTCGACAATTAATGCTATGTCTAGTAGCTGTTCGTATTTCCTTTATGCAGACGATTTACACATTTATTTTCAGTATCCCTTAGAAAAGATAACAGAGGCCGTGAATAAAATAAACTCAGATCTGGCCCAAATCTGCGACTGGAGCATTGCGTGCGAACTTAAGGTGAATTTCGCTAAGATGCAAGTCATTGTTGTTGGCAGCCCTAGGATGACTTGTAAAATAAATTAATTGCGAAAACTTTCTTTACGGGTGGATTATAGATATCCTAATAGATTTGTTATGCATATTGACGTATTTGTATCCTGGGGCCTCCATTTGTAGAAAGTCAGTCGCTACCTGTTTGCGTCAGCTGGGTCCTTAATTCTTCCAATTGGCATTACAGCTTCATCAATTCAAATTCTTAGCGGACGACGCTACTTAATTTATAAACGACTCGATATGATGTGCATTGTCAAAATTTTATTGTAAAGTGAATTAGCTTACGCAAATATGAAAGTCTGAATTTCGCCGTAAGCTCTCAAAGCTGTTGATTCGTCTTCGCTGCCCATATTTTTATTTTGTTTTTCAGTTGTTCACTCCCGCTTCGCCCTGTTGACATTCCCCTTCTAACTCTTTCTTGATGAATCGTCGGATTCTACAATAGTTTCACTTCTCTCGTCTCAATTTTACTTTTATTTCGCCAAACGCGAATATTTTTTGCATTCCCCGTTTTAATTTTTTTTTTCATTATGTTTATTGTTGTGTACTGTATGTATGTATATATTAAAGTGCATGTTCATTTTTTTGCGTAAATTCTAAGTTTAGTAGTGACTTTGAATAAAATGGTTGATGTTGCGGTTTATTTGCGTGTGTTATTTTGATACCAAATTAATTTGATTGTCATTTTGTCCAACAGTCGGTGTGCACGTTTAGGAACATTTGCGTAAAGTAAAGCTTCGGTTTGTTCATTTTTCTCTGTAAGATCATTTTAATGTACTTTTTGTGTTGTAGATAAAGAAAAACAACACTATTTTTAAGAATAATATATTCCTTCAATGTTATTTTTTTTTTAAACAATATTATGTCATTATTAAGGGAAAACACTTCATTGGCAAACCATCGTACGATGATACGATGCGTTCTCATCGCACAGTGAGTTGAATATAAAAGATTTCTTTAGAGTGTCCTGATTGATCTCGCAAGTATTCGCGCCAGCACAAAATCTTTTCTCTCATCGCGCGATGATAACGCATCGTGTCGTACGATCGACGCCAATTAGGACTACGTTTAGGGTGTCCGCTGCGTTAAGCGGGTGCCGGCGTCAGACGTCCACGTGGCGTAATGTTTCATGCAAATTCATAATGGAACACTCGACACGCGAGTTGTTTTTGAAAATCTGACTAGTTAGTTGACTATATTACTATTGTCTACGTCACCTTGTTGCTTGTAAATTAACAAATAATCCATTGCAATACCTATATCTATAAACCCGCGCGATCAAAATTTTACTAGAGGCGCGCGAGGCCGGACCACTCAACGCAGTAGATGCTCTTAAGTATCCTAAATTAATCAGATGTCACAGGTAACAATAATATTATACAAAACATTTCACAATTCCAGTATCATGCTCAAAATCTGCAAGCAGCTCGCACACACGCCCAAGTGCCACCGCACGCCAGAGCCTTGCATGACTACATCTCCAAAGAGCCGGGGTAAGTCGACAAAATTAATATACAGGTTGGAAACGTGCAGCGGGGCAATAAGGGGAAGTACCTTAAACGCAGCAGCTGCACGAAAATGATATTAAGAAATGTAATACAAAAATTTCGTGTCACGGTGTTTGTGGTCGCCCTCCTCCGAAGCGGCTCAACCGATTTTGATGATTTTTTGTGTATATTTGGTAGCTATTAAAATAGGTCGTAAAGTATATTTGATACCGCTTGTTGCAGAAATAACAAGGCAGTTTTATTATAATATGGTAAAATTAAAACTTTTATTGAAAAGTAAAATTGAAAATCCCGCTCATAGTCGCGGGTGTAGGAGGAAGGGAAGAACAATGTTGCCATAGGCAAAATATATACAAAAGTATACCAGTTAAATAAGAAATTAAATATAAAATCGTGGTATTACAAATTATTATTTCATTAAATTAAACAGTTTTAAAATATTATAATTAATCTAAAATAAATATTATGTTCTGTACTGAACACCGCTAAAAAAATATATCACAGAATAACGTTTGCTGGGCTGACAATACAAACGTTGTTCTGCCATATAATTTAGTCAACTAGTTATCTTGTAAAACTTATCCCTATTTACAGATATATTTTTTTTACATTTATCGTATGGCATAAACAAAAAGCTTTTAAATAAGAATAGCGTCATAGCGTTAGGTTTCAATAAAAATAGGATTACAATTCAAAATAATAGGATTACAAGATATCTTTGAAGAAAATCTGTGAATGAGGATGAAAATTTTACAAAAAATTATAGATAATCTTTTAAGATCATATTCATTTCAATCTATTTTAATAGGTTTCCTTATTGTATTGACTTTTTTCTGTCTCTAGCGACCTTTGCTTCAAGAAAGGCGAAATGATAATACTCCATAAGAAGTTGGATCCGTTCTGGTATCAGGGAGAAGCTTCTGGAAGAAGCGGCATGTTCCCGATAACATATGTCCAGGTGGGTGCTTTTGATAGTTTATTTTCCCACTACTAATAAATTAATCAAGAAGTAACTCTTTGAGTTTTTATCCCGTTTTTTTATCACCCACGATAATATAGGGAACGATTAGGTACATACAAACAACTCTTGTTATGGTACCAACACCAAAATCGCGTGGGGACAAAGCTATAGAAAAATACATTTGGTTTATATATTCTTTAGCGAATTTGACTCAAGCTCGCAACCACTCGCTAGAGGCACGAACAGAAGCACGCGTTGCATTTGACGAGTCCAATAGCCGTTCAAGGCGCGTAGTGTGCACGGTTCGTGCACTTTCGCAGGACTGATCAGTACCAGTAGTGTAAGTTTTTTCGTTTAAAATACTTAACTATTGTAGTTGCGTTAAGAGCTCGATTTGTATAGGAAACGCGAATAGCGCCCCTAACGGAAAGAAGCGCAAATCATGTTACCCATACAAATTGAGCTCTTAACTACAATGGTAACGTTTTTTTAAACGAAAAAGCTTACACTACGGGCACAGAGCTTTATACCATGTACCATCATGTATAAGTAGGTAATATATTTTATAACACATTTGCTCGTAAAGATTTCACCAATTTCAATATCGTATTGTTTCTCATTACATACTTGTGCGACAATGTAAAGTAAAACGCACGGTTTATATAGAACCTCTGTTTAAAAACGAACGGTACTTTTTTAAATCTTAGCAAAGAGTTTTTATGTCAGAAAAGTGGTCAACATTTTGATGAATAAAATTAACTTTGAGAGATAAAATATTCTTCAATTCTTTAATTTAATTAACTTTGACAATAAATTATAACCATTTATGTGTAACAAAAACACAAAAATATTAATTTACTTTATTAATAATACTGGCTGTTTTTTGTGTCTATGAAAAAAGCGCTCATGCGCGCGCATCGCTAATTTGTGAACAAGTAATTTTTACTTGTTCACGCGCGCTTTTTAATTTCGCTGTATTGTTTTATTTGAAAATGTCATGTAGTGATGAATTTATTAATTATTTCCTCGCAAATATGTTACAAAACGTCGTATGAAATACGTGCGCTTTGATAATTACAGCCTCTGCTTTCTTGTAGCTCTCGTCTACGGCTCAGGCTAGACGAGAAAAATATCGCCTCGGCTGTAATTTTCAACTTACCGCACTTACTTATATCATAATGTACTATTACAGTGTTAACTACTATTTTTAATATTATTACAGATTATTGCACCCCTGGCCATGCCAACAGCGCTATGCAAGGCTCTGTACGATTTCCGAATGTCAGCCCCCGACGAAGAAGGATGTTTGGCTTTCGACAAAGGTGAGCATTAGTTCTAAACTTCTCTATCTCTTACCCTACTCCAAATATGTTTCTTAACCTAATGTTTAATCGACAAAGTTCCCGGTGTACCACTTGCGTGGCATCAACGTGTCTGATTAGCAGGCGACCCGCCCCCAATAACGGTTTGAGCCAATAACAGCAGACTGTCGTGGCCACGCTAGAGCGACTGCGGAGGGGAGGTGACCTGAAGACGCAGCGTCTTATTGGCTGCGCCATATTACGGTAATATTCTATTGGCCGCAGTAAAAAGTAGGCGGGGTTTGGTGTAGGACAGCCGTTTATAAAGGATTTTGTTTTTCAAATGATTCCATTTACTGGGAACTGTGTAAATGTGTTACACATAATTAAGCGCTTTGTAAAGCCTCCGTAGAAAACCAGTAATTTGGCACTTATTATTATTTAAAAAAAGGTTAAACAAACTACTCCATTCCACCTGATGGTAAGCAGAAGTATAATCTACATGCGAAGCCACCCTCGCCTTGCCGACCTTCAAGGTGCTTCTTCACGACTCTTTTGAATGACCCAGGACTGTAAGTCGTGGTGCCCAGACGTAATACTAAACAGATACCTTTTTAGTGCTTCGTTGTTTCATGTATGTGTGAAGCACTTAAATAAACCGATTAAATAGAAAACGATAGACAAGGAAAATAAATCTTGTCATGATTATTCCGACGGGTCTTGAACCCGCGACCTTTCGCGATCCAGGCGAATGCTGTCTCCTCTGAGCTACACAGGATGAATTAAAAAACTCCATCACGGCGAATTTATTCAAACCTTTCGTTTCTGATTGCGTCACAAGCTGATGATGCCTAACAATGTCGAACACATCCTTAACGTCCTGATGAGATATTTTTACAAACACCATTAAACTTTAATTTAATTTGGTATAAATTTAAACATTCGAAACTATACTTAATAAACCTATTTTCATTTCATAATCTTTCCTTCGTTTACCCTTCCTGTCTCCTTATTAAAATAAATATTAATTGAATTATTCATATACTTGTTACAGGTGCAATAATAACAGTCCACCGGCGCGTAGACGAGAATTGGGCGGAGGGTCGTCTGAACCAACGCGTCGGGATCTTCCCAATAGCCTTCGTGGAACTGAACCAGGCAGCCAGGCAACTTATGAATAGGTACCGTTACTTTTTGCTTTTTATTCCAACTTTTATCCCGCTAGTGTGGCAAACAAGCTTACGGGCTATGTGTATAAGGCATATCCATAAATTACGATACACGTTAAGTTTTTATAGTCAAGGAAACAAGGCTACTATCATGTTGCATGGTAGTAGCCTTGTCTTATCAATGCTGTATGGGAGTGAGTGAGTCAGCGGGCGGTTGTTTTGTTTGGCCCGCATCGCTCAAAATTTCTGGTGTGTACATATGTTTAGGGTTAACTGAGCTGCTGTGGACTCTTGGTACACATGCTACGCACCCCTAAGGGGTCCGTCGATCCCACTTTAAGAAACACTGCGTTAAGGATGCAGAGTATTGGTGACGATCCGGGTCGAAGGACCATATGTTATGGGCTGCATGTATTGCCCTCAAAATAAGCTAGCTTTGGAGGATTAAATAAAATAACTCGTTTTACCTTAGAGACGTTTACTTCCCAGAGGTATGAGTTTTCGTTGCTACAAGTAGAGTAATAAACAGTGAATAAAATTTTCACCTTACGCCCTTTTGACGGTAGCAAAATGGCCAAGCCACACATTTTGACTATGGTGTAATGTTTCTGAAGTTACAGCTTGTAGAGTTAGAAGCTTGGCTCTACATGAGATCTTGATAACTTTTGGACAGTGCGAGCCATATTATGGTTGTCGTCTTGGCAACATTCAACATGAAAATGTTTTTGGAGCGATAGGTTTGTCTCTTTTACTCATCACTCTAAAAATGACAGTTTTTTGTATACTTTATGAAATGTTAATGGGTATGCTTTATCAGACACCCGTATTTTCTAGACCAACGTATGATTAAAAGGATTAAAAATTGAACAGTAATATGTTATTTCTTTTCAGTACTACATTGAATCGACCGGTGCCACCTATTCCAGAACAAGGCAGAACGTCACACTCGGACCATAGACACCATCCGCCGGTACTTATTTATTATATCACTTAAAATAAATCTTATCTATCTATTTTTAAAGTAAAATCCATAAAAATTGGTACATGGCCTTTCAGTTACAAAATAAGAAAGATGTATTTTAAGATTTTTTTTTAAATTCAATCCCTAAGGGGGTAAAATAGGGAATGAAAGTTTGTATAGAAATCTGTCATTTTTTAAGTAAAATCGATGAAAATTGGTAATATGGCCCTTTGGTTAGAAGAAATAAGGAGAGAATTTAAATGCTGCCCGAAATAACTATTCTACGCGGACGAAGTCGCGTGCAAAAGCTAGTCAATCTATAAAGCGCGCGGTTGTTTTATGCCATTTAGGGCAATTTTTACTTTCTCGTATAGCGAAAGCCTTGTAATCGTCAAAAAATTCGACCTCGATATTTTGACGGATTTACACCCTTGAACCTCCTTGAGTCCAAAAATACCGTTTTTGGAATTATGTCTGTGCGTTACAACGATAACTCTAGTATGCTTTAACTTATTGCAACCAAATTTAAGGCTGCCCTTAAATAAATAAAAAAAAAAAAAAAAAATTAACATGCATGTATGACATGAAAATATAAGGTTTCGGTCAACTTTTGAGTCGTTTCCGGTATACGAGAAAGTCAAGAGGAGACCACTCCCGATTTTTTTCCCCATATATTTTAGCCGACGATTGCCGCTGCGTCAAACGTAAATTTTTGTGTTCTGTAGACTTATAAAAGCCAAAAATGCCCACTTCTTATGCAAGTCTTTTGAGTAGACTATCTAACTAAAAGTAGTGTACAGTGGGTATTTTACCAGTCGCCCAATTATTTTAAATTGATCGAAATTTGTTTTAGTTTAAATACTAGAAAAATGCATTGAAAAAAATCGACTTGCCTCAGGCGGGAATCGAACCCGCATCTTCCGCAATCCGGGCGGCTGCGTTGACCATTACGCCACCGAGACACTGCTTTCGCTGTCGAAATTGAGTGCTTGGTGCTTATGTTTGGTGTATTTTTCTAGTATTAAAAATATTTACGCGTTTGTAAACGCAAAAATAAAATTATTCCATAGTTTTAGTTTGGTTCAATAAGGTATATACTCTATTTCAGCATACGCATCGCCACAACCAACTATCGATGTCTATGCCCGTCGCCAGTCAGCCCACATACACTGTAGGATCCATGAGCCACTCGCAGCCATCAAGGCCGGGCTTACCGAGGACATTACTAGAGACGCACTCGAAGCACCTCGACTTTATTAACGTCACAAGCAACCACAAATCCCACACAGTAGGCGTACAGAGTCTACGAATCGCGGACAACTTTAGAACTCCCAAATTCGATTACAATTCAACCCCGATCCACCAGAAGGACACTTATCAGAATGTTCGCCACGAACATTTTCCATTGCCCGCGCCGAATTTCAATTCGAACGTCAGTTCTGATTCCAGCTCCAGTATGAACACCCCGTCCTCTTTAGTCCTCAGTTCCACCACCACCCCTTATACTAGCAGCTCTAATACTAGTTGCGAAAGCACTGATCCCAGCTTACCTAGCTCACCAGACAACAATACTGAGCGAAATTCAACCGTAGTTCCAGGGAATGTGAATGAGAATCAAACTGAGGATACGGTCGAACCAGAATCGTCGCTCAACACTTCAATGGGAGTGTTAAGCTTGAACGAAAGTTCCACCGCAACTAATACGTCTCTGAATGTGAGTTTGCCACCGGCAGAGAGTCCAAAGTTGAATGCGTCTAATGCCAGCTCCTCTTCGAAGAACCAAGAGGATGGTAAAGAGGTTGCAAGCAATAATGAGCTTAAACTGGACGCACCTTCGTCTTCGAAGGTTTGCCGTTCTAGCGGACCTGACTCGTTGCTGAACTTCGGTATTGGGCTTCAGGCGGCTTTGTCGCCTTCGCATGGGAAAGATGGGAATTATATGAACACTAGGAGCCATAGAGAACATCACCATAATAGAGAGAAGAGGCATAGCCTGACCCCCTCTACCCATCTCCAGGGAGGACATCCAACTCAGAACAGGTAACGATAAATATTATAATTTTTTTTGTAATATGAGATTAGAAATGATACTAAATGTATTCAATCAAAACTCATAACCGCTTAACTTTAAAACTTTTAAATAATGTAAATCTTATATCTTACATAATTATAATTATTTACTACATATTTGACATTTGACACACATAATACATTGGAAAAGTTAACTATCTTAATCAACTTATAAAATTAGTTATGTTTCACTCATACAGTAATGAAAGAGGTAGAATATGTTTTAAACTATGAAATAACTGATGGAATTTTTAAATTCAGTTCTAATTTTTCTACAACATCTACAAATCGCAATCAAGTTTATCTTTATGCAAATTAATAAACGTAATGTTGGTAAGTACATATATAAATTCGTTTCAACACTTCAGGCACTCGGCCGAGATCCTCGCAACCAGTTTACTGGACCACGTGCCAGAGCGAGAACGAGATAGGCCGGAGCGCGAGAGGGAGAGAGACAGACGACGTAGACGCTCGCGTAGCAACGAACGCCCGTTACCGGCAGCTTACGTCGCCTTGTATCCGTATAAGCCGCAGAAACCGGACGAGTTGGAACTTAAGAAAGGAGGTAAAATAGTTAACGATTTAGATTCATTTAGATTTAGATCATAAATAGCATGTGAAAAATTATATGAAATTATTTACATCTTCTACTTTCCTTCACTTTGACTGCTATATTTCACAGGTGTCTGTGAATCATTCCCATTTCATTGTTGAATGCGATGTACCGCACGATGTCCTTGAGTGCAAGCGAGAGCGAGCGAGTAGGAATTAGGGATGATTTGTGCTCGCTCTGTGCGTGTTAGAAAAAGACAAACATATTCATGTAGTTTCGCTTAAAAAAAAATGTGTTTTATTTCAGTAAATCTTTTACAATTAAGTTTCCGGGGCTTCCCAGAAAGTAATCCGAAGATACTTGTGTTGGGAGAGCTTCGTTTTTCCTATGTTATCATATCAATTCAGATTTACATCATGGATAAACATAAATATAAAAGAAGCTAATACTTAGGTTTAAAACTAGCTTAAGTCTTTATCAAAGTAGGTTTTGTTTTAATACCTTTGATAAAGGCACACGCTAGATAAATACACGCTAGTTTTATGAAATTTTAAACTAAGCGCCGTAAGGTTTGGATTATCTTGTTATGATTTTGTAGCAGGTCTGAACGCAACGTTGCTTGTTTACAATGAAATCCATATGAAATGAAATTTCATTTATCGTCGCGCAGTAATTGCTAGATTTACTAGTAGGTACGATACGTAATTGTGCTGTGTCGTATAAGTGTGATTGTTTATTTAATTATTTGCGTAATTGTAAGAAACAAGTGGATATAAATTTAGTTTTGTTATTGTTTTACCGTAAGAAATGAAGAACCACTTTGAAAAAATTCCAGAAACAGCAAATGTACATAGCGTGCAAACGAAACGATTACTAAAGTTACCTTTTATCAAGTATCAAATAAACAATCACTCGTCATAATTCATTACGAAGCAAACAACAGCAACAAACAACATCAAAAACAAGTAGCAAGTGTGACATTAGGCCACTGGGAAGAAAATCATTACCTGTGAAATTTCACATGTGAAATCATATGAAGTAAAAAAAAAAATTTCAATGAATGATATTTTTTTAAATATATTTCGAGATGGCAAACAAGCTTGCGTACCACCTGGTGTTAAGTGCTGACTGTCCCTATAGACATTTGCAATATTAAGGGTAAATCACTAGACACTGCAAGTGCTTTACCATCCTGGGGACTAAGATGATAAGCCTTCCATGCCCAGTAATTACACTGGCTGCCTTTCCCTTCAATCCGAAACACAGCGAACTGCTTCACGGCAGAAATAAGATAGGCGGTGGTACCTACCCAGATGACCCTACATATGGGTCTAGCACAAAATAAATCAAGATAGAACGGCGATCATAACTCGTTTTCATACAAACAATGCGTGTCACTTTTTTCGCCAGCTCAGCCCACTAGATGACGTCACATTGAGTTAATTAGTGAGATGACACACTCAATCATATTCATAATCGATAGTGCACTCATTTTAGTCTTATTCTAATTAATAACTGATAACGTTCTGTGACGAGTCTCGGCGCGCACTGACAGAACTTTTGAGAAATCTTGTCAATATGACAAGGTCTCGGGCACGCGGGACACATCCACTTCACCGGTCTATCATGATTTATTTCTGTGGTCTACCTAGTGTAATGAAAATGAATTAAAAGTAGTAATTATTTCCATGACTAATTCACATCAATTTATAAATAATTCATACCCTTCCGACACGGACGCCCTAGGGACGATAGGCGGTCGAGAGACTTCTCACGGGGGGAGATGCTCGGTCGCCCAGTAATCCCCTAGGAACGTTCGACCTACAGGCTTGAGGACCCCCCAAGGTCTTCGCCTTCTTAAAAACCCGGTGACGCAGAAAATGTTATCAGAGACAATCTGCAGTAGAATTTAAAAAAATATATAAATAAATATGTATGAATCCCATAGCGGTGTACACGGTGACGGAGCGTTGCCGCGACGGGTGGTACAAGGGCTGCGGGGAGCGCTCGCCCCGCTGCGGGGTGTTCCCCGGGAACTACGTGGCGCCCGCGCCCGCTTCCGCCTCCGCTCCCGCCTCCGCCTCCGCCCCCGCCTCCGCCGCCGCCTCGCGACTCAAACACGATAAGGTCGGCACACGCTCTTTTACACACAATTAGGTGGACAATAGGGATGTTGACACCAAGAAAGGAGAATTCCCAATTTAGCACGGGACTTGGGTCATGATTGCGCTTTAATGAATTTAGTTCAAATCTGGGAAAAATCTATAACATACAGGGTGTAAAAGACATGAACAGTCAAACGAAAACCATGTATTCTGCTCACCATCATAACATTTTTTTTCCTTTAAACTATACCTGGGAAATTGATTTTTGCGATTTTATTGAAGGTCAAAGCCATAAAATTTTTTTTCATTTTTTTATCAAAACGTATTCTATACGTTATTTCTTAATTATTGTCCAAAGATACATTATAATTTTTTTAGTATTTCATAACAAAAAATGGCTTCAAAACGTTAGCGTTCAATGTAGCTCACTCGATGGGCACGGACACTAACGAACGGGGCCGCCGTCAAGCAAAAATATCGCGGTTTTGCGAGTTTCGTGCGAGTTGAGCCCTTTTCATTGCGCAGTACAATTTGCAATTTTTTTAACACCAAAAAATAAAAATAGCATTTTTTTTTTGAAATATGTCTTATTTTGATGTATAGAATACATGGTTCTCGTTTGACTGTTCATGTCTTTTACACCCAGTATATGGGGAAAATATCGTTAAATTATTTTAAGTTAGTTTTGAGAAATCATAACTTATTAGTCATTTTGAGATTACATTACTCTTACAATATCATTCAAATATTTGAATTAACTACAGCTGTAGTTTTTTGTTCTTAAATTCTCCCTACTACAAGGGAAGGCAAAGGTGTCTAGCTCATACAGCCACGCCTTCGGTTTTCTTTCTTTCTTGAATTTTGTATTTAAAGGATCGTTTTGCGAGATGACACCTGGATAAAAAACATTATTTAGTTTAATTAGATAGCCTTGTGGCCCACAATTTAAACAAGATAATTTTTTAATGAACCCCACTAAAAATGCGGCTGTATACATAAATTCTTGTTCCTTCCAAGTAAAGGGTAAATATTATTTTGTAGGAAGTCAGTGCAGTATTTAAATTAAAATATAACTTTTAAGAACACACTTTTAATATTATTATATTATTGCGCATTGTGTGGCAGCCACACTACTATTAAAAAAGTGAAGACAACTTTTTTGGCCCCAAGTAACCATTGAATGTTTCCGTTTCCTACCTATCTTTTTCTAACTCGCCACAAGTAACATGATGACTAACGTACGTATGGCTTATTAGACGGACACCTGACTTTTTTTGGTTCGATAATTCAAAATAGATACGAAGTTTGTTCAGTGAAATTGGTGTTATTTTGATGCACAGGCATCCGTGTCGATGAGCAGGTATAAAGATTACTTGAAATAAAGGTTTTTTGGTGTGTATGACGTGGAGAATTTTATAGTGAGGTTACCACATGGTCTGTTGCCATACATTTCTCTCCCAGCACTCCCCAGATGCATTAAAATGTGTCACATCGACATTTTAATGCAAACATAAAGAACGAAGATAAAATTATGAAGTTATGGCTGTATGGGCTAAATCCCTTTGCCTACCCTTATAGGAAGAATTTAAAACAACAAACATTTAGGCTATTTGATTGGTCTCGAAAACTATCTCATGTTTTTAAGCGATGTTTATTGAGCCCACTAAAAGAAGTTGTGGGTCTGGTATTCATAAAAATAAGTCATACGAATTTTTTACCCTGTCACATCTGGTCACATTTACGAATCCTCCCTAGTGTGACGTCGTCGCATATTTTATAATTTTACATCTTCAAGTTATTAAATTTGACAAACAGGTTCTGAAAATCTGAAATTAGTTTTATTTCCATTTCAATTCGTACAAAAAATCAAACATTTGATAAAATGTCATCATAACAGCCTTTATAGTTCGACCCACTGTTGGACACACGGTCCCTTTCCTGCCTTGTCATCGAAGGTGGTCTAGGCAGTAGTCCACCACGCTTGCCCAATGCGGATTGGTGGACGGAGTATAAGATGGTCAATACCCCTTTGCTGGTTCAATAGTCGCCTTCTACGACACCCATTGGAGGCTGATGTTATTTTTATTCATATATTCTCAATAAAAGTAAATTGTATGACGTGTGAGCGGAAATTTCATATGAGTTTTGGCACCAAGAGACCTCTTCTTCTAAGTAGCGTTATATGGTTTACCCATAGATATAAGAAACTGTTTAGATCGGCAATGTGAAAGAGAAAGAGCATACTAATGCGTATGTCTGAGCGAGATAGATAGACGAGACCATTTCACGTACACGCAGGCGGCCAAGTCGGCCTGTCAGTCACGTAGAAAAGACAGTAACTGTCACACTGAGTACTATTTTCACGCACACATGCGTTACTCACACATCGGTGCATTTCTTTGGTCTCGCCCTAGTCGATTCATTGCCGGTCTATAAACGTCAGTAATTATAAATCTATGGACTTTCCAAACGTATTCATTCAAATCATCATCAATAACGTGGCACCTGATAAACACATAACACAGCATACCAAGAACAGTAGTTTATCTGCGGGCTGTCGGCGAGTTATTAGCCTACTCTTGCGTTGACGTAGGGCTATCGTAAATGTGCCGGGCGGGAACGAGCGGCGAGCGAATGTGCAATGACATAAAAACGCGCGATCACACCGAGACGGCGAGACCACCTTATGCCCCCATATTTTCATGTCAATGTGTGCGTCACAGTGCGTGCGTACACGGCGCCGAGTACGCACGCACACATTCGAATGGATAGCGTACAGTTTGGATGAAGAAGTATTACTGTTCTTGGTATACTGTGCACATAATCAGTTCTTATGTTTCATATCGCTTTTATAACCTATATTTATTTATAAATATACCCATTCTTTAATTTATAGATAACATAAAATAATATTTTTGTTTACTTTCGGCACAAAAAATAAGTAGGTATAACTTATTAGCTATAGTGTATACTTAGGTATTAAATAATTCGTAGTCCGTGTCACACCTAGTTGGAGTATGGTGTCAGCATGAATTATGTCAAAATTGTCAAATTAACCCAATTGAGTTACTATCAAAAAAGCTGTGGAAGTATTAGAATGGTTTCAAGTTAATACATGAAAGTAATTAGTAAAATGTATATTTATCTGCAAAAAAGTCACTTTACTGCCCAATCGTTTTGTCAATCTTAATTCACAGAGTGTACAACGAAGACAAGCTGCTGTTAACTGTATAGAAAAATCAAAGATCAGTTAATTCGAGTTCATAAACTATCAAAATTTATAAGTGTAACTAATGGTATCTTGTTTTACGTAACTTGTTGATAATTTAAGTCAACCAATTATGAAATATAATAAATTCCAACATATGAAATAGTAATTAGTATAATATTGGGAACATTTTTCATCATGAATTTGTTAGTGTTAGTTTTTTTTACTATTTGTATGAATATGGTCAATTAATTGCTTCTTTCGCATGGATGTATTCATTCATGTGTTGATAAAATTTATTATTGAATTAATATCATTATAAAATGATTAGTAAAGTTAAAACCATATATCGCTTATTTTAATACTAATTATATTTTAGCAAAAGAAATTTAATTTCAAGAGATTTAAAAAATTATAAATTTAGTAAATAATGCTTTTTGTTTTGTAATAGTTTCTTTTTTAATTGCAAGTTTACATTAAGTATATTACATTCCAAATTTTGTTTCATTCATGCAAATCTTTTGTTATTCCTTATTTTAACTAACCCAATGTAAGTATAATTACAAACAAATCCTGCTTCTGTTACGTTTTATATTGTAATATTTTATTTGTTTAAATATATGCTCAATTATAAAGAATAGTTGTGTTATTTGTGGGTCCTAATCCAAGTCAAATCACACATCATTTTTATTTTTATTTCATTAGAAATTATTTATATTAGAAATATTACATTAGAAATGCATGCAGTTTTGGTATTATATATTTATATCTCAAAATTATGTAAAATTTGTCTCTAAAAGTAGATAGAAATGTTATTTCAAATTAGGTTCATTAAAGAATTTGCATGTTTTGAACTGACAAATACTTTTATGAGGCTTGTAAGGATAATTTAATGCTTCCCATAAAAAAAAATTCGCCAGAAACTATTCGAAGAACTATTTTTTTTTCACTAAAATGAATCCTCTTTTATAATACTTGACTTATAAGTTATCTAAGTGCCTTGAAAGAACCTTGTATAATTAAAACAACTATTTTGATTGCAAAAAACCTAAATAAAACTGTCTAGCGAACCTTTTAAAACAGTTTAAAGATAATGTATCAGGCAACCTTTACAAGACAAAGTCAAGTCATTGTATTTCGACCTATCTCAAAGTAGTAGGCGTCGTCCTAATTGCTAGTGATTCAATTCAATTCCTTATTACATGTCACAGTACAGTAAAATATGTAATAATATGAGGCACAATAGTGACACCATGCAAAGGCATTGCAAACAATCAAGAGGGCTAAAAGTAATTTTACAATTCACATTATCTTATTCTAATTCATTATTATCTACTTATACAGTATTGAAATTATTTGTGGCTATCAGTAAATAGTTTTTTAGATACAACTAATATACTATGCTATACTAAACTATTCAATATTAACAACAAATTTATAATTCATACTGTCAGTTACTTCTCAAATTACTGAAACACTTCTCAAATTGATCATGGTACGATAATGTACGATAAATTCAACATACAGGATTTCTTCTATTTTTAATTAATGGCATCAATGTTCTATTCTATTCTTAATTAATTAACCATCGCACGATCACTTTCATCGCGCGATGAAAACGCACCGTGTCATCCTACGATCTTTGCCAATTAGGACGACGCCTTAGAGTCCAAAATTAGGTGGCAACTAGTATACCAATACCTTGTATAGGCTTAAAACCCGACGAGGCGTGTCAATCCAGGTCTGGGAGTGTGACCATTTATATAATTTTGGAAAAATAATACAAATCGTCAAATAAATAATTGCATGCGTATTTATTACTACGCCTGCGGTCACAAGTCCCAGGCACTGCTTTTGTCTCCCCTCTCTGCAACGCACGATGGACCCAGTACGGTGAATACATGAAAAGCTAAGAATATTCGTCTCTAGGGCCGGTTTCACAGTTTCTGATTAATAAAATGCCCTCTAATTTAACTGCCAGAACCCGTGTAACCGGCCCGAATACTTGATTACTATGATATTACTCCATCAAAAATAGATAATGAACTCCATGCACATAAAAAAAACCAGCGACCGCCAATACGGCAACCGTACAACTAACTTTTCCTTACGTTATCATATCTTTGCTGTGTTTAATTATCTTATAATTATAAAACGCTAGATATAAATTATCTTTGTATGGCCCTCATACGAGATTAAATGTATTCAATGCTGAGGATAAATATTTAGAAATTCGTGAATCGAGCGCAAACGCTTATGATTTTTGACAGTTTAAGTTCCAATGAGCTAATACAGACAGCTTCCGCAAAACGTCAGCTGTATATTATCATATCATGCTGTGCTTAAAGAAGATAATTTCTAATTAGAAAACGTTAGATTAAAATTATCTTTGTGTAACCTTCGTATATAAGAAATTATTAAAGCCAATTCATACAGGAATGGCAGTGACGCGGCGAGCACTTTTATTTAAACTTAATTTAAACTCGGTATCTACATACACAAAAGACCAGTATTTTGCGTACGTATGACGTATTAGACGGTCAGGTGACACAAGTTCTAGTGATTAGAAAGAGACAAATGGATAATAAGAAGTTTCAAGGTCAATTTTTTTGGCTTCACTTTTGGTATGTGTTGTGGCCTCCAGATTTACTTATAAATTTCATGGACGCGTCCAGTAGCCGTTCGAGGCGCGTAGTGTGCACGGTTCGTGCACTTGCGCAAGTCTGGACAGAGGTTTAAGTATCTAATGCATGTTGTTTGGTATATCAGGCTCCGTGTTCGCCGACGGCCAGTACTAAGACCGCCGGCGGGGCAGCTCCCGACGCTCCGCCCAGAGCCAATAGCCCATTGCTCACGGGTAAGTATTGTTATTCTAATTGAAAACATTTATTTCAGACACATTTACGTCCATACTGCAAAGAGATACAACAACTCAGCACTATAGCACAAAAAATATATTACACTAGCTTCCGCCCGCGTCTTCGTCCGCGTGGACTTTTACCCCCTTTGGGATGGAATTTCCAAAAATCTTTTCTTAGCGGATGCCTCCATCAACATCTACCTGCATGCCAAATTTCAGCTCGATCCGTCCAGTGGTTTGGGCTGTGCGTTGATAAATCACTATATCCGTCAGTCACCTTTAAGTTATATATATTTACATAACTATTGATTACACACAAAAGAGGAACAATATAATCAAAAAGAACGCGCGAATTACCACGCGCAGAATGTCATTGGACGTCCCACTAATAACTTAGCAACTAGGGTGCTCTCTTGCGGAGGATGGGATGAAAGCCATTAGTACAAGCTTCAGCGAACATGCCTGACCCTGATACTGCAGTACCGTAGCAGTCTCAACAACATCTGAACGTTATATTGTACAGGTCTGGTAGAAAACTTTAAAAAGTATCACCTTAACGGGTTCCGTACAAGGTGCAAACCTGCGAGCCACCGTATTGCATTTTACCGCCAACGCCCTTCGCCATCTTTCAAGTTATTATCGAATATTTTTTTATTGTATTTATAGTGATACTCGCTTTTGCCAGCGAGTTCGTCCGCGCGGAATAGTTGTTTCGGGTAGCATTTTTTGTACTTTGTTTGGATTTCCATACGAGAAATCCAAAAAACGCTAGAACAACTATTTAGTTATTTCTCATCAAGTGCCTAAATTAAAATTTTTTTGTTTTTACTTTCAACAACGACGAACTTCCATACAAACTTTTATCACTTATTTTAACCCTTTCAAGCTTTTTTCGCGATAAAAAGGTGTATGTCCTATCCTTTCCCATACTCAATATTGTACCAAATTTCATCAAAATTGTTACTTAACAGACGGCCTAGATAATAAATCTCATTAACTGTGAAATCCTTTATCTACCTTCATGGCTTTGTTTTTGTTTACAGGACAACCTATGACTTATCCATGGAGTTCAGCTGCTCCGGTACAATCACAACAAAGTACGCCGCGATCTGATAAGGTAAAGCATATTTACTCGATCCTATATCATAATAGCGTTGGATTTAACACCAAACGAAAGTATTTAGTCTTCACTGTCAGTCCACTTCACTAACTGTAGCGCTACGAACTATTTATTGTTACTAATAGACCACCAGTAACAATTTTTAGGAATTTTAAAGCTAGTATAATTTAAAGCCAGTCCTACATACTTAATTTCCCTCTATTTTTTATGTTTTATTTAACATCTCTTATAGCTTTCAGGAAGCGTCGGTGGCGTAGTGCGTAAGAGCGTCGCCTCCCACTCGGGAGGCACTGGTTCGATCCCCGCCACGTACCAATGTGTTTTCAAATTTTGAATTCATATGTACGTTTAATCGACGCTTCTACGGTGAAGGAAAACATCGTGAGGAAACCTGCACACACCTATGAAGAAATTCTAAGGTTGTGTGTGAAGTTGACCAACCCGCACTTGGCCAGCGTGGTTGACTAAGGCCTAATCGCTCCTAATGTGGGGCAGGCTCGAGCCCCTCGGTGGGGACATTATATGAGCTGTTGATGTTGATGATGATGTTGATAGCTTTCAATATATTTATACGTTAATTTTATTTTCATTTTATATAATTATGGTACATACATGTATTGTTGCAATGAGGGTGTTTGAGAAGCAGATGGCACTACATAGACAGTATTAGACCTCTTGGTTGTCAAAACACATATTAAATTCTCGCTCTAAAAATGCCATAAAATTGACAAATGAGGATTTGGAGTGGAGTGGAGTCATTTGGTTGACCGTTTTATGAAAAAAATAGGATAATTCTTGAGCTACCTACCTTTGCCTTTATGTTTTTCTGTAGATATTTTTGCCAATAACAAATATTTAATTTTATTCTTTGTAGTCAAAGGAAAAGACGAAAGCGGAGAAGTCCTCGATATCGACTGGCGTCAGTCTCATGAAGAGGTTGGCAGCCATGAAGAAGTGCAAGTCTCCTCCGCCAGGCGGCTACAGTATGGACAATCCTGTCTTCGAAGACACCCCTGGAACATCCCTTATGCTGAATCTGCCTTCACAGCACCATCCTGTGCATGTCAGGTCAGTACCTTCCTATCTTCATTTTTTTCTAATTAATTGTTAAGAAAGAGATAGATTTATAGTAGGACAATTCTATATAGTGTAAAGATGTTGTAAGGATGGCCCGTCCGACTCGAACGTCCTAGAGACCCTAATCGGTGCAGAGACTCCCCGGAGGGAGATGCTCACCGGTCAGGAATCCTCTCTGGTGTGATTCGACTTACAGGCTAGAGGACCCACCTAGGTCCTCGCCTTCACCAAAAAACCCCGGTGTCGCAGAGATCAGAGACATCCTGCAAAGTTAGTCAAAAAAGAAAATCGGGAGTGGTCTCCCCTTGACTTTCTCGTACACCGGAAACGACTCAAAGGTTGATAGAAACCTTATATTTTGATGTCATACATGCATGTTAAATTTTGATCACCCATCCGAGTACCGACCGCGCACTTGGTTGCTTAACTTTCGTGATCGACGGCTCAAAATTTGATAGAAACCTTATATTTTGATGTCATACACGTATGTTTAATTTGGTTGCAATAAGTTGAAGCATGCTCGAGTTATTGTGCTAACGCACAGACATAACTCCAAAAACGGTATTTTTGGACTCAGGGAGGTCCAAAACGTGTAAATCCGTCAAAATCTCGAGGTCAAATTTTTTGACGATTACAAGACTTCCTCTATTCTACGTATACGAGAAAGTAAAAATCGTAAGGATAATTTAGAACCGGTAATTTTGTAATTTCGCTAATAACACAATATTTTTAATCTTACAATTATGATTTTTACCTTTATAATTAGTTCCCACGTGTTCCCTCCTTCCTACAATCCTGGATCATTCAAAATAGTCGCACCTTGCAGGGGCAAGGCGAGGGTGGCTAGCGCGGCAGTTTATCTCTCGCACCAGCTATCTTCGAATTTGGACTCCACCTCTGCTTACCATCAGGTGGAATGGAGTCATTTGCGTGACCTTTTTATAACAAGAAAAATAGACTAGACACTTGGTTTTTAGAATATACAGGATGAATTTTTCCAGTGGGCCTTCGGGGCCAAATCCTGAACTATAAGGAATATCGAAAAATACTCCTAAACTATAAGGAATCTCGAAAAAAAGGAGTCCAAAGCCCGATTTTGATGAAAACACAAACTCCATCATTGTTGTTAGGATGAAGGATGAACAATTAAATCATGTGTCATTGTAAAACCATCTGTTTGTGCTTAGTGCACGCATGTGTTTGTTTTTAACATGTTATGTTCAAATGATAATTCAGGCGAATATTCTTTATTTTTTTAATTGCAAAAATTAATGTTCACGTTATTATGATCTTAAAAAGATTTAGTAATCCTGCAAATAATAAATAATGTGAAAATTACGACTCAAAATTCCGTTTGTAATTCTATTTACTAGGTGGTAGACCCATATGTAGGGCCGTCTGGGTAGGTACCACCGCCTTTCTTATTTCTGCCGTGAAGCAGTTTACTGTGTTTCCGATTGAAGGGAAAGGTATCCAGTGTAATTACTGGGCATGGAAGGCATATCATCTTAGTCCCCAGGATGGCAAAGCACTAAATGTCTATAGGCGACGGTAACCACTTGACACCAGGTGGGACGGGCCGCAAGCTTTTTTGTCATCTCTTAGTATAAAAAAAAAACATCTAAGTAAACATAAATGTTCAGCAAAGGGACTAACATATGCTTATGAAAATCATAATGTAATCCTATATGATTATGAACGAATAAACTACGCATGAATTATCATTTCGCTCGGCTAACACAGCACTCATTCTCACGTTGTTTGCCTATGTGTCGCCTTGCACATGTGTAATGTCGACTAGTCAACTCTGTTTTTCTAATATTGGATAATCTGAATTTGGATTAACACTACAAAGGACATGTTATTTTTTAATTTACTTATTGAAAAAAATATACATTTAATTAAAGCACTCTTCTACTAGGTACTTTTGCATTTTGCAATCAAGGAAGTATATTTGTGGTATTGCTAACAAATTAAAAATTGTATGGTGCATACCGTGCATAAACATTTCTTACTTTATCTCACAACACAGGAAGACCTCGAGTAAAAGCCATGACAACTTTTTTCATAACTGTTTTCAACACAATTTTCTGATAACTTAATCATTTACCACATTTTGGTTTTTTATGAATTTACACATTCTGTTTCTGAACATCAACTTCTGCTGTGTCAATTGAAGGGTTTATCTAATAACATGTCCTTTGTTGGAAATGTGTTCGCTATGCGGAGTTGAGTGGTGGATGTAGTAACCGCGTGGCACAGGTCTGGCTCGTGTCCGTCGCAGCTACTGCGGACCCTGCCGGGCAGCGAGCGGATCCGGCACAAGGAGAGACCCGCCTTGCTGCAACTACACGACCATCGCAGGTACCAAGCACACACACTACTTACTACGTAGGATACACATGTCACTGAGATACATGGGTAGGACTGGACATAGTTGTAGCACCGCTCAGGTACAAGGAGAGACCTGCCTTGCTGCAACTACACGATCATCGCAGGTACCAAACACACACACTACTTACTACGTAGGATACACATGTCACTGAGATACATGCGTAGGACTGGACATAGTTGTAGCACCGCTCAGGTACAAGGAGAGACCCGCCTTGCTGCAACTACACGACCATCGCAGGTACCAAGCACACACACACACTACTTACTACGTAGGATACACATGTCACTATAGTTGTAGACCGCTCAGGCACAAGGAGAGACCCGCCTTGCTGCAACTACATGAGCATCCCAGATACCAAGCACACACACACACACACACTACTTACTACGTAGGATACACATGTCACTATAGTTGTAGACCGCTCAGGCACAAGGAGAGACCCGCCTTGCTGCAACTAGACGACCATCGCAGGTACCACACACTACGTACTACGTAGGATACAAATGTCAATGAGATACATGGGTAGGACTGTACATAGTTGTAGCACCGCTCAGGCACAAAGACTATTTAGGTCAACGAACATGCAACAAAGATAGTGTGACAACCGTTTGACAGCTAAGAGAAAAGTAGTGCACAAGAAAATTAAAAATTGACAGCACTGCAGTTCAGATAATCATTTGAAGTATTTATTAAATTTTCACCTCATATAACATACTTTCATACTAAACCAACGTAGGCAATAACTTTGTTTTGGTTGTAATAAAGATACACATTAATGAAGACGATTCGAATATTGGTAGGATAGTTCCAAGGAACTAAAACAGAGCATGTAGGTTGTATGTGTATATTGAATCATTCTGCTTACATTTCATACACGCAAGACTTGTGCACAATGACAGTCATCTTCAATCGATTATTCAATTCATGGGCTATAAACTAAAAAAAAATATCAAGTAGATTACTAAAAATGTCATAACAAAAAACATATACAACACTAACTACATTTCAAGGAGTACTCCTAAACAGCCTTCAATCTCGGTAAGTGTCATCGTTAGGATCAACATGTTTGGTTTGGGTTTGTTCGTGCTAATCACATAAGAAAAATCTCATCATAAGAATTATATACATAAACAACGACTAATTTTTGTGTTCGTTTTGTGTCCATGCTTGCGTAGTCTGTGATATGTTCATAATGTTTTCACTATTACTGCATCATCACTTGGCATTTACATTTGCATCTTCATGTAAAACATTAATACATATTTTAGAACCGTTCGGTAATATTGATCTCTTTATAAATGGTAAGAACTAAGATAGTATTTTTGAGGACGTGAACATTTTTAGAGGAGGTAGATGAATTGTCTTATTTGTTTACCAAAAACACAGTAGTGTCATAATTAAAAAAGTACCGAAAGAAGATAAATCATACTCTCTCTCTCTCTCTCTCTCTCTCTCTCTCTGGTGAACTGTAATAAAAGATTTGTGAAACCTGTATCAGTCTCACAAAGTTGTGGCACAGGTTCTCATACCAAAAACTGTACCGTAGTGTAATGTATAAGACAACATTATGAAGAGAAAAACATAAAATACTTCTCTCTCTCTCTCTCTGTCTCTCTCTCTCTCTCGCTCACAAGAGGCAGACATGAGAAGCTCCGTCTTTCAGCTGTCACAGGTCAGGGTTAGAAGAAGAAACAATCTTGCCGAATTTCTTGTTCGTTCTCCTCAGAACATGGCTTGTATTGATAAAGCGTACTTACTTATAAAGATTTATCTTTATAAGTAAGTACGCTTACAGCGTACACGTACAGCGTACGCGTACAGAAAAGACTGTGATGAAGTAGATGAAGTGAAGTAAATTTGTAATGGTGTCTACATACCAAACCTGCCGACACAGCCCGGCAGCTTTATTTCAAGCACCATGTCGGTAATTTGTACACGCGCGTGTATGCCATGACATTTGGCCGCTGACACTCGAACTACTAAAAAAGTTGCTTATTTCGTGTCGCCGACAAAAAAATCCTACTTGAAGATAGGAAGTCGCCGTCTTATCCGCCGATAGTAAGTCGACGTCTCATGTCGGCGGGTCGGCAGCTTTGGTGTGTAGACTCCATTGCGAAATTATCTCTGCCCTTGCCTACGTATAATATTTTCAAAATTATAATTTTGCTTATCCTATATCTAGCGCGACGACTGAGAGTCCGTGGCAGTCGCAGCATCGTAAATCCCAATCTCTTGACGTGACTGCAACAAGGCGAGACAGGCACCACTCACAGGCTGTCAAAGAAAGGTACTATACTTAATTAATCGCGTCGCATTAAGCGTACGTATTTTGCCAATGTCAAGTGACTAAAGTAAGAAAAAATGTACGGTTGATTGAGGTTAAAAATGGAGTCTCTCAACACGTGTTTTACAACAAGAACTCGGGAGAAACTCCAAAGAAAGGTATTAAAATCATTTTAGAATAACCTATTACTTACATTCTATAAACCATAGATATAGGAAACTATAGATCGGCAATGTAAAAGAGAAAGAGCATACTAAGATAGATAGACGAGAAAATTCACGCACACGCAGGCTAAGACGGCCTGTCGCTCATGTAGAAAAGACAGCAACTGTCAGACTGCAGTAGTATTTGTGCATATTAGTAATTATAAATCTATGCTATAAACAGTATTCAGGGGTTTATGAATGGTGGTAAATGAATGAATTTGTGAATCGTATTGCTATTCTCTTTTCTATTATATTCTTAATTAATGGCTTCGCGATAGCCAGAGTATCAAGCATTTAGCCAATGACAAGTGCAAATATATTCAAAGTAAAAATTAATTGTACGGTAGATTAAGTTAAAAATGGATTCTCTCAACACGTGTTATTACAACAAGATCTCGTGTGAAACTAAGTAATTGTGACATGAATTAATTGTTATTGATTAAATTAAATATCTTTCTAAACAGTTATAACATTTTACATCATTCGAACGACGTATTAACTTTACTTAGTTTTGAATAATATTAAAAACAAAATTATAATTCGAAAGAAAAAAAAAATCACCGAAACATGTTGTAACCCGAGATATACTTTGTATCATCTGTCTTTTACAGTCAACAGAAAAAGTAGATTATCAGAGGTTTTGTTTTTTACCATCACTTCTGCTGTCGACTGTACAGACGACAGCATTCATGCTAACACACTGTCAAATTCTGCCAAACTATTTAGCAAGTTTTACCAAAGACTAGGTCGGAAACCGACTGAAGAAATTGTTTCTTGCAAATAAATAAATAATTATACTTACACTACGTCACTTGTTCCCAGGTTCCGCTGCATAGTACCGTACCCACCGAACTCTGAATACGAGTTGGAGCTGAAAGTGGACGACATAGTGATAGTGTCCCGTAAGCGCGGCGACGGCTGGTACAAGGGCACTCTACAGCGGACCGGTCGCACCGGCCTGTTTCCCGCGTCCTTCGTGCAGAGCTGCCCGCAGGAATGACTTTGTCATAGGTGAGAAGGACGCTGCACACTAAACCGTTATTAATGTAAAGTCCAAATTTTGTTTCGGTACAAAACGACAGAATTTTTCAGTCCGCGACATGATCTTTATAGGTAACTAGCGCTCTGCCCGCGAATTTGTCCGCGTGAAGTTTTTTTTTTTTCAATCAAATCAGTGTAGTAAGATATCAAGTGTATTTTTTTATTCGTCAAACGCGCGATTTTTAGACCGAAAAGAGTCTTGTTAATCCGTGGTCCGAGGACGTATGTTACGCAAATGTTTTTCGCATGATTACACCATTCCTTTAATATTCTTTTTGTGTTAGTAAAAAACAACCTTAATTTTCTAAGAATAAAATTAGATATTTTTTTTTGTACCCGTATTTACAGATAATATTTAAAAAAAAAAGATTCTTTTTAGGTACTAAAAATACACGTGATTTTGGGGGCGGGGAGGGGGTAGCCGTCTTGAACCTCACCACGTATCACCAAGGGGGAGGGAGGGGTTAAAAATGATAAAAAAACATCCCATGATTAATGGACGGCTCCCTCTCTTAGCAATAAAGATCATTTCGCGGTCTGATTAAAAGTGTCTGCTATGGGCCATAAAAAGTGACGTTAGCCATGTAATTCTGTAAAAAAAAACTCTGGTTTCACTTCGATTTCGCTCTGTCAAACGTTAACGAAATTTTTGTCAAAAAAATTGGTTGTCTGTAAAGTCGGTTTACGGACGATAATTTTACGTGATAACGTCATACAAAAGCCGAACGGTTAGGCCGATCGTGCCTCTCTATCGCTTGTTAAGCGCTCTCGCTTGCACGCTCGGCTCAGGTGGAACGTGACAATGAGTCATTCTTTTTCGTGCGTGCAGCCGGCGTTCATCGATTTATAAGACGTTATCACGTCAAATTGTTTTTAATTCACATACCATCGGAATCTACAGAGTTCTTACTTCTTTTCGATATATACGAAAAAACTACTGATTTTCCTTTTTTTTTGAAAAAACTGCTGATTTTCAAAATTTGATTGTTTTCCTACTTTGCTATGAATTGATTTTTCGTTATATTATCTTTGGTCATCGTTTACTAAACTGTACAAAGTATCCCTAATATGAGTTTGCATCAAACGCAAAATGAATGAATTATTAAAATTTAATTTTAAATAAAAAATAATTGTCCCAGTGAAAGAAAAAAATGACTTGCCAATTTCAACTTGATCTCAGGACATTGAACAACCCAACGAATATGTTCTAGTCTTTTGATTTGATAAAACCGACAAATTATAATGAATGAATTACAATAAGTTTTTGATTCAATGACAATTTAAATTAGCTAATTATTTTCGAGGCAACTAACAACTTAAAGGCGACTTACTATTTTGTTACTAAAAATAACTTGGCAGCGATTAAATATTTTAGTTATAATTATATTAAGGTAACAAACATATGAAACAGGGCCAATGAAATTATTCGCGAGGTACTAAGTATAAATAATGACATGGTGTCTATAATATTAACAGTGGGATAGCAAAAATTGTATTATTGGCAACTACAGGCTTCCATACAAGTAACCTAACTACATATTTGCTTCTGTGATTGGTAGGTTAGAGTTATTTTTTTATGACCAAGCAGAGTGCACTGTTTTTGGGAATCAATGTCAGTTTAAAATAAATGAAAGCTTTCAACTGGTTATAAAGCTGCTACATTCTACTTAAAATTATCCTTCACTGTAGCTGCCTACCTATTATTTTTTAAATCACAAATTTAGAATAATTTGTCGCCGCGTTAAATACATGCCATTTAAATTTCACATTTATTTTTTAATTGTTAGTATATTTAGGGTACATTCGACAAAGTTTCCAGTATTATATTCCATTTAGCAAACAGAAGCCTTAAACGGCTGCCATGCACCAAGCTCCGCCTACTTTTTACTACGGCCAATAGAACATTATCGTAATATGGCGCAGCCAATAAGGCGTAGCGTCTTCACGTCGCTTCCGCAGCTCGCCTCCCTTCCGCGCTCGCTCTAGCGTGGACGCCGACATAGTCTGCTCTCTGATTGGCTAAAACCGGTATTGGGGGGCGAATCGCCTGCCAATCAGAAACTTGTCGATTGTACATAATAATGTAAAAGCATCTTGCAGCTGTTTGTAAAATAAATGAAAGTACTTTGAAAAAGCGTTAATTTATCTGTGATCTTAGATTTATCTATATCAGTGATAATTTTCTTTATATTAGTCACTTTCGTCTCTATTGGTATTTATTCTTGATATTTATTCATTGAATATCAAAATCTGAATTCACTAAAGTTTTTGGTGCAATTTTAACAGTTATCAGAGTATTTTCCACGTCGCTCCGTATGAAGCTCGCTTTCGGTCTTATCATTTATTACCATCACGCGAAATGAAGGCCAACAGCCTTTCTATTTAAAATAATCGATAATGTTGATGCAAATTCATATCAGGGGTACCTACATAACGAATTCCATTCCACCAGAAATTACTTGAGTAATTTTTTTACGTGAATAATAACAGACATTTAAAACAGTATAATTATTTACAAACAATATTGTAAAATATCTTGGGAATGTCTTCTAAATTTGTATCAACCATCTTTTACCCCCAATTTATAACGGCCTAGTAAAAAGGTTTACTAAAATTAAAAAGCTAAATAAAGATAAACAGTATTCATAAAGATGCGTCCATCTTTTATTCTTAAAAGAACGAATGCCATTTTATAAATTAGACTAACAGAGGAACAATGGTAATTAGGATCTAAATGATAATATTGTATGGAAAAAGCAGGGAGCTCGGATCTGTAGGACACAATGTGTTTAAATACTTTAACAATAAGGTCTATATTAGCTAATTTATTGTGTAGGTTAGTGCAATAGTTACAATACAATGCATATTGCGTAGTACGTACTAACGGTGATTGTACAGAAATCTTAAATAATAAAATTTTAAACTTTATATGAATTTAATTTTATATTTACCTTTGTTCGTGTATGATACATGGAATTTTTTATTCGCATCTGAAAAATTACTCTTGAATCTGTACTACTTTTATAATGTTATTGTATAAATTAAATCACAATTTTAAGAAATAAATTTTACGAGTTACGTCAGATTCTTTGTATTATCGCACTGTTTTCCGTCAAAGGATACTGTTCTAGATTTCTGTAGAACATGTAGCGAATATTTGGGAATTGTGTTCAATATTGTTTTATCAATTTAAAATATATTTAGGCCTTATTCCTACTGACATAATTAAAGAAAATGTTGAATAGTGCATCTTTTTTAATCACAGTGGTTCAAGCAACGCGGGTCATAATTGATTGATTAAATACAATTGGTTGATTCTTAAGATGGCAACTTGCTCGGTCCTCTAGCTTTTTGGCCGAATTTCTACTAGATGGCTTCTCTCGTGAGTAAGTCTTGCTGTCATCAGCTGAGTTGACAGAATGTAATGGTTGACCTGAGGGCCCACTCCGCTTGGTCTAAGAAATATCCATTTATTTTACCGACGATAAAGAGTTCAACCAATCTGTCTAATTTTGAGGACTATAGGGATAAAAGATGCGCTATCTCAACTGTTGAAGTCGTGAGATAGAAACATTAGGTCTGTATTGACAAAACCTGCTTCTTGTTTCGTTGTTTTGGGATAGAGAATGATTTTAGTGGGGCTTATTGATACGGACCTTAGAGTCGGATATGGTATTGATCCACTTACCGTTTTACAATAACCTACACATACATTGCAAAAAAACGTTCAATTATTCTGACACACTTATCGGCTCGGAAAGGAAACGTAACTGTAACACCTCTTTTTACAATGAAAAAGAGGCAATGCGCTGCGTTCCGTAGCGTTCATAGTAAAAAAGACGCGATTCGTTACGTTCCGTGGCGTTCATAGTAAAAAAGAAGCAATTCGCTACGTTCCGTACCCCTCCCGTAGCGTTCATAGTATAAAAGCGATTCGCTACGTTCCGTAGCGTTCATAGTAAAAAAGAAGCGGTTCGCTGCGTTCCGTAGCGTTCATAGTAAAAAAGAAGCTATTCGCTACGTTCCGTACCCCTCCCGTAGCGTTCATAGTATAAAAGCGATTCGCTACGTTCCGTAGCGTTCATAGTAAAAAAGAAGCGATTCGCTGCGTTCCGTAGCGTTCATAGTATAAAACAGGCGACGCGCATAGTAAATACGAGGCGTTCCTTTTCCGAGCTGATAAGTGAGCTAAGAACTTTAGCTTGTTATGTGAAATTGTCAAACTGAAACATGGAAAATGGCTCAATTGTCTGTCATCCAGACAAAATACACATATTTATGTTAGTTAATTAGTGTTACCAAGCTTAGAGATTTGTCAAATTTTCCATGTTTGTAGATAATCGAAAAGGAAATTGTATAAATATTTTTATCTACACTCATGTCATAATATTCGAATTACGATATCAAAGGTGAACATAAAATGACATACTTTTTAATACAGATAATCAAAATTAAAATTAAAAAAAAACCTGTAACATAATGACCCCATTATAACACCGGTTCGACTCATTATGATACAGTTATTTTTCTTAAATACTCGGGAAGGCAAAGGGATCTAACCCATACATTTGTCTTTTCTGTTGTTTTATTTGAATTTATGTATGAGTGTAGATAAAGTAGTGTATGCAACTGCATATAACACGGGTATTAAAACACTCGTTACTATTATGAAACTCGCTGCGCTCGTTTCATAAACTCACACTCGTGTTTTAATACCCTTCATTATATGACAGTTGCATAAACTACTATTGTATGTTCAAAGGCCGGTTGCTTCTTTGTAGAAAGTTTTACCCCAATGATTGATAAGTTTTATTCTGTATTTACACTTCTATTACTTTGCTGAGAAATTGTGACTTACTTCGTAAGGTCGATACGCTTATTAAGTTTAATTATTATTTTTAAGAGACTGCCATAAAAGAAACATTGATTTTGTAACCATTTTCTATTGATATTTGAAATTTTTTGTAACATTGTACTTTCGTAAGGTTCTATTACTCAACTAGCGTAAATGTAAGTAAATATGTGTTAAACTTAAGTTTTATTTATGTAGACTAAGTACCTAGATAATTTATATATAATAGTATGTAAACGATATTTTAAATTTTCTAAATGAGAAAACTTTTTTTCAATAGTGAAAATTTTAAACCTTTAAAATGAAATTGAGACTGTATAATAAATAGTCTTTTATCTATAGTATAATATGTTAATTTTGAAATTGTTAAATTATATACAATACACAATATTAGACAATGTTTTAACTATTGTAGTTGATTTCCGGGTTTTCTAAGCCGACGGCCCGATTTCGAAAACTAAATTTGATATTAAACTAATTTTTGATGAAATGTATATGGAATATCTTATTAGTGTTAGAGAAATTAAGAACAATTAAGATTTATGTGAATACAATGTTTTTAATGTGAAAATTTTCAACAATCATTAAGAGCGGAATGAGATGGCGCTTGGCGTTTTTTTTTTATACAATGTTATTATTTGTTTTTTTTTTCTCTTTGTATATATATGTATACCTAATAATGCAACGAATTTCTATGTCAAAAGCATTTTCAGCCATGCACAAAAATAAATGGATGGACGTTGACGCTCAACTGTGTCGTATGTTGGAAAATATCACAAAATATCACACATAAACAAATTTCGTTTATGCGTGTGTGTTGTGATATTTCCTCTTTTTGCTCTATTTGACTTTTTTTGAAATTATTGTTATATAAAAACATACACTGAATTATTTCGTTTCTACCACGAAGAACTGATTTATTTTTATTTCTAGTATTTATTTAGTATTAAAATTATGATCGTTAACAAATGAAATCTTACAAGAGAATCTGAGACGTTGAGATGTAATAATAGTTGGAGGTTATACATATTTATTTGCGTTGACATTGTGTCTTCTATGTATTATCGCTTTTAGTGTACACATAAGTGAATCATATCGAAGGTTGAATTAGGAAATTTTTGAAAGAAATAAACGTTTCTTCTTAATTTACGTCTTTTATTTCAACTAGCTACAAATGTAATAATTTTAACATGAATATATTTTTACTTACAAATACCTTAAAATTCAGTGTACAGACGACAGCACATCAGGCTACGCAAAACTATAAATATTCTTCAGTAAATTCAACCTTATTCCACAATCGTAGAGTTCAAAATCTATGGAAGACAATTGAAAGTTTTTAGCCTGATCTACCGTCTTCTGTATGGTGAGCATGAGCATCAGAAGTAGATACACTTTAGTACAGTCAGCTTCATAAAGATATGAGATGACAAGGTGGTCAAATACCTACATGTTAGGAACACAGTTACAATTCAATGTTTGCGTTTAACGTTACCTGAATATTGTACTTATAACCAGTCTTATATTTCTTCAGACCCTAAATATCTAATTACATATACACGATTAAAACGATCTTTTAAAATACGCTTCGTAACTGTTCATTGGTATCTAAGCGTCCAGAGTACTTATAAATATGTTCACTTACATAGATTATTAAATTATCAGTAGATTGAAAGTAAAATTAAATAGACATTAAGTGCCTTCACAGATTTATCATTAAGTTGGTGTTTTTACGATTTATCAAGTTTTAATGTAATTTATAGACAGGATTTCTCAAGGGAGCTTGTCCACAATAATCGCAGCGAATGCTTATGGCAACTTTTGTGGCCAATTTTCTTGTCAAGTTCATTTCCGCTCATTCCGTTTTATTAATTAATTCGATTATTTATGTCTGTTGTTATCTAATATAAAAATGAATCGCTGAATGTGATGGTAAGCGCATACCTGGAGTGAGAGCAGCTGAACCGATTTCCAATCGATTATGCACTTAATATTGGATGGTCTTAGGTTGAAAATCGTTTGGAGAAATTGGACAGTTTTGTATAGCCCGACGTGCTGTTGACTGTACAATAATATGGTAGTAAAGGGAAACATTGACTTAATTTTCTTCATTCATTCATCCGGAGCCGGGGAGGTGGACTAGTTACAATATAAATGTATGTACATACCTACTTTTTGCAATACTAATTCTACAGGCGCATCGGGTCTTGGAGACTCCTGTTAGTGACGCGAAGTGCGTCATAGCCACACGTGCGTGGGGTTGTTCCAATGTTTCTGCTGTTGACATTACCAAGTTGCCGCCGGCCTTGACTGTCGCAATAAAATACATTTATTTTATAAATACTGGGTGTAAAAGACATGAGCAGTCAAACGAAAACCACGTATTCTATACATTAAAATAAGACATATTTCAAAAAAAATATTGCTGGGAAATGATTTTTATTTGTTGGTGTTACAAAAAATTGCAAATTGTACCGCGCAATGTAAAGAGCTCAACTCGCACGCAACTCGCAAAACCGCGTTAATTTTGCTTGACGGCGGCCCCGTTCGTTAGTGTCCGTGCGCATCGAGTGAGATACATTGAACGCTAACGTTTTGAAGCCATTTTTTGTTATGAAATACTAAAAAAAATGATGATGTTTCTTTGGACAATAATTAAGAAATAACGTATAGAATACGTTTTCATAAAAAAAATTAGAAAAAAAATTATGACTTTGACCTTCAATAAAATCGTAACTATCAATTTCCCAGGTATAGTCTAAAGGAAGAAAAATGTTATGACGGTGAGCAGAATACATGGTTCTCGTTTGACTGCTCATGTCTTTTACACCCTGTAGATATTTCGAATTAATTTTAATTTCGATTAAGTATCTAGGTAAGTAGGTACGTATTAAGATTGTATCTTAATAAGTAACTATAGTCCGTTACAATCTAATTAGTAGATATGTTTTTTGACGTGACAACGTCTTATAATTCGATAGAGCCGGCTGCACGCACGAAAAAACATGACGCATGCGGCATTACCATGTAAGGCCGGCAAAACAAATTAAATTAAATTTTTCTTTTGAAAAATGCTACCATTCCATCAGTATTTTCTTAAGACGTTGTCACGTTCAACTATCGTCAGTAAACCGACTTTACAGACCAACCAATATTTTTATAATTTTAAGGCTTATGCCCCTTTTAAGTAGGCTACATGCCAGCAACCTGTCACTATTTTTAGGCACTGCGTTATCCATACTGCCAGATCTGGCTTTGTAACCAAACGTTACCCAAAGCTCTGCTCAAACCCCTTTTGAGATTAGAACGTCACACAATTATGAATATCACATTCAAGATAACACACACCGTCACAGCCACTAATATGGATGACACAGCCCAAATAGATATGTGCTCGATGGCCATCGATCACTACACTCCAAAAATAATCAAAGAAACAAGCAATTATACAGGGTGTAAAAGACATGAACAGTCAAACGAGAACCATGTATTCTGCTCACCATCATAACATTTTTCTTCCTTTGGACTATACCTGGGAAATTGATAGTTACGATTTTATTAAAGGTCAAAGTCGTAATTTTTTTTTTTCATTTTTTTATGAAAACGTATTCTATACGTTATTTCTTGATTATTGTCCAAAGAAACATTATAATTTTTTTTAGTATTTCATAACAAAAAAGGCTTCAAAACGTTAGCGTTCAATGTAGCTCATTCGATGCGCACGGACACTAACGAACGGGGCCGCCGTCTGGCAAAATTATCGCGGTTTTGCGAGTTGCGTGCGAGTTGAGCTCTTTACATTGCGCGGTACAATTTACAATTTATTTTAACACCAAAAAATAAAAATCATTTCCCAGCAATATTTTTTTTGAAATATGTCTGATTTTGATGTATAGAATACGTGGTTTTCGTTTGACTGTTCATATTTTTTACACCCAGTATTTCAATTATATTTATATTATCTGTCCTAAGTTACTTACAAAAACTTCACCCAGTTACGTAACTCTGTGACAATTTACTACAAATAACGTAGGCCTAGGTACCTTGCTTACGTCAGAAAACTCCCTCGACGCTTGTTCAAGTTTCGTAACTTAGTGTAGCAACCAAAGACTTTCAGAAGTCGTACAAAAAGCAACGGCTGAAATCTTTTGTCTTAAATTTCTGAATTTCCAAGTAAACACGGCGACTTTTACAAGTATTACGTACGACGTTGCGGAATCAGAGTTTTTTTGTTGTTGTGCATAGGTACGGTCGGTAGGTAGTTGTACCTTTTTTTAGGCACTCCTTGTGCACCAATTGGTGACCAGCAGCCCACAGCGGCTACCGACTAACACCAGCCCCTGTGGGCCGCTGGCCGACGCCGGCCTTACAGGCCGCCTCCTGAAGAAGGCGACGGCTGCTCGATCTGGCGCATCCTCCTGATGAGGACACCGGGAGCAGCCATCGGACCGCACACGGGGGTCGCCGGGCGCGGTTATGGCCCTGAAGAGGGCCGTCCGTAACTATAGTTCCGGACGGCCCTTCCCTCAACTCGACGATGGCAAGTGACTTCGAATGCCAAGGGACACTTGACATCAAAAGCCACACACCCGCCGAGAAAGTTTACCCACCACGTTACCAGGGTCCGCCACAAGGAGGCTTCCGGACGTGGACCCCAGGTAGGTCGGTAACCTACCTATTCGTACCTAACAACTTAAATGTGTTGATAAACGGTTACGATACGACAGTCCATAGATGTATTAAAGTGGGAACGCAATTATATTAGTTTCACCTGTATGTTTGTTTGTATGTATGTAACTGACTCGTTTGGACTCGATTTTGACCCACTATAAACGGTCAGATTTCATTTAAACTTTATGGACTTATCAAAGACCGATGACATTACAATAATTCGATAAGAATATCCTATTATCCTGATTAGAATCGCCAGGACTAATAAATTAAACGTTTGGAATGTTAGTTCAGCTATACGTCACTAGATGGCGTTGTTTCTACGACGTTTATAATTCGCAGTAAAAAGTGGAAAATAACGTAATAGTTTAAAAAAAACTAAAAAACGCGCTTTTATGTTAAATAAAAAACTCAAAAGTGAAAAAAACTTTTTAGTATAGAAACTAAATGGTGAACGAAAAGTATAATTACTATTTAGAGAAAAGTGTGGGGTGCTCTATTGAATTATTTGTACAGGGTACGTGCACCGGGGCTCGTTTGAGGGACTCACCGCCCGTCGGTAAAGTCCGCGACGCAGGGAATAGGTAATAGGTACCTACCTACCCACTAAACTCCACCAATATCCTCCGAACCCTTTATGATGAGGTCCATAAATACTATGAATGCGAATAATAATAATATATTTCGACGCTCACACCAATTATCTAGCCCAAAGTAAGTATCATTAAGAACTTGTGCTAAGGATACTAGATAACGGACAATTTTTTTATATACATAATATTTTTTAGATATTTTTATAAATAAACTTAAATAAATACATAAACAACCATGACTCGTCAACAAATACTCGTGTTCATCACACAAATATTTGCCGCTACCGGGACTCGAACTCGGACCGCTTGATGTGTAGGAAGCTATACTAACCACTCCACCAAGACGGCGTCAAATGATAGCACATACATTGCCCACTAGCGCCTCTAGCGTAAACTATCATAAACAGTGGGCAATGTATGAAAAGAGACGACACGTTTGATCGAGTTCGAAAACTATCAAAACTCACACTAAGGGTATTTGCGCACCTGCGCAACGCAAGTGTAGACCGGCCTTTACTCAACTGTAGAGTTACAATAAAAATTGAAGCTGTTTATCCGTGAAATGTCAAACACATGGACTTTACTTTCTCATATCTAATGTGCTTATGGCTAGCGGTAGACATAGAGTCTAGTGAAAGTAATTCTTGTATTAATGTTTTTTGTAGCATAAAAACGTTGAATTACCTAGGTAGATAGATACTATATTACGTTGGCAGCAATCTATTGGATCAATTGATTTCAAAGTTTCAAGTCAATTAACAGGTGCCTACTTGAGTTTTATATAACCAGTTTGACCAATCCGTGGGTTTCACGCGTAACTAATGTTTTTATTTATTTATTTATTTATTTATTTACACTTTATTGTACACCAACAAATGAAATATAATACACAGAGAAAAAAAAAACATTATCATAATTGTACAATGGGCGGCCTTATCGCAAAGTGCGATCTCTTCCAGGCAACCTTTGGATGGACAGGATTTGCAGGAACAATAAATTAGAGGGAAGTTGGCATATAATGATAAAAGAAAACAGATTATAATACATAACTCATAAAATATACAATAAATATCGAATAGATACATATAATACATATACCTAATAAATAACAATAAATAAAGATAAATATATATATATATATATATATATTCACATTATATTATATTTATATATATTCAACAGATAGATATAGGTGTATATGAATATCAGAATAAATATTAGATAAATGGCAAATGTTAAGAAAGTGGTAATAGGTACTAAAGTGACAGATAATGATCCTTTACTAGTCTCTTAAAAACGTTGAGAGATTTCGCATGTCTTATTTCGACTGGCAATGCATTCCACAAACTAACAGCGTGCACTGTGAAGGACTTGCTATAAAATTTTGTGAAATGCATTGGGGTTTCCAGCCTCAAATTAGTAGATGAACGCAAAACTCGAGAGTGGGTTTCTTGAAGGAAAGTAAATCGTTGTTTAAGATAGGATGGGGAATTTGGATTAAAAAGGATATTATAAAGGAGAGAGAGGATATGTGCATTCCGGCGAAGGCGGATGGGTAACCACTTGAGCATCGTGCGAAATTCAGACACATGGTCATACTTGCGTAGGCCAAATATAAACCTTATACAGAAGTTTTGAAGGCGCTCTAGCTTGTTAAGTTGGTCTTCAGTAATGTCGAGGTAGCAGACATCAGCGTAATCCAGGATCGGGAGGAGAAGAGATTTCGCAAGCGCAATTTTGGTAGCAGTTGGAAGGAAATTACGTAGACGTCGAAGAGAGCCTGCAGATGCGAACAGCTTACGGCTTACCTCCTGAATCTGAGGAGCCCACGATAGGGTACTATCAAGATATAAACCAAGATCTTTAACGCACTTGCTAATAGCAATATCCGTGCCATCAAAACTTATTTTCGGCAGTTGCAACCAATCGACCTTCGATATCATTTTATGGCTCCCTATTATAATAATTTGAGTCTTAGATGGATTAAGCTTAAGTCCAAATGATTTACTCCAGTCACAAACATGTCTAAGATTTGAATTGATGGTCGTAATAGCTTCGGCCAGCTCATGTAACGGGGCCTGGCTGTAAATTTGAAGATCATCTGCATAAAGGTGGTAGGATGAAGTCAGTTGATTAGAAATAGAATTAATAAACAAAGTGAATAGTAGTGGAGATAAAACGCCACCCTGCGGAACACCAGCCGACGCATTGCTCCACGAAGAAAGCAGATCTTCCATGCAAATACGCTGGCGGCGTCCAAACAGGTAACTGTGAAACCAGTCAATCACCGTTGGAGATATGTTAAGAGAGACCAATACGCCAAGTAGAATATCAAAATCAACTGTATTAAATGCGTTACTGAAATCAAGCAGAGAAAGCACTGTAAGCTTTCCATTCTCCATGCCCCACCTGACGTCATCAGTGATTTTGATTAATGCAGTGGTAGTGCTGTGACCCGGACGAAAACCAGATTGTAAAGGATTGAGAAGCTGATTTTTGTAGAGAAAAGAACTCAAATTATTGTGGACTAGACGCTCAAGGACTTTGGAGAGGAATGGCAAAATGGATATAGGACGAAATTCAGTGTAGGAAGAGGGATTCGGTTTCTTAGGTATGGGAATAATCTGAGCATCTTTCCAAGCCTTCGGAAAAGCACCACTGACAATAGAAAAATTAAGGATATGGGAGATGATGTGGAGGATTTCATCAAGGATGGGAATTAACATTTTCCGGCTTACAGCGTCACAACCTACCGCATTAGATGTTATGGATAAGATACTCTTCTTAACATCACAATCAGTGAATTGATCAATTACAAATGGTGAGTAGTGAGGAGCAGGAAGTGACGAGAGATAATTTAAAGTTTTGATTTTTACGGTCCGATCGAAGTTGGACGAATACGTGAAATGTGCGTTTAAAGCATTGACATCTAATTTACTAGAAATAGTAGTTTGGCGCGATTTTCCGATCCCCATAGAATTAAAAAACTTCCATACCTTTCCTGGGTCTCCATTTTCAATAGAATCATGAATGTAGTGGCGTTGAGCGTTCCTACACACCTTATTGCAGTGATTGCGAATTATGACGTATTTTTCCCAGTTTGAAGTGGTGGGTCGACGCTTATACCTTGTCTTAGCAGTTTCTTTTTGTCCAATAATTTTCTTAATATCGTCAGTTAGCCAAGGTGATGGATAATGTTTCAGTTTAACAGCGCGAATAGGGGCGTGTACATCATACAGTTGAAACAATTCCTTGGTAAATATATCAAGTTTAATATCTACCGAGTCACTAGCAAGGAGAGTAGTCCAGTCAATTTTGCAGGCGTCTTCGCAAAGTTTATCGACATTCATTCCACCAAAATTACGTTGCTGAAGGACTTTAGGCTTAGCTTTAGGCGGACGAACTTTATAGGATATGTAGATCGCGTCATGGTAGGAGAAGCCATCAGCAGGACACTGACCATGCCTTGCGACACGGTCCAAGGAAGAAACAAATATTAGGTCGAGGAGGGAGGGAGTGCAGTTTGGGAAGTGGTGAGTGGCATTCAGAGTGGGCATAGACAAATTTGTAGAACGTAGGACAGAAAGAAGGGACAGAGAGCGGGAGTCATTTTTAAGGATGCAGGTGTTAAAATCACCCATGATGATGGTGTGGCTGTAGGAAGGAAGTAACGTCTCTAGGGTGGTTTCAAGGGAGGAGAAATAGTCTACACGACAGGATGGGGAATAATAAACTCCAAGAAGTGTTTTAGAGTGATGAAGATTAATTTCTAAAAACAAATGCTCACCAGCGCTCGATGGTGGTGGTTGTGGCGACATGCTAACAACTGTAAAAGGAATCTGTGTGCGAAGATAGATGGCCACCCCACCGCCAGAACCAGTTGATCGGTCGTTTCTTATAAGTTGGAAGCCATTGAGGGAGTAAGAGGAAGAAGGTAGGGAAGGCTTTAGCCAAGATTCAGAGACGAGGATAGCGTGAATGTTTCTGCTGTCAAAACTGACTAAGAGATCAGTGAAATGAGCCGGAATGCTTTGGGCATTAATATGGACGACATTAAAATTATTTGCGAGATCGGAAAAATTTGCCTCAAGAGTTTCACCTAGTGTAGGCATGCTCATAAAACTGTCACTACTAAATGATGCGAAACTATCAGAGTCACTGCCATTATTCATTGTAATATGTCTATATACAAAATTAATAATAATTTATATGATAAAATAAATACAATAATAATATAAAATATAAGGTAAAATATAATTAAAATACTTAAACTAAAATATATTAAACTTTAAAAAAAAAAAAGAAAAACAATAACGCGTACAATATACTGTTCACCCGCCAGTTTAAAATAAGAGGATTAATTACACTTCAATATACTTATCATATACAAAGTATTAAAGAGAAATTAAATACTAAGTACGAAGCTGGTACTCATCACTAGATAATAACATAAACACAAAGCCAATAAAAAAAAAAAGAATCAATCTATCAACAAGTGACGTTTGTAAATATTTATCTCTAAATTTATCTAGTCTATGTTAACTAGTTACAATTGACCTTTAGAGTGCGTTCCAAAACCAGGTGAAGCCAAGTAGACAGCGTAAGATAGCTTTCTAATTGGTGTAAATTAACTATAGTTTAACAAAACTAACCAATGGTGAAAGCGCTTCTTAATAACGACCAATAGTGAGCTACCATTTACTCTATCCCGAGTAAATTGAGATCGTTTTGGAACGCACCCCTAGACATATTCTTTCTAATCTGTGCAATTGACAAACATGTATCTCTAATTAGTCTGTAAACATAACTTTTAGCAAATTAAAAATAGAGGGTTTAGTTAGTTTACTTATTTACAATACTGAGCCTTTAGACAACATGCTCACGCTTACAAGCGAGTCGGTTTGTCTAATCGCTAACGCTTCAGCGATAGCGATTATCGTTTGGTAGCCAAAGTGACAGTAACGTAGCGATCGCTTAATCGAGGCGTCGTATCGATAAGTCAAAATTTTTGTCTATAGTTAGCGAGAGAAGAAATGTCAAAAATTGAAAATGACAAACTAACATAACCTAAATAAATTAAATTTATTTCATGAAGAGTTTTCGGCGTTTTCGCCACTTTGAATCTACTTATGAGTCCCATCGGTGGTTTGGTGGTTTACGATAATGTACCACACCACAAGTGTTGCGTACCGACCGAAGTGGACCTATAAGTTTCATCAATTTCATAGAATCATTTCTATTTTCTATGAAAAGACATACCTAGGTTATAGTTCCTAGTGAAAAAACCATAAAACATGCATCTACCTACGTGCCCTATATAAACATTTTGAGAAAAAAATTGTCATGGAGATAAATTGAAGAGTGGTGCTTGTCCATCTTTATTTTTGAAACTCGAGATATCTTACCATGAACTGTTGAATACTGAGGAATACCATCAACTGTTCCCACAGAAATAGGTAATATTTTATTAACATTTGTCTATCTAACAATACATATATTCTTATTAACCATTATTTTAGTTACAAATTTAATTAAATTTGTACATTGCAAAAGTTAAGCCAAGATGACTTTGATGACTACGTCTCTTAATGATATATTTTTATTTCATTTTCAGATCAATTCAGTGATAAGAGTTACTCGAGAAAGCGTCATGATCATTCTTTTGCACCTTATGAGCGAAAACCACATAAGATAGCTTGTCTAGAAGTTTCTGGTATTTGTATTATGTGTTTTTAATATTTTATGAGATTTCTCAAAAGACAGGAATAATTATGATTATTTCATTCTGTATGTGGTCTTGATCGCAGTTTAAAATCAGTATGTACCTACATCTTGAATCAGAAAGCTCCACACAGCACTTTCTATTAGGTTTATCAAGTTACCCAATATTCTAAGCCATTACCTAATTAATCTAAGCAATCTGTAAGCAATCTAAATTAACCACTCCACCACAACAGCATCAAATTAACGTCTAGTTATACAGAATTTCTGAGTGATTATCTTTTTCTCTCTAGATAAAAAGGTTTAATCAATTTTCTGTGAATTAGTGTAGAATTAGTATATAAATTATTAGGAAAATAAATCCTGTAATTTTCAACCTAAAGTTAAAATGCTTATTTTATTTTTCAGATGATCATCAGCAAACCAATTGACAAATTACCATTATAATTATTTAATGAGTTACTGTAACACCTACAGTTGCATCAGGTGAAATACTGGGTCAGGAAAAATATGTAAGCAGTATTATTCTTTGAAATGGCCCTGGAAACTGACATATACAACAAGCAAGGATGACATTGTTGGATTTGTAGACTTGAATGAAAAATCGAGTAACTTTACTGACCATGTTAGCTTTATGTAAAAAATAAATAAAAGATTAATGTAATTGTTTTATTTTATCAAAACTAGGAATCTTCAATCCTGGAGGAATAAAACTTTGAATAATGAGGAACAGAAAATCTAATTAATGTTTCCTGTTGCTCAAAATTAAAAGTTACATAAAATTAAATAAATTAACATTATAAAACTTTTATTTAATGATTCTTCTTAACAGCTCGTCGTCATGGATGTTTGTGCATCAATATAACATCAGTTTCACTGCACAAAATCCATTCCGAAACAATTTTTACTATCGAGTCAAAAAATCTACATCCGGAAGATATAGATTCACGCTATACACCACGCATTCACAATGTTCATACAAAAACATCAACAAATAGTTTTATGTACATACATACAAATACCTTAGGTCTGTTCTTTTAGGGGGCGAATGATCTGTTTCATACAAATAAATCCCTAACATGAAAACTTTCACAAGCACACAAATAGTTTTGATTGTAAAATAATGTGAAATTGTTGTTAAGTTCCATAGGCATTTCTTTTGTCACCAGTGTTCAAAATGTGGAATATGTAAATCTATCTCCAAATAATAAATCAATCAGCCATTTTATTAAAGTTTTCTATTAGTTTCACAGATTAGAGAGTCTAGTTTTTAGTCTCAAATATGTTTTGGGTGCATGAGATACACTCATTGTTACGGGCAGCCCACAACAAATTAAGATAATGTATTTTTAAATGATAACCTAAGCAAACAATTCATCATCATAACATAACAGCCTTTTTAATTACACTCACTGGACACAGGCCTCTCCTTGTTATCTGAGAAGGTTTAGGCAGTAGTTCACCACACTTGCCCCTATGCAGATTGGTGGACAGCATATAAGGTGATCAATACCCCTTATCTGATCCATTAGCTTCCTTCTACGACGCCTATTTATAGATATAGGGTTGGTGGTGCTATTCTACTCTGCCAGCATGACACGGTCATGAGAATAACTATTACATATAAACTTTAATATACAACCACTGTGTACAAATAATGTATATTCTTACTAAAAAATACAACTATTCAATTTCAAACCCATTTAATACCGAAAATGTTTTACATTATAATCTAAATTTATTACAGTATTAACACTATTTTGATTATTGTTTTTATTTTTCGGTGTGTCCTCCTGACACGTAGGCCTCATCCAGCCTTTTCCATAGGTACTAATCTAATCTGTTCTTGGCCAACCATAACCACAAAGGCTCTGCTACCCTCTTAATGTCATCTGACCATCTCCTCTTCTGTCTGCCCTTTTTCCTCTTACATTGATACCTGAATGGGTCCCCCATTCAGTAACATCTCTTGTCCACTTCTGTATGTTATTTCTAAGTATGGGCTCCGTCCATTTCCACTTTAATTTCTTTATCTTTTCCACTGTATCCTCCAGCTGTGTTAAGGGCTATTGCTTTGATTTTCTGTCCTTCCTTCCATAAAAGTATATCCCAGAATGCACCTCTACAAACTTTAATAACACTATATTACGCCTACGTAGCGTATGAAATAATAAAAACTATTTTTTTTGCTGATATTTTAATCAATAACGTTTTTCACAAGCGTTTTCTACATGGTCTCGGCGATCGAAAGCCAAGCGATCGACCGAAACGCTAGTTTGTCGGTTTCGAGTCTCAAAGCTGCATGTTGGCTACGTATTGTATGGGAAGTTAGCGAGCGACGCCTTCTATTGCTTGCGTTTCGGTTCAATAGAAACGCAAAATGACATTTGGCTAGCAATTTTCGACTCGATTATTTTGATGACGTCACTTTTCGATTGCTTATGTCAATCCCATACATTTTTTGACTTAGCGATTGCGAGAGCGATTGTCGAAATGCATGTTGTCTAAAGCCCCTGAAAAGTGATAGAAAAAAAAGAAGATTATAAAACAAGATTTAAAGAGATAGATCCGTGGAGAAAATAAGATAAACAATCTCACTTTTTGGTTGCTGCCAAACGCTTCGTCCTTGGTGGTTGAGTCTTCGTTGTTGTTATCTGTTTTGTCGAAAGCTGTTCAATATTATTAAGCTCGCTAATTGTGACGACACGGTGGCGAGAACCATCAGAACCAAGTACATACACAAAGCCTTCCTTGGTCCAACAATTGTTCAAGCCAAATCTCTCACGCGCCTTCATAAACGTCTCGTGACGAGTTTGTGTTAGAAATTCCGATAAAGTTACACCAGAACCCTTAAGCTTCGACTTGGCATACCACACCTTATCACGGACCATCCGTTCCACAAACTTCACCAATATTGGGCGAGGTTTATCAGCATCAGAGGCTCGTCCCATCCTGTGGCATCTTTTAATATTGTGGGTATTAAAGTTTGCAATCTTCAATTTTTGAACTATGATGTCTGCCACCAAGCCCCGCATATCCTCAGTCTTGCTTTCTGCTACACCGTGGAGGAGAAGAATTTTTCTACGGCCCTGCATCTCCAGTCTATCGACACTCTTTGCCATTAACTCCAGCTGTGATTGTAGCAAGTTCAACGCCTCGACAATGGATGTTTTAAAATTAGCAAAATCTGCAGCCAAACCGGATGTAGATTCAGCTGAAGAGGATGATGAAGTTGGCACCTTCAGCTCAGCTTCAAAAGCTGCCATTCGGGTAGCGAATAATGACTTCATATTGGAGAGTGATTGCTGCATTTCTTCCATTTTGTTATAGAGTGTATAAAAGATATTGTGTAATAGGAAATAACACTTGGCGGGTGAGTGCACTATATTAGCATGTAGTAAGAATAATAAATAATTAAAAACACTTGATTAAATATTAAATAAATAAAATTTATCTGAGGAGCTAAAATTTCTTGTCTGCCTTACTCAACTACCCCCAAAAAAAAAAAAAAAAAAAAAAAAAAAAAAAAAAAAAAAAAAAAAAAAAAAGTTTTTAGTGCTCTGAATTGAGGAAGTACAAACGACAGCAGATCAGGCTGCTCAAGACTCGTGTTTTTCAATTTTCAACCTTATTTCATAACCATAGAGTGCAAGTGTTACCAAGAAGGGTTGTGTCAGGCATGCGGCCGACTGAAAAAATCCTATAGCAGTATTCATATTCATTTATTCACTAAAATTTTTCGATATCAAGACATAGGTAAGTACTGTACCGACCCCAAATGAATTGGGAGCAGGGTAGGAGAAACAGGGTCCACGTCCGGAAGCCTCCTCGTGGCGGACCCTGGTTATGTGGTGGGAAAACTTTCTCGGCGGGTGTGTGGCTTTTGATGTCAAGTGTCCTTCGGCATTCGAAGTCACATGCCATCGTCGAGTTGTATTTGTTTTCCCACCACGGCTAGTTCCGGACGGCCCTTTTCAGGGCCACGACCGCGCCTGGGGGCCCCCGGATGCGGTCCGATGGCTGATCTCGGTGTTCTCGTCAGGAGGACGCGCCAGCCGGCCGCCCACAGGGGCTGGCGTCAGTCGGTAGCCCCTGTGGGCTGCTGGCGATCACACTTTCATTTTTCGTTACGACTTATACAATTCTTGTAACGCCTCTAAAATAATTAAAAACAGTTTAAATATTTAGCTGCGTGCCAAAAGTCCGTTAACTCGTTACCATAACCGGCTCAGCGAAACTCCGTGTTCGTTGCTAAGTTATGGTCCGATAAAATTTTACTAACTATGCGAGCTGTTAATTGGCGGTTACTCAAAGGCCGGTTGGCTGCGAAATAGTAACTTTTTATTTAACCTTTTTGTACGGTCTATTGCTTCGCTCACCGGTATCAGATCTGGAGGTTGGTATGATGAGTATATTTGTCCTGTTTGTTGGCACTGAGGATTTATTAAGTACTTTTTAAGTAAGATGCCACTTTTATACACGATGCATTTTAGTGGTGTTCGAGCTGAAGAAGTATTCCTCATTATTAGGTTACAAAATGTATAATATAAAAATAACAAGACACATGGTAGGGGACATTTAAAAAATAAAATAATAAATAAATAAAATAAATGTTTATTCATTCCATATGAAGGCTTAACAATTAGTTGTTGACTTCTTCTATTAGGTACAAAATAAGCACCTGTGTCAGAAAAAGCCACTCTTCCTTAGCCAAAAGTCGTAACTATTACCTTAAATCCTAGTACATCATAGATACCAACATTTATTTAAACTAAAAATTTTATTTGTCAGTTTTACACATTTACTCTGTCAGTCTCAACAAAGTCCACTAGGGCGACACACCTGTGGACACATATCATTCACTCCCGAATGTTTGCGAAGGACGATAGCCGATAATGCCCGATTACCTACATCTGCGTGTATTTTTACCGAGGTCGGTCGAGCGGTCGAGCTCGAGATCATTCAGATGAGTATTATCATAATTATAAACTCACTTTTATAACTTGTTCATTTTACTTCTTACGGCGACTAAATCTCGTAAATTCACACAGGCTGGCAACATGGCACTACATTAAAGTACTTACTGCATGGCCCATATTGCCAGATGTGGCTTTCATCATCATAAAAGCCTTTATTAGACCCACTGCTGGGACGCAAGGCCTCTTGTCATCGAAGGAGGTTTAGGCAGTAGTACACCACGCTTGCAATGCGGATTGGCGGACGGTCAAAATCTCGAGGTCGATTTTTTTTACGATTACAAGACTTCCTTTATACTACGTATACGAGAAAGTAAAAATATTTTTGGACTCGGGAGGTCCAAAACGTGTAAATCCGTCAAAATCTCGAGGTCGAATTTTTTCACAATTACAAGACTTCCTCTATAGGTACTACATTACGAGAAAGTAAAAAAATTAAGACAATTCAGCGACATTAATATTTAAAAAACATTATGAGTAAGTATATCGTATCCTTAAAAACTTATGTGGGTAACGTCTCAGCTTATAATGTAAGAATGATGTTTCCCACACTCTAAAATATTGGATGAACCCAAAATATTCTGCTTTGTGTTCGTCTTCTTTTTAGTAACATAAGAAGTAGTGCGTTCTTTTTCCGCATTTTCAGGCAGACGTTACCGTGCTAGCAACACTGTCACCGACTAAGTTGTGGCCATTGTGGCGAGTCTGCGGCCTATAGCCAATATTGTGAAGTTGTACGACTAAATTGTGGATGCACGCAATTTAGTTGTACGATAGTTGGCCAACTAAATTGTATGGTCTGCGTTAGCTCTAACGTGATCAATACCCCTTTGCTGATCCATTAGTCGCCTTCTACGACACCCATTAGAGGATATGGGGTGATGCTATTCTACTCTGCCGGCATCACATGGCTTTATGTGTAAACAGATGTTACTTAAGGCTCTGCTACCTTCTGTTACCTTTCGGGATTTTGATCGTGATCGTTTTTTTTTAAAGCTTTTATTTAACTTGCAATGTAGGTATGTTTGTTCGGGTGGAATCTTGCAACTCGATTTTGAAGCAGATTTCTGCAAGCGATTTAGCTGAAATTTTGTATACTCGTTAAGTTTCGATGACAATACACAATAAGCTGTGTGACGTCATTCTAAATCCAATATGGCGGAGCATCCAAGATGGCGGTAGAGTCACTTTTAATGCATTTCTACATTAGTATCAAATGAAAGGGTTTACTGAGAAGAATACGAATATCGACTAAAAAAAGTAAAAAAAAATAACTAGAAAAAAATATTTCTGAAAAAAAAACTTTTGTTTTTAATTAAATGCACTAAAATTATAAAAATAAATTTTAAATAGCAATAAAAGCTTGTCGCGAGATTTACTTCGATCTATCATTTATCTTAATCACAAGTTAATCTCGCGACAAGCTGTTATTGCTATTGAAAATTTATTTTTATAATTTTAGTGCATTTAATTGAAAATAAAAGTTTTTTTTTCAGAATTTCCTTTTTCTAGTTGTTTTTTTGTGTTAAATGGTTGCAAGCATACGGTCGTCACCGTAGACTATACACGCTTGCAACACTGACGTCACACACACACTGCCAACCATCGTCACCTTCCCTGCCGTGGGTCTCTGGCGACCTTACTTACCTACATGTATGTAGGTAAGTATCTCCTATTAAGAATGTGTGAAACCGGCCTTTAATATACATAATCTATTGAAACAGATTTCCGGCGTGGTTTTATTTATTCACTTTCATTTGCCTGTTATCTAACATCTGGGTACTTACGTGTATTATTCAGCAATTAATGGATACTATTAGGTATTAATTAATCAGGAAATGTGTAAGCGGATAATTTACATTTAGACAAACATGCTACTTGGTAGGTACATACCTACTTAATAGGTGCATAACTGCACAATATGGTGGACGACGAATTTTTTAAAAATAACTTATTAGGAAGTTGTGTTTGAAATTTATAGGTACCAAATTAAATAGAAAACGGCTACTTTTAAATAGAAAACTCTACTAAGTGGTCGATATCAGGCGTAATGACCCAATGACCCGATAAACCAGAGACAATTGAACACCTGAAAATCAACAGTCGAAGAGTTATTAGCGAAATACGGCCACAAATGCTGCGAAAAGTTTGTGAAAATCGGTGTTCCAGATTGTGCCCTGTACGCGCCAGCCGTGGCGGCCACATGGCCGAAATCTTATTTAAAAAAACATTATTGTCATAAAATTTTCTATCAAATAAAGCCAGTTTCACTGATATTAAAAATATATTTCTTTGTTTTATTATGATTTAAACTTGTGTAACCCTATAAAAACACCCTTTGACTATCTTGTAAAAAAAAATCAATAACAATCAGTCATCTCGCGGCGCGGTGGCTGTTAATTTATCAGAGCGCTTGTTCTCCGTATAATTCGGAATATATCATAGTGTCAATGCATTCGCAAAGGTCAGGTGAACTTCACCGCACTCGACCTTTATGATACCCCAGCAACATTGAAACACGCCCCACCCCCTGTGACAGCGTTACCGCGCAGACGGGTTTTTTATTTTGACGGGTTCTGTCTGCCAAGCGAAGCCTCGGCCACCTCCGGCCTAGTGAATGCAAGTAACGATCACCGCCGAACATTCACGACGAGTCGTCGGGCTACCGACGTTATAAATAGGCGTCAATCGGGAAACGGCGCTTTAGTGCAATCAAGTCATATTCAAGTGAGTCGCGTGGTATCGCTTAACCAATTCGTTAACCAAAACATTGCAAGTGTTATGTGAATCGGTCATCCGTTGAACTGAAACAGTGAAATGCCTACCGACATTATGTCAGTAACCTGCCGTTCGGAGCACTTCGGCCGGGGCTTCGGCAGGAAGACTAGCGATGCTGAAGTGAAGTCAGGATTTCTGGTGCTATTGGGGCCTGGAGGCATGAGGCAGGACGTCCGCGTGGTGGTTTACCGGACATCGTTGGAGCACTTCGCTGTTATCTACCCTAGGAAGAGACTAAGCAAGCCAATTGGTGTGGTGAACCTTCGGAACACAGCTGTGGAACGAGCGGAAGCCAGCAGCGGTTTCGTGGTCAGACAGAAAGGGTACGACAATACGATATCGGCAAAGTTCTTGTGCGCAGAGCGAGACGTCGAGTCCTGGCTTATAGCGTTCACATCACGGTCTTCCATCTGTCAAAACCTGGCCAGCCTGCCGGTCCTCATGGAGGGCGAAGAGAGCTAAATGTGTTATCTAATAGCGGCGAGACCGAGTGATTGATTTGTCGATTCGCGAGCGCGAATCAGTGAGGCACCGAAACGAGGTTACATTTGTTTTGCAATGAGCTGCTAAAAAGTGAAAGCAAGTTTGCTCGAAAGTGTTCTCCGTATTGTTATACCATGATATTCGTGATTCATCCGAAATGATTAGAGTTGCTCGACAACACGATTGTTTCGTTTTTTTTAAGTTTTGTGGAAATGACATTATACCTACGGTTCTGTGGAAAAAGTGCTACTGTTTATGTAGTCTATTATGTGATATGTGTTCATTAACCAAGTGAAGACATATTCACACAATAACATCAGATTTGGCTTGATTGTTAATTGGTATTGGTATGTGATTCTTCTGTTACCCTACTGAAGGATTTATTAAAAAAAAAGGATTTTAGAACTATTCTAAAATTATCTTTGTTCATTCAAAAAATAATTATGATCGGTAATTCGGTATGGAAGAGCCTTAAAATCTGACAATGAGCTTATTCAGTAAAAACTGAAGCGTTTGGGATTGGTAATGTGCCACAGTACCTACTTGTGTCAACTTGTAAATATGTTTAAAAATAATATTAAATGTAATAATAACCGTATTTGTATCCAAATAAAACCCTATTTCTTTAAGGACTTTGTAAATAAATTACATGTTTTATACTTGCTGCATGTTGTAGCGAAATAGTCCTCTATAACAACTTCTGTATCAACATACCTAATAGGTACCAATTGATTACCTACGTGTCTATATTAAAGAATACCAATTAAATAAGCTTGAGTATTTTATTTATTACTTAGTAATTCTGTCCATCCAAAGGTTGTCTGGAAGAGATCGCTCTTAATAATAAGATCGCCCATTGTGCATTGTAATGGAAATTATTGTCATGTATGTAATCTTTTCGATCTTTCTTTCGCATTAAATCTAAAAGCGTCGGTGGAGTAGTGCGTAGAGCGTCGTCTCCTACCCGGGAAGCACTGGTTCGATCCCCGCCACGTACCAATGTGTTTTCAAAATTTGAAATCATATGTACGTTTAATCGACGCTTTAACGGTGAAGGAAAACATCGATAGGAAACCTGCACACACCTATGAAGAAATTCTTAGGTTGTGTGTGAAGTCGACCAACCCGCACTTGGCCAGCGTGGTTGACTAAGGCCTAGTCGACCCTAATGTGGGGTAGGCTCGAGCCCCTCGGTGGGGACCATTATATGAGCTGTTGATGATGATGATGATGATGTAATCTTTGATATTTGTGTCGATGTGCAATAAAGTTTAATTCTATTCTACGCCAGTGACCTTGTAATGCGATGATCTACAAGGGGTCCATAAACTCCCTCAGTCGGCTTTTACAACCCCCCACGGGTTGAAAAGGGTTAAGTAGTCGGAATCGTGACCGCGATTACCGGGAACTACCTACACGTACAAATATTATTATAGGTACCTATTTATTATGCTACGGCCGCACACATCGCGATAACATTCGTGCGATAATCTTCGCCTTCGGCCTACCGCGAATGTGCATGACCACACCTTGCGCGCTGTAAAGTCTGTCGCGATGTGATCACGATGTTACGCAAAAAACAAAATGGACGCCGCAGTCGGCCTACATTTTAGGGCAATTATTTTTTATACTGTCAGGAATTATTGTTTAAGAAAAAAGCAAGACTAAACATTAAACAATATTGACTCACAATCCTAATTGCTAATAAGTTCTAAAATCCTGTCGTTATTCCAATTCATGGTAGAAAACGAATTTAAAACAATACGTCCGATGCGCACGATGTCTGTGCGCCGACTAAAGACCACGAAAGTGTGGCCACGCAAGCGAAGGACATCGCGATAAAAACGCTTTGATGTGCGCCAGTTTACCGACAGCGGCGCGATGTCCTTGCGACTTCGCACGAAGTGGCGAAGTATTCGCGAATACTTGGCTAGACACATCTCGATGTCGCGAATATTGGCGACATCGCGATGTGTGCGGCCGCAGCATTAGTATTCATTTTGTTGTTTCGTTTCAAGACCGTGTATTCAGAGGAATGGTTTGGAAATTAGAAGTTAAGGAAGGAAATCTTACGCAGTTTCAATTAGCGATTTCCTTTTCTATCGTAGCAAATTAAAACGTTTAGATTTTAAATATTTTAAATCTAGTTGAACCAACAGTAGGTTAGCTTTTCGTTACGAAGATCGCAAGACCGTCCGCGGCACCATAAAGCTAATCAAAATGAAAAAGTATTACACTTATAATATTTATTGGCACTCAAATATCAAATCTATTTGACTTTAAATTTCGAGATACATTTAATTTTTATCTAATTACAGTTCATCTTTAACTAACTTCAACATCTCGTCTTCTTCGTCAGTCCAATCGTCAGGTTTCGAGCTCATCTGTCCCAACGCTTCCATTCTCCTCTCCATTGTAACCTTATCTAATATATGTTCCATCTTCATATGCATACAGTCGTTAAAAACTGACGCGTATTCACATATCTCGAAGATAGTTTGCACTACATCAGCGCATTCGTCGACAGCACGTGTCAGTCTATCCATAACTTCACTATCATCACCATACACTCCACGATTAGCCTCCAAGAGTTGGTGGACATCGACTTTATTGTTCCTTATAATAGAGTTTCTTTTTAATATGCACGCCACAAAACATTTTCCTTGCATTGACGATTGGGGTATTCGCTTGAGAAAATTCTCAACATCTACCATTGATGCCTTTACTTGACGCGCGCACTCCGAAAGATTTTTCCTAAACGGCTCTACTTCGTCATTAAGTCTGCTTATCTTCTGAACGTGTTCCTCTTTGGACATCGGCTTGAATGACGTCCCAAGATAAAAAGCAGAGCCGAATAGCAACAACAGTGTGATAGTGACGAAATCTGCGAAAGTTTTATTCATTTTGTTTTTTGAGTTCCGCGGCCTCTTCGCTCTGTTACACTTCATTGTGTGCTGTTATTTTTGCGTTTAATTGATCGTTAGCATGTTAACTTTTTATTGTTAGGCTTATGACGTGTTTTTTCAATACTGGACTAAACGGCATCACCATTATCGTACGCTAAAAAGTACTCGTGAACTAGATTTGGACTTAATTGATTTAAGGAATGTTTTTAATCGCTTTACCGAGCTTAAGATTTTTGATTACTTTATTTTCCGCCTCTTATTTTCTATTCGCTCGTCCACCGTTGTTAGTAGAGGTACCTACTAGGTTCGATCTTTTCCCTAAGATCAGGCAGCCACCCACCCAGTGGCGTAACTATACCATGTGGGGCCCGTGGCAAATTCATATACACCCCCCCAGCCCCAAACCTAATTTTGAAATTTTTCGTTCCTTAAATTTAAAAATGTCAGTGACACTACCGGGGCCCCTATTCCTCGAAGGGCTCGTGGCATTTTGCCAGCCATGCCACCCTATAGTTACGCCACTGCACCCACCCATAAAACTAAGCCCAAAATAATAACATTTTTATTTATTTTATTTGTACTCCATTTAGTCGGTGACAGGGTTGTTTTATGTAAAGGTACCATATCCTACATTATATACCTACCTATTACGAGCAGAGCTATTTTATGTAGTTTTCGCTAAATAAAGGAAAAAGAAAACTCGCCTGCGCGGAAGTGACACTGATTCACGTTAGTGACATATTTTTACAACTAAAGTTGAATAAAACTGCTTTTTTCATGATATTTTTATTAATGTAGGTAATCATTTAGTTATTTAATAAAAAATTTGGCTTTCCTTTAGGTGTTATAATTTTTGTAAGGGGCCATCCATAAATTACGTCACACGAATTTTAGGACTTTTTAACCCCTCCCCCCGTCCTTGTCACAGGTTGTCACATTTATAGAACCCCTCCCCCCTGATGTGACGTCACACATTTTTTAATTTTATGCATGTATTTAGAAATAATCAAAAGAAAACAGTTATTTTTTTTTTCTTAAACCTACTCAAACCCTTACCAGAACTCTCGTGAATTTTAACATGTAACGTCACAAAGCTTTTTACACCCCCCCCCCCCCCCCCCCCCCCCCCCGCCCCGCCCCGTGTCACACAATGTCACATTCTGGTGATACCCTCCCCCCCCCTTTAACGTGTGACGTAATTTATGGATGACCCCTAATTAACTTATTACAAATTATTAAGGGCGTCACGAAGCACAGTTTGGGAAACCCTGCTATAGCTAATAGTCCTGTTAGCATTTCCACTTTAAATCAGATGAGTTCAATTAGAGATAATAATTACTATGGTTCAACACATCGTTCCTGGTTAACTTCACTGTTCACTTCAAGCTTCGACATTATCCGATGAGATAATAAAACAACTTTTACGGATTTAACTCGCGTGTAATTACATTTTACATGATGTTATTATTGCCCGACGTTTCGTAAAACTTTTCACTACATCAGCGCATTCGTCGTGTTACACAGACTACGTAAAAGTGTTACGAAAGTGTTACACAGACTACGTAGTAGATACTACGTAGCAGTTCCCGCACTTACGGTTCGTTAGTCGTCCCCGAGCCAAGAAATTAGGTAATACTGGAAGTCACATTACAAATAAAAAGTGAAGACAAAAAAATGTCCTTGAAACCGCTTACTTCCTATTTGTCCCATTCTCCCTCTAACACCCATGTATTAGACGGTCACGTGACCGTTGTGATAACGTAACGTACGTACATGAATGATGTACGTACGTTACGTTATCATTACTTGTCCGGAGAGATAGAAAGAGACAGGTAGGAAACGGAAACATTCAAAGGTTATTGGGGTCAAAAAAGTTGCCTTCACTTTTTTATTGGTAAACTGGCTTCCAGTTTTTGCTACAAATTTCTTGCCCCGCACTTACGTCTCCGTACGCGCGCATTTACGTCTCTACGTAGCCGAGCTTATCTCTTCGTCCACGTTTGTCCGTCTCACCCTCCCGCGGCCTGCCTGCAGCATACTACACTGTTGGCAATAGTGCTGTAAAATAAATAAATAGCTATATATAGCGTTTTGTTACATTTGTTAACTGGGACTTCGTACACTACACGTTTGGATTCAAATTAATTGAGCTGGCGCAGGTAAGCGTAAGCGTCTCATCTAGCCGTAGTTGAGTCGACGTACCAGATCTGCTGCTGATCCGCTTTGGTTAGAGTTGATAAGTGAGCTGCGAACATAACGTTACGGTCCCTGGATTTTTATTTATAATAATTCAAAAATATTTTAGAGTGGATTATGTTCACTGCGTGGTGTTATTTTTATGCACAAGAATCCTTGTTGACGATCAATAGTACGTCATCATTGAAATAAAGGTTTACAGCATGGTTCCCTATTTTTTGCATACCATTTTATGTCATAATTTAACATGGCATATTTTTACTTATCCTAATAATTATCCCCTGAAGTGGCTGGCAGCAGTGGCGTAGCGTAGGGGGGGCAGGGGGGGCGGCCCGCCCCGGGCGGCACATTTGAGGGGGCGGCAAAATTTCACAATAAATAAAAAAATTTAAACCATTTCATATTTTTATTGCAACTACAAATTCGGACCATATGAAAAGAGTATGGAATTTTTCGTTAGTTATTCTGTGACGAATTCGGGGAAACCTCTTTCTTTGAATGATATTTTGTAGCACCTGCTGGTAACACCGTCTATTCTGACTTGCGGCGATTCGCCGTAGTTTATTTGTGTTCAGAGGAATATTTTGTGCTTAGATTTTGTGCTTTAATAGTTTATGACTAATAATCAGTGATAATGACTTTGACTATTCAAAGAAAGTTTTATTCTTAGATTACTTTATGATTAGACAAGCCCGTTATTAGAAAGAGATAAATTTATATGCCTCCTGAGTTACGAATTGATTGTTGCTTAGCACTTATTGGCGAGAGCGCGCACCGATACCGATAACAGAGGATATATATACGCGCACTTTTTGTCAATGAAATTGAATGACAAATTGAAATTGTTTTTAAGACAAGAAAAAATACACTGAAAAAATCTACCTGTCCCAGACGGGAATCGAACCCAGCATCCTCCGCAATCCGGGCGGCTGCGTTAACCACTACGCTTGGTGCTTATGTTTTTATGGTAAACATTGTTTCATCAAATCATTGAAATCTAAGATCCGAACGAAATATTTTTGCAAATATTTGACGTTGATGATGAAACTACCTTATAGTGTGGAATAATTTTAACTTTCTCGTTTACGTAGTATAGTTTTACTTTCTCGTACAGTTTTGTAATCAAGCAAAAAGCAGTCAAAAACTTCGATCTCGAGATTTTGACGGATTTAAACACGTTTTGGACCTCCCCGAGTCTAAAAATATTTTTTTTGGAATTATGTGTGTGTCTGTATGTCTGTGCGTCTGTGCGTGTGTCTGTGTTTCTGTGCGTTAGCACGATAACTCGAGTATGCTTTAACTTATTGCAACCAAATTTAACATGCGTATATGACATCCAAATATAAGGTTTCTATCAACTTTTGAGGCGTCGATCACGAAAGTTAAGCAACCAAGTGCGCGGTCGGTACTCAGATGGGTGACCAAAATTTAACATGCATGTATTACATCAAAATTTAAGGTTTCTATCGACTTTTGAGTCGTTTCCGGTTTACGAGAAAGTCAAGAGCCACTCATGTTTTCTTGTCTCTAACACTGATAATGTAATTTGTACACTATTTAAAAACACAAAGACATTTTTTCGAGCGGTAACTTAAAGCTTGCAATGAAGTGCAGTCGATCAGCCCAAAATGTTCGTTTCCAATTCTTTTTTCATTAGTTCCAAACTGAATGTAAATCCGGCAATTGCCTGACTTTTTCGTTGCCATTTTCGAGCGAGTGCAACGCATCTATACTTTTTAAACTTCTTAGTGTGTATTGTAAACTTAGTGTGTATACATAGTAAACATTAAATTGAAATACCTAAATAAGAGGGCGGCAAAATTATCTTCCGCCCCGGGCGGCCGATACCCACGCTACGCCACTGGCTGGCAGACATAATGTCTAACAGTTTATTAGTCCAGTCAACAAGTTCAAAAACGTGAAAAATAGAGATAAAGCTCCTAAAAATATGAGCAATAGCTCATTGGATTCGGAACGACCTCTAGAAAAATGAGTTTTGAGGATTTTACTGCACGTAAAAAATTGCAATTGTTATTAACAAAATAAGATGAAAAAAAAGGAGGTATTTACGTTTTTGTTAATAACTCATAAACTATTAATATTTACGATATTTGGAAAAAAGGTCCTTAAAGAGGAGGAAATTTCCAAAAAAAAAGTTCCAGCTCCCGGAACTCTACCTCTATTATTTATAATTTTAATTTAACGCTGACAATAGGGCTCCGCGCAGCCATTACGGCATGGGCGCACTGCCGTTAAAGACAGTTTCTTACATAAAATTATTTTTTTATAGTAACAAATATGAATTTAAAAATTTAAATAAATTATGGTGTCATCCAGATACTTGAAAGAATATATTCCCGTTGGAAAATTTTTTTTAAATTAATTTTTCAAAAAGTTATGCAATTGTTAATTAACGAATTTTTTTCCTATCTCCGTTTTCATAAATGACGACATAAAAATTTAAATAATAAACCTATAAATTTTTGGCTCTGTGGAGCTCTTCTTATATATATACTTAACAGATCCCGCGATAAAAGTTTATTAAAGTTAATTATTTTGTTTATAACAATTTTTTAAAGTTAACAAAAAATGAAAAGTCTAAGAAATGAGCGGTCCGGGTTCGAGTCCTGGTAGCGACAAATATTTGTGTGATGAACACGAGTATTTGTTGACGAGTCATGGTTGTTTATATATTTATTTAAGTTTATTTATAAAAATATCTAAAAAATATTATGTATATTTAAAAAAAAAACAAAATCCGTTATCTAGTATCCATAACACAAGTTCATAATGATACTTACTTTGGGCTAGATAATTGGTGTGAGCGTGGAAATATATTATTATTATTATTATTAGTTTAAAAAAAAAATTTTAATAACATTTCTTAGACTTTTCATTTTTTGTTAACTTTAAAAAATTGTTATAAACAAAATAATTAACTTTAATAAACTTTTATCGCGGGATCTTGTTAAGTATATATAATGGGTTTTCCAATAGGGACTTGACAGTTTTGAATTTAGTTTGTGAACGCACCTTTTCACTTAACATCGAACTGTCACTGTCAGTTTATTCAGTAGACATAACCTTTTCATCATGGTGAAGTACACGAAAGAACAACGTCTGCAAATATTAAAAATTTACTACAAAAATTCGGAGTCGGTGGCCGCTACTTTAAGAGCGTTAACTCCGATTTTCGGACGTAATTCTCGCCCTAGTAGACAGGCAGTAACAAGTTTAATTAAAAAGTTTGAGTCTACATATTCGTTGTGTGATGTTGCCGTGCCAGTGAGACTACGGGTTGGTCGAAGTATCGAAAATATCGCTGCCGTTGAAACGTCCGTAGCAAATGATCCAAATCAAACAATTCCACGGCGTTCTCAAGAGTTGGGCATCGCCAAGACCACTTTATGGCGAATTTTACGTAAGGATCTTGCTTTACACCCATACAAGATCAGGCTCACTCAAGAATTGAAGCCGATGGACCATTCGAAGCGACGTACGTTCTCCGATTGGGCTCTGGAAAAGATGCGCCAAGATGATCAATTTTATCGCAAAATCATCTTCAGTGACGAAGCTCATTTCTGGCTCAATGGGTTTGTAAATAAACAAAATATGCGGTATTGGGCGGGTGAAAATCCACATGTGCTTAATGAAAAACCACTTCATCCACAAAAGATAACTGTTTGGTGCGGTTTGCATGCCGGCGGCGTCATAGGGCCATATTTTTTCGTCGACGATAGTGGTCGCCACGTTACTGTGAATGGCGATCGTTATCGCGCCATGATTATCGATTATTTTTGGCCCGAATTGGAGTATATGGACTTGGACAGCATGTGGTTTCAACAGGATGGCGCCACAAGCCACACAGCACACGTTACAATCGATTTATTGAAGAACAAGTTTGATGAGCGTGTTATCTCAAGAAATGGACCAGTCGATTGGCCGCCTCGTTCGTGCGATTTAACGCCTCTAGATTTTTTCTTTGGGGCTATGTCAAGTCATTGGTCTATGCTAATAAGCCGACGATGTTGGAAGAGCTCAAAGCCAATATTGAACGCGAAATAGCAGCTGTTTCGGCCGAAATGTGTGGCCGAGTTATGGAAAATTGGGTCCAACGAATCAACAGCTGCAAACGTGCCCGCGGTGGCCATATGAGCGAAGTCGAGTTCCATTCATAAATGTTTTGAATGTACTTGAACCCTATAATAAAGTTTTTGAAATATCTCAAATGGTTTTCATTTTATTTTGAAAAAAAGTTGTCAAGTCCTTATTGGAAAACCCTTTATAAGAAGAGCTCCACAGAGCCAAAAATTTATAGGTTTATTATTTAAATTTTTATGTCGTCCTTTATGAAAACGGAGATAGGAAAAAAATTCGTTAATTAACAATTGCATAACTTTTTGAAAAATTTATTTAAAAATTTTTTTCCAACGGGAATATATTCTTTCAAGTATCTGGATGACATCATAATTTATTTAAATTTTTAAATTCATATTTGTTACTATAAAAAAATAATTTTATGTAAGAAACTGTCTTTAACGGCAGTGCGCCCATGCCGTAATGGCTGCGCGGAGCCCTATTTTCAGCGTTAAATTAAAATTATAAATAATAGAGGTAGAGTTCCGGGAGCTGGAACTTTTTTTTCGGAAATTTCCTCCTCTTTAAGGACCTTTTTTCCAAATATCGTAAATATTAATAGTTTATGAGTTATTAACAAAAACGTAAATACCTCCTTTTTTTCATCTTATTTTGTTAATAACAATTGCAATTTTTTACGTGCAGTAAAATCCTCAAAACTCATTTTTCTAGAGGTCGTTCCGAATCCAATGAGCTATTGCTCATATTTTTAGGAGCTTTATCTCTATTTTTCACGTTTTTGAACTTGTTGACTGGACTATATATCACGCGTGTGGCATGCAGACATATTATGTGTGCCTGTTAATTGCATTTTTTATACTAACCGCGGAGGGGCCCGCCACTCCATACCAAGAAGGTACGCACCAAGATAAAACTAGAAGCCACACTACCAATGAAAAGTGAAAACAAAAAATTGTCGTTGAAACGTCTCAATTCCTATTTGTCTCTTTCTAACCACTACAGCCCCCGTAGCACGGGACGTGGACAAATTCTCCTCGGGGAAAACAAAATAATTTCCTCTCGCTCTAACTCTCACTAAATCCTGAGACGAAATAGTGTCAAGTGGTGGAGAGAGATTTTGTCCACGTCCCGTGCTACGGGGGCAGCACACGTATTAGACGGTCACGTGTCCGTCTAATACGTCATACGTGCGTACGTCATCATATTATTTGTTCGGAGAGTTAGAAAGAGACAGGTAGGAAATGGAAACATTCAAAGGTTACTTTTAGATCTTTTATCTCAACATCGCTATACTCGACTATAGTTAGCAACTTGTCTTATGCTGCGGCCGCACACATCGTGATGTCGCGAATATTCGCGGTATCGCGATGTGTCTAGGCAAGTATTCGCGAATACTTCGGCACTTCGTGCGAAGTCGCAAGGACATCGCGCTGTTGTCGGTAAACTGGCGCACATCAAAGCGTTTTTATCGCGATGTCCTTCGCTTGCGTGGCCACACTTCGTGGTCTTCAGTCGGCGCACAGACATTGTGCGCATCTGACGTATTGGTTTAAATTAGTTTTCTGCCATGGATTGGAATAACGACAGGATTTTAGAACTTATTAGGAGTTATGAGTGTGAGTCAATATTGTTTAGCCTTGCTTTTTTCTTAAACAATAAATTCATGACAGAATAAAAAATGATTTCCCTAAAATATGGGCCGACCGCGGCGTCCATTTTGTTTTTTGCGTAACATCGCGATCACATCGCGACAGACTTTACAGCGCGCAATGTGTGGCCATGCACATTCGCGGTAGGCCGAAGGCGAAGATTATCGCACGAATGTTATCGCGATGTGTGCGGCCGTAGCATTAGTGCATGGCCACACATTGCGCGCTGTAAAGTCTGTCGCGATGTATGCGAAGTGCCGAAGTATGCGCGAGTACTTGGCTAGACACATCGCGAGAACGCGAAAATTCGCGACATCGCGATGTGTGCGGCCGCAGCATAAGACATATCTCTCTAATCTGTGTTTGTCATTCGCGCGAGTGTTGTGAACGTGTTTTGTTTTGGTGCTGTGAGAAAAGTTTTTAAGATAGGTAGGTACGCAAAAACTAATTATTTCTCATTTAGTGATTAAATTACAAATAAATAATTGTATATTATGACTGTGCATTGAGTACATGTTACTTTTAATAATTTGAAGTTTTTTTTTTCTGTCATGGTGCTTAGTAAGAAAATCTTATTTAAGTTTTGATTGGTTTAAGATTACCTAACTTGCACAGGCAGGCAGATTTAGGACCTGCCCAATTTAACATTATAAAACCCCATATAAATAACATTTGTATATTTTGTGGCCTACATGCTGTCGTACGGTGTAGTAAATAGCCCTGAGACACATGCAGATCACAATACATGGGGTGTCCTGACCTATGCAAAACAACATTTAAACATTATAAATAACATAACAAAATATATATGAAACAAGAATGTTACTACAGTAAGCGCAACTAGATATTTGACCGATTACCTACTACAAGAAGCTTATATTTTTATGTATCTTCGTGATCTGCAATAGAATATAAAAAAAACACTCCTCTTTATATTCAAAGATCCATTGTTTTGATTTGCTTCTTCAAGTTTCTTGCTTAGGCATGCTTTCGCAATTAGATTATTTATCGAATGCGTTTGCTAATGTGGTTTTTGGCGCGGAAGCATGACATCAGATATTTTTTATTTTTTTTGGCTGGAAACCATTGTCTGGATGTCAATCTTTATTTCGATAATTCAAAATTGCTTCGGAGTGGATTTCGTGCAGTGAAAGTGGTGTCGTTTCATTGCATAAGCATCCAGTGTTGACGAACAGTTATGAGGAATCATTGAAATAAAGGTTTAAACACCATTTATAAAAACCATTTAAACACTAAAATAGCACTCTAGGATTATTAATAGCGTAAAATAAAATAATTGTAGTAAATAAAGTAGCTATAACGAGTCTTTATTAATTCAAAACTCAAATGTTTGCTCTAATAATTCACACACTTAAACGTCAAATTCGAGTTTGACATTTGCGCACACACTGCACTACCTCTTTTTCGTGTGCACCATTGCCGTGCCGATAGCGCATATTTGCGCAATTTGGACCGCGGTGGTACTCTCATACGTAGTATCCTGTAGTCTGTGGTACGAGTGTTTGGCGGGAAATCATGGCGTCTGGATGTCGATCTTTATTTCGATAATTCAAAATTGCTTCGGAGTGGATTTTGTGCAGTGAAAGTGGTGTCGTTTTGTTGCATAAGCATCCGTGTTGACGAACAGTTATAAGGAATCATTGAAATAAAGGTTTTGTGTATGTGGCGTTGAGAATTGTATAGTGGTTGGAAATCCCCCTGTACAATTCTCATCAGTCACCATCATGAGGTCTATACCATGCATTTCTCGCCAAGCACTCCCTAGATGCATTAAAAAGTGTGGCACCCACATTTTAATGCAAAAATCAAGAAAGAAGATGAAACTGAAGACTTGGCTGTATGGGCTAGATCCCTTTGCCGTCCCGTAACAGGAAAAAATTTAAAAAAAAAGGAACTGTTTGGCGGGAAATCATGGCGTCTGGATGTCGATCTATATTTCGATAATTCAAAATTGCTTCGGAGTGGATTTTGTGCAGTGAAAGTGGTGTCGTTTCTTTGCATAAGCAACCGTGTTGACGAACAGTTATGAGGAATTATTGAAATAAAGGTGTTGTATAAGTGCCGTTGAGAATTGTATGGTGGTTGGAAATCCCACTATACAATTCTCATCAGTCACAGTCATGAGGTCTGTTGCTATGCATTTCTTTCCAAGCACTCCCTAGATGCATTAAAATGTGCGACACCCATATTTTAATGCAAACATCAAGAAAGAAGACATAAATACAGACAGGGCTGTATGGACTTGATATCCTTTGCCCGTCCCGTTAGGGTCAAAAGAAAAAAAAAAGGAGTGTTTGGCGGGTAATCATGGCGTCTAGATGTCAATCTTTATTTCGATAATTCAAAATTGCTTCGGAGTGGATTTTGTGCAGTGAAAGTGGTGTCGTTTTGTTGCATAAGCATCCGTGTTGACGAAGAGTTATAAGGAATCATTGAAATAAAGGTTTTGTGTATGTGGCGTTGAGAATTGTACAGTGGTTGGAAATCCCACTATACAATTCTCTTCAGTCACCATCATGAGGTCTGTACCATGCATTTCTCGCCAAGCACTCCCTAGATGCATTAAAAAGTGTGGCACCCACATTTTAACCCTTTAACGCACACCTTAACTTTTTTTTTAATTCACGACACTTATACGGGAATATATATTCTATGGGGTTATTTATAACTACATGTATTAATATATTTTTAATAAATTTGATATTTTCCGAGAAAATCTAAAAAAAATAGTGGCCAGTATACTGACCACCGACCGTTATGCATCACTAATTATTCCTGGATAATCACTGGCCTGTAAACTGGACACTCATAAAAACTGGTTATTTTTGGTGTAAATTATATAATACAATTAAACGATTGTGTATTTCGTAGACAGTCTTTAATCAGTCTCAAAGGTTTAACATAATTAGAGTACTTTTACAAACAAAATTATAATATTTCTTCGTCGTTGCTAAAAAAACATAACAAAAATAAAATCAACGGGTTTTCTTCTTCAATTATTATCATTCTAATCAACAGTAATCAACAAATAATTGTGAAGTACACAATCAAGAGAAAATAATTTTAAAAATTTACTTTTTCTTTCGTCCTGAACTGTGAAAGGGAACAAAACATTCAACGCATAAGGCGACATTACATGAAACACATTCATATACACTGCGTTTAGGTTTTGATGCAGTGCTGCAATACCTACACCTACGTAAATTTTTCTTAGCAGATTTTATGAGTCTATGATCGCCATCTCCGTCTTCTTGAATAGGATACAAAACTTTAGACTCCCCTATAAGCTCATTAGCTAATTTGCTCCTAAACAGCAAATGGGTTAGAGGTTTTGTTCCACTAGGGTGAGCTTTTCTCCAGGTGTCTTTATAAATTATATAAGAATTGACGATAGCAGCTTCTATTAAGTAGAACCAAATCTTCATCCACCACCGACGTGATTTCCATGAAATATTATATGAAGCCATGTGCTGGTCGAATTTATCAACACCACCCATGTATTTATTATAATCAATAATAGCTGTTGGGCAAGAAACTTGCTCTTTATTGCCTTGCGTGTTAGTGCGGCTAACAAATCCTTTTTTGATAGGGTTATGCATATTCGAAGCAACGCATACAGCTTTTTTCCCTCGGTCTCTCCATTTAGAAACAGATATGTTAGAGTTAGTCATTGCAGAAGCACTATCTCCCAAAGCCATGTTTCTATCAAGCGGAAGTTTGCTAGAGGGAAAAAACTTTCTAGTCGGCATAATTGTTCCAACACCAAAAATGTTTTTGCGAAGCAGTTTGTCCAATAGAGGCAAAGAAGTAAAAAATCGATCAAAGAATATGCAATAGCCAAGGTGTTCAAACATCGAAGCCAACTTCAAAACAATTGTTTCCCCTAAACTCATTTCCCTCTGAACCTCTGGCAGTTTTCCTTCATAGATGTTAAAATTTACCATGTACCCCGTCACGGCGCAACATATTACCCACACTTTGAAACCTCTTTTGATGGGTTTGAGCGGCATATACTGTTTCATTGTCGATCTTCCTTTGAAAGCTATCATGCTTTCATCAATAGATAATTGGCGATGAGGACTGAATGTAGACCCAAAAACATTTGAAAAATGAGTCAGCAAAGGTCGTATCTTGAAGAGTCTATCGAAGCCCACATTACCTCTAGGTATCATATTTTCGTTATCATTTACATGCAAAAAACGCATTATTTTTAAAAATCTGCGCATGCTCATAACCCGGCTTATACGGTCTACGTGAAAGTTTTTATCTTGAGACCAATAAAGGCGCATTGATGGTAAATGATGGAAGCCCATAATAATCAAAATGCCTAAAAAAGTATTCAGATTCTCTTCAGTTAGGTTTAGAATTTGGTGGCACTGTGCGGCGTATCTATTACTTTCTATAATCATGAGGTTATAAAAGAAAGGAGTCAAGAAAAGTTTTAAAATGTTCAATGGTGAGTTTATATCGACCTCGTTATTTATACCTACGTAACTATTGAAAGTACTATTCTTATATTTTGGTGGATTTCTAAATTTTTTATTGCTCCACTTATTCAAGTTTTCAGGGGTACCCTCGGGTGTCTGATCCAGAACTATAGGCGGCGCAAGCAGAGGTGGTGGGGCATGCGGCAATGCAGTTGGCTGTGCAAGCTGTGGTGGAGGTGCTGCTGAAGGAGTTTCCAGAGATATAGATCCGCGAGGGGATTCTGAAGAGGACGATGCTCGGTTACTATAATTACGAGTACTAAAGCTGTTGGTATTCGAGACTACATCATCAAAACAGTCATCAGCGTCGGAATCGCCACCAATATCGGAATGTATCGCCTGGTCATCAGTAACGGCCATAATTTCAGCCCATTGGTCATCATCCATCATCTCCAGATCCTGATAACTAAAGTTCTTTCTAAAACAACAGAAAAACAAGAATGAAAACTTAATGACTCACGATTATTACACTTACCTACAATTCTACGTAAAATGTTTAAAAAAATAACCTAAACAATTACGTAAATAGGTTATAACTACCGAACCCGATTATTTGTGATTATTATGTTATTATTTTCTAAAAATAGACTATATATCTCTTCTAAAATGATATAGTTTATATGTAAATCAAAATATATATACTTATGAGACTAACCTCAACTCACACGTGTAATATCTAGGTTAGGTTTTTTACTACACCACTCTGATTTTAATTTCATAGAATAACATGTTTTATTTGACGTATTTGATTATATTTGCACATAATAATAAAGTATATACTATAACACAGTCGTTTTACTCACCTAACGTACGAAGACATGTTGTTGCATTGCACTACACTCGGATATTATGTGACGTATGTTTGCGATGACAGCAAATACTAGCGCGGGTGCGCGCAGTGGCCAGTTGACAGGCCACCGTAAAAAAGGGCGCGAATTTAAAATTGCGTTCGACGTTCTTGTAGGCTGGCGAGTTAGAAGGCCAGTGAGCTTCATTGGCTATAGTTTATGATCATAAGGTTCAACATCGTTATAAAAGTTTTTGAATTATCGACCTTAAAGTGACTGTCCAGTTTACTGGCCACTTTGTATGGGCCGTCCTATAAAGGGTTAATGCAAAAATCAAGAAAGAAGATGAAACTAAAGACTTGGCTGTATGGGCTAGATCCCTTTGCCATCCCGTAACAGGGAAAATTTTACAAAAAAAAAAAAAAAGTCTGTGGTACTCTATAATCTGTGTGTGCGTTGTCTTGGACTTTAGACATATACCACAGACATATACTCTCTAATCTGTGGTCTTGGAGTCTGTGCTTGGTGTATTGAGGTGTTTGTTTTCTGGATTTTTGTATAGGATCTTGATTTTTCGTTGTAATTTTTGATTTAAGAGTCACTTGTTTTATTTCTGTTAATATTGTTGTATTTTGAGAAAGGCACGAAGTGTAATAATGTCTGGTCTAGTACTAGGGCTTAATTTATACTATAATCAAAATATTCGTTTTTATCCTTGGTCGAAAGAGTTGCATTGAATTTCGTATTTTTGTTGTTAATTACATATCTTAAATCAGTAAAAGAGACAAATTTGCCTGTAATTTTTGAGTGTATTCGATATATTCTCGTGTTTATGACAGTCTTATTTTTTGTTTCTTTATTTATTTAGTACTGCCACATGATAAGTACATATTCCACAAACTAATTTGCATTACATAAAAAATAACAGTTCTGATACATATCACATTAACGGCGTACATAGCACTCAATATAAAATAGAACAAAAAAATAAGTACATTTATTCCTGGTGTAGAAACAAATATAATTGAAAACTAACTAAATAATTCTGTTTAAAATTTGCTAATACATAATTTGATAATGCTAATAAGTGTTAAGCTACCTTCTTTAGCTACCATCGGAATGAAATAGGGATTTTTTTCAAACGGAAGTCTGGAAAATAATAGGAGCTACAATGTTCTTTCACATGCATACCTTTGAGTACCTAGGTGTTTTTCCGTTCTCCTTAATTATTCGAGGAGGAGAGGCTATCGGGTGGTTTATATCTGGATTGAACTGCTGAGGTGGTGAAAGTGCTGGAGGAGGATCACTTGATGTAGGAAAAGATGATAATGGTTCCGCTTCTGGCACAGCAGGCCTGACTCTGTCCAGACTTACTTCTGTGCTACCCCAATTGAAATCTATCACCACAGTCTAATCTTTTAGTCTAAGAATCCGATAGTACCATAACAAATTGTAAAAACCAGAGAATGGTCAACATCTGAGAAGGTGCAAGACGATTGCCAAATATTAACACATCAGATGTGACAGTTTGTTTGAAAACGAGTCGCCACACTGTGCTCAGCAAAAAATAACAAGCTATTCAACAGACAATGCTTGTTTTGTATTTTCTCAAGTATTTTATGGAAGACTTGGGGTATGGTAGAATCATCTTAACTAAGAATTTTTCTATGAGTTTTGCGGCATCAAGTTCTGGTTGATCATTATTTTCATAATAATTGGTTTTTACTCTCTGACACAATCAAATTGATCTATATTTTTCTATGGTTTTAAATAGTCGCTGAAATAATTCAGTTTATGCTAAACTGTTTAATCTAATTACTGCGTAGATTGTCCCCATGATCAAACTGCTCTGTTTCTATGTTATGTCTTCTTACATAGTCTCGCTTTATGAAAAAAATGATGTGTGTATATGCTGTTTCCTCTTTCCTGGCTTTCATTGTAAAATTTACTGCTTGTAGGATATTACCTTTTCGCTAAGCTCAAAATCAGTTCTAGCAATTCTTACTGTGAGTAGAGGTTACTCTTAATGTGCTAAGCAGATCATTATAATTAAGAGGTAATATGTTGTATGAAGTGACGGTAAGGTCTTTTTTAAATATTTTTACTTGTATACATCTTTTTTATGGAAACTTTTAAGTTGAAAACGTTTACAAAGTTTCCAGTCAATTTGTTGGTTTTATCTCATTTCATAAGTGACCAGGGTAAATAGTACAGGGTAGAGACATAATGCACAGGGGAGGATACTTTATGGACACGAAAGAGAGATAGACATATTAAAAACAGGGTTATTTTTAAGAATCAACTTTATTTATTTTAATTTTAATTTATCATATAATAATAATAATAAAGCCTTTTATTTCCCAAATTTATAAGTTTACATAGTTTTTTTTGTTAGTGTTGTTAGTGTGTATCTTAAAAAGAAATAATTAATAATATTCTCTAAGGTTTGTTGTTTTAGATTTTTGTTGTGTTATTGGTCGTAGATTTGAACCCTTGCTGAGTAAAGGCCTCCTCCAACCTTCTCCAGGTGCCTCTGTTCTGTGCTATGTTCATCCATTCAGTATCTGTTACATGGGTTATGTCGTCTGACCATCTTTTTATAGGTCTACTTACTTTTCGTTTCCCTACTTGGTTGTTAGTTCTGATCACCTGTTATTTTTTGTATGTGCTGAGTGCCCTGCCCATTGCCACTTTAGTTTTAGCGCCTGTGTTAGTGCGTCATCAATTTTCGTAGTCTTCCTTATGGTTACGCTGTTTATTTTATGCTTTTTAGTGATGGTTAGGAGACTTCTGAAAGGCGCGTAGTTGATAAGACCGTCGTTGCCGAACTGAGCGTGGGTGTTCCTATTGGCTATCCAATTAGCTGGGACATTAAGATATCTGTCGAATAGTCCTTGAGATGATGTGGCCTTGTGTCATACAATGCTGCGTGAAACGAGTTGATGGTTCCACGGGCTTCCAAGTCATCTGTTGAACCATTGAGCCACTAGTAGTCTTCGGGATGCAAGACATCTTATATCGCTTGCATTCTCGTAAGCGGCGTTCAACCAGCTCGAAAAGCTCTCTTCTGACCTTGTATGCTCCACATATGAGGCCTTGCTCTGGATCGTCTGGGTCGATGCAATCTTCCACCTCACGGAGTTGATTAGCGATCAACGTTTGAGGACGTCTCCATCCAAGTAAGTTGACTGTGGGTCTTGGAATGGGCGGGGCTTCTTCTTCTTCTTCAAACTCTTCAACAGCTCCACCTTCTTCATCTTCATCTGGTAGACCCTGATCGTCGTCTCTTGGTCTTCTTGCTGCAGCAGCTATCTGTGCTGGCTCCCTTGGCGGAACGGGTGCGAGACCGTCGGGTAACCAGTCTTGATTTGGTTGGTTGCCTCTCTGAGAGGCGTGCAAGTCCTGCAGTACTCGCTCATACAGGACTGATGGTGCCGGGAGGGTTTCATAGAAACCATGAGTGGCCGCGGTAATCCGTCCGAAATCACCATTAGCGTTCAGCTCTCTCGCTCTTAAGAGGTGGCGTACTCCTGTTGAGTCAACATAATCGCCTAATCCCTCCAGATATTCTCCGGCTCCAGAAGCTATAACGGCTGTGGTGTAGCCATCGACAATTCTCACAAGTCTCTAGCGTTCGGCTCTCTCGCTCTTAAGAGGTGGCGTAGTCCTGTTATGTTCGGCACAAGGGTGCCACTACTGGGGCCTTACCACCATCTTTAAAAAAGCGATTTAAATTCCACACGGTTGAGTATTATGTTCGTTAACTGAATCGTATTATTTCGTACTTCAAACGTTCGCATCGAAAGAATAAATGAAAGTTGTCGCTAGTCTATTTTTTTTTATTCTTCCTATTTTTTGGGAAGTAAAGCCAATACAGCTTCGTTATTATTATTTTTTTTCAATAACCTTTTTAATTGAATATTATTTTTGTTTATTTTTCATTTAAAAATACTTTGGTTTATTTGAATTTAATTCTTTTAACACGCTTTTACTAGCTTTATTTTATATATAAGAATAGAATGAAAAGCTTAAAATGACAGATCAGCGTGTCACTCTGAACTGAATCGCTGGCGAGAGTAGCGCCAAAACTGAGTCGCGTAGATAGCATCATAGTACGAATTAACGATTCAATTCAGTTTAGGTCTTAAATTGGATGGCGTTAAAAGATGGTGGTAATGTAGCTGGAGGGCTAAAATCAGTTAATATATGTTAAAAAGATTGTATTATCATTATATAATGTTATTTAGGGTAGGAATATTATGTTTCATACGACACGAGACATCTCTTTTAATGTTAAGCAGTTTTATTTTCCATCAAGAGCTTTTGAAACTGTACATCAAAAAGATTGTGATAATACTCAGTATAATACTATTCCTTTTCAAATTTTTCGTCTAGAAAATATTTTTGTAAGACCTTTTTAATTCTTTACTTAACGCTATAAAAATATTCGTTACTCGAAATATTTTCATGAACTGTATTATTTATCTTGTTTATTTGTATAAAGTCTTTTCGTCAATGTATTACTGGGCTATATTTTTATTTATTCATTCAGAATGTCGTTTGTTTAGTACACACAAAGCTATTAGCAAATGTCGACATGTTTTCTTTGTCAACAGCTGTAAGCAAATATGCCTGTATTTCCAGTTTTTCGCAGTTTTCTTGAACACTTGTTGGCACGGTCCTTGTGGGCAACCTTGCAGCTCTAAAGTTAACGTGCATCAGCGCATGCTTTAGCTCGGTCAACTCGTCACTTATCCCCACAAGCGTAGGAAGGCATCTTACCTTGGGGTCGAGTTGAGATCTTATTATGCGGAGCTGTGAGGCCCACGTCATGTGTGGAGAAGTGAGTTCCCCCATTTTATCCTTAACTTTCTGAAGAACTGAGGGGTCTATGTATTCACGGTGTATTGAAGATTCCGGTAAGAACGACTGTATAATTACTTCATTTCGCATGGATTGTGGAATTTCTACTATGGGGTTTTGGGTTCGTATAAATGTCCGTTCCATTTCTACTCTACCGAATTGGAAAATCATACTAGCCCAATCAATTTTCTTGTAATCCTCTACGCTTTTTAGGTGCTTCCTGCACATTATTGCAATGATTTCTAGAGCTTCAGGTGAAGGTCTTTCAGCATTCTGTATCCACCACTCTATTAGTTCGTACTTGGCGAGTACTCTTCCATGAAGATGTGAGTCACTCTGCCCCAACAAATGAGTAGGTACACTATACTGAACAATGGCACTCTTTTTTACGGCAATTGGAAATTTACAAGCCATGTTTGAAATAGATAGTAGAAATTCTCACAAGTCTCTCCTGATCTAAGGAGGCTGTACCTCGCTTTTGAGCTATTAATGCTAGTTGGTACCAATAAATGATACCGGGATAATAGGCATGGGCTGAGGCTGGTATTGATTTGGCATAGTACTTGTCCACGTCCGAAATCGCTTTGTATTCTGCGTCGACCAGCGCGGTAAATCCCGCGGCATCGGCATTGAACTCTTTGGCTGGATCAGCGCTCACCAGCCCTGTCTCTCCACCCAAAACGAAGGATTCCTTCCGCAGCGGGTCATTTGTAAGTGGTGTCTGTTTTACTTAGTGCTTTAGGTTGAGGAATAACCTTCTTTCCTTTAGGTTTTGTTCTCTGGAAAGGCTTCTTGGGCGGCAGGTCGGCTTTATCCTGCATAGTATCTTCTGGTTTATTTGAGTGCGACGTAGTTGCCCACACGGCAAATCACCTTCACCAAAAAAAAAAAAAACTAATCGACGAAATATTTTTACATTAAACTTTTTACAATAGTCAATTTCAGATGTGCGTGCATAAATATATCATCAAGAATGTTGATAAATTATGTAATTATTATTATCAGACTATTATCATTTTTTTTTAAATATTAATTAAATCAACATTGTCTGCATTATTAATTACAGTGACAAATGGTTTATGGTAACTAAAATAAGACATGGACGTTCGTAGATACGTGGTTCACGAATCTTGAAAATACCGCATCAATGGTTGTACAGTCAGCTTCATAATGATATGAGGTGCCAAGGTGGTCAAAAACATGTAAGGAGCAAAGTTTCAATAATATGTTTGCATTTAAAGTTATCAAAATATTGTGCACAAACAACTAGTCTTATATATCTTCATACCATAAATCTCCAATTACATATACACGATTAAAATGATCTTTTATATGTACGCATCGTAACTGTTCATTGGTATCTAAGCGTTCAGAGTACTCATAAATATCTTCACTTACATAGATTATTCCATTTTCAATAGATTGAAAGTTAGACATTAAGGGCCTTCACAGATTTTTCTTTAAATTGGTATTTTTGCGATTTGTTATGTTTTAATTTAGTTACAATTTTCAGACGGAATATGTGCCACGGGAACTTACCCACGGTAACAACGAATTTTTATGACAACTTCTGTCAGCGATTTTGTGAGCAATTTTGTTAGCAAGTTAATTTCTGCTCGTTCCTTTTTACAGCGACAATCGCTTCGCCCGGGATACAGACCGACTTAAATGATGAGCAACTTTTTGTAGCAACTAGGCGTTTAAGTATTAAACTCTGATTATTTTATATTCTATAACAAAATAGCTCAGCGATTGTCGCTAGTGGACGAACTCCCTAAACGATTTTGAATTAATGTTATCAGAGATCGATAACCCAAGGTAACAAAAATATAACACAACAGAAATAAAAAAGATCATCAATATTATTTTAAATAGTTTAAACTAGAGGAGATAAATAATATTTTAATTGAGACTCTTAGCAGTGTCATAGCAGATGATCGCATTATTGTGAGCAAAAAGAAAGAGAGGAAAAAATTTATGTAGTAATTGCATTGATGATTTAACATACAGAATAATAAAATAATCTAAGCCTATAGTAAAAGTTCTCAAACAATTGTAAATTCAACCTTTCATTTGTGAAAGAAGACACTCAAAAGTTATAATCGGTTAAAGGTGGCCCCTTAATCGTGACTGACAGGTATCCATAACTTATAATCTAGGTAAAATTAACAACTTCTATAAATGACTACTCTTAGTAAAATCGGTTAAAGGTGGCCCCTTAATCGTGACTGACAGGTATCCATATCTTATAATCTAGGTAAAATTAACAACTTCTATAAATGACTACTCTTAGTAAAATATTAGTAAAAATAATTATATTAAATATCACACCTTCCTGTTCACTGAATAAAAAGAAGTAGCATGCAGAAGGTGGTCTCTAGATCGAACGCCATAAGTTCATATTAAGTGGGAACCAAAATAATATTTGAAATACCTAGATTATAAGATATGGATACCTGTCAGTCACGATTAAGGGGCCACCTTTAACCGATTATAAATTTTGAGTGTCTTCTTTTACAAATGAAAGATTGAATTTACAATTGTTTGAGAACTTTTACTATAGGCTGACGCATTCAAAAGCTTAAAATTCCAATGTGGACCCGCAACGGGAACTCAAACGACCAACCCGCACTTGGCCAGCGTGGTTGACTAAGGTCTAATCGCCTCGTCTCTAAATCGAGACCCTCGGTGGAGACATTATATGAGCTGTTGATGATGATTTATTCATGCCCCATGACACACTAAATTCGATTAAATATGCAGCCTTTTATCCAATAACTTATCCAAGTTGCAATAGAAAATAACATATAAATCTGTAAATATTTTCTTTTCATTGATTGATATTTTAATCAGCATTCAATTTCAGCATTTTAGCAATTAATTTTTATTAATAAATATAATTATTTGTAGATTCGGTAAAATTAATACCTTAGATTTAGAGCCCCTGCATTTGTCATATGACATATGCATATGACAGCTCTGGTTAGTTTACCTTTGTTTATAGGAAGGGAGTATATGGACCGTAGTACCCCGAATTAGCGTTTACTTTTCTTTACTACCAAGATATTTTTGATAACTTTGAGTGCTTAGATACCATTGAATAGTTATTCGCAAATATATTATTGGTCATCTTAACACATTACATAATATTGGAATTGTGTTGTTAAGATAATATTGAGTACTCTGGATGGTTACAACAATAAGATACTCTAACAGCACATATAATATTGAATTTTTGTCTGTTAGATAATTTTGATCAGTCTTGACACTCAGATATTTATGAAGCTGACTGTACCATACCTCGTTGTCCCCATTGCTCTATCAGAAACAATATCTAAATTCAGTTCAGATTTTAAAAAATTTACACATTATCATCAGTTGTAAACCAGGAATCATCTATTTTGATATCATAATATCTATATAAAGGTGTCTGGACCAAATATGTTAACCATTGTTTGATAACAGATCTTTTAACTAGTCCATGAAGATAACTTGTTCGGTGAATAAGCTTTCTTTTGATGTGTACATTGATACAAAAATCTTCTTCCTGGCCATCGAGTGGTCGGGGTAAAAGGTTTATCATATTTATGACTGACACAGGTACATTGATTATTTGTCCGGTTATTGCGAACTGACTGTTGAAATGCCGCAATCTACGTATCTGCATAAAAGGGAGCCGTGGTGATATGAATCTTTCAGCAATGATGTCTAATTCTGGTAAGTCCGCTGGTCTCTCTGGATATTTAAAACCATTGAATGTTCCTAACGACGGAATCTTGCCCTTTTTAATACTGACATTGCAAGTCTTACACATCTTGACATCAGGCACGTCGGTAAATGTCTAAACACAAAAATATCATATGATAAAAATTAATAAGGTATTAAATAAATTATAAATAAAGAATTAAAAAAAAAATCTGACCTACCGTAATTTGTTTTAGTAGATTTTCATCATCAGGTTGACCAGTTTTCAGATCATTTAAAAACCATAGACGATCACAAATATTGCAGACGTGACGAAAAGAATTTTTCACAAACAGCTTGTGAAATAGTTTATGCGCTGATTGATGCGCACGATAGCTATTATATGAATGGCTTGAATTCTCTTCTGGTATCACAATATCCTCTAAATTCAAATCATCTTCATTATCAATTTGTTCATCTCCAATGACTGACTCAGCGTACACGCTATCATCAGCATCATGAAGATTTTGCGGTTGCATTGACGCATCAACATCTTCATTTTCTATTGGCTGATTTAATACTTGTTGTATTTCGTCATTTGGCAGATCTGAAGACAGTGTAGGTTGGCTTGGAAGTTGTAGGATTTCATCAAAATTAACTTCTGATGAACGTTGCTTCCGTCTTTTACTCGAAACGTTGACTCTTTTTTGAGGTTTTCGTTTTATTGATGGCCTCGATGGTACAGTTTCGATGACTGCTTCGTGCTCTATGATTCTGGGTCCTATATCAGGACTTGATGGTGGCAACTGTGCAGCAATCACGGGTGCGACGGACCCTGAGGGTTGGTTGATTGCCAGAATATTTTGGGCTTCCTTCATTATTTTTTTTATTCGGTAAGCTCGCTGTCTCTCGGCTGGAGTTTTTGGAGGTTTATATTTTTTCCTAGTAAAAAAATATATAAAAAAATTAGAAAATTTATAAATGCATAATTATAAAAATTTTGATAAAAAAATGTTTTTATAAACATTTTTTTAAAATTACTTATTATAATTATTTTTTTATTTAAAATATATTATCTTGATAATTAACAAAAATGGTTATAAAAAGATAATTATGTCACTAAATCTTTTACGCACAAAAATAAATAGTACATGAAAATTATTTAAATAAGCTAAAAAATAACTTTTCGAAAGAAAATTTTATAAAAACATTATTATAATGAAAAAATATTGTCGATTTTTCTGATAATATTATCGAATTATTGACTAGAATTGTTAATATTTAAAAATTATTATAAAATAAATCTATTATGATTTATTTTATAATAATTTAATTAATTATTTAAACCTGGAAGAATTTATAGACATCGACAAAAAAAATATTTTTTGGTTAGGTTAGAAATTATCTATTTTATGTGGATGCGCTCGATAATTCATATTGGGTTAACACTAGAAGTGCCGAAACATACGACACCCCTAGAACTGCCGCTGTCACAATTTTGTCCCAGTATATTTTTCACGACGTTCATTGCATAAAGTATGAAAATAAAATTAAATCAATTAGTAAGTTACTTGAAACAATGTTTATTTATTTATTTAAATCAAATTAATAATCCTTTTTAAACAAATACGTGACTAATTATAATTATTTTTTTCATAATTTCTCATTATAATCATCACAACTAAAAAAGTAATTAGAAAATGTAATAAATTCAAATAATCTCCAAACTAATAGTTATCAGAATGGCAAATGTTACATAAATAATATTCTTTACCAGTGCATTTATTACAGACAGTTTTTTTTACACATGTGGCACTTCACAGAGGACATATTACTTGTGCATTTTGACTTGATCTGACACCTTGTACGTTTTTCTTGTCTTTCTGGTAGGTTTTCTGGAACTTCTATAGGAATGGCAGTTTTTCTGTTATTCATATACTGCGACCCCAATTCTTCTCCTAGTTGTAACAAAAAGTCTCTACGTTTAATTTTGCTATTATTGATAATTTTATATAATACATGTGCGTTAATGGCTGCCAAATCTAAGAATCTAGAAGCCGCCTTTAGTGTATATTTCCTGCTCATGGAATCTACAACATCTACTCCATACTTCGTGCTGTTGTAGAAAAGCACTGTTTCCGGTTTTCTCTTTGAATTAGCACTTATTGTTATATTTTGATGCATAGTGCTAAGCATTAGAACATTTTTATTTGGCTTAGTCTGATAAACAATCAAAGTTGTGTTGCTAGTTTTTAGGATAGACGTCTTGTATAATTCCACCCTAGCGGTTTTTATGGAAGTAGGAATTTCTCTTCGAACTCTATTTACAGTGCCTACGATACTAGTGTTTTTAGACTTCAAATATCCCGCTAGTACCTTTGTTGACGTACGGTTCCATCAATTTCTTTACTACCCAGTCACCTAAACGCTCGTCATTAGGTTTATGTTCATCTTTTCCAAGGTAAGGGAATGCATTTATTATATAATTTGCATCTTTGTCAACAGCCATCCAAAACTTTTGACCATACTTATCTGGCTTTGAGCTCATGAACTGGGTAAAACAACAACGGCATTTAGATGCAAAAAGCTGTTCGTCAATCGTTATATACGGCCCAGGTATGTAACAAGCTTGTGCATTCGCGATAAACTCATACCAAGTTTGCGAAATCATAGCAAACTTATCATCATTCAGTCTTTGGCGTCTACTAGATTTATGATCAAACGGTAAGTATTTCATTATCTCACGAAAACGATTTCGAGACATTGTTGCCTTTATTATAGGATTACCCCATTTTATCGACCATAATGAATCCAGGTCTAAGTTATGTGCTCCAATTGCACCACGTATGTAAAGTACAGCAATAAATGCCTCCAATTCTTCCATCGTCATATACCAGTCATTATCTTGTAATTCACGTCGCGCCTCTTCCATAGTACACTCTAAGATATGCTGCATCATTTTTGTTGAAACCATTAGTTGCCAAGCACTTTTACACGTTTCATCCACGTTGCGCTTAGCGTGTGGAGTAGGCCCAACGCGATCTCTAAAAACATTTTGGGATTCACACCTACCAGGTGTACTACCAGCTTCAATTACTGTCCAGACAGTACCATCGGGAGACACAAGTGTTGAGCCTAATGTCGTTTCAAAACGAGGGTTTGTCGATGCAGATGGCCGACTGCGACGGCCTCGAACTCCTCGACCTCGAACTCTTCGACCTCCTCCTTGTCTTTGAATTGGCACTTGATCTTGGGTTTCAGTCACGGTGCCCACCAAACTTGTTGCTTCTAAAATATACAAATAATATAAAACAAAACTAACAACACAACAAACTCACGTTATAAGCTAACATAAAAAGCATAAATAACATAAATAAAAATAACACATAACATAAATAACAAAACAAATCATATAGCGATGTATTCTAATAGAGTAAAAAAAATACATACCTTGAGTTATTTCTCCCTGAATAGTGTCATCAGATTCGTCAAAAGAAGAAATGGAACTGTTTTCTAACTCGTAGTCATCGTCTGAATATTCTAAAGGCTCTCCATCTGATTCGTCTTCTAAAATATCATTCAAACTGGACACAACTTCTTGCGGTTTCAATATTTTGCGACGTTGACTAGACATTACTATATTGTGAGAGGTATGCGCTTGTAAAACAAAAACGTGCACTCTTTACGCGAATAGACGAGGAACTGAATTGTAATGATCACTTTTCAACTGTTTAGCCGCCCCTCCCACCCGCGCAACTAGCCAGAGCAATGACCTTTCGTCGAATTACTGCTTAGAATATAGGCGGTACAAAAATGACTCAGCGGCAGTTTTAGGTAAATCTCATATTATTTTATTTACTTTTGTTTTTATTAAATAGAAAACACGTTGAATTTGACAAGTACAATAAATTATGAAAAGTCAAAAAGTTTCACGGTCTTAAGTAGAAAAAATAAAAAGTTATGGACGATTAAACTTGCGGATGGAACAAAAATGGAACGCTGGCGCTTCTAGTGTTAATTATCTAAGGATATCAGTATTTTTGTATGGAGGCTGGTACTTTATCCTAAGTAGGTCTAACCACTGTTAAAGTATACAGGGTTACAGGTTAAGTCGACCTAAATCCTTCAAGAGGTGGTAGTTTTCATCATTCCTGACTAATTTGACTATGGAACCCCATACCCCTTACTTAACCGTTCTCAAGTTATGGGGCTTTAAAGATTTTTTATAAAAAATCCAGATTTTTTTGTCTATTGTCCCCTTTTTTTGTTTTTTACCTCTAATGTTTTTGTTTTTGTATTTTTTGTATGGCAGATTAGTTGCTCCATTATTTTAAACACAAAAACTGTAGGTAACTGTACCAACTGAGTCGTATTAGACGACTAATTGTTAAAAAAAGAAATAAAATTGTGAAAAGTTTTTTTTTCTTTGTAAGATATTTTAAAAAAAGTCTATGACAGTTGTGTTGCAGATGTGCCAAAAAATATCTACGGTTCTTCAGCTTTCCGATAAGGTATAATACAATAGGGTATTATTGGATTTTTTTTAACAAAAACATTGATGATATGCTACTAGATAGTAGTAAAAAATAACGATGCTTAAGCGTCAAATTTAACTTTAGTCAGAAAACAAAATAAAACAATCCAAAATAGGTAACAAATGAGGTTTATAAATCCTTTTACAGTACATGCTCCACATGTCCGCCCCTATTTCGCACACATACACGGATTCTGTGTCTTAAGCCACTTTTCACTACTCCCGTTATTAGTCCTCTTCTTATTTCGTTAGCAGCATCAATAATTTTCTGCTTCAAAACATCAACAGATGTCATTGGGTTAGGTTCATTGTAAACCAAACTTTTCATGTGCCCCCACATATAAAAATCCCTAGGTGTCAAGTCTGGACTTCTAGCTGGCCACGGTGTAGGCCCACCTCTCCCACTTATTTGGATAATTAGTGTCTAGCCATTCTCTGACACTCCTTCTAAAGTGCGCGGGGCACCCGTCGTGCTGAAACCACATGTCTCGAATGAGGTTTAATGGTATGTCGTCGAGCAAATCGGGTAAATCTTCTCAAAAAATTTTCATAGGTCTCACCATTCAAATTTGGAGGTAGAAAGTAAGGCCCAATCAGATGATTTGAAATTATTCCTTCCTTCATTAAGGCTGAAACGTCTCTGTGACCCCTTTACCCTTTTCTTATTAGGATTTCTTCCTGCTTTCGGAGCCCAATAATGGGCGTTATGATAATTGGTTATCCCATCTTTATCAAATTTGGACTCGTCAGTCCACAAGATACTTCGAAAAAACGAAGGATCTTCCAAATCTGCATTCAACATGAACCTGCAGCCTCCTCACAGGATCTCCTTCTTCGATAACATGAACTGTGTCATTACATGTTAAGTTGAAAGACACCGCAGGATTTATGTTGTATGCAGCAGAAACCATTTCCGGGGCATTACTAACGAGCTCCTCGAATAGACTTTGGTTCTGTGAGGCTGTCCAATTTAATTTGTCGGTTTCTAAAGAATTAATGTGGTTATTTGCCTCTTGTAAACATTGCTCCAATTCAGTGATGCGCCTGAGGGCCTGCTCATTCTCATCACTGCATGGGTCGAACCGGTCTACTAAAGATTGCAACTTGTCCTTTTCATCTCTAACTATCAAATTTTAAGTATGCAACTCAGCCATTTCCTTCTTAAGTTTACTGTTGTTGTCTACTGCCTCTAACAGTTCCTTCTCACTGTCATCCCTTTCCCTAAGTAGTTGTTTAACTAACTCCTTGAAAGCCATTAATTCCTGCAAAACCAGGTGGCACTCCTCCTGGCGAGCTAAGGCCTTACGAGTCATCATCGTTAGATACTAATAATATAACCGAAATCAGTAGGTAACACCCAAGAAGTAGTAAAAACAACTAAAAATTGAAGTTACTTATGTCAAGTAACCAACACTTCTAATATCAACAAAGTGTAAAAATAATGATTGGGTTCGAATTAATATTCTACTTTAAATAAATTATAACAAAATTTTACTCACTTTAAGGGAAAACACTGATTGAATACTTTTGTTGTGATAATTCAAATTGTGATGAATCACTTGCCGGTACACACAGTTCATATATTACTAATTACGCACAATTTGATGTCACTAAACACTAATAAAAATTAGAAATTTAAGAATACTGTTTATATTTAGTGAATTAAGGAAATGGGGCCGTTAATATTAATTATTTTTAAAATAAATATGCGGAGCAATTGTAACAGCTGTTTGCGATAGTGTTGCCACAGAGAAAAAAACCTATAATTCTTGAACCAATTGAATTTTGTAGGCTTTTAAACGTAAGTCTTTCTTTAAAATCGAATGTAAAGACGATTTTTTGATGTTCAACGCTTGGCTTCGCTTTCGGATGGATAAAGACGGATTTTGACGAACCGACGCCTCAACTTCTTCAATTGTTTCTTCATAGCGAACTGAACGAGGACGACCAAAGTTTTAAATTTAAACTGTCGCACATGTATTCTGGAACATCCTGATCCATTTCCTAATGCTATCGTCACTTGGCGCGTGGCGAGTACGATATTCCGTACTATACAGACGTTGAGCAGTCGTTATTGAATCACCATTACGATATTACGCTCGTACGCAAAATGCGCGATGCGTTCCCGAGTACTGTTCCATCGTGCGTGACTAAAACTCCACGAAATGGCGGACGCCACGAACCCTTCCCTGCTCCCTTTCGTCGCCCCGTTTCGAATATGGCGGGAAAAAAAATTCCCGAGACTCTTTTTGGACACCTTGTATTTTAAAAACGCGTCCTTTTGTTCCTCAAGACACACTGACACATATTTTTTTACGTTTCGTGGTCATTTTACTCTTAAATTTACAAAAAACTCAAGACAAGCAGGAGAAGCATCTCAAAGAGAAGTAAATTATTTGCAACATTTTTCACAACTACCGTCATTTTATTTATTTTTAGTAAACCTACTTACTTATTGGTATTATTTTATAAATGTTTCATTATAAAATAATACCAATAAATGATATTTGCTCCTTCAACAAATAAGCCAACTTCTTGGTCTTATAACAAACATTATATCTAAGCAGTTAAAATAAGCTCCCTGCGTATTGCTACTTGGAACATTAATGGTCTTGCACCTAACAAACATGAACTCGAATATTTTATAAAATGTAACAGCCTCGATGTAGTCCTAATTTCGGAATCCCACGCCACAGCTGCGAGCTGTATTGACATACCTAACTTTCGCACCTACTTAACCCCCCATCCTGATGGCCGTGCTCATGCGGGCACAGCAATAGTTCTGAAAAATAATATAAAGCACCACTTACTCGATCCCTATGTGACTGAATATCTCCAAGCAACAACGGTTAGTGTGGATGACTCGACTGGTTCTATCAATCTCTCCGCCGTGTACTGTCCGCCCAAACATAGGATTAGTGAGGTTATGTTCTCAAATTTCTTCGCAACACTTGGAAGCCGCTTTGTGGCTGGCGGCGATTGGAATGCTAAGCACGAATACTGGGGATCTAGAGTGACGGTTACTCGTGGACGCGTACTCAAACAGTGTGTCGATAATAATAATCTCACTCCTCTTTCTTCTGGCGAGCCCTCTTATTGGCCTACTGATCCATGCAAAACACCCGACTTGCTTGACTTCTTCATCTGCAAGAATATAGGGCGTCCATATATTTCAATAAAATCTAGTCTTGATGGCTCGTCTGACCACACTCCCGTCATACTTACGGTCAGTTGCTCGGTGAGTGCGACAAGTGATGCCTACGAATCTCTCTACAATCGTAGGACAGACTGGGTGTCATTTCGTGATTATCTGGACCAGCATATTAACCTCAGAATCCCACTTAAAAGCACATATGATGTTGATGCGGCGACTGTTTATATTACTAATGCTATACAAACTGCAGCGTGGATTAATACTCCAGAAGTGAACCAATTCAATCAAAAACCTATTTTGCCTATGGATATAATTAAAAAAATATCGGAAAAACGTCGTCTCAGAAGAATCTGGCAACAGTCTCATTGTCCCTCCGATAAAACTAACTTTAATCGCGCTATTAAAGAATTAAAGAGCCTACTCAAACGCTCTGCTAATGAAGACTTTAACAAAAAACTAGAACAATTGTCGCCAACAGGGCGAGGGGAACGTAATCTCTGGAAAATAACAAAGGATAATAAACAACCTAAACGATTTTCGCACCCTATCAGAAGTGGTTCGACTTGGGCACGCACAAATGGCGAAAAGGCCGAAGCATTTGCCAAACATCTGGCTCTTGTCTTCCAACCCAATGACCCTGTCGGTGATGAGGACAGTGAAATAGAGGATATCCTTAAACAAGACTTCCAGTTATGTCTCCCAATCACTCCAACCACTCCTCGTGAACTCTCTAGAGAGATAACAAAAATGGATTCAAATAAGGCACCGGGGTTTGACCTTATCACACCAAGGGTTCTCAAGGAACTGCCCAAGAAGTGTCTTGTTTTCCTGGCGAACCTGTTCAATAGCACCTACAGACTAAATTACTTCCCTGGTCCCTGGAAAATATCGCAAGTCATAATGATTCTGAAACCGGGAAAACCAGGCAGCGAAACATCTTCCTATCGACCGATAAGCCTAACTCCAGTTTTGTCAAAACTTTGGGAGAGAGTGTTCTTGACTCGTCTTAACACATTTCTGGAAACTGCTGAAGTGATCCCGAGTCATCAGTTTGGATTTCGTAAAAGTCATTCGACCTTGGAACAAGTGCATAGGGTCTATAATACCATACGTCAATGCCTAGAAAACAAGCAATACTGCTCAGCCGCCTTTCTGGATGTCCAGCAGGCATTTGACCGAGTTTGGCACAGAGGTCTGCTATGTAAAATTAAAAAATTCTTACCGCATTCAATTTTTCCCATCATTTCATCTTATTTGTCTGACAGATACTTTCAAGTAAAACAAGACGACGCAAGGTCAACGTTCCATGAATGCTCAGCTGGAGTACCACAAGGTTCTGTTCTCGGGCCTGTATTATATAACATTTTTACATGTGACCTCCCTCAACTAACATCGATGATATCCATTGCCACGTTTGCTGATGACACGGCTTTCCTCTCATGTAACAACAGTGCAATTGAAGCAAGCGTCTGTCTTCAAAAACAGCTAGACGAAACCAACAAATGGCTGGGAAAGTGGAGAATAAAGGCTAGTGCCTCGAAATCTCATCATGTTACATTCACGCTTCGCAAGGGCGATTGTCCAAATGTCAGGCTTGGCAATGAGATGCTCCCTCATAACAACTGTGTCAGATACTTGGGATTTCATTTGGACCGACGACTTACTTGGGCGAATCACATAAGCAAAAAAAGAGACGAATTAAACCTTCGCTTCAGGAATCTGCTCTGGCTTCTGGGCAAACAGTCTGCCCTATCTCTAAACAACAAACTACTGGTTTACAGTTCTATTCTAAAACCCATTTGGACGTATGGCATTCAGATGTGGTCAACTGCAAGCAAATCAAATATTGAACGTATTCAGAGAGCCCAGAATAACATTCTGAGACTTATTGCTGGGGCCCCTTGGTATACCCGCAACACTGAAATCCACTCTTATCTTCAAATGCCAACCATCGTAGAGGAAATAGACCGATATAGAAGGAAATATAAAGACCGCCTTCTCTGTCACCCAAACCCAATTGCTAAAATGCTACTGCAGCCTAATAAATGTAAAAGGTTGAAGAGGGCAGATGTGTTGCCATAATCGTAGAGTGAGGCAGAGTGATGGCTCTGCTTTCCATAAAACGCCATTCCCACTCAACAAATTTGATAAAAGTCTGAAGACTGATGGCAAATAAATTATTAGAAAAAAAAAAAAAAATAAATGATATTCCTAATGAAATAACTTTACAAAATAAGTCGTTTATACTTACATCTGTGATTGATCCATTTCCACCACATTCCTGGTGGAAATGGTCACTACCGAGCGCACTGCAAATTGAATGAGAAATGGGAACAATTTGATGATATGGCCAAAAAAGTATCAAGATCAACCTCAACCAAGGCGATTACATGTCATTTATTGATGTACATAAGAGTGTGATTATTTAGATGTCAACAATAATCGTAATTTATCAAGTACATAATACCCCATATTTTATTATAAAGTGAATGAACATAATGTCGTACATTTTTTCTGGCAAACCGCAAAGCCAAAAGATTGAAAAGAAAGACCCCTAGAGATCTGTGGGAAGAACTCTAAAAATCAATACATATCAAAATCCACAAATAGTGAACAATCATAATAGGCGTTTGTCACTGGACATACAGCCTTCAGAGACGAGGAATATTCTTAATCGTTTGCTGAATGTACACAAGGAACATATTGCAAAATTTAAAAAAACAATAAAAAAAATAGTACTAAGCGAAATAAATAGCGCCCGCTAGGAAGGATACTTCTTAGCGGTGACATGTTGACTGTTATTCATCATCATCATCAACAGCTCATATAATGTCCCCACCGAGGGGCTCGAGCCTACCCCACATTAGGGACGATTAGGCCTTAGTCAACCACTTGATTGATTTGTTGACTGTTGTTTTCTCTTAATTCTTTAACGGACATTTTTTATTTGTAGCGTACAATTTCGTACAAATTTCGAATATTTTTTGATATAAGAATGAACTTCGTACAACGTCATGTCATCTCTAGTCGACACGAGCAGGTGTGCGAGATTTCATAGAATTTCATTTAAATAATACGTTTCGTTCAAATCGTTTGGCGCGGCTAAATGTGCATCCACCTATTAAAATCTCTCATGTTAAAAACACCACGTAACTGAAATATAATAAATCATAACACTAAAAACTAATAAGAAGATAATGGGCATATAAAATAAAATATCGATTATACAATGTTAATTAAATTTTTTATTTACACTCTCGATTTTGATCTGGCAACATTAGGTTATATCACGATATTATATAAATGTTGTAAAATTATTGACTATTTATTTATCAAAATTAAACCCGGAGAAGTTACAGCTGTGGTATCACTGTTTACTAAATTTGCTATCTCTTCCCAGGTTTTAATAGTTTTAATCCGTCCCTGAGCAGTTCTAGTGGGTTTATTTATATTCTTAACTCTAAAAACTAAAAAGAAGATAATAGGGCATATAAAATAAAATATCGGGTATCGATGTTAATTCAATTTCTTATTTGCACTCTCGATTTTCATAGGGCAACAGTAGGTTGTCACGATATTATACAGGGTGACTTTAAATAGGTGTAATTGTTTTAAGGGGGTAAGAGTACAGCCCATGGGATGTTCAAAAATGTGTGGAACACCTGGTCGAAATCTACTGGTTTCGGAAATACACGATACTTTAACTTTTTTAGGAAAATTACCAAAATTCAAGAGAAATCCTTAAAAATAAAAATAAATACTGGATGCATGGCTTATTTTTATTTTATCTGATTGCTGGATAAATTATCCATAAAATAAAAACATCAAATGTTATGAATCAGTTAAAATTTTAGAGTTATGAGAGCTAAAACTTGTAACAATAAAAAAAAAATTGCTTTATCGAAATTTCAATTGATTTTAGTGAAAAATATCCAATTCGAACTGGTCGTACAAACGATGTCATTAAATTTCTTGTTTCCTTAGCTTTCTAAAAAGGTATAATAAGTGTACAAAATTCTAAGATACCGCCCAACAAACTCAGTTATTGCCGAGTAGGTAATACGTAAACTGCACATTAATAACATTATTAGCACTTTACCATACTACCCTGCTAAGGTTTTTTCTTTAAGTGTCATTAATTTACCTCGTAAGACCTCTCATTGATTTGCTTTAGTGGACTTTATGAATGCATTGTGTATTGTTGCCCATTTGGTTCTCCAAGCAAGTAAGGATGACTATGGTTATTTTACTAAGAGTAGTATGAAAACAATATCTAATGTAGATGAAATAATACTCATACTGATACAAAATAATAAGATTTAATAAGAAAAAACGCAAGTTATCTTTACAATTAAAACACTCAAGTTATTTACATAAAGAAATAACAAAAACACGTTTTATAACACTTGATTTAATTAAAACACCTTATTATTTTAAATCTTGCTCAAATTGACCTCCTTGGTTCCTAATACACGCCCGTAGTCGTTTTCTAAAATTGGACCTAGTAACAACTCCCGTAAGATCTTGCTGTATTTGATTAGCAGCTGCTATGATTCTAGCTTTTAATTCTTCAATATTATTGACGGGAGTTGTATACACTAATGTCTTCATGTGACCCCATAGGTAATAATCACAGGGGGTCAAATCTGGACACCTCGCTGGCCACGGCGTCGGGCCTCCTCTGCCAATCCAACGAAGTGGAAACGTTTCATCCAGCCATTGTCTAACACTAGCCCGGTAATGGGCTGGGCAGCCATCGTGCTGGAAGATCATTTCTTCCCGGTTAGTTAGTGGAAAATCTTCCCGAATAGGAACATCTTCGAGAAGGTTGAATAAATGGTTTCGAAGAAAATCCTCGTAAGCTTCGCCATTTAAGTTGTTTGGTAAGAAATATGGCCCCACCAAGTATCTGTCAATAACGCCCATCCATACATTTACAGAGAATCTTCTTTGATGAGCTCCTTCCTTGGACTTTCTTGGATTTTCTCCCCGTGTAGTCCAGTAGTGGAGATTGTGATAATTCGTTATGCCGTCTCGGTCAAACTTGGACTCATCCGTCCATAAGATTTTACTTAAAAACATTGCGTCTTCAGCGTCCATATGCTGCATGAAGCGACAGAAATCTACTCGTCTTGCAGGGTCTCCCTCCTCTAGCGCTTGAACAGGTGTGTAGTGGTATGGGTACTGTCGCGCTGCATGTAAAGTAAGCCATACTTTGCATTGAGATAATCCCATTTGCCTGGCTACTATGCGTGTAGATGTAGTGGGATCTCTCGTAAAACGATCCAGTATTTCTTCTTCGTGCTCTGCATCCACTTGACTTGACTACCAGCATCGTGACGCCGCTCATGAACACTTCCACTTTCTCTAAGCCGTTGAAACGCCGCAGAAAAGACACGTACACTAGGTGCGCGACGATTTGGGAATCGGTGTATGTACTCCCTTCTGGCCGCTGCAGCATTACCGTCACAGAATCCGTACACAAACACAATGCTTGCGTACTCTTCGCTACTGTAGCTTGCCATTGAAATAAAGCAAAGAAACAGATGGATGAAATAACTAGTACGAATAATAGGTACGTCCGGCACGCGTAAGTATCTAAGTAGTACTAGACAGAGGTCGCGCTACTTGGGGCCCAAGCGCAAGGCAACGGCCAACCGTCAACAATTGCTATCTCACTCACACACGTTGTGCTATTTATCGATTCTCTCACTCTCGCATAGTGAAACCGTGAGAAAGGTTTTAAGAATTCCAGGTATCGGCTCGGCTTGCAATACATTAACAATAGGGATCATAACTACCTGCTCGGGACTAACTGAGTATGTTGGGCGCTATCTGAGAATTTTGTACACTTATTATACCTTTTTAGAAAGCTAAGGAAACAAGGAATTTAATGACATCGTTTGTACGACCAGTTCGGAGTGGATATTTTTCACTAAAATCAATTGAAATTTCGATAAAGCAATTTTTTTTTTATTGTTACAAGTTTTAGCTCTCATAACTCTAAAATTTTAACTGATTCATAACATTTGATGTTTTTATTTTATGGAAAATTTATCCAGCAATCAGATTAAATGAAAATAAAATCCATGCATCCAGTATTTATTTTTATTTTTAAGGGTTTCTCTTGAATTTTGGTAATTTTCCTAAAAAAGTTAAAGTATCGTGTATTTCCGAAACCAGTAGATTTCGACCAGGTGTTCCACACATTTTTGAACATCCCATGGGCTGTACTCTTACCCCCTTAAAACAATTACACCTATTTAAAGTCACCCTGTATAAATGTAGTAAAATTATTGACTATTCATTTATCAAAATGAAACCCGGAGAAGTTACAGCTTGGTATTTTATGAGATGAAATCAAAAAATAAAAGATAATTTTTGAGACTATTTTACTTTTGGTACAAAGTTGTGACAAAGTGTGCCCAAGAATGGGCATTCTCCTTTAAAGATTCATTTTACCCACTTTTTCCATTTTTCTGTTGTTTTTTTGTCTCCTGTGGTATCACTGTTTAATAAATTTGTTATCTCTTCCCAGTTTTAAATAGTTTTAATCCGTCCCTGGGCAGTTCTAGTGGGTTTATTTATATCCCCATGACTGAGAAATAACACCATTTCAAAAATAAATTCTGTACAACTTTATTAAGAAATATATTTGTTCTTTATTTATATTACTCAGTCAATCAACTTGCCATATAATTAACGAGCATCTCAAATTGTGTGACACTGGCTCTCATTTTGAGCTCTTGAGCAGCTGACCAGATTGTCAGATATATTTAAATAAATCAAAAGCACTTAGCCCAAATTCAATTGCAGTAACTGAAACGAAACAAATTAACAATGTCAGTTAACCAATCTTTCTGTACCTTTATAGCTATATATTAGCCCTATTAATTCGCTCGCTGTTTGCTGTCCTCTTGCATGACAGCAATAAGGTAAAGTTGTTGCTATTTTTTGAATTTCCAAACAATCATAACTACCTCTTTAATAATTCAAATCGCAGAGAGAGAATATTTACATTGAAAATGGTTAAAAACAAACAAAATGCGTTACCGACCTTCAAAAACGATATTAAGTATCCACAAGTGAACGAACACAAAAAGACGTGAGAAGTTAATTTTACCTTACATTCGCACCAGACATAAAAGCGGATCGTGATTATACTCCATTAACTTGTTCGTATATGAGTTTTAATTTTTTAGTTACCTTAGGGTTGTTTAATAAGCCCACGTAACACTCAAGTGATCATTTTTACCCTAAAGTCGCAAAAAGTTATGTTATAGTTTTTATCCTTGGTATAGTTTTAACTGCCTTTGCGGTAATAATACTAAATAAAACAAGAGATTTTTAATCCGCAACACCTGCGAATTTTGTTTATTTTTTTTTAATTTTTTGGCTTTACACACAATTGTCTTTCTCCTTTATTCTCCTAAGTATTTCAGCATTTTTTACTTATAAACTCTAAAAATAAAATAACATATTTATTTTAATATTTGGCAATGCAATTGTAAACAGAAACCCAACTGAAATTAAACATTTTACTCGAAATAAAATTTTAATGTACTCTAAAATAACTCTGTTGCTCCTTAGAGGACGACGAGGACCCACAGCTATACCAAGCCGAACAAAGAGACATCAAATGGGGTAGGATGAGAGCCACAATAATGCCAGCCAGGATGTGCCATGAGTATGACAGGACAAACTCCCACCAAGAGGGAGGGACCCAATGAGGTGAGGTGGATCTTTGCCCTACTACCATATTGTCCCATGAGACAGTGGGGGACTCCCCTTGATGATAAATTGTGACCTTTCTCTGGGTAGAGGGAAGACTAGAGGAGGGCAACCTGTGGAAGGCCCTCTCGGCGACAACTACCTTGTCTTCGTATGGGAAATATAGATTATCGTCCAGTGTGGGCACCCAATCAGCAGAGAGGGAATACAAGGTCCACATAGCCTCCCCAAATGTTCTACCTGGCACAGGCTCTAACCACACTGCCTGCCCGGTAGAATTCTTCAGAATCAAGAACATTCCATGAGAGACCGTGATTGGTTGAGTTAGATGATATGGCTCTGCGTCAAGGTAAGGGGTCATGACCCCAAAGGTCCCCGAATGATAAGACCCAAAAGCCACCGGTGACTGAGAGTGATATCTCGCAATCTTTTCAGGAAGATCAGGAGGAGATAGGCTCCCCCACTGCATAAATAACGTCTGACAGACAGAGTATTGCAAACTCTGAAGGGCTGAAGTGTCCTGCTCGATGATGGAATTCATCATGTATCGGTATTGGGCATAATCAAATGTATGCCTCATGCCTTCATCAAATATCTTAGACCAATTAATATTTTGCTTCCTGGGAGCGAATAGGGCTCTTTTTCTGCGGTTAAGATAGTGGTCGAGACTGGCTAGGACCTTCTCAAAGTTGATTTCCTCCTCGACTACCTCTCCCTCGATTGCCATCCTTCTAGTCAATCTATGTCTTACAACATCGTCATGGAAGGGCACTGGGGATCCGGTGCTTTGGTCTTGTAGATCGCCAGGTTTCTTTAAGACCTTTCCGTTGGGGGATTGTTAAAACTCTATGGGGTTTCAATAGTAACACCCTGGCCGTTTTTTGATAGACGTTTTATATATTTTGAATTGTTTTTCTTATAAAGAAATGTCTGTCATTCCCCTTCATCTACTGTGACATGAATACACTGCGTACTGAGTAAAACTCTCTTTTATTAGTGGTTATGGGCCTTAAAGTTCATCGCAAAGTGTATTTATTTATTTAGTTACGAGACACAAGTGTTATGGAGAAAAATACAAAAGTCTTCGACCGAAATGTCATCGGTAAGCGGGGCATTTGCGGTGGAGTGCTGGCTAATCGACCTCGACCTCTGGGACGTGGTAATAGAAGAAGCCGACCTCTCCGATCCCATAGCTAAGCGCAAGGATGCGAAAGCTCGTGCGAAGATCTGTCTCGCCTGTGACGAGGCAATCTACCCGGTGATAAGGTCAGCATCAACAGCATATGACACATTTAATTGTCTTAAAAAGGCCTATGCTGACAGCGGCCTTACGAGAAGACTAGGTCTTATGAAACAATTATTAACCATTGTATTCCATGGCAGCATTCAGGAGTACATAAATAAAATGCTGGCTACGCAGCAGGAGCTACATAGTATTGGAGCCGCAGTGGACGATGAGTTTCTCGCCATCATTATGCTGGCAGGACTTCCTGAGAAGTACCAACCCCTCGTCATGGCACTGGAGCACTCCAACAGTAAGATCACATCGGAAAAGGTTGTTGCAGCATTGATGAAAGAAGACGTTCGTGCTACTTCAACCCCAAGTACTTCCACAGAACCCCAGAATACTGCGTTACGCGCAAAAAGTGCAAATAAAAAATGTTTTTGTATATATTGTAAGAAAAGTGGTCACGTAGTATCTAATTGTAGGAAAATTGTAAATAAGAAGAAGAACGTTTCTAATAGTGTATCAGTTTCGACAAAAAACACTAATTACATTTCAGAATTTACATTTTCATCTTCTTTTATTAACAATGCATCTCCTACAGGTTCCCAAGACTGGATCATTGACTCAGGTGCAAGCTCACACATGAGCAATAGAAAGGATTGGTTTGTGTCGATGTCTCGTCATATCACTCCAATTAACGTTGCCAATAAGGAGCAGGTTTTGAGTCATGGCATAGGTACTGTACATATTCCTATTTCCGATAGTGTAAATAAAATAAGTAGTGTATTATATGTTCCTGATTTAGCTGTAAATTTACTATCTGTAAATAAATTAGTAGATAAGGGCTTCGATGTATTGTTTACATCGGATGGCGTAAAAATATGTCCAAGTGGCAACTGTCATGTCACAGGTCCCGTCATAGCGACTGGTTCAAACCATAAAGGGATGTATAGACTAGATGTGGATTATTCACATGCTTTTGCCACGAATACGGCAAAGGAGTCTGCTTTACTGTGGCATAGACGACTAGCACATTTAAATGCACAAAGTATGCATATTATTAAAAATAAATGTATTGGCGTAAACTTTAGCGGGAATTTGAATAAAAATTGTATTCCCTGCTTGCAAGGCAAGCTTGCTAAACAACCATATAAAATTCTACTAGCAAATCTAGTAAAGTCCTACAGCTCATCCATTCGGACTTGTGCGGACCAATGAGTACGCACTCGTGGGGCGGAGCTCTTTATTTGTTAACATTTACAGACGACTTTAGTCGCAAAACATTTGGATATTTTTTAAAATCAAAATCGGAAGTTTTTTGTAAATTTTTAGAATTTAAACATTTAGTAGAAAACCAAACTGGTGAACGGATCAAAGTGCTACGTACGGACAATGGTCGCGAGTATGTCAATAAAGTTTTTTCTTTATTTTTAAAGGAAAATGGCATCGTGCATCAGACCACGCTACCATATACTCCGCAGCAAAACGGTGTCTCCGAGCGCGCCAACCGTACCATCATAGAAAAGGCTAGATCCATGCTCCAGGACTCGCAGCTACCGCTTGCATATTGGGGAGAAGCTGTGAATACGGCGATTTATATTAAGAATCGAGTGCCTACACAATCTCTCAACAACCAGATCCCTGAAGAACTTTGGGCAGGAAAGAAAGTGAATCTTTCTCACTTGAGAGTGTTTGGTAGCGAAGCTCATGTTCTTGTACCGAAAGAAAAACGCACGAAACTTGAGTCAAAGACACAAAAGTGCATTTTCGTTGGGTACTCAACGGAGAGTAAAGCCTATCGCCTTATTGATCCCCAAAATCCCCGAACAATCATTAATGCGAGGGATGTTGTCGTCATTGAGGATAAGACGCAAGCCGAACCCGTAGCCGAGCCAAATATTCTTTCCTCAGACTCTCCATCATCACGGTCTGAAATCTTAATACCCATCGATGACGTAGATCCAGTATCTCAGCCCGAAACTCAATTGCAGCCACAGGAGTTACCTCTTTCTCAACCAGAAGTTCCAATCGTACAGCAGGACACAGCTGAGAGTGATAACTCCAGTTCTCCTGTGACTTCTTCAGACCATTTAGATCCTGGCTCCACAGTAGAGACTGAATCTCAAAGAAGATATCCTACACGAGATAAAAAAACCTCCTGTCAGATTTTAGGATAACCTGTACCTGACCTCAGACCTGGAGCCAGAAACATTCAAAGAAGTCACAGAACACCCAGAAAAGGAACGATGGCTTGAGGCTATGCAATCTGAGTATAACTCACTGATTGAGCACGGCACCTGGATTCTCGTCGATCGACCCTCCGACAGAAAAACTACGAAGTGTAAATGGGTATTCAAGATTAAAAAGGACACTTCAGGAAACGTGACCAAATATAAAGCCAGGCTAGTGGCCAAGGGCTTCACACAAGTCGCTGGAATCGATTATGGAGAAACTTTTTCTCCAGTCACCAGACTATCTTCCGTTCGACTTTTGATCGCGTTTGCTGCACAACATGGCCTACAAGTCGACCACCTTGATGTGGAAACCGCCTTTTTAAATGGCGACCTCGAGGAGGAGATTTATATGGAGCAACCAGAAGGTTTTGCGACTGACCCCAAAGGGAAAGTCTGTTTACTGAAAAAGTCACTATATGGTTTAAAACAAGCGCCACGTCAATGGAACAAGAAAGTTTGTGAAGCTATGGCAGAGCTGTCACTTACTCAAGGGCCATCTGAATACTGTCTTTATTATAAAAGATCAGACAAAGACATTCTGATTGTAGCTGTTTTTGTCGACGATTTTTTCTTAGTCAGTAATAACAATGCCCTTAAAGATGACTTCAAACGTGAACTCATGAAAAAGTTCATTGTTAAGGACCTAGGCTGTCTTAAGGATTGTCTTGGTATGAGAGTCATTCAATCTAAAAATTGTATTAGCCTTGACCAAACAAAATATGTCGAGAGACTAATCGAAAAATTTGGCATGAGTGATGCGATTAGTGTCACTACACCATTGGAAATTGGCCTGAAGTTAACACTTCCTGACAAGAATGACGAGAAGTTTGAAGCTCCATATCAAGAGCTTATCGGGTCTTTAATGTACATCTCCATCTGTACAAGGCCTGATATCGCTCACGCGGTTTCTTACCTTTCCCAATTTAATGCACATTACGGGGGGGTACACTGGAAAGCCGCTAAGCGTGTACTTCGGTACCTAAAAGGTACTAAAGATATGAAGCTTCAGTTCTCGTCGACAGGCCAGTTCTATCCAACTGGGTATGCTGATGCCGATTACGGCAATAATTTAATCGATCGCCGATCCTATACAGGATTTGCTTTTAAGCTGAGCGGAGCACCTGTGTCTTGGGAAGCCCGCAAGCAACGCACAGTAGCTTTATCGACCACCGAGGCTGAGTACATGGCACTGGCCGAAGCTTGCAAGGAGGGCATTTATCTCAAAACACTCATCGAACAAGTCTTCGGTATCACTGATACTCTCATCATTCATTCAGATAATCAAAGTTCCATCCAACTAAGTCTAAACAACACATATCATGCGCGCACCAAACATATAGACATCAGACACCACTTCATACGAGAATCACTGTCACACCACAACTTACACATCAAATACATTCATACATATGACATGATTGCAGACATTCTCACTAAACCGTTGCCGAAACTGAAACACTACAAGTGTTCTAACAGTTTAGGGTTAGGTTAGAATTTAAGTCATTTTGTATTTGTCTTTATAATTATTGTGTCATAAGTTGTAAAGGTGTATATAGTTAGTGATAGGTAGGTGTGTATATATTTTGATGTTTGTTATAGTTTCCTTGCGTGTGTTAATGTTAGTGTTGTACAGTGAACTTTGATATATCTATTTCTATGGGGTTTCAATAGTAACACCCTGGCCGTATTTTGATAGACGTTTTATATATTTTGAATTGTTTTTCTTATAAAGAAATATCTGTCATTCCCCTTCATCTACTGTGACATGAATACACTGCGTACTGAGTAAAACTCTCTTTTATTAGTGGGATGATAAAGAGATGAAGTAACCTCCTTGAGAACGAAGAACAGGGATCTCGTCTTCGACTTTGCAAGCCAGGTCTGACCATTCTGGATCCAGAGACAGTAACAGATTAGCCTCAGGAGCTACCACAATGTGGGGATCTTGTGGCTCAGCCGAAATAAAACCTGGAAGTGTCCTGAAAATCTTGAGAGGACATTTTTCTTGAATATCTAGAGTATCAAAGACAATTGTTTTGTAACCATCTGAGTATACCTGTTCTGAAAGTTTTTTCCAGTTTCCAGGAGGTTGTGCTATGGAGCCATCTGGATTGAAGAAGACCCTACTTCGAACCCCAATAAGCCTTTTATGGATATGACTTATAGTCTTCATCCAGGAGCATTCAACCTCTGTATTGAACCTCCTAAGAATCTTCTCTTCTTCCAGTTCCATTGCGTCCAAAAAGGTCTTGTTATATGCAGAGATAGGGGCGTCATATCTTTCAGTTATGGTCTTGGTCGTTGTGATAATGGTGCTCCCAAAGAAGTAAGACTCACATTCGTTAAATAACGTTTCTTTCCAATAGATATATCCATAAAATTGCTCCTTGGTTGTATCTACTTTCCATATGTGAACAGAGACCGGTTTGGGCTTAACTCTCTGGATGAGAAGGGAATGACATTGTGGAGGATTGGGGAATGAGTGCTCTGACCAGGTACTGTTAATCAGCACCTTGAGGTCCTTGGAGTGGGTCGGGTGGGCGCCTGGGGCATAGAATTCTCCTCCCATCAGTGCAGCGACAGTAAGAAGAATCATACTAAGAGCTAGCATCTCAAGTTTCATCATATTTCGGTGAACTTCAGACTAGAATAGTATATCTTTTCTTGATTTACTCTTAACAAAATTAAAAAATAATCAACAATTAACCAAGCATTTAAGTAGGTCTATAAAAACAATTCGATTGAAATTACTGCTCCTCTGTCCACGGGTTTGCTAGCCACTCAGATTCTTTCATCACTGGCACCTGAAGTGCAGACGAAGACGGTTCTGGAATTGTTAATCCACTTGCATCAACTTCGTCTTCGTCGAGCCAGTCAGCATCCTCAGATGATGTTTCATAACAACGCACAATGCAGAGAAGCTCATTTGCCCTTCTGGCAGCAAGGCGCTGTGGCCGTACTCTAGTTACACAATGGTCTTGGACAGTCTTGCCATGCACGAAACGACAGTGCATTTGAACACTCTTGTGAGATGTGAAATACATCCCACAGGTTGGACATACTTTTTTCTTTAGGTCGGATTGTACAGATGGGCAAAAGAAATCGTAAGGCATCTGCTTGAATCCTTCTATAGAAGGTGACACATCAACGGACAACCTCACAAGAAGTGGCGAAAACTTGGATGTTCCCTTGTCTAGCAAACTGGGTACTACGAGCTTGCTTGGTTTTTGAAGAATTGGGCAAGGTGGCGGCATGAAAGTTTCCGCTAACACAGATTTCAATGCACTTCTCGGTGGTGAACAGCAGGATTCATCCGCGCATTTTATAACCTGTAAGAAATATTGCGATTCACGGACGTGAACGCTATACCAAGCCAGATTTGGTTCTGCTGGATCCTGCATGCTATCTTCGGGCTGTCTATACTCCGCCGAAACGTCGTAATTATCAATTTTCATTTCTCTCCACACTTCTGCAAGTGTTTCCCCAGCGTGCTGAAAATTGCGTTTTTCCAAATCATCATCCGTAGTCATTCCTTTGTCGTCGAGATGAGAACCAAAATGTTCATGAGACAGAATGACGCCTGCCAGTCGTTTGCTGAGTGGAGCCATGCGACGCTCAACTCGGTTATATGTGCTCCGCCCAGGAGCATTAGTCGCTATAAACAGGGCGTCCAGGTTGTATTTTTTAAAGTGTTCAATCGCAAAGTTCTTGACTTTGCGATAACGCGGGCTTTCTTCCGGCCCACCATCTACAAAGATAATGATCACTGGCTTCACGGTATTCGATTCTGTCATCATTAAAGGTTTGAATGAAGGTATTGATAAAAGTGATTCAAAATCATAAGCACGGGTGTTCGCTGTGGAGGATGTGTGTTTCCCGCTCCTTATGGATATGTGTGTCGGCCCGCTGTACCCAACAGCTTCTTCCTTACCGAAACAGTTAGGTTCCACGTTGACGCCGGCGTATACAGAAGGAATAAGTTTGTGCCGCTCTGCCACGACCCAGTCATGATCAGGTAAAAGTATTCCATATGCATTAAAAGAGGGCTCTGACTTTTCACTGCCGGTAAACCTATTGGTACACGTGCCTTATCGTCTTGTCTGTCTTGTCTCCCTCCCGCCCCTGTAACGCATCGTAACGTTATACTAGCCCCCCCCCCCCCCCCCCCCAAATTGCGTTACGTAATACTTGAATGCTCCCAAACCATCCTTTGCGATTTCTGTATACTTCTGATGATGTTCCATCAGGACTTCTCATTTTAATATGTGTACAATCTACATCAATTGACACCAGGAAACAGCAATTTCATAAAAACTTTACTTGACTTTGTTGGTCTTGCCAATAGGATGGACACTTTGGTGATAATCTTAAACACTGACTGTTGGCATATGTCTATGACGTCACCACTTAGTCTCTGAAAAAAAAAACATTAATGACATTTTTAATACTAGAAAAAATACACTGAAAAAAATCGACCTGCCCCAGGTGGGCACCAAACCCAGCATCTTCCGCAATCCGGGCGGCTGCGTTAAAGTGGACATTGACGATATATTTTTGGCGTCAGTCTAGATGTAAAACTGTGTCGTCACTCCAAATAGTTTTATGCCAACTAGAACAACTAGCCCCACTCACTGCCGTCACGCCGGCTCTTCAGTTTTCGACCGGCCGGGCTGTAGAACGTCTTCAAGAAAGAAAGCAGTGGATGAAGAAATAGCTTAAAAAATGTTAGGTTAAATGAGTTATCGCTAGAACCAAGTGACTGGCGAAACTATTTACAGATGGACGAATCGACATATTTCAAGCTTTTAAAACTTGTAACTCCATATATTGCTAAAAAAGACACTAATATGAGAGAAGTTTAGGAATAATTTTATTTTTGCGTTTACAAACGCGTAAATATTACTAGAAAAATTGCAGTGAAAAAAATCGGCTTCGCACCTGAGGCAAGTCGATTTTTCTCAGTGCATTTTTCTAGAAGTTTAGAAGTTCGAAGTTTTATAAATCAAAACAGCAATATTCACTTTTAATATAGTTTATTGAAAAATAACGTACAGACAACAGCACGTTGAGTTACCACAAACTGTCAAATTTTCCCAATCGATTATGCACAATATAAATATTGAATAGGCTTGGGTTGAAAATCGCTTGGAAAAATTTGACAGTTTTGTATAGCCCGACGTTCTGTTGACTGTACATACAATATAGCGGAACTTTAACCAATATCGGTGGCCTTTTTATAGTTCACTAAATCCCTTATAAATTACGTAATAATTACTCTGACCTCGATACTGTAATTTTTTTTTCAAAAGTAGGAAGTAAATCTGCTAAACCTTTTGGTCGATGCTGTTTTATTTTGTAATTTTTGGCTGTCAATTTCCATAATCATTCAGAATTTTTATATTTCTCTATAAATTCAGTTATTATGTCACGTAAAGATTTGTAAAAACAATCAATAAACACTGCACCACAGCACACTCTATCACCGCGCGTCACGGGCTCTGCGCGCGAACTGACGCGATTGGAATGACGATCACACACTCACGGGCAGTTTGGCGACTTTGGCGTGAGCGCCGGCTTTGTTTATGGTAGGCCCGGAAAATTTCGTGGCGCGTCGTCAGTTAAAACTCTGGAGTGATGATTCGATACTCACGATCAAATTTTGGATGGACGTCAGTACAACTGACGCGAAAAACCGATCGTCAATGGCCGCCTTCGGGGCAAGCTGATGTCAGAAGACCTACGAGTCGGGCAATTTTTCTAATATTAGTACGTTCTATGTTTTAAAAAAAAATATTATTTCCGCCCTTATTTTTCTCTTATCTTCAGGCTTAAACGGAATGTTTTATTGTCGATTATAAAACTAAGATACTGGCAAGTAGAACTAGGTATAAGGGAACTCTTTTCCTCGTTAATTATGAAACGAGATTCGAGAACACTCTTAGTGTGGAGGGTATAACTGGTTTCATTTTCTTTTTCTATTTCAAACAGGAGAAGGCGCATAAAGCGTCTTTATCATGAACATTTTTGAAGTGTTTGCTAAGCTCATCACTTTCTTTACATTTCAAACTCGGCAGTTTGTTTTTAAGATGCAAAATACTTAATGCATTCATACGCTCAAAGATATTCTTTAAATTTCTCAACATTTGATATGAAAATTTTACAGTCTCTTACATACTCTAGATACTTATCTGATAAGCGTTGTACTATAGTGCTACAGACTTTAAATCATCAATAATAACAGATAATTGTTCCTTTTCTTTGTATGCCATACGGTATGGGTTATAAACTACTGGAATATCATCTTTGAGTTTAATAGTCATTTCTGCAAAACAATCACGGTATTTAGTGAGAAGTTCTTGAGTTTTATTAAGTTCCGAACTGGAGAGTTGAATAACGATGTTAATATCATTGAACGGCAAGGGTAAATCATCCTTAAAATTGTGTCAGTCATAGATATCAAATTAACATTGGGTTCAGCTAGTTCGTCATATGCCAGACCGCGAGCTAAAACATGGCCATTACTAATTCGTATGTCGTTTGCAGAGATATTGGTAATCATTATATAACCTGCACCATTAATGAAACTATAAAGTCCAGGTAAAACAATGTATCCCTTAATATAACAAACCCCAGATCGAACATATAGGGATCTGTCAATATGATTGGTTGATTACATTACCAGGTGTTGTTGATTAGGATTGGAGAACAACATCACTTGAAGAGACCAATTTAAATTTACCAACAGGTTCGCTATAAGTAATTGGCACTGGGTGCAGCATAGAAAACTAACGCTCTTTCAGTTTTGTTCATAACTAGGTTAGCTAATTCTGAAAATGTTTGTCCAATAATAATATCTGTTGGCATGAAATCATCAGCTACTACCACTAACTGTATTTTGGCTTCAACATCATCAACTTTTACTGATCCACTAATAATACCCAAAGGTTTTACACTAGAATTGCTAAAACCTCTAAAGTTTGGAAAATTAGCCACACACTTAAAATCACTAAAGATATCTTTGGCTACACTTTCTTTAATCAACGTGCAACTACTACCCAGGTGAAAGCGTGTTTAGATTTTCCATTAACCTCTACATTTTTATAATACTTGTTTGATTCATTTGTGTTTGACTGAATTAGAACAGCTTTGCCCTTATTCCGTAATTGGATACGCATAACTGTTTTATTACTGGCCGGAGCTGAGGTCGCAAATAAATAATTATTGTTGTGGTCATTGACGTACCAGAACTACGGCATTCACTGGCGAAATGACTCGCCAACAGTTATTGCATCGTTTAGGTAGTTTTGTAACGTAATGCAAGCCTAAATCGCGCTTACGAAGTTTCCGAGGGACATCAGTATTTATACAACTTCCAACGATGTACATTGGGGCCGCGGTCCACGAGCAAACACCTAGCTCGGCGGAAGACCTTCCCTTTCATCCTACATTGGTGACCGCCGATATTGGACAACTGCAGCCTTCAGACAGCATGGACAGCATCTAAGGTATCTATCACAGCTCATGAAGAAACAAGCTATTGGAGTCAGAGCCATCAAGGTCCACGATCAGCTAACAGAAATGTCCCTACTCCTAAAATCTTCCTACTCTTGTGTATCCTTGTCCTTGTGTATGTCCTTGGTAACTTGTCCTCGAGTGTCCTTGTTCTGGTGTTCCAAAACCTCTGCCTCGGCTTTGCATCCGGCATTGAAACTTTTTGTCTCCTTCTTTTCCACATATAAAGTATGAAAATGCATTTCTATGCTCCTCCGCCTTACCCTTTGATTTATTTTTATTTTTTTCCTCTACTCCTAAAAGTCTATCTTTGATAATAGCTAATGTAACATCCGGTGGGGTTTCCAACGCTGTAACTCTATATAATATGATGTCATATACAATAAAATGAAATTAATTTTTTCCTCTTCTGTAACTGGGCTTCCTGCGTCTTTTAGCAAGTTAAAAATGTGAGTCATTGAGTGGAAATGTTCTAATAATGGTTGTTTTTCATTGTATTTCATGTCACTTAATTGTCTTCTTAAGAACAAATTACCCCTCAGCCCCTTTTTCATGAATTGTTGTTCGAGCCGTTTCATCATATTGTACGCTGTGCTTTCTTCCTGAATATAATCAAGATGACTGTCTGCAACCGCTGAAATAATGATACTTTGAGCACATGCCTCCAGTTTTTTGTTATCAGAACTACTCCCAAATGTCGCCTTCTGAATGCCTCCATTACAACAATTTTAATAAACAGAATACTCAATAATCTAAATTTACACGTTGTGAAATGCACTCCTGCAAACTGTCTAATGAAATATTTCATGTCCGACGCCGCTGCTATGTCGATTCCGAAACAAGAATTTTTTTTCCAGTCGCAAATGCATCCGCAACTGCTGCACGCCGCTCTGCTACCAATGTTGATATTGTTTGTGTTTTGTTCCTCGGTCTTGTTACATGCTGTCACTACCCCTAAACTGCAGATCAGCATTTACCTAGTTACAATAGATTTCGCAATCATTGGAATCAGCCCGTCACGACGTCGCCGCCGACGCAGCAGAACATGATGCCAGCTACGCCGCCCGGAACCTCGCCACATTGCCTCACTCTTGTTTTCCCCATCAAACATTAGTCACGTACTTAATATTTAAATTGTAATTTTTTATTAATAAATTTTATTCATTTAAATTTTGTATTTTTTTTGCATCCTCCGGTCGCAGCCTTCGTAATTGGCGCAGTCGGTAGGATTCTCGCGGTCGGTTTCGCGCTTCATCGAGAACATTTCCGTATACGAGCCGCCCGTGTGGCTATCCAGTCGCGCTTCGAGGATCCGAAACCTACAAGAGCTGCAGTCCAGAGGAGTATCAAGAAATCGATACAAGCAGAGAAATCGAGATGTATATGTGAGTACCTAGATCTATCTAGAGTTGCTTTCCTTCCTATTTTATATTCCTTATAAACTACCAAGATTTTCCATCCAAGGGAATCACGGTCACCTAGGTTAAATAAAAATAGTAGATTATTGCAATTTAGTTCTAATAGAAATCTTTATTCAATTGACGAGAAAGATAATTCAGAATCTTATAAGATGGCTGATGCTGTAGTAGATCAAATCTTTAAGGCCCTCCGCCTCGTTCCAGAATTTGACGGGAACTCAAATGTCCTTACTCGTTTCATTAACTTGTGCGATCAATTAGTGTTAACTTATATGAGACCAGAGCCGGGTAATGAATTGTGTAATCTTTCTTTAATTAATGTCATCTTAAATAAAGTCACTGGGCCCGCCGCCCGCACTATAAATTCAAATGGCATCCCCGAGACTTGGGGTGAGATTCGTAAAACGCTTATAAATAATTTTGCCGATCAGAGGGATGAGACCTCGCTCTATAACGACTTGTCGCTCCTTAAGCAAGGCTCAAGCACCCCGCAGGAATTTTATGAACAGTGCCAAAACCTTTTCAGTATAATAATGACTTATATTAGTCTGCATGAAACCGTAGCAAGCACAGTACAGGCTAAACGCGAGTTGTATAAAAAATTAACCCTACAGTCGTACCTACGTGGTCTACGTGACCCGCTGGGGTCCCGTATTCGGTGCATGCGGCCTGATACCATAGAAAAGGCTTTGGAATTCGTTCACGATGAAATGAATACCTTATATTTACAGCAGCGTAATGAACACTTACCTGATAGGAAGTTGCAGTCCACGTCTTCATTTAATGTACCTAAAATTTCTCAAAACTTACCGCCGCCTATTGTGTTACCGCCACCCAAGCCATTTAACTTTGCACCCCCAAGACCTTTTAATATTCCTGGCCCATCGCGCCCTTACAATATGCAGCCACAGAGGCCAACGCAACCTTGGAAACTCCAAGGGCCTCTTCACCTTAGTGGTCCTAGTCGTACTCAACAAATGTTTGCTGCACTCCCACCCAATTATAGACCTCAGAGTAATGTTTTTAGATTGCCTCAAAGAAATCCAGGTTTCCAATTTAATAATAAGCCAAATACCGCTTACCAATCTATGAGTGGAGTGAGTCATTATGTAGAGAAACAACTCCCTATGAAGCAACCCCATGACTGGTCCAAATTTGGTAACCCACCACCTTCTAATTATTTTAAAACAAAGGAGGTTAATTTTAATGAATTTTATGATCAGTATAATTGTGGTCCTGACTATGAATATGACACCCCTTACTATGAATACGAACATCCTGACTATTACGACAACTATTACTATAATAATTCCTATGAACACCAACCTTTCTATGCAGAATATATCCCTCCTTCTGTAGAGGAACAGGTAACCCCCTCTATGGATAATGAGGATTTTCAGAAGGTGACGGGATCCGAAAAACCAAAATAGAAATAAATCTCCAAACCCAGCGACAACTGCCTTATATCCAAATAGAAAATCCACCACTTAAATTACTTATTGATACCGGCGCAAACCAATCTTTTATAAGCCCCGCGGCCGTCGATAGATTTTTCCCTATTTTAGATATACCCATATCCGACGACCCTCTCAATAAATTTCACCGCCAAATATGTTGTGTAGTCGTAGGAGACATTAAGAAACGACCTACAGTAACTAAACCCTTTGAAACCCACACTCGTACAACAATTCAGATATCCGAGAATAACTTAGAAGATGACGTAACAAATGCAATAAAAGAATATGTGAATCCCAAGGTCAAGACAGGTATAATTATTCACCCCCAGTTAGATATGTACAAAATAATTCCTATAATACAAAATAAATTTAGAAGCTCAGCTATGGTCTTAATTTTAACAAAAAAAGAGTTAGAAAATATAAAAGAATATTTACGTCAGCAAGAAATTATACAAAAATATCACGAAGGTAAAACTAACCATCGTGGTATTAATGAATGCTACCTAGCTTTATCGTCAAGATATTATTGGCCTAAAATGAGGGAACACATTACAAAATATATAAACTCATGTACTATATGCGGTCAAGCCAAATATGACCGAAATCCAATTAAGCAGAAATTCTCTATCGTTCCACCACCTAGAAAGCCTTTCGAGACGGTTCATCTTGATCTGTTCACAGTGCAAGGTGAAAAGTATCTTTCCTTAGTAGACGCCTTTTCAAAATACGCTCAAGCGTATTATCTCAGAGACGGAACGGCTTTGAGCGTCGTTCAAGCACTCCTGAAATTTTGCACTCACCATGGTCTCCCAATAACTATAATAACTGACCAAGGTACTGAATTTACAAACCAGTTATTCTCAGAATTTATTAATCTTCATAAAATTCAGCATCATAAGATCCTTGCCCATACTCCCAATGACAATGGAATAGTCGAAAGATTCCATTCCACCATTCTGGAATATTAAAACTTAAAAATAGTAATGAACCCGTAGTGAACCTTATGTCATATGCAGTACTCGCCTATAACAGCTCCATACACAGCTTTACTAAGTGCAGACCCATAGATTTAATTACTGGTCACTTTGACCCACGAGACCCATTAGATATCGACTTGACAGAACACCTTCTACAACAATACTTGTGGTGAACTATTTATTATTATATCAAATAACATATTTTATATTTAACATTTATTACACAATTCAATAACATAAAATATTTACATCTTAAAAACTAAAACATTATTCTAAAATATTAAATTACAAACTTAAATCTATAAACATAACATAAGAACAAAAGGAAATATAACAGAAGCATTATTAAAAACTTAAAGTAATAAATAATTAAACCTAATATGTATTTACAATATATATACAAGCAGTATTAAACATAATATGCTGAAAGGTCGATTCAGTATCGTGCGACATATTATTAGCATAGCTCGCGCAGTGAACAGTTCTCTTTACGAAACAACGCTGCCCGGCAACAGCCCTTCAATGAAGAGAACAATAGAAGCCTCGAGTAATAAAACTACGATCGCACACGTGGCTCGCCAGTCTAACGTAGCTTGTGACGCGGGACGCTCGTTCGATGCCCATGCGCATACCAGCTGCTTTCGCGCTTTGTTTTGTACCTAATAATTTATTTTTCCTTATACACCCCTTCGTACAAACCCCCGCGGGGCATATCTGTGCACCCCGCACCTAAACTGGTGACCCCGTTTAGTTCACAAATTGAAGATGGAAAAGAACAAGAATGCAGGTTCGCAAGGGCGCGACTACACTTCAAGCGATGCTAGTGATATTTTTCGCGTTGGTATTAGAAATATACCATTTTACCCAGATAAGCCAACATTATGGTTTTCCATGCTGGAGGGGCAATTCGCACTCGCGAACATCACTACGGACTCCACCAAATTTTACCACGCAATCGGCATGTTAGATCACCAGTACGCACTCGAGATAGCAGATGTCATCGAGTCGCCTCCACTTGAAGACAAGTACGCGAAGTTGAAGTGCGAACTGATAAAGCGATTATCGGCGTCCAAGGAGAAGAAAGTTAAGCAGCTGCTGGACCACGAAGAACTCGGTGACCGTAAACCGTCACAATTTTTACGGCACCTTCAACATCTCGCCGGACCAGACGTGCCTGAGGACTTCGTTCGCACTATCTGGACTAGTCGTTTACCCACTAGCATGCAGTCCATAATTGCTTCCCAACTGCACTCTCCACTGGACAGTCTAGCAGACCTTGCCGATAGGATCCAGGACATAGTACCATCATCTCCTCACATAGCTTCTGCCTCAGCCTCAACATCTCGCCAATCAGCAGAAGACAAAATTGATATGATGGCCAAACAGATAGAGAGGTTGACACAGCAAGTTCACTCACTTACAGTGAAGAATGACAGACAGTCAAGGGCATCATCAAGCAAGCATCAACGCCATCGTAGTCGCAGCAGATCGCAATCCAGCTACCGACGATACCCTACATGTTGGTATCATGCGAAGTTTGGCAACAAAGCCACGAAATGTAATAAGCCATGCGACTACAAGGCGGAAAACTCGCGGGGCGATCGGTAATGGCGGCTGACGATTGCCCCGTCAACCATGGTCGCTTATTCGTCACCGATCGGCACTCCAAAACCCAATTCTTAGTGGACACTGGAAGTGACTTATGTGTTTATCCCCGTTCGGTTTTAAAAGAAAAGCGGCATAAGACAAACTACGAATTGTGCGCGGCAAACGGTAGTGTAATCCATACTTACGGTTACGTCAATTTGCGTTTAAATTTAGGGTTACGGCGTGATTTTGTGTGGCGTTTTATAATTGCTGATGTGACCAAAGCAATAATTGGTGTCGACTTTTTATCACATTTTAATTTATTGGTAGATGTAAGGAACAAAATGTTAATAGATAATTTAACTACATTAAAAGTTTCGGCAGTGTCAGCAGCAAGGTATAGTGCACTAGAGTCGGTAAAAATAATGACTGGTAATTCGCGGTACCATACTATTCTCAACGAGTTTCCTCAGTTGACTCGACCTGCCGGCATACCACACACCACACAACACAACACCGTTCACTACATTCGCACCACCCCAGGACCGCCTGTAGCTAGTTCTCCTCGTCGATTAGCGCCGGATAAATTCAAAATTGCGAAAGAGGAAATTGACATGATGATACAAAGCGGTACAGCTCGTCCCTCGGACAGCCCTTGGTCTTCTCCGTTGCATTTGGCACCGAAAAAAGACGGTTGGCGTCCATGTGGGGATTACCGCCAGTTGAATGCTCGTACCATCCCGGATAGATACCCAGTGCGTCATATTCACGATTTCACGCATAACATCTCTGGTTGTAAGATCTTTTCGACTATAGACCTCGTGAAAGCCTACAATCAGATCCCAGTATTTCAGGACGATATCCCTAAAACAGCAATTACGACACCTTTCGGCCTCTACGAATTTCCGTTTATGACTTTTGGTTTGAGGAACGCAAGTCAAACCTTTCAGAGATTCGTAGATGAGCTAACTAGGGACATGGATTTCGTTTATCCCTATCAGGACGATTTTTTAGTATATTCGCCCGATGCCGTGACTCATGAAGCACACTTGAGACAGCTCTTCACCAAAATGTCCAATTATGGCATTTTAATAAACACCGCAGTCACCTATCTTGGATACCGAATATCTTCCGCCGGTGTCAAGCCTTTAGAGGACAAGGTGCAAGCTATAAAGGATTTCCCTAAGCCAGCAACAGTAAAAGAGCTTCGGAGGTTTCTTGGAATGCTGAATTTTTACAGGAGGTTCATTCCCAGAGCAGCTGAAATCCAAGCTCCTCTTAACGCCCTATTGACTGGCTCCGTTAAAGGAAACCATCCAGTTGACCTCAAGAACGACAGTCTGAAAGCGTTTGAGGAATGCAAGAGTAGCCTTTGTAATGCAGTTCTCTTAGCATACCCAGATTGTCAATCTCGATTAGCTGTCACTACAGACGCATCTGAAGTTGCCATAGGCGCTGTTCTTCAACAGCATAAAGAAGCCGTTTGGCAACCGCTTGCATTTTACTCGTGTAAATTGAGTCCCTCACAACGCAAATACTCTCCATATGACCGAGAGCTTCTAGCCATATATCAGGCTGTAAAATACTTTCGTCATATGTTAGAGGCGAGAGAATTCACCATATTCACCGACCACAAGCCTATCACTTTTGCCTTTCACCAAAGAAAGACAAGTTGTTCTCCCAGGCAATATCGATATCTCTATTTCATCTCTCAATTCTCCACCGATATACAATACATTGCCGGCAAAGACAATGTTGTTGCCGACGCTTTATCGCGTATAGAAGAATTGGAGATGAATATCGACTATAGTTCTCTTGCTAAAGCTCAAGATGCAGATCTTGAATTAAAACAACTTCAGGAAGACGGCACTTCACTTCGGTTGTCCAAACTGAAGCTACCTGGAAGTCGATTTGAGCTATATTGTGATACTAGCACACCGACCCCCAGGCCATATATACCGCAAATAATGCGACGACAAGTTTTTGACAGCTTGCATTCGTTAAGCCATCCCGGTACCAACGCCACCGCTAAGCTGATAGCGCAGCGGTATGTCTGGAAAGGCATCAGGAAGGATTGTAGGGAGTGGGCACGAGCTTGTCTTCATTGTCAACGAGCCAAAATAAACAAGCACGCTTCAGCACCATTAGGTTCATTTCAATTGCCACGCGCAAGGTTTAAGCACGTGCACATTGACCTAATTGGGCCTCTCCCAATCTCCAACGGCTTCCGGTATTGCCTCACAGCAGTCGACCGTTTTTCTCGATGGCCTGAAGCAATACCTATACCGGACATAACAGCTGAAACGGTTGCAAAGGCATTGTTACGAGACTGGATATCTCGGTTTGGTTGCCCAACAATCATTGTAACAGATCGTGGCAGACAGTTTGAGTCGGAACTCTTTAAGTTTCTGTCACAAATGATTAGTTTTGAGCACCGCAGAACGACAGCATACCATCCATCTTGTAATGGTCTCGTTGAACGTTTCCATCGTCAGCTGAAGGCCGCGATTACTTGTCATGCAAATTCTAATTGGACGGAATCCCTTTCGTTAGTTCTTTTAGGAATTCGGAGCACCTATAAGGAAGACTTAAATTGTTCGTCAGCCGAAATCGTTTACGGCGAACCTTTAAGGCTTCCTGGTGAATTTTTTCATTCTAGCTTATGTAGTACTACGGACCACACCGATTTTACCGCTACAATTAAATCGTTTGCTGAAAAATTACAGCCTATCCCAGCTTCGCGGCACAGTGCTGGTAAAATCTTCATTTACAAGGATTTGACAACCACTAGCCATGTATTTTTACGCGATGACACAGTGCGTGGATCTTTACAACCAGCATACACTGGGCCATACAAAGTGCTGGAGAGAGGTCATAAGGTCTTTAAACTTGAAATTAAAGGTAAACCGGTGACAGTAAGCATAGACCGACTGAAACCAGCCTATATACTGTCACCCGAGCAACTTTCCAGTACGAAATCTTCACCACCAATACCTCCTGACAAAACCGAACCAAAAATAACACGTTCCGGTAGACGAGTTAGGGTACCTGACTATTATCACCCGTAAGACGGTCTCTGGAGGGGAGTGATGTGGTGAACTATTTATTATTATATCAAATAACATATTTTATATTTAACATTTATTACACAATTCAATAACATAAAATATTTACATCTTAAAAACTAAAACATTATTCTAAAATATTAAATTACAAACTTAAATCTATAAACATAACATAAGAACAAAAGGAAATATAACAGAAGCATTATTAAAAACTTAAAGTAATAAATAATTAAACCTAATATGTATTTACAATATATATACAAGCAGTATTAAACATAATATGCTGAAAGGTCGATTCAGTATTGTGCGACATATTATTAGCATAGCTCGCGCAGTGAACAGTTCTCTTTACGAAACAACGCTGCCCGGCAACAGCCCTTCAATGAAGAGAACAATAGAAGCCTCGAGTAATAAAACTACGATCGCACACGTGGCTCGCCAGTCTAACGTAGCTTGTGACGCGGGACGCTCGTTCGATGCCCATGCGCATACCAGCTGCTTTCGCGCTTTGTTTTGTGCCTAATAATTTATTTTTCCTTATACACCCCTTCGTACAAACCCCCGCGGGGCATATCTGTGCACCCCGCACCTAAATACTTATTAGACCATAAAGAGAGAATGAAACAGGTATATGACTTACTAAATGAGACATCCCTACATGACAGGACTCAATTGACCGAAAATCGAAATAAGGATCGAGAACATGAAAAAGAATATACCCCAGACCAGCAGGTATTCATACGGAATCCCCTGGCGAATAGTCAAAAATTGGCCCCCAGATTCACTCAAGATACAGTCTTAGCCGATCTTCCTATTCACATCTTTACTAAAAAGAAACGTGGTCCTGTTGCTAAATCACGACTGAAACGAAATCCTAAAGACCCCACCTTGTTACAGGATACCTCTACTAGCGTCACTGCTCGTTCTGACAAGCGCACAGGACGTGACGATTGACTCCTTGGATAACGGACCAGGTTTACTTCCATTCAAATTAGGACCCACTAAAATAGTAGCATATTATCATTCCTTTCTTAACTACATAGACCTAAGTAATATACATTTACAAATTAATCTAGCAAAAGAACAAGTAGTCGAACTTCGGTCAAAATTAAATAATAAAACTTTGAACTTATATGACCCTCATATTGATCATCTTAATATTAAACTTAATAGATTATCTAATCAATTATCCACATTTGAGCCAAACCGTCATAAGAGAGGTCTCATTGACGGATTAGGATCAATAATCAAGAGTATTTCGGGAAATTTAGATTACACAGATGCCATTAAGTATGATCAAGCCCTTAAAACTCTCCAGAGTAATGAGATAAAATTAGAATTTAATAATCATGTTAGCTTAAATAAGGAATGGATTTTACATAGTACTAAAACTTTAAATAATAAAGCTAAAAATCAAGACAAAATTAATAGTATTTTAAATCAAATTATACAAAGCGATTATCAGAAAGAAACGGATTTAGTTAAATATGCCCACTTTGCACAGCATCTTATTATATTAGGGGATAATATCGAAGATTTATCCCATGAGATATCGAAGCTGGAGAATACTCTAGCATTTATCCGTGCATCGAGCACACCCCATTCAGTAATTAGTTTAGATGATCTTAAGAATATGTTAAGCAAGTTAAGGACTTTATATTTAAAGGACGAAGTCCTTGACGTTAGTTATAGAGATTTATATGACGTAATTAAGTTAGGATATTTTTATAATGAAAAAGGTGTAACCGTAGTAATTAAAATGCCGATCGTGTACCCTATTTCCTATGACCTCTATAAGTTACCTATTGTCCCTAACCAACACCACCAGATACTCGTGCCTACCTTACCCTATATTGCAATTTCTGGAGACGATTATACGTACTTGAAGACAGAATGTCCAAGGGTGAATTCGTGGTTTCTCTGCCAACCAACATCCAGCTACAGCATCCGGAGCGAACCTGACTGTATTCAGCACCTCATAGTTAAACAGGAACTTCACCCCTCCTGTAAAATGACTACGATAATTGCCAAGAAAGAAGCCCTAGAACAACTCGATGACAAGCATTACACCCTACACTTTCCCATTGCAACCAAAGTAAAAATATCATGTGGTCAAGAACAGTACCGAACACTTCAAGGAAGTTTCCTAGCAATCATCCCATTCAACTGTCATCTCAAAACGACTGAGTTTACAATTGCCAACACAAATGAACGTATCAAAGGGCATGTTGTAAAAATTATGGAAATGCCTCTGTACAATGAGTCGGGGCCTCAAGAACATCCATCAGTCGTTCTAAATTCAGTAAACTTAGATAACCTGCATTCAATAAATACCAAGATATCACTCCAGACTCCCGTTCATCTTAAAACTGTGGACCAATCGGTATATCACACTACGATTCCAGTCTACATAGTACTGCTAAGTGTAATAGTACTCATCGCAGTCGTAGCAGCTAAACGACTACGAAAAAGATGTCTACGAAAACCTATCCCAAGCCCTACCGATAATTCACATGGCAGCATCTATGCTATCCCAGATACAACTCATCCGAGTAAGATAAGAGTTGATCATGGAAACATCTCAACAACTATCTCCAACAGTGGTCAAAAATAGTTGCTGAACTTCGGGGGGAGGTGTTACATGCTGTCACTACCCCTAAACTGCAGATCAGCATTTACCTAGTTACAATAGATTTCGCAATCATTGGAATCAGCCCGTCACGACGTCGCCGCCGACGCAGCAGAACATGATGCCAGCTACGCCGCCCGGAACCTTTTTTTTTTTTTTTTTTTTTTTTTTTTTTTTTTTTTTTTTTTTTGCGGGTATCTTTGAAAGATATACACAATAAATTTGCTCTGATATCTATTTATTGCAATTATTAATTTTATTAGCTTTAGTTCATTGTCATTTTATAAATGAGTTAAGAATACCTACCAGGGAGTGTTGGTGATATTACATTTCTACACTATCTCACAAATTCTGTGTTCATCAACATCAATTAATCACCAATAGCAAGTCACTTCACAATGGACGCGGCTCAAGTAAATGAAAACCTGCAGGGCCTCTCTGTGCAATTTGATGCAAGGATGGAAGAATTTGAGCAGGCGCTACAGCAACATTCTTTGTCATCGGTATCATCATCACAGGTACAAACAGTCAAGGCACTTTCTTCAGAATACCTGCAGTTTAAGGCCTTCGTTGTCAAGGCCATACAAACTATGAAAACACAGCTCGAGCTACTCAACGCAGGCATTGATCGACTAGAGACGCACACCAGACGGAAGGTGCTGCTTATCCATGGCTTGACAGACGATCCTAACGAAAATGTTGAGGCGAAGGTGTTAGCCGTTTTCAACAGTCAACTGAAGCTGCCACATATCCAACCGGACAGCATAGAGGCGTGTCATAGACTTGGGGTTAACAAAGATCGCAGTAGACCAATTTTGGTTCGCTTCACAAACATGAAAACACGCTCTAGTGTTTGGAATGCCAAGACAGCACTCAAAGGGACTAAGCTATCTGTGTCCGAATTCCTGACGAAGTCTAGACAGGGCGTCTTCTCTGCGGCACGAAAGCATTTTGGCATTAGAAATTGCTGGTCATCGGAGGGCGTGGTGGTTGTCTTGCTACCAGATAAAACCAGAAGGAAGATCAGTACAATGTCCGATTTAATAAGGCTTCAATCGCAGTTTCCCCAGTCTTCGTCAATTAAGTGAATCCGCTTTGTTCATTGGTTGTAGATTGTTTGTTTGATTATCCAATCGTATGCTGCCGTGTATGATATAGAATTGCTGTTTGTTAATAATTTAAGGTAATTATCAATTTAATTTCACTTTATATTACTGTTTGTCTTGTTATGTCCATGTCAAAACAACTTTTTACTTTGTTTTTTTTTTAATTCTTTGTTGTTTTAAAATCTCTCGATTGCGGGAAGGCAAAGGGATGTGGCCAGTACAGCCATGTCTTCAGTAGTCATTGTTTACTTTGTTATTTTATTTTTTTATTTTTTTAAAATAGTATTGTAAGAGTATTTATGTTGTACCTACTAAGTCAAAATTGATTTGTGCAGTATACTTAGGCAGCATACATACAACCATTATTGTTAATTTTTTTTTTCTCATTATTTTTATATTTGTTTTCGCTTTTTGTTTTTTGTCAACCTCTATGCCAACTCTCGCTGGTGGCAAATTCAGTATTTGATTTTTTTTTTTATTTTTTTTTGCATAATCTTATATTATTTTTTTATATTTATCAGTTTTATTCAAGTATTTATTTATTTTATTTTATATTTTATTTATGTCTATTATAGATATTAATTATTTTTCTGATAGCTCTTGTGATGATTTCGAAAGTGCATGTAGTGACATCTCTTCCTCCTCTGATTCTGATGCGCTTTCACTGAATTTAAAACTTCAATCAGTGTTTCATGGTAAATCCTCTTTCCTCAATCTTGTGCACATCAATGCTCAAAGTGTTCTTGGACACATTTCTGATTTGATTGCATCTTTTAACAGTGGCATAGTCGACGGTATTTTGATTTCCGAATCCTGGCTTAAACCTTCACTTCCTTCTTCAATTTGCTCACTTTATGGTTATAAACTGTACAGGAATGACAGGACTGGTGCTGGTGCCGGTGGTGTATGTATATACTTCCGGAATAATATTCCATGTACTATAATTGACCAATCCTCAAACGAACAGCCTGGTTTCCTGGAGTACCTTTTCTTGGAGGTTGAATTGCATCACACAAAAATCCTGGTGGGTGTAGTTTATAGCCCTAACGACAAAGTAAATTATTTCCAACATTTTGAATCTACTCTTGAGTATTTGAGCTCCACTTACAATCATGTTATTCTCATGGGTGACCTAAATACGTGCTTGTTAAAGCATAACTTTAGGTCTACTCGACTGAAATCTTTAATATCTTCGGTAAACTTTGAACTGTTACCTCTATCAGCTACCCACTATTCTCCTAATTGTCACCCTTCTCTTCTAGATTTACAGATCATTTCCAAACCAAAACTAGTCTCTTCCCATGGGCAAATGACTGCCCCGTTCTCTTACCATGATCTTATTTACCTCTCATATAAGGTACGTCCTCCGAAAAGAAAAACAAAAGTCATTTTTCAGCGTAGCTTTGGTGGCATTAATATTGATCGCTTGAGAGAGGATTTTGACAAAATAGATTGGAGTGCCATGTTAATTGCTAATACAATTGACGAGAAAGTGTCAATTTTTAACAGACTCTTGCTTGAACTGTATAACACTCATGCACCGATCAGGCCTGTACGAGTCAAGCATCTTCCTGCACCTTGGCTTACTCCCATTATTAAGAGAACCATGCAACGTAGAGATAAGGCCAAATCAAATCTCAAAAAGTTCCCTAGTGATGCTACTCTGCAGTCATACAAAAAACTTCGTAATCTCTGCAACAGGTTGTGTAGGGACGCTAAACGCCGTTACATCCACACGTCCTTGGAAAATGTATCTCCTGCTCAAATTTGGAAATTTTTAAAGTCACTAGGGGTGGGTGATAATCATGAACTTTCCTGTAATTTACCCGACTTGGACGGCTTAAACAAGTTTTTTTGTAAGCCTCCTGTCATTTTACATAATAACATCAAGCAAAATACATTGGCACTTCTCAGCAATACTTTACCACCTGACTGTGAATCCTTTTCATTTCGCGAAATCACGGAGGATGATGTTAAAAAGAGCATCCTATCCATTAAATCCAAAGCCGTGGGAAATGACGGCATATGTCGTGACATGCTGATACTGTTGTTGGATGAAGTTAGTGTTGTTGTCACTCACATTCTAAATTATTCACTTAGCACTAACGTCTTTCCAACTGAGTGGAAGCTAGCCCACGTCATCCCCCTCCCTAAATCCACAAACCCTACCACCTTTTCCCAATTTCGTCCCATTTCTATACTCCCACTCCTATCGAAAGTTCTTGAAAGCGCTGTTTATAATCAACTTTCTTCCTACATCTCCCATAACAACCTCATTGGTCCTTTTCAATCCGGTTTTCGTCCCCATCACAGCACAGTGACTGCCTTGTTGAACGTCACTGACGACATTCGACAAGCCTTAGACAATAGGCTAGCTACTATTGTTGTCCTACTCGATTTTAGCAGTGCGTTCAACTCGGTTGATTTTGATATCCTTCTATCCATCCTTGGCTCTAATAACATTTCATCCTCCGTGATTGCTTGGTTCTCCGATTATCTTCGCGGACGTCGGCAGTGCATCAAGTGTGACGATTCTTTATCAGATTGGTGTGACCTTAATGCAGGCGTACCGCAGGGTGGCGTCCTTTCTCCTCTTCTTTTTTCAATTTTTATAAATGAACTCACAAAGGTCATGTCTTCTCCCTACCACTTGTATGCAGACGATTTACAGATTTATAGACATGCTAACTTGGATGACATTAACAGCGCTGTAGATAGACTTAACGAAGAGTTGCATACAGTAAAGTCTTGGGCAGAATCATTTGGACTTCTTGTCAACCCTGAAAAATCACAAACCTTGCTTATTACCAGTAATAGGATGTCCAACAAAATTGAATATGACAGTATTGCTAAGGTGTTGTATGATGGAGTTATTATTCCGTTCTCTGAAAAGAGCAAAGACCTTGGCCTTATTATTACTAACACGCTGTCATGGTCTTCACACATAAATGAAGTCAGTCGTCGTATGCATTTCTCCTATCATTCTCTTAAGCGGCTTCAGTATTTCTTGCCGTTCAAAACTAAAGTTATGCTAGCTCAAGCTCTTTTACTTCCCATTCTTGACTATGCCGATGTCTGTTATTTAGATGCAACTGAAGAGCTGCTTAACAAATTGGAACGCCTACAGAATCTGGCGATTCGATTCGTTTTCGGTTTACGTAAGTACGACCATGTATCTGAATTTCGTACAAAGTTAAGGTGGCTTCCTGTTCGACTTCGCAGAAATGTGCACATCCTTTGCCTATTATACAAAATCCTTTACAATCCTCAACATCCGCACTATTTGCGCTCCCGTTTTAATTTCCTACCCTCTGACTCCCGTCCTAGACGTTCCTGTGTTACCAAGACCCTTGTTAGACCTCCATCCAAATCAAAATTTTTTGCTAAATCCTTTACTGTCCATGCTGCACAACTGTGGAACAAATTGCCCATGGAAATTCGTGCAAGTGATTCTATCATAACTTTCAAACGAAAGTTGAAAGAGCACTATCTCTCTACCGTATCATAAGTATATATTTATATATGTATTATAATTATATATGTATTGTATATAGAATAGCATATTTACAAAATAGCATATTTATATTTAATTGTAGTTTAAATATAATTTATATATCATCTATCATTGTTTATTTGTGGTATACACTACACCCCCGCGTTTAAATGTTGCAACTAATGCTAGGGTTGGCTGGAAGAGATCTCTTTCAGAGATAAGCTCACCTTTGTACACGTCCTTTTGTTTTATGTTATGACTATTTTTGTGTGTACAATAAAGAATATAATGAACCTCGCCACATTGCCTCACTCTTGTTTTCCCCATCAAACATTAGTCACGTACTTAATATTTAAATTGTAATTTTTTATTAATAAATTTTATTCATTTAAATTTTGTATTTTTTTTGCATCCTCCGGTCGCAGCCTTCGTAATTGTCTTCTAAATAAAAAAACTTGTTATTATTACTGTTGTTTTATTTCTTCCACATTTAATTTTTAATGCTAAGTGTACTCTGTGTGGTGGTTTTGATATCAGAACAGAGTGCTCTTTCAAAATTATTTTATACCTGACCCTGTGAAAACATGTTCATATTTTTTTTAATATTCTTTATCTATAAATATTTACGCGTTTGTAAACGCAAAAATAAAATTATTCTATAATTCTTTATCTGTGTTATTTTTAATACTATTTACAAATTTTCTTTCAATTATTCCAAGCAATAAACATGCATCGTTACGTAAAGTAGGCTGACATCCTGACGTAGTAACTATAAAATCTTATAAGTATGTTTTTGAATTTAACTTTGGTTTTTAATAATACCGTTCCATATATCTTAATTTTTGATCCATTGTAAGCAAGCAATGGACTTTAGATTTATTTAATTTAACATCAACTTTTTTATAATTATTTTGTATTTAAATAAAAGAAACCAGGATTTCAACCACGTACCTTTGATTTTTGGTTAATCCGATATTTCACACTTTTTCTGTGGTTTAAATCCCGGTTTCTTTCATTTAAATGATAGTGACCGCGTTAGTTTAAAACAATACAATTATTTTGTAAGTCATATAACAAATAAATTGGAATTAAGTTTACATCAGAGCCAGTATCAAGTTTGAATGTACAGTTAATTACGTCTTCTAATAATAAATGCTGGTCCCAACAAGGAATTAGATTAATTTGGGAACATACCTTATCACAATAAAATTCACTTTGATCTTGAGTCTCGTCTATGGGACAGCTTTATACTGAATGCACATGATTCTTGTTTTTTATTTGTCATTTTCATTCGTGTCCGACCAACTTAAGAGAAGTGATTTTATTTGCCACAATTAGTGCATTGTAATCCTCTTGCCGGACATTTGTTTTCGTCTCTCTCATACTTCTCACCACACCATTTGCACATAATAAAAGAGTATTGTACTTTATGAACCATTTGTCCTTTAAGAGTATTGTTGCCTTGAATTTCTCTTGTTTGCAATCTCGTTATTTCGGGGAGACGGAGTCTCTTAATTGTTTGGTCTTAACTAATGTCACCCACGCAGAGTATCTTCTCTTGTTCAGTTTTATCATTACTTCCAAAAATTATTCTGTCTCTTATTGCTTCTTCTTCATTGGAGAATTTACAATTCTTTGATAGCATTTTTACATCTTTGAAAAACATATCAAATAGCTCCCCACATTGCTGGTTTCTTGTATAAACTAAAAATCGAATACAAGACATTTTGTTTTGGCTCGCAGTAGTCCGTGAACAATTTTAACATTGTGTTATAAGTGACATTGCTTCTATCCAAATCATTATTATTCAAAAAAAATATTATTAGTTGAAGCGCCTCTTCACTGATTATATTTAGCAAAATTGCGACTTTTCGTGAGTCTTTTTCGTCATCGAGGCCAGTAGGTAAATTTCTAATTCTTGTTTAATCCTCCGCCAGCAAGTCACCCGAAAATTTGGTAGGTAGGTAAAATTTTTTCTGATGCCATTTTTACTGTATAATCTTACTGTACAGCACTTTCAAACGGCCACACCATACCGCGCATATATGTGGTAATAGGTGATTATCTATTCTTAAAAAATTGGCGCGGCGTAAATTTAATTTATGTCCAAGCACAAATTCACCTAAAAAGTTAGGCACGATGACTCTTTGCATTGCTCTATCCAAAATTATTTGAGCATCAGGACGGCTAGCTATGAGCTGATAGAAATTGTTCAGTAATGCAGCACAGATTCTAAAATCACTCATTAAGTTTTTTGAAGCAGCATCATAGTATTTATTTCTAAACATTTTAAAATCACGTTTGAAACGTCCGTTCACAACTTAATTACTCATCTGCACTAGGTTACATGACGAGATTTATTAAATAATAAAAAAAGGAGATAAAAAAAATTTAATGTGCAAGTATCTTAAGTACCTACTATTATTTAAATTATAATTTCATCTCTGTTTATTGCAGCTTCGAATAAAGGCCCAGTCTACATACAAAAAAGATTACATGTCCTTTATTATTTGGTTATAAATGTTATAATAGATATTTAATTTTAATCAGAATATTATGGTTGTCATAGACAAGTAGTTTTGTTTTCACTTTTTGTTTTTCGCTAGCTACTCGCCTGAGGTCTTAGATTATACCTGTAGATGAAGCCATATAACGTCACCAACCTGTCAAAGTGAGATCGCTATATATAAAACCTAAGCAAAGAATAAAGAAAGAAGATAAGTCACAATGAACATTGTGACAAACAATTAAATCTTTGTGTCATTCAATCTCGAACGTTTGCATTTTTATCAGTTTGTGTGTAATTGGATGTGTTTTTGGTAATAAAATAAAATAAAATATATTAGGTCCTTACCTATGTAATTGGCGTTTCTTTTTCTTACACACTATTAGCTGTGTACTACTACTTTGATTTAGTAGCCGTTTCAGTTTTATATTTTTATTATGAATAAAGACTATACTGTTGAATTTGCATGTAGTGAAATTATTATTATTTAAATGTTTAATTCAAAAAACAAAATAAAGTGGCTGTTTTATATGGTCAGCAGAATCAACTCTTGGAATCGTTGTAACTTATGGGCAAGCTTATTTTTTGCCTAAATTATTGATGCAATCTTTAACTAAGTCTTGTCCAATTATACACTCCAAATTTCAAAAGATTTGGCGACGGAGTTTTTTTTAGAAATTTTAAATAACGTTAGTATGGAAAATAAATATTATTTTGAAAATCTTCATAAAACTTGGCGTTGTTCCATACAAACTCTATTTTTTTTAACTATAAATCCTAATGTTACAAAGTTTGGAGGAAATTAGCGAACAACCCTCGGCTAAGTCTAGCATCAATAAATTATAAAAAAAATCCAGTCTGTCCATGAGTTAGTAGGCTTCAAATAGTCAATTCCGATGAAGATATTGAAGAGTCATTTTCACTTTCTTTTCAGAATTTAACAATTGAAATATATGGAATAATTTTATTTTTGCGTTTACAAACGCGTAAATATTAATACTAGAAAAATGCACTGAAAAAAATCGACTTGCCTCAGGCGGGACTCGAACCCGCATCTTCCACAATCCGGGCGGACGCGTTGACCAATTACGCCACCGAGACACTGCTTTTCGCTGTCGACAATGTTTACCATAAAAACATAAGCACCAAGCACTGACAAATTTCGACAGCGAAAAGCAGTGTCTCGGTGGCGTAATTGGTCAACGCGTCCGCCCGGATTGTGGAAGATGCGGGTTCGAGTCCCGCCTGAGGCAAGTCAATTGAAATATAATTTAATTACAGACAAAAATCTTGCAAAGAGTGTATTTTCAAATAATAATAATAATAAGAACCTAAAACAACAATTGAATTAAAGAAATTGCAAGTTTAGGTACAAGATAATAACGCCTTATTGGCGTTATTATCTTGTCGCCAATTTCATAGGTAAGGACTTAATATAAGTGCGATGGTGGGCTGTGCTATTTTTGGGTGGAGCGAAATATTGTCGGAATAACATTTCACTCGTACGTATACAAAAACGTCTTTCATTTGGATAGAAAATTCTTTAAAATAGTGAATTTTTAGTTTTTCCTGGTGTGATCCAACGCATTTAGCTCATTGAATTCAGTCTGGTGAAAGTCCAAAAACCAGTGACACCTTGTAACAACACTCCCCCCAACTAATATAAGTACACCGAGACCGTCCCAACGCTCCCCGTCTAGGCACTTTTTGTGCACTAATTGGTGGCCAGCAGCCCACAGGGGCTACCGACTAACGCCAGCCCCTGTGGGCCGCTGGCCGACGCCGGCCTTATAGGCCGCCTCCTCACCGACGGCTGCTCGACCTGGCGCGTCCTCCTGACGAGGACACCGGGAGCAGCCATCGGATCGCACCCGGGGTCATCGGGCGCGGTCGTGGCCCTGAAAAGGGCCGTCCGGAACTAGCCACAACTCGACGATGGCATGTGACTTCGAATGCCAAGCGGACACACTTGGCATCAAAAGCCACAAACCCGCCGAGAAAGTTTCCCCACCACGTTACCAGGGTCCGCCACGAGGAGACTTCCGGACGTGGACCCCACAGAAACGTTTCCCCTAACACTCTTAATTTTAATTTTATTTCAATTTCGTTTCACCTCGTGATCATCTAGTGATTGTATCATGCTGCAGGTAAACCGTAGGTCTTTAAGGAAACAAAGAATGATACAACTATACCCTAACGTACCTATTTGAACAATTATAGATGCAATATATTAATATCTCTAGTTCCTAATCTCTCATTCAGACTAACGACTACTTTGTGTCATTAAATATTCGTAGATACCTAATAATAACTATTGTAAGTATGGAAATAATTAATAAAATGAACTAGATATCTTCAAATTTAATTAATAGATCATAGTTTACTCTATGATAATATTATTAGCATGTTTATTATGATATCGCTGGATTTAAAGCTATAACCTACAATTGTGTAAACATGGCAGACGTTTACTATGATATTCTTAGGTTTAAAGCTATCTATTACCTACATTGTGGAAAATATGGCTAGGAATGAAGCCCCATGCCTTCGCTTCAATCAGTGAGAACCAACCATTGTGTTGTCTCTCCCCTCCATTTATGTTTTTACTTAGATACATATTTAAATTGCAAGTAATTTACATATCCGAATGAAACTCATATCTATTAAGCCATTCCATGATCTTAAAAGTCTAAATTGTTTTGCTACATTATTTCAAATAATATGAATCCAATACTGTTACTTTTGCCAAGTAAATACAGCGATGATAACCTCGGGTTAAACTCTTCGATGACAACATACACCCTTTTATCTTCGAGTCATTGTTCTAAGGCTGCCTTAGGCTCACCTGAGTAACACCGATGTAACATGCCATAAATATTAGCAAACCATGAGTACATAACTCCAATATACAGCACTGAATCATTCTATATGATTGAATCTTCTTCATAATTATATTAATAATTGGATAGCATTCCACAGGTTGTAGTGAAAGTTTATATTGCAAGCAGTTAAATAATAAAACTGATAATCTTTTCAATGAAAATTGTAATCCATATTTTAAGTAATATTAATTGACATGACATTTCTAAGCCTCTATGACATATAATACAAAACATGAAAAAGAGTTCAGCACATTCTCCTTCTCACTATCTTCAGGAGGAAGCTGAATCGGATGTAGTCTTGACCAACAATATCAATTTCGTAGCAGGCAGGCGGAGAGTCCCGCCACGAGTCAGAACGTCAGCTATGCGCACACCACCGTCGCGACCCTCATATACGGCAGATACACGACCCCTAGGTCATGTGTTTCTCGGGGCATCTCCATCTGAAATCAAAACAAGATCTACTCCTAAAAAGGTACCACTATCCGATGACCATCGCCGTCTGTCTTGAAGGGTCGGCAAATATTCTCGTAACCACCTTGACCAAAAGTGGTTTAGCCAACCTCTGGGAAATCCTCCATTGTTTACTTTGACTGTTAAACTTTTGCAGTGGGCACATCGCATTCTACTCAGTGCCTTACCGATCATATATTCGGCGTTATGTTTACGTACTGATATCACTAGTAGAAATCCGTTTGCTAGGTTCTGGATACTGCTTATCATTACCGTATTTTTTAAAGCAACTTTCGGGCAACACTACGTCGGAACTCAAGCGTATCAACATTGGTGGAGAAATTACGAGCTAAAAGAGTAGCATTCTTTACCGCAACGGCTATCAACCAGAAAACTATAGGAATGTACCACTGCTTGCCCCTGATTGCGATTCGATATATTATATGTGCCGACATTTGCGTCCAACTGATCAACTCCACTTATGTAATTATTATATTTAACCCTTTGTTTTTGAGCAGCTGAGTATCTCCTTGCGGTTCGTATAGGCTCCACACCGAATTGACCGGATAACAGAGTTACAACACTGTTCTCAGCCTACAGCACAAGTCCGCTATTTATATCAAGCCCACTATCATAGTAACGTCGCTGTTCCTTTTTGCACAATTTTTCGTCTCTCAAAGGACTTCTCAATGCGATTGCTACGTACTGTACCTGTTTCTAAGATATTTTTTCTTTCATTTCTGTTTTCAAAGGCAATCCAGTAAAAAAGTTTTCTCAGTAAACTTAGAATCGTGTCTTCATAGATAGCCTGGATCTCTTTCATCAATTTTCTGCAACGTATTGGCCGAACCTAGAACTATATTTTTCATAGCGCCTTTGATAGGGATCGGCGTATAAGCAATATTCATTGCTATTCAGTCCTAATCGTAAAGCCAAAATGCATGATTAGGATCCAAATCTAATTGGCTTCCCTCAGATATGCTGCTTACAGCCGTGTCTATATACTGTTGAAACTTTTGATTCAGTACATCAAAAAGTGGGCGCGCCTTAGCCGTTTTGTCATTAGGACTTAGGTTGTTGTTCTCACCCACATGTAACGGAATACACTGAGTTCTGAGGCATTCGTTACTGCTTAAGTAGGTATATTAATATAATAGCATGCATATTGAAATCTATAATTGAAGGAACAACTATAATTATTATTTAGTATCAAAATAATGAATTGTAATATAATATAAATATATATAAAAATAACTACAATAGGACCCCAAAAGTATTATTTTGACTACTTGGTTGACCCCCGAATTCCTAGAATTTAAGGTCCAAGTGTCCCGACTGCTCCAACTGAAATGAGGAAGCCGACAAGGTATAAAAACTGGGGTGTTCCCCGTCCGACTCGAACGCCCTAGAGACACTAATCCTCTCTGGAGTGACTTTGGGACACCAGACAATTTGTGCTTGCGGTGAATACTGTTGCTCAGATAGCTGCAGTTGAGAAGCGTTAGGTTCTTATGGCAAATTTCCCAATGCTTGCGATGAATACTGCTGCTCAGATAGCTGCATTCGAGAGGCTACATTTGCATTTGGAGCTTCAAGTTCCTCAACTGTAAAACGATACTTCTTCTTCAGAGGCTGATGATGGGATTATGTAGGATGTACAGGTAGAGGTAGAAGAAAAATAATTATGGTCACACATTGAGGGGTGAAAACCTGCTGTGGTATTTCCATAGCTTTGCGGCAGTACTTCTGAACGAACTAACAGTTTTTGGTTCATGTTGAATGATTTTAGAATAGGTAAAAGAGAATAGAAAAATGCCATATCGTCGTTTTTCATTATGTCACTGTTCTTTTTTAAAAACTTCAACAATTCTTTATCAAAGGTAAAATCCTCGTTACGGTTTTTACGTTTCTGTGCTTTTTTATGAACTTAAGTTTGGTTAGATGGAGTGGTGGTAGGCGGGGTAAACGTAACGTAAACACTCTAGAATATGGAGAACCGTAAAACGGAGTGAAGAGCAACAATTTCTGACTTTGATTAAGAATATCGAGGTTTTGGTATAAAACGCTGACAATTTGAAGTAACGTCTCATCATTACATAGTATAAAACAAAGTCGCTTCCGCCGTCTGTCTGTCCCTATGTATGCTTAGATCTTTAAAACTACGCAACGGATTTTGATGCATTTATTTAAATAGATAGAGTGATTCTTAATGAAGGTTTATATGTATAATACATGCATATTTACATAAGCATTGCACCCGTGCGAAGCCGGGGCGGGTCGCTAGTTATATATAATTTGTGATGTGTGTCTGATCTGAGCTAGTATGTTAATGTGAATGTTACAATTTTAAAAGAGTTATGTTAGTGTTGAAATGAAAATTGTATATGTTTTTGCTCAGGTAATACTTCAACTCATTTACATTAGCATAAGATTAAAGGTAAATTTGATTTTTTACATATCCCCATAAGAAAAAATCTAAAGGGGTGAGATCTGGTGATCTCGCAGGCCATCTGTTTGTGCCGTTTGTACCTATCCAGGTATTAAAATGGTTATTTATGTAGGCAGTAGTGATTCTGCTGTTAAGGGCTGGAGCACCATCTTGCTGTAGAATAATTTGGTTTCGCTCTTTAATTTTAGTGTCGCAGAAAGAGCCGTTTTAACGCTGCGAACGAGCCTCTCCCAAGCACCGCCCATGAAAGGTGCCGCCAGTGGTATGAAGATCCAGGAAATCTTGTTGGAACTTGTAAAATTGAAAACGTCTTGCAGCATTCTCGAGCCTCCAACGAAGGCTGTTCCATTACCGGAGTAGATCTTCTCGGGATGGCCTCGTCGGGCGATAATGCGTCGTAACGCCATTATTGCAGAGTCTGCTGTTAATGAATATACCAACTCCAGATGTACGGCTCGGACCACCAAGCATGTGAACAGGGCCACTGTTCTGAAAATGGTCGAGATGGTGTTATTCGGTCTCTGGGTAGATCCCCTACTGGAGGCGAGAATGGGGGAGCCTTTCTTCTCCGACAAGAGAGGCAACTTTTACTGACGGCCCTCACAGATGGACGAAGGCGAATGATGTGGTACTCCTGGCGCAACCCCGTTAACTACTGCTTCGTTGTAGCCGTGCATGAACTTCCTGTGATAGTGGTAGATTAGGAGTTGTACAATGCGGTGGCTTCCATCCAGTACCATCGGGTCCGCTACTCGTCCGAGTGCTGGAAGACACCTAGCTGCAGTGCGGCTTGATATTCTTAGGACTTTATTCTCGTCACTCTCGGCTCTGATCTAATAGTAGCCAGCAATTCGACCTTAAAAAAATCTAATTCTGAGCTATGTAAAAGGTTTCGTTCAGCTAGGGCAATCTCTTCTGCCGATAAATTTGGAAGGCGCTCAAGTCGCTCTTTCAGAGTCATCGCATGTAATCTTTGTTTTGCTGAATGGGATGATAAAGGTAATTTAGAACGGATTTTTACTAAAATTGATTTCAATGATTCCCGACATTTGTTAATTCTGGCTGTCGCACGAACTACGCATAGCCAGTCACTGAAACGCGTATGATCCACAATTACCAGTGACGGTGATTCATGCGGAATGGCTGACGTTAGACCAAACGTTTCTAGATGGTGTCTCTGAGCCTTGAGCTCATCTGGAAACGAGGGTGGATCTAAGCGTATAAGTGATAATTTCACCTCACCGTTACTAAACTGGAATCGCCAGAAGGCTATGCGCACGCGTGCTCGCTAGCGTCGGCGAAGACATGAAGTTGACAGTCTACATGATTGTTGTCATAGACGTAGCAGCGAGGAATAGTCAATGCGAAAAAGCGTTGTAATTCACTAAACCAATCTACCCATTTTTCAGCCAACTAGGACGGAAGCTGTTTGTCCCAGTCTAAATTTTGTCGCCATGTCTGTTGAAAGTAGATCCTCCCTCTTATAACTATCAGAGTCAGAAAGCCTAAAGGATCATAAACCTTCATTAGGAAAGACAACACCGAACGCTTAGTTGATTTTGTGGATGGTTGACCTAAACTGTCCCTAGAAAAATACAAAATGTCGTCGGTGACGTTCCAACTTTGACCGAGAACACGAACGGTTACTGAGGAAGCATTAGGTGCACATAGGTCGACCCGCAACGACGCGAGTGCTTCCTTGCTGTTCGACACCCAGGAACTCATTTCCAACTTGGCTTGGGCATGTACGTGGACAATGTCTATAAATAAATAAAGACTAAGGTACTTACATTTGATGTATTAATTGTAAACCTTGGTTGAGTAGCACCGAGAAACTCATTGAGGGATCATAAGCAAACCATATCGGTTTATATATCTCATTTTCGCCAGTACCTGATTTGGAGGAATCTTCAACTAATTTTGTATTTTGTGGTAACTTGCAAAAAGAGATTCCTTTTCCTTTTTGTGGTCTAGTACTGGTATATCCATTAACACTCCAATTCGATTCCATGTATCGTGATTTAGATTTTTTTTCTTTGTAATGCCTGTGTTTGACATCCCACAAAACGGGCTCTGCATGAAAATATATTTAATAAATTATTAATTCAATTTTGATATTCCACATTGTTAACACCCAGCTTCGTAAACAGTTAAAAGATGTTTGGCAAACTAAAATATAAGTTGAATGATATTGTAAGAAATAGCTTTTTTTAAATTATTTATTTAGACAGGTACTGGTTCAAAGCACAGATTAATAAAATAATGCAAAGCACACACATACGATTGATAACCGCTTCCCATGTCGCAGTAGTGAGACCGAATGAGAATATGATAAACATTCACGCTTCTCGGGTGTTCTCAGGGGTTCTCGGCGTGAGTCTGGAGGGCCCTCTAGCTAAACGGGCCCAACAAGCCTCGCTAATCTTGCAAACTTTACATTTCTGCAGTTTTAAGTTGTTTCCAGTTGACCTTCAACAACCTTGGTTAACGAGCGTGCGCTCCCGATCAGGGAACGGGGACAGGGGTCGTATTAAAATCTTTATGGTTTTTATATAGTATGCTAGTTCCAGGTAAGTTAGTTTACGGCGTGAAACCGACTTGTTCTTATTCAAATGACATGCGCTAATCTAACTGGAATATGGCTGGATGGATTGTCTCTGGCTTTCTTGTAAAGTTGACATGATTCGTTCAGAAATAAGAGAAGTAAAGTTTTAGTAAGTAACGGTTTTTATTTATTAAATATAAATGTGAATATATAAAATCAATTAAAATTACTTTTTCATTGTTAAACGGATGACGTTTGTTATTTTTTACCGCTAGTCTATAGGTTAAACCTTTTAAGTCTTTCATTGTCAGACCATAAAGCCTGTTCTCCATATCAATACCTTAATCCACAAACCAGTCAACTCCATTTTGCAAAATTTTACAGGAGACACTTAAAACTTTCTAGTTTTCATTCTGAATAAAATAAAAAAGAAACTGAAAATCCCATTAGTTTATTATGTCACAAAATTTAATATTTTTTTTATTTATTATCTCTCCATTGACAAATTAAGCGTTTTTGGAGTTGGCCCTTTTGCTAAACACCGAAAATAGAGCAACTTGTAGTTATCTGATTTTACTGCAGTAAGTAAGTAATAAATAAATTCTTCTTTGTTTACAAAAAAAAAGGGTCTACTTTTGGTTTTCTTATTGATCTGAAGAAATTAAGATCTTTAAAACTTTTAAAGTACGTGTGGGTTAAGTATTTCACATGGTAGGCTTTTGTCTTCTTCGCTTTTTGACAGACAGTTATATACTCAGCTGGTACATTAATGGTTTGATTTTTTAATTTCTTTTCTATCATTGCGTGCATACTATCGACCTCCATCTGCGTATGGCCGACTTCCAAATATTTTTGAGTGATTGTCACATTATGCAACATTGCTACATTAGAAAGAGCATTCGCTAAGACAGTATTCCTATTTTGGTAACAACAACCATCGGAGAATAAAATAATTTCACGATTACCCATTTTGGGTATAACAGTTTCTACAAAGAATGTGGCTATTATGTTGGCGAACTCATCTGAATTAAGATGAGGGTGGTACCCTCGGTCTCGTTCCAAAGAAAGCAATACCCTTCACTAGTTTTCATATCATAGACACAAAAGTTGTGTACGCACAACTTAGTTTTATAATAATGCGACGACACATTAGAACAAGGTGCCATCAAGACCGCTTGTAGATCTACAGTAAACGCAAAGTCTTTCTGCTTTTTATCTGAATTTTTCTCTGCTCTAGCTTCTTCTTTCTTATGGCGGCTCTACACGTTGGCGAAGATATTGGCGGACATTGTGGCATAGATGTTTGCCAAGAGATTGTGATGGCGTCCACACGTTGGAAGGTCGATCAGTTTGCTTCGGTTCGGGCCAATGTGCGGACGAAAAAATGGACTTTGAGGTTTTGACGGCTGCTGCAATTTATTTATTCTCTGCATACCGCTACTACGTAAGTGTATATCAGAAAAGAGTTATTTAAAAAAATGGAAAAGAAGAAAGTGGTGGATGATGTCCATACATAGAAACAGAACAAGGTAAATTTATAATTTAACTAGTATGATTCTATCTTTTATCCTAATCAAAACTAACCTAACTACGAGTACTCGTACGTAGTATTATAAATGAGAATGTAGCTATGTTTGTTTGTATCTTATCTCTTCACTCTTTTTTATCTACTCATGAAATATGGCATATACACAGATGAGTCTACTTTCATTAAGTGTTCTTTATCAAGTTCCCGTCTGTATATTCGTTAATTCTTGATCTCGACCATCGGGCATCAAAATGAAAAATCTTTATTATGCTTTAATTTCAGGAGCAGTATGAACAAACAGCTAGATGAGCTTCTTGCTGAGCCATCAGGAGAGTTTGATAATTTTGTTCGGATGTCAGTTAACGACTTTGAATACTTATTACAAAAAATATCTCCTATCATTGCCAAACAAGATACTGATTGGAGAGACGCTATTCCTGCGAGAATACGGCTCGCCGTGACATTAAGATATTTAGCTACAGGGGACAGCTACAAGAGCTTGCATCATCTTTTTAAAATTTCTACTCAAATTATATCTAAGTTAATACCAGAAGTATGTTCTGCACTTATTGAAGTTTTGAAGGATTTAGTGAAGGTAAATAAAAGTAAGGTAAAAAAACGAATGCTTTAATCATAAACTTACACAGGTAATTAATGTAACGAAATTATGTTTCAAACTTATTCTATAACAGAATGATAAACGCCATCTCTTCATTTTGGTTCTTCCATCGCTTTTTCATATGCCTCAAGCAAGAGATTATTTATTTTTCCTGGTTGGATTGTTTCTTGTGACAGTACTTGGACATTGTTAGATACGTATTGACGATCAAACGGTTTAAATTTTGTGATAGAGCTGTTGTACTATAAGAGTTAGATGATGAAGAAGGGCGTCTGATGATTATATGCGATGGAGAAGTATGAGAGTATAATATAGGCTGTTGATCAACTAGTGAAGTCTGATATTCTGTTTCTTGAGCTGAGTTTTGTGGAAGTGTTGTTGTAATGTAGGAGGTGCCTGGTGAATAAGTGTGACCGATGATTGTATGCGAAGGAGAAGTACGCGTGTACAGAGTAGGCGAAGGTGACTCTGGGGAGCAAATGTTTCTTTTTGGCAGTGATTCATTTGAATAACTTTGTGCTGATGAACTACGATTGCGTCTAATAGTAGGCGAAAGACTATGCAGCAACATTCGTTCTTGATAGGCACGACGTCTTTTTATTATTAATCCGTGTATTTCGTACATTATCTCTTCTCTTTCTTCTTTAGGGAAATCTTTAAGCTGTTTTGCCATAAGTTTACCAAACAAATCGCTGTCGTCATCGTCATTATTGTCTTCTTTATTGTTCTTAGATTGCAAAACTTTATTTAATGTGTTAAATGCAGCGCTCACGTGCTTGCTGGCTTCTTGCAATTCCAGCGGATTTTTTGATCTGCGTTTCTGTACACCTTGAGACTTCGGAAGATTATTGTTTTGTGATGAAGTAAGTGTCTCTACTCCATCATTATCTTCCATATCATCGAGTTCTCTAATGCCAGTTTCCTGGCTTTCATGGTCCTGGAACAAATAATGTAAAATTAATTTAAAATCTGTTACACGTATTTATAAGATGGTATATATGGTTTAACTAATATAGTAATATGCAAAAACTGTCAAATTTACGGGCAAAATTGTTAAACTCCTTTTTTGAACGGACTATTAAAGTGAAAAAAAATTATTATCTATAATCCGTCATTTAGATCTTCAAAAAAATAAGAGATTTGCTTTAAATAAAAAGAGATTGAAAATCTAAAAGACGGACTATTTTTTTCACTTCAATAGCCTAATTTGATTAGAAAAAAATAATTAACATTTAGTATTAACTCAATAATTTATTTTTCAGATTCCTACTACTGAGAATGAATGGCTATCTAAAGCTGATGGCTTTAGCTTCCCCAACTGTATAGGCGCAATGGATGGAAAGCATATCATGATTTTACCACCACCGCATACTGGCTCTGAATACTTCAATTATAAAGGACAATTCAGTATTGTGCTTTTAGCGCTAGTTGATAGTGATTATTGTTTTATGTTTGCCGACATAGGTTGTCCTGGACGAATAAGTGACGGAGGGGTATACAACCAAAGCATTTTAAAACACAAAATTGAATCAAATGGCATCAATTTACCTGTTACTAATAGTACTAATAATTTGCCTTACGTATTTTTAGCTGATTCGGCTTTTGCGCTAACTACACGTATCATGAAGCCATTTCCTGGACATCATGCACTAGGTACTCCACAGAGAATATTCAATCGAGAACTGTCTCGCTCTCGTGTAGTAGTGGAAAATACTTTTGGAATATTGTCCAGTAAATTCAGAGTTTTTAAAAGCCCTATACCTCTTAACGAAGTAAAAGCTTCAAAAATTGTAATGACATGTGTTTACCTTCACAATTTTTTAAGAAAAAGTGGTTCGTCTCGAAATTTGTATACCCCTCCAGGTATAGTAGACAGTTACGTTAATAACGAATTAGTTCAGCCAGGATCTTGGAGACATACCAACAGAGAGACATGTTTTACTCCATTGGGCAATATACCTCGCAGAAGTACAACGAATGCGCTTGACATAAGAATTAATTTTATGAATTATATTTACCAAATAAAAAATAATAGTTAGATTGGTATACCTAAATATTATTTTTTATTTGACAAAAACTATGTACTCAAAGAAGCTTAATATATCTATCGTGTAAAATGTCAATATAAATTGTATGTTTTTAATAAATACACTTAATTCTAATAAAATATATTTTGTTTTACTTACATTTTGCTCAGTGTTGCAGATGCTACTGCTTTCGTAGACATCCTTTAAAAACACCTCCATCGCATCATAAAATATCCAAATAGGCTTATATGCATCATCTTCTCCAGCTCCTGATTTTAAGGACGATATCTTCTTTTTTAAATTACTTCTAAAATAGGTCATTAAACTTTCTTTTTTCTTTTTTAATTCGTGTACTGGTACACCCATCATATCTGCTATACGCTTCCAAGCATCGTTAACCTGAAAGAAATATGTGTTTATTGTGTGGAAACCACGTCAGAGGGCTATCAGGTGGTTTCAACACTACTAGGGCGTGTGAGGATGTTGGACCCTACCACCCACACGATAAGAAAGAAGAAGAAGTAGATATATTAACTGTTACATAAACATAAACAAGATAAAATTAAAAAAAAAAGCCGGATAAGTGCTAGTTGGAAACGGACATGAAGGGTCCGTATCAGTAACGGCAAAAAAATCAAGAACACACCATTTGACCAAAAAATAAAAACAATCGAAATCGGTTCATCCTGTCAGAAGTTACAGATAGACACACACAGACATGTTAAACTTATAACACCTCGTGGTTTTTCTGTCAGTGTTAAAAAGAAATTTATTTGGATGTACCTACTCAAATGTAATGTGTATTTGTACTTAATAGAGTAAATAAAAAATAAGTAAAATGACATTGGGTACTTACGATGTTTTTATTTTTATGATCTTTATTTTTCGGATTCCATAAGCAGTTTTCAGCTTGATAGAGCTCTATGAAGCGAAAAGTTTCTTCATTGCTCATAGTTGCCATTATCGTATGTGAATATCAACAAATCCTCATACGTAAAAAATACGTCCGCGCAGAGTGAGCGCTCGCTACAAACTGAACGTGTCGCCAACGTGTAGACGCTACGGCCATCACTCTGCCACAATCCCGCCATAACCCTTTGATCTGCGTAGAAAAACCGACACCACACGGATCTTGCGCCAATGCGTGGGCCAACAGTCCAATACCTACCAAATAGATCACCAACCCCCGCTCTACACAATGGCCAACACGTATTGGCCAATACATTCGCCAAAATGTTGGCTAACGTGTAGAGCCGCCATTAGCAATATGAACATCGTATTCCTCTTTACTTATATTTTTTAGCTTGTATCCTTTGCAGATCTCACACAAGTCTTTTTTGGGTTTAAACAAAGATATTTTTTGGACTGCCAGGGCGTTGGAAAATGTAGCTATCGATAGTGAGTTAGTATTGTTTTCCAAGCAGTATTGTTTATAGAGATTGTAGAGTTGCCGTTTGCTCTCAATCTCTGGCTGTAAATAAATCTGACTGGTCCTTTTCCTACAATAATGTGAAGACATCTTCGGTAATACGTCCAAAAAATTTTGCATTGTTTGAAGTTCAGTCTTGAAAGGAGTCTTTTTAGACTGCGTTGTCTTTGTTTCATCAGATGTGGTTTTAGCTTGCGTTTTCCAACCCCAGATACATGATTTACCTATTGACAAAGTATTCAAAAATAATGTTTTACAAACTCTAATCGGCTCATCCCCTATTTTAGAATAGAATAGAATAGAAAGATTTTTATTTCCATAACAAACGACGTGCAACTTAACTAGTAGCGCACATTACAATAAACAAATCAACAAATAACAATAAATTAACAAATAGGCTGTGATCGCACGTCGTCGTAGGTTATGGTAACGAGGTTCACACTCAGCTTGTTGCTATGCTACGTGCAAGACGCAACACAGCGCTGGTTTTCAGTGTAAACCTCAAGTGACGTACAGACGGACGCGAGGCCATCCATACCGCGCTGAAATGAAGTCGGCAGGGGATAATGTCGGCAGGGAAAAATATGTTGTGAAGGAAAGCAGTCGCGACTACCCTTTGTCCATACAGCAACAAGGAACAGTAAGCCATTGGATTTAATCCATGCTGATGTTTGCGGACCCATGGAGATAACCTCAATTGGTGGATCAAGGTACTTTCTTGTATTTATTGATGACTACTCCCGTATGGCTTTTGTTTATTTTTTGAAAAGTAAAAGTGAAGTATTCAAGTATTTTAAGGAATTTAAGTCATTAGTTGAAAATCAGCAAAATAGTAAAATAAAAATATTTAGAACAGACAATGGATCAGAATTCTGTAGTAACGAGTTTGAAATTTTTTTAAAGGATTTAGGCATTGTGCATCAAAAGACAAATGCTTATACTCCTGAGCAAAATGGTATGAGCGAACGTATCAACAGAACTATAGTAGAGAGAGCTCGTGTTTATTATTTGACGCAGAATTAGATAAGAAGTTTTGGGCAGAAGCCACAAATACAGCAGTCTATCTTAGGAATCGATCCATTGCGTCAGGTTTAAATAATAAAACACCATACGAACTCTGGACAAAGCAGAAACCAGACTTAAAGCACATCCGAATATTTGGTAGTCAGGTAATGGTTCACATCCCAAAGGAGAAGCGGCTTAAGTGGGATACTAAGTCTAGGAAAAACATACTTGATGGTTTTGCAGAAAATGTGAAAGGTTACCGAGTGTATGATCCTGTGAACCGCAAAATCACAACAAGCAGAGATGTGGTAGTCTATATATAAATCCTTTATTGCACACATAAAATTGTTATAAAACATACCAAGAAAGACGTGTACAAAGGTGAGCTTATCTCTAAAAGAGATCTCTTCCAGCCAACCCTAGCATTTGTGAGTAAATTCACAAGCGGGAATATTATTTTAACAATTCTCATTAAAATATACATACATAAATAAATATTTATATATACATACAATACATAATCTACATGTATAAATAATATACTATACTTATGACACTTTTGAGAGGTAGTGCTCTTTCAACTTATGTTTGAAAGAATTGACCGATGGACTCTATGGCTGTATTCAGTGCGATGCGGACCGTCCGCACGCGGATGAGGTTATGCGTCCGTCGCGGATGAATCCGTCGTTCAGTGCGTTGCGGATAGGGATGGCGATTCTTTCCGAAAAACATCGATTTTTAAATCGATTCGAATCGTGACCTAATGAATCGATCCACAAAAAAATCGAGGCCAATAAGATCGATTTCTGAAAAATCGATCTTTTTCTCAAGTTTTTGTTTATAATGTAATATAAATCTATTTTATTAAAAACAAGATACGTATTATAATTTAACGATCTCTTATCAGTAAAATCAGGTAATTAGATGATAAAAAATATTTTTATTACCATATCAAAACATCAGATCAGGTATAAAACAAGACATTTATTTTTTAAATGTATTGATTAACAAAGTTAAGAAAATAGATAATGTAGCTTATAGTTCCCAATGCTTAATATCTAAACTTTTTACAAACAACAGTCTGTCAAGTCTACCGGGATCCAAGCGGTTTCGCTCATCGCTTGCGATGTTTCCGGCAATTGAGAAAAGGCGCTCACAAGGAACAGATGATCCCACGATACTCATATACATCATGGCTATTGAGTGAACGTGGTGATAAATAGAGTTTTTTTGTTCTTGCCAGTAAAGTATAGGATCATACTTTAGGTGCACAACTGCCTGCGATAAATAGTGTTTAAATTCTTCGTTTAAGCCTTGACTTTCTTGTGCATGTGCATTACATATAGAGAGTTGCTTTTTCACAAGCAACTTATGAAAATCCCAAATTCCTTTTTTCATATCATTATCAGTCCCTTCTATTGCGTCGACTTCTTCATTGTTATTTTGTGGAAGTTGTTGCTGTGTAATATCTAAAATTGAAGTGTTTATTCTATTTATTGCTCGAGAACAGACGAGATGGTCAGTGAAATGAATTTTTTTAAATCTTGGATCTAAAATGGTCGAAGCAGCCAACAAATGAACTTGTTCGACACTTCCAAATCTTTTCTTTAGGCCGTCCACTATTAAAGTTCTTGTTTTAGCACCAATATCAGATAAAGTTTTCATTTTATTATATGTTTCAGTCAGACAAGATACGATTGGTATAATTTTACTGGCTGTAACATAGGCTTCTCCCGATATTTCTTTAGTTATTACTTCTAATGGTCTCAATATATTTATAAGATCTTTTATGAATTCTAACTACTGTGCAGTTAGCATTGCTGGCGCTTTAGGATACTTGAGTAATATTGGCGCAATTATTTCGGATAGTTCAACAAATCGTTCTAATTGATAAAAAACAGAATTCCATCTGGTGCACACAGACTGAATAAGCACCAAAGGCTTTCTTTGGTGATCCTGAGCTTTCTTTAAGGAGTCAGCAGCATTTGTATTTTGCTTAAAATATGTAGTAATATCTTTAACAGCTGTTAGTAAATTCTTGGCTTCTTCTAGTCCATCCTTATTGTTAAATGGTTTTGATGCTACTAGGTTTAATGTGTGAGCAAAGCATGGCCATGTGTTTATTTTTGCCATAAACATTTGTGACAGCTTTAACAATATTTGCGCCATTGTCCGTGATAAACGCTGTCACTTTGTCACTTGTGATGCCCCATTTTTCTGTCATATTAATAATTACTTCTGCTAAGTAGTCAGCATCGTGTGGTTTTGATAGAGCAGTTACACCAAAAATTATGCTCATCAATTTAGTTTCATATATACAATGACCAGTTAAGCCTAAGTAGCTTTGACTATTATGCGAGTCGGTCCAAACATCTGAAGTTAAAGATAGTGCTTCTACTTGTTGTATTTTTAATTTCAACTGTGCCGAAAGAATGTTATACTTATCATCAATCATGTGGGTAATTGTTTGTCTGGCTGGAACTTTATATAGCGGTGCCACTACTTTCATCAAATATTGAAATCCTGTTTTTTCCACAGTATTTAGAGGCAAGCCATCCTTTGCTATCATGAAGACTATTGCATTGGTTATTTGACCACACTTAACACCATTATCTGAAAATTAATATAAAAAAGTTATTATTAACGATCCTGTATAAATCTCACTTTCATGAAAATTAATTAAGACATGATTTTTTTTTTTTTTTTATTTTATAAAAAGATCAAGCAAATGACTCTATTCCACCTGATGGTAAGCAGAAGTAGAGTCCAAATGCGAAGATAGCTAGCGCGAGAGATAAACTGCCGCGCTAGCCACCCACGCCTTGCTGACCTGCAAGGTGCTTCTTCACGCCTCTTTTGAATGACCCAGGATTATAGGAAGGAGGGAACACGTGTGCTGGCAGTGAATTCCATTTCTTGATTGTGCGACAAAGAAACGAGTTGCCAAATTTCTTAGTTCGCGTTGGAATGGTAGCCACAGTTTGTCGGTGACAACGTAGACCAGCACGCGTAGTCCTCAAAAGGAAGGGAGATGGTGGGATTAGGGAAAAAAGTTCCTCAGAGCACTCGCCGTGGTACAGACGGTAGAAAGCGCTCAATGACGCAACATTGCGACGCAATTGGAGAGGCTCAAGGTGTTTAGTCACCTCTTCGTCGCCGATGATGCGGGCCGCGCGACGCTGCAACCTATCCAAAGCATCGAGTAAGTACTTGGCAGAGCCATCCCACAGGTGCGAGCAATACTCCACGCAGGACCGTACTTGCGTCTTGTATAGCAAGCAAAGTTGAATTGGCGTGAAGAAACGCCGCACCTTGTTCAGGACTCCGAGTTTCCGTGAAGCTGTTTTTATCACGCTTTCGATGTAGTCCTTCGGATTCAAGTCGCTGCGAACCTCCATACCGAGCAAGGTGATACTGCTCTGTAGCGTAAGTGTTGTGCTCTGGAGAGAGGGAAGGGAAAGGAATGGCGACGTTTTAGCCGTAAACGCGCACACCTGAGTTTTCTTGGCATTGAACTCAACCAGATTTGCTGTACCCCATTGAGAAACAAGGTCGAGCACTCGGTTGAGTTCAATGACAAGATTCTCACGACTCTCCACGGTTTCTGCTCGTCCAGCCCTTGCGTGTCCGAAGTAGCCCGCATGCACTGTACTGTCGTCTGCATAGCAATGGATGTTCCCAAGAGGAATCATATCATTGATATGCAGAAGAAACAGTGTAGGGGATAAAACGGAACCCTGGGGAACACCGGCATTCACTGACATGAACCGCGAACTGCATCCGTCGGAGAGGACACGAATTCTTCGCTCATGCAGGAAGCCGGCCACCCAGGTACAGAGCTGAGCAGGCAGACCATACGTCGGAAGCTTGGAGAGAAGACTTTTGTGCCAGACCCTATCAAAAGCTTTGGCGATATCAAGGCTGACAGCCAATGACTCGCCACGTTTGTCCATGGCTTCACCCCAGACATGCGTCATGTACGCTAGAAGGTCACCCGTCGATCGTTTCGGCCTAAAGCCGTACTGTCGATCGTTGATCAGAGAGTGACCCTCTAGGTAACGGACCAGGTGGTTGTTGAGGATCCTTTCCATAACTTTGCAAAGTACCGAGGTGACTGCTATTGGCCGATAGTTGGCCGGGTCTGAGTGGTCCCCTTTTTTGGGAACAGGCTGCACATTAGCCTCTCTCCAAGCTTCCGGCACATGTCCAGAAGAGTAAGAGAGCTGGTATAGGCGCGTGAGTACGGGAGACAACTCCGCTGCACATTTCTTAAGTACAACGCCCGGGATGCCATCGGGTCCACTAGCTTTCCGGACATCGAGTGATTGCAGTTCCGCACGAACATCACGCTGCCTGATTTTAATGTCAGGCATCGTGGTGCCACAATGAGGTAGTGACGGTGGCTGTGCATTGCAATCATCGACTTGGGAATGATTTCAGTTTCATGTCTTACCTCGAAATGATTTTATATTTGTTAAGCAAGATGTCAATGTTGGCTGTTTTAAGACTGATACAGAGGCAGAAGAAGAAGAAGCCACGCTTTCAGTATCCGAATTATCCACATTTTGCAAATCTGGAACTGTCACGATGTCTAAAGTCATGTCATCAACAAGCTAAAATAAAAAACATATTACTTTAATTTATTGAACATTAACTCATATTTTGTTCAAACTCAGTAAATTGGAAAACAAAGAATGTGATATAAGAAATACAGGTACAGGTTCCACTAACTTTTTCATTTCCATCACCATTTCGTGCATTACCACATTTACCACCACCAGTTTCACTCTTTTTTTTGAGACTTACGGTCTGAATTGTTGGATGACGTCTTAATAAATGATTACGCAAGTTTGTTGTGTTCCCCTTAGTTTTTACTTCCTGGTGACAATATTTGCATTTGCCTCCTAAGTCTATTTTTATGAAATGATTCCATAAATCACTTTTACCCGACATGCTGAAAAAATACATTTTTTCCTCATTAAACTTGATAAAAAATGAAATTTTTAGTAATTAGTGACTAGTTTTAAGTAATATTCAAAATCCTATTAGTATTAATTAGCATCAATTCTTAAACAATTTAAAAGAATAGTCTATATGAAAGATGAGTAAAACATTTAAATAGTAAAACAATTAAATAGAAATAATAGCTTAACATTTTGTAAAAAAAAAAATAACCTTTATAGCGAGTAAATTAAACAAGATAGCATTAAACCAGAATCGATTCATCAGGTTAACATTCGAAATGATTTCAAAATCGACTTTTTTCGGAAAGAATCACCCGTCCATTCATCTATATAACCTCAAATTGTTTATTTTCTATGTAAACAAAATAAACAATTTGAGGTTATATAGATGAGTGGACATAAATTAATAGCAAGTAAAGTATGAACTCTTCCATAAAGAATTCCACGTATTACTTATTAGTTATTTCGATGCACATTAGTAATTATTCGTATCTAAACGTACATTTAAATGACTTACATACATGGTTAGATTTAATGATCACAACTAACAGAATAAACTGAAAATAATAGCATCAAAGTGAAAAATAAGAAACGCTTTACTTACCTAGTCCTAATTAGTTATTATTCTGCGACAAACACTACATAAAAATCAGTATTTATTTCGCTTTACGACAGACAGGTTCTACAACAACAAACAAATAAATTTTCATGAATGATGACGCAACAAGAAATGTCAATCACAGATACAAAAAGTCAAAGATTACAAACAAACGTAACGTTTTTTTTATTAAAGAGAAACGAAGGAATCCAAACACACAGCCATCTCGCGAGTTTTTGAATAATTAACCCTTTAACCGGCAGCGGGCAGCACTCTTATAATACGGGTACATTCAATTAATTGTAAATACTTTTTTGGTTTATACCGTTTATACCAAAAAATAAAATAAAATCGAATGTCGATTTTCAAGGGTGAAATATCGATTCACTGAATCGATACAGTACCACATATCGATTTAAAAAATCGATCTTTTTGGCTCGAAAAATCGATTCTTCGATTAATCGATCTCAGATCGCCATCCCTAGTTGCGGATCGTGATCGAGAGTGGTACAGTGTCATGGATAAAACTTTGAATTTGGTGATTGCGGCCTATTTATTAAACAACAGAAGACGACGCTATGGTAGAAGATTTAATGTGCATCCACTGGTTGAGAAAAGACTTCTTAAAGGAGAATTTGTATCCTTGTTTTCGGACTTGCAGAATGACGAAATGAAATTCTACTTATATTTCAAGATGTCCGTTAGGACTTTTGAGGAGTTGCATGCGAAACTGGAGCCCTCTTTAATGCGTTGCGATATATACAAGAAACCCATATGTTCGCGGGAGAGATTGGCTGTAACAATTAGGTAAGTAGGTACTTAAATAAATGAAAAATTGTTTTTAATTACAAAAATGGTTTATTCAATTTAAATTGTAATTATGTAATTAATTACAATTCAGTGTAATCACCGTGTTGCCAGCTTTCTAAAGACTCCTCCACATCACTCCCTGATAAGTGTGGTAAATCGTTGGTAGCGCTAGCGGTTGTTGCAGATGTGCTGGGCGAGTTCATAGCTGGACCTCTGATTTCCATAGCTAGCTCCAGTATTCTAGTTCGGAATAACAATTTTTTATAATTATCGAAATCGTTTATAATGGGTGCTAGTGAATTGAAAAAACTGCAGTCATCGTCTTTAAGAGCCGTGGACGACGCAGAGTTTGTGGTGGAAGTGTTGTTCTTTTCTATTATTTTCAATAATTGTGACTCAAATTCTGTCATACATGTGATGTCTAACTAAATATGTGGGTAGTTGTGGAATAGACAATAAAGGTATATGCCGTAATGGCGGTGACGGCTCGGTGCAGTCAGTCGAGTTCCGACCGCCGGACCGAGCGGACGTTTGCCACCACAGTGTACAGTGAATCATAGAGTGACTTAGTGTTATAGCACAACCCTCTCCGGACACTCCGGAGGACACCACAAATGGCGACGAGGATAAAAAGTGAGTGAAATACTTGCACACAAAAAGTGAAATAAATTAAAAAAAAATTGTTTCGTACGACTACCTACAATGTTACCTGGAATCATCAGAAAAGTTGAAATTTACATTGTCGTAGTTTAGTTAGCATAAAAATCTCAATTTTACAAAAGAAGGTGGAATAAGTGTAGATGAAACACGCCTGCCTTTGTAAATAAAACAACTTTTACGATTTAAATTTGCATGTAAGTAATTAGTTCCACGTGGTAAATCTAAGAGAACATTCCATGTTTAACTATTATTATATTATATCAATATCCTTGGTGATCGATTATAATTTCAATGGCAACCTACTTAGAGAAAAAAAAAACCTAATTTGGACGATATGATTTTTCTTTTAAAGGCGTCATATTCTCATGTAGCCTGTAACATCCGTTCATACTGATAACGAAAGGTAACCAAGACGTAGTCGCAATCGCATTAATATATACATATTAAACCGTTCCATTGTTAGTGGCCAGTTATTGGCCAGGTTATAGGTGAAAATAAAACAAGACACTATAAGTACATGTTTATCATGAAAAAAAAAAAAAAAAAAATTCAATACAAATGAAAATTATAATTTTGTCATTATGTAAATTGAACATCACACTTGGCTTGGAGCTCAAAATTAGGTAAGTAGGTGGAATTATATGTAGCAAGCAGCAATTTTGTTTACCTACCTTACCTATGCATGATATAGAGAGTAAGTGTACACAAATTAATAAATCTAGTACCTAGCTAAATCTGCTAATTTCTGACTATCCATACAACAATATACTGTGCCTGTATCAATGGCCTGTATATATTAGTCAAATCGGGGGGGTGTTTTGACCCGACAGAGTAAAGTATACCGTACAATAGGCGAATGAGTGAAAACTCATCAAGGTTACCTACATGGATGGGCATTGAGATGGGAACGTGTGAGGTACTAGCACCTTTGAAATGTTTGTTTATGCAATTGGGTAGTAACATGGCCCAATATAAGGTCGTAAATTTGTTAACATATATGGGCGGCTTTGCTTAAATTAATGACCAGAAGTAATGAACAATTACTTCTTTACAACACAGAACACATGGATTCAACCCATAATGCCAAATATGTATGAAATCACATATTCTTGAAAAAAATGTATATTATATACATAATACTGTAACACCGTTTTTTTTGTGCAACCCAAAACCTATTTTAATACTACTCAAGTGAAGTATTATTTTCTCCTGGTAACACCTTTGATAGTTTCTGTCCGAATCATGTATAGTGGCAATGCAATTTATCTATTTCACATCATTTGACAATTAATATAAATTTAATATTCCCAAATTCAGTATCTTAGTTTTGAAATTAATAATCTAATAAAAGTAAGAAAGTTAAATACTTAGTTATATTTCAATTAAAATAAAAGATTTTTGTTCAAAATAAATAAATCCATTTTAAAATTGTCACTGATGCATGAATCGGAACGTTCTTCACGGCTTTCGTGTTTCGTCTTGACAGATTGTCATCGGATGATTTTTGCTACGTAATTCGTGCCGGCCTAGGCGTCCATTTGCTTTGGGAGTATTTGAGTGCGTGGTCACCCATCCTCAAGTGCCATGTTGGAGATACTCTGTAAGTAATTTCTACGTCGCCGTTGGGTGATTGTTTGTATTCAACATTACATCGAACATCTAGTGAGCATTCCTATTGTGTTTCAGCCCTAGGATGACGAGTAAAGACACAAGAATGTCCTAACTGACGCCACGTTTTACACGTGTTCTGTTTTCCATACTGATACGTAAGTAGAAGTGTTCTGGACACCACCTTCCATTCGTGTGTCGTATAGTTTCATCGGTAGTAACCCATTTATTAATTTATTTCAGCATGTTCCTACCTAATATTACTGCGACATAACCTAACCAATGATGCGTTGACGTGGTCATCACACCTCACGCCGATATGTTGCAAAGAAGACCCATTATGACCTAATGGTATGTAAACTTAAACATATTTTTATCTTGTAAATTAAGAACGTGGTAGTATTTTGTCATTAGTACCCTGATTTTTACTGTGACTTTTTGTTACAGGGTTTTTCTTTTTACCTACAATTTACCTACTAATTTAGTAGTCTCCACTCGGCGTGTGCTCATGACCGAGGCGGCCTTATTTTCCTGACCCTGGGTAGCCGAATGGAACCTGCTCCTTCGCTAGTTACTCAGCGTTAGTCGACCTATTTCTACTGTGGAATCTAGGAGGCCATCGTTCTTCTGTTCTAACGTATGCTAGTCTCTGGATTGCCCTAGTTAGTATCCCATATCCTCAAGGTACGAAGCTTTACTTACTTAAACATTTTTTTTTAAATCCTAAAACCAACGATAGTCATGCCAAGTTACCTTCAAAATATGTAAATCTAGTTAACCTCTTCGCTTGTATGTATTATTCACACTAAGATAAGTCTACAATACTAATTGATAGTGTATGTGTTTCTTCATTTTAATATATTCCTTTTTTTTACAAACGATTTGGTGTTTCATTAAGTGCTGGCATCTGTTTGTTTTGAGGTAGGATCGGTGTTTGCGACACGGTGACTGGAAAGGCGCCCACTGCAACATAAATTTATTCAGTTGCCGTGTAGTGACTCTTCACCGATCCACCCTCTGGGCCCTCGACACCCAAACACACACCCTTCCTCGTCTCATGCCACCGACTGACGGGTTGTGTCATACCTAATCACCATACCCCCTAGGTAATGTGAAGATTCTGTCGGACTACCTCAGGCCGTCAGGATTTTCACGTTACAAAGTGGCGCCCAACGTGGGGCCCAGTAAAGCAGATGCCTGAGTTGTTGTATTAGTAGAAAAGTAAATTTATTAATTCTTTTTTTTTGAAATTGTTTTTCAAAAAATAACTTGGCATGTACTGAAGTTTCTTTTGTTTGTTACCTTTTGTTGGTTAATTACAGTGATTATTACAACAACAATAATATAGCTGCCTGTTTATACTTAATATTAAATATAATATTTACTTGTAATAATTTTGTTTTGTAGCTTCACTGTTTATACTTTATTAATAAACAGTGTAGGTATAAAAAGACTTTTATAACTTATATGAAGCCCTAAGCGTATTCATAATTTAGATTTTGAGTGAATTGCATTTACTCAACATACTATTAGGTTACACTATTCACTACTGATGGTTGAACTATTACTTTTAGGTTATGATATAAGTCAAACTGAGTTGTGCTGTAACCATTACTGCTTTTTCTATGCTTTGGTATATAATGGTTACATTATAGGATAGTTTTGCTTAGAAATAATAATTTAACTATACAATACAGTGACTGACACTTGTCAGTAGCCTAACCTTTTTTACTTAGTGTATAACTTTTGTGTAATATAAACAAAACATTTTGTTCTACAGTCAACTACTTATATTACTTAATTAATTTTAATTTTTGAATTACTTTTGGGTACTTAAAACTAAAACATTTGTGGTACAGTCAACTACATAAATATATTAACAATTTTTTTCTGTTTAAAGTAATGTTGTGTATTGAAACAAAACATTTTGCTGTACAGTTGACTAAATGAATTAGGTATCGAATAATTTATTTTACTTTTTAAGTTTTAAAAATTTATTTGTTAAACATGGCTGACGTTGGTTGCGATATTGCTTTCTTATCTAAGGATGAGTTATCCCATGAGCTTAACATCCGCAATATATCTTTTAAACCTAGTGCTAAACGCGATGACTTGCGAAAATTATTACGGTCGACCTGTAGACTTTCACGACGCGGTAGTATAAAATTGCCTTCTGCTTTTCCGGCTGAAAATATAGAAGAAGAATTGCCCACGCTTACCACCAAATTAGGTGACATCACCAGTGAAGTGGCTAAGGGTGATTTGTCTGATTCTGCTCGCTCGCGTTTGATTGGCCGCTTGAATTATCTGCTTTGTCGTCTGTCGCGCATCACTACTACTGCTCCAGAGATTGATGATCTTAGATCAACGCTTTTGCAACTTCTTAGTGAACTCGACCTTCTGTCTGAACTGTCCTCAGATTCGGAGGAGGATCGTGCTCCAACACCTAAAGTACAGTCAGTCATATTTAAACCTGACCCAAAGGTGAACTTGAATTCTTTGAATTTAAAATTTAAAGGTGACTCATGCGTCCGTGCATTTGTTACTCGGTTAGAAGAACTTTGTTCAGCTAGAAATTTTTCTAATAAATTAATTTTTGATGGTTTCGTAGATTTGTTAGATGGTCCTGCCTTGTTTTGGTATCGCGCGCATAAGTCTAAGTTTAATAATTACGCTCAACTGATAGGTGCATTAAAAGATGATTTTGACCTTCCCGATTATGATCACCGATTATTGGAAGAAATTAAAGCTCGCACGCAGGCTCGAGATGAAACTATAGTGGTCTACCTCTCTCTTATGTTAGGAATGATGTCTCGCCTCTCAAATCAGCTCAGCGAACAAGAACAGCTTGATATTCTGTTGCGTAATATCCGACCCGAATACAGTCGCGAACTTGCTCTTATAGACGTAACCTCAATTCCGCAACTTCAAAAATTAGGAAAAAAATTAGAACTTATGAAAATCAAAACACAAAATTTTTCTGAACCTGTCTTACATAAAGATTCGGTAGTTACCGATATTCAAAGTAGTAGGGTGACCTCTAGTGTTAAGCCCCGTAACCTTTCCTCAATTGTAAAAGGTACTAACCCATTTACAAATGAGCCTCTAAGAAAATGTTTTCGTTGTGGTGAAACCAGCCATCCTACGAGTCGGTGCCGTGTTTCACGTGACATCGTTTGTTTCAAATGTGGTAAAAAGGGTGTTAAAACACCTGACTGTCCTACTTGCTCGATTCCAAAAAACTAAATTGCTCTGTCTCTCTGAGTTCTGACGTAGCTTGCAGAGAGACCCACTTTGAACCTTCTGTTGATGATTACAGACCTTACTTAACTGTAAGTGTTTTTGATGTAAAAATATCCGGTCTCTTAGATTGTGGTGCAGCTTGTTCCATATTGGGCAAAGACGCTTACACACTTATGGAATAATTTTATTTTTGCGTTTACAAACGCGTAAATATAATACTAGAAAAATGCACTGAAAAAAATCGACTTGCCTCAGGCGGGACTCGAACCCGCACCTTCCACAATCCGGGTGGACGCGTTAACCAATTTCGCCACCGAGGCACTGCTTTTCGCTGTCGAAATTTGTCAGTGCTTGGTGCTTATGTTTTTCTGGTAAACATCGTTTCATCAAATCTTTGAAATTTGCATTTCCAAGACCCGAACGAAATATTTTTGCAAATATTTGACGCCCAGCTAAGATGAAACTACCTTACATTATGGAATAATTTTATTTTTGCGTTTACAAACGCGTAAATATAATACTAGAAAAATGCACTGAAAAAAATCGACTTGCCTCAGGCGGGACTCGAACCCGCACCTTCCACAATCCGGGTGGACGCGTTAACCAATTTCGCCACCGAGGCACTGCTTTTCGCTGTCGAAATTTGTCAGTGCTTGGTGCTTATGTTTTTCTGGTAAACATCGTTTCATCAAATCTTTGAAATTTGCATTTCCAAGACCCGAACGAAATATTTTTGCAAATATTTGACGCCCAGCTAAGATGAAACTACCTTACATTATGGAATAATTTTATTTTTGCGTTTACAAACGCGTAAATATAATACTAGAAAAATGCACTGAAAAAAATCGACTTGCCTCAGGCGGGACTCGAACCCGCACCTTCCACAATCCGGGTGGACGCGTTAACCAATTTCGCCACCGAGGCACTGCTTTTCGCTGTCGAAATTTGTCAGTGCTTGGTGCTTATGTTTTTCTGGTAAACATCGTTTCATCAAATCTTTGAAATTTGCATTTCCAAGACCCGAACGAAACCAGAAAAACCAGAAAAACATAAGCACCAAGCACTGACAAATTTCGACAGCGAAAAGCAGTGCCTCGGTGGCGAAATTGGTTAACGCGTCCACCCGGATTGTGGAAGGTGCGGGTTCGAGTCCCGCCTGAGGCAAGTCGATTTTTTTCAGTGCATTTTTCTAGTATTATATTTACGCGTTTGTAAACGCAAAAATAAAATTATTCCATAATGTAAGGTAGTTTCATCTTAGCTGGGCGTCAAATATTTGCAAAAATATTTCGTTCGGGTCTTGGAAATGCAAATTTCAAAGATTTGATGAAACGATGTTTACCAGAAAAACATAAGCACCAAGCACTGACAAATTTCGACAGCGAAAAGCAGTGCCTCGGTGGCGAAATTGGTTAACGCGTCCACCCGGATTGTGGAAGGTGCGGGTTCGAGTCCCGCCTGAGGCAAGTCGATTTTTTTCAGTGCATTTTTCTAGTATTATATTTACGCGTTTGTAAACGCAAAAATAAAATTATTCCATAATGTAAGGTAGTTTCATCTTAGCTGGGCGTCAAATATTTGCAAAAATATTTCGTTCGGGTCTTGGAAATGCAAATTTCAAAGATTTGATGAAACGATGTTTACCAGAAAAACATAAGCACCAAGCACTGACAAATTTCGACAGCGAAAAGCAGTGCCTCGGTGGCGAAATTGGTTAACGCGTCCACCCGGATTGTGGAAGGTGCGGGTTCGAGTCCCGCCTGAGGCAAGTCGATTTTTTCAGTGCATTTTTCTAGCTTACACACTTTTTCTTAAATTAAACATACCTTTACATAATTTTAAATATCCTCGTATTTTAAGAGTTGCCAATGGTAACGAAGTATACTGTCACCATTTTATGAACATTCCTATCAAATATAATGATCAAGTCAAAGTTATCTGCTTTCATGTTCAATCTGAAATCAAATTACCTATCCATTTTGGAATAAACTTCTGGAAAGCTTTCAACTTAGCACCAGACATTTTAGCTTGCTTACCTAAAATAAACTTAAATAATGATGATCTTAACTTGGACAATATTGAAAGTACTGGTCTGTGTAGTTTTGACTCTCTGACCGTTGATCAACGGCGAGAAATAGATAAAATTAAACAATTTTTTGAAACTATTGATACCGATAAAGTCGGCTTAGGTCGTACTCACCTCATGGAACATGATATTGACACCGGTGACGCTCGTCCTATTAAACAGAAATATTATCGACTTAGTCCTGAAAAACTCAAGTTACTTAATTCTGAGTTAGACCGTATGTTAAAACTTGATATCGTAGAACCTTCACACTCTCCTTGGAACTCTCCTGTTACTATGGTCCCTAAGGCCAACGGAGATGTAAGACTTTGTTTAGATAGCAGGAAACTGAACGCCGTTTCAAAGACTGATGCTTATCCTTTACCGTATATCAATTACATATTAGATAATCTTAGAGATGCTAAGTATCTAACCTCTTTAGATCTTAGTGCTGCTTATCATCAAATACCCTTGACTAAACCCTCGAAAGAGAAGACTGCTTTCACCGTTCCTGGTCGGGGACTCTTCCATTATAACGTAATGTTTTTTTTTGGCGGGTAGGCGTGAAATAAGTTAGACAACCTCTGCATTTAAAATTGTATTTTAATTAAATATACAGTGAATTATTGATTAAAATTAGGATAAAAAGTTATATTATTGCTTAATTACAAACATACTGTGTGGGCGAAAGCTATACATGTGTGTGAAGAAATATTAAGTGCACCAACCTGCCAACGCCAGCTGTTCTCAACACATAACACTGCACTTGCAATCAACACTTTGGCACATCATCCTGGTTACTATGGCGAGCATTTTGGACGTTCTTAGGAATCAGAAGAATGTAGAAGATTCTCTAATGCAGCGGATGGCTGAGTTTGAGGCCCATTTAAAGGTATCACCATCGACATCTCAAACTAGTGATATAAAGACATTAGCCGACGAGTTCTGCAAATTTAAAGACATGGTTGGAGGTATACTGAGTCTACTTCGGCAGCAGATAGCAGTTTTGGTGAGAAGTGTCGATGTCATAGAGACTAGGCATCGCAGAAAAGCTATCCTTTTCAATGGGGTTGAAGAGCGCGAAGGTGAGGATCTCCAATTTTCCATAATCTCAATTTGTAAGGAAAATCTCGGACTGAATAACATCTCCAAGCAAAATATCACGATGTGCCATAGATTAGGGACAAAAATAAGAGAGCGTCCGCGGCCCATCTTGGTAAGGTTTACGGATCTATTCACTAAGGTCGAAGTCTGGAGCAGTAAGACTAAGCTTAAGGGCTCATCTATAGCCTTGTCTGAGTTCCTGACCCGTCATCGGCAGGACCTGTTCTCCTCTGCCCGTCGACATTTTGGCGTCCGTAGTGTGTGGACCAGCGATGGGAACATTCTTGTGAAGTTGCCTGATGGGAAACTGACCCGCATTCATGACAGAGAGGATCTTGACAAGCTGACTCTCCGCCACCCGCAAAGCGGTCAAGTTGAGTCTCCACTTCCTGAAGGACATGCCGTACCGTCAACGTTAGTGCAAGCATCTGCGTCGACTACAACAACAACGCTCAAGCCGGCGAATGTTAGAACAAAGCGTGTAGTGAAAAAATAAGTCCTAGGTTTCATGTTGAAGTAGGTACTTGTTTTCATGTCCATGTTTATTTTTTGTTTTTTTCTCAACGTCACTGTGTTTCACTATTTTATTTACTTTGTGGTGTATCCAGTCACTTAATTAACACGAAGGTACCTACACAACAGTTTGGTTACCTTTCGTACTACATTGTAAGTCTTGTTTTTTACTGTACGTAGGTATACATCAATATTTTAGTGTTATATAGTTCTATAATGTTGGTATTTTTCTTTATTTGAGTTATATGTACTCGATGTTTGATTGAATGAAAGACAAAACTGTGATGACAAAACTAAACAAACAGTGACATTGACAGTTCGTTCTTTTCTTTACAGGGCTGTTTTTTAAATTCTCCCTATTAAGGGAAGGCAAAGAGATCTAGCCCATACAGCCATGTCTTCAGCATTATCTTTTATCGATGTTTGTGTTTGGTGCACGGTGCTTAAATATTGCTTAAATATAATTTCTTTTAAGGCAAAGGCACTAATTTTTGTACAGATTTAATCCGTATTTAATTCTATTTTGTTTATTAAAAAAACAATGTTCACCTTTAAGATTAAGTAAGGTATGTACTTTTTTTTTCTCTACGCTTTGTCTTTTTTTTTTTTGTTTTTGAATTATTTTTTGTGCCTTTGACCATTTTTTAGTTGTTTAATTTTTAGGCAATAAAATTAATTTATTTTTGTACTGGCTGGCGGGTTGGGCACAGCTAATATTGGTAACTTTATATTACCTTTAGTAATTACTCAAATTTATTTCATTTAGTATTTAAATTATTATCATATAGGTATTATATTTATATTATTTATATATTATTTACATGTCAGATCTGGAAAACCTTTCTTTTCAATCTTGTGAAAGCTCCGATGAATCTTTCGTTTCTCTCATTGACTCAGAGGGGGAGGCCGAGACCCTGGGTGTTAGGGTCTTTAAAGCGTTTGACTGCACATCTTTAACTTTAAATGTCTGCCATATAAACGCGCAGAGTGTACCGAGCCACTATTCAGAATTACTCGACACTTTTTGCTTAGACTCAATACACGCAGTTTTGATATCTGAAAGTTGGTTTAAACCTTGCCTCGACTCTGCCACTTATGCCCTACCCGGTTATTTTCTGATTCGCAATGACCGCGTTACAAAGAGAGGTGGTGGCGTAGCCATTTATCTCCGAAATAATATACCCTTTAGAATACTCTCAGTCTCTGACCATCTTGCAAACAGTATAGAATATCTGTTTTTGGAGATCGCGATATCCAGGGTTAAAGCTGTTCTCGGAGTCGTATATTGCCCACCTGCTGTCGACTACATCTCATCTCTTACTTCTGTCTTAGACACTCTCGCTACAGATTACGCGCATCACATAATCATGGGCGACTTCAACACCGACCTTCTTAAAAATTCTCATGCTTCTCGCAACTTTCGGACAACTATTGAGTCATACGATTTCTCTTTTTTGAAGTACAATGCCAGCCATCATAACATCGACACTGACGATACGTGGATTGACCACGCCATTGTCTCCTCTCCTGATCTCGTCCAGTCACATGGTCAAGTTCCCGCTCCTGGTTTCTCACGGCATGATCTCATCTTCTTGGCGTACAAAATTAAACCTCCCAAACGATCTCCTGAATTCATCAAGTTGAGGAACTTCGCGAGATTGGATCATGACAAACTCTCCCGTGATGCCTCTTCTATTGACTGGTCTGGGGTTCTGACAGCCGCTACTGTCGATGACAAGATTGTTAACTTTTCTACAATCTTGCTATCTTTTTACGATAAGCACGCTCCTTTGCGTACAGTAAAATTGAAAAGACCGCCCGCACCCTGGATCACCGACTTGGTGCGCATAGCTATGAGAAGGCGTAATAGAGCATTCGTTAGATTTAAACGTTGTAGAACTGCGGAAAACTGGGCTTACTATAAGGCCAGCAGGAATCGCTGTAATCAGATGGTGAGAGCATCCAAACGCCGTTACTTTCACGATAACCTACTTAATTCTTCGCCGGCTGACACATGGAAATTTCTGAAATCTCTCGGTTTAATTAAAAAGCAAACAGATTCCATTCCTCCCTCTTATACCCTCGACGATTTCAACCAACATTTTTCAGCCAGTTCCAGCTCTAATTTGTTAGATAGGGTTAATGCTTTCAATGATATACCTTTCTTGTGCAGCCAACCATCCCATGATTTCACTTTTTCTCCGGTTTCGGAGTCTGAGATTCGTAAAATTGTTATGACCCTTAAGTCAAAGGCAGTTGGTTGTGATGATATTAGCCGGCAGATGATTGTATCCTGCTTACATTGTTTTCTCCCAATAATAACTCACATCATCAACACATCTCTCACATCCGGCATTTTCCCCTCTGCTTGGCGTGGGGCGCATGTGCTGCCTCTTCCTAAGCGAAATAACCCTACATTACTCAATCACTTCAGACCCATCTCCATACTACCATTTCTATCAAAAATTCTTGAAGCGGTTGTTCATCGCCAACTATCTGCCTTTCTCTTTCGATACAATGTCCTGTCTCAGTACCAGTCTGGCTTCCGGCCTGGTCATAGTACGGCAACGGCATTGTTGAAAGTCACTGAAGACATGCGTAGGGGCATGGAGGATTCACGATTAACGGTATTAGTACTCATTGACTTTTCTAATGCTTTCAACGCCGTCGATCATGATATTCTCCTTGCTATCCTCTCACATTTGCGAGTTTCTTCTCCGGAACTGGATTGGTTCTCTTCTTATCTTCGGGGGCGCAAGCAAGCGGTTCGCGCTAATGACTCTTTGTCGGAGTGGTGCGACTTAGCAGCTGGCGTTCCTCAAGGCGGCATTCTATCTCCTCTTCTCTTTTCAGTTTTTATTAACCTCATTTCTCCCATTCTCCGTAACTCTCATCATCTATATGCAGACGATCTACAGATTTATGCGCAAGCTGAGTTAGACGATTTGGTTAATGCAGTACAGGCCATTAATGATGATCTCCTAAAAATCGCTGATTGGTCTAATAAGTTCGGCATCTGTGTTAACCCGGGCAAATGCCAGGGAATCATAGTGGGTAGCTCTCGTACTTTATCCAAACTGGACATGACTACTGTTGCGCCCCTCTCTTATGATAGTACGCCAATTGAGCTCGTACCTAATGTCGTGAATTTGGGTTTATGTATTGACAGTACTTTGAGTTGGCGGCCCCAGGTTGAATGCATAAGTCGAAAAGTTAATGGTATTTTAAGATCTTTATATCACCTCAAACATTTTCTTCCAATCTCAACGAAGAGTCTCTTGGTTCAATCCACTATTCTCCCTATCCTTGATTATGCTGATGTGTGTTACACTGACATTACCCAGGAACTTCTTAATAAAATGGATCGCCTTCTTAACAATTGTATTCGCTTCATTTATGGGCTACGTAAATACGACCATATATCTTCATACAGACGAAAGCTTAAGTGGCTAACAATTCGCCAACGACGGGACTTACGAATCCTATCCACACTTTATTCCATTATTAACGATCCATATGCGCCTGAATACTTGAAATGTAAGTTTCAGTATTTGGGTGCTTCTCATAATCGTATTCTTCGATCAGACAGCAAACTCACTCTTTCAACGCCTTTTCACCGTACTGGTTTTATCTCGAACTCCTTCACCCTTCATGCAATACGACTCTGGAACGCACTCCCACCTCATATCCAAAGAGCAAAAAACAAACTCGCTTTTAAACATCTGGTTCGCAATTACTATTTGGAATCTCCTACATAAATTTCATTATATCTATTCATCTGACATTAATATGTATTATTATATTTCGTATATATTATTATAATTATATATATGTGTATATATTTACTATATGTTTATGTATGTTAAAAACCTATGTAAGTATATTAATATTATGTAAGTAAGTAATCATGGTTTTGTTTTTATTTACATAACGGCATTCACTTTCTGCACCGCCTATTGATATTTCTGTACCCAGCTTTCCGGTTGACTGGTAGAGAATGCCTTACGGCATTAAGTCCGCCATTTGTATCCTTTTGTGTACAATAAAGTTTAAATAAATAAATAAATAAATAAATAATGTGCTTCGGACTCGTCGGCGCGTCAGCTACGATGCAAAGACTAATGGATAACCTCTTTGCAGCTAAATTTGATAACAAAGTCTTCTGCTATGTTGATGACGTGATTATCTGTACGAATTCGCACAGAGAGCATGTTAAAATACTTAAAGAAGTACATAGTATACTAAAATCTGCAAATCTTACAGTAAACATGAAAAAATCTCTTTTTTGTAGACCTGAACTTAAATATCTAGGTTATGTAGTTGATCAGTATGGCCTTCGCACTGACCCTTCTAAGGTTGAAGTCATAATGAATTTCCCAACTCCTAAAGATTCTAAGGAAGTTAAACGATTTCTCGGTATGGCCGGTTGGTACCGACGTTTTATTAAAGATTTTTCCCGAGTAGCCAGACCTCTAACTCGCCTTACAAGTAAAAAGGTCACTTTTTCTTGGACCTCAGAAACAGAAGAAGCCTTTAACCTTCTGAAATCAGCTCTTGTCTCGGCCCCAATCTTAAGGTGCCCTGATTTCACTCAACCATTCTATTTACATACAGACGCCTCTTCCTTCGCTATTGGCGGTGTCCTAACTCAAAAAGTTGATGATGTTGACCATCCCATAGCCTTTTGTAGTCGTACTTTGTCAGCTCAGGAATGTAATTATACAGCTACTGAACGTGAACTTCTTGCCGTTATTTATGCCTTAGAACAATATCGTTCCTACGTAGAGGGGAAAACCTGCTACATAGTCACCGATCATGCTTCTCTTCAGTGGTTTCACAACCTCAAAAATCCTACTGGAAGACTTAACAGATGGGCATGTCGCCTCAGTCAATTTAACTTTGAAATTATACACCGAAAGGGAAAAGAACATGTAATTCCTGACACGTTGTCACGCATTAAAGTTAGTTCAATAGAAATAAATCCTCATAACATATGTGATCCTTGGTATATTGATCTCTTTCAAAATTGTTCTAATAACCCTCGTAAATATCCAAATTTTAATATTATAGATGGGAAACTTTACAGACTCTCTAAAAATAAATATAGTCTTACCTCACAACATGACTGGAGAATTGTGGTTCCTCTAGAAAAAAGGTCTGAAATCCTGAAAAAATACCACGATGATCCGTCATCGGGACACTTTGGTGTAGCTAAGACCCATAAACGTATCAGTTCTATATACTTTTGGCCCTCGTTATTCAAAGATGTAAAGAACTACATCGATTCTTGTGAAGTATGTCTCTCCTATAAGCCGGTCAATACTGCACGACCTGGTCTTATGGGTAGCCCTCGACAAGTAACTCGACCATGGGAGGCTATCTCTTGCGACATTCTAGGTCCATTTCCTCCATCGTATACAAGGAACCAATATCTGTTTGTTGTCTCTGATTACTTTAGTAAATACGTACTTTTATTTCCTATGCGTAATGCCACAGCTAAAACTATTGTTAAATGCCTAGCAAAGCAGGTGTTTCTAGTTCATGGAACTTGTCGTATTTTGTACACTGACAATGGACCTCAGTTCATTTCAAAGGAGTTTAGGGATCTCCTTTCTTATTTTGGTGTCCCTCATATATTTTATAATCCGCGTTATCATCCCCAATGTAACCAAACTGAACGGGTTAACAGAGATTTAGTGAGAGCCATTGCCTCATATGTGCGTTCTGATCATCGGCAATGGGATCAGAACATTCCTGAGATACAATGTGCCCTTAACACTTCTGTTCACGAAGGTACCAAATTTTCTGCGTTCTTCCTTAATCACGGCAGAGAGATGATAATAGATGGAGCTACTTACAACTCTGATAGACCACTTGGTGAATCTCAAATTCAAATTAATACCGAGCCTTTCGCGTCTAACTTGCCTAAATTAAATGATATATTTAAAAAAGTTGAGTGTCATCTTAAAAAAGCACATCAACATGCTGCTAAATATTATAACTTGCGTAAGCGTCCTCTGGAATTGAAGGAAGGTCAAATCATTTATAAAAGATGCTTTCCTTTATCTAGCGCACCCAAACACTTTTCAGCCAAACTTGCTCCAAGGTTTGAAAAGTGTGTGGTTGACAGGAAGCAAGGTAAATTAGTTTACAATTTAAAGTCATTGGATGGTAAACCCTTGGGGGCTTTCCATATCAAGGACCTTGTCGCCCGAGGTCATACTGACGGAGACTGAAGTTCCTTGGTTTTATTGTTAGTGAATATTTATTTCACGGAAGTATCCACCACATGGTATCGGTATGGAATTCGTCAACAGGCTGTCTATTAGTGACATTAGTTTAGGTTTCTTTATTTTTTTACACCAGTATGTTTATTGCATACTGAGGGGATGTTCCCTTTTGTTTTTATGTATTTTGGGAAAGTTCCACTTTCTTTAGTCCCCCTTTGATTCGGGATCTAGTGTAAACTTTTCCGTAGGCCTCGATGCATTTGTGTTCTACTGCGGTGGAGCACAAGTGATGCCAAGGATGCCCCTAGTTGTAAGAAACCCTAGTTGTAGGAAACCCTAGTCTTAGGATGCCCCTAGCTGTAGGAAACCCTAGTCTTAGGATGCCCCTAGCTGTAAGAAACCCTAGGTTTAGGATGCCCTTAGTTTTTGATAACACTTAGTTTTTGTGATAGGTTATTTTTTTTATGACCTAATATTTTTTGCTTAGGTCCTTGTGTTTTAGGAAATAAATTTAGGTCTTAGTATTTTATTGCTTAACTCAATATGGCTAACTTATTAATGTAGCCATTGTTGTTTTTCAAGTGGTAATTATTTAGAGATTACCCCTTGTACTGTTCCTGTGTTGTAGACTTGTAGTAGTAGTTACTTTTCTACTGCTCATTCTGGCGCGGTTCACCCATACTTAAGGTGGTGAAACGTATGTCGAGCTTATTCCAGGAATTTCTTGTAGGTTTGCACTTCCAATACTTGTAGTGAAGTGGACCTACTGCTGAACATTGTTGGTTCAAGATAGTACTTGCATGGTCTTTGTTACTCTTTAACGTAGCAGACCATTTGTTTTGAGTTTCTCTCATTTGATAAAGAGTCTGAAACTTCAACCGTCTTGAAGACTGGTTTAGATATAAGTTCTATTCTAGGTTTGATTAAGTTGCATGTATTAAACTATAAATTTTGGGGTAATTTTAATTTCAGAACCTGCCCTTGAAACGTCTCTGGTTTTAAGTGTCTTTTGTTTCAGGTGCAGCATACTGTTAATTCAGATGTTGTGTTGTTTTCTTTGTTTGGGTGCATATAGGTACAGTCAGTTCGATAAACTTATATCGAAAAATTTTATTTTAAAATTTAAAATCTTAAAATAAAATTTTTCTTTTCCAACCAAAATTGTACTGTAACACCGTTTTTTTTGTGCAACCCAAAACCTATTTTAATACTACTCAAGTGAAGTATTATTTTCTCCTGGTAACACCTTTGATAGTTTCTGTCCGAATCATGTATAGTGGCAATGCAATTTATCTATTTCACATCATTTGACAATTAATATAAATTTAATATTCCCAAATTCAGTATCTTAGTTTTGAAATTAATAATCTAATAAAAGTAAGAAAGTTAAATACTTAGTTATATTTCAATTAAAATAAAAGATTTTTGTTCAAAATAAATAAATCCATTTTAAAATTGTCACTGATGCATGAATCGGAACGTTCTTCACGGCTTTCGTGTTTCGTCTTGACAGATTGTCATCGGATGATTTTTGCTACGTAATTCGTGCCGGCCTAGGCGTCCATTTGCTTTGGGAGTATTTGAGTGCGTGGTCACCCATCCTCAAGTGCCATGTTGGAGATACTCTGTAAGTAATTTCTACGTCGCCGTTGGGTGATTGTTTGTATTCAACATTACATCGAACATCTAGTGAGCATTCCTATTGTGTTTCAGCCCTAGGATGACGAGTAAAGACACAAGAATGTCCTAACTGACGCCACGTTTTACACGTGTTCTGTTTTCCATACTGATACGTAAGTAGAAGTGTTCTGGACACCACCTTCCATTCGTGTGTCGTATAGTTTCATCGGTAGTAACCCATTTATTAATTTATTTCAGCATGTTCCTACCTAATATTACTGCGACATAACCTAACCAATGATGCGTTGACGTGGTCATCACACCTCACGCCGATATGTTGCAAAGAAGACCCATTATGACCTAATGGTATGTAAACTTAAACATATTTTTATCTTGTAAATTAAGAACGTGGTAGTATTTTGTCATTAGTACCCTGATTTTTACTGTGACTTTTTGTTACAGGGTTTTTCTTTTTACCTACAATTTACCTACTAATTTAGTAGTCTCCACTCGGCGTGTGCTCATGACCGAGGCGGCCTTATTTTCCTGACCCTGGGTAGCCGAATGGAACCTGCTCCTTCGCTAGTTACTCAGCGTTAGTCGACCTATTTCTACTGTGGAATCTAGGAGGCCATCGTTCTTCTGTTCTAACGTATGCTAGTCTCTGGATTGCCCTAGTTAGTATCCCATATCCTCAAGGTACGAAGCTTTACTTACTTAAACATTTTTTTTTAAATCCTAAAACCAACGATAGTCATGCCAAGTTACCTTCAAAATATGTAAATCTAGTTAACCTCTTCGCTTGTATGTATTATTCACACTAAGATAAGTCTACAATACTAATTGATAGTGTATGTGTTTCTTCATTTTAATATATTCCTTTTTTTTACAAACGATTTGGTGTTTCATTAAGTGCTGGCATCTGTTTGTTTTGAGGTAGGATCGGTGTTTGCGACACGGTGACTGGAAAGGCGCCCACTGCAACATAAATTTATTCAGTTGCCGTGTAGTGACTCTTCACCGATCCACCCTCTGGGCCCTCGACACCCAAACACACACCCTTCCTCGTCTCATGCCACCGACTGACGGGTTGTGTCATACCTAATCACCATACCCCCTAGGTAATGTGAAGATTCTGTCGGACTACCTCAGGCCGTCAGGATTTTCACGTTACAAAGTGGCGCCCAACGTGGGGCCCAGTAAAGCAGATGCCTGAGTTGTTGTATTAGTAGAAAAGTAAATTTATTAATTCTTTTTTTTTGAAATTGTTTTTCAAAAAATAACTTGGCATGTACTGAAGTTTCTTTTGTTTGTTACCTTTTGTTGGTTAATTACAGTGATTATTACAACAACAATAATATAGCTGCCTGTTTATACTTAATATTAAATATAATATTTACTTGTAATAATTTTGTTTTGTAGCTTCACTGTTTATACTTTATTAATAAACAGTGTAGGTATAAAAAGACTTTTATAACTTATATGAAGCCCTAAGCGTATTCATAATTTAGATTTTGAGTGAATTGCATTTACTCAACATACTATTAGGTTACACTATTCACTACTGATGGTTGAACTATTACTTTTAGGTTATGATATAAGTCAAACTGAGTTGTGCTGTAACCATTACTGCTTTTTCTATGCTTTGGTATATAATGGTTACATTATAGGATAGTTTTGCTTAGAAATAATAATTTAACTATACAATACAGTGACTGACACTTGTCAGTAGCCTAACCTTTTTTACTTAGTGTATAACTTTTGTGTAATATAAACAAAACATTTTGTTCTACAGTCAACTACTTATATTACTTAATTAATTTTAATTTTTGAATTACTTTTGGGTACTTAAAACTAAAACATTTGTGGTACAGTCAACTACATAAATATATTAACAATTTTTTTCTGTTTAAAGTAATGTTGTGTATTGAAACAAAACATTTTGCTGTACAGTTGACTAAATGAATTAGGTATCGAATAATTTATTTTACTTTTTAAGTTTTAAAAATTTATTTGTTAAACATGGCTGACGTTGGTTGCGATATTGCTTTCTTATCTAAGGATGAGTTATCCCATGAGCTTAACATCCGCAATATATCTTTTAAACCTAGTGCTAAACGCGATGACTTGCGAAAATTATTACGGTCGACCTGTAGACTTTCACGACGCGGTAGTATAAAATTGCCTTCTGCTTTTCCGGCTGAAAATATAGAAGAAGAATTGCCCACGCTTACCACCAAATTAGGTGACATCACCAGTGAAGTGGCTAAGGGTGATTTGTCTGATTCTGCTCGCTCGCGTTTGATTGGCCGCTTGAATTATCTGCTTTGTCGTCTGTCGCGCATCACTACTACTGCTCCAGAGATTGATGATCTTAGATCAACGCTTTTGCAACTTCTTAGTGAACTCGACCTTCTGTCTGAACTGTCCTCAGATTCGGAGGAGGATCGTGCTCCAACACCTAAAGTACAGTCAGTCATATTTAAACCTGACCCAAAGGTGAACTTGAATTCTTTGAATTTAAAATTTAAAGGTGACTCATGCGTCCGTGCATTTGTTACTCGGTTAGAAGAACTTTGTTCAGCTAGAAATTTTTCTAATAAATTAATTTTTGATGGTTTCGTAGATTTGTTAGATGGTCCTGCCTTGTTTTGGTATCGCGCGCATAAGTCTAAGTTTAATAATTACGCTCAACTGATAGGTGCATTAAAAGATGATTTTGACCTTCCCGATTATGATCACCGATTATTGGAAGAAATTAAAGCTCGCACGCAGGCTCGAGATGAAACTATAGTGGTCTACCTCTCTCTTATGTTAGGAATGATGTCTCGCCTCTCAAATCAGCTCAGCGAACAAGAACAGCTTGATATTCTGTTGCGTAATATCCGACCCGAATACAGTCGCGAACTTGCTCTTATAGACGTAACCTCAATTCCGCAACTTCAAAAATTAGGAAAAAAATTAGAACTTATGAAAATCAAAACACAAAATTTTTCTGAACCTGTCTTACATAAAGATTCGGTAGTTACCGATATTCAAAGTAGTAGGGTGACCTCTAGTGTTAAGCCCCGTAACCTTTCCTCAATTGTAAAAGGTACTAACCCATTTACAAATGAGCCTCTAAGAAAATGTTTTCGTTGTGGTGAAACCAGCCATCCTACGAGTCGGTGCCGTGTTTCACGTGACATCGTTTGTTTCAAATGTGGTAAAAAGGGTGTTAAAACACCTGACTGTCCTACTTGCTCGATTCCAAAAAACTAAATTGCTCTGTCTCTCTGAGTTCTGACGTAGCTTGCAGAGAGACCCACTTTGAACCTTCTGTTGATGATTACAGACCTTACTTAACTGTAAGTGTTTTTGATGTAAAAATATCCGGTCTCTTAGATTGTGGTGCAGCTTGTTCCATATTGGGCAAAGACGCTTACACACTTATGGAATAATTTTATTTTTGCGTTTACAAACGCGTAAATATAATACTAGAAAAATGCACTGAAAAAAATCGACTTGCCTCAGGCGGGACTCGAACCCGCACCTTCCACAATCCGGGTGGACGCGTTAACCAATTTCGCCACCGAGGCACTGCTTTTCGCTGTCGAAATTTGTCAGTGCTTGGTGCTTATGTTTTTCTGGTAAACATCGTTTCATCAAATCTTTGAAATTTGCATTTCCAAGACCCGAACGAAATATTTTTGCAAATATTTGACGCCCAGCTAAGATGAAACTACCTTACATTATGGAATAATTTTATTTTTGCGTTTACAAACGCGTAAATATAATACTAGAAAAATGCACTGAAAAAAATCGACTTGCCTCAGGCGGGACTCGAACCCGCACCTTCCACAATCCGGGTGGACGCGTTAACCAATTTCGCCACCGAGGCACTGCTTTTCGCTGTCGAAATTTGTCAGTGCTTGGTGCTTATGTTTTTCTGGTAAACATCGTTTCATCAAATCTTTGAAATTTGCATTTCCAAGACCCGAACGAAATATTTTTGCAAATATTTGACGCCCAGCTAAGATGAAACTACCTTACATTATGGAATAATTTTATTTTTGCGTTTACAAACGCGTAAATATAATACTAGAAAAATGCACTGAAAAAAATCGACTTGCCTCAGGCGGGACTCGAACCCGCACCTTCCACAATCCGGGTGGACGCGTTAACCAATTTCGCCACCGAGGCACTGCTTTTCGCTGTCGAAATTTGTCAGTGCTTGGTGCTTATGTTTTTCTGGTAAACATCGTTTCATCAAATCTTTGAAATTTGCATTTCCAAGACCCGAACGAAACCAGAAAAACCAGAAAAACATAAGCACCAAGCACTGACAAATTTCGACAGCGAAAAGCAGTGCCTCGGTGGCGAAATTGGTTAACGCGTCCACCCGGATTGTGGAAGGTGCGGGTTCGAGTCCCGCCTGAGGCAAGTCGATTTTTTTCAGTGCATTTTTCTAGTATTATATTTACGCGTTTGTAAACGCAAAAATAAAATTATTCCATAATGTAAGGTAGTTTCATCTTAGCTGGGCGTCAAATATTTGCAAAAATATTTCGTTCGGGTCTTGGAAATGCAAATTTCAAAGATTTGATGAAACGATGTTTACCAGAAAAACATAAGCACCAAGCACTGACAAATTTCGACAGCGAAAAGCAGTGCCTCGGTGGCGAAATTGGTTAACGCGTCCACCCGGATTGTGGAAGGTGCGGGTTCGAGTCCCGCCTGAGGCAAGTCGATTTTTTTCAGTGCATTTTTCTAGTATTATATTTACGCGTTTGTAAACGCAAAAATAAAATTATTCCATAATGTAAGGTAGTTTCATCTTAGCTGGGCGTCAAATATTTGCAAAAATATTTCGTTCGGGTCTTGGAAATGCAAATTTCAAAGATTTGATGAAACGATGTTTACCAGAAAAACATAAGCACCAAGCACTGACAAATTTCGACAGCGAAAAGCAGTGCCTCGGTGGCGAAATTGGTTAACGCGTCCACCCGGATTGTGGAAGGTGCGGGTTCGAGTCCCGCCTGAGGCAAGTCGATTTTTTCAGTGCATTTTTCTAGCTTACACACTTTTTCTTAAATTAAACATACCTTTACATAATTTTAAATATCCTCGTATTTTAAGAGTTGCCAATGGTAACGAAGTATACTGTCACCATTTTATGAACATTCCTATCAAATATAATGATCAAGTCAAAGTTATCTGCTTTCATGTTCAATCTGAAATCAAATTACCTATCCATTTTGGAATAAACTTCTGGAAAGCTTTCAACTTAGCACCAGACATTTTAGCTTGCTTACCTAAAATAAACTTAAATAATGATGATCTTAACTTGGACAATATTGAAAGTACTGGTCTGTGTAGTTTTGACTCTCTGACCGTTGATCAACGGCGAGAAATAGATAAAATTAAACAATTTTTTGAAACTATTGATACCGATAAAGTCGGCTTAGGTCGTACTCACCTCATGGAACATGATATTGACACCGGTGACGCTCGTCCTATTAAACAGAAATATTATCGACTTAGTCCTGAAAAACTCAAGTTACTTAATTCTGAGTTAGACCGTATGTTAAAACTTGATATCGTAGAACCTTCACACTCTCCTTGGAACTCTCCTGTTACTATGGTCCCTAAGGCCAACGGAGATGTAAGACTTTGTTTAGATAGCAGGAAACTGAACGCCGTTTCAAAGACTGATGCTTATCCTTTACCGTATATCAATTACATATTAGATAATCTTAGAGATGCTAAGTATCTAACCTCTTTAGATCTTAGTGCTGCTTATCATCAAATACCCTTGACTAAACCCTCGAAAGAGAAGACTGCTTTCACCGTTCCTGGTCGGGGACTCTTCCATTATAACGTAATGTGCTTCGGACTCGTCGGCGCGTCAGCTACGATGCAAAGACTAATGGATAACCTCTTTGCAGCTAAATTTGATAACAAAGTCTTCTGCTATGTTGATGACGTGATTATCTGTACGAATTCGCACAGAGAGCATGTTAAAATACTTAAAGAAGTACATAGTATACTAAAATCTGCAAATCTTACAGTAAACATGAAAAAATCTCTTTTTTGTAGACCTGAACTTAAATATCTAGGTTATGTAGTTGATCAGTATGGCCTTCGCACTGACCCTTCTAAGGTTGAAGTCATAATGAATTTCCCAACTCCTAAAGATTCTAAGGAAGTTAAACGATTTCTCGGTATGGCCGGTTGGTACCGACGTTTTATTAAAGATTTTTCCCGAGTAGCCAGACCTCTAACTCGCCTTACAAGTAAAAAGGTCACTTTTTCTTGGACCTCGGAAACAGAAGAAGCCTTTAACCTTCTGAAATCAGCTCTTGTCTCGGCCCCAATCTTAAGGTGCCCTGATTTCACTCAACCATTCTATTTACATACAGACGCCTCTTCCTTCGCTATTGGCGGTGTCCTAACTCAAAAAGTTGATGATGTTGACCATCCCATAGCCTTTTGTAGTCGTACTTTGTCAGCTCAGGAATGTAATTATACAGCTACTGAACGTGAACTTCTTGCCGTTATTTATGCCTTAGAACAATATCGTTCCTACGTAGAGGGGAAAACCTGCTACATAGTCACCGATCATGCTTCTCTTCAGTGGTTTCACAACCTCAAAAATCCTACTGGAAGACTTAACAGATGGGCATGTCGCCTCAGTCAATTTAACTTTGAAATTATACACCGAAAGGGAAAAGAACATGTAATTCCTGACACGTTGTCACGCATTAAAGTTAGTTCAATAGAAATAAATCCTCATAACATATGTGATCCTTGGTATATTGATCTCTTTCAAAATTGTTCTAATAACCCTCGTAAATATCCAAATTTTAATATTATAGATGGGAAACTTTACAGACTCTCTAAAAATAAATATAGTCTTACCTCACAACATGACTGGAGAATTGTGGTTCCTCTAGAAAAAAGGTCTGAAATCCTGAAAAAATACCACGATGATCCGTCATCGGGACACTTTGGTGTAGCTAAGACCCATAAACGTATCAGTTCTATATACTTTTGGCCCTCGTTATTCAAAGATGTAAAGAACTACATCGATTCTTGTGAAGTATGTCTCTCCTATAAGCCGGTCAATACTGCACGACCTGGTCTTATGGGTAGCCCTCGACAAGTAACTCGACCATGGGAGGCTATCTCTTGCGACATTCTAGGTCCATTTCCTCCATCGTATACAAGGAACCAATATCTGTTTGTTGTCTCTGATTACTTTAGTAAATACGTACTTTTATTTCCTATGCGTAATGCCACAGCTAAAACTATTGTTAAATGCCTAGCAAAGCAGGTGTTTCTAGTTCATGGAACTTGTCGTATTTTGTACACTGACAATGGACCTCAGTTCATTTCAAAGGAGTTTAGGGATCTCCTTTCTTATTTTGGTGTCCCTCATATATTTTATAATCCGCGTTATCATCCCCAATGTAACCAAACTGAACGGGTTAACAGAGATTTAGTGAGAGCCATTGCCTCATATGTGCGTTCTGATCATCGGCAATGGGATCAGAACATTCCTGAGATACAATGTGCCCTTAACACTTCTGTTCACGAAGGTACCAAATTTTCTGCGTTCTTCCTTAATCACGGCAGAGAGATGATAATAGATGGAGCTACTTACAACTCTGATAGACCACTTGGTGAATCTCAAATTCAAATTAATACCGAGCCTTTCGCGTCTAACTTGCCTAAATTAAATGATATATTTAAAAAAGTTGAGTGTCATCTTAAAAAAGCACATCAACATGCTGCTAAATATTATAACTTGCGTAAGCGTCCTCTGGAATTGAAGGAAGGTCAAATCATTTATAAAAGATGCTTTCCTTTATCTAGCGCACCCAAACACTTTTCAGCCAAACTTGCTCCAAGGTTTGAAAAGTGTGTGGTTGACAGGAAGCAAGGTAAATTAGTTTACAATTTAAAGTCATTGGATGGTAAACCCTTGGGGGCTTTCCATATCAAGGACCTTGTCGCCCGAGGTCATACTGACGGAGACTGAAGTTCCTTGGTTTTATTGTTAGTGAATATTTATTTCACGGAAGTATCCACCACATGGTATCGGTATGGAATTCGTCAACAGGCTGTCTATTAGTGACATTAGTTTAGGTTTCTTTATTTTTTTACACCAGTATGTTTATTGCATACTGAGGGGATGTTCCCTTTTGTTTTTATGTATTTTGGGAAAGTTCCACTTTCTTTAGTCCCCCTTTGATTCGGGATCTAGTGTAAACTTTTCCGTAGGCCTCGATGCATTTGTGTTCTACTGCGGTGGAGCACAAGTGATGCCAAGGATGCCCCTAGTTGTAAGAAACCCTAGTTGTAGGAAACCCTAGTCTTAGGATGCCCCTAGCTGTAGGAAACCCTAGTCTTAGGATGCCCCTAGCTGTAAGAAACCCTAGGTTTAGGATGCCCTTAGTTTTTGATAACACTTAGTTTTTGTGATAGGTTATTTTTTTTATGACCTAATATTTTTTGCTTAGGTCCTTGTGTTTTAGGAAATAAATTTAGGTCTTAGTATTTTATTGCTTAACTCAATATGGCTAACTTATTAATGTAGCCATTGTTGTTTTTCAAGTGGTAATTATTTAGAGATTACCCCTTGTACTGTTCCTGTGTTGTAGACTTGTAGTAGTAGTTACTTTTCTACTGCTCATTCTGGCGCGGTTCACCCATACTTAAGGTGGTGAAACGTATGTCGAGCTTATTCCAGGAATTTCTTGTAGGTTTGCACTTCCAATACTTGTAGTGAAGTGGACCTACTGCTGAACATTGTTGGTTCAAGATAGTACTTGCATGGTCTTTGTTACTCTTTAACGTAGCAGACCATTTGTTTTGAGTTTCTCTCATTTGATAAAGAGTCTGAAACTTCAACCGTCTTGAAGACTGGTTTAGATATAAGTTCTATTCTAGGTTTGATTAAGTTGCATGTATTAAACTATAAATTTTGGGGTAATTTTAATTTCAGAACCTGCCCTTGAAACGTCTCTGGTTTTAAGTGTCTTTTGTTTCAGGTGCAGCATACTGTTAATTCAGATGTTGTGTTGTTTTCTTTGTTTGGGTGCATATAGGTACAGTCAGTTCGATAAACTTATATCGAAAAATTTTATTTTAAAATTTAAAATCTTAAAATAAAATTTTTCTTTTCCAACCAAAATTGTACTGTAACACCGTTTTTTTTGTGCAACCCAAAACCTATTTTAATACTACTCAAGTGAAGTATTATTTTCTCCTGGTAACACCTTTGATAGTTTCTGTCCGAATCATGTATAGTGGCAATGCAATTTATCTATTTCACATCATTTGACAATTAATATAAATTTAATATTCCCAAATTCAGTATCTTAGTTTTGAAATTAATAATCTAATAAAAGTAAGAAAGTTAAATACTTAGTTATATTTCAATTAAAATAAAAGATTTTTGTTCAAAATAAATAAATCCATTTTAAAATTGTCACTGATGCATGAATCGGAACGTTCTTCACGGCTTTCGTGTTTCGTCTTGACAGATTGTCATCGGATGATTTTTGCTACGTAATTCGTGCCGGCCTAGGCGTCCATTTGCTTTGGGAGTATTTGAGTGCGTGGTCACCCATCCTCAAGTGCCATGTTGGAGATACTCTGTAAGTAATTTCTACGTCGCCGTTGGGTGATTGTTTGTATTCAACATTACATCGAACATCTAGTGAGCATTCCTATTGTGTTTCAGCCCTAGGATGACGAGTAAAGACACAAGAATGTCCTAACTGACGCCACGTTTTACACGTGTTCTGTTTTCCATACTGATACGTAAGTAGAAGTGTTCTGGACACCACCTTCCATTCGTGTGTCGTATAGTTTCATCGGTAGTAACCCATTTATTAATTTATTTCAGCATGTTCCTACCTAATATTACTGCGACATAACCTAACCAATGATGCGTTGACGTGGTCATCACACCTCACGCCGATATGTTGCAAAGAAGACCCATTATGACCTAATGGTATGTAAACTTAAACATATTTTTATCTTGTAAATTAAGAACGTGGTAGTATTTTGTCATTAGTACCCTGATTTTTACTGTGACTTTTTGTTACAGGGTTTTTCTTTTTACCTACAATTTACCTACTAATTTAGTAGTCTCCACTCGGCGTGTGCTCATGACCGAGGCGGCCTTATTTTCCTGACCCTGGGTAGCCGAATGGAACCTGCTCCTTCGCTAGTTACTCAGCGTTAGTCGACCTATTTCTACTGTGGAATCTAGGAGGCCATCGTTCTTCTGTTCTAACGTATGCTAGTCTCTGGATTGCCCTAGTTAGTATCCCATATCCTCAAGGTACGAAGCTTTACTTACTTAAACATTTTTTTTTAAATCCTAAAACCAACGATAGTCATGCCAAGTTACCTTCAAAATATGTAAATCTAGTTAACCTCTTCGCTTGTATGTATTATTCACACTAAGATAAGTCTACAATACTAATTGATAGTGTATGTGTTTCTTCATTTTAATATATTCCTTTTTTTTACAAACGATTTGGTGTTTCATTAAGTGCTGGCATCTGTTTGTTTTGAGGTAGGATCGGTGTTTGCGACACGGTGACTGGAAAGGCGCCCACTGCAACATAAATTTATTCAGTTGCCGTGTAGTGACTCTTCACCGATCCACCCTCTGGGCCCTCGACACCCAAACACACACCCTTCCTCGTCTCATGCCACCGACTGACGGGTTGTGTCATACCTAATCACCATACCCCCTAGGTAATGTGAAGATTCTGTCGGACTACCTCAGGCCGTCAGGATTTTCACGTTACAATACTAGAAAATTAAAATGTATATGCGATTTTATGTAGTTACATAAATGTAGTAAGTAGCAAATTGACAACGTCAATGGTGCTAGAGAAATATAATATATGATGCGTATTTATGTACATACATAGTAGTAAGTTGACAACGTCAATTGGTACTAAGAAAATATAAAAAGTTTAATATGAATTTATGTTCATAATATAGTAGCAAATTGACAACGTCAATCGGTGCTAGAAAAATATAATATATGATATGAATTTATGTACATACATAGTAGTATATTGACAACGTCAATTGGTACTAAGAAAACATAAAAAGTTTAATGTGAATTTATGTTCATAATATAGTAGTGAACTGATAACGTCAGTTGGTACTAGTAGAACATAATATACCTATATACATATAAATATACACTTAGTAGTAAACCGAGTGTGTCAGTTGGTACTAGCAAAGTCAATTATCGTATTCAATAGTAGTAAACTGGACTGTACTAGTACATATTATAATGGAAGCAAACTCTCTCAAGACAGTCGTCAGGTGGCTAAGACGCTGAATTTCAAGGTAATCAAACCTCGAGGCAAACACAATTGGATTGTGATTGGAACTAGACAATATATTAGTATTGACCAATATCCAAAATGCTAAACGAGGCAAGCTGTGAATTGTCAATCGGAATCTGGTATTATGGTGGTTTAACGTCTTAATTGCCGAAAGTTAATAATCAACTATGATAAAATTCGTAACGATTTCTTATAGCTTTATATAGTAATAATGATTAAATTAACTTATAACAATACCTAGCCACATAAGTAAAATCTATGATAATGTGATACATACATACATGCCTTGAGTTGTTAAGTTGGTACAAATGTACCGTGGTTGAATGGGTACAAATGTCCCATGGTTGAGTTGGTACAAATGTACCGCGGTTGAATGGGTACAAGTGTCCTATGGTTGAGTTGGCACAAATGTACCGCGAAAAAAAAGCGCTGAAAGGTGCAGTGCTAATTAAAGTTATCTCCACGTGAAATCAAGGAGCTGGCCAAAGAGACAACAACTGCAATATGCCAATGTTATGGTACATTGTACAGTAGTAATGCAGTATTTATGATTAAACAAATAAGAACAGGAATTAACGGATTCCTTCCTTTAGTACAATATATAAAGCGATTCCCACACTAACACCAATTACTCATTAAGGTACGTACCTATTAGCCTACTTCATAAAACTGGGCTCGTGTACCTACCGAGTAGTAGAGTACCTAGTGAAAGTTACCAACACGGACTAGCAACGGTAACACTTATTTAATTTTGTTTACATACATATATACATGCTCGTTGTCCCAAAAGGGGTTGAGCGGAGCTTTGGGTGACACATGGTTGCACATGAAGCCGTATTCGGCGGTGTGGACCATGCAATGCCTGCAATAGTGACAGAATATTGTCACCTATGTTTATGTATATTTGTGAGTACCCATGTACCTATTTGTTAATAACTTGAATATTTACCTATTCATTTAAATCATTTGTTCCTATCCTGGTGACATACTGTTACCATATTATTGTTCCTCACGAATATTTGACTAATTTAGGTGTTATTACGATATGGTCAAACCTACTTGTTGTCCAAATATCGGACGACAATACAGACAAATACAGAGAATTGGTTCAAGAGGCTGGTTATAGCTTTATATTCCATTGAACCACAATTATATAACTCTTCAAAAGATATAATTAGTAAATGGAGACTGAAAAAGATATTTACTTAGCGGAAATATTTTAAAGATGACTATAGGCATTAATGAATCAAGTATTACCTGCTGCTAGTGTATGTACCTAATTTGCAACAACCGTATAAGTACATATTTTATGGTCATGAATCCAAAACATTCTGATTTCGCAGGCTTAGGAATCAGATTTTAATATCACGTTGTAATCGATGAATTCCCGTGAATGAGAGGTTAATATAACTCCTCCAGGTTAATATATTGAAGATTAGAGTTTCCTTAACTAGGTAAGCTGTAGTAGCTAAGGTACTATCACATACTAACGTGTAAAGCGCAAGTAAACCCATCACGTTAGATATAATAGAAAATGTGAGAAAATTGCAATGATTATTTTCTCATTTTACAATTATTATTATTGTAATTTATCTATGATTTAGCATACCTAGTGATGCGGGAATGACACAAATAGACAAGATAAAAGGAGCTAACTTTTATTAACACTCATTGTGTAAATTATATGACTATGTTGTCCAGCATCCAGCATCCTAAGCGGGTTTTTTTTGTAAAAGTAATTGTCAACAAAAGTACAAGGCTACAAGGAAGCCGTGTCGTTAGGAGCTCCTAGGCGAAGAAGTTAAGTGGAACGGTCTTGTTTGTGAATATATCATTCGTATTAAATAATGGAAGGAGGCAGTTATGACGCTGCCTAAAACAATCAAACAATAGAACGCTGCTGCGTTTAGGAATTACCTACTTTATGCTCACGAAAGAGTCTTTAAATTTGTGTGTGTGTGCAAATTCGCACACGGCAGGGGTGAAGCTTCTAAAAAGTGGCAAGGGTGATTTCGGAAGCTCCCAAGAAGCTCATATTTTGCTATATCTCCGTGGAAGCAACAGACTGATGATTATTGGTTGTCAAAATGTTGAATAGCAATCTCTATGCATCAAAATACTATTGGTAAGTATCGCTGTTTGTTTCATCGGATTTTCAAATCACAACGGTGTTATGGAAGTTTGAATTAAAAAAAAAAAAAAAAAAAAAAAAAAAAGTATGGCATAATTTTAGTAATTACCATAACCCAATATTTATTTATTTTTTGTTGTCCTAATTTGTTTTGTTACTTAAATAGCTGTAAGTAATAATAATATGGACTATTAGCAAGTGACTCACTTGTTGATCTTGCAAAGAAAGATCATTGAAAAACATCATGTATATGCTTACCTAATTCTTACCTAAGTGTGACTTTTGTCATAAGTTGAAAGTTGCAAGTTGTTATAGATTTTATCTAAAAAAAAATATATATATATGAAAAAAGGTGGATATCGGTAAGACCTGTGACCTGTTGATCCAGAGTCACAGAAAGTTATCTTTAAAAAGACTTAAATAAGTAAATTAGTTAATTATTGCTTATTTTAATATTGTATCCAATGAGATCACAAAGTTATGAATTAAATCAAATCAAATCAAAATAAATTTATTTGGTTTCAACAGACAATTAATACATATTCCTTGTTTAAAAAAAAAAACGACAAAACAAAAAAATATACACATAAGAATAGTTTAAACCAAAAAGGCCGCCACTCAGCATTATGTTGCAGCATGCACAACACCTGCAATGCTGGTATTCTAGTAACTACAATAATTATTCGTTGACATATTTAATATTCATGTCATGTGAAATAAAATGAGACATTGAATTTTTTCCTACTATTAAGTGGATGTAACAAATACATCAAATTATAAAAAAAAGGAAGAGATGTGATGTCTAACTAAATATGTGGGTAGTTGTGGAATAGACAATAAAGGTATATGCCGTAATGGCGGTGACGGCTCGGTGGAGTCAGTCGTGTTCCGACCGCCGGACCGAGCGGACGTTTGCCACCACAGTGTACAGTGAATCATAGAGTGACTTAGTGTTATAGCACAACCCTCTCCGGACACTCCGGAGGACACCACAAAACATCTCTTTTTTTTTCTCTGCCACGGTTTTGGAGAAGTCCTCACAGGTGTCTGAAATGTTTCTTCTGTTGACGGCAAGTCCGGGCTCGTGGCAATAGGTAAAATACTTTGCGAGTTTTGCGATGACGTTGAAGCGACATTTTGGGAGTTGTGTGACGATGTTGAAGCCATACTTTCATGTGTGGGTTCAAAGTCCTTTGTGTCTTCCAAAAACGTCATTATATCGTAAAAAATATACTTCTTTTTGACACCCCCTGCAGAACCGGACTTTGATGTCTTAAGAATTGCTCTACACTTCATGTATGCATCACGGGCGGTCTTCCATCTTAACTGAACAGCTTTTTCTGTAAATAAAATAATATAAATAAATAATAAAACAACACATGCTTATTAACTTATTTAATACACACTTTTTTTGTTGTTGCAGGTACCTGACTACTGGGTCAAGAATGTCTGATTTGCATTTAAGTTATCGATTGGGGCAATCGACAATTAAATACATCATTGAAGAAGTATGTTCATTAATATGGGACATTTTGAAAAACGAATGTCTGCCTGAACCTGATCCAAATTTTTGGGATAAAATAGCGCTTGGCTTTGAAAGGGATGCCAATTTTCCCAATTGCGTAGGTGCCCTTGACGGAAAGCATACCAGAATCAGGTGCCCAAACGGAAGTGGATCCGTATTTTTCAACCATAAGCAATTTTATTCTATTATTTTACTTGCAATGTGTGATGCCAATTACTGTTTCACCTATGTAAATGTAGGGGCTTGTGGCAGCGAAGCTGACGCTAATGTGTTCAAGAAAAGTTCGTTATTTCATAGACTTGAACGAGATGATCTAAATTTGCCACCTCCAAAATTATTACCAGGTACATCTATCAACCCACAGCCACATGTCATTGTAGCAGACGCAGCCTTTGGCATTTCCAATACTATACTTCGCCCATACGTGCGTACAAATTTGACACACAAAAAAAAAATATTTAATTACAGGTTAAGTCGTGCACGCCGATACATAGAATCGAGTTTTGGTATATTGACAAACAAATTTGCTATATTCCAAAGATCTATCAATGTATCAACATCATTTGCACAAATTTTAATCAAAGCGTGCTGCATTTTACACAATTTCATTAGAGTACGCGATGGTTATACGGAAGAAGACGCTATGATTGTAGCTGGATTTACAGATTACATTGCTCGCATTAGTACAAGATCGGGCAATACAATAAGAGATAATTTCGCAAATTACTTTGTTTCGAATGAAGGATCTGTACCTTGGCAAAATAGTTACATTTATTAGATAACACAGATGTTTCAATAAACATTACTTACCGATTTGTTTTTTTTCTTCACCTGAACTATCTCCGAAATTCGGACAAACAGCTTGGCAAACATCTATCCATGCCTTTAATTTTGCGTCTTTATTTTTATATAAATTGTCGCGGAGATTCCAAAGGCATGGTTTAAGACGTACTTCTTGTATAACCCTCTCGGTTTGCACATTTGACGCAGCCATGGTGACAAAGACTGTACTTTACGTCCGCTCCGCGCGACTGTCCGTTGGGCACTGAACAAATACATTGGGACCAAGTACCGTCCGCCCGCGGGCATCCGCGGCGCGGAGGAGCAGCGCGGAGCGATTTCGACCGAGCGCGGATAGCTCTCCGCGACGCGGACAGCTCCGCGTCGCACTGAACGCGCTGTAAAGGTTTCATACATTTTACCGTCCGTCGCGGACGTCCGCGTAGGTCATCCGCGTCGCACTGAATAGGCCCTATCTAATCTCCACTGGAAGTTTATTCCACAACTGGATAGCAGTCACAGTGTATGATCTCGCAAAAAACTTAGATTTGGAAGCAGGGCGAAGTAAAGTTTTGGTAACACAAGCACGTTTGGGACGAGAACTGGACGGAATGAGGTTAAAACGGGAACGCAAGTAATCTGGATGTTGAGGATTGTGAAGGATTTTGAACAGTAGGGTGAGGATGTGCATATTTCTGCGAAGTCGGATAGGGAGCCACAATAACTTTGTACGAAATTCAGAAACACGGTCATATTTCCGCAAACCAAAAATAAAACGAATTGCCAGATTTTGAAGGCGTTCCAGCTTGTTAAGTAGCTCATCGGTTGCATCTAAATAGCAGACGTCAGCATAGTTGAGAATTGGGAGTAGGAGTGTATGAGCAAGCATAACTTTAGTTTTATACGGAAGAAAGTATTGCAGACGCCTGAGTGAGTGATAAGTGAAGTGCATACGACGACTCACTTCATTGATATGTGCAGACCATGATAACGTACTATCAATGATAAGACCTAGATCTTTAGTCTTTTCAGAAAACGGTATTACAATTTGATTATATACAACCCTTGTGACGCTGCTCATATCAACTTTGTTATGCATCCTGTTGCTCAAGAAAACAAAAAAATATTGTCTAAAATATACAAAAGATGGTGGTAAACTTAAAGGTTTTGTTGACGCTGATTGGGCTAGTAGTACAATATATCGTAGATCTTATACGGGCTTTTGTTTTTTAATGTCTGGTTCAGCAATTTCTTGGGAAAGTCGAAAGCAAAGAACTGTAGCATTGTCCAGCATGGAAGCTGAATACATGGCCATTGCAGAAGCTTGTAAGGAAACTATATACTTGAGGTCTTTATTGTATGAACTAACTGGAGACTTATGTGTTGTAAATTTATATAATGATAGCCAAAGTGCTCAAAAGCTAGTTGCCAATTATGTGTGTCATAGAAAGAGTAAGCATATAGACATAAGGTATCATTTTATTAAAGATGTTATAAATGATAAAATTGTTAACTTAGAATATTTACCTACAACAGCTATGCCAGCTGATGTTTTAACAAAAGCATTGTGTCCTATAAAACATTATAAATGTATGAATGAAATGGGTATGAGTCAGTTGAGTAATTAGTTGCAATGTTAGTATATAATAAAACACTGTATTTATCTTTTGAGATTTTTGGTTTATTTACTGTAGTTGGGGTGTTGGAATTAATTTGAGAGGTACATTAAATAAACCAAGTAACGCCATCTGTTGTACTGATGTGTAGTTTAGTTGTCTATGCGTTTATAAATAAATCTCACAGTGTCATCTTGCCTTGAACAAGACTGTTGTTTTATTTCTTTATCACATTAAAATTGAAATTCGAAAAGGCGATGCTCTTACACAAAATGATTTCATGCGAATCTTTGCAATCAAACGCTTGTATAGGGTGATGTGGATTTAAATTCATACAATTACCTGAGATACAAAACTGTTGTATTACTAATAGGGCCATTTTGGTTTTGTTAAATTTTTTCAAACTATTTGTATGGCGGCATTGAGGAAAATATTTTTTCACAATATTTTACAACCTCATAGGTAAACTTTGTGACATATTTTAATTTTCCTCTATCTATGAAAGTAGTAAAAGATGAAATTTTACAAACATCGACGGCGTAATTATGATCGCATTGCTCCTTGACTTTGAATAGGGCAGCAATGCAATGTTCGCAACTAATTTTTTTCGATAAATTATTTGCGATATAGCCTGCTATATAGTACAAAATATTTTCTTTAAAATTGGAAATGGTTGTGCTGCCCACCTGTGCCAATAATTCTTCTATGTTTTCATTCATTTCATCAGCATTTGTATGCGTAATATTCGATTTGAGGCTGTTTAAACTGTAATATCGGTGAAGATTGTATAGTGCTGTTATCAGCGATAATGTTGGCACTTTGAGATGGTTGCACGCTATTCCTAAACAAAAGTTTACGCATAATATAGCGAAATTGTAACGCATTCGGATTATCGTTTAATGCACCACAAGCTCTAACACAGGAAAAAAATATTTCTAAGTGGTCTTGCGAACATTTATATGGCAAGAAGTAATTAATATTGTTCTTACCGTCACTTAACAGTTCAGTAACCAAATTTGCAAAACTGATACAGTCAATAATTAGGCCGAGTATAAGAGTTTTGCCTCACTACCAATAAAACTTTCATGACCGCTTTTATCGAGAAATTCTATTGCATCAGCAACAGAATTACTAAGTACTTGTACAGCTAATTTTACATTCATTTTTTTCCCGTAAAAATTAACATGTACAGCAGAAATTTTGTTTCTAAGCTTTAATCCTTCCAGTTCCTGTAAATCATGTAGCTTTTTTATGTATTGGAAATCAATTTGTCCTTTGTCTGAACTAAGACAACATTCCGCGAAAACATTGCGCATTATTTTACCATGTGCGGTGAATCTAACAAGCAATGTATATTATAGTCTTTTTTAGGATGCTTAAAACACGTTTTTATTAGTAAAATTGCAACCAAGAAGTTCAAAGGTTTTAATGTTTGTAGCAGTGCCATCACATGTTAGAGACCTGACCATAATGTTTATATCTGCCAAGAGCCTAATAGCCGTTAAAATCAATTGCACTTGAATGAAAGCTGATATTTTATTAATAAAAAAAATATCCAATAGGGCATTTAATTTTTTTGGTATATGACACTATCATTATAACCAGTACTTCTGTGGCTAATGATTCAGAATCGTTGTGTACTATACCACCATAATCGACGTAACCCCAGTATTTATCCATATTCTTGTCATATGTCAAGTCTGGTCTAATTGACATTGCATCAAATGTAAGACTAACATCTTTTGAAAAACATCTTTAAGAACAGATATTTTTAAGAACTCAAAAACTTCTACCATGAACCCTGTGTTACAATCATTTGTCGATATAAGGCGCCTTAATGTTGATGGATGTGGTAGACTCATGTGGTTCCTTAAAAATCTAAAAGCCTTTGGCGAGTAAAAATAAAGTGTCAAAGCAAATGATTTAAGTTCGTCACTATAACGTACTGTTTTGTCAGATTTTTTAATGTTAATATGATTATGAATATTACTAAAGTTATTTACTAGTACACTTTCTACTTCTTCAAAGTTTGTATACTTTTTCTTAATAATATTCAAAGCAGATTTGAGATTATTAATTTTACATCCCGCCTCTTTAGGCGCTGAGATAATAATTTTACTTTGTACTGTAAATTGGCTTATTCCAACTCTAGATTTTTCAAGTTTTCATCTTGTCGAGGTTTCTTCAATGGAGGTTCCTTTGATGGTCCTAGAGTTGGCTCCAAATTTTCTTTTTCCGCAAAAGCAGCCTCTGTATATTTTGAACTATTGTCAGCTTGCCGCTGTAAAAAAAATATGTAAGATACGGTGACCACGGGAAATACTAGACCAATAAAAAAAGAATACTTATATAATTACCTTATCAAAATTAACTTTAATATTTTTTTGAGCGGGTCTTAAAATAATTTTGCTCAAAACATTGACACGCTTATCCGGTGAAACCTAAAAATAAATAAATAAAATATGATTTTTGTGTAGTTGCAATTTTGTACGTTAAGTACCGGTGTTAATGATTTAAAAATCTAATGACAAAGCTATCTTTCTATTTCAAGCTCATATATTTCAATACTAAATTCCAAGAGATAAATTTAAATTAATAAAAGTATTACAGGGAAAATAGATGGAGTGGCATCTAGCTTCAGTGTAGATTTGATCTTATGCATTATTATATCTTCACTTTTAAAGTGGTAGCTGCATATGAAACTAGATCTGGAATATTTTTTTTTGAATGGCACAACTTCCAGCCACCGCTGCAGAAGGGTATCATTTTTTGGGAAACTGAAAATAAAAATTGTTTACATTACAGCCGGTTACAGATAGCAAGCAGCAACCTAAAGCCACACTACACATATAATTTTTTCTATCTACACCCATCCAAATTTTCATGAAGGAGCACGGCAGCACATACAGAATATTCATTATTTTTCATTTTAAGATTAATAGTTGAAATTGTCGGATTTTTTTTTTAAAATAATGCTAAGAAATCAAAAAATAAATGCTTTCATAGGATTAATTACAAATACTTCAAGTAATTAAAATTATTTAAAACAAACTTTACTTATTATTGTAATGAATTAACTTTATTCCAGTTTTTTTGTTCTTGTAATAATTAGCAATAATATGACTAATGTTGAGATATTATGACAATATCGAATTAATAACATATAAATAGTGACATTTGTTTGAGAGTGTGGTAGCAGATGCGATGGCAATCTTATAGGTGCGATTAGACAGCCTGAGTTGGTTCACGCCTACATGTAATAAAACTCACACAAGTCTTAACCAGCTTAGCTCATTCTTATTCTGTATGAGCTCTCTGCCACATGAAAGTTAGTAATTAAGTATAACATTAAATTTAAATTTAGTGATCCTATTTTATATTGTTTATTCGAAAGAAACTGAATTATAAACTAAATATTATTCAGTTTCTTTCTAAGACACAAAATAAAATAGGATGCAAGCATCCAAAGAATGTACCGAAGTCACATTGCAATATAACATATGTATATATGTGTGCTGTCATGCATGAGTGGCAATTTAACACATTGTCTAATATAAGAAAACCAATTGAAACAATAAGTCATTGTGTTTTTTTAAGATTGTACTCCCATATGCACCTGACAATTACATCACAATACTATGTATGTACGAATACAGTTTCAGTATTTAATTCCAAGCAGTTATAGCATAATTATATAAATACTTAAATATACATAATATATACAGTGTGTCTGGTCATGGACTAGCGATAATTTAGGGGCGTCAAATTTACCTAATATCGACAAAAACACCATAGATGGTATAGCGGCCATTTTAGTTTTTTTTTTTTTTAGTTTCGTCTTTCTTAAAAATATCGATTTCTCTGGACACAAAGGTACTACAGACATTTAAAAAAATGTGTTAGTAAGGTAACAATACCGTCTTTTAAGTAAAAGAGATCTATGTTTAAACTTTGAACTACAAAACGTGCACATGTAAAAATGTTTATTACTGTTTATAGGCAAAAAAATACTGTTTTTTACAATTATTCTACCATACTATTAAAATTAGCACATTAACGTAAGTATTTTTTGTAATATTCTAATAAACAAGTATATTATCTAAAAAATGACATCAAAATCATTTCTCTAAGTTGCATACTTTGAAAATTATGGTTTATCGAATATTGCCCTACATAAGTGCCAAACCTCAAACCTTTGATATTAATTAAAAAAAACACAAGTGTGGTTTGTCATAATTTTTATTTTCACAAAACTTAATTTAAATACTGTTCAAAATGACCACCTCTGTTCTGAAGACAGGCTATGGCCCTCGAATGAATGAATGAAAAAGCTCTTTATTTAAATGGACTTTGCTAAGTACTTTTAAATCGTCAAAATTGCTACTTGTCTTGTGTACCTTATTGCTACTTGTCTTGTGGCTCTTGAGATCATTTCTGTATTTGCTCTAATCTCGTCTGCAACCGTCATAATTCTTTGCACTAGCTCTTCTCTGCTATTTTCTGCTCTTTGTTTCATCCATCCCCATAAAAAATAATCCAGCGGTGTTAAATCTGGAGAACGTGGTGGCCAGGCTACGGTTCCACCACGCCCTATCCACGGCGAATAATTTTCATTCAAATGCTCTCTCACAGCCCGAGCATAGTGTGCTGGTGCTAAATCCAATTGCAGCCACATACACCTTCGATAGAGTAATGAATGGTAGCTCTTCTATCACGTCCTTTAACTGGTTTTCCAAAAAGTCTAATAATCTTTGACCATTCATGGTGTTTGGCAATTCGATAGGTCCAATCAATTTGTCATTAATAATGGCTGCCCACACATTCACTGACTACTCGTGCTGGAATTTACTGGGACGTACAGCATGTGGATTTTCCTGCATCCATAAATGTTGGTTTCTGTGGTTTGTGATGCCAGCTCTCGTAAATGTCGCCTCGCCTGTCCACATAATTGTTTTGTAAAACATCGGATTACGTCGTATACGACCGCCAAGCCACAGCAAAAAGTGGCTCGCACAGTGTAATCTGGCTCTCGAACGTCTTGCACACGTCGAAAATGGTAAGGATGCATGCCTTCACGTTTCAATATTCTCCACACAGTCCATTTAGACATATTGACCATCATGCTATGCGCCTTACACTGAGACCGGGATTTTCATAAATCAGTCGAAGAACTTGTTCCTCATCTGGCACCGGCACGATACTCGAGCGTTCATTTGTCGACCTTCGAATGCCATATTCAGCCAGTCTTAAATGAACGTTAACGACTGGGTGTAGGCCGGTTTGGAAATCTCTGTTGATACATTCGTACGGCGGCAGCTGCAATTCCGTTACATAAACCATTCACAAAATGTATTGTTCTCTTACCTATTCACACACCCGACCCGACCCTATTCATAGGAGCAGGTAAAGACGTAACAACAAAGGGAACTCGCGTACTGGTAATGTTCAATAGACCATCATTTTCATGTTTAGCAACTTAGAGAAATGATTTTGATGTCATTTTGTAGATGATATCCTTGTTTGTTAGAATGTTACATAAAATACCTACGTTAATGTGCTAGTATTTGTGGTATGGTAGAATAATTGTAAAAAACAGTATTTTTTTTGCCTAGAAACAGTAATAAAGATTTTTTTTTTACACATATTGAAGTTCAAAGTTTACACGTAGATCTCTTTTAATTAAAAGACGGTATTGTTACCTTACTAACACATTTTTGAAAATGTCTTTAGTACCTTTGTGTCCAGAGAAATCGATATTTTTCAGAAAGACGAAACTAAAAAAAAAACTAAAATGGCCGCTATTCCAAAAAGAGGGCCACCCTTATGGGTGTTTTTGTCGATAATATTAGATAAATTTGACGCCCATAAAGCTAGTCCATGACCAGACACACTGTATATATATATCCAGGGTGTAAAAGACATGAACAGTCAAACGAAAACCATATATATATATGTTGGGTCAGGATGGCCTTCTGATTGTTGACCCGACATCTGGGATATGTCTCAATAAACAAAGTCTTACAGTTAAATCACAATTTAATGTCTAATAAAAATAATAATAATAAAATGTTCACAATCTGCACAATAGTGTCTGTTTTCTATCTAAGTTAATAAAACTATCACTAACTGCTAATCACTATCTAATAATAACTATTGGACTCTACTAAACAAAAGTAGTTCCTCAATGCGCACACGCCCTACATGGACAGCTCCAATCCAAATACTGAGGTGTTGTGTTTTTACGTGCCGCACTGAGACTCTACTGAAGCGACACGTAGGCAGCTATAGGTATCGCTTGTGTTTTGTAGATTCCATAAGACGATGACCATCCGACACGGCCATCCTGCTAGACGCACGTCCTCGTGTGTTCACTCTGTAAAAGAAATTTTTGCAAAGAATCATCCGCTGGTCAACTCTGACCCTAGCTAAGGGGAACATTATCTTGAAATGATACTTTACTAGTTACATGATACTTGAACAAACAAATTAACAACACTAGAAATACGCCGTATTACAATTCTTTGATTATTGATCTTTTCAAGAAATCTTTGACTTGTAAGCAATATTGTAACTCTTGTTATAACACAATAGAATCATTAAGTCATCAGTGAAATAGCTGTACATTAAACATAGTTACTATCAGTGGCCATGAGATGTCCCCATTTTGTACCCTACTCAGGGCCTCGGCCTACTCTGGGCCCAATACATCTCCTCGCTGAATCCACAGCTTGCGCCTTCCGCATCGCGGAATCGCCACGCACCGCCTGGTAACTCACACCGCACCCATGGTAACTGCATTCCGCGTGCTCACGGACTACAAAAGTAGATACCGATTTCTCTTAAGCTACGGCTACAGCTACCCATGGATCATACCATATCTCAATGCAAGCTATTCAACTATTTGGGCTTTTAATTGCCAATCACTCTCATTATCAAAATTTTCCTCGTCAAAGTTTTCTTGATCCCCAGGCATTTTTCGTAGTCTGTCATGGGCGTATTTGAAGGTACGTTTAGAATTTAAAGCTCGTAAAGTGTATCTATCGCCATCTAAAATTTCTATTATTTTGAATGGACCACGATATTTTTGATCTAGTTTTGTTTGGTTTCGTTCCTCATTTTGTATTAAAACAAAATCACCTATAGAAAATTTATTCAGTCTTGCCTTATTTTTGTCAAACCTTTGCTTGTTGTAAACAGCCGCTTTTTCTATGTTACGTGTGGCATTAGCTAGTCTACTTCCTCTTCAGTATCTTCACATGTCATTAAATTCGGCGGACGCGCTACTTTACCGATCATCAACTGAAGAGGACTAGCTTGAGTAGTACGATTTACTGTGCAATTGATTGCCAGCTGAACGTCACCTAAAGCATCTTGCCACGATTTTTCATCTGAAGTCTCAATGGCAGTAAGCATAGATTTTAACTCGTTAAGCCCCGTTCGCGCTCAGGAGCGCGAGAACACAATTAAAATCAATTGTGTCTGGATATTAATAATCGTCCAGGGATTAAGACGCTCATCACACGCTCTACTTGCCCATTTGCACGCGAAGACCCTGTTGCAATAAGGTGCAAGTTGATATTTGTACTTTCGCAAAAACTTTTAAATTCGTTACTTGCAAAACAACGACCTTGATCTGCTATTATTCGCGAAGGTGTGCCGAATAAAAATATACTTTCTTTAACAGCTCCTATGCTATTTTTAGTATCAATTTGTGTTGAGTGTTTAAGTAATACAAACTTGGTAAACGCATCTATTAAAACGAATACGTACTCCTTTGAATCTTTTTTTTCGCTAAGTTTTCCGGTAACGTCGATATGAACTGTATGCCATGGTGATGATACCTTAGGTATTGGATGAAGCTGGGCCTGTATTTTCCCAGAGTGAGATTTTGTTACTTTACAAGTTACACAATTATCAACAAAATGTTTTACATAACGTGACATGCCTTCAAACCAATAGTAATCGTAAACCTTTTCTAATGTTTTATCGTAACCGAGATGAAAAATTGAGTTGTGTATGTTGTTGACCATCTTAGGTTACGCGGGACAATTGGCAAGCACTTTGTACGTCCATTTCTCTGTATTTTGCGGTAAAGAACTCCAGATCGTAATTCATAGGTATTAGCAATATCACTATCCATCTGACCACTATTTAGTTTTTCAACTAAATCTAAAATATCTTTATCACGTTGCTGTTCAGCCAAAATCCAATTAGAAGATAGCTCTGTTATTTGTTCCGTAGCGATATCCGGAATCCATCTTGAGTCAAGCACCTGTCTTTTTACGCGATTTCCGGTCTAGCAGTTTAGCAGCAACCCAAAATTTGAGGAATCTTGTGATTTAAAAAATTGTTCCACAGCTCCTGGCCTGATTGCTTTGGATCAACTTGAATGGTCTATGTCGGTGTGTGAGCCATCTATCTCTGAACAACTCAGTCAATCTATTATGAGCACAATTGAAAACAGTTCCTCAGTAAAAATAAAAGACAATTATGTAATATTTAGTGATGAAGTTGGAAAGGATTTGGGCCTATTATTAATGAATCAGCTGGGGCAAAATGTGATAAATTACTGTATGCCAGGTTTATGTTATGATGATATTATAGAGAAGGTTACAAAATACAAGTTCAAAAATAATGATAACTTAATTTTATTTATAGGAAATAGGGATAATGTAAACAAAAGATCATTACTAAAATATTATGACTACCTACTGAAATTAAATGTAAAAAGCATTGTAATGTTTACATTTCCTTATTGCGATAGTTTGCCACAGTCAGAAAATGAAATTAGATATAAATTAAACATACAATTAGATACTTTGTCATATTATGAAGACAAAATACATGTTTTTGACATTAATAAATTGACATGTAATAATCGTAACAAAAAATATTATTTGACAAGAGATAGAATTTTTCTATCAAATTATTTTAAAAAACAATTAGCAAAATTGCTAAGCTTTTCTATATCTACTTCAGCCAAGAATTTGGCTGTACGGACAGCTCCTATTGAGCAACCTTATTCTGACATTGCCTCTATTGGGCCATCACGGTGTGACAATGCCCCTATACAGCATTGTAGTTCTGACAGTGCTCCTTTTGAGCAAGTTAGCTATAATAATATAACAATTGCTCCTGTTGAGCAAACTAACTTTGACGCACAGATAAGCTCATCACAAAATCAATATTTAAATTAATTAGTAAGACAACAGAGGACACCTCTGGCAATAGCTCACTTAAAATAGTTCACCAAAATATTCAAGGCTTATCTGGAAAGGAACTAGAAATTTCTTTATTCTTACAGAGTCTAAATATACATGTAGTATGTCTCACAGAACATTGGCTAAAAAGAACTCAGTTATTAAATTGTATTGAAAGTTATAACATTGTAAGTGCATTCACTAGAGAATCTGCCATTAGAGGTGGTTCCTTAATTTTGTTACAGAACAATATTAAATATAAAGAACGTTCAGATGTGATTAAGCACTCAATTGAACGAGTTATTGAAATTTCATGTGTGGAATTTGAGCAATTTATAATTGTATGTGTATACAGACCCCCTTCTGGAAACTATGATCTGTTTGAAACTACAATGGAAAATGTTCTAAATATTATTTGTAGCAATAACAAGAAGATAGTTGTCTGTGGGGACTTCAATTTAAATATTCTAGTACCAAGTCCATACACAAATAGGTTCATTAATTTATTTAGATCTTTTAATCTTTATTATGCTTTCTTTGAACCTACCAGAATCACCCCTACTACAGCTACTTGCTTGGATAACATTTTCTGTAATTGTAATATACTTGAGAAATCTATACTCAACTGTGTAAACTCAGATCATGGTGGACAGAAAATCACTATTGAGCGCCGTAATGTCAATCTAGTAACAAAAATTACTTTTAGACCAATAACGGACAGTCGCATGAAGATTTTCGAAAATAATATTGAACATAGACTTCATTTCTTACAATATTGTGATGATTCAAATAAAATGTATAAAAATTTATTTAATCAAATAAATTTAGAATTTAATAGCATATTTAAACAAAAAACTGTTTCACTTAACTCAAAAAAGAAATTTAGTGATTGGGCTACTCCAGGCATATATGTTAGTAGAAGAAAATTATATGATTTATATTATGAAAAGTCTATGTCCACAGACCAGTCATTTATAAATTATGTCAGAAATTATTCTAAAATATTTAAAAGGGTTTGTAATGTTGCAAAAGCAAACTTCCTTAGTAATAAAATTAAAAATTCTGCTAATAAAATTAAGACCACCTGGAAAATTATAAACCAAGAAACTGGTAAAACGTCATTTAAAGATAGGTCTTTTGAAATTAATATTAATGGTAAAATGGTAAAAACGGATGAAGCAGTGGCAAATGCTATGGAGGCCTTTTTCTCAGACATTCCCATGAAAATCACTAGTAAACTGAATTCATCTACTGAATTTGCGGTTTCCTTTTTAGAATCTAATGTTGATAAATGTGATATTTCTTTTAACTTTCATGAAATTAATGACGATTACATTATAAAAACGTTTAAATCTTTAAATAAGAAAAAGACGGAAGATCTATGGGGTTTATCGGTTACAGTTATAACATCAATAATTAAAGTAATTTCCCCATATTTAACGATTATTTTTAATAAATGCATTAAAGATGGGGTTTTTCCCGATTTAATGAAATGTAGTAAAATTATACCTTTGTTTAAGTCTGGGGATAAATGTGATCCCACTAATTTTCGTCCCATATCCATTTTACCAGCGTTAAGTAAAATATTTGAGAAAGTTATTTACAATCAATTGCTTTCTCATTTTACATTGAATAAACTGTTTCACGACAGACAATTTGGTTTTACTAAGGGTAGAAATACGACAGATGCAGGTGTTGCGTTAATGAAACATATATTTGATGCTTGGGAAAGCAAACAAGATGCTCTAGGTGTCTTTTGTGACTTGTCCAAAGCCTTCGACTGTGTAGAACATAAAACCTTATTGGCCAAATTACAACATTATGGCGTCTCAATGAACTCAATAAAAATAATTGAATCATACCTGAGTGACCGATTACAAACAGTAGTTATAAATAAAGCGAAGTCTTCAGGGGCCCCTATGCTCATGGGCGTGCCTCAGGGTTCGATATTAGGTCCGTTACTTTTTTTGATTTATGTAAATGACCTGCCTTACTATTTAAGCAACTTATGTGAGACGGTATTATTTGCAGATGATACTTCCCTTATTTTCAAACTAAATAGACAAACAGAAAATGTTGACGATGTGAATAATGCCCTTTCCAAAGTAATGTGTTGGTTTACTAATAATAACTTGTTACTAAATTCAAATAAAACTAAATGTATCAAATTTTCGTTACCAAATGTCAAGCAGGTCAGTACAAATATTAAAATTAACGAAGAAATTATACAATGTGTTGACTCAACAGTATTTTTAGGAATAACTTTAGATTCACGTCTACAATGGAATCCTCATATTACTACCCTATCAGGAAGACTTAGCTCTGCTGCTTTTGCTGTTAAAAAGATTAGATTACTGTCTGATATTGAGACGGCAAGGCTTGTATATTTCAGTTACTTCCATAGTGTTATGTCATATGGTATATTGCTGTGGGGATCAGCAGCTGATATTCAAGACATTTTTGTATTACAAAAGAGAGCCGTACGTGCCATTTATAAATTAAGACCTCGTGACTCGCTTAGAGAGTTATTTAAAGAAATAAATATTATCACGGTTGCTTCCCAATATATATATGACAACATTATGTATGTTCATAAAAATTTACATACATTTTTGAAGAAAAGTGATTATCACAATTTAAACACAAGAGGTAAAAATAAACTTGCTGTTCCAAGTTTCAGACTTCATAAAACTAGTCACTCATTCATGGGGAAATGTATACAAATATATAATAAACTCCCACATCATGTAACTGAACTTCCGTCACATAAATTTAAGCTTCATATTAAACAAATTTTAATGAAGAAAGCGTATTATAAAGTTCAGGAATATATAGATGATAAAAATGTGTGGACACATCCAAATGTGCTCGATTCTCCATTGTAATCTAGTGAGATATCAATATGTGTAAAAATTTAATTTTCTAATTGACAAGATTGTAAGGAAAGATGTCTTAAATCACTTTTTTTTAATATATATTTTTTATTTTTATTTTAAGTTTAATTATTAGTCTTTATTTTAATAAATTTTTATGATTAATTATTAAAGACTTGACAATGTGAATTATGACTCTTTCCAAATCAATACTATAAAAACTGTAAAGGGAGGATAAAACTTGTTGAGTTTCTTGCCGGTTCTTCTCAGAACAAGGCCTCCTGGTAGACTCTCGAACCGATGGCATCAAAATTGACTTTCATAAGTGTACAAATTGTACCTAAATGAATAAAGTAATTTTGACTTTGACTTTGACTTTGACATGTTAGAATCGAACGTACTAGAGTTAGCAAATCCGACAGCCAGTTTCCTGTCAACCTTTTTTCTAGTGCCGAAATCAGACGGAACAGTTCGGCCAATATTCAATCTCAAACGTCTCAATCAATTTGTCGAGATAAAACCATTTCAGCTCTTCAGCCATTTTCGAGTGCCTGGGTTCTTACAGGAGAACGATTGGATGGCAAAGCTGGATCTCAGCCAAGCTTACTTCCACGTGAACATCGCAGCCGAGCACCGCAGGTTCCTCAGGCTCAGTTTCGACAACCAACTACTTCAGATGACGTGCCTCCCATTCGGCTTGTCATCAGCGCCGAGAATCTTCGCCACACTGACGAACTGGGTTGCCGAGTACCTGCGCCGCCACAATATCAGGTGTGTAGTGTACCTCGACGATTTTTTGCTAGCCTGTCAGTCTCACGAGCTTTTGTGCGAACAAATCTCATTCGTGGTGAGCACTCTGAGACAGTTAGGCTGGACAATAAATCGCGACAAATCTGTGCTGGTTCCGACACAACGCCTAGAATTTCTGGGCGTTACCTGGGACACAAAACTCGACACGAAGTCCCTGTCGGATCCGAAGTGCCTAACGCTCCGCATGGCACTTCAGCATCAGATGGCGAAAGGCAGTTGGTCCCTGAAGGAGGCACAATCTCTTCTCGGACGACTGAACTTTGCCTCTTTTGTGGTACGCAGGGGGAGACTACACTGTCGGGCAATGCAACACTACAGCCGACAGCTCCCAAAACACCATCGCTACAGACGGGTATCGATCCCACAACCAGTCTTGAGCGATATGAGATGGTGGCTCAATGCTGCTTCGGGCTGCCTTCCTATTCACATGGGCCCGGTTACTCATTACCTGACGACGGACGCGTCCGACGTCGGTTGGGGAGCTCAACTGAACGAGACAAAGTTATCAGGACAGTGGACAGCTGCCCAACAGGCGTGGAATGTCAATCTGAAGGAGCTGTATGCGGTTCATGCATCAATTTTTTTTACTAGCGCACTTTAATGAGTTACAATCAGTAACCACTGTAAACTTTCGGCCGTATAAGTAGGGACGGAAATGTTTTATCGCGTTGACGACGGCGAGGGTTTCAAGTTCATACGAGTGATATCGTGACTCCGCCGCCGAGGTACGTTTACTATAATAATAAACAACACGTCGTTTGTTCTCTACGACTTGGAATAATATTGCACCGTAACCCTCTGAGCTTGCGTCAGTATGTAATTCAATAGGGTATTGTGAGTCAAATATCATAAGCACAGGTTCTTTAGTAAGCATAGCGATAACGTTTCTTCTAATTTGTTCATGACATCCTGTCCATTTAAAAGGAACTTTTTCTGACGTCAACCGGTGGTTTTTCTGACGTCAAACGTCAACCGGTGGTGGTAACGAAGTGAGCGCTTCGATTTTACGTTTATTTGGCCTTATTTCGCCTGCTTGAACCTCATAACCTAGAAAATCTAGTTTTGTTTTTAAGAAAGAGCATTTTTTAAGATTCATAGAGAAACCAGCTTTTGTTAATGTGTCTAGTACCTGTTTCAGTCGCTCTATACCTTGTTCTATAGTTTCCGATATGATTAAAATATCATCTGCATAAACTATCACATAGGAATGTGCTAGATCCCCCAGTGCTGCAATTATCGCTCGCTGAAATACAGACATAGCATTGCGCAAACCAAACGGCATGGACAAATATTCATAGTGTCCGTCCGATGTTACGAAGGCAGTACGTTCGATAGATTCGTCTTTGATCGGTATTAAATGAAAACCACTAGCACAATCTAATTTTGTAAAGAAATAGGCGCCGTTTAGCCTGGCAATTAAGTCAGAAATAATGGGTAATGGATATCGGTCTGGAACTGTGTTACTATTTAATTCACGATAATCGATACACATTCGGTCCGACGCATCTTGCTTTTTAACTAATAAAGCTGGACTTGCAAAAGGTGAGCAACTTGGTCTAATAATATTTGCGAGTAATAATTCGTCGACTTTTCTTCGCATAATTTCCCGTTCTTCTGGACTAAGACGGTACGGTCGTCTTTGCACAGTTTTATTTGGGTCAATTAGTCGAATTTCGAGTACACCCGTATTTACTCGCGTTTTAGGCATGTCAGTAGTGAAATATTTTGAATAATTTTTAAGTATAGAAATAAGTTCAGATTTCTTTTGTTGTGGTATGTTATTATTTCTCGAAAGTCACAGGCATTTTTTGTGTTCACAGTTAAGCTATCCACTTGTAAACACTGCTTTGTAAGTGAGAACTGAGATGCGGTCATGTTTATAACAAAGCCCTGTTTTAAAATCTCGCGACCTAATATTATGTCGCTATGCATATAGATATCAGGCAAGACATGAAATAAAATCTCTACAGTGTACGTACATATTTCAACACAACATACAATTTGTTCGGTGCTGAATATTGACCCTTGGCCTATACCGGTTAACTTTGTGGTATTATGAATTCTTTTTCCATAAAAAATGGAGGCCACACTTTCTTTTATCAGTGAACATTCAGCACCCGAATCAAACTGAAAATTATACAACACACCTTTATGATTAAGTTTTCCTGCAGGGGGATCCACCTCGCATACGTTCACGCGCCGCTCCGCCTGAACCGCCCCGCCTCGAGACGCGCTGTCTCCGCCGTTGTCTGCGCCCTTGCTCGCTGAGCACCGAGATGCGATGTGTCCTGGCATACCACACTTGTAGCATTGTATGGAGTTAGTTATTGTATGCTGCTGCGATCCTTTCTTAGTCAAACTGGTGTTTGAAGATGGCATTTTCATCGTCATAGCTGCAGTTTTAAGTCTGCATTCTGCAATTTTGTGGCCTAGTTTTCCACAGTGATGACATTTTATTGTTTGAGACTTCATAAGACGCATCCGTTTAACTTCCGGGTAGTTTTTGTCATGAGAATTATCTAATTTTTGTTTTCGGTATGAAAAGGCATGTAATTCCTTCTGTAAGTCTTGGCGCGTAGTAATTTCTGTTGTAAATGCAATTCGTTGCAATCGAGAGTCCATTTTAGCCAAATGCGCCAGTACCATAGAAATGATAATTTGTTCGGGGCTTGTATCCTTTAATTTTGTCATTAAAGATGAAATTAAACGACTCGCATATGCTGCATAAGTTTCATTTTCATTTGGCTTATCATTATTCAAATTTATCAAAGTGGCAGCAGTGGTTTCAGAAATGGCAAATCGTTCAAGAAACAATTCCTTGAATTGCCTTGCTTATCACAACAATTAATTGACTTCCTTGAAGTGGCTTTTCAGCGAAGCATAATTCGACGGTTGCCCACCACGATTTAGCATCCATATCTGGTATCTCCGGGCTGAACTCCGGTAATTTAACTTGGTTACTCACATGCGGCATGTTCAGCGTTTGTATGAGTGCACGAAACTGCTCTGCCTGAAGTTCAAATATTTCCCGCCAACGTGTATCTTCCTGGGTACGTCCTCTGTTCTCACGATAATCTTCTCCATGTTCCGATCCCACTTCTGATGTTGGGTCAGGATGGCCTTCTGATTGTTGACCCGACATCTGGGATATGTCTCAATAAACAAAGTCTTACAGTTAAATCACAATTTAATGTCTAATAAAAATAATAATAATAAAATGTTCACAATCTGCACAATAGTGTCTGTTTTCTATCTAAGTTAATAAAACTATCACTAACTGCTAATCACTATCTAATAATAACTATTGGACTCTACTAAACAAAAGTAGTTCCTCAATGCGCACACGCCCTACATGGACAGCTCCAATCCAAATACTGAGGTGTTGTGTTTTTACGTGCCGCACTGAGACTCTACTGAAGCGACACGTAGGCAGCTATAGGTATCGCTTGTGTTTTGTAGATTCCATAAGACGATGACCATCCGACATATATATAATTAAAAAAATATGACTTTGACCTTCAATAAAATCGTAACTATCAATTTCCCAGGTATAGTCTAAACTTTAGACTTTAGACTCTAAAGGAAGAAAAAGTTATGATGGTGAGCAGAATATAGGGTTCTCGTTTGACTGCTCATGTCTTTTACATCCTGTATATATACTCACTAGCTGTGCCCGCGACTTCGTCCGCGTGGATTTCCCATTTTTGCAACATTTCTCATTGATGCTCAATTCCTATTAGTCGTAGAGTGATGCTATGGAGGTATATAGGCCTATATCAGGGTTTCCCATACTGCGTGTCGCGATGCCCTGGCATCCCAGGGTTCGCGGTTCTATGGCCGGGGGCGGGCGTTGTGAGACGTGCTGCTATCATTTGCAAAGTTATACATTAACAATCAATTATTAATGATTTTAAACAATAAAAATATTCACAAACTTATTGAATTTTTCTTTACATAACCCTTTAGTAAACAAATCAGCTCAATAACATTTTTATTTAAAAGATCTTTTATGAAATGAAAATCTTGTCTGCTCCCCAATCTGCATCTGAGTAAGCAATTAAATTCTTCTCTTCACCTTTTTTAAATAACAATCCTTTATCCTTAGTATCTTTAAGGTATCTCAATACTCTTTTTCCTGCTTTCCAAGTGAGATCAGTAGGTTTTTCAACAAATCTACCCAAATATGATACAGTGTATGTTAAGTCTGGTCTTGATGTCACAGTTATATATATTAAGCTTCCAATCAATTCTCTGTACGGTAATTTTTTTATTTCTTCTCCTTCTATTATATCTAAATTTGACTCTATTGGTGTACTTATTCCTTTACATTCTGACATATTAAATCTCTGTAGTATTTTCTCTATAAGCTTTGTTTGTTTTATTATTAATTTATCTTTTTCTCTATACATTTCCATTCCCAAGAAACTCTGTATTTCACCTAAATCTTTTGCATTAAATTTTTGTTCTAGTAACTTTACTGTATTTTCTACTTATCCTATTAATATGATGTCATCAACATATATAATCATAATAAATTGTCTTTGAAGTATAAACAGTAATCATAATTAGATTGCTTGAATCCTTGTTCTTTTGCATATTTATCTATTGTATCGTTCCAACATTTAGGAGACTCGATGAGTCCATATAGTGCTCTTTTCAACTTTAACACTGTATTATTATTCTTGACTTCTAATCCTTGTGGTATATTAATAAAAACTTCTGATTTTAACTTTCCGTTCAGAAATGCTGTAGGAATATCAAGTTGCCTAATTTCTAGATCTTCTTGTACAGCTTTGGATATCATCATTCTGACAGTAGATAGTCTAGCAACTGGTGCATACATCAAATCTATTATTTTGTTTTATCTGATATCCTTTGGCAACTAGACGGGCTTTCTTAGTACCATCTTCTTTTACTTTAAATATCCATTTTGTATCAACTACTTTTTGTTTCTCTGGTCTCTTAACTTCTTCCCAAGCATCTAATTTATGTAATGCATTTAACTCTTTATCAATAGCTTTTTGCCATTCAATATCTTTAACAGCTTCATTATACTCTATAGATTCTTCTCCTGAATCTTCCATCGTTACTGGTTTTCTTATTTTTCTACCATATCTAGAAGTTCTTTCTGTTTCACTTTCATTTTCATTAATACTTTCTTTCTCATTATATTCATCTCTTGTTATTTCATTAGAATTATCTTCATTTATATTATATTCTGTGTCTTTCTGAATTATTTAATTTTCTTCTAATATTTTATTATTTTCTCCCTCTAAATATTCATTTTCACTATCTAACTTATTATCTTCTTTGTATGTGTATTTATTTTCTTCAAATATTACATCTCGTGAGTGAATAATTTTATTTTCCTTCGATGACCATAATTTGTATCCAGCTTGGTCATATCCAACAAATATATATGATTGTGCATTAGGATCAACTTACTTGTTCTTTTTAGATCTACTGACCAACATTTACAACCGAATACTCTTAATCTTGTCAAATCATTTCTTCCATACCAAATATCACATGGAGTTTTGTAATTTAAAGCAATTGTTGGTGATCTATTTAATTCATATACTGAGGCTCGAATAGCTTCTCCCCATAGAAATTTTGGAAGTTTAGTATCAATAAATTTTGTTCTAACTTTGTTCATTAAAGTTCTGTTCATCCTTTCAGATTTACCATTTTGTTGTGGTGTGTATTCCATAGTATACTGCAACTCAATACCTCTATATTTACAAAATTGTTTGAATCTCTGTGATGTAAACTCTCCTCCATTATCTGCTCTTATTGCTTTAGTTTTTACGTTAAATGTACTCTTTAATTCCTTTATAATATACTAAATTCAATTCAGCTTCGTTCTTTGTTTTCAATAAATATACTTTTGTGAAGTGAGAAAAGTCATCAATTATAACTTGAAAGTATCTATGTCCTTCTGAAGTTTCATCTTTTATATGTCCACAAATATCCGTGTAAATTAACTCTCCAATTCTTTTTGTCTTATTTTCATTTTTATAAAACGGTAATCTACTTGCTTTTCCTTCTACACAAGTATCACACTTCTCATTATTTATTGGTAGGCCTAGTATTTTCATATTAAGAATTTTGACTATAGTAGCTACAGTCACACAGCTACTGACAATCTACAACAAATTAATATAGCATAGCCAAGTGTAGCCAACAAATAAGTACATTTTTTGTTACAACAATTAAGGCCATTGTAGTTTTATTAAATTTTAAACTCTAACTTTGATTTTTGATCTTTTCAGTGTGCCTTTTGGTTGCTTGGTACTTGAGGAACATAGAAGCTAATTCTTCACCCAATATGATGACCCGTAAAGCAACTGCAAAGGATACAGAGATGAAGCTGAAGCAGGCCCTTCTGGATTTGCGGGCCTCTCGTGACCTCTGTGACCGGCTGATGCAGGAACGGGATAACAGTGAAGTGGAAATCGTTAAGATCTTGGATAAAAACAAGCAACTGAAGTTTGAACTTACAGAGCTTCACAATAAATATGAAGATGTGTTGGCACAGTGTAACCAAATGCAGGACACTATAAATAATTTTACGGAATGCAGTAATATGCATGAGCAGGCTCTGAGTAGAATTAATGATTTGGAAGTAAGCTTGTGTCTTGCTAATAGAAATATGAATAACTTAGAAACAATTAATAAAAAATTGTCTATAGATAAAACATCTCAAAGCTTATTCGATGAGTTGACTGTCTGTAGCCCTGGCTTCATCGAGGAGCAATCAGTATTAGTTAATAGTTCTAAAAATAATTCTAGCAATAATAGTTTCACTAGTGTGAGAAATCTGAAAAAGTACATTAGAATTAATATTCATATTCATATTCATTCATATTCATTTATTTGCCTTCTTGTTGTCATACATTGGTCTTACAAAATTTATGGTCCAAAACAAGAACCCTATTAAAAGGGTACTGCAAAATACTTGTAATATAAAATAAAATTAATACATTAGTTAAATAAATATTCATTAATTAATTTTCTATTTTAATTGCGAATTACATGCTCATGTCATTTAATTTTATTTTTATTTTAGATTGTTATTCATTAGATACAAATTAGGTATTGAATCAAGAAATATAATGTCAAACTATAATAAGTACTATTAAAATGTCATAAATAAATTTTGATTAATTAATTTTCAATTTTATTTGCGAATTACACACTCATGTCAAATTTTTAAATTGTTATTCATTAAATACAAATTATTGAATAAAGAAATATAATGTCAAACTCTAATACTATAAAATTTATGTCATGCAATTATTCAAATAAGTACTATAATGTCAGTCTTTTTTTTTCTATTATGTTACAATTATTATTTGTCTATCAGTTACTATATTACCTACATTACTTTGCCATACAGTATAATAATTAACCATATAGAAAATTACATTCCTTGTTTTAATTTAAAAAATTCATCAAGTGTGAAGAAACATCCTGAAAGTAGGATTATTTTTAGTTTTTTTGAAAGGGATTTAATTTTGTTTCGATTTCAATATCTGCTGGTATTTTATTGTATATTTTGATAGTCATGAACTGTGGACTGTTACTTAGCATTTTTATTCGAGATTTAAGTAGATTGATTCTATTTTTATGTCTAGTGTTTAGGTTGTGTGTGTCTTTTACTTGTTGAAATTCTTTTGTTTTTAAATATGAAAACACATAAATCATGTATATATATCGATGTCAAAGTAAGTAAGTTAAATTTCAAGAAATATGGTCTGCAACTTTCTGTATTGTCTATATGTGCTAGAATTCTTACACATTTCTTTTGTAATAGGAATAGTTCGTTTACGTTTACGCTATTTCCCCATAGTATTATACCATATTTCAGCCATGAGTAGGCATATGCGTAGTACGCTGAAATGGCCGTTTCTAAGTTTGTGCTTTGTTTTAGTTCATAGAGAGCGTATGTAAATTTTGAAAGCTTAGATTTGATATTTTCGATATGGGATTTCCAATTTAGGTTAGTATCTATGTTAAGGCCTAGCAAATTGAATGTATCTACAGTCTCTAGTTGTGTGTTAAGATATTTGGCATCTATATCTAGGGGTTTTTTATTGTAAGGGCAGAATTCTATAATTTTGCTTTTTTTCAGATTTATTTCCAGGTTATGGTCTTGTAGCCAGCAATGTAAGTCTTTTAGCGTGTTGTGGATTAGTGTACTGTGGGTTGTTTCATCCATGCACTTAATTAATATTGAGATATCGTCAGCAAATAATATCGGTAAAGTTAAGACTACTAACAAAGAAAATATAATTATGTATTCTGATGAGATAGGCAAAAATATGGGGCACATAATGGAACAGTATACAGGGCAACTGGTGACTAACTTTTGTATGCCTGGTGCCAGTTATTCTCAAATATGTGATAAAATTAAATGTAATAATTACTCTCCTAACACTACAATCATTGTTTTTATTGGCAGGAGGGGAAACACATATAAATAATTTGAGACAATTATTTGAATGCCTGTGTGACCTAAATGTAAAAAAAATTATTGTTCTTGCTTTACCGTACAGTGAGTCATTGACAAAAGGTGAAAATTACTACAGGCAAAAGTTTAATATGAAATTACAAAGTATGACATATTATAACAGTAAATTTTATTTTATTGACACTAATGTATTCATTAGGAAATTTTATTTGACCAAAGATAATTATTATCTATCGTTTATTTCCAAAAAACAGATAGCAACCTCGCTATCATATTTTATTTCAAACATAACCAATTCTTTGGCTAATAATTATACTGTCTTTATTGGGCAGGAAAATAATTTGACATGTGGTGACCATTTGGAATGTGAACCAATGCATTTAAATTAAAACTTAAGACAAAAGATACACTCTCTGGCAACCAAATTGCTACATCTTCTATTGTTAGTTATGCTGGACACTCACCTCAATTTACAAATGATGATTATGTAATATATCAGAAAACTATAAGTTGTAAAGGTATTAACCTGGTCCATCAAAATATTCAAGGATTGTTGGGTAAAGACTTAGAACTGGAATTATTTATGAATTGTAACAGCATTGACATTTTGTGTATTACTGAACATTGGCTGAAAAATCATCAACTAATGTTCAACTTTAATAATCACCAGGTTGTCAGCTCGTTCTGAGATCAAACTTGAATCATGGCGGGTCTTTAATAATAACTAAGAAAAATATAAAGTCCAAAGAAAGAATTGACCTTGTGAGCCTATCTGTTGAGCGAGTTACGGAAATTGCATGTATCGAATTTGAGCATTTCATTGTTATGAGTGTGTACAAACCTCCATGTGCGGCTTACGAGAATTTCCAAAACATTATGGAGGATGCTTTACTTGAAATTAGTGGTAGCCATAAAACAATTCTTATCTGTGAAGATTTTAACATTAATATTTTAGATAAGAATTCATTAACCAACAACTTTTTAAACTTATTTAAGTCTTATGATTTACACAATTGTTTCTACGAACCTACAAGAATTACTGCCACAAGTGCTACCTGCATTGATAATATTTTTTCTAATATGAAGCCTAATCAGAAATCTATAATTAATTTACTACATTCTGATCACTGCGGTCAATTAATTTCATTTTCTAGGAAAAAAGCTGCTCCTCAGTAAACTAAAATCAATTTTATTCCCATGAGTGTAAGCAGACTAGAAAAGTTTAAATTAAATTTGAGTCAGAAACTGCCACAACCTTATCATGACTGTACTGATTACCTATATAATGCTCTTTTTAATCTTATTAGCAATGAATTTAATACACACTTCAAAACTAAAACAGTAACAATCAGTGACCGTCTATCTTTTAGTGAGTGGGCCACCGCTGGCATTTACAAAAGTCGGAACAAATTGTATGTGAAAAATCCTGTAATTTTAACCCCGCATTCATCAATTATGTTAAAAATTACTCAAAAATCTTTAAACGAGCTTGTTCCACTGCAAAATCTATTTATTTAAAAAATAAGATAACTAGATCTCAGAATAAAATTAAAGAAACGTGGAATATTATTAATAGTGAAACTGGTAGAGCTCGAGCACGCGCACGTGATTTCGTCTTGAATGTAAATAATGTAGATATCAAAGATGAGTTAAAAATTGCATCCGAATTTGAAAGATTTTTTACAGATATTCCTTTCATGACAACTAAATCGCTTGATTCATCTTCGATATCAGCTGAAATGATTGTTAAGGAAAGTGTTTCTGAATGCGATGTTAGTTTTGAATTCTCAACGGTTAACTCCAGAGATATCGTAAATACATTTAAAACTATTGATGTTAAAAAAACTATGGACCTCTGGGGACTTTCTGTAAATACTATTTCATCTATAATACACGTAATTGCCCCTTACTTGACCATCGTGTTTAATAGCTGTATAGCTTCGGGTGTGTTTCCTGACTTGATGAAACATAGCAAAGTAAGTCTGGAGATACTTCTGACCCCACGAATTTTCGACCGATATCTATATTACCAACGCTAAGTAAAATCTTTGAAAAGGTAATGCTTAATCAACTCCTCGTTCACTTTCAAAAATATAGTTTATTACATAAAAACCAATTCGGTTTTACGAAGGGCCGTTCAACCACAGATGCAGGAGTTGAATTACTAAAAAATATATATTCAGCCTGGGAGAATTCACGAGATGCTTTGGGAGTATTTTGTGATTTATCCAAGGTTTTCGACTGTGTAAATCATGATACTCTTGTCAGGAAACTACATCACTATGGCGTTAGGAATAAAGCTCTCAACCTTTTGACTTCTTACTTGAGTAATAGAATACAAATGGTCGATATACATGGTCAAAGATCTTCTGGAGCTGCGGTCACAATAGGGGTTCCGCAGTGTTCAATCCTTGGTCCTTTTCTATTTTTAATATATATTAATGATCTACCTTACTGTGTAAAGGACAGTCATGACATAGTGTTGTTTGCAGATGATACATCTCTGATTTTTAAAATAAATAGACAAATGACTAATTATGACGAAGTAAACAATGCACTATCTAAAGTAGTAGATTGGTTTAACATATTAGGGTATAATAATTTGCTATTAAATGAAAATAAAACCAAACTAGTTAAGTTTTGCACACCCAATGTCAAACGGGTTGAAACAATGGTACAAATAAATGGGATTGGATTGGAACCTGTTGAATATACTATTTTCTTAGGCATAGTGTTGGATGCTAAATTGCAATGGGGTTCACACATTGAGAGAATATCTGGTAAGTTAAGTTCAGCTGCATATGCAGTTAAAACTATCAGACGACTTACCGATGTAGACACAGCCAGAATTGTGTACTTTAGTTATTTCCATAGTATTATGTCTTATGGAATTCTTCTCTGGGGTAATGCTGCGGATATTAACACTATATTTGTTTTGCAAAAACGAGCAGTACGAGCTATTTACCAATCCTCGGGTTTCACTTAGGGAAAAGTTCAAAGAAATAAATATTCTAACAGTGGCATCACAATATATATTTGAAAATTTAATGTACGTACGAAAAAACATAACAAATTTTTCTGAAAAGTGTGACATTCATAATGTTAATACAAGGAACAGACATAATCTTGTGGTAGATGCTACTCGTCTCCACAGAATAAGCAATTCTTTTATAGGACAATGTATACGCTTCTTTAATAAACTCCCAAATAATATTCGAAGCCTACCTATTAATAAATTCAAAACTGCTATTAAAAATAAACTGTATACTAAAGCATCCTATAAGGTGTCTGATTATATAAATGATTCTAACGCATGGGGGTGAATTTGCTCGAGGTCCATGCATCTTAAATATGTTTATTAATTATGCATATAATCTATAAAGTGTCTTATAGTTGACTCGGAAGCATAACTTTAGTTTAAATTTGTTTTAGTTAATAATCAAGAAACATGTGTATGTCATTCTCACTAAAAAGGCCTTCTGGCGGTATCGTCTTGCGTCGGGTCGTTACGTTCCCTAAAATATGGTTGAGTTAAAGCGATGGCTGATTCTTGCGTCATGCCTGTGAACAGGTGTCGCCAGCGGGGCCTGGTCATCTCATGTTTTCTTGATTGATGTAAACGTAGGTCTTGTAAGTACCTATCTAACAATAACATGAAATGGTGGTGGGTATCAAAATTTAAATTGCTTAGTTCAATAATATGATTAATTAAATTATATAGAAAAGCTTTTCACAAGATAAATAATCCAAATGCGTGGGAGTAATAACTACCCAAACTTTACGCATGTTAAAATGTAACTTAAATTATATTGATATTTATTTATTGACTTGTATTGATGTTTTGATATCATTACGAAATTGTAAGCTGTGGAGTTTCTTTCGCCATTTCTTCTCCATCTCAGCATAATAATAATTATTCGTCCCGAAAGGTGGTAGGGTTTTGACGATTTAAAAGTACTTAGCAAAGTCCATTTAAATAAAGAGCTTTTTCATTTTCATTTTCATTTTCATACTCTTTCTGTTTAAGTGGCCGAGACGTTGGTGCCAAATATCAGCTGTTATAGCTTGATTACAATGTATTGTTTCAATTTCCATATTAAAAGATGTCTTGTTGGGCATATAATGTTATATTTTTATTTCTATTATATCATACTAATCCTTCTTTATTAATTTTAATTTCAAATCCTTTATTTATTATTTTTGATACTGATAACAAATTAAATTTCAATTCTTCCACTATCAATGCTTCTTCAATATTTATACTTATTCCATTTACTTTTGTTAATATATTTCCAATCTTATATGCCATCATACATTTATTATTAGCAACTATGATTTTTATTGGCGTGTTTAAAATCTTTATATTTTTCATATATGGCTCTAAATCTTTTCGAATTAAATGTTCGGTAGCTCCAGTATCTAATATAAATTTTTCTTTATCTGTACTAACATCTGTGTTTAATGCGACAAATAATAATAATAATAATAATAATAATTTATTTATTTCTCCTCACATAGAAAACATTGGTACAGTTTAAAAGATTAACACATTATGTATGTGAGGAGCTGGTGTTTGATGTGGGATTAACCTGTATTTCAAATCACCAGGTCCCCACCCCACGGATATAATCTAATACTAAATCTTTAACGTATTTTAATTTTTCCATTTAAAATTATGTTATGACCTGGATACATATTTCTATGTGTATGGGTGTGTGTGTGTGTGTGTGTGTGTGTGTGTGTGTGTGTGTGTGCTCGCGTATGTGTATATGTGTGTGTGTTCTGTGTTTCTTTATTTTTTTTTTTTTTTTTTGTACAAAAGAATCTCCTATAGAATGTCTTCAGTTGATTTGTAATTCAATTTTTGCAGCCAATTTTTTATCAAAGTCTTACATTTATTTTTAGGTAAGGAGTAGATTGACAGAATTCTGTTGACCCTATTGTATAAATTAGATCCTTGATAGCAGAAAAAACGGTGTGAGAAACTGGTGTTAAACTTTTTCCTGACACAAACTATGTCCCTACGCCTCTTTCTATCTACTTTATGTGGCTCATAATCAATGATTGAATGCTGTTTAAGAAGAATTTGCAAAATGAATAGCTGACGCACTGTCAAGACTCCACTCTTATCATAGAGGTCAGCGGTTGGGTGGGTGTATGGCAATGACATGCTAACTTTTAGAATTGCTCTCTGTGCTCTTTCAAGTTTCAATAGATTTGATTTTCCCGCACCACCCCACGATATTATACAATATGAAAGCAAAGGCTGGCAGAGCGCAAAATATACGGACCTTATTAGCTTCGTATCTGCAATATGCCTTAGGTTTTTAAAGATTACTATTAATTTGCGTACTCTTGATGTGACCATATCAATATGCGATTGGAAGTTAAGCTTGTCATCTATCATAACTCCCAGGTACTTTACGCTTGTGGCCTTCTTTAATCTTGGGCACGAACATATTGCTTCATTTCCATTGTTGCAGGTATGGGATATAATGCAATAGTTACTGTTGTCAGGATAATTGTTTCTCAAGGAAAATGTCATAAAGTAAGTCTTCTCAACATTAAGGCTCAGAATGTTAGCTCTCAACCATTTTGTCACTAAGTTGAAACCTTCTTGAGCACGTTCAAAAACTTCGTTCCAAGTGTCCCCACTAAAAAGTAATGCTGTGTCGTCAGCAAAGGTAACAATTTTGGCATTGGGAATAGACTGCTGACAAAGGTCATTAATATAAACCAAAAAGAGTGTTGATCCTAATATACTGCCCTGCGGCACTCCGAGACATATAGGAAGCTCTTCACTAATATGCTTGTCAATTTGGACGCATTGTGAACGATCTGTGAGATAATCTCTGATAAGTTTCAACTGGAGGTCCCGCACACCTAAACTTTCGAGTTTATCAATCAAGATGTCTGCAGAGACTGTGTCAAAGGCTTTTGCTATATCGAGAAATATTGCTACAGTTTTCTTGGTTCTATCTAGTTGGTTGACAATGAAGTCTGTAACTTCATGAACTGCATCAGCAGTTGATTTTCCAGCTCTAAAACCAAATTGAGAATGTGCTAACAAATTTTTGTCCTCAAGATATTTTACCAACCTACTATTTATTATGCGCTCTAAGATTTTGGATAAGGTTGGTAGGATGGAAATAGGTCGATAGTTATTGACACAGTCCCTGGGGCCACTCTTATGAATAGGAATTATTCTAGACCTCTTTAAGGCTATGGGAAAAACTCCAGATGAAAGGGCTAAATTACAGATGTATGCAATATGGGGTGTTAGAACATCATTGAAAGTCCTCAGAATGTCAGCCGAAATCAGGTCCAAGCCTGCGGCACAGTCAACTTTAAGATTATTTACAAGAGTTTTCACCTCATTACAATCGGTGGGTAGTAGTACAAAAGAGTCGGGTCTACGAGTACACCGTTTTGACATGTTTACATCAGAGTGGTTGATAATTTTTTTAGCTAATTGTTTTCCTACATTCGCGAAGAAACAGTTCACATTATTTACGGATTTCAATGGATCATTTTCAAAAAGTAACTCAGTAGGATTTTCTTTAGATTTTTTTGTGTAAGTAATCTCCTTTATGGTATTCCAAAGCTTTTTACTGTTATTTCCAGCATATTCTATCTGATGTTTGTCGTAATCTCTTTTCAATTTTTTAAGGATATCTGAGCAGAAGTTTCTATATCGTTTGTATGTAACTTTTAACACATCATTATCCGGTTCTTTTTTAGTTTTTTTGTATAGGTTGTTTCGGTTACGTAGACATTTTAAGAGCCCTGGTGTAATCCAGGGTTTCTTAATTCTTTTAGATCTCGACACCGTTACGGATTTCGTATGAGATAAAATTATGCTACGTAGCGTCTCGATAAAAAAGTTAGTTGCACTATTTGCATCATCCATTAAATACATAGAGGCAAAGTCTGTCTTTTTTAATGCGATGCCGCTTAGGCATCGCATTAAAAAAGACAGAATCTTATCTATTATGTTTTTTATTTGAGGTATTTTTATTTCAGGTTTAGTTGTTAAATAAAGTGCAACACTTTCATGGTCTGTGATACATGTTTCAAGTACAAGACATCGTGCTGATAGCCTCGATTTCAACATGATATGATCTAAACATGTCTTTTTATGTGTTGGAATAGTGTGTCCAGGTAAGATTCCGTGAAAGGCTAACATATCTAGATATGAAGTTTTCCTGTTATCCAAATAACCTTTTACAATGTCTATATTTAAATCTCCAATTATGATTATATTTTTTAAATGTGAGTATTTTTGTAATAATTCGTTTAATGAGTTAATGAAGTTATCAGTATTTTTATATCCCGAGGGTCTATAGATTGCTAAAACTATGGTGTTGGTGTTGATTTTAATAGTTAAGCAATTAGAGTCTAAAACAAATTCTTCTTCGACAACCATTTTCAGTACGTCCTTGAAATAGACGACTACTCCTTCATTTTGTGTGAAGTTGCGTGTGGTTGCAACTTGGTTGTAGCCTTCTATGATAGGTAAGTTTGGAGTACATGGTAGCCAGCATTCAGTTAGAATAATGCAATCCCAGTTTACGTTACAGCTATAGAGAACAGATAAGAGTCCATCTATATTACATTTAATACTTCTGATATTCTGATGTAATAATTTGAGACAGTTGCCCGAATCTAAAAGAAGAGACTGACAGTTTTCAATATCGCATGATAAAGATTCAGCAACAGAGTACGAGTCAAGGTCACTTTGTATATCACTCATATTATTTAGGGATGCCATTTGAATACTACATGTACGCAAACAGTGTACCCACAAAATTTATATTTAAACAGAAAATATACTCTCTAGTTATATACCTTGATATAGAAACGATGGTAGTTGCCAAATTCATCGAGATACTTATATGCGTATCTATATATTTTAGCCATAATTACAGAGTGATTCTTTTGGAAACGTGTGTTGGGTGTGTAAGTGTGTAGTGTTACAAAAATTGTATTATTACATTGTTTTACATATTCGCTGACAAAAATGCTTAACGCATATACTAGAAAAATAAAAAAGTTAAAAAAAATCCTGTAACTGCCAAGATTTGACCTAACAGGTTTAAATGTAGGTAAAATTAATGGCATGCAAGTATTGGTACTATTACGGTAATATTTAAGGTTTGACATCCAGGTAGTATACATAGAGCAACAATAAAAACAATAAAATACAACAAAAAGTAGTCACACAGGAGGTGGCTGCTTCTTTAGGTCGGTTAGAGTAGCTTCTTCACTAACTAGAATATGCGGTGAACCTTCAGTTTTCCTTAAAAATATTTTTCCATAAGATGTCCAGCAGAAAGTGTATCCAAATGTCTTAGCAAAGTCACGTGCTAGAAAAAATAATCGCCTTCCTTTTGGTGTAAGGCACTCAGAGATGTAGACGGGCTTCGAGTTCGGCAATCCAATCAAACCAGTGTTTATCTTTTCAACTTTCTCTTTGAAATTGAGTTTTTTGAAATTCTTAATTATGCTATCCTTTGTAATAACCGACGTAAAGTCAACCACTATTGTCGATATGACGTCATGCTTTGCACTAGGTTTTGGGCTGGTCCGATAGATATCTTTAATTTCAGAATTTTGGATTTGAACGCTTAGAGATTTGCATAAGGTTTTTGTTAACTCACATAAATCCTGCTTCGTTTCACCCTGCAGCCTCGGGACATTCCTAATTTCTAATTTAGTCGAACACGATTGCCTTTCAATACTCTCTATTTTTCGTTCCAGTAATGCAATATAGATTCCTTGGTTTTTACGTTCTTGCTTTAGATACTCAAGTTCTTTTTGGATGTCATCGTATTTTTGCGACAAGGTCTCCATGGCTGAGGTAATATACGTATTTTGTGTTTTTATTTCCAGTATTGTGGATTCGAGACTTTTCAATTGATTATTTTGTGTAGAAACAAATTTGTCAAACATACCGCGCATTTCTTCCATAAAACTTTGCAGTTCATTTTCACGTTTCCGTTTAATACGCCCCGTAACATTCTTTTGTGGGTCGGATCCATAACCAGTTATACTCTCCGAGTCCGTCTCAGACATAGTAATCGGTATCTTTGGCGGGGTGCGCTTGAGCGGCATTAAAAAGCTAAGTGTTTAAGTGGTTTAACAAGCAGTAGCAGTACCAGGCTCGCAGCCGATACGGGCTCCGGTTACCGTGCAGCGTCGCACAGCGTCGAGTAGCGGTGGCACTGGGGGCGGGCAGCGGGCGGGGTACGTAAGCGTCACTCACTTGAACACAATGTCACTCGATATCGACCGGCGGCAGCAATCTCCTTTAATTTATGCGGTCCTATTTTTTAGGTTGATTTTTTAAAAGTGATTTAGTTTAAATATTTATGAATTAAAACTCGAAACGGTTTACTAAAAGCACGACTGATCTCCTCAGCTGTCCGGAGGGGAGACGAAATGATAAGAAATTTTCTTTAGTGTTAGTTTCATTTTGTGACTTATTTACTATTCTACTATTCCCTCTATTACTGTTTCTTCCTCGATAATTACCTCTGAATTTTCCTCTTTGCATATCATAATTATTATTATTATTATTATTGCTTCGACACTCATTTGCCATGTGGCCCTTTTTGTTACATTTGTAACATGTTATACTTCTAAATGCAACTGACTGAGACTCTTCTTTACCTTCAGTATTTATTTTATTTATTAATTATAACTCTTCATCTAGTAACCGAGCTTTTACAAATTCTAATGTTAAGTTTTCTGTCAAAGTTTCTATTGCTGTGATAACTGTATTAAATTTTTCAGGTAAGCCAATCTTTAAATAACATATTTTATCTTCCATTACTATATTTCTGTCCATGGATTCTAACTCTCGTGTTAGGTTATCAAATTTTTGAAAATAGTCTTCGAGTTTTTCACTATCCGCCATTTTTAACGTTACTAATTGTCGGCGTAATCTTAATTTCGATAATACACTTTTTCTTTTAAATATACTAGTTAATGTGTCTATCATTTCTTTCGCAGTTTTAGCATCTTTTATCAAGTTAAGATGTTTATCAGGCGTACAATGGACTATCAGTGACTTTGCTTTGGCATCATTTTTGGTGAACGTGTCAAGGTCATCTTTCTTTATCGATATGAAATCTTGACCGAGTACCTGGCCAATTTGTTTTTCATTTAGTAGGCATTTTACTCTTAAAAGCCAGTTGTCGAAATTATCTCCGCGTAGCTGTGGATATTCGACAAAGCTTGAAGACGCCATTTTGTGGCACTTTTACATTAAACAACTTGTAACTTACTGTACAATGTCGGATGTTGAGGTTGCTAGGCAACATAAGAAAATAACAGACTTGTCATATTTTAATTTTATCTTGTGGGTTATAAATTTTGTGGAGTTACAAATACATTTTCTTTTTATGTAGCTACCATTTATTGAATTAGAGGGGCCATTTCGGATCATAACAATTAATTATGGAACCGGGTCCCCAACAAGTGGCGACCGTTGAAGGGAATTTAGAAGCTGCGAAAAAACAGCGATCTGTTCGGCGACGTGCATTGACTTTTATTATTAACAAAGTTACGAAGATTTTGGACGATGTGGAGTCTGCCGAGGTTTCAAGACTAGAAAGTTTGCTGAGTAGTCTTACCAGTGCTGGATTGGCATTAGGAAAAATTGATGAACACTTGCAGGAAATATTGTCCATTGCCGATGTTTCGGAAGAAGAAATGATGGATATTTTGGACCTGGAAGGTAGTTTAGAACGCCAGTTAGAGTACCAGCGCTTAGCAAATAGATTACAAGAAGTTTTAAAGGTACGTGTACACGATAGACAAACTTACTCACGAGATTCTGTAGCTTCAAAGCGGAAGTTTAATTTACCAGCGATAGAGTTACGTCAATTTGATGGTAGAGTAGAGAATTGGATCGGGTTCTGGGGCCAGTTCCGTAAGATTCATGACGATGCATCTATTGAGGACGACGATAAGTTCCAGTATTTGATAAAGGCCACAGAACCCGGGACGCCAGCACGTGATTTGGTGGAAAGTTTTCCCCCTAGCGGGACCAATTACCACAAGGCTATCGAACAACTGAAAGAGCGTTTTGCTAAGGATAAGCTAATAATACAAACTTATGTACGAAAATTATTAGATCTGGTTTTACAGCGGAGACACAGTGTAGAAGGCTCGGATTTGTGTGCTCTGTACGATAAGTTAAATACGCAGTTACGCGCACTTGAGTCACTAGGGGTTACTACCGATGACAATGTTACTATTCTTTATCCCTTGGTTGAATCAGCGCTACCGGAGAGCATATTACGAGTCTGGGAACGTTCTCCAAAGTTACCAGATAAGAATTTGTTGAGTCAACTAATGGATTTTTTGAAGCTTGAGGTAGATTGCGAGGAGAACGTTCAGCTTGCAATGAACAGCTTTAATAATACTCCGAAGCCACGCGAGCCAACGGCAGCGTGTGTTGCTACTCAAGAGCGAAAACAGCCATTGCAGCGCGTAGCTCATGAACAGAGGCAGAATGACAAGCAGTGCATATGGTGTGAGAAGAATACTCATATTAGCTCGGAATGTATACGCACGAAGTCTATGACGTTAGAGCAGAAGAAAGAGTTTTTGAAAGAAAGGAAGGCATGTTTAATCTGCTTGAAAGTTGGTCATTTTGCAAATAGATGTCGTTTTTATCCGAAATGCCTTAATTGTACGAAAAGGCATACATACATTATGTGTCCAGACATTGATTTATTGAATAATCAACCTTCTACGTCAAAAGTTATGGCGAATGTTTTGGAGGATGACCGTGTAGACAAACTTGATGAAGGTCAACGCAATTTTGACACAAGTCAAAAGGTTTTATTGTCACATAAAAATAATAATTTTACTTTATTACAGACGTTAATTGTAAATTTAGTTTTTAACAACAAAATTGTAAAGGTACGAGCATTATTTGATAGCGGCGCTCAACGTTCATATATAGTCAAAGATGTCGCTAAAAGCTTGGGACTAAGACCTATAAACAGTGAGTCTTTAACACATAGTTTATTTGGCGGGATCGAGTCTACTCTTTCAAAGCACAATGTTTATAATGTTTGTGTGCAAGATTTAAGTGGTAAGTTCGAATGTATTATTTCCGTGTCGCGTACTGCGTGAAACGGAACACCAGGAATTTTCGGCGATCGGGATTGGCCCACGTACTACACTGATTTTTGAATTGTACTTGACCTCTAACATTAAACCGAACAGCACATAAAAATAAAATTCGTTTATTTTTATACCTACACGTAACATATGGACCTTCGTTAGCCGAATCTGGATCTGCGTTGCTACAAATACTAAGAAAATCCGGAATCAAAAGAAGTGGATGACTGAGAGAACGCGAGGATACGAAGCTATAGATCAAGCCAAGAATACAGCGTAATAAGGTACGACCACTAGCTCCCATCCTTTCCTAGTCATCTCCTTGCTAACTTGTGTTTAGTATTGTGGTAAATTACTTGCAATTTGTGATTGATACGCGGAGAGTATCTGTTTGGTTTAGACGGTGCCGTTTGCTAGCATCATCTATTCTATTGCCAAATTTAAATACTCCAACTTTCACGAACTACCATGATGTCAAGCGAAGCGGAAAACACAAGTAGATCCCGTTCAAAGTCGCCTTTGAAAATAACCGTAACGAACGACGAAGGCACAAATTTGCTCATTCGTGATTTAGTCAAAAAACGGGGCATAATTAAGGGACGGTTCACAAGATTCTCTAATTTCGTAAATGCTTTACAAACCGAAAGTGATAGGGTTTTGTCTCTTCACTCAAAAGAGGATTTGAAATTACGAATCCAGGGTGGCTCGAAACTGTTTGCTGAATTTAGCGATCTTCAAAGCAAAATCGAAGAATCAGTTCTTGAAATTGATCTTGAAGAACAATTAATACAACGCGAACAATTTGAGGATTGCTATTACAGCACATTGGCTCGAGCTGAATGTCTACTAAAAGAGGAAGGCATTGCTTCAGGTTCCAAAACATGTTCAAGTAATTCTGTTAAATTACCTACTATTTCTGTACCCACCTTTGACGGTACAAGTGAGCATTGGTTGCAGTTCAGAGATACATTTTCCTCTCTAGTGCATGATTCGAATCAAATAGGTAATATTCAAAAGTTTCACTATTTAAAATCCTCTTTGATAGGCAGTGCAGCACTAGTAATAGACTCGATAGAATTCTGTGCTGATAACTACTTGGTTGCATGGGAGTTGTTGCTGAATCGTTATAATAATTATCGCCTATTGGTACACAACCACGTAAAAGCATTATTTAATATTCCAACTCTTACTAAAGGGGAAACAAATTCATTGCGTAACCTTATTGATACTATTTTAAAGAATCTCCGGTCTTTAAAAAAGTTGGGTGAACCAGTAGACAGCTGGGATACACTCATCATATACTTAGTTGTGTCCAAATTAGATAAAATTTCCGAACGAGAATGGGAACAGTATAAAAACACAATTTTAAAACAATCTAACAATTCCAAATCTCCGCTGAAGGTAGATGAACTTCTATCGTTTTTAAAAGACCGAGCGGACATGCTGGAGACATTACAAGCGAATCAAACTTCTCACTCTCATAGCAACGTCAAAACTGAGCATAAAAGGCAATCACAACTATATAACACCAAGGTTCATTGTAATGTTTCCACCAATAAGCCACAAAATCACTTTAAGAAATCATGTTCATTTTGTAATAACGGGTATCATCGATTGTTTACATGTCAACAGTTTTTAAGCACTAATTTGGACACAAAACTTAAGTTTGTTACAGATAATAAACTGTGCGAGAATTGTTTGCGCCCGGGACATAACGTTAACGTGTGTAGATTCGGTCCTTGTAAACAATGTAATCAAAAACATAATTCGTTGTTGCACAGAGATGTTCAACTAGGCACATCATTGCTACCGCGCGACTGCGAAAACAACAAACAGGTTCTAGCCATGCACTCGTCCCTTTCTAAGACAGCGCGGCCAGCGCGGCCGCCTTGTCCCACCTATTCAAATACGAACACTGACGTATGCTCCCACTACTCAGCGATTTTGTTATCGACCGCTATAGTTGAAGTTAGCGATATACAAAATAATTATCATAAAGCGCGCGCACTTTTAGACTCGGGAAGCGAACGTTGTTTTATTACTAGTTCTTTATGCAAATTATTACAACTACCTATGATACAGTCCACACAAGAAATACGTGGTGTTGGTAATTCGATAACACAATCGTCACAAGTTTGTGAGATCGAAATTAAAGCCTCCACCAGTTCATACGTAACGCGTATGCAGTGTTATGTGCTGTCGAACATATCGTCTACGACACCGGGTATACCTATACAATATTCGAAAATTAGGATTCCCGATCATATTCAATTGGCGGACCCATCCTTTTATGAACCTCAAAGCATCGATATCCTAATAGGCGCTGATAAGTTTTGGGATTTATTGAGTGATGGTAGAATGCGATTGCCCCACGGCCCATTCCTTCAAAATACACGATTAGGTTGGATAATTTCGGGTCCCGTGGGCGTTAGTATGCGCGGTACTGCAGGACATGTACAATGTAATTTTTCTCAAAATCTTGATACTCAACTGCGACAATTTTGGGAACTTGAGGAATTAACAAGTCCATGTGAGACATTAACTGATGAAGAAAAGGAATGCGAAAATATTTTCATCAAAACTACAAGGCGCGACAAAGATGGAAGATTTTGTGTATCTATTCCTTTGAAATCATCACCAAATAACTTAGGCGAATCATATCCTCAAGCTTTAAAGCGATTTTTATCTTTAGAGAAACGTCTGCAAAATAATATTCAGTATAAAAAACTATACTCCGATTTTATACATGAATACATAAATTTGGGCCATATGACGCGTGTTGATGCATATGGAACACCAAATTATATACTTGCCCACCATGGGGTAATGCGCGAGCACAGTTCCTCCACTAAATTACGTGTGGTATTCGACGCTAGTGCCTGTTCAAGTTCAGGGCGGTCCTTTAATGACTTACAACTCGTAGGCCCTCCGTTACAAGGTGATCTGCTGGCTATACTACTTAGAATGCGACAGCACAGATATATAGCGTGTGCAGATATCGAGAAAATGTATAGGCAGGTGCTAGTGACAGAAAGTCAGCGCGATCTGCAATTAATTCTGTGGCGAGATGATTCGACCGAATCTATAGACTTTTACAGGCTAAACACTGTTACTTATGGCACGGCTTCGGCACCCTTTCTAGCTGTAAGATGTCTGAAACAGCTGTCTATGGATTGTGAGGATCGTGACGTCAAGAAAGTGATTGCAGAAGATTTTTATGTCGATGATTTAGTGACTGGATTGGACGACAAACATAAATTAAACGAATTATGCGAAAAAATATCAAATACGTTAAAGGCGGGATGTTTTCCATTAAGAAAATGGATATTTAATTTTGAATGCGACCAATCCATTCAATATCATAGTGATACCAAAAACTTAAACATGAATAATAATCACAAGAACAGAACTTTAGGTTTAGGATGGAATTATTTATCTGATGAATTATATTACGAATCAAAGTTTAATAACGACTGTAAAATTACAAAGCGCACAATATTATCGCATATCTCACAAATATTTGACCCTTTGGGTTTATTAAGTCCCGCAATTATTATAGCGAAAGTATTACTACAGAAACTGTGGCTACACAGATTAGATTGGGACGACGCGCTTCCGCGTGACGTCACAGCTGACTGGAACCGGTTTGCTAACAGTTTATCTGCACTCGACAATATAAGAATACCGCGACATGTAATTGCAAATAATTACACACGTCTCGAGCTGCACATATTCACGGATGCCTCTCAAACAGCGTATGGAACATGTATCTATGTTCGATCTATTATCGAAACAAACGGTAATAAATCTATAATAAATCAATTACTTTGTTCAAAAGGGAAGGTTGCGCCGTTAAAACCTGTTAGCATACCGAGGCTAGAATTATGCGGTGCTTTGTTAGGCGCACGTCTTTATGCGAGGGTACGAGAATCGTTGCGATGTGAATTTGCTCAAGTTGTATTCTGGACAGATTCAACGATAGTATTAGGATGGTTACGAATGGCACCTAATCTATTAAAAACGTTCGTTCAAAATAGGGTAGTTGAGATACATGACCTCACAAAAGGATTGTCGTGGCGACATGTAAGCGGCAAAGATAACCCTGCAGACCTGGTATCGCGCGGTATGGACGTTCTTGACTTGGCTTCTTCAAACCTATGGTGGAACGGTCCGACATTTCTGCGCAGCGCCGAGTTCATTTGTAAAGGGTTAACTTCTACTGAACTACAGCTGAGTAACGACTTGCCTGAACTTAGGCCAGGTGTAGTTCGTGTGTTTCATTCTGAACAGAACACTGAGCGTAATATAATTACATTCTCACGGTTTTCCCAATATCAACGTTTGTTACGTACGTTCGCATTTGTGTTACGTTTTATCAATAATATTCGTTCGTCCAATACAAATAAAATGTTTGGTGAGCTAAGAATAAGCGAGCTTAGACATTCTGAGATGCGCTTGCCTAGGCTGTCACAAATAGAATCATTTAACGAGGAATATCAAATTTTATCAAAGGGGTTATCATTAAAGCATAAGCCAAGTCTATTTAAATTAAATTTATTTATAGATACCGATTTAAAACTACTACGTGTCGGTGGTCGTATTAGTAACTCTGAAGAATTTGAGTATAGTAAGAAACACCCAATTCTGCTTTCCTCTAAGCACCATCTATTTTACTATACTACTGCTGAAACACAAGCATATAAACTTATTTCATGCGGCACCTCAAGCACTCCTGTACAGTGTTCGAGAACAATGGTGAGCGTAGGTAGAAAAGGTAGGTAGGTAGGAGCGTAGTTAGAAAAATAGTACACGACTGTATTATTTGTAAGAGGTTTTTAGGTAAAACACTTAACCCAATTATGGGTAACTTGCCCAAAGAACGTTTGACTCCTACTTACCCATTCTTGTATTGTGGCGTGGATTACGCAGGACCAGTGCTCACTCTTAATCGTAAAGGCAGAGGTGCAAAAACTTGCAAATCATATATTTGTTTATTTGTATGCTTTGTGTCACGTGCCATACATTTGGAACTTGTAAGCGATCTTTCTTCAGCGTCATATATTTTAGCGTTAAAACGTTTTATTTCACGGCGTGGAAAACCAGCTGAAATTTATTCAGACAACGGTCGAAATTTCGTTGGAGCCATGAAAGAATTTTCAAAATTTATATCAAATTGCTCACAAGATATATCTAATTACGCTATTACGCAATCGATAAAGTTTAATTTCATTCCACCATATACGCCTCATTTTGGTGGTCTGTGGGAGGCTGGAGTAAAATCGAGTAAGCATCATTTGATGCGAGTCGTAGGGAATGCGCATTTAACCTTTGAGGAGTTTACTACAGTACTAACACAAGTAGAAGCGATCCTTAACTCACGACCCCTTTCACCTATGTCCGCAGACCCTCAAGACCTTTTACCTTTAAGTCCTGCACACTTCCTAGTCGGTCGTTCCCTTACAGCGCCAGTATATGAAGACATGAGAAATGATCCTGGCAATATTCTTGACCGATACAAGAGAGTGGAGCTGATCCGTCATCACTTTTGGTCTAGATGGGCGAAGGAGTACGTCTCTGAGCTACAAACCAGATGCAAATGGAAGGAGAATGTCGATTCATTACAACCCGGCACCCTTGTATTATTGAAGGATGATCATCTGCCTCCTTTGAAATGGAATTTGGGGCGCATCATCAGCACTGTTCCGGGCAACGACGGAGTTTCGAGAGTAGCCGACATTCGCACAGCAGCTGGCACCGTCAGGAGAGCTTTTTCCAAGATATGTCCTTTGTTTCAAGAGTAATCTTCGCAGCAATTGGAATCAATCCGGTAGCTTCCAAGGCTGGGGGCATGTCGCGTACTGCGTGAAACGGAACACCAGGAATTTTCGGCGATCGGGATTGGCCCACGTACTACACTGATTTTTGAATTGTACTTGACCTCTAACATTAAACCGAACAGCACATAAAAATAAAATTCGTTTATTTTTATACCTACACGTAACATTCCGTTTTAGATAAAGATAAACTCTGCGGGTATTTGCCAAGTTTGAATGATCCCATAGTTTTTGATAAGCTTGCTAAATATAATATAACTCTAAATGATAACGATTATGACTGTTCGCAAATAGGAATGTTGATAGGTGCTGACTATTCAGGTTTTCTCTACACAGGAGAGATAGTTCAGGTGAACGATTCCTTAGTTGCTATGCGAACAAAATTAGGTTGGGTTTTACAGGGCGTTACTGTTAATGCTTGCGCTTCTACCATCACCCACACTATACATAATTTACACATCGCGGAGCTTTGGGACTTAGAGTCTATTGGTATAAAAGATCCTGCACAAATGAAGAATAGCGAAGTAGTTGAAAGAGAAATAATGAGATATTTTTTAGATACGGTGACGGTGAATGCTGGCGGACGTTATGAAGTAAACTTGCCATGGAAAGGTGATAAGAATCTGTTAAATAATAAGGAGTTGGCCATAAAGCGTCTTCAGTCTACGACTAAGAGACTTCTGAGTACAGGTAATTTTGACGAGTACGATTTTTCTCTGAAGGAGTGGTTGGATAGCGGTATCATAGAGCAACTAGAGGGGGATGACAGTGGACATTTTTTACCACATCATGCCGTAATTAAAGAGTCTAGTCTCACCACACGTGTTAGACCGGTTTTTGACGCATCCGCTAAAGATTATAATGGCAATTCAATCAACAATTCACTAGAGAAGGGCATTAATTTACTGACGCTAATTCCAAAATTACTAACCGATTTTCGAAAGCGATCCGTAGGCCTATCTGCCGATATAAAGAAGGCCTTCCTACAGGTAAGTTTAGCTGAAACCGATCGTAAATATTTACAGTTTTTATGGTGGGCTAATAAGGATAGGCAGTCGCTAGTGACGTACCGTCATTGTCGTGTCGTCTTTGGGATTACTTCGAGTCCATTTTTGTTAAACGCGACTATTATATATCACCTTAATAGTGAGAAGATACCTGATCACTTAAAAGACACAGCTAATATATTAAAGCAGTCATTTTATGTCGACAATTGTATAACTAGTACGACAGAGTTAGGAGCTACAAATTTTATAGAGCAGTCAACAGAGCTTATGGCGATGGCCAAAATGGAATTGAGAGGTTGGGTTGTTGGTCCATCTAAAGAAAAAAACATGGTGTCAACTTTAGGCTTGATGTGGAACACCAGATCCGATACTTTGTGTGTCAACACCAGCTCTCTACAATTTGAGGATCAAACTGTGACTAAACGATTAATACTTTCCGTAGCACACAGAGTATTTGATCCGATAGGCTTTACTAGCCCTGTTTCGATTGTACCGAAAATTATACTGAAGGAGGTTCACTCACTAAAAGTTGCCTGGGATGAGAAGGTTGTGTTTTTGTGCATGCAGAAAGAGCACTTCAAAGATGATGACACCTATCGTAATATAAGTACATTTGTGGATGGTGATGGTATGATCAGGCTGAAAATGAAACTTTTTGTTTCAGAAAACATTCCACTATGTTATAAGTATCCTATATTGTTACCATCAAAGCACCCAGTCATAGAGAGGTTGGTCGTAGAGAAACACATCAAGCTCTTTCATGCAGGAACGCAAACATTATTGGCTAATTTGAGAGACAGTTTTTGGATAGTTGGTGTAAGATTGCTTGTAAAGCGAGTATCCAAAAAATGTGTAATTTGTCAGAAGCAGAGGTCAAGTTCATATAAAACGCCGCCTGCTCCTCTTCCAGTTAACCGCACTAGAGCGGATAGTAAGCCTTTTGAAACTACGGGCATCGATTTAGCAGGTCCTTTTGTGCTAAGATGTAGAACGAAGGCATGGTTAGTTCTGTTTACATGCGGTGTTTACAGAGCCATTCATCTAGAAGTGGTTGAGAGTTTGTCTACTAATGATTTTTTATTAGCTCTTCGTAGATTTATTGCGCGAAGAGGAAGAGTTCGTGACATTTATTATTATTATATATAAAATTAACTGGCATTTGATGGCACCTCCTAGTCCGTGGTGGGAAGGATGGTGGGAGCGCATGATTCGCATGATTGAGGAACTTCTTCGCCGCGTTCTGGGTAGGGCCTCTATCTCACTGTTAGAATTTCAAACACTTTTAACTGAATGTGAGTCTATAATTAATTCTTGTCCGTTGACTTACATAAATGATGATGTAGATATTTTAACGCAACCGTTAACACCAGGGATGTTTTTACAGCCCATTCCGTGTTCCGATGTCTCTGATTTAGACCAATTAGACGGGAAAGCTCTCAGTGTCAGAGTCCGTTATTTGCAGAGACTTAGAGAAGACCTGAAGTCACGTTTTATAAAAGAATACTTGAGTTTACTTGTTCAAAAAGGCAGGGAGTATTGTTTTAAGTTCGCGAAAGTGGGGGACGTTGTATTAGTAGAAACACCGCAAAAGCGTGTTTATTGGCCGTTAGGCGTAGTCATCGAGGTTTTTAAGGGTATCGATGGTATTAGCCGAACTGCTCGAGTTAGAACCGCTAAAGGGATTTACACCCGTTCTCTTAAATGCTTGTACCCCTTAGAATTAGACCTAAGTTCTTGATATGTTACTATTTTTTACGATTTTTGTTTATTTTGTAATTGCTTTCTTTTTTGCGTCTCGGAGGATGTTGAGGTTGCTAGGCAACATAAGAAAATAACAGACTTGTCATGTTTTAATTTTATCTTGTGGGTTATAAATTTTGTGGAGTTACAAATACATTTTCTTTTTATGTAGCTACCATTTTTTATTTATTGAATTAGAGGGGCCATTTCGGATCATAACAATTAATTATGGAACCGGGTCCCCAACATCGGACTTCACTTTTGAAACAACTTTTTGCCTGGATTGTGTACATGGAGGCTTGACTGGTTCCATAACCTATTGGATGTGGTTTTATAAACCAACTTGTATTTATTTAGGGAGATAATATTAGAAACACAGTTTTCATCATCACTTTTATTCTTGAAGTAAAGCACAGACAACATAGACCAAAACTAATAGACAACACATATTTAACCGCAACGTTACAAAAGCATTTTAGCCATATCTAACAAAGCTATCATGACACCCTTAGATAGTTCAAATTGTATTAATGACTCAGGGGGCTTATACACCACTATTAACAATGTCAATTCGGACCGAGGGGTCGATGGCGCAGCGGTCGTGAGTTCTACGTAACGATGACAAAATATTATAATACAGTCTCATAACACCTGTTAGGGAGAAAAGGGCCCCGGTCGCACGGCCGGGGCGCAGTGAAGAAACCATGGTTTTTGTCACGGCTCCGGCGCTACGGGTCTTCGGTGGTCCCACGCGAGCTTGTCGTTGCAGATGGTTTAATGCTTACCACCGCAGCTTCGGCTTGCTGGCCAGCCTCAGCCGCGGCGGCGAGCGTTATGCGCCATCCACACTCGCGCCGAGAACCCCCGAGAACACCCGAGAAGCGTGAATGTGATTAGTTTCTCGCGTTCTCGTTCTCGGGCTCGTCTGTTCTCGGCTCGGTGTCGGTTTTTTGGCCCGCTTCAAAGGGTTCCTCGGGCGAGAAAAGAGAACCGTATCACATTCTCGTTTGTTCTCGTTCGGCCTCACTGCGATGTAGGAAGTGATTTCCATCGCATGTGTGTGCTTTGCATTTATTATTTTATTAATCTGAGCTTTGAAACAGGGCCTGTCTAAATAATTAATTTTATCTACACTCATGCTTTAAATCTTCTATTAAAAACATTGATTTTGCTTCTAATTTTTTTTTGTTATTTAGTTAAGATTGAAATTCATAGCAATTCGTTCAGGTTTAAGTCCCGTCTCAGCACTTATCCATTCCATCCCAGGTTTTTCTTCTATTCTATTTAATTTGGTATCCTCTAAGTTTAAAATATTCTAAAACAGCTCATTGCCAACATTAAAACAACCTATATCCTAGTAAAAACGGATGATATTATTATAATGTTAGGTTGTACTAATTTTTATAATATCACTCCTTCGCTTTTTCGATCCTACAAACTGCTGTGGTTTACTGTAAATACCAAATCCGCTGCACTGTCAGTCATCCATTTCGCATGACGGTCGAGAACGCAAGTGAAAGGTCGCGTGAGTGTGGATACCTTCTCGTTTCTCGGGTCAAGTCTCGGCGAGACTTCTCGCGTGAGTCTGGAGAGCCTATTACAACCACCTGCTCCTCAGCTCGCGGGCCGCCTCGCCCCTCCGCGCCTACGCGTTTCTGAATTACACTCTAGGGGTAGGGCAGACAAGCCTGCGTGGAGTCGGATTTACAGCGATTCGTTTATGTCGCTAAAACCTATTTTATTATATATTAAAATTCGGAATAATACACATTATTTAATACAATACTTAGAACATATGACTTTATGTCATGCAAAATTAGGAGATTCAAGTATTATAGTACTCGATATTATGACATAATAGTTTTAGAAGTAGAGATAATTATGTAAAACAAAATTTCGACTTTTTGAACATTATGGTTACTGAAATTTATAGCAAACGTGTTATGGATAATGATTTTCGGACAAACAATTTTAGGAGATATAAGGGAGTACCATGTGAACTATATTCATCACGATGGCCACTAAACGCAGGTCTCGAATTATAACTGTAATTAGTTAGTTGTCTCATTGTATGGCTATTATTGCCGCGAAAATAATTATCATAGGCATAGCTTTTGCGTCCACGGTTATAATTATGACAACGCCGAATATTCATCGCCTCGAACGCGGAGGACAAGGATTGCTCGTCTATAGCTGTCCTAATAGCGTTCGGCAAGAACTCAAACTGTCTCGCTGATATGATTGTGCTTAATCTACGGTCCGTTAAGCCGTCTGCAAATCGTTTCATAGCGATTTCTTCGTTCATTGGCTTCAAAATATCATAAGTGCTAGAATTACCATTAGATTGAGCGATTGTTAACGAAACAAACAAATTTTCTAACTCAGAACCAAACGATTTAATTGATCAATTACCTTGTTTGCATTGAATTAATTTGCACTGGATAGCAACATCAGATTTTTGCTATAAGAGATATTTTTTCATAACCGACAAAAGCTCATTGATTGTATTGTAAGATGATTTCAATCTTAATTGCGCACTTAGCGAAAGTCTAGTTTTAAGTATAAATTCAATTAATAGATTTTTAGATGAATCAGAAATCATTTAAATATACAGTTCAATGCTATTAATTAAGGAATTAGTGACAGACTCTTGGCCAGTCATTACCGGTAGCAAGGAAATGGCAGTTTTTAAATCAAAGTTATTAGTAACCATTTTAACTTGTCTAATTTTTTGTTCAGATGAGATAAATAAAGAAGTTGCTTTAATATAGAAAAGGTGGATTTCACTAATGATTTTGTGTATATCAATGATATCCCTTGAACTTATCTCTTCTCGGTCGATTTGCAAGTGTAACTGAGCCAAAATACTCTCTAATTGACAATATAAAAGTTTTGCTTCGTCAGCTTTCTTTAAGCCAAGGTCTTGTTGCCTTCTTTCTGGGCCTAATTTTACTAAATAATCTTTAATGTTATTAATTTTTTATGAAGGTCATATAACTGTAATACTACACTAGATAATAAACTAACATTACTGCAAAAATAAGCTATTACGTTTGCCTATTAATTATATTTATAAAAAAAAACTTACGTACGTTCACAAATTTTATTCTCGTACGGGAAACTTGATTTATGTTGCGCTGGGTTGGGAGGCTGTCTGGGTAGGCCGGCTGGATGCCCTGGAAGAAGCCCGGGCTTCTTTCTGGTGACGTGGTAATATGCTCCTTACAGCCTTTATTGGGCCGGGCTATACCCTGGACTCCTCTTGATTATCCTTCTTTCTTCTTATACGTTGGTCCGTGAGATAGTAGCGATGTTGTTGCTATTCAACTCCCGTTGAATTGTACGCATGAAGTGCTTATTACATTTTTTTCATAACGTAATAAAGCATACCCAATGCTAAGATGACGATAGGCACGATGATCATTACTTCGATGACAGCCAGCTTCTCATGTGGATTTTGGGTAGTCGTTGCAGAAGCTGCACAATTAGCGTTTTGTGCAATCACCACTTGTTCCTTGGATGCGGATTTTCCAATTTCTTGTTTGTATATTTTTTCTTCCAAATTTGCTCTCTTCTTTCTTCAAATCTTTTCTTTTTCTTCCAATCTTCTTTCTTCAAATCTTGATGTTGGTGCTGATTATGTTACTAGGTTCCAATGGCAATGGGTGATTAGAGAAAGACGATGTTTCCCATGCTAAGTCCATTTATTGAGTGAATTTAATATAAAATTATAACATTAACTTAGTGAAATTAACAACGCAGCTATTTTACAAGTAACTACAAGTTCATAATTGCGACACGACCTAATTACATTTCCGACAACACGTGTAGGTTTAGAATATCATACTACATTATAGACGAGACGGAAATACGAAAAATAGTTAGAAGTTCAAAGTAATACATGATGTCTTAAAGCCTGCCCGGTCTATGAAACCTCCATGTAACTCTTCTTTTTGTAAGAAATCAAAACTCAGAGCTTGTGAAACTATCACTGCTGAGCAAAGGAACCATTAGTTTACAAACTTTTGGAAGACCATGAATTGGGAACAACGACGGTCGTATATTTGTTCTCATGTCACCAAACATGAAAAGAAAGTCACTAAAAATCCACAATCGAACAGAAAACAAAGCCGAGCTTATTTTTTCACGATTGAAAATGCTCGTTACCAAGTGTGCAAGAACATGTTCTTGAATACTTTGGGGGTAAAAGATTGGTTCGTCAGATATTGGTTGAGTAAGACTGACTGACCTCGAGATGTAGCTACTTCTACGAAAAATCGAAGAGGACCTGTAAAAACTGAGGGTCAAGAGTATTTAAAGAAGTTTTTAGCTGATCTTTCGAAAATGCCTTCACACTATTGCCGTGCTAGTACATCAATAGAGAATATTTAGAACCAGTGTTTGAAAACATGACCCAACTGTACAACAAGTATAAATAAAATTGCGAGTTAGAGTCTCGTCAGTCAGTTGGCCGCCGATTATTTGACGAAACATTTTTGAAATTGAATTTAAGTATATTTTACCCAAAAAAGGACCAGTGCGACATCTGGGCCCCAATTCTCTTAATTTAAGCAAAGCGCTATCCTATTGTTATTCTACTGTTATTATATTGAGACAGCTGTCAAAATTGGTATTCTACAAAAATTTTATCAGTCTCAATAAAATAACAACAGTGTCTCGTCAGTATGGCTATGGGATGGCTATCGCGTTAGAATGGCGTCTCAATGGTACTGTAATCAATGTTGCCTGTCAAAACCTACTATTTTCATCTTTGAATCTTTATTTGTTTTGATGGGCTAAAATAATCAAATGAGACATTAAATTCTTTGTTTTTAATCAAATAATACAATACATAGTTGAAATATTATAAAAAGCTTAAAATTTTATAAAAATTGTTGTGAATTGAAAAGGAAACAATCATATACAGGAGTATATGATTGTTTCCTTTGCTTCGCTGTCAGTTAAAAAAACTACTGACCAAAATACTCTAAAGGGAAACGGCGGAAAATTTGGTTGGCTGTGAAAGGTTTTGATCAACTTCTTTCGTAAGTTTTGGAAAGGTATTTTTCAAATCTACACATGTAAGTACCTACCTATACGTTAATTTACTTATTTAATCATAACGTAACAGTGAAAGCTTTTCTATGTATTGTGTTTAGACACTTTTTAAACATACTTTTTTGCCATCGAAAATTGATACTGATGCATATATCTACCTATTCCATTTAATCGAAAAATGTAATTAACTACCTATTTAGCGTTATGAATACTTGATGAAGGTAATGAGAAACGATTGCATTCTATTTCCACAAACTGAACTACTTAAAAGTTTGTTTTTTGACATCTATTTTTAGATCTCTTCTCTTAACATTTTAAATATTTTTTAGTATGTCATCAGTGGTTTCCATAGACCAGCTAACGTCCTTGATGGATTTCATGGAAGCCCATCCAGAGCTGGCTTTAGGATACAGTTCCCGCACCAAAGAGGGTAGAAGTTTGGCAAAGCGCCTTTGGGAACAGTGTGCCGAAATTCTAAACTCAGTTTCTCCCAACTGTACCACAAAGTCAGCTGCTAATTGGCGCTTAGTAAGTATAAAATCCCTAGCTATACAATACTTAAAACAAACTAACAAAAGTATATTTATCTTTTATTTTAACTTTCAGTAATATAATGAATATAAATCCAAGCTATTAAAAAAAATTAAAGCCCAGAAGGCTGAATACAGTGCCACAGGTATGTATTGAATTTTATTATTATTATAAATCGTCAGGCGGACAGATAAATATCATTGATAGATGCATACATATATCCTGCTATTTTTATTAGTTTTCTTTCAAGTATTAGGTCTATAAGTATTTATAAAGTAAAAGAGTATATTTTTTGAGCTGACAATATTTTTTAACTTATAATGAAAATCAGAAATTTTAATTGTATTTCTGTTATAGGAGGTGGACCTTCTAAGGTGGTTACCTACACTCCGCTCCAGAATAGACTTTATGATATTCTGGGGCGGGATGTTGGCGAGCCTTTGCTTGGAGTCCGTCACAACCCTCTGTTGGTATGTATCCCTTCATAGTGTGTCTTGAAACAAAAAAGTGCACAAGCTTTTCCATATGATCAACTTTAGGATCCTTTGTTCCTAACATAATTATAATCATTGTTTCTGTGTATGTTTCTAATATGTATTGTCTTCTAACAGCTATTGGACAATAATGCTTCTCCTGCTGAACCCCTACCTACTATGTGAGCTAAAATTTCCACCTTTACAATCTTCCTGCTACATATAGAATTCTTTTAATGTTATTACTGACATTGGTAAAATTAGTATTCAACAAATATAATATTAATAAAATTTTAGTCAATACTTTTGTTTATGTAAATAATTTTTAGGTGAAATTACTATTTATGGAATAAATTTAGTATTTTGAAAATTTTCTTAGTAACATAGAAGATGTCGGGGATGTAGAATTTGAAGTCATACCCACAAACAGCCCATGTATCACAGAAGTGATAGATGTGCCAGAAGCATCTTCTGCTACACTGGCATCAGCAGGTGATCCCAATAATTCAAATACACGTCCAGTTGTCACCGAAAGAAGACGACGCCGCCGACGTCAAGAAAAATCCCAAACATATATTGGTATGTTTGTACATGTATATCAGTCAGTTGCATAGCCCTAATTTTGAAAAATCACTTAGTATACATTTTTAATGGACAGACGAAGTACCATCAATGCAACAAGCGGCTTCGTCTTTAGAGGCGATGGAGCGGCTAAGCTCCGATGCAACGCGGGAACATGCTTTAGCCACTCGCGCGCAAGCAGAAGCTTTGCTTGAACATGCTCGCTCCACGGAGCGCCTTGCTTCGGCGATCGAGCACTTGGCAAGCGCTATTGAAGAAGACAAAGTTGTTAGGGTTAGTTTTTTTTTTTAATTAAGAACTACTGACCTCTATCAACTATTATAATACCAAAGAAGCTAAATTATCTAAAACTTATTTATTTTCTTCCTTTTCAGAAACGGTTCAGAAGAATTTCAGACAGTGATTAAAAAATAAAAATAAATAGGTATAGAAAAAATTTATTGTCTTTCATTTGCCCACAATCTTGCTACTAGTGCCTGCCGCAAAGCACGTCCTGCTTGAAGGTCAGGATTCACCCGGTTGTTTAGAGCATCTTCAGCACCCAAGTTTTCACCTTCAAATCTTAGTTCGCTTTCGACCTGAAATTATAATATTTTTGTTTCTTCATCCCATTTACAACAATGAAAACCTTAGGATTCTTAATCATATTTATTTAATACAACTGTCTACTACTTATGCAGGCGATTTTCTTTTATAGTAAACTAGCGCTCTACTTGCAGCTTCACTTGCATAATGTCGATTATTAAGTAGCCTATAGTCTTCCTAGATAAGTGGACTATCCAATACAAAAAAAAAAAAAATAAAATAGGTTCAGTAGATCCAGAGAGTATCCCCTACAATATCACAAACACACAATTCACAAACTTTACCTCTTTATAAAATTAGTTTAGATAACTAAACTTTTTTACTGCGGTATTGCTATGATTAAATAGAAATGGTAAAGAATAATTGAGACTTACTTGGATTTGTCTTTGGTGTTCTGCATTCAGCTCTTCAGGTGTGAGGATCGGCACTGGTATCCTATTTGATGTTGCTATATTATGCAGCACGCAACATGCATTCACTATTTTGCCAGCTATTATTGGTTCATAGTGGAGTTCACGTGCTGCCAACAAACACCTGAAAATGGCATGGAGTTAATAAATAACATCTTCAATCAGCCAACAAATAAGTATACAAAATCAATTAGAATTAAGGCAACACAGTTGTCATGTTAGTAGGTAGTTACCTAAATCGTGCCTTTAGCACCCCAATGCAGCGTTCCACTACATTTCGAGCAGAAACATGTTTATTGTAATAATGATGTTCTGGACTGCCTTCTAATGTATTTAAGATGGGAGTCATCATAGTTTTTCTAAGTGGATATCCACTGTCACCTGCAATAATTTTGATACATATTTAATTTTTGAATTTATTTGCAATTCATGTAAAGAAACAACAGTTTCAAGAGTAGATAAATTATTTATCTAACATAATTCAAATGACAATTAGCATCATATATACAATCACGCTTGCTATCCCATGAGTGGTTGAGCAGAGCTCTAGGTAGCATTATATTACTCATAAAGCCTGCAATCTCTACTATATTGTTAATTTCATAAAACATTTATTCCTTCAAATATATCAAAAGGGTCAAATTTAGTGTAACAATTTTACTCTGTTAGTCACTAATTAATAAGTTTTTATTGATGCTATAGTTTAGATCATTTTATTAATCAATATTTTCTAAGTTAATTTTAAATTATATTCAAAATAACATTTCACTAACCTAATAAATATGTTTGTTCTCCATAAAGAGGGCTCACATTTAAATGTTGGCTTAAAGGATGACTGGCCCATACAATTGAGTCATGGGCTGACCCTGGGCTACTGGCATCCACACACAAAATTTTTAAGTCGGAATCACAGATCTGTAATAAAAGTTTATACAAGTTGTAGAAATGGTTTATCAGATAAAATTACATAATGTAACTTTTTTTAAAATTGCACATATAATCTAAACTTACAATCATTACATTGAGGGAATGGTAACCCTTGCGGTTATAATACCTCTCTTCATGAAATACTGGCCGTATGACTGCAACATGTGTGCCGTCTATGCATCCCAAAACACCAGGGATTTGGAACTTTGAGTAAAACCTAAAACAACATGACAAAGGAGGTAAGTTGAAGCAAGAAGTAAAATCTCACTCATACTAATGGAACGAATAAACAATAACTCACCGGGCCTTTATTGACGTAATGTGTTCTCTTCTTGTAGGCCATTTTATGTATCTATTATACGTCGTTGGGTGGTTTAGGGCCTCTGTCACTTGTCTCACAGCCCTTGACACAGTGGTCTGTGAAGTACTGTGAAAGGCGCTTTGACCCACCAAGGTTTGGTACGACCCCGTTGCATAAAACGCAAGTGCAATAAGTATCTGTAACGTTAATGTTGTCATGTTAATAGTTACCTATCTAAAATCATTTACCAAAATAAAATGATATTCTCTTACTTACCTTCAAAGTCACGGATATTCCGTCATTTCGCCATGTAACTGGCATTAATGGAGTTAGTTCAATAACTAACTGCCTAACTGCATCCTTCCCCAAGCGAAAGGTTTTAATAAATTAAATTTCGGGCACATCCCGCAAAGCATCAAAATGACGCCGCAACAATGCCCGCGATTGGCGGCGACGAAGTCGCCGTCTGCGATCTTCATTGGAAGCAATTTCCAATAATCGTCGCCTCAACAATATGCTGATCCGGGGTCTCATTTCAGATTGTACGTATCTAAAAATGCCTGCGTAAACACTTTTATCCAACAAAATGTAGGGGACACTGACAAACACAAACAAACAACACACGGAATTACCGGAATGACTTCATTTTTTTTTTTTTTTTTTGGTAAATTTTCCCTGTTACGGGACGGCAAAGGGATCTAGCCCATACAGCCAAGTCTTCAGTTTTATCTTCTTTCTTGATTTTTGCATTAAAATGTGGATGCCACACTTTTTAATGCATCTAAGGAGTGCTTGGCGAGAAATGCATGGTACAGACCTCATGCATGATGGTGACTGATGAGAATTGTATAGTGGGATTTCCAACCACTATACAATTCTCAATGCCACATACACAAAACCTTTATTTCAATGATTCCTCATAACTGTTCGTCAACACGGATGCTTATGCAACAAAACGACACCACTTTCACTGCACAAAATCCACTCCGAAGTAATTTTGAATTATCGAAATAAAGATCGACATCCAGACGCCATGATTTCCCGCCAAACACTCGGAATGACTTCAATCACTGACAGTGACAGCTTGGCTTGATTTTATTTGACTTGTTTAATTTTTTTTGCTCTAAAGAGCATAATAATTAATTTTCATGAAGCAAAAGTATTAAAAAAACGTGTCTCTGTACAATGGCGTATCAATAGTAGTTGAATGGTAAAAGTACCATCACGACGTTATTGATAGAAATGTCAAACTGTCTAAATAAATAGCAGAATACGTTACTATGAAGCCACTGACAAGACATCGGCCACTAACTTAGAGTAGAATACCAAATGATTCAATAACGGTGGAGTAGTAATTCAGTGGTAAGCCATTGGAACGTTATTGATTAAGAGAATACGAAATGAAAGAAATTGTACCATTAAGACACTACTGTTATTATATTGCGATAGTTTTAAATTAGCAGACTTGAGGCCCTGTTGTAGCCATAATACCGCCAATATTACAGACGAAGAATATAAAAACCACGTAACCAAAAAAGATCGCGCTAGAAAAGAAAAAGATATGGATTAAAATCCACGCTCAATCTGGGGTATGTTGTGTTTACGCAAGATGTTGAATCCGTTAAATTGGCTCCCTATTTGCCGGGAAGTGCTATCTATTATAAAACCAAGCTATGCGTCCATAACTTTACATTATATAATCTTGCAACCAAAGAAGTGATTTGCTATTGGTTTGACGAATCTAATAGTACGCTTGAGGCCTCAGTCTTCGCTTCCTGTTTAATTGAACACCTGAAAATTACTTTGACAAAAAAAAATCTGACGGATGTTGTGCTCAAAATCGTAATTCTAGTTTAAGCAATGCCTTGTTACGCCTGTCCATTGAGAAGAATATAGTAATTACACAAAAGTACCTCGAGAAAGGCCAGACTCATATGGAATGCGATTCGGTACATAGCGCCATAGAGTGTAAACTTAAAGGAAAGGAAATTTACCTACCAAATCAATACGTGGCCATTACGAAATCAGCCAGAAAATATCCTATGCTATACGAAGCACGTCTCTTGGAATACTCGTTCTTTACAGATTTTTCCAAAGATTTGGTCTATAAAACCATACTTCCTGGTAAAAAGTAAATGATCCAGTGGTCACAGATTTACGTGTCCTAGAATATAGACCTAATGGCACAATTTGGTACAAAGTTAACTTTGATGATGAGTTAAAACCATTATCAACCACATCGACCTTCAAAAGTTGATCCCTTAAAAGAATTAGAGAATATTTAATTCCAGACTACCAATTTCTAAGAGAAAATATCAGAACTTGCAAGACCTTAAAACCGTTTTACCATCTAGCTCTCACTCATTTTACGATGAGTTGCCCTATATTACATAAAAAATAATAAAATGGTCCATAAAATGGTGCCTATATACCTAGTTAAGTATAAAGTTTAAAAAGTACCTATAATATTTCTAAAATTTCATGAATAGTTCATTAAGGTTGAGCTCAAAAATGTGATTGTTAAGAACCTAAGTCAAACAAAAAAGCTTTATGTTCCTAGTAGATAAGTTAAATACCATGTTACTAATTAAAATGCGGTGCGGGCGTGTTGAATGTAGAGGAGCGCATCCCGTATCCATTGAAATAGTTGCAGTACTGCGTAGCATAAGACGTTCGCGAACATAGTGGATACCCAGCTTTATATGTGTTACGAACTGTTTTTGCTTATGCATGTTGTCTATTTATATAATTTAACAATGCCACGTCATTATAAAATAAATCAAGTCTTAGAATGGGAATTACGTTTTATAATGGAAAAAGAACAGTTCGAACAATTTTTACGCGTACAGCAAGCCCAACAGGAACAAATGTTGCAAATATTAAAGTTATTGGCATCATCGAGTACATTATCGGCCAATAGAACTGATGAACAACAACCCACGACATCGAGTGTGACGAGCACCCCGTGCAAAAAAATGACTATCTTCAACAACTTTAACATGGATAAATTCAACCCAGACCACAGTAAGGTAGAAGATTTTATAGATTATTTTGAAAACAAATGTAAAATATATGACATTAACGATGACTTACAAAAGGATCTTATACTTAATTGCCTTACGCCTGAAAGTTTCAGAGAAGTAAAAATAGCCTTAACGCCAACATTTGATACATGCAGTTACAGAGATATAAGACAGAAACTTTTAGACCTACATACAATAAAAAAGACGAGATACAGAATTTTGGACTTGCGTTAGAGACAGCGATGAATCAATGGAGCAATACGCTAATAAGTTAAAAAACCTAAGTAGAGATTGCGGGTACAGTAATGAACTTTTAGAACGCCAACTCAGAGACCGTTTTGCAACAGGACTGAACCACCCCGAACTTGAAACGGACCTTAAACAAATGTGGCCTGACTTACAGCAAACCCTTGAAGGAGGCACCAATGAAGTAACATTTGCATAATTTTTTGCAGTCCAGAGAACAGGCTGAACATGATACACCCTCGTCAAGCGTCAACAGAGTCAAAAATAAGACCGCACCTTTTATCTCGACACAACGCAAAACAAACTCGCCACGTAAAATATATTTCGATCAATACCTTCGTTGTGGTAACCGTGACAAACATGACCTAGTGAACTGGCCTGCTAAGAGGAATGACTGTAAAGAATGCAACACTCAGAAACACTATGAATCTTGTTGCATAAAGTCGGGGAATGCTTGTATCGCATAAACACGGAAATATAATACGAAAAAGAATAGACTTCAAAATCAGTCTTCATCTTGTAACTTAACTGAAAGTGAGGAAAGCGAAGAAGGCGAACCTATTTACAGCATCTCTCGAAAAGGTATAAAAGAATGTAAGCAAATCGATGTACTTATTAACGGCACAAAATGTACAATGGATTGGGACTCAGGTTCTACGTATTCAATAATAAATACAAAATTTTGTCGGAAAATCGGATCACCAGCTTTGACCAGCACACCGAAACTTAAAGCGTATTGTAACAACAAACTTAAAACAAAGGGACTTACTGACGTAACCGTTGTCTTAGAAGGTGATGAGAAAATATTGCCAGTAATTGTAATTAAGAATGCTAACCCGATGCTCTTTGGATTACAGTGGAGCGAAATGTTTGGAATGGAATTCCCTAAGCCTGTGTACTCTATCAAACATAGTACGTATAGGACAAACACACTCAAACAAATACTAAATAAGCATAAACTGTTGTTCGACGGAAAATTAGGGAAAGTTAAAAATTACCAAGTTAATATTCACATCAAACAAGGAGCGGAAGCTATACACTTAACAGCAAGGCCTATAAAGTTTAGCATGAAGAAGAATATCGAACTGGAATTGGATCGCTTAGTGTCAGAGGGTATAATATGTAAGATTGATCCTAACGTTACTCCGGTGGAGTGAGCTACGCCTACTGTCAATGTTGTCAAACCAAATGGACAGATTCGAATCTGCGGTGATTACAGAAGCACGGTCAACTCGGTTCTTGTCAAACACTTACACCCAGTGCCTATTTTCGACCAGTTAAGGCAGAACCTAGCAAATGGCAAACTGTATTCAAAAATCGACCTTAAGGACGCTTACTTACAATTTGAAATAGCCCCGGACTCAAAAAAGTATTTAACACTGGCCACACCATCAATCTTTCAGCACTATCTCGATCGGTTACTTGGTGACATAAATGTAGCTGTCTATTTCGATGACATTGCCGTAACGGGTAAAGATATGGCTGATCACCTTGCTACGCTGAACTCCGTCTTCGATCGACTTGAAAATGCGGGTCTAAAAGTCAATTAAGTATTGAATACCTAGGACACGTCATTAGTAAAGAAGGCATACGGCCAACGCAATCGAAGATGGAAGCTATTAGAAAAGCTGCAGAACCTACGAATACGAAAGAACCGAGAGCTTTCCTTGTTTTGGTTAATTTTTACGAACGTTTTATTCCTAATTTCCATGTCCTTTGTGCGGACCTGCACGAACTTACTGGTAATAGGCACCCATGGCGCTGGACTGAGCGAAAGAAAAAAGCTTTTGAAACCACTAAATCTTGTATCGCAGATTCAAAACCATTGATAGCATTCGATGAATACCGGCCGCTGTTCTTAGTCTGTGATGCCTCAGAAAAAGGCTTGGGGGCAGTGTTGGATGGGCTTTATTGATTGGAAGCTATGATTATGATATGGTTTACACAAAAGGACAGAATAATATTTTAGCGGATTGTCTTTCAAGATTACCAGATAGCAATGGAAAACCGTCAACTGTAGAATGCGCTGTTCATAGAGTTACCTCGCAAGCGTTAGATATGGGAATAGCTGAGTTTAATTTATCAAAAAACCTTACAAGTATGACTGCAAGTGATCCTATATTGTCAAAAGTAATGGTTTGTATAAAAACAGGTTGGCGAGAGTTACAATATGGTAATGACCTCAAGCACTTTTATCGAAAGAGAGATGAACTTTCAGTAGAAGGTGACGTCCTTATGTGGCAAGGTAGAATGATTATTCCAGAGAAGTTACGACAGTATATTTAATATTTACACCACGGCCATCCAGGAATCTCTGCAATGAAAGCTCTTGCTCGTTTTTATGTTTGGTGACCAGCACTCGAGGAGGATATCGAAACATATGTTAAGAGGTGTTACCGGTGTCAGCAGAACCGTCCATGTAATCCAGAACTGCCAATATTTTCGTGGTCGGTACCTGAACAAGTTTGGGAGAGAATTCACCTTGACTTCGCAGGGCCGTTTAAAGGGACGTATTGGCCTTGTCCAAATCGTCCTGTGTGATGCATTGTCCAAATGGATTGAGGTTAGACCTATGAAGCAGACGATGACTAGGCATTTGTGTGCCGTGCTTGATGATATATTCTGCGTCTTCGGAGTCCCGGAGTCAAATGATCGTATCAGATATCGGTCCGCAATTCACGTCTGCTGATTTTAAAACGTACTGTAAAGATCAAGGGATTGTCCACATTAGATCATCTCCGTATCATCCCCGGATGAACCCTAACCGAACCCGTCCGTACGCGTTTGGACCGAGCGCCACGTTTCAAAGTCGCTCCGACTTCAAAAATTCATAAAAGTGGTAAAAGTGCATAGAAACATCAAGTGCAATACATCAAAAGATCGGGCTTGACGAGACCTACCCGAAAGTGAAAGAATTGTGAAAATCGGTGAAGAAGGACCAAAGTTACAGTGGAAAAAGTGATATTTTAGTAAACAAGTGCGTGCGCCACCCCAGGGAGATCGACGACCCAGGGATTTTTTCATAAATCCAGGTCTGTCTCACCACAAGCAACATCCCAAAATTTTTTTGGAATTTTCCCGCCAAGGATCGGCTGTCTGGAAGACTTTTTTCATCTGCCACGTCACACTGGTAGAGGGAAGGAGACCCTTTTCCGGGACGGACGAGGTGCCGGGAGAAAGAGGACCGCGCCAGCAGCACAAATCAGTAATTAGTTTTTAAAAATACACAAAAACCGATTTTTTATAAGCATTTAAACAAGTGGGAAAATTGCGAAACTTTGAACCCCCATAGCGGTCAAAAACGATCTGTGACCCTATTGCGCGCGGGGATCATTAAATCCGCCTACTCCCCCTATACGGTGTCCCAAAGTTTCAAAATTTTCACATCAATAATCTAGGAGATATCAAATAATTTACAAAAGAGGCATCTGTAAAAACTTGGGGTGCAAAAATAAGGGTGAAGGAGCATCCCTAGCCCAAAAATAAACTCAGATTTGGCTCTGACTTTTGTATTTATTATTTCTGTCACACATATTTATTGTTGTATTTAATACATATAATTTACGTTTTTTAGTTCCATTCTATTTTTGTTTATTTCCATGTATGACCATCTTATTATGTATAACTAATACTGTCTTACCCTGTTAAACTAGTTTATTTACTGATAACAAATTGTGTGTTAATCCAAGTACAATTAATTGCCTATATACTTAATGGAGATATATTATGTATAAATGACTTTTAATACACGTTTTTGCTTTCTTTTAAATGCACACCATTAGCGATTTTAAGTGTAATTTCATTATTTAAATTTTTTATATCCATATGTATTTCATATATCCTTCCCTAGCGAAATGATGCGATAGTCCTGAGTCGATTATAAACTCTATAACGTTTGTCCTATGTTTCCTTCGATTTAAATTCATACTATATGCCACAAATGATTCTTAATTTGTCATCATGTTACTGAAAGACGTACCGCTTTTTATTTGTCTCTCTCTACCTCTTCACATTGTTCTTTGTGAACCTGTAAACATATTATTCTTATTATGAACGCCTTGTGGCCTTTCTTGCCACATTTATAACAAGTGTAAAATGCGCTATCTGTTTCAACATGTTGACCTTTTTCATTAATTTTTGATTGAGCATCAAGCAGTTTAGACTATATATAAATGACATAACTTGTCGCTTTTTTTCTAAAGTACAACCGGCCGTTTCCAACTCTGATAATATTAAATTTTAACAAAAATCTTGTAAACTTTCGCCTGGATTGTATTTTAAAGGTAAAAATCTTTTTCAAAAAAATAACTGATTGAATACGCTTTTTCGTTCAAATATTTTTTTAACACATGTGTACGTACGGACGGCTTTGGATGGATTTATTTTTGCAATCACTATTTATTGCACTTCGCCACTTTTTTCTACTACTTTCATTGTGATCAACCACGCTTTGCTTTGAAGCGTCGCTGACGTGAAGCGTCGGTGGCGTAGTGCGTAAGAGTGTTGTCTTCCACTCGGGGTTAGAACCAATGTGTTTTAAAATTTTTAATTCATCGTGAGGAAACCTGCACACACCTATGAAGAAATTCTTAGGTTGTGTGTGAAGTCGACCAACCTGCACTTGGCCAGCGTTGTTGACTAAGGCCTAATCGACCCTAATGTGTGGTAGGCTCGAGACATAATATGAGCTATTGATGATGACGCTTTGCTTTTAGTAAGTATTTATGTAACTAAACGTACAAAAATTCTTCTTCATAATTTTATTTATTTATTTTTCACACTTCACATTATAACACAATTATTGCTTGTAGACAAAAGAGAAAACGAACCATAGAGTATAAATAAAAGGGTGAATCTATTATTTTTTTTATGTAGGCAAAGGTAAATAGTCATAGATCCTATTCCTAACAAGAGCTTCATAGGTACCGAAAGCTTTGAAGTAGAAGGCTCCTTTTTAGACATGAGTGGACGTAACTTAAACATTGTTGCTAGGGTCTTCGTCTTTGTCATCATGTTCCACTGACCCAATATTTTTTTAAATTTAATTTGACTTACTTGTTGTTGCCATATCGCTAAGTAATGGAATTATATATATCCATGGTAGTGAAATTAAAATGCTAAAATTGTTAATAATCATTGCACCAAAACGCACAAACACTATTTCACTATCACACAACGCAATATGGCGAATATGGGGTGTCGTTGTGGACGCGTAGGCAGACGCGACGGCTGCGATGTTAGCGAACTAAAATATTTTTGCACATGTGGCAAGTGTATTTCCAGCACATGAAGTGCACTTCCAGCTTCACTGTCTGGCAGTGTTGCCATCTCTGATATCCAACAGGTGGTAGATTTTACAAAATTACGGTGAAATTTAATATTTGAAATACGGTGAAATTACCTTGCATATAGTAAAATTATGATATCCCATTGATACTAATATTATGAATACACGTCAAGTATTATCTTGACGTGTGGCGCTAGGCTGCCTACCACGCAAGACACTTGGCGTGAGGGTATGTATGATATGATTTTGTGCTAATATGTCTTACAAATTAATTAATAAATAAAAAAAAATAGACAAATATTGTTTTTATCAGAATCTGATAAAGAAATTAATTCCAAATTTTTGTACAGTCAACAGCACGTCGGGCTATACAAAACTGTCAAATTTCTCCAAACAATTTTCAACCTAAGACTATTCAATATAAAGTGCATAATCGATTGGGAAAATTTGACAGTTTGTGGTAACCCAACGTGCTGTTGTCTGTACATATCGACATTATGTCGTTCATACATAGAATTAGAAGGTTTAAAATCCACACAATTTTTTGCTTGTCGTTGTATCGCTTGTTGCGTCAAAATATCCTCCGAGGGAGTTGTTCAGGGAATCCATGATATTAAAGACGTGTGCTCTGTGTTGCAATTGGAATAACAAAAAAATACCCAAGTGCAAAAAATTAAAAATGGTTTTTATTTTTATTTTTTGGACTAGGGCAGGGGTTCCCAAACTTATTAGTGCTGTGACTCCCTTGGGTCTTGGCTATTGTTTTACGACGCCCCTCAACGTAGTCGACAAAAATACTAACGAATTTTTGTAGGTAGGTACTACTCTAGCAACAGGCAATCAGGAAAACAGGCAATCACAAAAAACATTTTTTATTTAATGGTAACATAGAAAAAACATGAATAATAATAAAAAGAGATATTTATAAACTGGCTGGCTCCTAATGAGATGGATGTGCTTGTTTTTCTGAGCATAGTTTTTGAAAACGGGGCTCCAGTTTGGAAATGGCCAGTCTCATTTCTTTCTCTACGTCTATTTTAGATCTGTACTTGTTCTTTATTACTGCAACTGCAGAAAAACCTGTTTCACACAAGTATGAAGTCGCAAATGGTAATAAAACCTTTAAAGCTGCAGTTCTGATGGCATGATATTCTTGAGATACTGAGCTCCAGAATTCAAACAGTTTATCTTTGGCGTATTCAAGCTTTAGGTTGGAATCACAGGACAATTCTATCAATTGTTCTTCTTCCTCTGTTGAAAGTGTCGATGGTGTGGGTGACTGGAAAGGGTTTCTGACCCAGTCGTATTGCTGCAGATTATCGGGAAAATATTTTTGAAAGTGTTCGTTTAATAAAAGCAAGTGCTGTGTAAAGATTGATTTTAAAGTAGGGTCAATGATTTTTATCGATTTTTCTTGTAGAATACTTTCTAAAGCAGGGAAACAGTCAATTACTTGATCTTCTAATTTTCGTTTCCAAAAAAGCAACTTTTTCTGAAACCCAGTAATTTTATCTGCCAATTGCAAGATATGGGTATTGTTTCCCTGCAAAGACTTATTAAGATCATTTGATTTGTTAAATATGTCACAGAGATATGCCAATTTTATAATAAAATCTGTATTATTAAAATTTTGCGCATTTTCATGTGATTCTCTCTGTAAATACGTGTAAACCTCATTTCTTAATTCATACACACGTGCGAGAACGTTACCTCTGGACAACCATCGAGAGTTGCAATAATAAATTAAAGTAGTATGCTCGGCACCCAGTTCTTCACAAAGTTTATGGAAAAGTCTTGCCTTCACTGGTCGAGTTTTAATGTAGTTCACCACTTTAATAATGCAATCCAACACATTACTTAATTCAGGGGTAATGCCGCTAAGGCCTCCCTATGTATGACACAATGTGTCCATTTTACATTTTTTGCGTTGGTTCTGAAAAGTATGGAGGATTACAAGCTCTAATAGCTTGTAATCCTCCATACTTTTCAGACATCGCTCGGGCACCATCGGTACACACACCCACACAGTTTTCCCAGCTTATATTATTTTCGGTCATATATGAGTCCAAAATGTGAAATAAATCAGCAGCTTTACCACCTTCACATATTTTTTTTGCAGAACAACAAATCCTCACACAGATTATTTTCTTGTATGTACACGTAACATATCAATTGAGCATCGTCATTACTATCTGTCGCCTCATCTAGTTGAATGGCGAATAAACCTGAAAGTTTCCCAACAATTTGCTCGTTAATGTCTTCTGCCATGTCGTATATACGGCGACTAATCGTATTGTTTGACAGAGGAATATTTTTTAGTTCTTTAGCTGCCGATTCTCCAAGCATCACTGATACCATATCAACCGCTGCAGGTAAAATCAGTTAGTCAGCAATCGTGTGTGGTTTCTTACATTTGGCGATACGGTGAGCTACCATGTAGGAGGCGAGCAATGCTTTTGGAGGAACTGTTGCTCTTGAAACCAAAGACATGGACTGCTGTTTCAATTCTCGCAGTTTTCTTACAAAAAACTCTCTCGGATTACCTTGTAAATCACTGTAAACTAATTCCAAATGCCGCTTTAGTGTGTTAGGAAGCGTACTTTCAACTGCCAACACTTTGTAACAAACAACATATTGAGGAAGTTCTACATCTTCTTTAGTAATGCAAGTAAATCCGAAATCCAAATATTCGTCGTCATATTTTCTATATTTCTTTCGTTTACCTCCAGTAACATTACTGCTCTCGCCTGACTCTTCATTTCGTTTTCTATTTTTTTGGTCGAGGAGGATACTGAAAATTATATGAGACATGAATTCGACTTTTGCATTCAAACAGTATGGAGGACAGTCGAAATTTCTATATAATAAGATTAATAAAAATATCAACATCTACCCTTTAAATTACTATCAATGCAAGGAAACCCTCATACACTGGTTAAAGACTTGATTATTCTCAAACAGAAAATCTACTTAAAGCGCTAAAATAATATATCTACTTAAGTCACACACACACAAACACACACTTACACAGACTCATACACACTCACCCACACAGACAAATTTAATTTTATATTCTGTATTGCTTTGATTTGTTTCTTTTTTTTGTATTTTGTTAGATATTTCATTTAAGTACCTTGGTGATAATACGAACTGGAAGAGCGGTGACTTCCTCATACAGGTATCTTTATACTTACTAGGAATGTCACCACAACATTGTTAATACCTGGTTTTATGATGAAATAAAATATTTTTGATTTTTTTGATTAAAAGCATTTATTGTTACTTACGCGGTTTTTACTACTTTGAAATTAAATGGTTTTCTGATTCTTTCAGAATTTCACCGTAAGGGGGATGTCTGCCAACACAGAATCACTGCAGGACTTAATCAAACGACAGGAAAAGTTGCTTATGAGAAAGAAATTAATTTTAAGCAGACAAACACAACCAGGTACAAGCAATGACTCTGATGTTTTTCCTGGACCTTCGACCTCAGGTGCCTATCAGACAGTTCCACTTAACTCCATCACCACGACAACTTGCGAAGGTACTATTGAACAAGATTTTTGCGACTTTGTATCCGACGATTTAGTAGTTCACCCTGATTTTGTGCTACCAACTGATGAGCTTTTTGTTAACATTCGGTCTCCAACAGTGCTGTCTCCTGTCATAGAACAGCCTCTTCTTCAATTAGAAGATATCGAAAATTTTCCTGAAAGATCTATTGAAGAGGAAGAAACGTCAACAAGGAAACGAAAAAGAATAGCGGACAAAGATTCATGGAAAAGAGAAGGTAATAAAAGACAAAGAATGTTGGGGAAGAAGTACTTGGGTTTTAGAAAGATTGATGAGAAATATGTGCAAGACATTGCCAAACCGGAAAGAAAACTAGAGATGCCATGTTCTTCTTAACGCTGTATTTTGAGCAAAGTTTTTTCTTGCGACATTTTTACTGATGAAATGAGGAAGAAAATATTTGATGAATTTTGGGCAATGACATGGAAGGAAAAAAACTGTATGTTTTGACCCTGATTGACACCCAAGAAACCCAACGAAAGACTAAGGGATCCGGCAGTAGTAGACATAGTGAGAGCAAGGTTTACCATTTAAAAGCAGACAATAAGAAAAGTACGTGTGTGCCAATTTATGTTTTTGGGCACTCTCGGAATCAAGGAATGGACTTGCAGATATTGGTTGGGCGAAAGAGAAAGAGAAAAAAAAGTATGCTCAAGAAGCTTCAGCTCAGTCCGATAGACAAACTAACAAAAAACTATCTGTTTGGAATTTCCTTCAACAAATTCCAAAACTTCCTTCGCATTATTGCATGATATCGAGCCAAAAATTGTATTTAGAACCCATTATTCAATCTAAGGCCTATCTATACCGTTTGTATGTTAAGCGTGCATATTCTATCTCCTCTCCAGTAGCAGGTCGAAAATTTTTTGAGGATTTGCTATTTGAACAAAACATTGCCATTTTCAAGCCAAAGAAGGACGAGTGTGACACTTGTTGTGCTCATAAGTCCGGTAATCTAAGTGATAAAGAACACAAAATACACCTGTCTCTCAAACAGCAGCTCGCGAAGAGAAGAATAAGGACAAAGAGGCAGCGATCAAAGGAGAAGTTCACGTAGTAACTGCTGACTTGCAAGCCGTAATGTTGTGCCCATCTTTAAATGCCAGTGCACTTTACTTCAAAACTAAGCTTTGTGTACATAACTTCACTGTTTACAATCTCAGTAACCACCAAGCAACGTGCTACTGGTTTGATGAAAATGTTACAGATTTAAGAGCCACCACGTATGCCTCATTCTTTGTTGACCACATTACGAAATTAGTTGAAAAATGACCCTAAAGAAGTAATAATATACACAGATGGTTGCACAGCTCAGAACCGTAATAATGTGGTTTCAAATGCTCTTTTGCGCCTGGCCGTTAAATATAATTTAACTATCACCCAGAAGTTTTTAGAAAAGGGTCACACACAAATGGAGGTAGACTCAGTGCATTCCGTCATACACAGCACGCTAAAAAAGATTTTAAAAACTTTTGGAAAAGTACGAAAAAAATAAATCCTAGTCCAACCTCTCCTGTAAGTATTGACGGAATAGCTGAGCCCAAAAATATTGCAAATATGTTTAAGAATTTTTTTCGGGTGGATTCTTCCACACAGACCTGTAACTTGCGAGTGCCTTCGGCTGGGTCCGTCGAGTCATGTGCTACACCTACAAAATTTACTGTTAGAGACGTTGATACTGTAATCAAAAACATGCACAAGGGTAAATCGCCAGGGCACGACGGACTTAGTATCGAGCACCTGCAACATGCTGGTAGCCACTTACCGAGAATATTATGTTTTACACATTTTGTATACGTCATGCATACCTTCCGGAGGGATGCATGAGGACGGTGGTTGTGCCAGTGATCAAAAATAAAACTGGAGACTCTTCGAACAAGAGCAACTACAGGCCCATTTCGCTAGCGACAGCCGTTGCGAAAGTTTTTGACGGTTTACTTAATCGATCTTTAAGCGATCATGTAAAAATAAATGACGCCCAATTCGGTTTCAGACCTGGGCTTTCAACGGAGATGGCAATACTGTGTCTAAAACAAACTATTCGGTATTATACTGACCGAAAGACACCAGTATATGCTTGTTTTTTAGACCTGTCGAAGGCGTTCGATATGGTTTCCTACGAGTTGCTGTGGTACAAAATGAGAAAGCAGACTACTTTACCATATGACGTAGTTAACATTTTTGATTACTGGTACAAAAACCGAAAGAATGTTGTGCGTTGGGCTGGGGCAACATCTGAGGAGTATGGGCTTGATTGTGGGGTGAGGCAAGGAGGACTTACTTCCCCTCACCTCTTTAATTTATACATAAACGAGCTTATTGACGAGCTAAGTGGCGAGAGTGTTGGCTGCTCCATAGATGGGAAAATGATGAATAATCTTAGTTATGCAGACGACATGGTGCTGTTGGCTCCCTCATTAAGTGCTATAAGAAAACTCCTCAAGAAATGTGAGTGTTATGCTGCAGACCACGGATTGAAATACAATGCAAATAAGAGCGAACTGTTAGTTTTTCAACCGCGGGAACATAGGATCGTCTCGGTACCTCCGGTTTATCTCGCTGGTGTTGAACTTAGGAGAGTGTCGCATTTCAAATATCTAGGTCACTGGGTGTCTGAAGATCTATCTGATCAAGAGGATATCGAGAGGGAGCGCCGATCGTTGGCCGTCAGAAGCAATATGTTGGCCCGTAGATTTGCAAAGTGCACAGAACCCGTTAAGATCTTACTCTTTAAAGCTTTTTGCCAGTCATTTTATGCATGCAGTCTATGGGTAAACTATACGCAGAAGACGATCAACGTGTTGCGCGTTCAGTATAATAACGCGTTTAGGGTGCTGTTGGGGCTGCCGCGGTGGTGCGGTGCATCAGGTATGTTCACAGAAGCTCATGTAGATGGTTTTCACGCCATTATTAGAAAAAGAGCAGCCTCCCTGCTGAGTCGTCTCCGATGCAGCACCAACAGTAACCTTCTCGTTATGGCCGGTCGCGTGGATAGTCCATTTGTGCGGGCTTGTATAGGGTTACATTGTTCTCAGGCGTAGGTACACCGTAATTAAAAGTATTGGTAAATTGGCATGTGTTTCTGTTCGTTCAATTTTGTTTGTATATGATTATTTTATTTTATTCTGTTGACATTATTACCTATATAATTTTATTAAAGACATTTATATTATTATTTGACATATTATTTTATGGACAATTCATAAAATTAGTTTAAAGTACTTACATATTACTATTTTATAAATTTAATGACATGACATTTTGAAATTTAATATAATCTAATGTTTTCTTTTGAATCGAATGTATTTCTGTGTACTCGTAGACTTAGGCCCACTTGCGTCTACCAGAGTTAGACCAGAGTTACTCATTTAACCCGGAGTTAGTAACTAACTCCGGGTTAAATCGATAACTTATCTTGCGTCATTACGAGTTACATGTTAACACCGGGTTAAAAGTGTAAATATTTAACCCGGCCGTTTTGGCGGGTTAAATCCTTAACTCTGGCTGTTGAAGTTTGAAACTTGCCATTTTTTATACTAATTGTCGTGAAAAACAATATTACTAGGTATGTAATTATTGCGAATTTATAAAATTCTCTTCAATATCATGCAATCTTCAATGGAAGTGGATAATGATTTATTTTCTGATCACGACGAGGAAATTGTTGAATACATTAGCACTGACTTTTTCAACAGAAGAGTGGATGTTAGAAAAGATCATTTTGACTTGATGAGAGACAACGATTTTCACAGAAGATTTAGATTATCTAAACGAGTAGTCCTAATTTTACTTAACAAAATAAAACATAAACTAGAATACAGTCATAATAACAATAGGTAAGTAGAAATAAATGTCTGACCCATACATACCTACCATAATTTTTATATTTCATTTAAATTTTTATTTTATGTAGAGGATTACTAGTTCAATAACATTTATTTTCTACACAGATCTGAGGCAGTATCTGCAATGAATCAGTTGCTTTGTGCCCTACGTTTTTATGCTACTGGCAGTCAGTTAATTACATGTGGAGACTTCATAGGTATTCATGAATCCACTGCATGCAGAATAGTGCACAAAGTAACAGACGCTATAGCTCGCTTATATTCAGAGTACATTCGCATGCCAGTTTCCATAGAAGAACAAAGAAGGACTGCAGTTGATTTTTATCAAATTGCTAGGTTTCCAAGAGTGATTGGCGCTATAGACTGCACACATGTTCGTATAAAGTCACCAGGAGGAGATCATGCAGAAATATATAGAAACAGAAAAGGTTATTTTTCAATTAATGTCCAAGCAATATGTTCAGCGGCATTAGTTTTTAATGATGTGGTTGCAAGATGGCATGGTTCTGCTCATGACTCTCATATTTGGGACAATAGTAATCAGAGAAGACATTTCTTACAAGGTGTTTATGGAAGATATTTGTTAGTTGGAGATAGTGGGTATGCCCAAACATCTTTTATGATGACACCGTTAGCTTCGGTTAATACCCAAAGCCAATCTCTTTATAATGAGTCCCAAATTAGGACCAGAAATGTCATCGAGCGGGCATTTGGTATTTGGAAACGTAGATTTCCTATATTATCAAGAGGAATACAAGTACATTTGAGTAGGATACCTGGTATAATTATTGCCACCAGTATTCTCCATAACCTTGCACAAGAAAATGAGGATCCGGAACCATTATTGGATCCTGAGTACCCTCCATTATTAAATGATCACAGTAGTGATCAAAATACTATACAAAATAATAATACACCAGGTTCTCGTGCTCGTGAGGTTCTCATAGATCAGTATTTTGGTCAAATGTAAATATTGTGGAATTGTTTTGCAAAAATTTCTACCACAAAATACTAAAAGTTTTTATAGTTTATGTGTATATTAAATGTGATTATAATTTGTTGTTCTAAAGCTTAATTATAAAGTTTTGAATTAGATGGGTGCTAAAAAAATGTTAAAAATAAAAATGTTTCATTATGCATCTAAATATGTTTTATTTTAAAAGTTACAAAGTTTTAATTAAAATATCTTCTCTCTCACTCAACAACACCATAGTAGAAACCATTTCTATATTAAAAATATCACAAAAATGTACTAGTGTGCTTATATTAATTACAAAAAACAACATTTATAGTTTAGCTTTTTTAATTAGTCCTTTTTTGTACCCATAACATTCTCTATTTCTTGTTTCCTGAGGAACTCATTATGCCCAATTTTTTTTTTAAGCTCCTCTAACTCTAATGACCGGACCTTTCTGTTGTGAGCAAATGTTTCTTCTTGTTCAGCCAACTGTCCTGACAGTAACTGTGTTTGCATTTTCATCTGTTTTAATTTTTCATCTTCAATCTCAATTTGCCTTGAGATTAAATCTTTTTGTGATGTAACTAAAGTAAGTTTTTCTTGAGCCAAATATTTAAATTTTTCACCAACACTTTCTTTTCCTGAATTCTTTACTTTATTCGAAGCTGAAATTTAATTATAAATATTTAATATCAAAGGTAAAAAGCTGAAAACTGAGCTCAGTAGAGTGTCATAGGAGGAACTCAAATTTTTTTAACAAATTATGGTTGCTTATATTATTTATTTAAGATCATGTAGTGTGAAAGTTATTTATATGTATTTGTATGTTATCTAGTATCTTTGAAACAAGGTTGTAAACTTGTAATGATCCTTAATTTAGTATGAATGTGGAAATCGGTATTTGAGTATTCAAATATATATGTATATAAACAACCAATATATTACAAACTACACTTTGAATTTAACAAAATACCTACACTTACTGGTTAGCTTTGAATGAGGTTTCCGTTTCAAGTTAGATCTATTATTGGTGAATAAAGCAGAGTCTTCTTCGGAGTCGTTTTTCTTATGTCCATCTATATTTGATGCCTCTACTGATGTAGTACCCTGAGATGCCATCAATGTGCTATCTCCGTCATAAATGGTATATAAACCATCCATGGTAGGTCCCGCCAAACAACTCACTTTTTCCAATATGGGATCAGTTTTAGGGGGGTTGGAGGGTCCACCACCTGTTGAATATAAATTAAAATCATAAAATAGCAATATTAATAATAATAATACATATATTTCCACACTCGCACCCATTATCAAGCCCAAAGTAAGTATTAATAAGAACTAATAAATAATATACACTATCTTATTATTTGTTAAAACAATTGTATTGATGTGTTAGTTTTCAAGATTTTGTAGTAGACCATACCTGTGCCCATTACATGTTTTTTTAAATCGTTTTCCTGCTTCTTGGCATCTTTTTTCAATGACTCAAATGTCTTGTGGCATGTCTCTTGTGACACACCAACAGAGTCTGATATTATTTCCCAATTCTCACCATGTTGTTCAATATTTTGTATTAGAACTTCCTTGTCCACTGTAATAAAATGTATTGTGTTAAATAAGAGAAAAATACTTCTGAAGAAATGAAATACATAAACTATTATCAACTATTGACAATCTTTTCATTACAAATTGGCGAATTACGTACCGGGAATTAACATTTTCGAGGCAGAAAGTTGTTTCTTTGCTTTCTTTTTTAGGTTTTTATAACATTGTTGTAGACTCTCCAGTGTTCTGGAGAACGTAGTTGTAAGAGAATTATATTCTTCAACCACCTTAAGCCATGCTTGATGTTTTTCTTGAAGGCTTGCTCCATCAGTTTTCTTATTTTCAATTATACTCTTGTATTTCTCCAATACCTCGCACAATAAAAGACTTTCGTTGTGAGTAAAATTCGGTGCCCTCAGACGAGACTTTTTATCGCATTCCATTTTAAATTATATTGAGATTGTAAGGAAAATAATTTTAATCCGAATCTAAAGTCGCAATATTAGCAAATAAAATTGTATTGACAGATAGAGAATTACAGACAGTACGTAAACAATACGACTAAAAATATTGTCCTGCCATTGAAAAAAATAACTGAGACAAATACAGTAAAATGTAGGAGTGCGAGCGTGATGGATATATAATTTTATTTATCATTCAGTCTTTTAAATTTTTCTGGGTTGTAAAAGAATGAACCAAATAACAAGTTTCGCTCTGTGGTTTTTGTGAATGTTGGCAGTCCTGCCAGAGTTAGCAAACCCGGGGTTTGTTTTCGTTGATGCAAGACAAATATCGAGTTATTGAGTTAACCACTTAACACAGAGTTAGTAAACTCTTTATTTATACATTTAACCCGCAGACTCGTGCAAGTGGGCCTTACTGGCACAAAATAGAGTAGTTAAAACAGGATCTGTAGTAGTAATTGCTAACAATACTAATTTTTAATTTTAAGTGAAAATTGTTACTAACTGTTGGGGATTACATCAGCTGGGGTGGTAGTCGAAATGAAGACCTTTATTTTCCTTCGTTTAACGTATTTAATTTTCGTTTAAAAAATCGTTACAATTTAAAAATATATTGGAATGAGTGCTCGAGTCGAGAGATATATAGCGAATGAATGCGAGCGATGTCCGCCTTGACGTCAGCGTGCACGTCACCGGCCCGCGGTCCGCATCGCGCCAGGGGAGCCTGCTACGGTCCTTAACATGCCCCCGGCCTTGGAAGCACCAGGTTCCAAACCATGCTCCCTCTCGTCTTGTTCGTCAGGTCACTGCAGTAGCGGGCAGACTTTAGAGAAAGATCGCCGGATGATCCCAGAAGCTGTGCGTATATCTGCTACTCGGTTGACGCCGTCCTTCCCTGGAATCACCCGTATGACTCGCCCCAATCTCCATTTAAGGGGAGGAAGGTTGTCTTCTTTTATAAGGACCAGACTGTCCACAGTGATGTCCTCGGTCTTCACCTTCCACCTCATCCTCTGTTGGAGTTCTCCCACGTACTCCTTGGACCAGCGCTGCCAGAAATGTTGTCGTATCTGCTCCAACCGCCCGTAGCGAGTCAGTCGTGTAGCGGGTTGTGCAGTAAGGTCTTCGCAGGCAGTCGCAATTAACGGTCGACCGATGAGGAAATGACCAGGCGTCAAAGGGTTGAGGTCGGAAAGATCTGCGGACATAGGGGACAAGGGACGGGAATTGAGGGCAGCCTCGATTTGCGTCAATACCGTGCTCAACTCCTCGTATGTTAGTTTAGCGTTACCAACTATTCGTCTCAGGTGATACTTACACGATCGTACCCCGCCTTCCCACAGACCACCAAAATGAGGAGAACAAGGGGGGATAAATTTAAATTTAATACCATCACTGGCAGCAAAGTCGAATATTTTCTGGGAATTATTTTTTAATGATAACATGAATTCCTTTTCAGCCCCTATAAAATTCTTCGCATTATCAGAGAATATGCACTTAGGCTTACCCCTTCGACTTATAAAACGTTTAATTGCAAGAATATAATCGTCTGCAGTAAGACTAGTGACGAGTTCCAAGTGAATCGCACGAGTTACAAAACAAATAAACAAACAAATATAGGCCTTTGTCGAAATAGCCCCTCTGCCTTTCTTATTCAAAATAAATATAGGTCCCGCGTAGTCTACACCGGTAGTAAGAAAAGGATACCCCGGCTCTAAACGCTCAGGTGGTAAACTACCCATAATAGGCGTTAAAGTCTTACCCTTAATACGAGTACATGTAACACATTCGCGTATTACCTTCTTTGCTAGGTTCCTTGCACTCAAAGGCCACCAATTTTCACGCACGTTAGCCAATAAAAGTTGTGGACCCGCATGTATTAATCGTATATGTTCACCTTTAAACAATAGATACGTGAAGCGATGTTTACTACACAGCAGGATTGGATGCTTCTTATTATAATCGAAATTAGACGAATTACATAGTCTGCCACCAACCCGAATTAATGTATCATTATCTAAAAACACGTTTAAGCCTAATACGCGATTTGATTGTACACATCCTTTAATACACTCATTATTCATCAAACAATTATAAATCTCAGCGAACGACTGTTTTTGCACTAATTTAACTAACATTATTTGTGAAGCGCTGAGCTCGTCAACTGATAGTGAACCGGTTTTGCGATCCCCGCCACTGCCGCGTCTCGAGCGCATATTTGTTATAAAGCGTAGTACATACGCGCCGACTCGCAATAATCTATTAAAGGACGAATAACGATCGAAATCAAATAAACTAGTATTTATCGAAATAACCAGGTTTGTAGTTACGCAGCGTATTTCTGGTAAATTATCAATTCTCATATCATTATTAAAATTATTATCAATTATAAAATTCGAATTATTACTATGCAAATACGACGGTCCGAACCACCATAAATTATTATCTTTTAATTTATCTAAGGTAACGCCTCTAGACAATAAATCGGCTGGGTTATTTTCTCCTTTTACGTGTAACCATATTGAGTCGCCTGTCAAATCGTTTATTTCAGATACTCGGTTCTGAACAAAGGTTTTTAGCAAGTGGGGTGACATTCGTATCCAACCCATAACTATTGTGGAATCTGTCCAAAAATAAACCTTTGAAAATGATAGCCGCAAAGAATCAACAATTCTTTTGTATAGTCGAGCGCCTATCATCGCACCGCATAATTCTAACCTAGGTATAGAAACCGTTTTAATAGGTGCAACCTTACTTTTCGCACACAATAACCTGACCGTGACAGGTGAATCGTCATCATACGTCCGTACATAGGCACACGCACCGTAAGCAATTTGTGATGCGTCGGTAAAAATATGTAACTCTGTGTACCGCGTGTGTACGCCCCTTACGTGACGCACAACTCGTAGCTCGTCCAAACATTGTAACGCATGAATGATTTGACCCCATTTTACCTCGATTTCTTTAGGAACGGGAGTATCCCAATCGACTTTACTTAACCATAATGTCTGTAATAACGCCTTTAACATTATAGTGGTAGGTGCTAAAAGTCCTAACGGGTCGTAAATCTGTGAAATAATAGATAGCATCGTGCGTTTAGTTATTTGTGAAATATTTGCGTGCGTATTAATTTTAGTAGTGTAGTATAAATTGTCACAACTGCTATACCAGCCTAATCCGAGCGTTTTATTCTGCGCCTTATCAGTTGCGAAGTGCAGCTTATACGTATCACTATCCAGGCTAAAGTTAAAGTTCCATTTGCGTAATGGAAGACATGCCGATTGCAACACATCTGACGTATCCTGACAAAGTTTCAGCAAGGCCTGTAGATCATCGTGACCAAGGATTACATCATCGACGAAAATGTCTTGGTCGAGCACTCGGGCTACCGTCTCATCGTTGCACTCGCGAGCTAATTGCTTAATGCACCGCATACTAAGGTATGGCGCCGAAGCAGTGCCATAAGTCACCGTATTAAGTTTGTACGTTTTCAAGGGTTCATCGGGATTTTCCCGCCAAACAATCATCTGTAGGTTTCTATGGTGCTCCTGAATCAGTATTTGCCTGAACATCTTCTCGATGTCAGCGCATGCAACGTACCTACATTGTCTGAATCGCAACAAAATATTAAATATATCGTTATGTAATGCTGGACCGGGCAATTGAATGTCATTCAATGATTTATTGGAGGTTGACTTCGCACTCGCATTAAAAACTACTCGTAATTTAGTAGTTGTACTGTCATTCTTCATAACACCATGATGTGGTAGAAAATAATTAGGTTCGCGGACTTCGTCTACCTGTGTCATGTGACCTAAATCGATATATTCACGCATGAATTCGCAATAAAGTACTTTATATTCTTTTGAACGTTCAAACTTGCGTTCCAAAGATAAAAATTGCCTCTTTGCTAAAACAAATGAGTCACCGAGACAATCAGCTGACTCCTTCAAAGGCATACAAACAGAAAACCTACCACTGTTGTCGCGTTTAGTTGTATTGAGAAATAATTCCTCACACTTCCGTTCATCGTGCGTTAAAACCGGTTTCGTATTTTGTGGTAAGTCCTCTAGCTCCCAAAACTTACGGAGCTGCATATCGAGGGACTGCGCATAGTTACATTGCACTTGGTTAATAGACAAGTGGCTACCGTGTATGGGACCCGATATTAACCATCCTAGCTTCGTATTTTGCAGATATGGTCCATTGCGTAATCGTATCCTATCTTCGTTTAAAAGTTCCCAGAATACATCAGCACCAATCAATAAATCTATCTCGGTAGAAATATTAAAATTGGGATCTGCAAGTCGTATATTATTCGGGATACGTATAAGACTTAAATCTATGTCTGTCGAAGGCAAATTAGACGTAATTTGCGGCAAGACAAAACAATTTAATCGTTTATTATAATCGCATGTTTTTGATCGTATAAAAATTTGACACGAATGATTTAACTGTGTGACGGTTTGGCCGACACCAGTTATACGAGTAACGGACTGTATCTTAGGCGTATTCAATCGTTTAACTAATTTTTGCGTAATAAAACAGTGCTGCCTACCGCTGTCGAGTAGCGCACGTACCGTATGAAACCGATTATCATTATCTACTATTTCGAGTAATGCCGTTGAGAGTAAAACTTGCTGAGACATAGATACACCGTCGTTCGGTGAATCATCAGCAACATGCAACACGGTGGACGAGTTAGTGTGAGTATAAGTATCGCATGCCCCGTCTGACGAGTTACCCGCCGTGTTGAGGCGAATTACTTGAGAATTACCGTCTAAATGTAACAAAGTATTATGTTTTCGTTGGCATTTCTGACACGCACTAAATATGCAATCGTTAGGCGAATGCCCAGCTCGCATACAATTTCGGCACAATTTATGTTCGTCTACGAATTTAATTCTTTCTGGAATACTAAAATTTAAAAAGTTTACGCACATGTACAAAGAATGATTTTTAGAACACAATATGCAATTACGACTATTATATTGTGACCGTTTATTGTCGTTGGATGATTTGCCCTTTATCGTTGAGTGATTGCTGGTTGAAACATAACTACCCGCATATATTTGCTTACTATTTTTATTAAAATTACTAAAGTTATTCGATATTTTCTTGTCGTTTATATTAAATTGTGACGGTTTATTATTACGATTTCGATTAATCATCTCTAGCATATCAGCTCTGTTCCGAAGAAAAGAAAGCAAATCCTCCAAACATACTTTTCTAGTGCTAGTCGTAATAATAGATCCTATATGATTCTCCCATTCATGCTCGGTGGATGAATCGAGTTTAGAGACGACCAAGTAAATAATTATTGTGTCCCAAGAATCTGTCGACTCGCCCAACGTTTTAAGTGCTCTTAAATTACGCAACACAATATCCACTAATTTCCTAATTTCCAAAGGTGCTTCGTGTTTAATAGTGGGCATTGAAAATAAAGATTTTAAATGATTATGCACCAAAAGACGCGGGTTATGATAGCGATTCTCAAGTAATTCCCAAGCATGAATGTAATTATCGGATGTAAATTCTAATGCGCTTATTACCTGCAGTGCGTTGCCGACTAGGGACGATTTTAAATAATGAAACTTATGTATCGCATTTAAATCTGAACGGTTATGAATCATTGTTAGATATGAGTTTTTAAACTCCAACCAACTATCATATGACCCATCAAAAAATGGAATCTTAATTTCGGGTAGACGTATAATATTCGTATTTGAATTTGGTTGAATTTCTACGGAATTTTCTAACAAACAATTCGCAATAGCCATAGTGCTGAAGTGTAATGACTCGAATGATTCCATGTACTCAAGGTTATTACTTATTTCGGATTCTGGAGATATGTCATTAATTTTGTTTTGCAACTCGATAAATTGTTGAAATATGTCAGTCGCAGACTGCTTACGTAATTTTAATTCTCCTATTTGAAGCTTAGATAATTCTACACCTTGAAATGAATCTACATATTTTCTGAAATGCGTTAATCTACATCTTAACTGACCTCTTTGTTTATTTAACTGCGTAATTAAATCATTATCACTAGTTTGCAATATTTTCCTAGGGCTTTTAGGAGAAGGTACTTTTAAATTAGACTCCTCACTCATTTTAACGGTCGTATAAGAAAGGTGTGGGTACTCACGTGAAATTATCTCCGTCTACGCGATGTTGTAGCTTTCACAGCTCGGAACTATAGCACAAAAACACACGGTATTAACAACAAATCGATTATGATCGGGAAAGGGCAGGAAAGAAGATCTGACCGTTAACCACTGACTGATGCGACGAATTTCCGTTGGTGTCTCGAAGATCTGCGCCTGCGCTGGTGTCCAGATTATCCGGCTCGAAGGACCAAAATGTTGGGGATTACATCAGCTGGGGTGGTAGTCGAAATGAAGACCTTTATTTTCCTTCGTTTAACGTATTTAATTTTCGTTTAAAAAATCGTTACAATTTAAAAATATATTGGAATGAGTGCTCGAGTCGAGAGATATATAGCGAATGAATGCGAGCGATGTCCGCCTTGACGTCAGCGTGCACGTCACCGGCCCGCGGTCCGCATCGCGCCAGGGGAGCCTGCTACGGTCCTTAACACTAACAACTATACTAATAAATTCTATGGACTGTTGGTCTGAAATAAATGATAAATGGCTGGCAACCAGAATTCAAAGATTTGCTGAAAAAGAGTAACATCATAATAAATTAAACAGAGCTTGCCATCTGTGTAGTCTGTAACACTAACCTACGTCCACATAGAAGCGATTTGATTCGTCACAAGAATTCAGAGTGCCATAAATTCTCCATGAAGCAAGTTGCAATGTCCAGTAAAGTCACCCATTATATGAAAACATCCACTGATAGTAAAGTCAAAATAGCAGAAATTAAATTGACAGGTTTTTTAGCAGCTCATGTCCCATTCTCACTGATGGATACCCTAGGTTCTCTTTGTTCAAACATATTTCCTGATTCCGAAATCGCAAAACAATTATCCATCCACAGAACTAAATCGACAACAATGATGAAAAATGTCCTAGGAGCTATATTTGCCCACGAAACCATAAATTTAATTACAGAACATGGGCATTTTTTCTCTTTTATTATGGACGAAACCACCGATCATGGTTCGAAAAAACAATGCGCATTTACAGTTATTTTTTACAGTAACGAGTCAAAAAAGGTCTCAACACACTTTCTTGATATAGTAGAAGTACATTTGTTTGTTTGCGAGTCATGGTTGTTTATACATTTATTTAAGTTTATTTATAAAAATATCTAAAATTATTATGTATATTAAAAAAAAAAAAAATGTCCGTTATCTAGTATCCGTAACACAAGTTCTTAATGATACTTACTTCGGGCTAGATAATTGGTGTGAGCGTGGAAATATATTATTATTATTATTATTCAAGTACAGCAACAAAAAGGTGTACCTCTTGATAATTTGATTGGCTTTTCATCAGACACCACAAATGTTATGGTGGGAGAATACAATTCGGTGATTGCAAAATTAAAACAGGCATTGCCTCATATCGCCTGCATAAAATGTTCGTGTCATATGATTAATTTATCGGCTTCAAAAGCGTGTTTGAAACTTCCAAGATCCATTGAAGATCTCTTACGTAATATTGGATCCCATGTCAGCAGGAGTTCTCACAGACAACAAAAGTTCAAAGAGTTTGAAGAGTTTTTCCAGGTTCAAGTTTACAAAATGTACTTTTATTGATGAATTCAATTCAATTTACTTTTATTGATTAATTCAATTGCAATGTGAGGACCGGGAGTATCGTAATGAAACGACAACCTTAATATTGATGCGCGTCACACACTACACCTCCCCCGTTTTTTTTTTTTTAAAATCACTAACATTTTTTTTTTACTTTGTATAAGTAATATTCTAATAAAAAAAAAGAAGGCACTGTTGACTAACAATTTAGTGTGTGTATTTTACTGCTTTACAGTTTACCTACACTTACACTCTTATTAATTTTTATTCATTTAGAAATGAAAATATTATAACAACATTAAAATCTAAATTGATTAACAGAAAGTACATCTAAAAATTTTAATGACGATATTTTGATTTACTTAATTATTTTAGTACAATACTTATTATTTGAATAAAAAAAACTTTAAGGCGAGCATTTCCGAGACGTGTAGGCATCACCAGTGTAACCCCTCTCTCCGCGCGCGCAACCCCTCGCTCCGCGCGCGCGGGGTAAGCAGATTAGCTGTCCTCGCGCCATAGTGCAGTTGACCCAGTATTCATGTTAATCTTATACCTCTAATACTGATAAAATTAAATGCGACATATTTCATTTTATCCATATTATATAATTATATTATTATCACGTGCTTGTCACGTGCACATAAATTATACCAATTATTTTATGATCAATATAGTCCATATTGTTTAAGAAATTGTTTTTTTGATACAAGATACCGGATAAATATATAAGTAATCATTTTAAATATTATTTTGGTAAAGATATAGTTATAATTATAGTTAGGTTATTGTTGCATAAGGGATTGGTGTCCCCTTGCCAGGGTTCTGTTTTTACTCATTCTTCTTTAAGACCTAGTTATGTTATTATATAGATAATGAATGTTTTCAATATTGGGTTTTTATTTAGAATACTTGCGCCAACAGGGACTCAGGGAGTTTTTTAATAATATCCCGCAAGTTTTTTAATACCTTATTATATGCAGTACATACATTATTTTATCTACACTCATGCATAAATTCAAATATTTAAAACAAAAATGTCGAATTTTAAGTTTTCGAAAACAAGTGCTTTTTTGCAAATTATATGGTTTATTATGCTCATTTTTTGATTTTTAAGAAAAATAACTGTAACGTAATTAGCAAAACCTGTAGCATAATGGTCATTATGTAACAGGTCTATTGCGATCATAATTTAATTGAGTTTAGATAAAAAAGTTTACAATACTGGAACTAGTACACTGTGTCAAATGTATACCGCATATATATCTCATCTCTTAAAAACCTTTCATTCCGTAATCATTTCTATTTATTCTACATGCCATTATTTAGATTAATTTTGTTAATATGATCTTAGACTTGCTTTCGGGTGATCAGTCCAATCGCATATCGAAGTCGTAATAACCAAATTATCGGCTTACTTCTATGAAATTTATTATAATTCTATTCAAAACCTACTGTTAAAACACAAACAAATATCCTAATTTACTTTGCTATTGAGAAGATAGTAACTATTTGTATTCATAAATTACAAAAAGGAATTTAATACTTTCTACTCAGTCTATCTATTCTACATTCATTCATTACAATTTCATTATTTACCTTACTTTATCATAACCTTCTTTTTACTTTTCTAAACTCCTAATCATTTTAAAAAAAACTTTCAATAAAAAAATTTACTCGTGACGAGAAACTTCAAAATATAATTCAATGTAATACTTGCTTCCACTTATTTTTCATTTGTTATATACTTAGACAATTTAATACGGGACATGGCAAGCGGACTCTTCCTCTCTGCCAAAGTACATGAACAAAGTTCATGTCAGTTTATAAAAACTAGTTCGCCGCGACATTCATATCTGTCGCTAAGCGGACCTCGTAAAAATTATTGGTTGCGGAGTGTTTTCTTGTAAACGACGACCAGAAACGTAAAAGTTATCTTAAAACGGAGTTGCTTATCACACGGAAGTAATTTTCTATTCAAATAAACTACTGTTTCACATAACAATACAATTTTTCATCTACAAATTTTGCGACAGAAACAACGATATAACAACGTTAGGCGATATGGCTCATAATAGCGATTACAATTTTTGCAACAGTGTGCACGAGTGAGTAAATGTGTAATATGCGTCTTTGCCTCACCACCCGCGAAAAACGGCAGAATGTTTTGAGTACTAAATCTGCGCTATGCCACGTCCCGTGTTAAATGGTCTAAGGTTATATAAACATTTAATTTTCTATCGAAGTATGATTCTATCTTTCGTTATGTACAGTCGACCAAATTGAATCATGACCCACCTTAAGATCATTTTCCTACAGTCACTCAATACAAAGTAGGTTGAAATTCGCTTGAACATACATTTCTTAAGTAACGAACCTGTTATCAATTTATTAGACACTGACAGTGTCTAATAAATATGGCCTTTTAAACTTTTTTCAACTACTACTTGCCATCTGACACATAACGTAATTTTATTTTTAAAAATGTAATAGTTATTCGTTTTTCTCAGTAGTGAAAAGAGTTTAGATTATGAACGGGATCTTATTTGAAATTCCAATTGAGACTTTAGTGCAGTGATAACAAAGGTTAAAATTGTATAGATCTCTGACCCGTAATGACACATTTTTATTCATATTTATTTTTTTATTTTATTTTTTATTTTATTTATTATCATTTAAATATGAATAAAAAGCTATATACTATACTAGTGCCACATAAACCAATTTAGGTTTTCCCGGACACTAGAATTCACCTATGCTACTCTTATAATTATTCAAGATAACATACAAAATAAAAATAATAACAAAATAAAACTAATAACAAAATAAAACTAATAAAAACTAGACACTTTTGTTTACGTCATATTGTTCGCCTATAATTTTATTCGTCCTACCCGAATAAGAATTACAAATAAGGACTGTGAGTTCACACGGGGAGAATTATTAAGATATATTTTCGGTCGTCCTATATTTGTTTTCAGTAGTTATATTTCTTATGTTTTTTTATTTTAATATAAGTGCATAAATACATTCCTACATAGACATTATATAATACATACTTTACTTATATACTTTAATTCAAAATAGATAAAAAATGTTCTTTAAGGTTTTTTTTAATATTTTTTTCATTGAGACTTCTCTTTATATTCGTAGGCAAGGCATTGATCAATTGAGGAATTTGATACTGCAATAATTGTTTTCCGTAGAGATTATTGTATCGGGGAATTACAAATGTAGTGTGTAGTGCACTGCGTGTTTGTTTGTTGTGTTGTTTATTAATTTTAAATTTGTCGTTGAAATAATTTTCGGAAAGTAGGTTCAGTTTTATCTGTTCATGTATTGGTAACAATTTACAATGTTTGAAAAGTAAATGCTCTTCTTCTTGATATTTTTCTTTAATTTTTACTGGAACTATTGCTTTAATAATTCTGAGCTGCAATTCGTATATCGAATCCAGGTGAGTCTTAAAAGTCCTACCATAGCTACTTAAACAGTAACTTATTAAAGATTCTCCAAGTGCTTTGTACAACTGCAGAAGAGTAGCGTAGGGAATTTTGTTTTTTACCAAAATTATTTTGGCTAATATAGCTCGTAATTTATCACATACATAACTAATATGTTCTGTCCATTTAAACCTGTCATCAATTATAATACCAAGGTACCTGTGCCTACTTACCACTTCAATGTGATCGCAAGAGCAATTGTAAGAATTCGCGTGAAGACATTGATGGCTGTGGGCAGTGAGTTTTCGGCTACATTTAATCCTATTTTGTGTCGAACTAATATACATTAGTTTCGTTTTATCTGCATTAAAAACAAGTCCTGCGTCGTGAGACCACTTTAGGAGAGATGTGAAATCATGCTGCAAGTCTTCAAAAGCCTTGTCAATGTTTTTATTTGCGCTCACTAAACAGGTATCATCTGCGAACTGATAAACTTCGCATCGAGTAATCAGGTTGACTGCATCGTTCACATAAGTTATGTAATGTAATGGACCTAGCACAGACCCCTGTGCTGTACCAAAGGATACACCCACCTCTCGACTAAAAGCATCTGATACCCTCACGACATACGATCTATCCTGTAAGTAGTCTTTACACCAATTACTTAAGGGGCCCCGTATCCCACAGTCATTTAATTTTTCTATAAGTAAATTATGTTTGAGTGTATCAAATGCCTTACTATAATCGATCATTGTTACCAGAACATGTTTTTTATCATTGAGGTGTTGGTTGATACTATCTGTGAACTTCGACATTAATTGTGTAGTACTTTTACCACTCTGGAACCCGAACTGACTTTCAGTAATTATATTGTGGTCTCTGTAAAATGTATAGATTTGTTTCGAAATCATCTTTTCAATAATTTTGTCAAAAGTAGATAGAATTGTTATTGGACGATAGTTATTATACACATCATGCTTTCCTTTCTTATGTATTGGTCTAATTATGCCTGTTTTCAATTCATTTGGATACTTTCCTTGTTTTACACTTACATTGACAAAATGAGCTACAATATCAGCAATTTCATTCCCAATGGCTTTTTAATCACATGATCTAATACCATCGACACCTGGTGCTTTTCTATTACTCAATGCTTTTATTTCTTTGAGAACTGATTCTGAATTTACTGGTTGAAACCTACAAGTAATATTTGTTGGAATCGAAAATGTGCTTTTATTCAGTAACTTAATGTTACAATCTGGCGCAATAGTTTTAACACTGTTATCGAAATAATCGGCAAAATTATTGGCTATGTCTCGTACAGTTGTACTGTTTTTATGGAACGCATTTAAAATAACAGTGTCAGCAATGACTTTTGCTCTTCCTGTTATTTTATTTAATATTTGCCATAAAGCCCTAGGATCATTTTTACACTTTATTATATCTTCTCTTAATTTTTTATTTTTCGTTTTATTAATTAATTTATTTACATAATTCCTAGACAAATTATAATTCTGTTTAATTATTTTATTTGTTGGATCAGCTAGCCATTTCATAAATAATTTATCTCTATATTGACATGCGTTTGTAATTTTTTTATTTATCCAATTATTATTTATTCTTTTTTGATTTTTGGTTATTTTAATTTTTATTTCAGCTTTTTCTTGACATTTTTTAATGTTACTTAATATCATTGAATAAATTTTATGTGGGCACAGTATTTGCTTAATTGGTTGCCAGTTTATTTGTTTAAGATTGTTAAGAAGAACATCGTAATCATATTTAGTAATCGTTCGAGAATCCCCCCGTGTGTACTGCGCGCAATGGTCAACCACCGCTAATGTTATAACGCGGTGATCGGCCAGTGCAGTCCCGAGCGCCGCCGTGTACACGTCCAGTGAGTGGGATCGACAATAGATGTGATCAATACAAGTTTTGCTTAATCTATTATTTGATATTTCAACACATTTGATATTTAAAACGTACTAAGTGCAACACGCATGATAGCGAAGAAAACCTAACAAAATTTATGATTGTAAAGGAATGATCGGCCAAGTGGGTCATGATTCAGTTGGTTCGACTGTACTTCTTTGTATTTTATTTAAAACTTCCAAAAATATAAAAATGTTGACGAGATATTGACGAGAACCTTCAAAAACAATAAATATATTTATAATTAGGTACTTTCAAATAAACAATACTCTAAATCAACAAACTATTTTTAAGAAAGTTGTTAATCATTTCATTACATCAGATAAATGAAATAGCTTATCTTATTGAACATTGTTATTGTTTCAAATGTATCTTATGACATCTGAGAATATTCGACGACAACAAATCCATACGCGGCATGTAATTTTATCTTACTCATAACACGACCACCTGTCTGGCTAATTTACATGACACATTGTTATTGAAAACTTCTATGAAGAATTTTATGAGTAAACAGCTTTCCATACTATTCTGTTACCATGTAGGTATTGTCTTTTAACGATTATTACATAGTTATTCAGTGATAACTGAGATTTAGAGAGAACTAAAACCAACAAACATTATTCAGTGATAACTGAGATTTAGGGAGAACTAACACCAACAAACATAAAACATTTTATAAAATAAAATTTGCTTTGTGCAAAATACGAAAATGCTTCTACCTATGTCTAAAATAAAACGAATTAGGTAAAAAATATATAAAAAAATTGTGCAAGCTGGAAGAGGGCAAAATCACAATAAAAGCATTTTTAGTAAAATAGGATATCTTCGGTTAAAGCTATTTAAGCGTTGATTACGATTTTCAGTTCACAAAAATTTAAAGCTATTTAAGCGTTGATTACGATTTTCAGTTCACAAAAATTTACCAACCGTTGATTTTAATAAAAAAAATAGAAGAGGACCATATATGCAATTTGGTTAAAATTTATGTATAAATATTCATTTAGATTTTAGTTCATGGAATGTTTAATTTGTTTTGTTTGTGTTATCTTTGTGGTGGGTCGGTTGGATGGATGTGTGAATATTTGTAATGTAATTGAATTGGACTTATTCTGGTACTGACTGGCACTCATTTAATTGGACCTATTTATGTCGACGAAGATGTTTTGTGTGTGTGCTGTTTTGGTTAAGGTGCATCATGCATATAGTATATGACGATATTCGTAGTTGTACCTCATGCATGGTGCATGTAACATGTAAGTATTTTTTTTTCAGATAAAACAACATCAAGATACAAAACAACATAAAGCCAAAACTGAATTAAAAAGAACATCAGGAGTCCTACAAAAGTTTTTGACTCCAGCTTCAATTTCAAGGCCTTCATCTAAAAATGATAATGTTACAGCAGCTGAATTAGCTTTATCATTCCTTACAGTTAAACATAATTTGTCATATAATAGCATCGATTACTCCGTTAAACTAGATAAAATAATATATGCTGACTCTAAAATTGCTACTAACATCAAATTAGCTAGGACTAAAATGGAAGCTCTGGTTATGGAAGTTCTCGGACCTCATGCTCTTGAAAGTGTAGTTAATGATTTAAAAGATGAAAATATATATTTCTATCTGCAAACTGATGCATCCAATAAAAAAACATCAAATTATTCCCTTTAGTAGTTCAATATTTCACTGTGAAAAAGGGAATACAAATCAAACTTTTAGATTTTTATGAAAATGCTAATGAGAGTGCTGATGGCATGTTTGCTGCTATAAAAAAATCTATGGATATGTATAATATCCCTTTTAATCGAGTGCATCACTCATTATACACTAATATGGTAAATGTAGTACCTGATATTGTTAAGGGTAATTGTCATGCATATATTGTGCGAAACTGTGTGGAACATGGAATGGGTTTTCTAACTTATGATGTTGAAAATGTTATATTAAAAATAGATAGCCATTTTTCTGTGTCTGCTTGTAGGAGAGAAGAATTAAAAAAATTGTTGCAATAGTTGAAGAAGACTTTCATGAGCTTGAGAGACATATTGGCACTAGGTGGTTATCATTACTACCTTGTGTTGATACTATATTATTGAGTTGGCATCCAATACGCGATTATTTTAAAAGTCTTGATGAGGATTGCCCTATGATAATTCAAAATCTGTTGATGTTAGTTTGTAAGCATGATTTAATTGAAATTTACTTACATTTCGCCAGCCATATTTTAAACATATTTCACAAAACTATTAAATCTCTGGAAGGTAACTCTGTCACAATTGTAGATGTTTTTGGTGTAATGGAAAATTTAAAATCAGAATTATAGCAAAGATAACTATTTTGGCTATACAACAAAATAGAAATTAAAACCTCTTGAACAATCATCACCAGGCTTGTTTTATCAAATTAATACTATTTTTTCATTGTGTATAGACAAATGTTTGACTTATTTACAGAAATGGTTTGATTTTAGTAGTGATAACTGGCTGTATTCATTAAATACAATATCTTTAAAGACTAATGTTGAATTTAATCATTTTGAACAAATTATAGAAGGAAACATAATTTACAATTTACAAAGACTAAACATACAGATGGACAGTTTATATTCAGTAATAATATTTCAGTAATAATTAAAGTAATAATTTTAAAAGAACTCCAAGCCGAATTGTTTAATAACACAGATTTTATGCAAAAATCTACTGCAGAAAAATGACAATTTATTTCTAAAAAATGTCCTGATGAATTTGATTGTTTAAAAAAAATGATCAGCTATATACTCTGTTCCCGCCACTTTAGCATTTACTGAAAGAGTCTTTTCGGTCATGAATGTGAAGTGGCGAGAAGAGAGAAACAGAGCTTCATTAAATTTAATCAAAAATGAGCTCTTGATATATATGTAAAGAAAATATATTTCTTTAATAATTTATATAAGGGTCTTACACTGTCGTTAAAATAGTACGCTTTTTATTCAAGTAGGTAAGTTATTGCTGGTAAAATAGTTACAACCTCATTGGTCTGAGGTTACAACCTTATATGTCATAAATAGATGTCAAATATTATTAAAAATTATAAAATGTCAAAAATTATTGTTAAAATATTTTTGTAAACTAAAAGTTAATGTTACAAGAAAGATATCGTTAAAAATAAACTTTAAATGTCGTTTCTTTGTTTACAGGTAAGAATTTATTATTTTGTATAGTACTTAGTATGTAATTTTAGTTGTAAAGTTTCTAATAGAATAAAACTTTGTTTACAGAGCAACACATGAAAGTTTTATTTTCATCAATTATTAAAAGTATCTTATAAAACGACATTTTTGTTTAAAAAAATATAAATAATGGATAAACTCTGCTTTGAATTTACACTGTTACCTGCGAGTGATCAAAAGTCAAACATATGCGGCATAACCTCAATCATTACGATTGACAATAAACAATATGTATTACCCGAAGAATTACAATCAGTTTCTTATCATAAACAATTACTGAATACAACTACTTACAATAAAAAAAAAAATTGCTTAAAAAAAAGATATCAAAAAAGACGGGTTTGGATTACTATGTCAGAAGAGCTCAAGCAAATCTATATAGATGACGATGGTAATTTACAATTTGGAGATCAATTTTTGGAAGAGATAAATCAAGAGCAAGTAAGTCATCAAAAAGAAACTGACACGTTTGGAAAAATGTTTGAAAATTTTTTAGAAAATACGCGGGAAATAAAACAACTAAACATAAAACATGTTGCAGATAAGTTCATGCTTGAAAAATTTACAAGTAAAAATTCAAATGCTTGCCAGTGGATTGAGAATTTTGAAAAAGAATGCACTCGTTTTGAGGTGATATCGGATGAAAAGAAAATAGAAATACTTCGGTTATTTATGGATAGAAGTTGTGCTGATTGGTACAGTTCTATGCTTATGAAGTGTACTATAAACTCCGAATGGTCTCTTTGGAAGAAAAAATTTTGTGAATCCTTTGTAAATAAGGGTTGGAATCCGGTCAACTATGCATTATTTTTTAAATACAGGGATGCTTCGCTGTTGGATTATGCCATAAGAAAAGAGAAGCTATTATTAGATATGAGAAGATCTATGGATGTAGGTACTTTGGTAGATCTTATTGCAGCTGGTCTACCCGAATTTGTACTAAATAGGATTGATAGGCAGTCATTAAGAGATACAGTTGATTTGTTTAATGAGGTAAACAAATATGAACATCTGGTAATTAAAAAAAATAATTTGATTAGTAGAAAGTTTGTGAATTCAAAATTTGGTACTAAGAATGAAATTGTAAATCCATGTCAAATTTGTGAAAAATTACGTAAAGGAACTCGTTACCACACTGAATTAACTTGCTGGTTTAAAACAAAAGATGATGATAGGCCAAAGAAGAATTTTATTAAACATGTAAATAATTCGGTAATTGAAGCTGAATTGAATGAAACTGACCAAAAAAACGAATAGTGACACCATTAATATATGTCAAACTACTACTTAATGATGAGTTGGAAGTAAACGGGGTTTACGATTCCGGTTCAAATGTTTCTTTAGTTAATTCTAAGCTGTTAAAAATAAAAGGGGATAGAAACAGTTCCAACGAAGCAAGCTTAGTAACTATTAATGGTGTTAAAAAAACGAGTGGTTTGACTAATTTGAAAGTAAAAATTTTTGAAATAGAAGAAAGAGTTGATGTTTATATTATTGATGAAACACATTTTAAATATGATTTTCTAATTGGGTTGGATTTGATAAGATTATTCAAACTTACGCAAAATGAGGATTTGAAAATAACACAAACGAAACGTATAAATAAAAATAATGAAAATATGAAAATAAATGAAATATTAAGATCTATAAAAGATAAAAATGAAGAAACAAATGAATACACAATAAATTTTAATGAACATATTAATGAAAAAGATTTTGAAATGAAAATCAAACACTTAAATGAATACCAACAATCTGAGATTAATACGCTGGTCAATAAATACGAATCAGTTTTTGCGAAAAATAAATATGATGTAGGGGCAGTGAAGAAATATGAAGCGAGAATAGATTTATTAGTCAACAGATATTGCAGTAAAAGACCTTATAGATGTACTATAGAAGACAAAAAAGAAATAGAAGAACAAATAGGAAAATTATTAGATAACAAACTAATAGAAGAGTCTTACAGTCCATTTGCGGCACCTGTCACTTTGGCATTTAAAAAAGAGGATAATAGAAAATCAAGACTTTGCATTGATTTCAGAGATCTAAATAAAATTGTAGTTCCACAAGCACAACCATTTCCACTTATTGATGACCTCACCATAAAAACAAGAAATTGTAAATACTTTACTACTCTCGATATAAATTCTGCTTTTTGGTCCATTCCTTTACGTGTAGAAGACAGGAAGAAAACAGGGTTTGTAACGCAAGATGGACACTTCCAGTGGACATGTCTCCCGTTTGGTTTGAAAACGTCTCCGGCGATTTTTCAGACAATATTAAGCAATATTCTAAGGAATTACAAGCTTACTGGATTCGCTGTTAACTATATTGATGATATCCTTATATTTTCTAAAACGTTTGATGAACACATTGATCATCTAACCAAATTGCTGGATGAAATAAAAATAGAAGGCTTCCGATTAAAATTTACAAAGTGTTCTTTTGCAACAGACAAGGTAAAATATTTAGGTCATGTTATTCAAAATAATTCTATAAAGCCAATAAAAGATAATTTAGCATCAATAAAAAAAATTCCGATTCCAAAAACACAAAAAAATATTCGCCAATTTCTAGGGAAAATAAATTTCTATCACGAATATATACCAAGAAGGGCAATGTTACTAGATCCATTACATAATTTACTAAGAAAAAACCAAAAATTTATTTGGTGTAGCAAATGTCAAGATGCTTTCGATAAGATAAAAGATCTTCTATGCTCACAGCCAATTTTAGAAATTTTTGATAAAGATTTACCTATAAATATTTACACCGATGCTTCTATTGAAGGCATTGGTGCAATTTTAAAGCAAGTACAGCTTGACGGTAAGGAAAAACCAGTAGCTTATTTCTCGAAAAAACTAAATGAGACGCAAAGAAAGAAGAAAGCTATCTACTTAGAATGTTTGGCAATTAGGGAAGCTGTAAGATACTGGCAGTTTTGGCTAATTGGTAGGTCATTTACAGTTTATTCAGATCATAAACCACTAGAAAACATGAATATCAAATCTAGAACTGATGAAGAATTGGGTGATTTAACATATTATTTATCACAATATGACTTTAAAATAAAATATGCTCCAGGAAAGCAAAATTTAGAAGCAGACTGTTTAAGCAGAAATCCAGTATTAGAATCAAATGAAAATGTAGAAGAACAATTAAAAGTTGTGAATTTTATTAAGATGGATGATATAGTAAGAGATCAAAATAAAAATGAGTTTATACAAAATAGAAAAGAAAAATTTATTTTTAAAAACAGTATATATTTCAAAAAGTTTAAAAATAAAGAAAAAATTGTTTTATCTGAAGAATTTAGCGTTAAATTAATGAAAAATATACACAAAGACCTTTGCCATATTGGAATTGGACAAATGGAGAGAACTATTGGACCATATTATACAGCCAATAATTTCATAAAAAATATAAAAAATGTGTGTAGAAACTGTGACATTTGTGTAAAGAACAAATCTAGAGGACACGACAAATTTGGATTTATGTCTCATTTAGGGCCAGCTAGAAAACCATTTGAGATTATTTCCATAGATACGATAGGAGGTTTTGGAGGCTCCAGATCAACAAAAAAATATTTACATTTATTAGTGGACCATTTTACAAGGTACGCTTTTATTTTGACATCCAAGACGCAATGTGCTAATGATTTGATTAAGTTAGTAAAGAGTGTAAAGGATATAGAAAACATTGGTATGCTGCTCACAGATCAATACCCAGGAATTAATTGTAAAGAGTTCAAAACATTCTTAAACAGCAGTCAGATTCCTATTGTATTTACAGCAGTAAATGCTCCATTCTCCAACGGTTTAAATGAGAGACTTAATCAGACATTAGTGAACAAAATAAGATGCAAGATAAATGAAGAAGGAAGAAGAAGAGCTTGGACAACTGTAGCTCATGAATGTGTAAATAAATATAATGAGACTATTCATTCAGTTACAGGCTTTTCACCAAGTTATCTTTTATATGGCGTGGATGTACCAATTTTGCCTAGTGAATTTAAAGAAAAAAAATGTTTAAATGATTGGACAAGAGACAGGAAGATAGCCTTTGAAAATACACTAAAATCACATAATTATAATAAGAAATTGTATGATGAGAAACGTAGGTATTATAATTTTGATGTAGGGGACATGGTGTATGTAGAAAATGGTAATAAATTAAATAGAAATAAATTAGATGAACTGAAAATAGGCCCATTTAAGATTATTGAAAAACTATCAAATACAATATATAACGTTGATACTGGTCATAGGAAAATAGAATCAAATATGTTTCACATTACAAAACTAACTCCAGCTCTAATTTTTAAATAGATTAAGTTGCACACACACAGTTTAAGTATCTACCAATAATGTTTTACTTGGGTTTACAGTTCCTAGGGGGGGAGATGTAAAGAAAATATATTTCTTTAATAATTTATATAAGGGTCTTACACTGTCGTTAAAATAGTACGCTTTTTATTCAAGTAGGTAAGTTATTGCTGGTAAAATAGTTACAACCTCATTGGTCTGAGGTTACAACCTTATAATAATAATAATAATAATAATATAATAATATAATAATATATTTCCACGCTCACACCAATTATCTAGCCCGAAGTAAGTATCATTAAGAACTTGTGTTACGGATACTAGATAACGGACATTTTTTTTTATATACATAATAATTTTAGATATTTTTATAAATAAACTTAAATAAATGTATAAACAACCATGACTCGCAAACAAACATTCGTGTTCGTCACACAAACATTTGCCGCTACCAGGATTCGAACCCGGACCGCTTGATGTGAAGCCAGCTATACTGACCACTCCACCACGACGGCGTCACGACGTTATATGTCATAAATAGATGTCAAATATTATTAAAAATTATAAAATGTCAAAAATTATTGTTAAAATATTTTTGTAAACTAAAAGTTAATGTTACAAGAAAGATATCGTTAAAAATAAACTTTAAATGTCGTTTCTTTGTTTACAGGTAAGAATTTATTATTTTGTATAGTACTTAGTATGTAATTTTAGTTGTAAAGTTTCTAATAGAATAAAACTTTGTTTACAGAGCAACACATGAAAGTTTTATTTTAATTTACTTCATCAATTATTAAAAGTATCTTATATATATAAATTTAGAGTTGGAATGTTTGGACTCATACAATTCCTTTAAAAACAATGAAAAATTGTTATGGCGGCTGTACACTCGCGGCCGAGACCTCTCTTCATGTCTCGCCGAGACATTCGGGCGAGAAGCGCGAGCTCGAGTGGTGGCCCTGTACACTCGCGCCACTTCAGTTGGTGTCGTGACGTCCTCAGAAAATATGGTTTGGTCCGATATCCTGACCCAAGTATCATTGATTTGTTTTTTTATCTTTATGATATTTGTGGAATGGCTCCCACAGCACTGGTTCTGTTTGATAAATTTCTGTGAAATTTAAGTAATTTACTTTCATTGTTAAAGTATCAACACATCTCTAAGTATCACTTAATATTATAGTAGGATGTAGGTAGGTAGCTAAATTTACCTTAGTCACATCATACTAGTACGGACGTCCGCTTCTTTCGGATGCAGACAATGAACTGAAATAGCGCGAGTGTACAGCAATGCTCTCGGGTCCCTTCGTGAAGCACGGCGAGACCAAAGGGTCTCGCTCCTGTGGCGGTTTTTTGCGCCCCAGTCAAAGGACTTGGGCGCAAAAAACCGCCACGGGAGCGAGAGGAGCCGAGGCGAGGCGAGGAGAGAAGACCTTGTACACTCTCGCGCTCGCCATATCTCGTGGTGTCTCGCCGAGAGTGTACGGCCGCCATTACGTGCTGCAAAAAGTACAAAAAATACCTTTTTAAAATTAAGTCTGTACTCTTTATTTACCTACTTTAAAATCAGATATACTTTATTTCTTCTAAAAAAAGTTGGCAACCCTAGTTGACACTAGCGCCACATTGGTATTTTATTACGTGGATATTGGGCGAACTAGTTCATGATGAGTTTTACCACAAAATCCGTACTCTTGACGCTATTTTGACACATTGGATTGTGACTGCATTGCGATTGAATTGCGTCAAAGTTGTCATTTAAACAATAACCAAAGTGGTACTTTCTTTATATTGTGTGTTAATTTATCACTTTATATATATTGTGTGTTAAACTATCGCTTTTAAGAATTATGTTGGGCATGGAGTCCACAAGAGTAATTTTAACACTACCTATTTCGGCCAAGGACGCCAGTGGCTATGGGAAAGTAATGGCCGCTATTGAACATTATGTTCGCCTTGGAACACCAACCGGGAGAATCGTTTAATCATTTTTTGCCCTGATGTTAAACAACTTTTAGCATCATGTAACTTTCAAGCTGATCTCAACTGTATTGAGGATAATTTATTACGAGACAAAATTGTACAGGGAGTGCTGGACAAGTCGTCACAGGAAGCATTGTTAGGGTTTGATAACTTGACGCTTTCCAAAGCTGCTGATATTTTGTAGGACCAACAAGCAAAGTAAGCTCTAAGTAGAGGTAATGAACACCAAAACGGAAATATATAATATCAAAAATAGTTCCCATAGGTATAATCCGGAGGAAAATAGAAGTATGGAGAAAAGAAGTTTTGAAAAAATAAAAAGTGATATATTTGACTGTAAAAGATGTCAAAGAAGACATGGCAAGAGAAAGTGTCCAGCTTACGGACAGAAATGCAAAAGATGTGGTGATAACAACAATAATTCTTTTATTATGTGCAACAATGTGAAACTATTTAATGGAAAATATATGTATATAGAAAAAGAACATTATCACCCGTATTCACAAACATTACTATAAGATCTCTAGACTTTTGGATAAGAAACAAAGCAATCACAGAGCTCTATTCAACGCAATGGCATTTAATGTAGCTCTGTGATTGGTTCGTTTCTTATCCAAGAGTCGAGAGATCTCATAGGAATGTCTGTGAATACGGGTATAAGTGACGTCTGGATACAGGTGCACTGGATACAGGACACACTTACATCCAAGTGTTATGGGTCTCAAAATGTTTAAAAGTTTGAATTGTAACTTAGAATTGTTAAAGGTAAAAATTAATTTAGAGGAGAATTTCGAAGGATCTAGAATTAAACCTATTGGTATGGTAAATTTAAAATGTTGTTGTTATAGAGAAAGAAAAAGAATGTGTACTGTTAGTACATAATACAAGATATTGTGTTTCTTTGGTTATGCTAGGGGGCAAGGGGAAAATACTGTTAATAACGAATAAAAATATGACTTGCACTACTTTTTTTTCTTTACAGGTAGTTCACGTGTCGTCAATTTGAAGGAAAAGCATATTTTCGAGAAAAAGGGACAAAACAAAAGGAGATGCGTGGGTTGCTATGCAAATAAGCGTAAAACAATGAATAGTTGAGATGCTGCAAAAAAAGATAAAAAAAATTATATCGTATTGTAAGGAATGTGAAAAAAGTATGTGTTTGGAATGTTTATTTAATGTTCATTTGTAATTTTAATATATAAAATAATTTAAAATTAAATTAACTTTTAATTTATCGATATCCTTATCTATGCGTCACTAGTGTGTAGGGATATGTACAGTCGAACCAACTGAATCATGACCCACTTGGCCGATCATTCCTTTAGAATCATAAATTTAGTTAGGTTTTCTTCGCTATCATGCGTGTTGCACTAAGTACGTTTTAAATATGAATAAAAATGGGTCATTATGGGTCAGAGATCTATGCAATTTTAATCTTTCTTTTCACTGCACTAAAGTCTCAATTGGAATTTTAAATAAGATATCGTTCATAATCTAAACTCTTTTCACTACTGAGAAAATGGAATAACTATTATATTTTTAAAAATAAAATGACGTTATATGTCAGATGTCAAGTAGTAGTCTGAACAAATTTTAAAAAGCCATATTTATTTGACACTGTCAGTGTCTAACAAATTGATAACAGGTTCGTTACTTAGAAATGTATGTTCAAGCGAATTTCATCCTACTTTGTATAGAGTGACTGTAGGAAAATGATCTTAAGGTGGGTCATGATTCAATTTGGTCGACTGTACTATAACTTGGGTGCATTATGAGGTTATTCGACCCCACAAACATTTTCTTAATTTTCTCGATTTTATGTAGTCAGAACCTGGGCGAAGATAGTTATATTTAGCTTAAAAAACGTATAAATATTATATATATATATGTATATATAATAATAATAATAATAATATAATATATTTCCACGCTCACACCAATTATCTAGCCCGAAGTAAGTATCATTAAGAACTTGTGTTACGGATACTAGATAACGGACATTTTTTTTTTAATATACATAATAATTATAGATATTTTTATAAATAAACTTAAATAAATGTATAAACAACCATGACTCGCAAACAAACATTCGTGTTCGTCACACAAACATTTGCCGCTACCAGGATTCGAACCCGGACCGCTTGATGTGAAGCCAGCTATACTGACCACTCCACCACGACGGCGTCAAATATATATATTATATATATATTCTTTTAGAGATAAGCTCACCTTTGTACATATCTTTCTTCATGTATTGTTATTACTGTTTTATGTGTGCAATAAAGAATTTAATAATAAAAAAGTGAATGACATGATATGGGGTCGGAAGGTCTCATATCGCAACCCTGGGAAGGTACAGTATGAGGTGGTTCTATCTCTTAATGCTCATTTCGTTCAATAGTCAAATTTCAGCGCCGCAGTAAATAAAAAACAGGATCTCAAAGAACAAATTTCTAAAAGATGTTTTGACCCTTATCATGCATGTTACTTTATTAACATGTTAATGTAACTGTTTTCCTATTTTAATTTTTGATACTGTGTTGTTTTATAACTAATATCAAAAATGCAGTTGAGCCTGGTAGGGTAGCTATTTTATATTTCATAGTGCATAACCCCTTGTGTGTCGCGCGACCTCCTGGAGGTCGATGTCAAAAACGCGTGTGTGTCGGGCGGCCTCCTGGAGGTCGTTCACTCCTACACTGTTTTAAAGTTCAATATTTCCAGATTTACCTTATCTATCCTACTCTATCTTATGTGACGCGTAAAGGAAAGAAAGGGACGGCATTTAATGACATATGACAACCAAATGGCGCCATTTTAAGTCTGATTTGAATGAGATTCTAGAAGTGCTACTCGAGCTGCATTCGTGTTCGCGCGCCACCGGAATTAAGTGTTAATTCTTTACTGTATTTGTGATTGTAGTTGAATTACAAACATTACAACATCATCATGAATGGGTAAGTAACAAACAGTTGCTTATTTATTATGCATTATTTAAAGATTATGAACATAAATTGTTAATTTTATCAAAAGTCATAGATCATGTAGGCCGCCATGGCCATATATTTTCCCTTGTTTATAATAGAAATTAATCTAAATAGTATAAAATGTATATAAAAACTTTATATACATTTTATACTATTTATAACATTTACATACATATTTCTATACATATTAAGCTTTTAATTTGCATATCGTCGATTAGATTTTACGAAAATATTGTAATAAAAATACGCAACCCAAGATGGCCTCCTAGAGGTGGCGACGACACACAGCGATTTTGCACTCCAGGTCACCGGGCCGCCATTTTTTTCGGATGGTTGCTAAGTAAGTATGAGTACGGCTTGCATGGATTAGAATTTTAATATTTCTTGGAAATATTTTTGGTGCCAATTTTGGGATTATTGATTTGCTTTTTTATAAATATTTTTGACATGTGTTCTTTTACTATGCTTTTCTAAAAATAAGCATTTTATGATTTTTTCAAATTTATTAATTTATAACTAGGACAACAAGACGTCTTCGCACATGTGTTGGGTGACTTAGGAAACGTGTGGGATTTCTTATTTCATTTATTTTTTATATTATTGTGTTGTGTTAATTTATTTTGCTTGTCTAAAAATATGCATTTCCGCCTTGCATTTTGCGTCACCATCATCGTCACCGATGATGGTGACGCAGGAATAGGTGGTGGTGAGACGTGGACGTGGTGGTCGTGGATGCCGTGCCCCTGGGGCCAATAAGCGTCCAGGGCCTTCCTCTATTGACCAGTTAGCTTTTTATTTAACTTGTTTTTTTTTATTTAACAAACACTTAATAAATAATTTTGAAAAGAAAGTTAAATATTTCTTATCAATCAAAGGTTTTGAATATTAGAATTTCATTTAATATTTTTAAATTTTAGGCTGACTTTATGCGACATAACAGAGATGCCGGTCGGACAGGGCCTAGAGAGGCCCCTAAATTTCTAATATTCTAAATAGTTATGTATTGTAGATATTACAACGATAATACATAACTAATAATTATTTTAATATATGTATCCAGATCTAACCTGACCCCACTACCACCACCTTCTTCCCTGCCCTCATTACCACCAATTCCCTCCTTAATAACATCTACGAGCGTTGGCATCAACTTTGTTGTACAAGTTGAGGGTACATCGGTGGACTCCGAGGCTGATGAGATCCCAATATCACCCGCGCACTCAGTTACCTCACCGGCTAAGTAAGTTGCTTACTGACCTTATTTATTTATTTTTATTTTAGAGTGTTTATTTAATACAACTTTGTTTCAGCTTTGTGGAATGTCAATACTCGGCCAGGAGTTCGCCGATAGCACGGCCTCATCCTCGTCCTCGTCAGAATTTGCGCGAAGAAGACATTTTACATGCTTTAAATTATGGTAATTGCTTGTTTCAGCTAGGATTGGGATTTTTGGATCCCACCAGATTGTGTACCGAACTATTTTGTGTTACAGGAAGTGAAGCAAGCTCTGACGAGAGCGATGATGAAATGGTGTCTCCATTCATCCCCAGGGTGTACAGGAGCGTTATGGAGACACCATTGGATGATGATGACAATGAAGCGCCCGCCACCGCCACCGATTGCGAAATATTTGCCACCGCCACCGCTAATGAAAGCTCTGACCCCTATGACATTTTCATTGCCATATGGGATCAGCAATTTATGGAGCACATTGCCTCGGAGACGAATAGGTATGCCCAGCAGGTGGTAATCCAATTGCTCCATAACCACAACCTAACAGCCGTATATCCAAATGTCGAGATACGACAGTTCACGAACTTTATGTCTTTTTTGCCATAATTATTGCGATGGGGGTTGTGTTGGTTGTGATGTTGGTTGTGATGTGTGTTGTGGGAATCTAGATTGGAGGAGTACTGGAATTCCACGTCGGATATCTTTTATACTCCAGGCTTTAGTGCACACATGTCAATAAACCTTTTTCGACTATTAAGTAAATGCCTACATTTTGCAAATAACGAAGACATGTGTGCGCCAGAACTAGCAGTCTCTGAGGCTAAACTTTTTAAAATACACCCGGTATTGTCACACCTTAATTTTAAGTTTCAAAACATGTATAATCTGGGGCAAAATATTGCCCTAGATGAGTCCCTTCTACAGTGGAAGGGTTGGTTAGAAATCAACCAATTGATTCCCAACAAGGCTGCTACAGTGGGGATCAAAACTTCAGAGATTTGTGAATCACAAACCGGCTACTTATGGCGGTTTGAAGTTCATGCTCATAAGAGATCCCCACTGCAGCAATCTGAAGACCCATTAAACGCATCAACGCAGGCAATTGTTCAGAGACTTGTTCATGGACTTGAGTATAAGGGCCACACCTTATGGATGGACAACTTCTACAATTCGCCATGTCTTGCACGTCGCCTCAAGGTTTTGGGGTTTGATTGTGTAGGAACGCTGCGAACAAATCGCAAGTTTGTTCCACAGGCCCTACACAATCTAACCAAGAGGAACATGCGACCAGGGCAGATCACTGGTCTTACCTCTGGAGATGTCGATGTCATGGTATGGAGAGATAATAATAGAGTATCTATGATCTCTACATACCATGGCAACGCCGTAATGCAAATCCTAGGTTCTACCAAACCCATCCTGATATTGGATTACAATATCATGATGGGTGGGGTAGATAAAAAAAACCAGATGTTGGCCATGTATCCCATAGAGCGCAAACGAACCAGAGTGTGGTACAAGAAATTTTTTAGAAGGCGTTTAAACCAGGGATCTTACGGAGCTTCGACTCCGGTTCCGTTAAGTCGGAACTTCCGATTATTATTACACCTTCGGTTCCGACTTCGGCTCCGACACTTTTAAATCGGAGGTTTTAATCGGAGGTCGAAGCATAACATAGCGGCAACGGCGGCCTGTGTCGACTGTTATGAAAGGTTTTTTTCATTGTTTGTGTTTTATTTTATAATTTTAAAAAAATTGATTTAAGAATGTTTTATTTGTCTGTAAATAAAAATTCTTTCTCATTCCACCACTTCTGACCCTGCCTCCGACTTCGATTCCGATTCCGATTCCGATAAATCAAATTTAAAAACTCCGACTCCGACTTCGGTTCCGATAAAACTACCTCCGTTACATCCCTGGTTTAAACGTATCTGTCATGAACTCTTATATTATACATAAACATTCTTCTTCTTCTCCTGTTAGTCACAGAAATTTTCGTATCAGATTGATAAAATCACTTCTATCAAAACATTATTCTTCGTCTATCTCTCTCTCTCTGCTGCAACGACACGAAACATACGCCCCGACATCACACACCGCGTGGCCGAATACCCCTTAGCCGGTCACCAACGCCAGCGACGGATTTGCAGCAAAACTGTATGTATAGATCCCTGTTTTGTTACTATTCATTCATAATGTGCAGTTTATATATTTATGTATGTGTGTGTCTCTATATATTATTCTATATTTATGTATATATTATATCTTCTGTCTTCTACCACACCCTGGTTCGTTCATAGATATGGCGAATTGTATGATGTTGTATGTAAACGAGCTTGTATGAGGACTGTGATGAGATTGAATGAAGCGAAAGAAATATGTAATAAGGATTGTAGCAAGTGGAAACAAGCGATATCTGACTACTCCTAAGGGAAAAGGGCGTAATTTTATGTATGTATGTGTGTATGAAAGTTGACGTGAAGTGCGTTGAACATTTTTTTTTAGGAATAATTTTATTTTTGCGTTTAGAAACGCGTTTTTTTTACTTATTTTTTGTCTTTTTTATTTATTTTTTGTCTTTTTTAGTCTTTTTATAAATTTTTTTAGTCTTTTTCTACTTCTCTTTAGTGTATTCTCGTTTTAAATCATATTTATTTATTTTAATTTTTTTTTCTAGTGTGGCAATATTTTGTGGGTCCATATTTTTTTTAGTCTCTTTATATATTTTCTTTGTCTTTTTCTACTTCTCTTTAGTCTTTTCTCATTTTAAATCATATTTATTTTATATATTATATTCTAGTGTGACAATACTTGGGTGTATCCATACTTTTGTAGCATCTTAGTACCTATTGGTACTTTTTGTAAGTAAATTGTTTGTTTTCGTTATTGTTTTTTAATATGTTTTTGTGAGGCAACATACCTTTTTATTATATTTTTCGATTAGTAAATTTAATGTAATAATGGAATGTAAAGTTATATTTTATTTAACATAACATTTTTATATACCTTTCATACAAAATTTTAGAGATATTGCCATTTAATTGACACGCGCCGTAATCGCGAGATTTCATCTTCAAACAGCTGACATATGCGCAAAAATGCACAAAATGGCGGCGACAGTTAAGGGGATAAGGTACTAATTCTAAAATGTTAGCCATAAAACATGACTGATTGTTAAGAAAGAATAATTATAATAGATCTGCTGACAAAAGAAGAATGTTTTTATTTAGAGAAAGTTTGTTAATAATTTTGTTTGTTAAAGATTTCCATAATCACTTGCATATTTGCAGCAACTTACATGTCTTGGTTATTTTCTGTCATAACTCTTGGCTCGCCCAGACGCTCGTGGCTCACTGGCAATCGTGAAGGAACAGATTCATTGTTAATTTCATTCAGTTTAGTTAAATATATTATGTCTTGTATTTTCTTCTTTAACTCCAAATTATTTCTTTTAGCAATGACACATCATAGCTCAAAAGCAGCATATTCACCAAATACATCAAACTCATCTTTGGCTGGGCATTAAATGAGGTTTTCACGTGCCTCCTACAACATAGACGGACCTTCGTTTTGCCTATCTTCAGCTGCGTGGCACTCGGCATCGAGATGTTGTACAGGCGGCTGTCACAAAATTTAATAAAAAGAATTCTTCAGATAAACCTTCAAGTCACCACCTAGGCCTTGGTGGAACTCGAGTACCTGTCTTTGTCGCTGAGCATCTAACGTCAGAGAACAAAATTCTGCATGCAGCGGCCCGCAAAAAAGCTGAGGAGCTTTCGTGCAAGTTTTTTGGGTGCGAAATGGTCGCATTTATGCTAGGAAAGACGAAACTAGCCAAGAGCATCTTATAAACTCCTCCGGAAGTCTTAAGTTTAAAGCTTAGTTAGGGTTAATCTTAATATTCGATAGTTAAAAGTTGTGACGTTTAATCTTTCATAGTGAGTAATAAAGCTCTTGAGATTCACTACCAAAATATCCAATTATTACAAACTAAGACTGCGATTTTTTTAGTAGCTTTAGTACCTTAAACTACAAGATATATGCTCTTACTGAGACCTGGTTAAGCTCTCACTCTGACTGGTGAATTATTTGACAAGATGTACAATGTTTACCGTAGAGATCGCGTTTTCACCGAGGACGCGGCGGAGTTTTACGCTCAGTCTCTCGGGAAATACCTTCTACTCAGTTGCTTGCAATAGAAACCGATGTGGTGTGTATTTTTGTGGTAGTGACAGGTATCGTTAGAAGTGTTTTGGTCTGCGTCTGTAAAATTAACTCAATCAATTTACGAACAATGTAGAGGTCGCAATGTGTCATGCTGAAGATTTGGGGATTGTCGGAGATTTTAATCTGGGTTTCATTCAGTGGAGTTCCACAGTATTAAAATGTGCCAGGGATAAGTTTGTGACAAATCTTATGATAAATACGAGTGTCCGTTTACCTTGGCTCAGTAATAAACTATCAAAACTATTAGCTGAGAAAGTTAAAATTCGGAAAAGGTTCCGCAAGTACGGGAATCCAAGAGATGAACTCGAATTCCACAATTCGAATTACACACAGTTCCCTTAAATTTAAACTAAATTTAACATTTAAACAAAATTGTGACCAAGGCCGCTAAGATGATTCTCGGATTTCTCAAGCGAAGTACCAAAGGATTCAAAAATATAAAAACTAAGATAGTATTATACAATGCTTTGGTGCGTAACCGCTCAACCTTCTCGAGGTTGCTTATTGTGCATGGATTCCTACTACAGTGTGCATTTTCAGAGAATTGAGGCCACTTGGCTTTCATACTCTTTTATTGTGTGAACCACCTGACATCTTGTGATCAGCAGACCAGAGGCTGTAGCCATGCTGCCAAATTAAAAAAATATATTTAAATAGGTAACTGATATTATGTCTACATACAAATTAAGTACTTTGTTAGGTAGTTGTATTTACATTTATTTTTACATGACACTAAAATAAAAGAATCAGTAGGTAAGAGCTATTTATTTCATAAAAAAATAGTGTCCTAATATTGGGATGCATTCTATGTGAAGTGACTCTATTTACCTACAAATAATTTGTGTATTTCTCCAAAGCCTGTTGACGAGAGCCTGCTGCAGTGCCCGACCTTCACGCAGACCCTGGTTTACACGTTGATTATCTGCTGGTGGATTGCTCTCCAACTCTGCTCTCTCCCTGCAATGTTGACCACTTATATTAATTACATTATTTTATTTGAAACTGTATTATTTCACATCTCCTTTCTTCCTATAGTAATTTTTATTCGTTTAATAAAATCACATACCTGTTGGTGAAGCAGAGATTCTGCTCGAGCTTCCTCAGGTGTCAGTGGAGGCACTGGTACTCTAGAAATGTTTGCAGTATTATGCAAAATGCAACATGCATTTACTATCCAGACTGCAGTGATTGGACAGTAATGTAAAGCACGTGCTGCAAGCAAACATCTGAAAGAGTAGAATTTAAAATAAATAGCCAATATTATTGTTAATGTAAAATACTACATTTATCTCAAACATATGTAAATTTTTTACACTACCTGAATCGCGCTTTTAATACTCCAATGCAGCGCTCTACTGTATTGCGAGCTGTTACATGTTTCAAATAGTAGTTATGTTCCGGGGTCCCTTCTGTAGTGTTAAGAATTGAGGTCGTCATAATTTTTCTAAGGGTACTTACTGTCACCTGAAATTATATATTTATAATCAACATAAACCCGTGGTTTTTATTTCATTCAATATCCACACATAGAATATTTAAATCGGAGTCACAGATCTAATTTTAAGACAATTCTCATGAGTTTCATTGGCGATAGTAGCTACTTATCGTTCTTCCTGCTTATCTGTCTGCTTACAAACATAAAAATAAAAATGATAAGAATTTTATGATTGTGTAAGTTTAATAATATTCAAATATTTTTGCAATAAACACTAAACTTACTATCATAACATTAAGGGAATGGTATCCTTTCCTGTTATAATATCTCTCTTCATGTATATGTGGCCTAATTATTGCCACATGTGTGCTGTCTATGCAACCCAGAATACCTGGGATTACAAATTTCTGATAGAACCTGAAAAGTATTCATATTAGTCAATTATTTAGCTTATAAAGGGTCTTTCAAATAGAGCGGGTCGATGTTTATAATTTGTGGCGACCATTTTGTTTTGGCGGCATCTGTCAAATCTGTTGTTTCTTATTCAGTCTCTGATAAAAAATAATCTTTAGCGACGAGGCACATTTTTGGATGAATGGTTTTGTTAATAAGAAAAATTGCCGTATATGTGATGACGACAACCCACATGAGGTTCACCAGGTGGCAATGCATCCACAAAAAGTTACTGTTTGGTGCGGATTTTTGTCTGGCGGCGTCATTGGTCCGTACTTCTTCGAAAACGACGTTGGCGAGGCCATCACCGTCAACGGCGAGCGCTACAGATCAATGATTAACAATTTCTTTTGGCTCAAATTGAACAATATGGACGTGAACGACATGTGGTTCCAGCAAGATGGCGCTACTTGCCGCACAACGAACGACACAATGGGCATTCTGTTGTAAGAGGCTGTATAATTTCACAAAATTGTCCAAAAAATAAATTAAAAAAAAAACAACCACCACCATCTTGTTTCAAAAAATAGACGCATAGTATCCAAATATTATCTTGTTGTAAAACTGTAAAAATAAAAAGTGCTAGTGCGAATAAAAACAATAAGTTCATTCAGAAAGTTTTATTTAAACTAATATTAAAAAAGTTTAACAGGTAGCAGAGCGTGGCCAAACAAATCTGAAGAAAGTAAAAACATAAAAACCGAAGAAGCATTGTAAGATGGATAACCTCAAAAACATAGAAAGGTTAATTGATGAGAAATCATTTCCATTATGGAAATTCCAAATAAACATTTTATTGAAAAGCGAAGGGATAATAGACCTGGTGCAGTCAGGCATTTCCGCTCATAAAAGAGATGAAAAAACAATCCAACTAGATGCACTAGCGCAAAGAATAATAACTAGTACTATTGATAAAAAACTATTGTCTACATTATTGTCTTGCGAAAATGCGAAAGCTATGTATGATAAATTACTTGCCATTTATGAGAGAAATTCCGACCAAAAGAAATGTCCATTGCTACAAGATTTTTTCATGTACAAATACGATACAAATAAAGATATGACGCATCATATTGGCATTCTAGAAAACATTGCCCACCAACTTAACAGCTTGGGTGAAAAAATCAATGAGAAAATGCTCATATCAAAAATATTATCAACATTGCCAGATCAATACAGACGTTTCTTGACAGCATGGGAATCCACTCCACTCACTGAACAAACTATAGTAAATTTAACTGCCAGATTATTAGTGGAACATCAGAGATCTAGAGACATGAATTAAATCCAAAATAGTACAGCATTTAAAGTCACACACAAAAAATTTCAAAATAATAAAAAACATTGCTCAATTTGCAAAAAAGACAATCACATGGAAAAGAATTGCTACTTCAAGAATAAAACACAGTGTACAATTTGTAAAAAATATAACCATAAAGAACGAGATTGCTTTTGGAATAAGAATAAAAATAATAATAAAAAGGAAGGAAATGCGATGTCGTTTTATACACAGTCTGAAAATTTCATTGTTGATTCCGGATGCTCTTCCCATATGACCAATAATAAGTAGAGATGAAACGGATAGTGGTTTGGCCGGATACCGGATATTCGGCAAGCTACGAGGCCGGAGCGCCGGATATCCGGCCACCGAATATTCGGCCGTTTCGGAAATATTCGGGCGCGTTCGGGTGTTATCGCACGTAAGCGGAGATCGGGGGCGTTCGAGTGTTGTCGCGCGCGTGAGTTCGTGTTTGTTTCTGTCATTGTTTTTTCATAGTTTTAACTTTGATTGAAAAGAAATGTCATCATTAAAGAAACGATCGCCAATTTGGCAATATTTTGATTTAAACAGTGATCATAGCAAGTACGCGGCATGTTTATTGTGTCAACGAGGTGGTGAAGGATAGGTGACAAATGTATTTGCTAATAAACAAACCAATCTTTATCCGAGGATAAATCTACGGTATAACGCTCCGATTTGTATAGAATAACAGCCTTATGTCATAGATTTATTGTCGGACAAAGATTGGTCGAATCGCACCATAAAAGTATAAATAAATTTTGATAAATTTGTCAATTTCATTATAAAAATAAGTTATTTGACAAGTTTTTTTAATTTCACCTGTCCAGATGTTTCTAATTTCTAATCAAAATTAGCCAGTTTAATTTGATCAACTTCCCGGTTACCGATTTATTTTTAATTATGCACATTGTAAATCGGTATCGTGTATTTTTTTAAAGTATGTTTCTTTGTCATTCACCAGGTACTTCAGCTATGAGTAATCATTTAAAGTCCAAACATCCAGAGGAATTTAAATTCATAAATAAAAGTAAATCTGGTGAAAATCCAAAACCCATTGTGGCCCCGGTATCTGCCGTTCCCAGAACAAGTGAAAAACAACTATCACTCTCAGAATCATTTGAAAGGAAATTACTTTGGGATGTGAATGATGCTAAAGCCAAAAAATATCATTATTTAATCGCAGAAATGATTGCTATGGATAACGAGCCGTTTAGTATCGTGGAAAAGGTTGGGTTTAAAAGGCTTCTAGAACAAGCGCTACCTCGGTACGAATTACCAAGTCGCACTTTTATATCTCAAAAAATTGTTCCCGACATCTACAATAGAATTCACGATAAAAATTAAACAAACATTTCAAAAGCTATTGCAGTTTCTGTCACTTCTGACATTTGGACCTGCCAGCATAATAGTTCCAGCTTCTTGAGTTTCACAGCCCATTAGATTCAAGTGTATTGTCCTTCTTCGCTGTTTGTATTTGTATTGCACAGTTTTCTTGTTTAGTGAGTATTGACTTATTATTAAAGATGAAACGGATATCCGGATAGTGAAAACAAGGCCGGATACCGGATAGTACCCTACCGTTTATATGATAAAATCTAATAATAATAAGTATCCGTAAATAAAAGTAATACAGTATCCGGCCGAATTTCGGATATTAAAATAAAAATACATTTGTTTACACAAAGCAAATGATACGACAATAGGATAAGAACAACTTTTATTTTTATAATTGCAAAGTAATTGATTAAATATTAATTAGTTCGTTTAGTACTCAAAATTAACAAGTGGCAAATTGTGGTGAATGAATACCAAATTTTCCGCATTTGTTGGTAACAGGCGACTCCACTTGGCTTCGTATACCAGACCCGCTTCTGAAAATAGCCTTTCGCTGTAAACGCTGCTGCCAGGTGCTGAAAGATAAATTCTAGCAAACCTTGACAACTGCGGGTACTGATTCACATTAACTGATCACCAAATATATGAGTCGTGATTGCGATCGATACGAGATGTCTTTAAGAAAAAATCATTCTTGTTAGCAATTGGATTTTGTATTTTTTGATCGCGACAATCACTTCTATTATCCTTTGCTACTTCATTGAAACAGTCCCAAAAAGTGTCATGAGCTTCACGTGTGAAGTTGGATCCAGTTTCATCTTCTTTAGCTCGTTTAGCAGGTGTTGAACACGGCGTAGATCTGTTACTGTCAGATGAAGATTCTTCGTAAGAGTTTTTTATATAATCTATCAGTATTTTCTGCTGGGCTTTTTCAGTTTCAAGAACTCCTAAGTAGTCTGACTTGAACCTTGGGTCCAGAAAAGTAGCAATTAAGTATTTTGGATTCTCTCTTAAGGATTTAAAACGACTTTCCAACTCAGATTTCAAAGAAGCTATCATACGAGCTAAGTCCGGTGTTTTTTGCGCAGTCTCGCATTTTTCTAAATACTTTTTTAATGCAGACACATGTGGAATCGCCTCGGATATACAAGAGAGGCCAGAGCTTGTAATTTTCGTTATTTCTTTAAATGGTTTTAAAAGATTTATGAATTGCTCCATCAGGCTCCATTGTTGTATAGTCAAATTAGTAAGTGTGTCATGTTCAGCAACATAAAGAGTAATAGCCCTTTTTTGTTCTAACAAACGTTCTGCCATATAGAAGGTAGAGTTCCACCTTGTGGTGATGTCATGCACTAACTGATGCTGCAGTAAATTTAATTCCTTTTGGATTGCAAAGATTTTTTCTTGTGCTAAACCTGAATGGTTAAAATGAGTTACTAGACGTCTTCCAGTAGCAATCATGTCTAATATTTCAGCTTGAACCTTCATTGACTCATTAACAACTCGCGAAAACGAATGAATGAAACATCTAGCTGAATCATACTCTGCAACTCGAGCTCCTTTTACCATATTAGCGCCACTATCATGGATTAGTAAGTGAATTTTATTTTTCTCAATATCCCAGCGAGCAGCAATAGCATTTAGTTCCTTTGCTATATTTTCTCCAGTGTGATCTTGAAAAAGGTTTCATTGCAAGAACGCCATGTTGCAGCTGAAATTCCGTACACAACCAAAATGGGCTGTGAAACTCAAGAAGCTGGAACTATTATGCTGACAGGTCCAAATGTCAGGAGTGACAGAAACTGCAATGGTTAGAATGGTTAGAAATAATCCCATTGTATGATAAAAGTTCAAAATCAGTTATATCTAGCCTGAAAGAAATATTCGCCAGATTTGGATATCCATTAACATTAATTGCTGATAATAATCCATTCCATTCCTATGATTGCCAACAGTTTTATAAAAGTAAAGATATTATATTGAAATCAAGTACTCCACATTATCCCCAGGGCAACGGCTTGGCTGAAAAAGCTGTAGGGATTAGTAAAAATATTCTAATAAAAAGCTTGGAAGAAAATTGTGACTACAGAGACAATTTAATGTATTATAATAATAGTCCTGTTTGTAATCTGAATCTATCTCCAGCACAAATTCTTTAAAGTAGGATGTTGAGAACTCAACTGCCTTGCTCTGTGGAAAATCTGAAGTCAAAAATACCTAAAAACATTAAGGAAAATTTAGAGATGTACCAAAATAGATATACTAATCGGTATAATAAATATGTGAGAAAGAAGGAAAGATCTTATAATGAGGGAGAAGAAGTTGTGTTTAAGACTGCTAACGATTCAAATTGGCGTAAAGCAACTGTATTGAAAACAACAAATGAACCTCGTTCCTATTGGATAAAACCGCACAATAGTAATATGAAACTAAGACGTAATACCACTCAATTACGAAAATCAAACACAAGTTCTTTGCCCTTGCATAACAATAATGATCAAATTTTATTAAATGATAACGAATTTTGTCTAAACCAGGATGATACCTTAAATAGTAAAGTTTCAAATGATAGCAATGTCTTAAGTAAAAATACTGATGTGAACAATAGTATTCGTTATTTAAGAGTTTGGTAGATGAAGATGGTAGAATTATAAAAATTCCTACAAAGTATCTAAACTAAAGGGGAAGATGTTTTATAAGTTAGTTCTATAAACTTAATCTGTAACTCTAACTAGTCTGTGGTTACAGCCTACTCTGTTCCCGGCACGAAGTAAGTAAAAGTGTATGAGGGATTGAAATTAAATAAAAGTTACAAATCACTTTTGATGTCTTTATTCAATCGTTATAATAAAATATAAAACAGTTAGCAGCATTTTTTGGTCTTAAATCTTATTGTAATAATATTAGAAACTCAGAAATTCTTTTAAGGATAGATAACACAACCGCGATTTCGTATATTAATAGAATGGGTGGAATACAATTCCCCACCTTAATATTATAACACGAGTGTTGAAGGCTAGACATGTTATTGTTGTGTTCCGATTGTTCCGTTTATCATACGTGAAACACCATAACAAATTCTTGAAAAGACTATAAAAACGCAAGAGTGGCATTAGCAAATTCGTGGATTTCGCGTAAATATTTCCTCCAATTTAGAGGTTACCTAGAACTGTCAAATCAAAACCACAGACAAGCGAGACGAATGTCATACTACCAACCTAAAGAAAAATACGGGTGCGTTTACACCCACAAAATACGTTCCGTTTCACATAAATTAGCTGCCAAAATGAACTGTCAAACATTGCTCGACAATATAAAAATAGAAATGCAAAATCAAACAAAAGATCTTATGGCACATATGGATGAAAAGCTGTCTCCAATAAAACAAGAAATAGAAGAACTTAAGCTGGAAAACCGAACATTAAAAGATAAAATATCCAAATTCGAGAAAAACAAGAGATCAAACAACATCATTATACATGGACTGAAAGAAAACGAAAAGTCCCTTGATGAAGTCATGAAGATATTGATACAAAAGATAAAAACAGATACAGATATTAATTTAGAAGACAGGGACATAAAAACTATACACCGTATTGGAAAAAAAGATGGAAAAGACAGACCCATACTTATGTCTCTTGTCTACAATTGGTTAAAAACATCTATCATGAAAAATAACCTGAAAGATATTACTGTATCGGAGGACTTCCCGAAAGAAATATTAGAAAAGAGAAGAGAACTACAAGAAAAACTAAAGGTAGAAAGACAAAAAGGAAATTATGCTATAATCAAATATGATAAATTAATTGCAAAAGAAGGAATAAGGAGTAACAAAATCCAAAAAAGAGAGCTCTCAATATCCCCAAACACTCCAATACAACCAGATAAACAAACACTTAGGGTAAATAAAACCAATGCATATGAAGTTATGAAAGAATCAACAAATATTACCCCTTCAACCAAAGCATAGGATAAAGACATCAGCCATCGGAACCATGATACAACAATATCTTTAAATCAACTGGATAAAACTATTATATTCCCCAACCTGGTTGGTCACCATGGGGATTACGACCATGACCCTCATCCGTCATCAAAAATAAACAAACAACTAAAAATATGAACCTATAATGTAAGATCGCTATCATCAACAGAACGACTACTTGAACTAACATACGCCTTAAAGAAAATCAAATTTGACATACTGGGACTTGGTGAAGTGTGGAAACTGGGTTGCAAGATAGTAGAACACCAAGACTATATACTATGTTATACAGGCGAAACAAATGGGGTCTATGGAGTGGGGTTTCTAATCAAAAAAACTTATATACAAAATATTGTCAACTATATTGGTATATCTGAGCGAGTGGCACTATTAAAACTGAAATTTCAAGAATATCTTATATCAATTATCTATTATAAGTCTATGCACCTACTGAAAAAGCAAAGGAAGAAGAAATTGACAAATTCTATAAAGACCTGAGAACAGCTCATGAGTATCAGGATAGAACTGTAATAGTTATGGGAGACTTCAATTCCAAAATTGGACTACCAAGAAAACTTAGTAATGGGTCGATATGGATATGGAACACGAAATGAAAGGGACAAAAGGCTTATCCAGTATGCTTGTGAAAACAAACTATCCATAATGAACATCTTCTTTAAGAATAAGTCTAGTCGCAGATGGACATGGATTTCACCAAATCAAAAAGTAAAAAATGAAATTGATTTTATCATGTGCAACAAACCAAAACAAATATCCAATATAGAAATATTAAACACTGAATAGAAAAACATCTTACCCTAGCGTGCGCAGTTTTATCAGGGAAGCCTTCTCAAAAAATAAATTAGATTGTAAAACAATGGATATACTATGTAGCTCCATTTCAAATAATACTTTACAACAATATAATTCTGCATAATATGTGTGTAGTAGAGACTAAACGTTAAAATAGTATTGTGGACTAAACGTTAAAATAGAAAGATGGACTTTACCGCTATAAGTTAAGTCATCTGTCATCATTACAACGCTTTTTGTAACGAGTTCAATAATTACAATAAAAGAGATAAATTACTTTAAACAAGTGTTTAATTAAACTACACATGGTGTCAGGTTGTGAATATTGTGTTTTAATAAGGCAAAATGGAATTCAAACCTCCGCAGAGTTTGTGCCTAACAGGAGACGTAGCTGAAAACTGGCTACTATTTCAACAGCAATTTAAATTGTTCATTACAGCCAATGAATATGAAAATAAATCGGAAAAGGTTAAAATTGCTATGTTTCTTAATAGTCTCGGTCAGGAGGCTTTAAGAGTTTATAATTCATTTCAATTTTCTAAAGAAGAAGAGGAAAAGTGAACACTAAATGAAATCCTGAAGAAATTTACAGACTTTTGCATGCCGAGAAAAAACACAGTTTTCCAAAGATTTAAATTTTTCAAAAGAGCGCAAAATGAGGCCGAACCAATTGATAATTTTGTCACAGATTTGAAAATTTTGGCGTCTAAGTGTGAATTCGGTGAACATCAAGAATCACTCATACGGGATGTGTTGATATTGGGTCTTAGAGATCAGCCATTACAGGAGTCTTTACTGAGGGAAAATAATTTAACATTACAGAAAACTATTCAGATATGTAAAGCATTCGAGCAAAGTAAAAAGGAACTAAATATAGTAAGGAAAGATGAAACTGTAGATATAATAAAACAAAATGTACATAAAGGAGTACAACAAGAGAAGAACAAGAAGAAATTTAGTTGTAAGAACTGTGGAAACTGGCATGCTATAAATGAGTGTCCAGCATATGGGCTGAAATGTCATAACTGTGGGAAACTGTGTGTCGAAGTGCAAAGAAAGTTAGGGAAATAGAAGAAAATGGAAATTGTGAGTTGGATTTGTTAAAAATTGAGGCAGTAAACAATAATTCATGTAGTCAACCATGGACACATCCAGTTGACATCAATGGAACAACAATTAATTTCAAAATAGACTCGGGGGCAGATGTAAATGTCTTATCATTATATATGTTTCAAAAGGTTTGTAATGGAGAGCAGCTGCTTAAGAATAATAGAAAAATTACTGCGTTTGGTGGATTTGAAGTAGAGACTGCGGGTGTGACTAACTTAATGTATACACCTAAGGACAGAAACCCAGCAATGCTCAAGTTTGTCATAGTTAAGAAAAATGCAACACCTATATTGGGCAGAGATTCTTGCTTATCTCTAGATTTAATTCAAAGAATACATGAAGTTAGTTGTGAAGCAGAAAAAAGTGAGTTTTTGACTTTATATTCAAAAGTGTTTTCAGGGTTAGGCAAATTACCATTTGAATACAAAATTAGACTTAAAAGTGAGGCGGTTCCAGTGGTAAAACCGTGTCGCAGGATACCTGAAATTCTTAAACCACGACTTAGAGAGGCTTTGAGTAAATTAGAAAAATTTAACATTATTTCAAAAGTAGTGGGAACCTGGTAAAATTGTTAGTAGGGCAAATAAACCGAGGGCATATGGTGTAATAAATAATCAAGGGAAGTTTGTAGAAAGAAATACATTATTTTTAAGACATTCACATGTTCCTGTAAATACAAATCTTTTAATTAATAGACCAATAGAAAACACAGTAGAAAGTCAAAGTACATCAGATGTTATTAATGATGAGTGTCAGAATAATTCTAATAATGCTAATGTAGAGAGTCAAGTAGGACATGAGAATGCTGCAACTGCAGGTGAGCAGAGGTCTCAAAGTGGCAGACTTATTATTAAACCTAATTGGCTGAAAGACTATGTTCAATGAAAATAATAAGTATATTATCTGTATTAATTCGTTATGTATTTAGTTTGCTTTTTATATAAAGGAAGGGATGTGTAGTAGAGACTAAACTTTAAAATAGTATTGTGGACTAAACGTTGAAATAGAAAGATGGACTTTACCGCTATAAGTTAAGTCATCTGTCATCATTACAACGCTTTTTGTAACGAGTTCAATAATTACAATAAAAGAGATAAATTACTTTAAACAAGTGTTTAATTAAACTACACAATATGTTAAATGGTTCAACTTTTGTAACACTAATAAGATTGATTTTTTTCAAGTAAGGGTTCAAGATATACTTAAATTTCTCACCAATCAAATTGATCAAGGGGCGAGTTATGCAACAATATAGAGTATTCGATCAGCATTATCTCTTATATTGGGAAAAGATATTTGTAATCATGATTTAATTAGTAGATTTTTAAAAGGGGTTTTTAAAATCAAGCCTAACGTTCCTAAATACCAATCAACATGGGATCCAAGTATAGTATTATCTTTATAATCAAATCAATTCCCAAATGAAACTTTAAGTCTAGATGTTCTAACAAAAAAATTGGAAACTATGCTCGCATTGTCTATAGGACAACGTGTGCAGAAGTTGTCAGTAATTTATATTGCAGATGTTATGTTTAGTGAAAATGGTGCTCTTGTAACAATTAATAATATTATTAAGACCTCTGCACCTAATAGATCTAATCCAAGATTGTTCATACCTTTTTTTAATGATACACATTTTTTTAATGATTACATTGTTTTCTTATATTAAAAAATCCGAACAATTCAGGAAAACCGGTAATACTGATAACCTTATTTTGACATACAAGAAACCAATTCACAATGCTAGTTCCCAGTCAATAAGTCGCTGGATCAAACAAGTATTGAGAGATAGCGGCATAGACGTAAGCTTATTTTCACGCTGCCACGTCAGCTGCGCGGCGGGCCGGCATCTCTGTCGACGTTATCAAAAGGACTGCCGGCTGGACAGGAGACTCAGTTTGTTTCGCAAAATGTTATAATCTACCATTAGGAACAAGTGCCCAAGAGTTTTTTGTTTGTTTTTTATCTTGAATAAATAATTATATTCAGTTATTTACTTGCTTTAATATTGTGTCATCATTTAGATAAGCGCTAAACATCTACCTGGTTAATAAATCTCATAGGATGCAGCATCGAAGTTTAATTGATGTTTAATTGAACTTACCTTAAGTGAACTTCAACCATAATTATACGAGATGCTGCATCCGTAGAGATTTAAGTCCCCCCCCCCCCCCCTCCCCTAATAAATATAATAACTATTCATTGCCCTAATTATACTAAATGATGACAGAAAGGCCTTGGACTCTAAAATGAATGACAGCGCCACCGCAAACGCCCCCTACCGTACACCGAGGAAGTTAGTAGTACCATTAGCAATTGTTAAACTACTTTTATTTTTTAATACGTATTTCATTTGAAATATTTTACTCTAAAAATGTTGTGATGATGACTTACCTTAACAGACGGACTACCTGGATAATAAATCTCTACGTATGCAGCATCTCGTGTAATTATGGTTGAAGTTCAATTAAACATCAATAAATACTTATTGCAAAAAATCTATAACGTGTCTACAATACCTTTAATTATGTCATTATTATTGATAACGTGACCGATAAGATCTTTGTTTGACTTTTTTCTTTGGGATTTGGTGAACCCGCTGCCTTGGCAAATGATTTGTTTAGTGAAGGAAAATATGGCCCAAAAGTTTATTCATTATTCTCGTCTTATTTTCTGCTGTTTTAGCTGCTTCACAGGATAAACCTTTGCCACAGCAATGTGCTCTCCTTTACAATTTACACCCAAAGGTTTACTGGTATTGCTACATTCCTTGTAATAATGTGATAGTAAACATATTGAGCATACAACATTATGCTTACATAATTTGGTTGTATGTGGAAAGCACATACATTTATAACACTGGAGTACTACTGTAATATAAGCCTCAACAGGCAATATACACAGACCATAACTTAAGGGCTTAGGAAGTATGTTACCAGCAAATGAGACTGATAATGTTTGCAGAGCCGCGATGTCTTCAGGGGTCTTTTTAATAAATCTTTTCACTGCCAATATTTCCTGTGAACTTATCAATTTATCATATAAATTTTTGCAGCTCAAGTCAGTTGGAATAAATTTTTGTTGACACCTGTGCATTCTGAGTTGACCGCTGGGATGATCGCATTTAGCTCATGAAAAGATAAGAAAGAAGTGTTTGTAAGCAGAGAATATGCATTCTTGGCATTCTCAAAAATTATAGCATATTTCAATTCAAAATGAATTCGTTTAATTCCTTTAACGCTCTTATTGTATCTGCTAAATATGTTATTTAAATATATTGTTACCAAACTTTATCTTTTCATTCATGCTTTGTATATAAACATTGCACTTTCGGCTGCTCGAATAAGATTTTCTTCTGAGCTAGGTCTAGTTTTTTCAAAGAATGGCTGGATGTTTGAACTACTAGCTTGGCTTTTCGAATTAGCTTTGTGGTTTTTGTGTGTTAAGGTGCTCTTTAATGTAGGAAATACCTTTACTTGCAATGGAAATATTCGTAGAACAATTCGTGCACTGTACTTCCGAGAATTTATCTCATTCCCATATTTTCCTCTTTTCTACATAGGATATTTGCTTTGCAATTCGCTGTTGAACGTGCATTTACGCTTGGGCATTTTGATCTAAAAAGCAAGAAAGTGTAGGTAGACACACAGTTGTGTCGGGCATCCGTTATTCGTAGATAGGAGTACCTTTCGCGACAAGTAATTTAGAATGCATGTGGTGCGTACATAATTCTGTAGGCTATTAATACGCGTACTCAAAAAAGTTATCATACTCGTAGGTAGGTACTGAAAAAAAGTGACAAAATAATATGTGAACGTACGTAAATTGCTGTGCCGCAATATCGCAGTGATATTAACGCGCGAAGCACGCGTGCAATTCACTTTTCTGCTATGTAAGTGAGTAAAGTGGTGGCTCGGGCGAGCACGCGGCGCGGGGTACAGGTGGGGGCGTTCGATCGTCGACTATTTTGACGAGCCTTCTTGAATGCGGGTTATTGTGAATGAATTTTTAACTAAGATTTGTTTCAATTTATTGCTTATCTATAAAAAATTGATTTCCCCGGACACTTTTCAATACACCCTGCCGGAAGGCACCCGGACGCCCTTCAAATTAGAACAAATCAGGGGTATACCTTACGATGGCAGCCCAACGTCTGCGTAATGTTTATCTCACTGATAATTTGAAACCGTCTTCCCGATTGAAATTGTCGTGTTCCTTGATTTCAATCGCTTCACGCACGACTCTTGAATAAAAGAGGCGATCTGTGGAGAGGACTTGTGTATGGTGGAATACAATACAGTTATTAGTGCCTGCTTCTGCAATCGCCGATTAAGCCGGTGTAAGTCAGCTGAAACGTCAGGCAATTTAAAGGTAATTTTATCGCGTTAATTCTCGTTTTTACTCGTATTTATCGATAATAATTCAAAAATGTGGTCAGTTGGATGTTATTTTGTTCAGTTTCAGAATAATTCTTCATTTCACCACACTATACAAAGAACACATTATAAAGCATTATTTGGTACAGCTCCCAAAATAGGTTTGGGGGCAACCCATATTCCGGCTGACTTACTCAATAAGATGAAGACTGAAGAATATATAGAAGAAATTTTGACAAAGGATATACAGAAGTTTTCACAAGAGATATAGAAAGCGCACAAGAAACCAAATGCTCAGAAGAGAGGAATGACGCAGCAGAACAAATGATCATGGAAGAAGAGCAAAGTGAATGTATAGTTGACAAGAATGTTTTAGAAAAGTTGATAATAATATGCCAGGTATGTAACAATGAATCCGATGGCGCTCATTCACGTCAAAATTGTAATCAACCTGTTCATGTCTGTTTCGAGCTCAGACTTTCGTATACTTTTTGTGATTCTACAGTCAGGGTTACTTCAATGAATCGTCTTATTGAACTTTTCCACCAAAATCGTTTATTTCGATTAATCTTACAAAATTATAAAAAAGGTTACGTGTACAGGTCGGGAGGAAACGAATTATAAAAGGCTAATGAAATCAGCCACGAATCGGCGATCTCCGAAACTGTTGCACGGCGCTCACGCAGCTCGCTTCACTCGGGTGCCCCACGTTGTCTTCGTGAAATGACAGATGGCGCCACCCGCGCAAACATACCGCCGGCCTTGGAAGCCTCACGTTGGCTTCCAATTTATTAGTGTTCTTCGTTCTTAATTCATCGGTGACGGACAGGGAAGCGGACAGATTTTTGTCATGGCACGTTGTAGAACTCCTCTCGCTGTGCGTATTTCTGCAACGCGCGACACTCCGTCTTGTCCCGGGAAAATGCGTATTATTCTCCCCATACGCCAATTGAGAGGGGGCTGTTGGTCATCTTTTATTAAGACGAGGCTGTCCAGTTGAATATCCTTGACATTCTCCTTCCATTTCGTGCGAACCTGGAGCTCTGTGACATATTCCGTTGACCAGCGCCTCCAAAAATGTTGTCGTAATTGTTCCACTCTGTTGTAGCGTGTAAGGCGGCTGGTGGGAACCTCGGTGATATCGTCGACAGGTGGAGCGGTCAGAGGTCGGCCAATAAGAAAATGAGCAGGTGTTAACGGAAGATAGTCTGACGGATCTGCGGACAGAGGAGATATAGGACGGGAATTCAGGACGGCTTCGATCTGTAACAATACCGTGCTGAATTCCTCGTATGTTAATTTCGCATTGCCTAATATACGTTTAAGATGATATTTGCTCGATTTGACCCCTGCTTCCCAAAGTCCCCCAAAATGAGGAGCGTATGGAGGTATAAATTTAAATTTAATGCCGTCATTGGTAGCGAAATCAAATATTTTATTGAAATTTTTATTATATAATAATGGAAATTCCTTTTCTGCACCGACAAAATTTTTACCATTATCAGAATATATTTCTATAGGTTTTCCACGTCTAGAAATAAAGCGTTTCAAAGCTAGAATATAGTCATCGGTAGTTAGACTGCTTACTAGTTCCAAATGAATACACCGGGTCGTGAAGCAAATAAATAAACAAATATAACCTTTCATCAGTCTAGCGCCCCTGCCTTTACGGTTTAACATGAAGACTGGCCCTGCGTAGTCAACGCCAGTACGCATGAAAGGAAAACTCGCATCTAAGCGCTCAGTAGGTAAATTTCCCATCATAGGGGTCAACGTTTTGCCTCTCATACGTGAACAAGTAACACACTGATGCACGGTCTTTCTGGCGAGATTCCTACCAGCAAGCGGCCACCAGCTTTCGCGTATTGTACACAACAGGAGTTGCGGTCCCGCATGAAGGGATTTAACATGTTCATGTTGAAATAAAAGCATAGTGAATCGACTTTTACTACACAACAACATCGGGTGTCGTTTATTATATTCTAAGCTAGAAAGATTACCTAATCTGCCACCCACGCGTATTATACTCGTCTAAAAATACGTTTAAACCTAACACTTTATTAAATTCTTTACAATTATTTAATGGAATTTTATTAATTAATTTATTATATAATATAGGAAATGATTGCATCTGCGAGGAGCGAGAAAGCATTTTTTGCGATTCACTCAACTCCGCGACAGATAAGCAACCGGTTTGTTTAGTTTGTTTATTACGAGTATTGTGAATAAATCGAAGTAGATAGGCCCCCGTTCGAATTAATTTATTGTATGTTGAAAATCTGTCAAAGTCGAGTACATTATTCGAATAAGTATATAAAACATTAACTATCTGATTTTTTAACTCTGGCAAATCTGAGCAGACTGGCGTTAGTTGATCAGTGTATGACCAATTAGGACTATATAGAAAGCTTGGGCCATGCCACCATAGCTCGCAATCTTTAAGCAATTTTACATTAAGTCCTCGAGACACTAAGTCAGCGGGGTTATTCTGGCTGCTTACGTGTAGCCATTGTGCGTCGCCTGTTAATTCGTTTATTTCAGTGACACGATTTTGTACGAATATTTTAAGCAGGTGTTGAGCCATACTCAACCACCCTATGACAATTGTTGAGTCCGTCCAAAAATGAATAGAATCGAATTTTAGGCTAAGCGACTCAACTATTTTCTTATATAATCGTGCGCCTATCAGAGCACCACAAAGTTCCAACTTTGGTATGCTAATTGATTTCAACGGTGCAACTTTACTTTTTGCACAAAGTAATTTAATTTCAACCGAGATATTATTCATTATTCGTATATATCCACAAGCACCATATGCTTCCTGCGACGCATCAGAAAAAATATGTAATTCTATTCGTTGACTGTGAACATTTCTTACAAATCGTGGGATTTTTATTTCATGTAAATAGCGTACTATCGAATCATAAAAAATATTAAATTTTAATGAGACGTCTTTAGGTACTAGATCGTCCCAATCAAGCTTGCATAACCAAAGCTTTTGTAGCAAAATTTTTGCTTCAATAATAGCCGGTGCTAGGAGACCCAAGGGGTCATAAATTTGTGAAACCAATGACAATATTTTGCGTTTAGTTAAAAGTGACATGTCCATAGGAGTTAATTTAGTTGTAAAATAAAGTTCATCACTTTTATTGTACCAACCTAAACCTAGCGTTTTAGTTTGTGTATGCTCGCCAATTACTAAGTCACGTGACGACGTCGCCGCCGTAACGTCACCATTGAACGTCCATTTTCGCAGTGGATAGCCGTATTCTCTTAAGATACAGGACGTCCTTTCACAAATATCAATCAATATCTTAGGGTCGTCATGAGATGTTAATAAATCGTCAACGAAAAAATCCTCTCGAATAACGCGCGCTACTACCTCATCATTACATTCTTGTGCAACTTGGTGAAAGCATCTTATACAAAGGTAAGGAGCCGATGCAGTGCCGTAAGTTATGGTATTTAATTGGTAGACGTCTATCGAATCCGACGGATTTTCTCGCCACAATACGAGTTGTAAGTTACGCTGGTCGGCTTGAACGAGCGTTTGTCTATAAGCTTTTTCGACATCAGCGCAAGCCACCGATTGATATTGTCGAAAACGCAATAGAATTGAAAAAATATCGTTTTGTAGTTTAGGGCCAATAAATTGAATGTCGTTTAATGAAATGTTATTACTAGTAGGACAGCTGGCATCGAATACAACTCTTAATTTGGTAGTCGTGCTACTTTCACGAAATACCCCGTGATGAGGCAGAAAATAATGTGACTGACTGTACTCGTTTACTTTAGTCATGTGACCTAGCTCACGATATTCTCGCATGAAGTCTGAATACATTCGTTTATATTTAGGCAATCGCTCTAATTTCCGTTCTAATGATAGAAAGCGTTTGTATGCTGTGGTAATCTATGGCTGTATTATATGAATCGCCTAACAAATGACTAGATTTTTTCAGTGGTATACGAACGGATAATCTACCGTCTAATTCGCGCCTTGTTGTTTTCTCAAAAATTTCCTCACATTTACGTTCGTCACTAGTAAGGTTATTGTTTCGGGATAAGTCTTCTAATTCCCAAAATCTTTTCAATTGCGAATCAATATCAACAGTTTGAATAAAGTTACATTGAATATTATTTTTAAAATTTAATCTATTCGTGTAAACCGGACCAGAGATTAACCAACCTAATTTGGAATCCAGTAAGTATGGCCCGTTTGTTAATCGTATTTTGTTTTCGTTTAAAAGTTCCCAAAAAAGATTAGCGCCTATCAACAAATCTATTTCAGAAGGTATATTATAATTCGGATCTGCCAGCTCAATATTATCTGGTATTCGTATAGATTTAGAATCAATACACACGTTCGGCAAGTATGAAGTGATACTCGGTAAAACATAGCAGTTAATATTAGTAGAAAAATCGTTTATTCTAGATCGTATAGTTAAATCGTATAATTTATTCGAGTGTGTGACCGATTGTCCCACACCAGAAACTTGAACAGTGGACTGTAAATACTTTGTACAATTTATTCGTTTACAAAATGCTTCCGAGACAAAACAATGTTGACTGCCGTTGTCAAGGAGCGCACGGGCCGTGTGTCGCGTATTATTTTTATCGAGCACTTCAACTAACGCAGTTGATAAAAGTACCGTTACAACTGGATCGCTACTGTGCGACTCTAATGACGAATGCAATACGGTCGATTTTACCTGACTATTGCACGGCTCCGCGAATGATGTGTTTTCATTTTTATCACAAAGTGAATCTTTGTGCAGTAAGCTATTATGTTTTCGTTTACAATGTTGGCAAGGGCCGAAATAACAATTATCAATTGAATGCCCTCCGCGCAAACAATTTTGACACAGGTTTTTCTTGTTTATTAATTTGTACCTGTCGTCAATTGATAGATTTAAGAACATACTGCATAAATATAATGCATGATTACCCTGACACATTTCACAGTTGCGGGTTCGTTTAACTAATTTATTCGAATTATTATTTCCAGTGGTTACATAACTATGACTATGGGTCAGTGCTTGCGCCGCCACTGGCACTTTTGTATCGTGATTTTGTTTAATAATCGATTTATTAAAATTATGATTGTGCGATTTATTTACATAAAAAGAATTATTGTGCGAATTACTATTTACGTTTACCATCTCCAAAAAATCCGCTCTATTTCTAAGAAATGTTAACAAATCTTCTAATTTTAATTTTCGTTTAGATTCTTGGCTTTGTAATCCCGACATTAAGTTACCTTTATAATTCTCCCACTCCCTTTCGGTAGAAGAATCAAGTTTAGTAACTATCAAATATATAATTAGGGTGTCCCAAGATTCTGTGGGCTCCCCTAATGATTTCAGGGCACGTAAATTACGTAATATCGAATCTATGAGTTTCCTAATTAATAACGGTGATTCTTTCGTAATATTTTGCACAGAAAACAAAGACTTGACATGGTTGTGTACCAAAAGTCGTTCATTTTGGTATCTATGTAATAATAGATCCCATGCATGGATATAATTTTCAGCAGTAAACTCTAACGCGCTTATAACCTGCAGAGCATTACCAGTTAGTGATGACCGCAAGTAGTGGAACTTTTGAATTTCATCTAAATCGGTTCGCCCGTGAATCATAGTTAAATACGAGTTTTTAAATTCTAACCAGCCATCATAAGATCCACTAAAGGCAGGTAGCTTGATATCTGGCAATTTAATTTGCGATGTTATACCTTTATTCCTAGATTGTTGGCAATTTTCGACTTCTGTTAATGATTTAGCTATAGAAATATATTTGAAATATTCTTCTTCGAAATTTTCTCTGTATTCAATTTGCGGAAACACTTCGTTTTCATCGCAAGAATACTCAATTTGATTCTGTACTTTGTTAAATTCAGTAAACATTAATTCTAACTGAGAAATTCTTAAGTTTAGTTCAACTATTTGACTTTTTTCTAAATTTACGTTATTAATCTTCGATAAATATTTTTGAAAAGAAGTGACACGAGCTTTGAACACTCCTCTTTGCTTTTTAAGCTCCGAAATAGACAATTTATAATCAAAAGCAAGCATTTCTTTTGATGGAGATTTACTACCCTCCCTCGATTTTGGCAAACTAAGTTTCGGATTACCCGAAATATTTTTATCCTCACTCATTTTGGGAAGAAATTAGAAAGCAAAGGGTACTTACAATCGTATATCTTCAATGTAGTAGCACCGAAAATGGTAGGTAGTAGGTACTATGCACCACGTTGTTCTAGAATTGAGAAATAAAGCACGATATTAATACAAATCGATAGGTGGAGGATGGAAAAGGATGTGATCTGACCGTAAAATCTTCTCCTGGTTCTGTGTCTTCTTCGTCGGTTTGGTTTGATACACGCGGGTAACGTCTTCCGTGGTAACGAACTTTCTTGAATTTGCTAATCGGCGAGAAGGAACATGTTTCGAGCTCAGACTTTCGTATACTTTTTGTGATTCTACAGTCAGGGTTACTTCAATGAATCGTCTTATTGAACTTTTCCACCAAAATCGTTTATTTCGATTAATCTTACAAAATTATAAAAAAGGTTACGTGTACAGGTCGGGAGGAAACGAATTATAAAAGGCTAATGAAATCAGCCACGAATCGGCGATCTCCGAAACTGTTGCACGGCGCTCACGCAGCTCGCTTCACTCGGGTGCCCCACGTTGTCTTCGTGAAATGACAGATGGCGCCACCCGCGCAAACAATGTCATTTGTGAAATATTTCTTTTTTGTGTGTTTCTTGTGATGTTAAATGTTTAACATGCAGTGAGTCAGGAAAGTACCAACCCAAAATTGTGATTTAGTTTTTTGTGTGTCAATTGTACGTAAATTATTTATTGTGTCACGGTAGTAACTACGCTGCGCCAATATGCATTTTAAAAATATAGCAATTTAATTTAATTTTAAGCGAACTATCATGTAAGTGTTATATGTAAGTTCTTATGTGAAAATAAATTTCTTTAACCTAAATAGATGAAATAGGAGATGAAATTTATGGGTCCAAAGTGATATGCTTTTTGTGTTCGAGAGAAAAATCTGTAATACAAGAAAGGAATTAAGCTAATATGAATCAAGCAAAATGTGCAGCGACGAAGAAATCTGCTTCTTTAACTAAATTTAGTGATGTTAAAGTCAATGACACTGTTTTGGTCGACATTCCAAGACTTGATCGGGGACCATAGGACTACAAAAATATTTTAGTTAACAATTATTATGACCTTTATAGGGTTGAATCTTCAGCTGGTATATTAAAGGATTGGTTACCCCGAAACTCAATTTTTAAAATCAGATCCAACAGATTCTGTTATGTATGTAATGAAATTATAAGGCATTTATTTGCAGCACACTATTAATTTATTACGTAACACACCAATCATTAAAATTGTAAGTATATTCTATTCTTAATTAATGGCGTCGCGTCGCATTAAGCGTACGCATTTTGCCAGTCCAACTTGTATATGCCGGTAAATACAAGTTGGACTGTGATGGGTTCTCGTACATAGGACAAACAAAGAGAAGCATAGGTACCCGGGTGAAGGAGCATATAGCTGACATAAAACATAGGCGCGAAACTAAGTCTGCAGTGTGTGAACATACGCTAGAAGGGCCCAATCATTATATAAGGTTCGATAAACCACACATTCTCGCCAAGGAACGTCGATACATCCCAAGGATGTTGCGCGAGGCTATTGAAATAAAGAAACACCCAAATTTCATAAAGAAGATGGTTGAGCCGTACCACCTGCTTGGGCTCCAGTAATTAAAATTATTAAAACTCAAGCAAACCACTACACAGCAAGACCTAATGGCACTGTGAGCTCCGTTTACGTGAAACGGAACACTCCAAATTAATAATTAAAGTGACGGTAGATTTAACTATTTCATAAAATATGACAACCTACATCTTTAGTCATCCCGTGACCACGAACGCTGAAAAGTGTGACGAAACGTCGGGCAATACTAACATCATGTAAAATCTAATTACTCGCGAGCTAAATCCGTAAAAGTTGTTTTATTTATAATTCTTGTAATAAATTTTGTAATCTCCTTTCAAATTCTTTTTCATCAATATCATTTTCTTCTTTATTTAATGCATTTATTTCAAATTGTATATTTATATTTATCCATTCTCTTCCAACAACAGGATCAACTTTTCGCTCAATAACAAATATTCTCCCTTCTATTTCTTTATTTTTATATTTAATTTTTAAGTAACATGTGCCAATGGGTTGTATTATTTCACCTGTAAGAATATGTTTTCAGTCTTACTCCGGTGGTATGCAATTTCACATTTGGAAAATGGTCTTTATAATATTTTACAGAACAAGTTGTGACTGCGGCTCCCGTGTCCAATTCTAAGTTATGTATAATTCCATTTATTTGCAATTTAATATTGAACTTGTCAATACATGTATTATTATTTTCTAAAGGTATTTTGTTAATTTCATATATTTCTTCTTCACTATCGCTTTGGATATACAGTTGTTTCTGATCTTTAAAACACACAGCTTGTATGTGCCCTTTTAAATTGCATTTCTTACAATAAATTCTTATTTTTGAGTTTACACTTACTTGCTTATGGTTATTTTTTCCACATCGAAAACACTTAAATTTGTCTTGCTGTATATTATTACTATATTTATTGCTGTAGCTGCTTTGTTCATTCACTTTATTGTATTTATTTTTATCATATTTGTATGTAGATATTTTATTTATAAGAGGTGTTTCATATGCCATTTCTTTTGTTTCAGATTTGGATGTTTCTATTGCTAAAGCAATTTTTAGCAATTCTTCAAATGTTGTATTCAGAGATTTTTGTAATAATCTTTCCTTTATTTCAGTACTACGTAGTCCTCTTATAAACTGAACTCTAAGGTGTGTTTCAAAAGTGGTTGCCTTGCATTGGTTGCATGTAAAATTGCATTTGCCGCCGATTTCCCTCAGGCCTACAACGAAGTTTGATATGCTTTCCAGTTCCTGTTGCGACCTCAAACAAAATTTGTGTTGACGAGGCACTTCACCTGGTTCAGGTGCAATATGGTTAGCAAGTACCTTTACAAGTTCGTCATATGATTTCGCATATTTGTACTGTCCTGTTTCGGCTGTCTACTCTTGCAAAGCACGCACCTCAAAACCTTTCTTTGCTCCTTTGTGAGTGTGTTATAAAGACGCCGCTCTGAGACGTTTGCGCATTCCTAATCTTCGATCGATTCAAAACATATATCTTCAATCTTTGATTACTTCACAGCAACCGTCACATAATATATTATTGTTCGCAGACATTTTACGAGTATTAAAACGTCTCATAAAAAGTACAAAAAATCTAAAAACTGTTCGAAGTGTGTGGGGTTCGAACCGATAACTCCGCGTTTCCGGCTAACTAGTCTGTTATCCAACATACTGAGTCAACAAGGTCAAATACCGCTCGGTATTGCGAATTTGGGAACCACTTCGTAGTAAGTAATTGATAGCGGTAATTGGACGGGTACTTGAATATGACCGAGCGTGTTTCTAAGTCAACTAGCACTTTTAACCGTCACTGCAAATATATATTTTGACTAAAGGCTTTGCAAATAAATGATCACTGTTCTATTAAAACACACCTCACAGTACCAGTTCATAAGGATTTTGTATGACGAGTACACTGATATATTATTTATATAGCATGTTTCAATGGATATTATTTTAAAATATACGAGAACTAAGGAATTACATCCGTTCAGTTACCGTCCTTTCTCATCATAGACGGGAGCATGCTCTTTTGAGGCGATATTTACCAAGTGATATAAATTTCGGGTGCATCCACAAAGACCGCTGTGAAAAAGATCCTGATGTAGTCGTATCGTACGAACTTTATCGTAAACATTTAAAAAGCATGAATATCTCATTCACACGACTTGGTAATGAAAAGTGCGAGGCTTGTGAGTCGTATCACTTGCATAGTAAACAAACGTCGCATGATGCAACTGCTCAGTTGGAGGCAGAATGTTAGCATTTGTGTCCAGTATGCTTGGCACTATGAGAAATATACAAAAGCAAGACAACTTTATACGTCACATAAAGATTTACCACAAAATTAAAACCAAATATTTTTTACTGCTGATTTGAAAAAAGTCATCCTGCTGCCCCGAGTAGAAATATTTACCTAAGTCGATTATTTTCTGTCAGCGCCTTATTGCCTTCATACAGGGCGGCAAACTGCAAAAACCTCATACTATTACAGAAGAACTTTACCGGCTGCTCTCGACTTGGTAAATATTATGGGGCAGAATCGGCTGGCAAATTAATTTCCAAGGTGCCCTTATCTAACAATACAATACAGTATCTTTAAATATATTAATCGAAAAATCCATGACATAACAATACCGATTAATAGAAAAAATGCAAAGCAAGGATTTGGTTTGCAACTCGATGAGGCTACTGACAGTAATAATAAAGCACATCTTATTTGCTACATAGGCTTCCTGGCTGATAATATTTTTGTCGAAGACCTTTTATTCTGCAAAAGAATAACAAAGAGTGCGAAGGCCCAAGAGTAGTTTGAAATTCTTGAAAAGTTTACGTAGTTTTGTTCACGTATTTCAAACAGATCGTTGATATATATGTAGGATGGCAACTCCGGCATCCTATTGTACGAGTGTGAGCGAGAGATGACGAATGAGTGTTATGTGTAAGTGTGAAAGGGATGGAATGAGTGCAAGGACTATGGCGTCGATGCGAAAACGAACGAAGTGTGCTCCGCCCGTGTAATCAGTTTAATTAAGAATAAAAGAAGTTTTACTGTGATAATCGTGTTTATTTTCACCGCCCTAACCCTACATATATGGCCTTTCGAAAATCTCGAACCATCATATTGTTAAATTCGGTTAAAATGTTGCCTACCTAAAGATCAGAAACTCGCCATGTTTCTCTTTGAGAGAAAAAAAGGAAAGAAATGGTATATAAAAGTTTTCAAAAGATTTATGAACACTAGTATTTTAAACGCTTTTATCTACACTCATGTCATAATATTCGAATTACGATATCAAAGGTGAACATAAAATGACATACTTTTTAATACAGATAATCAAAATTAAAATAAAAAAAAACAACCTGTAACATAATGACCATTATAACACCGGTTCGACTCATTATGATACAGCAACCTGTAACATAATGACCATTATAACACCGTTTCGACTCATTATGATACAGTTATTTTTCTTAAATACTCGGGAAGGCAAAGGGATCTAACCCATACAAAAAATTTGACTCCTAATAATTTGCAAAAAGCCACAACAAATAGTTTGTTGCCAGAAAAATCGGACGCCACTACTTTATCTTCACTAATGCAATTAATCAAACAACAAGAGTAAAAGCATTAGTGAAGATAAAGTAGTGTATGCAACTGCATATAACACGGGTATTAAAACACTCGTTACTATTACGAAACTCGCTGCGCTCGTTTCATAAACTCACACTCGTGTTTTAATACCCTTCCTTATATGACAGTTGCATAAACTACTATTATAAGCTACAGAACAAATCCTCTTATTAAATTTTGCAATCATAGGGAATTTAGATATCAATTAGGCCCCTGCCTCGAATCTTGCGGGCAGCGGGGCGGCGGCGGCGGGCGGCACGGGAGCGGCGGGATCTAATGCGTGAGCGCTCCTGCAGACGATGCCGTCACCGTGCCGACGCCGCGCTTTTATACTGTATATATGCGCCGCGTAAAGTCCGCTGCCGCGCCGCCACCGCGCCCCCGCCGCTTCCCTCTCCGCGTCGCTGCTATGTAGCTATTCCATTCCCGGCCGCCTACGTATGTGAACGTGCGTTACTTTTTAGGAAACCACCATGGAAAAATTTGATTGCGAAACGTTTATAAGTTTAGTGGAGGACAGAGAAGTGTTATGGGACAAAAATTTGGAAATTTACAAAGACAAGCGTAAAAGTTTAAAAGCTTGTTTTGAGATATGCCATATAATGAATGATAACTTTGCGGAACTACCTGATACGGAGAAAAATAAATACGGTAAACATTTTTCAAATTTGCTGAGTTAGTTATATACTGCAAAGACGTGCAAATTGAGATTAGGTTCTAACCACTTCACCACGTGCTTGCGCAGGAAGTTGAAAAATAAAAGAATATCTTGAGTGGTGTTGCGATCAAGATGGATAGTGGCCAAAACGTATTGTAGCTTGAAGGCTCCAGGAACTGGAATATTTGGAAGTTCCAAATAAAAGTATTGTTTCGTGGACAAGATTAATTTTGTGGTCAGACAACTGTGGTGGTCAGAACAAGAACGAGGCTGTACTTGTTATGTTCCTCGTTTTAATTGGAAAAGGGTTTTATTCGCACATAAATCACAAATTCCCTGTGAAGGGTCATACCTCGCAATTGCATGCGAGATAACAAAGTCGTAAGAGTCAGGGCATTGCTGGATTCTCGTGCGCAACTTGCTTTTGTGAAAGCAGATGTAGTCATTATGCTTAAGGGTAAACACAATGGACAAGAACAGCTTAAAACATAAATTGAAACACATTATTCATATTCGCTTAATTGCAAAAGCCTGGATGAAAAGTTTTCATTCACATTAGAGGCATTAGCAATCAATTGAGAAAATTCCCCGTAACTATGGAATAATTTTATTTTTGCGTTTACAAACGCGTAAATATAATACTAGAAAAATGCACTGAAAAAAATCGACTTGCCTCAGGCGGGACTCGAACCTGCACCTTCCACAATCTGGGTGGACGCGTTGACCAATTTCGCCACCGAGGCACTGCTTTTCGCTGTCGAAATTTGTCAGTGCTTGGTGCTTATGTTTTTATGGTAAACATCGTTTCATCAAATCTTTGAAATTTGCACTTCCAAGACCCGAACGAAATATTTTTGCAAATATTTGACGCCCAGCTAAGATGAAACTACCTTACATTATGGAATAATTTTATTTTTGCGTTTACAAACGCGTAAATATAATACTAGAAAAATGCACTGAAAAAAATCGACTTGCCTCAGGCGGGACTCGAACCCGCACCTTCCACAATCCGGGTGGACGCGTTGACCTATTTCGCCACCGAGGCACTGCTTTTCGCTGTCGAAATTTGTCAGTGCTTGGTGCTTATGTTTTTATGGTAAACATCGTTTCATCAAATCTTTGAAATTTGCACTTCCAAGACCCGAACGAAATATTTTTGCAAATATTTGACGCCCAGCTAAGATGAAACTACCTTACATTATGGAATAATTTTATTTTTGCGTTTACAAACGCGTAAATATAATACTAGAAAAATGCACTGAAAAAAAATCGACTTGCCTCAGGCGGGACTCGAACCCGCACCTTCCACAATCCGGGTGGACGCGTTGACCAATTTCGCCACCGAGGCACTGCTTTTCGCTGTCGAAATTTGTCAGTGCTTGGTGCTTATGTTTTTATGGTAAACATCGTTTCATCAAATCTTTGAAATTTGCACTTCCAAGACCCGAACGAAATATTTTTGCAAATATTTGACGCCCAGCTAAGATGAAACTACCTTACATTATGGAATAATTTTATTTTTACGATGTTTACCATAAAAACATAAGCACCAAGCACTGACAAATTTCGACAGCGAAAAGCAGTGCCTCGGTGGCGAAATTGGTCAACGCGTCCACCCGGATTGTGGAAGGTGCGGGTTCGAGTCCCGCCTGAGGCAAGTCGATTTTTTTCAGTGCATTTTTCTAGTATGTATTATATTCCCCGTAACTTTTCTTTGTCTGAATTACCCCAAAGTTTTCAGCTGTTACTCGAATCATAGTAGCCGAAGATGTCTGCAGCTTTTTAATGTTAAGCATCGCTTTGGCTGTGTTCATCCAATTAAAAAAGGTTTTGTTGTCCACTGCTAAGAATGGATTTTTTTGCAGCATTCGCTATGAGAGCTAAGTGGCTTTGCCCGTTTCTTTGTACAATATTAAACTTTTTTTATATATTTTTTTAGTACTAGAAAGAAAAAAGATAAGACCCAATTAATATTAAAACTTAAAATATTATTCTTTTTTATAACTTCAATAAAGTGTTACATTATTATTAAGTAAATAAAACACAAATGCGTATTATTATCTCTTTATTATAAAAAATATGCGGGATTTATCAAATCCCTCCAAAAAGTAATAAAAATTAGAAGTCTTCCCTAAATAGATAGAAATAAAAAAAAATAGTTAACATTTATAGTATTTTGCCTGAATGAATCACATTGTATGCCAATAACATACTAAAAAATCAATAATCACAGACAGTTGTTGCAAATATCTCTTTTATGGTCACTGTTACGTGAAAATAGTGACATCGAGGGAACGGCAAAATAGCATGGAGGGATAAAGTGGACTTGTCAAGATGGCGGCTAAAAAGTAATACACTGTTTGAGATGATCCATAGTGAGTTTTATTGTAATTCATTTAAAAATAATAGAAATGGACTTCACCGATACAAATCTATCGAATCAATAGCAAAATTGGTTCCAAAAATTTGATTTCTATATTACTGCAAGTGGGTTGGAGGAAGCGGCGGATAAAAGAAAAATCGCATTGCTACTTCACCACATTGGTGATAAAGGTATCGATATATATAATTCCTACACATCAAAGTTAATTAAAGACATCGTATACAGAAATAGTGGAAGAATTTGATCGTCCGATATCTCCGTCTTTGTTACGGCCTAAAATTCAAAAATTCCTAAAAGAAGGAGAAGATTGTCGCTAATTCACAGCTAAATGAGCCTGAGTGTTGTGTATCTCAAATTAATGACGATAAAAGGAATGAAGTCTTTGGACAATTGCTCACTGAAGAGTTAAAGCATATAAAACCTTGTATGAGAACAAGGTGTTACATAAAAATATTACAATTTCTAAACGAAGTGAAAAGTTACCACACTCAATAGTGACCACAGATACTGAAAGACTATAAGTTTTATTATATTTATGTGTAAACTATAAAGCTTAATAGTAAAACTCTCTTATCCTGATCAAAGACATTATATTTCGTTATATGTTTTGTGTTGTATAAGTTTTGGAGGGAATAATAATAGATTACATTGTTTGTACTGATAATCATTTATATTACAAAAAAGATTACATAAAAATTACGTTTTAATTTCTAGATGTTTAACTTTAGTTACTTATTTGATTGGATTCAGCACCAGATCGTCACTAGATCAATGCAAATATATACTGCACAATATTAAAAACTAAGTAAAGCGTGATTTTACTTTTATCGGTGGTATTGACGATTTAAAAAATACTTAGCAAAGTCCATTTAAATAAAGTTATTTTTGATTTTAATTTTGATCTAATGACGATTCAGTGGCGGAATCCAGTGACTCTTTCAATAATAAATATGTATTATTACCAAAATTACCGTTCATAATTACCGTTCGTTAATAATTGTGCCGGGTAACAGACTAGTGAAACATGAAAAAAAAAACTGTTTTTTTATACCAACCGAAAGTCCTTCATCAGTATCCTTATTTTGCATCCTGTTTATTAACATTAGGAAAACCGAAATATTGAATTACTTATAAAGACCAAGTGGGGTCAAATGACTCGTTCATACGTTTTATTCGTATGTTATGGTTTTATATTTATATTTTATTAATGGATACATAAATAAGAGACCTGAATAATTAATAAAAAAACCGATAAAAACAAAAATATTAGGCGCATTGTTGACATGTTGAAATAATGTAAACATGACCAAATAATAAAAGTCATAAATCGACAATCACTATAATGCAATGGTTTTAACTATACGATTAATTAAAAACTAATTTGGGGTCATTTGACCACTCTGGTCTTTCTAGTGTTAATAAACATCACCAGAAAAATTTACTTAAAAAATTATCATAATTTTCAGACCCCGATTTGTATAAATTTACCTAAGTTATACAAATCAAGGGCTGAAAATTATGATCATTTTTAATACAATTTTCTAATTAAGTTCAAATTGTATCACCCACTTTACGATTTAATTTGTAATTACGAACAAATAAAATATCATCAACAATATTGTCTTTTCAATTCAATCTCAAATTTGATACCACGAACTTTAACCCTGAAAAAAGTCTTTCAACACTAACTTGCGTTGCAGGTGCACCCAATACAATACAAGCCAATTGGTAAAGTTGTGGATAAGTATTCTGTTTAATTTCCCAGAACTTCAAAACACTTTCCGATGACTTTAATAAAGATTCGTCTAAAAAAGTTTTGAATGAAACTTTAAGATTATTTATAATATCCCCAGTTGGGTCACTTCTTCTTATCATGGCTGATATATTATCGCAATGTCTATCGATGTAACTGGCATTTAAAAAGTCTTCCAACATACTCCTAGAACTTTCAGGTTCAATGTTATGTGACGTAGATGGGACATTATTACCTATATCCTCGTTTGTAACAGCACTTTCGACCACCTTATTTAATTTCATTTGATGAATGTGAATATATAGCCTTATTAAATTGGTTTGTGCTCTTCTTTGTTGTTCGTCGGTAAGAGTCGAATTTATTCTTGGATCTAAAAAAACAGCATTTATAAATGCATCATTATTGAATAAAATCTCCTGTCGGCTTTTCATATGCGAAAGAACTACTTTAGACAAATTTGTGTTTATTTTTTGTAGTTCAAATTGACATTGCATCCATTCGATATAAAAGTCACCCATAGTGAGTTGTTCTTTTTGCAGCATTTTTGTAAGCTTCTTGCCCGGAAGCAGTGACTTGAAAAATACCTCTAAATCATTCCACGTCTCATCAGGTAAATGTAAAAGTTCATTTGTTGCACATAAGTCCTTTAGATTTAAAAGACTTTCAACCATATCTATAGTGGAATGCCACCTTGTCGAGCTGTTTCATTTTCTTTTCTTTTATTGTCAGTGAAAAGGTTGGGGTTCTGAGCCGTTTTATGATTTTTCTGGCACTCAAAATAAGGCTTTGTATTGTTTGATCGCTGCAAGCATCTTGCATTGTTAATTGTAGTGTATGTGCAGCGCATCTGACTACTGATATGGAAACTGTATCCTGATCAACGTTCAAATAATTAAATTTAGAAAGAAATACCGACTGCAATTGTTCATAAAAATAATTTTCTCTTTCATCGCCATCTTCACATTCTGAATCAGAATCAGAATCCGAATCAAAATCTTCTTCACTATTAGGTTGAATATTTTCAACATTAGCCTCAGCAGCAAACAATCTACTCATTTTTAACATATTTGCCCCATTATCCGTAGTGATGCAATATATGTGCTTATTGTCAATCCCAAAACGTCGCAGAATGAATAATAATCTTTTCTTTAAATGTTCAGATGTGTGTCGTTGAAACAGTTCAAGTACAGCAAGATTTCTTAGTATGATTTGACCGTCTTTGGTATATTGAGCATTTATACCCATAAAACTTCGATTTGACAGGGAGGCTATAGGTATCTACTTTTAAACATATATACTGGGTGTAAAAGACATGAGCAGTCAAACGAAAACCACGTATTCTATACATCAAAATAAGACATATTTCAAAAAAAATATTGCTGGGAAATGATTTTTATTTTTTGGTGTTACAAAAAATTGCAAATTGTACCGCGCAATGTAAAGGGCTCAACTCGCACGCAACTCGCAAAACCGCGATAATTTTGCTTGACGGCGGCCACGTTCGTTAGTGTCCGTGCGCATCGAGTGAGCTACATTGATCGCTAACGTTTTGAAGCCATTTTTTGTTATGAAATACAAAAAAAAATTATAATGTTTCTTTGGACAATAATTAAGAAATAACGTATAGAATACGTTTTCATAAAAAAATGAAAAAAAATATTATGACTTTGACCTTCAATAAAATCGTAACTATCAATTTCCCAGGTATAGTCTAAAGGAAGAAAAATGTTATGACGGTGAGCAGAATACATGGTTCTCGTTTGACTGCTCATGTCTTTTACACCCTGTATACATTTTGCATCTCTACGCGTAAATTCATAATTTCGGATGTTTTTTGAATTAATCGAAACATTTATATTCGGTATAAGCGATATAATATTTTGGAACGCCTGGTCATCCATTAATGATAAAGGACGTCCATGAACTGTGACTAAATTAGTACACTCTTGAAATAATTTTTCTGTTATATTTATTTTTGGTTTCTTGATCGGAATGACGTTTTCATTATTCAACAATAATGTTTCTTGATACTCCTTCGTATGGTTAGTACTTAAATGTTTAAGAAGATTTGCACCATGCACGTACTGAAAAAAAATGAAAACAATGTTACTGAAAGTATTAGTAAGCATTTGTTTACTCCCAAATTTTTGGCATTCTCAATAGCATTGTGAATGCCAAAAATTTCAAAAAAATTCAATAAAAAGCTATTTCATCTTTATCGCGAGTTAAATATTTGAAATAATATTTCTCGATGGTCAAACTAAAAAACAGTGATGGAATAAACGCTAGCTTATAGCGGCAAGTAAAGAGTAGTAATAGAAATTCGATTAGATTAATATTAGATTAATTAAGACGCGGGTTCGATTCCCGTCTGAGATCCTCGAGTCGAGTCCAATTTTTATTATTTATTATTGATCTTATTCTTATTAAACGCGAGTTAAATCCGTTACTTTTATTTTTTTTATTTGTTAAGACACATAACAGGTTACAGTTATAAAATAAGTTAAAAGTACATACATGACTGGTCAAAGTTCAAACTATACCCCAACAATATGTGCCTCTAAAATTTACAAAACAGAGCAACATATTAATTTAATACTACTGACTAATTTCTTTGACTTACTTTTTAATAATTAAAATGAGCTTCTAGAACAATGATATGCATCCACAACCACAAACCGTCAAATGTGGATACTCATCACTGCCCTTCACTCACTCTTCAACTCAAACATGCAACTGATACTTTACTCATTAAACATTTTAATTTTGTTACAATTTTGTCACGTAAAAAGGGACAACACTTTTCTTTTAAATGAGTTAAGATTCTGTTCAAATATGTCTAGTTCAGAATTACCTTGACTAATCTCATTGTAGAGGCGACGCATCCGGACTATCGGATTATAAAACGACGTATTATTACGATAGACTTGTAGAGGAAACAATTTAGACCTACGCGATCTATAACAGATGTTAAAGTTAATTGAACTAAGCAAGGAAGGAGAATCTACATATGCATGTATAATTTTGTACAAATAAATCATATCGCTTTGCTTTCGTCTATTTTCTAGAGAAGTAATACCAAATTTGGTTAATCTGTCGCTATAGGAACGCAGCTGCCGAGAAAGGCCCTGTCGATAAGACAAGCACCGCAGGAACTTTTTCTGAACCCTTTCTAATAGTTGGCAATGGATATCATAGAAAGGTGACCAAATGACCGATCCGTACTCAAGATTACTTCGCACTAGGCAATTGAAGAGATAAATAATGCTATTGGGATTTTTAAATTCTTTTGTTAGTCGTAAAGTAAATCCGAGCAAACGACAGGCTTTGTTGTGGATATTATTGTAATGTGACTTAAAAGTCAACTTTGAATCAAAGGTAACGCCCAAATCCTTTGCTTCGTCAAGACGTTGAAGTGTTTTTCCGTCGAAGTTATAATTGTAATTAATTATGTTAACCTTTCGCGTGAACGTCACAACACAGCATTTATTGATATTCAAGAACATAAGATTTTCATTAGACCATTGCAAAATAATATCCAAGTCTCTTTGGATATCTTTAGCATCGTCAATATCTGCAATAGTTGAGAACACCTTTAAGTCATCGGCATATAATAAACAAGGGTTACTCAGCTTATCTATAAGATCATTTATAAAGACAATGAAAAAAAGAGGACCGAGGTGCGAGCCCTGCGGCACGCCTGAAGTCACACAGACAGGTGAAGAAAGTTCGGCCTTGAGGGCAACTAACTGGTTCCTACGCGCCAAGTAAGATTCTATCCATCGCAATAAAGAACCGTGGATTCCGAATAATTGTAGTTTATGGATAAGTATCCTATGGTTCACCCTATCAAACGCCTTGGAAAAGTCCGTATAAATGGAGTCAACCTGCATACCCTTGGCAAAAGCTCCGCACAAGTAATTTTTGTATTCCAGCAGGTTACTGATTGTTGACTTTTTTCGGACAAAGCCATGTTGTTTAGGAGACAAGAACGACTGTAAATAAGGGTACAAAACATCATATACCACAGACTCATGAAGTTTGGCAAGACAGGAAAGAATGCTTATTGGTCTATAATTTTCACAGTTTGTTCTATCTCCGGCCTTGAAAATAGGAACGATATATGCAGTTTTCCATTCATCGGGGAAATCTCCAGTCTGAAAAGACTGGTTGAAGATAATGCATAATGGAGAAGAGAACTCCTTAGCGCAGTACTTTACAATGTAAGGGGGTATTCCATCGGGGCCTGCACTTTTATTTGCATCCAAACTTTTTATTTTGTTTAATATATCTTGTTCTGAGACATATACCACAGAAAGGCTATAATTTGATGAATGCAAGGATTCATCGCTTATGAGGTTCTCGTGCTCTTTCTCTACGAAGACAGACGCAAAATATTGTGAAAACAGTTCACAAGTTCCCTTAAGATCAGATGTAACGGAACCATTATACTTCATGGTCTGGGGTATAGAGTCCCTCCTATTTCTTTTATTGTTTACGTAATTCCAAAAATGTTTTACGTTCCTACACATATCCCTCTCAACGGCCGTCAAGTAGTGTCGATAACAGGATTTTATTAACCGCTTACACCTAGTACGCAACATCGAAAACACATCATAATCTCGTGGGTTTCCGTACATTTTATAGAGTTTGTGATACTTTTGTTTTTCTTTCAAACATTTTTTTAACGCGTTGTTGAACCAAATTGGATAATTTCCGGTATTTTTATAAGAGTACGGAGTGTGTTTATTTAAGATTCGGTTCACGTTTTCATAAAATATGCTTACATTAATGTTCACGTTTTTTGAAGATAATATCTCTGACCATGATATATCATTTAAAGCACGTTTAACTCCGTCCACATCACATTTTTTGAAGTTTAAACGCTTGTATGGTTTACGAAGTATCTTCGGACTAGTTAAAGTGCTTAATGTGATCCTCAATGCAGGGTGGTGGGAGTCCATACGACTCAGTGGACACCCCTCCACTACCTCGACGGACTCCATTGTACCGAAAACTAAATCCAGTTGACGATTATTTTTGTTACCAATGTGATTATATTGTAAGAGTTCGCACGTACCAATCGTCTCCAGTAGGAGTTTTGACTTAACATCCGTCGGGGGGGATGGGACAAGACTAGAAGAACCCTGACGCTGAGTCCATGTAATACTTGGTGTATTAAAATCACCAATACAAAGAAACACGTCAATTTCATTGGACAACAAAATCACATTTTGAAGATTATCATAATACTTCTTTAGGCTTTCTATTGAGAGATATGGCGGTAGATAAGATAAACATAAATTAAGCTTGTAATCGGGTCTCAGTACGATCGTGATCCAGAGGTCCTCAAGCTCAGTCTCCCATGATGACTGTCGGACTACGTTAAAATGTTTCTTTACAGCGACAGCAACCCCACCGCCTTCCTGCTTTGTATTACAAGAACTATACCTGTCCCTTCGAAAAACACAGTACCGCGAGTCAAAAACCTCCGAGTCATAGACACTGTCGTTGAGATTAGTCTCGGTAAGACAAATAACATCGTAATTACAACTTTGTATACTTAAATATATGTCCGAAGTCTTTGATCTTATTCTATTAACATTTTGATACAATATTTCCATAAAATAAGATTAACAAAAATCCAAATTGGTTAACTAAATTTATTATAATATAAAAACGAAGCTGCAGTTTAATTAGATTTTGACAATTTGTTCAGAACCTCAGAGCTTACAACATTAATCGCGGTGGAAGATTCGTCTTTTCTTATATAGATTTTTCCATACCTTACCCATACAAATTGATACCCATAGTCCATGGCAAACTTGCGAGACTCAGCGTGAAGTTTCTTCATTTCTGGTGACAAGTGTTCAGCTACATAAATTCTAGTGCTATCACCAGGAACACCCAGGTGTGAGGAGTTGATCATATCGTTACGGTGACTCTTGTTGTATCGGTGCACTGCTGAGATGATTTCGTCACGTTGACGAGGTGAAGACAATGTAACCAGGATGTTGCGGGGGCGTTTGGATGCAGAATTCATTTTTGCAACTCGACGACAGGCACGAATCGACGAATCCTCCATGCTCACACCCACTAACTCAGTCAATTTCCGAAACAGCGAAGCAACATTTTCATTTTTGCATTCCGGCACTGCGTGAATCTCCAAATTCAGGCCACGGGATAAGTTTTCCATAGTACAGAGCTTGTTTTCTATTTGTTTCATTTGTTTTTTTAAATTATTGTTTTCATTTTCTAAATTTTTTATTAAAGAGTTTTGTTTTTCAACCTCATTTTTTAAATCCTTTTGTTCAGCGCATATGAAATCGGTTGTAGTTGAGAATTCGTTCTTAAGTGTCTGAGCAACAGATTGAATTTCGCTACGTACCATGTTCTCGATGTCGGCTTTTAAGTCAGTGCGTAAGTTGGTTGTATAGTACAGGAGCGCAGCGCTTAACTTTTGATCCATTAAAGAGCTCAGTTTCTCCATTGTAACTGTTTGATCATGAGATTGCGACGTGGATGGCGGTTGTTTTTGCAAACAGTCATTAGTTTCTGATTTTGCTGAGGTGTCAAAATCATAAGACATATTCATTGTTTCGTCCAGTAATGAAATTTGACCTTGACGGACAGGTGTATTACAATTGGTCTTAGTGCGCCTAGTAACATTCGTGCAAGCGGGACAAACCCACGACATGAGAAACTCCTCATTTAACGCTGAAAATTGACTACTCTTAATATTCAAACACTTATAGTGGTAATCGTGTTTGCACAGTCGACAATGCAAAAAACTGTTAGGTTCGAGACTTGTTCTGCAGGCGTTGCAATTCATTATTTATAAAGAACTCGTTCTGAGATATCTGAAAGAAGTATTACAGTAGCTCCCTCTTGTGGCTTGATCAAGTTTCAGTAACTGGAATTGCGCTGCCAGCACAAGTCCTATCACTTGCTGTTATTATCGATCTAAGTATGTAGTTCTACAATGTACACATAGATGGCGCAATGTGCTATTAGTTATGGTAGTTCATACACAGATCGACAGGTGGTACAATCACAGGCACAATCCGAAAAGTTTGGAGGGTACTTGATAAAAATAAATAATGTCTATTATCGTATTGATTGTTCCGATATTTCAAAAAATATGTTTCCCGTTTAACACCTTAACTCTGTCACCGATCACCGAGCCAACACTAGACAAAGCTCCAGAGGAATTAGCGAAGCTGTTGACACAAACACAATCCGCGGACGTGAATATGGGAGATAGAAATTTAGAATTTAAAACACGTAAGTCGCCAAAGATGTTACTCAAACAAACGTCAAAAATATATGTTACTGTGCTTTTATTTCAAAATTGTTGCTCTAAAAGACGTACATAGTTTTAAAATAGCTTCAAACCCAAACTAGTCAATTTATTAACTTAAATAGGTAAAGTAGGACCTACCTACCTAACTAAATTCACCACAATCGGTTAAGGGTAACTGCTTTAAAATTCAATTTCAGATTTGACCCGAACATACACACAAACATACATACCTAGAAACAAACGTACATAGGTATCATGGTAGTCTGGTATCATAGGTATGTAGGTATCATTTATTTGTGGGTATATAGTGTACCCACAAATAAATGACAGAAAGCAGACCCTAATAATAATGTAATTATTAATTATCAAAATTTTGACTTCACTTACGTTCAAAACTTTTCCGCAACCAGGAACTAAACACTCAGAGGTCTTATTTACCTCGTTTAATTTAAAATAAACTTTATTTTCTTTTTTACGACCCATTTTCTATATGTTGTGTTTGCATTCGCATAAATTATGTAAGCTCCAATCAACCGCGCATGGGGGACGGGGAAAAACAGTAAGTAGGTAGTAGGTATATTACTTAGTGGGAATAACCGTCGTAGTTCGCCTCAGCTCAGTCAACACCGCGCGTGTCTTGACTTGTCGAGTAAAGTTGGCAACGTCGCGAAAATATCGTTATTATAACGCTCAGACCAATAAAAAAGTCTAGACGTAGCTAACCGCGCTCATAAGTGAGGCAAGTAATATGATGACGAACCGGCAATATAAAGACGGCCGCTCGTCAGTCTGCCGCGACGCACGACATGAGTAACACAATGTTGACAAATATTTTGAAATTAAAAAATGGCGTAATTATGCCTTCATGTGTCTTATACTGCTGCAAAACAACTCATGTATTAAAAATAAGTCATCAGGGACTACTTTCCACAAGTAACTAACTGATTCTCGTATTATTTCACAAAAATATTTATTACGTAATTTACGGAACGCATTTGGGGATTATCGGGCGCCATTGCATCAGTGTTGCCAATTAAGAAATTTATTTTTACCCAATAATTGGGTAGCTTCGATAGTGTTACAGATGTTATATATATTTTAAAACAAATAAAGTGTAAGAGTTTTCCGTCATGACCTTTTTCACTTTCTTTAGTGAAGATGGTTTTCAATATGGATATCATTTTCGTGGTTTTCTGGGGGCCCAATTACGAATAGAACATCTATTTCGAGACCAAAGATCGCGGATGCGACTTTTTAATAGAATATTAATATGGGTATCATTTTTGTGGTTTTGGGAGGAATCGATTTCAAATATAACGTCTGTTTTAAAATCCAAGATGGCGGACGCAACTTTTAAACAAAATGTCAATTATGGGTATCGTTTTCGTGGTTTTCGGTGGTTCCCATTCCGAATACAACAACTATTTTGAGATCCAAGATGGCGGATGCGACTTTTTAACATAATATCAATATGGGTATAGTTATTGTGGTTTTCGGTGATCCTCATTACGAATACAATATCTATTGTGCGATCAAAGTTGGTGGACACGACTTTTTAACAAAATGTCAATATGGTTATCGTTTTCGTGGTTTTCGGTGGTCCCGATTACAATTACAACATCTACTTTGAGATCCAAGATGGGGGATGCGACATTATTAACATAATGTCAATATGGGTATAGTTTTTGTGGTTTTCGATTTTGTGCTAAATTGAAATGCTTCTTATGTTGACACATATTTTTTTTAGATCAAACAGTAAAAGAAAAAGGTCCTTAACCTATAGATTAACAGTATTACAGATAAACTAAATTAAATAAGTATCTATCTATCTATAGTAATAATTTTAAGCGACATGGGAGTCGCAGGTAGAATCACTAAAGTGTTGCTTAACCACTTTTTTAAATATATTAGGTCTTGGGTTGAAAACATATATACGAGGGTTCATAAGAGATATCTCGTTGTAAGACCCACACATTCTCGTTAGAGGATTATAAAATAAGGTGTTATTTTTATAAGTTTGCAGATAAAAAGTATTAGAGGTTGTCCGTGGATTGCGCTTTGTGTCCGTGGATTGTTTACGGCGAGTTAGCAAAGAAGTCTAGCAAGTGAGAAGAAGAATACAACATATTTTGAGATCCAAGATACTGGACGCGAATTCCGGAACGAAGTTCCTTATTGCACAGTACGGACTTGGCGGATGTTGAGTTTGTAGATACCGCGTATGGTATTGTCTGTGCCCAGTCATAACTTTGTTCCGATCGAGTGTTCCACGACACTCACGCATTTTTTTGTATTATATTCTATTGAAGAATTATTATTTATAAAGCCATGTGATGCTGGCAGAGTAGAATATCATCACCCTATTCCCCAATAGGTGTCGTAGAAGGCGACTAACGGATAAGCAAACGGGTATTGATCATCTTATACTCCGTCCACCAATCCACATTGGGCAAGCGTGGTGTACTCCTGCCTAAACCTCCTTAAATGACAAGGCCTCTCCTTGTCATCGAAGAAGGTTTAGGCAGTAGCCTTGTGTCTCAGCAGTGGGTATAAAAGATAGAATTATTTTATATATTTACTTTAGGTTCCCAAATGAAATAAAACACTAAAAACCACGAAAACGATATCCATAATAACATTATATTTAAAAATGGCCCCCGCCATCTTGGATCTCAAAACAGATGATGTATTCGTAATCGGGACCACCAAAAATCACGAGAACGAAACCCATATTGACATTTTATCATAAAGTCGTGTCCGCCATTGAAATATATGAGGGCTATACCCTGGACTCCTCTTGATTATCCTTCTTAGACTGCAGTGGTGGTGAGGTCGGCACGGGAAATAGTAGCGATATTGTTGCGGTTCAGTTCTCGTTGTATAGTGCGTACGAACTGTTTATTGCATTTACTTGCTGATGTTGAGATGTCGAAGCAGAAGCCTCCCCGTTTGCATTCTGTGCAATCACGACTTGTTCCTTTGACGCTGATTTTCCCATGATTTGATTCTTGATGTCTTCTTTTTTTTTTATTCTGTATTTTCTTAGTCTTCTTTCTTTAAAAAAAAATTTTTTTTTCCTCAAAACACAAATCTTCTTTCTTCTGTCTTGGTTCCAATGGCAGGGTCGCCATGAAATATATGAGGGTTCTTGAAGGTCTTGATAGTGATTCAATGAAACATATTTTATCTTCGAAGTCCGTTTATTGAATGAATCAAATTTTATAACAATATAAAACCACTAATTACATACTTGCTGATTGCTCAATATTATATAGCGATAGGTATGCGACATGACCTAATTGCATTTCTGTAAACACGTAGGTACTCATATACTACACCATCTTGGATCAGAAAATCATATTGTATTTGTAGACGGGACAACCGAAAACCATGAAAACGATACCTATATTGACATTATGTTAAAAAGTCGCGTCCGTTATCTTGGATCTCGAAACAGATTCTCTATTCAGAATCGGGATACCCGAAAACCACGACACTGATAGCGATAATGATATTCTAATAAAAAGTCGGGTCCTCCATCTTAGATCTCGAAAAAGATGTGCTACTCGAAATGGAGACCCCCGAAAACCACGAAAATGATACAAATATTCATATTCTATTAAAAAGTCGCGTCCGCCATCTTGGAACAAAAAAAAGATGTTTGATCGGCACGATACCCATAATGATATTTTTTTTTTAAAGTTGCGTCAGCCATCTTGGATCTCAAAATAGATGTTGTATTCGTAATCGGGACAACCGAAAACCACGAAAACGATAGCCATATTGACGTTATATTTAATTAAAAGTCGTGTCCGCCACCTTGGATCTCAAAACAGATGTTGTACAAATACAACATCTGTTTTGAGATCGGGACCACCAAAAACTATGAAAATGATACCCATATTGACATTATGTTAAAAAGTCGCGTCCGCCATCTTGGATCTCGAAATAGATTTTCTATTCAGAATCGGGACACCCGAAAACCACGAAAATGATAGCGATATTGATATTATATGAAAAAGTCGCGTCCTCCATCTGGGACACACGAAGACTTCAAAATTCAATCACATTCAAAAACGGGGTAATTTTATTTCAAAAAGTAATTTTTATGATTTTTCATAAATAAAACTCCTCTCAGTTATATGCATAGTTATAGAATACTGTAGATCGGCAACATAGAAGAGCATACTAACACGTATATAAGAGCGAGATAGATAGACCGCGACCAATACAGTACAGTATTTACAGGCGGCCTAGGTCGGCCTGTCAGTCACGTAGAAATGACAGCAACTGTCAGACTGCAATACTATTTTTACGCACACGTATGCATTATTCACTCATTGGTGCATTTTTTGGTCTCGCCCTAGTCGATTCATTGCCAATCTATAAACGTCAGTAATTATTATAAATCTGTGGTTGTACGTTATATTATCAGCTACAATTGACATTTCGATTATTTTATAGCAGTCATTACCAATTAAAATATTGTACACTAGCTTGGTTTTATATTGAAATAACTTTTACATATTGGGTACTTGAGACATATGCTGGCAATATTATTCTCTAGCACGCTTATATTACGTCACACGTCTAGCACTCGATGTGTGTGTAAATCGCGCACACATAGCCGATTCTTGGCTTCACTTTTTTCGTCGCGGTTGCTTACGAATGCTCCGTCTTGACTTTTTTATTGGTCTGAGTTATAACGTTATAACTGTCCTTCAAATTCTGTTCTGTTACTCGAGTAACGTTATTTTAAATGATAAAAAAATAATGTTAATCTAGTAACGTTTTCATTATAACGTTAAATATCGTTAAATAATTTTGTTAATTGATAACGTTTTCGGTCCCTGCTTTCAAGTAATATTCTCCTTGCGGCAAACCACCTGTATTTGTAGCTTTTCCAATGTATGGCATTGCATTCATCATATATTTGGTTCCACTGTCGCACGTCATGGGAATTTTTATACCTTACTTATTCGGTTTATGGTGCATCTACCTCGGACACCCAGTAATTGGTCATCAATGTTTGGTTGGTATACATTGGTGCCCGGAAAGTAATTCATTTTACTTTGAGCTATATCCTAAACCTTTCGAACTGGAATAAACGGATCATGCTGACGATGAGCAGGGCGTAGAGTCTTGTCATCCATTCTTACCCACCTGACAATTAAATCAAATCTATCTCTGCTCATACTGCTACGTATCTTGTGCCCGTAAATTAACTATCAAATAACTTAACTGTTGATAAATGATTGTCTTTCATTGCAGCACTATGAGTACCTAAGTATTCCAATAAAGGCTTTGATTTCAGAGGGATTTCTGTCTCTTAACGTAGAAGAAGTCATGAATGATTTCGTCAGTAATAAATAATACAAAGCAAGCAAGTGGCTCAAAAATATTTCGACACATGCGACTACGACCTCTACTTAGAGCGAACTATAAGCACCAGATGTTCTTCCACTACTTTGACCTTTAGAAGTAGCCTTAACGTGTTTATTCTTACCTCTTACTACTCTATCATTATAACAGCCTTTATAATGCGACCCACTGTTGGGACACAAGGCATTCCCTTGTCATCGAAGGAGGTTCAGGCAGTACCACCACACTTGCACAATGCGGATTGATGGACGGAGTATAAGGTGATCAATACCCCTTTGCTCGTCTCATAGTCTACCCTTCATTCCGATGCTACATTCCTCTATTCCCTCTAAATGGTGTGAATTCTCGTCGTACAAAATTGTGATTATTATTAACATGTCTGGAAAAGCTATTATTATTTTTATTCAAGTATCCATGTGTAGAGAAGTTATTATTATTTTTATTTCAGTTTAATTCCTCTTTATGAGCCCCGGTTTACCGTTGTTGTAACAAACTTTTACATTATTCAAAAATGCTGATGACTGATGATTCTCAGATCTTATATTACTTTCTTTCAATACACCTCTGTATCTTAGTTCATCGACATACTGTTCTACCCCTTCTAGTCCTTTAAATATATCTGAAAAGCATTTGCTGAAAACTTCTGGAGCTGAGTTAAGTCCAAACGGTAATCTCCTGTAACAATAACGCCCAAAATTACCAGCATTAAAAGTTGTGTATAATTGACTATCTTCAGATAATTTTAACATAAAAAACCTTTAGAGGCATCTAATACGGAGAATAACTGTGCATTAGGCATTTTAGCTACTAACTCTTCAAATGTTTTCATTCGGTATGTTTCCCTTATTATATATTTATTTAAGTTCTGTGGGTCCAAACAAATTCTAATATTGTTATCATTTTTCTTAGTTACTACCATGGAATTCACCCATTCTGTAGGCTCAGTTACTTTGCGTATAACCCCTAACTTTTCCATTTGTGTTGAGTTGTATATGTGTGTATGTGTATGTAATATGTATATGTGTATGTATATGTATGTACGTAATGTATTAGTCTGTTGGCCAGCACACATACATCATACATAGGCCCCCACAGAATACCAGCGTTGCAGGTGTTGTGCATGCTGCAACATAATGCTGAGTGGCGGCCTTTTTGGTTTCAATTTATCTGTATTTTTTAGCTATATGTATTAATTGTTTAATTGTTTAATGAAGCCAAATAAATTTATTTTGATTTGATTTGATTTGATTTGATTTGATTTTATCCAACTCTAATTTAACTTGACTTTCTAATTTAAAAGGTATTTTTCTTGGTTTTTCTACTACTGGTATATAATTGTCACTTAGTTTTATGTTATATTCATAGTCTAATTTTCCCAGTCCTTGAAACAATTCTTGATAGTTATTTATAAAGTTAGTATCTATGCTATCTATTTTGTTTACCTGTAACAGTCTTAATTTCACCGCAGTACAGTAGCTAATTATGCAATCAGTTTTGAAATCTACTACATAAAATTTCGAATTAATAGACAAATTATTATATGATATAACTACTTGGCAGAACCCTATTATGTGTATATCAGACCCATCAAAGTTTCTTAAAGAGATATTATTACATTTATTTATTTTTTATTTTAACTTTTGAACAGTATATTTATTTAATATGCCGACATGAGAGCCTGTGTCTACTTCAGTCCCTGTTAATAATACCTACTTGTTGTATTGAGTCTATTTGAAAATCATCTTCTATTTCCATGCTGCTTATCACTGCACACTTATTGCGACACACTGCACTGAAATGATTATATTTACCACACTTTATGCACTTTTTATTAAAAGCTGGACACTTCCCATACGGATGTTGTTTTCCACACTTGCCGCATACATGTTGATGATTTTTATTTGTAAATGCCTTTTCTCTGGACTTATTTTGTCTATATTTATTTATATTTTTTGTAGCATCATATTTATTTTGTTCTTTATGTGTATTATATGTGTATAGTTATTTATAGTCTGTGTCTTTCTTTAAGATTAGTCTGTGGTACTAACTGTCATGGCGTTCACTTAAAAGATTGTAATACTTGTGAATTATTGTGAATAAACAGTTATTGATCATTCTGCATTGTACTTATAATTTGTCTCGATACATGGCGCAGTTTAATAAGCAGACAAATAATAATTGAAGAAAAATGTCGACGTTCAATCTACCTGAGAAACTTGTTACAACAGGTAATTTGGCCGAAAATTGGAGATTTTTTCAACAATCTTTAAACATTTACTTAATAGCTTCAGGCCTCGATAAAGCTGACGATGAAAGAAAGGTGGCCATACTATTAAATATTATTGGAGAAGAAGGACTCAAAATCTTTAATAATTTTAATGTTTCTAAAAAGTCTTACAAAGAGGTTATTAACCTTTTCAACGAGTATTGCGAACCGAAGAAAAACATACTGCATTCTAGATTCTTATTTTTTCGGCATGAACAAGAGTTTGATGAGCCATTTGATAGCTTCATGAATGATATATTGAAATTGGCAAAGGATTGCCAATTTCAATCAAGTGACGAAGCGATTCGTGATAGGTTGGTGTTCGGCACTTCTGACAGAGAAACCCAGCAGAAATTAATTCTGGAAGGTGATGCTGATTTAGAGTCGGTGACTAGTCGTTTGCGATTGGCTGAAATGAGTAGCAAACAAGTGGCAATATTGCGACCAGTTGAGAAAGGTATTGTAGTTAACAAGATTGTGACTAGCAATATTATACAGTGTAAATGGTGTGGCAATAAGCACGAGGCCAACATAAAAATGTGTCCTGCTAGAGGAAAAACAATATGTATATTTCTTTCCTGCACCAACATCTATGTTTAATTATTTTATTTGATTCTGTGGTACTTCAGCGGCTTTGCAAGTTGAGATGCATTTGTCAAGTGTAAGGTCAGTCACTCTTATTAATTTTTCTTTCAGCCCTATGTCTCTTAATCCCATGATAATTTGGTCTCGGATTAGGCTATTTTTTAAGTTCTCAAAGTTGCAATCCTTGCTTAGAACCCTTAGGCTGGTGACAAATTCGTCTATAGTCTCCCCTTCCTTTTGTTTTTTGCTGAAAAATATGTGCCTATTGTATGTCTCGTTTTCCGGAGGGCTACAATGCGTTTGCAGCTTCTTGAAAGTGGCTTCGTAGGTGAGGTTATCTTTGTCTTCAAATGTGTTATATATTTGTAGACCATCGTCACCTATGCAATGTAAAAGCAATGCCTTTTTTTGTTCCCCCGTAATTTTTTTGTCTGCGCCACTGGCCGTATAATATAAGTAGTATTTTTGACTCCAATCATGAAAATTGGTTTTCACGTTGCCTGTTAATTGCAACGGTGGTGGTGGCCGCAACAAATCCATTCTTGTTTTTTAAATCCGCAGCGCCATGTAACTTCTGTGTAATGGAGCTTTAATAAAATGCCCCTGATTATTATAAACTGGTTTTATTTAGGTTTCACAATAGTTATTTAACTCTATTCGCACTAACTAATATAATCATAACCAAACACTTTTACTATGGCCGAGCAACAACAACATGACAGTTATAGTGATGTCACCACAACCGATACTAATAGAGATGTGACATCTTACAACCTCTTCTCACTACTTCTGTTCTTAGTCTAGACTTGGCTATTTCTAATGTTAAGTCTTCACTCGGCATACTTTACTATATTGTTGTAACAGTTTTCAAGCTTTTGGGCATTGCCAGCAATAAGTAACATTTTATTTCCTGAGGTTTCAATTCAACACCACAAGCATTTAATTTCCTAATCGTTTCTTCAATCTCAGCCAAGAAATTTTCCAATTTAGATTCATCTTGTAGTTTCATATTCATAATCTGCTTTCTTAGTAATAATTTACCTGGAATATGTATAGTCTAGCTTATGATTCTTATATAACACGTGGATGAAGGGTGGTTGTTTAATCTGTGCACTTGAGAAAAAATATAAAAATGGTGGTAAATGGAATAAACAAGTTGTTTTAACTAATTACATACTTTTATTGTTTAAGAACATTTCATGGTGTCAGGTGTTGTTTTTAGCAAAATTATAAATAGTTTGTGTAGAAACAATATTGCAGTGGGACAAACCATCGAACTCGGAACAATAAACAATGGATAACGGTATACAATTAAGGTTACCGGAACCAATTAATTTAAACCGTCGACTTATTTGGTGAATGGGGTAAATTCAGGCAAGAATTTGAGATTTGGATGATGGCAGCCGACATAGATTTAAAAAATGAAATAAGAAATATAGCATTGTTGCTATATTTCTTATTTAATTTTTTAAATTTATAGGAGCTGGATGCTTACAAATTTTCAATAACATAGAAAAAAAAAATAAAGAAAAGTTAGTTGATGTCATTCAAGAAATCGAAACATACTTCAGCCCTAAAAGAAATGTAATCTTTGAAAGGTATAAATTTAATAAAATTAATCAAAAGCCAGAACAAAGTTTCGAAAATGTTGTTACCGAATTAAAAACAGCATATAAAACAGTGAGTATTCAGATTATGACGAACTGGTTCGAGACAAAATAGTTTTAGGAGTAATGTGTAAATCTTTGCAAGAGAGATTGTTAAGAGAATCAAAGCTCACTCTACAAATGGCTATTGATATTGGCAAGGCAGCGGAATCTACATCGGCTCAAATGCGTCAAATAAATGTTGATAAAATTTCATTGGATGCCATTAATAAAAGTAATACAAGAAAGATAATAAAAAAATTTACTAAATGTGGTTTTGAAAGTCATAAAATAAATGCATGCCCTGGGGCCTATGGCATAAAACTAGTATTACTATAAGCTTATTTTTATAAGACTTCTAAAAATATTTTAGAAGTTTAAAAAATTCTGTTGCATAAAATAATTTCAGTTTTTGTTGCATAAAAATAAAGACACTCATATAATAAGTTGGATACTTATATTATTTGTAAAAATTAGAAGCGTCTCGTTGCATAAAAAATATAACTTATAATACAAGTTAGTAGTCTATTGCCGGGAAATACAAGCTAATAATCTTTCGGTGTGATAGGGACCGATGTGCAACGGGCAAACGTGATGGTGGCGGATTGCTCGTGGCTGTACGCCGCGGACTGATTGTTAAGCGCTGTCTACTTACCTCGGAGCCGAACATTGATAGCCTACACAGCGCATTGTCTCCGTACATAGACTACGTGCTATTGAATCTTACTTTACATGATACGCATTATATAATATGTGGTGTATATATCCCGCCTAATCAGAACCAAACTACTTACTCCCTTTTTTTTAATACACTCCTATTTAAACTGGGTAGTAATCATGGTGATAAATTTTATATAATTGGTGATTTTAATTTACCTAATATTACGTGGCAAAATCCGTCATTACTTCTAACGCAATCTACTTGTGACTACAATTCTGTTCACACGTGTATAAACAATTTCTTAAACACTACGCGAAGTAAACAATATAATACGATTGAAAATAGCATGAGTCGCATGCTGGACTTAATTATTTCAAACGATGATTGTTGTAACTGCAGGACACCTCTTAGTCCCCTAGTGCCCATAGATTCTCTTCATCCTCCTTTTTATTTTATGATTTCTTGTCAACTACCGATCAAGCTTATGAAATTAACTTCAACCCCTAAATATTGCTATCTGGAAGGAAATTACTCTGCCATTAATGACAATATTAAAAACATTAATTGGCAAAATATATTAACAAACTTAAGTATAGATTCTGCTGTTGATATTTTCTATGAGAAAATTTATGAAATTATAAAAAAACATGTACCATTAAGGCCTGTTAAATCTAAAAATTATCCAGTCTGGTTCTCACGCCCCCTTATACATGTATTCAGGAATAAAGAAAAGGCATGGATAAAATGGAAAAAGTCTAATTCTAAAACAGACTATGAGACTTTTTCGATATATCGCAGTCGTTTCAAAAGACTTAGCAAGGAGTGTTTTGATAAGTACATAGACTCGATAGAAGAGGGATTAAAGACAGACATAAGTACATTTTGGTCATTTATTAAATCTTCTAAAAAGAAATCTGGCGTTCCATACTCAATGTACTACAACGACTCTCAGTCTGATAAGCCAGAGGAAATATGTAAATTGTTTGCAAATTTTTTCGCATCAGTGTATGAACCGTGCGATCGTGTGACTGATACGAGAGCTTGTAGTATTAACCCAAAATGTAATTTCTTACTAACTGATGTCAGAATTAGCAAAGATCTGATAGTCAAGGAACTTAAGTCATTAGTGATTACCAAGAGTCCAGGGCCGGATGGAATTTCTCCCTTTTTTCTAAAACATACGTCTGAAACTATAGCAACCCCCTTGGAGATTCTTTACAACAAGAGTTTACAAAACGGCACAGTCCCAAACGTATGGAAATCCGCTAACATAACTCCTGTACACAAGAGTGGTTGTAAAGATGATGTCACCAACTATCGTCCTATATCGCTACTGTCTACAATATCAAAAGTTCTTGAAAGACTAGTACATAATTCAATCTATCCCCATCTACACAACATAATTATAGAAGAACAACACGGATTTGTAAAGAAAAGATCAACGTTAAGTAATCTTGTGTTGTATACCAATTTCCTTTTTGAAGCCATGATCGGGGGGTACAAGTAGACTCGGTATACACTGATTTCTGTAAGGCTTTCGACAAAGTTGACCATGTTTTACTGTTGAAGAAGTTGGCATTTAACGGTATACAAGGAAATTTGTTGAGGTGGTTGACTTCCTATATTATAAACAGAACTCAACGAGTTATGATTAATGGTTTAAAATCTGACACAATAAGTGTCACATCTGGTGTAGCTCAAGGGTCAATATTAGGGCCTTTGCTTTTCATTATTTTCATTAATGACATTGAAAAATGTTTCAAGCATACCCACTTCTTACTATATGCTGACGATCTTAAGATTTTCAAAGAAATAATGTCTATAGAAGATTGTGGAAAATTGCAAGATGATTTGAACCGACTCAACGCCTATTGTAAAATTAACAAATTACACTTGAGTTTGACAAAATGTAAATCTATAACCTTCACTAAAAATCACAACATCTTCAACTATACTTATACTTTAAGTGATTCTACATTGGAAAAAGTTCCCATGATAAAAGATCTAGGAGTATTAATGGATGCTAAGTTACATTTCGATGCTCATGTAGATTACATTATCGGGAAGGCCTTCCAGTTATTTGGATTTGTGATGAGAACTTGCACCCCCTTCACACGGCCTCTTTCTTACCTTCTTCTTTACAAATCGCTGATAAGATCACAATTGGAGTATGCCACCGTGGTTTGGAATCCCTTGTATATTAAATATGCTGAGCAGATAGAAAGGGTTCAAAGAAAGTTTTTGCATTCCATGAATTATCGTTGTCTACGCACTAAGTCCTCTTACAATTGCCTTTTAGATAAATATTCGTTACCTAAGCTTGAAACAAGAAGAACTATGTTGGACCTTACGTTGTTATATAATGTTCTAAATGGTGAATTTGACTGCAAAGAGCTTGTAAATCAGATTCATTTCTATGTTCCATCTCGATTTAACCTTGTACGCAAAACACGAAAACGCCGATTATTCGCACCAAAACTTTGCAAAACGAACGCAGGCAAGCGTTGCCCTTTAATTAGAATTATGAATACATATAACCAAGGCTTTACGAATGTGGAATTGTTTGCATCGTCTCGATTATTATTCAGGAGACATATCGAAGACGTATTGGCAAACTCTTAGATTAATAATAAATTGTATTTATTACCAACGAACTGTATTGTATTTCTGTATGAGTGGGTCTTTGTTTTGTATATATTACATACTCTTATTTATATGTAAATAATCACTTATAAATACTGTAAACAATCTGTGGATAATGTTGCTGGTTACACTATTATTCATTTTTGTTAAGCGATATAGTTTAGTAAGCTTCGGTGTAATTGTTTGTTGTCCCAAATAAAGAGAAAAAAAAAAAAAAAAAAAATATATGTGAAACAAAATTTCTGTTGCAAGAAATGACGCAGCTACTATTATTTACTCCTATTAATGGTGTAATTCTATCAACCATTTAAGGTGGTTAAAATATATTATAAGTATCTTTCTGTATGCTTAGTTGCGATCTTAAGTTAATCGCAATGTGCTTGAATGATTCAGGTGATAAAAGAATGATGCCAAGACGACGACCGTGGATTTTTAAAGCAAGAATCAATTAGAACTGTTGCAATTCGTATTGATTGTTAGTAATCGGCGATTCAGAATAAATTTTAATCAATTCTTTTTTCATCCTGGAATGGAAGGATACAAGGCGTACCTATATCAACATCAAACGCTTATATAGAAATTATGCCCTAAGTCCTCAAAAACAATTACAAGTATCGCAGTGGCGTCCATGGTCTACTACTTTCTTTATTACTCTACATACTTTTTCAATACCATGCATATAAGCAACGCAATGATATTGGATTCCACTCCTATTATGAGTTTAAAATTTAGTAGTAATTTTATGAGTATTAAAATTTCTTTATGCACCGTAAATTAATAGACTCTTAGAATTAGTTATAACTCTTGTAACTATTATTATGAACTATTAATTATATGCAACACAACTCTACTAATATGAGTAAAAGTTAAGAGTAAATCGCTTATAATATAAGTAATTAATTTTTATGCCATAGGCCCCAGCTTTTAATAAACAATGTGAGAAATGTGGAAAACTGGTACATTTAAAAAGGTTTGTCGCATTAAAAAGAAGTTCAAATCTACAAATGAGTTAATATGCAATGAAGTTTCTAGAAATTAAGATATTGACAGTAATGAAAGCGAACAAAGTCGATTTCGGCGGCGGCGATTTTTTCTATAAAAAATAACAACAGCCAAATAAAAAAGGCATGGTATAAATTAATAAAAAACAATGAACAGCAAGTAAATTTTAAAATTGACACAGGATCTGAATCTAACATTTTACCAAATAGCATATTTAAAATTTATAAAGAACAGATTTTAGAACATACTAACACCATTTTAATGGCCTATGGAGGACAAGAGATAAAACCTTTAGGTACAACAAAAATTAATTGCATTTTAAATAGTAAGGAATATAGAGTAATATTTTATATTGTAGATTTAAACTCTACACCAATAATAGGTTTACAGAGTTGTTTGCAGCTAGAAATTATTAAATGTGTAGATTCCATGGTTATCAAGGAAGATTTGCTAACTGATTATGCTGATATATTTAATGGGCTTGGAAAATATCCTAAGAAATATAAAATATAATTAAAAGATAATGTAGTTCCCTGCATACAGCGTCCTAGAACTGTTCCATTATCAATTCAAGAAAAATTTAATAAGTTGGAAACCTTAGAAATTGTAGCCAAAGTTGAGGGCCCCACAGATTGGGTTAATTCATTGGTCATTGCAACAAAATGGAGATTTACGTTTATGCATTTATCCAACTAAATTGAATATGACAATTAAACGCGAACATTTTCCAATTCCTACAGCAGAGTCTATAGCGGCCAAATTAACAGACAAGAAGTACTTTACAGTTATGGACATTAAGGATGGATACATGCAGGTACAATTGCACGAAGATAGTTCAGATTTAACAACATTTAATACGCATTTTGGTCGTTAAAAATTTCTACGTTTAGCATAAGGTTTAACATCAGCTCCAGAAGTGTATCAAAAAATGAACTATGAGTTGTTTGGAGATGTGGCGACCTCTTCCAGTCGGGCCACACCTCAAATCGCTACGCTTAGTGATATTGACACCAAGCCCTTATGTGCATGTCATGACGTCTCGCACAGGCGCACTGGCTCTCTTTGGCGACTTCGGTACTGCGCGCGCAGAAGTTGTCACACACAGACTTCAGACTGGAGTTGCTACACGATACGTGTTTGTGTTTCCTATTCTTTTATATTTCATTTGTAATTATTGTTTTATATATTTTATTAATCTAAATTTTTCTTTTTATTTACTGCGCTCCGTCGACCTTCTGATACTGTAAATGTGGGATTGAGTCCCCCACATTATTGGTGACCCCGACGTGATACATTAGTGGTGTCCGCCGACTACGCCGACGACGTCGAAGCGCTTCTTAGAAGATCTTGTTTTGTTTTTGGATTTCTGCAGTGAGAATTTTTATTTTATTTTTTGAATATTTTATTTAATTAAACTATGGCCGAGCAGAATATAATAAGCCCGTTAGACGGCAAGGAGGAGATTTTACGAGTTGGTATGCGAGTGCCGCCGTTTTGGCCTGAAGAACCGGCCTTGTGGTTTGCCCAGGTGGAATCGCAACAGACTTACCTGGGGTAGGTATTTATTGTGACGATTTAATTATTGCAGGGTCAAGTATTGAGGAGCATGATAGGAATTTGGCAAATGCACTTAAAATTGCAAGGAAATTTAATATAAAATTTAATAACAAAAAAAATCCAATTTCGTCTTCTGTTAAGTATATGGGTTAAATTTTTTCTAGTGTTGGAATTAGTCTAGATCAATCTTTTGTAAAAGCTATAAGCAATTTAAAAATCCAGAAAATAAAGTGGAATTGTTAAGGTTTTTGGGTAAAATCAAGCTTTTGGCTAAATTTATTCCAAGCATGTCTAAATCACTGCTCATTTAACAGAGTCGTCGGGGTCAAAAGTAGCGAAAATAATAAATTTGATATTAATATTTATAGCGATGCTGAAAACAAACGCACTTTAAAAAAATATTGTTTGGATGGAATTGAATCCCTAAGTATACAAGACGAACTTAGTCCATTCTTACATTTATTTTGGTTAGTACCAGATTCGAATATCGATGAAACCTCGAAACAGTGTGTAGGATATATTGCTGGCTTTGTTATACGACCCATTCGTAAAAATATTAAATGTGACGAATGTTTAATTGCTTGTGAATCGGTAGCTCAAGATGCCTTATGGAATCGTAGGAGCGGTATAGCTCTCATAGTACAGAAGACTAGAGGAGGTTTAACTGTACCCTCTGTAAGTGTTGTGAATATTTGTTTATTAGTAGAGACATTTTTTCGCCAAGCAGTTAAAAACAATAATGGAAGACCTCCAATTGAAGTAAACTTTCCAGCAGTATTAACTGCGAAGGTCTTATTAGAAGTTGTTATAAGTCGATGGCATTATTTCCTGATTTAAAAGACCATTTAGGGAGACTATACATTTATTAGACACTGACAGTGTCTAATAAATACAAATAAATATGGCTTTTTGATAAAAATTCAGACTACTACTTGACATCTGACACGTAACGTCATTTTATTTTTAAAAATATGATAGTTATTCGTTTTTCTCAGTAGTGTAAAGATTATGAACGACATCTTATTTAAAATTCCAATTGAGACTTTAGTGCAGTGATGACAAAGATTAAAATTGCATAGATCTCTGATCTGTAATGACGTATTTTTATTCATATTTAAAACGTACTAAGTGCAACACGCATGATAGCGAAGAAAACCTAACTAAATTTATGATTCTAAAGGAATGATCGGCCAAGTGGGTCATGATTCAGTTGGTTCGACTGTACTTTTGAAGCAAATTATAATTAAGTACATAGATATCAGATTGTATGCAGCTACAAAAAACTATTCTATGTACATAACTGGCGAGAAAGTAAGAAACTTTTTATCAAGACAGATTATATGGGCGTGTCAATGAATAAGAATGCAAAATAAATAAAACCGATGGCAACAAAATTGTTTATTTATTTTTAGCAAGTACTGACCTACCCTTTAATCGATACCTACCACCTACAGGGTCCGCCAAATAACTTTTTTTTTTCAACTAGTGCTTATTTCGTGAATGGTAACACTTAGCTCATGTCTGATTTGACAGATAATTAGTTTTATCCCTCCGCTGAACGAATATGGTTGTGTATACGCTTGAACAACGCTGGGAAATATTGCGACATTACTTTGAAAATCATGGTAATGTTGCAGAATGTGTGCGAAAATTGCGTACGGTTTTTGGAAGAAGAGAAGCACCGTCAGCTCCGTATGTTCGTTATCTTGTGAAAAAAGTGAAAGAAACTGGCATCCTCATCGATAAACCAAAGCGTGAAAAGCCAAAAACAGTGCGTACACCCGAGAATATTGATGCTGTGGCAGAAAGTGTGCGTGAAGCGCCATCAACATCAATTCACCGTCGTTCTCAACAATTGAACATTTCGGAGACATCATTGAGACGAATTTTGCATAAAGACCTTGGTATGACGCCATACAAAGTCCAATTGGTTCAGGAGTTGAAGCCAACTGATCATCCAATGCGTTTTCGCTTCGCTGAGTGGGCCTGCGATCGACTTACAGAAGATGCCGATTTTGCCAAAAAAATCATCTTTTCGGATGAAGCTCATTTTGATCTTGGCGGGTATGTAAACAAGCAAAATTGTCGCATTTGGGGCACAGAAAACCCGCACGCATACATTGAAAAGCCGGTACACCCAAAACGAGTCACTGTTTGGTGCGGATTTTGGTCCAGAGGCATAATTGGGCCATTTTTCTTCGAAAATGAGCAAGGAGTGGCCGTTACAGTCAATGGCGATCGTTATCGGGCCATGTTGAACGAATTTTTGTTCACAAAAATTGAAGAGGAGGATATTGGCAACATTTGGTTTCAACAGGACGGCGCTACGTGCCACACAGCCGAAGCTACACTCGATGTTTTGCGCCCTGTTTTTGAAGATCGCATTATCAGCCGCAGAGCTGATGTCGTTTGGCCACCTCGGAGCTGCGATTTGACACCGTTGGACTATTATTTGTGGGGTGCCCTCAAAGATAAGTGTTACGCCGACAAGCCAGAGACAATTGACGCTTTAAAGGACAATATTCGTGAAGCCATTGGTGAAATACAGCTGCACACAATCGATAATGTGCTTAAAAATTGGACCGATCGTGTAGGCTACTGCATGGCCAGCCGAGGCAGCCATTTGAATGAAATTATTTTCCATTATTAACCGGAAGGATTGTACTTTCAAATAAAAAAAGAAATTTGAGAAAATATTCAGTAGTTTTTTTTTATAGCATTTTAAAAAAAAAAAGTTATTTGGCGGACCCGTTATAAGGCAATGTATGATATTTGCTAAATACGCAATTGGTCAAGTAATACGCAGGCGGTCCGATAAGTACTTAGCCTCAACGCCAGATGGCGTCACTATCGCAAGAGAAATTTACTATCGTGTAGTACATTCTTGTAGACGGCTACTGTCGAAATTTCAGCCGAATCGGACTCGTAGTTTTGTTTTGACCGCGTGTGGAAGCGGGCGTGTCCGCGGATTTTAGAAAAATGGAAAAAGAGCAATATCGGTCAGTGATTCGATTCTTGTTTTTGGAAGGGAAATCGCGCAGTGAAATCAAAGAGCGCTTGGATGCTGTGTACGGTGACTCTTCTCCTTCGATGGCGACCGTCAAAAATTGGTTTAACGAGTTTCAACGTGGTCGCACGTCGGTTTTTGATGAGCCACGCCCAGGTGCCCCGAAAACGGCTACCACGGAGGATAACATGACAAAAATCCACGATCTCGTATTGGCAGACCGCCGATTGAAGGTGCGCGAGATAGCTGAGACAGTAGGCATCTCAAAAGACCGCGTGGGTCATATCCTGCATGAAATTTTGGGCATGAGAAAGCTGTCGGCGCGATGGGTGCCGCGTTTGCTCACTCCGGACAACAAGCGCAACCGTGAGACCACTTCAGTGCAGTGTTTGACGCTCTTTAAGCGCAATCCGAAGGAGTTTCTGCGTCGTTTCGTGACCGTCGACGAAACATGGATCCACTGGTACACACCAGAGACCAAGGAACAGTCGAAACAGTGGACGTCACCCGGCGAACGTGCTCCGAAGAAGGCGAAGACTGTCCTATCGGCCGGAAAGGTGATGGCCACCGTTTTCTGGGATTCACAAGGTGTGATCTACATCGACTACCTGGAGAAAAGCAAAACGGTCACAGGACTGTACTATGCCGAATTATTGGGCCGATTCGATGCCGAATTGCAGAAAAAACGGCCCCATTTGGCGAAGAAAAAAGTGCTCTTCCACCATGACAACGCACCGGCTCACACCTCCGCCCTTGCCACAGCCAAATTGGTCGAATTGGGCTACGAACTGCTGCCCCATCCACCGTATTCTCCAGATTTGGCCCCGTGCGACTTCTTTTTGTTTCCAAACTTGAAAAAGTCACTCGCCGGGCAGAAATTTGAGTCGAATGAGGAGGTCATCGCCGCCACGGAGGCCTACTTTGCAGACCTCGAGAAAACGTATTTTTCAGACGGGTTAAAGAAGTTGGAGCATCGCTGGGTCAAGTGTATCGAGCTAAAAGGAGACTATGTTGAGAAATAAATCGCCACTTTTCCAAAATTTTCGTTTTTCTTTTGTAGGCTAAGTACTTATCGGACCACCCTCGTATAAGTACCTACAAATAGCTTCAAGTTTAAAAATAACAGTATTATATGAAAATTCATTGAAACACAACGCAACTGTTTTAAACACTTGAATGCATCTAATTGCACTGTTGTAAGCTCTACCAAGTAATATGATTGAATTCAAAATGCGTGTAGGTATTTATATGCATGTATTCATACAAAAAGATTTTCAATCTCAATTTAACCAATATCAATCAAATTATATGCGAAAAAGAAATAAAAACCAGAACTTCTTTCTTCTTACATCAGGGAATGCCAGCTTGACAAGTCGTTATTGCAAAAGTTGTCCCATAAACACAGCATTAATGCTTGCCAAGAGGATCCAATAGAGCAGGAATTCTGGCGTTACATTGCAGCAGCAGACCCAACGGAACCAAAGAATGGGGATCTGCTATCGTTTTGGAATAGCAAGAAAGAAGTGTTTCCATCCATTTCTGCTCTTGCTAAAACAATACTCTGTGTGCCTGCCACAAGCACACCGGGTGAAAGGGTGTTCTCCATAGCCGGGTTAATTATTACAGTAAAAAGATCTCGCCTTAACCCAGTTAGGGTTAGTAAAAATCAAAGAGCATAAAAAGCACTGCAAATGTCCATCCTGTCAGTGCAAAATGCCTAAGGGTTGACAATACTAATACGCCGATCCGTCTATTACAGTCAATTATCATGATCTTAGGAGACACCATTGTGAGACCAATAATGTCCCATTTAGACGAAAGCGTAGCAGTCCTAACAAATCTTTAGAGTCTTCTAGTGACCAGAGTATTATTGGCGTTACCCAGGAAACAGTCCCGTGTCAGTTATTTATTTTGGGGAACCTAGAAAGGATACTTGATAAGAAATTGAAATTGAAGAATGACGTTTGTGTCGTGAAGCTGTCAACATCTAGTAGCGGAAATATTGTGCATTTTTAATAAAATTGACGTTATTTTGTAGTTATTTAGCGAGTATATGCGTATATAAATAGTGTAAGAAAATATCAAAATACAATAATTTGATTAGTAGTGTAATTCAGTGTAGGTTAGTTGGGTTATAAATTTTTATATTATTCGATACAATAAAACTAAACAATATTAAAATCATACAATATTTAAGTATACAGTAACAATGGTGAATTGTGGCGCTTGCGGAAAGTCTCTGTCGCCGGCGGGAGCGGCAACCTGCAGCGCCTGCCCAACCAAATACCACCGGGCTTGTCTGGCGATTGCAGAAAATGCACAAATCAGGTAAAGACTGCGTCTGCCCTAACTGTAAGGGGCATGTGCGCCGGGGCGACAACAGCCAGACGCCGTTTAAGGGCATCGGCAAGGACAGCGATTGTGGGGCGCCACTTCGGAGGCCACTGTTTCTACGGGATCTGTGGGCGCGGCTAGCATCTCGGAGTTCCGTCGCGAGTTTGCTGAGTGCATCGGAGAAATTCGCGAGTTCCGCAGGGAGATGGTACTCCTGCGCGAGTCTTTCGCCGCATTTACCGCGCAGCTTGACGGCGTTGAACAACGACTGGAGGCGCTCGAACGTAGACAGTCGCCAGAAATGCGGCCAAAGTGGCCGAGCTCGTTCGGTCCGTCAGCGTCCTCAGGCAGCAGCTGAACGAGTGCGACCAGGACGCACTCCTGTCCGACCTGGAGGTCAGCCATCTGCCGGAGGAGAAGGGGGAGAATGTGGTGCACGCGGTGATGGTGCTGGCGAGTAGTCTTGTGTAGTTCGTGAACGAACTAGGTCGTAAGAGCGATCCCACAGACGAACTAGGTGAACTACTTCCGCCATTCCCCGCTTCGAAGTTCATTAGTTCGTGCCGAATGAACGACATTGACGTGAACCTCTAATCTGTGCGGCGGCGTGAACCAACTGAACTAATCGTTCGCTCACTGCTCATGCGCGTTTCGTTTCGTATACTTTACTTATCTATTGTCACGCACAACACGAATGAAAGAAAGTTTTGTTGCGCGCGGCCGCCAAATATAAATGTAAATTTTAAAAGGATAAAGTAAAGCACTGTTTTCATATGTTTATAATGTAAAATAGCTATTACCTAATCCATTAATTAATTAATATTTAAATAAATAAAAAATATTTAATTAAATAATTAATAACTGTAATATACTTAAACAACAGTTGACGTATTTGGTTAATTTACATATTTTGTTTTAGGTGATTGTTTAAAATGTCTTCCAAACATAGCCCCCTGTGGTTTCCCCCACCTCATTTCACAGAAGACGTTGACACAAAAAAAGCAAAATGTAACCATTGTCCGGCGTCCATAAGTATTGCGGGAGGATCGAATGGTAATTTAACCCGACATACGAAAACCAAACCACGTTTTGATCCCATGGACGGTTAAGAGACAAACACCGATATTACCTTATTGAAACTTACAAAGAACACGTGAATATGAGAATATAATTTCAGCATTATCTAATATTGTAGACTCTCAACAATCAATGAACCAATATATTCGTAGGCCCCCGACAATTCGAAAGGTTGAGCAAATTGTCAAACAACTTGTTAAGATGATAGCTAAAGGGCATCACGCTCTAAGAATCGTACAAGAACCAGAATTTCGAAAACTTAATGAATTAATTTCTCAATGCCCAGGCTACAAACTACTCTCAAGAAAAACGTTAACAGAAAATTTTATGTCAAGTGTTCACAATAACGTAACAGAAGAAGTAAAAAAGAAGATACAAGCAGCACCAGCGATGTCTCTTAGTACTGATGGTTGGACGTCTAGGAATATAAATGAAAAGACTAAACTTCACTCAGCATTACTTGGTTGTATCAATTATAATGAGCGACATACTAGCCAAAACTTGTGTCATTTCATGAAAAAGGTTTAGGCAGAGTGGAACATTTCACACAAAGTTGCTGCTATTGTTATGCAGCAAATATCTTATCTGCTGTCAGACTTGGGGAATGGCGGTCTATCTCATGTTTCGCTCACTCTCTAAATCTTGTGGACCAAAAAGCTACGAAAGGTATATGTGACGTTTTAGGAAGAGTTAAAAATATAGTAGAGTCGATATACGAAACATTCTACTCTCCAAATTTGCATCTTTAAACTAGTCTTTAAACTAGTGATAGTCACCGTAATCGTCAATGTCATACTCTTCTCAGTTTTGTCTAAGGTTTGGCGCAATATTTATATTTAGATTAACTCTCGAAGAAGAAAAAGAAGTTCTATTTTGCTCGTTCCTCTACAGTATAAAACTGTTAAAAAGGGTCTGTCACTTTAAAATGTATAAGTGCTATTATAAAATTATTATGCCTGTACTCAGACCAAAAAAAGTCTGAATTATAGTTTAAAAGTAAGTAACGAAATGTTCACACACTTTTGAGACGGTAGGCATTTATACCTAATATTTTGATTATAATACTAAAATAACAATCAAAGTAAGTTTTAATATTAGTTTTTATATAGTTAGTATGTAAACTTAATACATTTTTACAGTAAGGTATTTTACTATTCGCACCTCGCACAAAAATAATACCTAGGTTTAAAATTTTCAGCCTGCAAATAAAAAAAAACATACCCCTCTCCTTGCAGTGGGATAAAAATGCCTGTTGCGTGAAAAATATCTGCATGGCAGTTAAAGATTCTAATCTCAGCTTAAGAAGAGAATAAAGACGTTTCGTTGGGGCATTGCTCTCGACGGCCACGGAGCAACCAGTTGACCCTTAAATTCTGGGACACTGTCGCCCTGAAATTAAATGCAGTGGCAGATGGCGTCACTAGAACAAGAGACCAGTGGCGCAGGATATGTTATTTTATCATAATCTTACATAATATTGTTAATATTATTAAATATTTTTATTAATATTTGTTTTATTTTTAGTACTGGATTGATCTTAAAGCTAAGACCAAATGTAAGGCTGCTGATAATCAAAGAAATGCGCGTGGGACTGGTGGGGGCCCCAATAAATTAATACCACTCAGTGAATATGAAAAAAGGATCATACAAATAGTAGGACCAGTGGCAGTTGAGGGATTTCCTGGTGTGGCAATAATACCATTTCAAGTAAGATTTATTGAGTTCAATTGGTACATTCACCCTACTAGTATTATAAATGTGAAAGTTTGTACAGATGTGTAGATGTATGGATATGGATAAAATTGAGTTTTATTTATTTTTCAGCAACCTAGTTCCTCATCCCAAGCCACCTCAAGTCAGGAAGATATGGAGGTGGAATGGCTTTATAGAAACTGCTCGCCTGCTCCTGGTCCCTCCTCCACCTCCCTCCTCTTCAACAAATTACCTCAAGGTCAGATTTGCCCCAGCTCGAGGAAGCGCGGGAATCTCTTAAAAGAATAGGCGGTGTTTTTTGAGCTCGTACAATTTAATATAAAATTTGTACAGATTTTGTGTATATTGTTATTAGTTTTTATTACTTTTTTGGCTAGTATTTTTTAAGGACCTGTGTGTAAATATCTTTGGTCATTGTATATAAATTAGCTGTAACTAGGTAAGTCCATTTTGTCTTGTATAAAAATGGCGAAGAAAATACATTAGCAGCAGCTTGCGGTTTGTAATGGGTAATAAGTTTCTAAAAAAAAAATTGTGTTGTCTTTGACAAACCAAATGTTGCTAATGCATTCTTGTATAATGTAACTTTCTTGCGAGAGCAACATTTAAAAGCTTCTATACTCGCCAGTAGCACAGAACTAACTGGCGTTATAAATTCCGTTCCCACAGATAGGTCGAATAAAGAAATCTTTAAAGCAATCGCTAGCTCAAAGAAAATAATTTGTGTTCGTCGAATTATGCGGAGAGCCAAAGTCAAAGACTCCATCAACTGGTACTGACGCAGACGGTTGCCATCACCTTTGCATCGTCCACCTCTCTTCCCGATCGTGTATTTATTAAAATGTGGCGTATACGAGTAGTACCATATATTCCTCCTACATTTCAGACAAGTCAAGACAAGACAAGTTCAACCCCCCACACATAACACTGTCTGGAATCCATATCCCCCTGGTAGATAGAATCAAACTTCTCGGCCTCACCATCGACCGAAACCTTAACTTCAACAAGCACGTCACTGATATAATAGGTTGGGGAAAAAGTTTCTTCGCATTTTTTAAGAAAATTCAAAACATTTTTTAATATAGTTTATTTACATTTAACTAAAGTATGTATATTTAACTAAACTAAATTTTGTTCGATAACTTTTTGCCATCTTGTAGGTAGGGACATGATCCCATTGCTATAGAAATTTTGGGACTTCTGGTCAAAATACCGCGACAAGTGGTTTTGGCAGTCCTCTCGTGATGTTAACCTGACACTGCCTAAAGAATTCTGAAGAGACCGAAACAGGTGGAAATCTGAAGGTGCAAGGTCAGGACTATACGGCGGATGCATTAACACCTCCCAGCCAAACTCTCTTAATTTTTGCTGAGTGGCTAAAGATGTGTGAGGTCTAGCGTTATCATGATGAAAAACCACACCTCTTCTGTTGATTAATTCCGGCCGCTTTCTCTCAACTTCTTGCTTTAATCTCATCAGTTGTTCGCAGTAGAGTTCAGAATCGATGGTCCTGCCTGGTGGTAACAGCTCATAATGAATAATGCCCTTCCAATCCCACCACACACACAGCATCACCTTGTTGCGATTACACCGTGTGTTAACCCGGGTTTCGCCACAGTCTGTGAAGCCTGACCGGCCTTTGACCACGACCTTTTTCGCACGTTCTTGTCGTACGTGATCCACTTTTCATCACCAGTTATCAGCTTCTTCAAAAATGGTTCGGTTTCATTACGTCGTAATAAAGAATCACAAATGAGTACACGGTTCATTAGGTTTCTTTCAGTGAGCTCGTGAGGTACCCAAATATCGAGCTTTTTGTGTACCCAGTTTTTTTCAAATGCGCCAAAACTGTTTTGTGGTCAATTCCCAGTTCTTCAGCTACGTCGTAACTACTGACATGCCGATCTTGCTCCACTTTTTCAAAAATGGCATCCATTTTATCTGTAATAGGGCGACCAGAGCGACGTGCATCTTTGACATCAAAATTTCCGGATTGAAAACGCTTAAACCAAATTTGTGCTACTCTCACAGACACTGCACTAGGTCCATAAACATCGCAAATTTTTTTCGCGGCTTGCGTTGCATTTTTACCTTTTTTGTAGTAAAATTTTAAAATGTATCGAATTTCTTCATTAGATTCACTCATCTTGGCGGTACGAAAAACAAATGAAAATCACACATTTTTCTAATTTGAATTTGGAATTATGTTCTTTAAAATTTAAACTTTCAATGATACCAAAACCAGCCAGATACAAATAGTATAGCCAAAGAGATTTTATTACAAGTTTATACATACTATAATGCGAAAAGACTTTTTCCCCAACCTAATATTTAAGAAGAGCACTGACATATAGAAAGAAAGAAAGAAAGAAAAAACGTTTATTGAGACAACAACATTAAAATTAAACAAAAAATCATACTTATTAAATAATAATTATTTGTCTCAAACGGTCCCAGCTCAGCATAATGCCAGCCTTGCAGCTAGCGCTGGTCTTCCGCTGGAACCGATCTCAACATCGTTAATTAGGACATCAAAAAGTACTTACTCCAATAATAAAACTATAAAAATAAGATTAAAAAAAGCATAATAAACAAGATTTAAAATGGCCGTGGGCGCACAATACATTTGCCTTTCATTCTTAGGGACTAAGAAGAAAAGAGATAGTAATAATATAGGCATGGCTGTGTGGGCTAGATCTCTTTGCCTTGCCCGTGATACATAATTTAAAAACAACATTAATCTCTATAGGGAGAATAATTGAACTAAAAAACAACTTTAAATTTTAAAATAACATAGATTATCATGAAGTCTGTGGATTTCTACCCTTTATTTTGTGAGCTGATCAGCTGAGTACAATGACATAAGAATTCCTACGTCATTGGCTGAGTATCTCTCTCTACACTAGTCTGTGAATCTGTGTGTGACTAACAGTTCTAATCTGTGGTGACAATTATCAAGGAATGAAAGAAACAAACAAACAAAATTCACAAAATAATACAAGCTACAAGCAAACACAACTTCGTGCAACAGATTATGATAAAAAATACATAATATTGATTACACAGGACATAAAGGTAAATATAATTAAAAAAATAAAAACTGCTTAAATTACTGCTAAAATACATCATAAAGCACTTGTGTCGTGTACTTGGGCCTCTTCTGCTTTTTGATGAGTTAATAAAAAACATTTCAACTTAGATCTAAAACTTTGAATGTGTTGCAGGTTCCATATACAAACAGATGGCGTGCGCGGCAAAGGTCACGTGGGGACTCAACAGAGAAATAATAAGGACGATATACAGAGCCGTCGTGGAACCTAAACAACAGCAATAGTCCTAACCTTAACCTTAAATTAAATTTTATATGTAAACTAATAAATATTGTAATTAATATAAGTATTAATATTGTATTGTATATAAATATTAAACGTCAAAGCATGTAAATAAATATGTATTATAAATAAGAAAACAGTTATTGCATTATATGGAAAAATAATAAAGAAAAGAGCATGCAAAAAGAACAGCGCATGGAAAAGATAATAATAATGCATGAGCATAAATATACACAATAAAAAAGAGAGAAAGAAATTTATTCTTTATCATTGTATTAACAAACAAACTTAAACTCAAAAAAGTGCGGACTGAAGAGTCTGTAGATTGTAATTTTATTAAAAAAAAAAAATTATAACACTTGCTTTAATGTTTTTATTTCTCTGATAGGTGTACCTACTCATGTTCGTTTGACTTCATAAACTAAATATAATATTTCCATTACAGATTGTATTCAATAAGGTCATGGCAGTATGCCATAGATGCTGGCAAAGATAATACAGCCGTTCTTCAACAACAGCGGGAGAGCACCCCCCTTGTTGTAGAAGATTCAGAACCAGAGCCTCAAATCGATGGTGAAAATCAAGTACTACCAACATTGCGGAAGGTCAAGAAGATTCTCATAGCGATTTATTAGCGGGTATCTTGTTGATACCCGTGAATTCCATGTTAGTGGTTACGTAAGGAAAAAGGAAATTTCTCAAGAACTGCAAATCACCGGCTTCGACGCGTTAGTACATGCATGTTCGCTTATGATGAATTTCTCAAGAAATACAAAACACCCGACTTTGACGCGTTAGTACATCCATGTTCGCCTATGATGGCCTTTGAATTCCTACAAACCAAAAATGGTGTTCCTGTTATCTTCGTGCGACGGAAAACGATGGCCAATGGCTATTGTGTATGACATGCTAAACATATCTTTCGTGAATTCATATGTTATATATTAAAATAATATATCAACAAAAAATGAGAAACCCCTGAGTCGAAGACAATATATGAAAGAACTTAGCAAGCAGTTGACCACTAAATGTATTGATTGATTGATTGATTGAATGGATGCAAAAAATTGGGAGTGGTCTCCCCTCGACTTTTTCGTACACCGGAAACGACTCAAAGGTTGATAGAAACCTTATATTTTAATGTCATGCATGCGTGTTAAATTTTGGTCACCCAACCAAGTACCGACCGCGCACTTGGTTGCTCAACTTTCGTGATCGACGGCTCAAAATTTGATAGAAACCTTATATTTTGATGTCATACACGTATGTTAAATTTGGTTGCAGTAAGTTAAAGCATGTTCGAGTTATCGTGCTAACGCACAGACACACACACAGACATAATTCCAAAAGAAATATTCTTGGACTCGGAGAGGTCCAAAACGTGTAAATCCGTCAAAATCTCGAGGTCGAATTTTTTGACGATTACAAAACTTTCTCTATACTACGTTACGAGAAAGTAAAAAGTCTTTTTTGAAGAAGCACCTACGTTGAAACACAATGCCTGAGATATTATCGAAATTATCCCGAAAAAACCTTCCGTACTCTTCTGTAGTAAATGAGGGTCCATCACCGCCAAAAAAGAAGATATTGCTCTTATTGTACATCTAAAAAGAATATGATGTCCAAAATGACGTGCGCCAAGTGTCAAAAATATATCTTCGGCGAACATCAAGTTCATGTGTGTACATTTTGTAACTTTATTATATGCAACAAATAGGTAAATCTTGGACCCTGACCAAGACAGACGTAACATAACAAAATTTATAGCTATAAATCTTCTAATGGTAACGTCCAATTACCAGCATACTCAGACTATTGGTCCCGTGAATTCCGATACGGTCCTATTGCTGATGTTGTCACTTAAAAATTCATAAGGAGATATATTTATTTCAATTACGACGCGACGGGTATATATATACCAGTTGCAACAAAACTCAGGCTGCCAGATTTGGCATAAAAAGCTCGTTCGCTTTCTCTATTTGTAAGTTTCGCTACTCCTACACACTTAAAGTGCGATATTTCGTGTGATTCACATTACTTTTGTCTTTTTCTCACAACATAATTATGCCACCCAAATATTATCAACAATATCGATCAGATTGGGAGCGGATGACAGATTTTAAAGAGTGGTTGCAGCCCGTTCAAAACGATTCTTCAAAAGCTTACTGTAAGTATTGCAAGTGCGACATGATGGCAAAATTATCTGTTTTGAAGCTTCACATTTTAACAACTAAGCACAGGAAGGCGATAGAGCCAATGAGAAGTCAAAAAGTTATTAATTTTCCAAAAGTAAAAAAAAATCTAGATACACAAAAAGCAGAAGTTTCACTTGCTTTGTTTATATGTGAGCATTGTGCAATAATGGCTGTTGATCATTTATCCCAACTGTGCACACACCGATTTAGTGATAGCAAAAACAATGACATAAGATTGCACCGCACTAAATGCACCAATATAATAAAAAAGTGGTATTGTAGCTTTATATAGTATAGATAGATGTTTTGGCACCCCACTTCATTCAGGAAATTGTGAGAGATTTAGGAGACCAGGAGTACAGTCTTTTACTTGATGAATCAACAGATATATCGGTTGTCAAAATGCTTGGGGTATCAATCAGATATTTCAGTCGATCATTAAAAAAAAAAATTCCACCTTTTTGGGATTGGTTGAGATTGTAGATGGCACTGCTATCAGTATAGTGAATGGTATTAAAGGATTGCTGTCAGATTTGAACATAAATTTAAAGAAATTGATCGGTATTGGCACAGATAATGCCTCAGTAATGACGGGTACTAACAATGGAGTGCACGCATTATTGAAAAATTAAACTGGAAATGAAAATTTGGTTTTAGTTCGCTGCGTATGCCATTCACTGCAGTTGGCTTTGTCCCATGCTGCAGCGGAAACTCTGCCAAGAAATGTAGAATTCCTAGAAAAATGCACTGAAAAAAAAAAAAATCGACTTGCCTCAGGCGGGACTCGAACCCGCACCTTCCACAATTCCTTATTAGGGAAACCTACAACTGGTTTAGCCATTCGTCAAACCGAAGACTATTTTATAAAACTATATTTCAAACAATCAACGGCGGAACAGTACCATTGTCGATTCCACAAATGTGCAACACCAGGTGGATATCGATTGAACCCGCGGTCACTCGTATTCTCGATCAATGGATAGAATTGAGGCTGTCAGCGCAAAAGTGGCCCCTAACCCTCAATTTTTGGGCTAAGCTGCTTAGGCCACTTATGAAAATTAAGTTGAGAGAAAAAAAAAATAATACAAAATTAACATTTGCAACGCCATCTATTGACGCTTGGTGAAACAAGAGATAGGCCGATTTTGAATTAAAATTTGACACATTTTTATTTAACCTAGCGTGAACACATCGGTTTCTTTGCGCCAAAAGTTTATATTTATTACAGCAAGAGTGCTGTGTTGTGAATGTGATCTAACGTTGCCGTAACGTTCTTTCGGATTTACCTATGGGAGATCAAGGTAAGTCAACAAACTTTTAAAAATGTTTTTTTCTCTGTGTAATATAGGCTGTAAATGAAACGAGTACCTATTCCGTGATATTATCAATGGCACGTAGATTGGCGGACACACCATCCACAACCTATTTGCCTCGAGTTATTCTGTTCGTATGTCGGACATACTATCCACAAACTATCAAAGGTAGCCCTTGTAGCAGTCAGATATACCATCTACCACGCAAGTCTACCTATCTGGTCCCTACTCCACAACTGTGGTTAGTGTACCAGTAACGTTGTTCCAATTTGTTTACCACTTTGTTTTGCACAACGCGGCTCAAAAATCAAGCGGCACCACCCAACATTCGAGCGGCGCGGCTCAACAATCGGGTGGCGAGGCTCAAGAGTCGAGTGGCACGGCTCAAAAGCCGAGAGGCGCGGCTCGACAATCGTGAAATACCGCTCTATAATCGGGTTGCGCGGCTCAAAAAATAGAGCGACGCGGCTCATAAAATAGAGCGGTTTACCTAAAAATTGATCGGCTTGCCCCGAGGTCTTGGATGGTACAGCCAGCGTCAGAAGTGGATTGACGCTTTTAATACCTTCTCATAATGACTTAGTATTGCCAGACACTTGACAATAATTTCTCATCTTTGTGTCTGTACCTTTCATACGTCGTACTTGCTTACCTGAATGACTGTTTGGTTGCTTCAGATGACCCAACAAGGCGATCTGACTACTTTGGGCGAGCTGTTGAACGAGCATGCAGAATCAACCCAGGGCGAAGAAATTTTGGATCGAGTGAAGGTGTTGGCCCAGGAGTACCTCCCGAATGGATGCATCAGTTGGCAAGTCACTACGACCACAAAAGAGGACATTTTCGTAGATCCACACTCCTTGGATAAACTTTTGTACGCTCTACCTACTGTGGGTCTAGCCCGGGCATTCATGCCAGATGCGGACCACCTATCAGAAAAAGGTTACCGTGAGATAAGGTATAAGTTACTCGACTGGGCCTTTGCCAGAACACTCCGGCTATTGCCAATCGCATTCATGGCTCAGCGACACGCACTGAGTTGTTTAAACAATCAGTGGAATCACTAAGACCTCTTCTACATACAAGGGTGGAAGCGGATAGAAATTTGTCGGGTGACTTATCAGAGTCTGTAGGTTCTAGTCGAAAACGTAGAAGTAAGTCTATGGTCCACGCCAAGAACCTCCAGTACGCAGAGACCGTTCTACGGCGCGGCGTCGCTATTACCATCGACATCTCAAGATTCCAGATTCGAGATTTTGGAACAGAAAATGGAGAGATCATGTTTTCCTTACTTCTAGAAAAAATTGAACAGCAGCAGCAATATAACTTGATTCAGATAAAGAAAATAATTACTCAGATATGGATGAAGACGACACGTCTAACGCATCGAAGACGCTGGCATGATTTATTATTTCTCTACAAGCTAGCGAATGGCATCCTTGAAGCTCCCGAATTCTAGTAGAACCAATCTTGGTCACCACGCACCTATTAATCGTCTTATCAGAGTTCAATAGCTTGACTAAGACCAATAATGTATTTTATATTGTGGAAGGTATTTTTAAATTCTATTTAGTATATAATTATAATGTTCTTAATTGCTTTATCGGATGTGGTCTTCACCTATAATTATAATAACATTAAGCTTAAGTAACCCTTTCTGTAGTACCCTTATGTAGTTCTGGGTACTCTGAACGCTTAGATACCAATGAACAGTTACGATGCGTACATATAAAACATCATTTTAATCGTGTATATGTAATTGGAGATCTATGGTATGAAGATATATAAGACTGATTGTTTGTGTACAATATTTTGATAACTTTAAATGCAAAGAAATTATTGAAACTCTGCTCCTAACATGTTTCAGACCACCTTGCCACCTCATATCATTATGAAGCTGACTGTACAATCCCGAATTAGGTCCTAAATAATACCATACACCTAGGAATTTAACAGCTGGGATACAAAATCTAGCAAATTAAACTTTTTTGCGAATTCAACCTTGTGATCCGGGTGGGAAATCCAACTTTTTAAGAATTCAATATTCTGGGATTCAACATTTTGCAAATTCAACATTGTGGTCCAGAAAGAAAAACAGTAGCATATTCATTGCAACACTCTTGCTACAATTAAGACAAAAATATGTCAATCATTATTATGTTAAAACTTATACCACTGTTTGCTTAATTACCTAATATTATTAGCATTAAGTTACCATTTTGTTTGTTTACATCAACACGCTCCAGAGCAGTTAGACCAAGATTGGTTAAAGCACGTCGTCCACAGTTAGCGAGAGTAAAAGTGCAACCTCTCAGTTTTCGATGGACTGGACTGGTCTGGACAACAATTCCGTCATCGAGCAGAAATAGCCAATAATGATTTTCAGGAGGAGGCATGTCTCACGGATTCATTTCATTATTTTTTCAGTCTTTTTACTGAGGACATTTTTAACTACATAAAGGAACCAACCAACTTCACCACTCAAAAAACCAATAGATCGTTGAATTTTACAGTCGAAGACATAAAAGACTTTATTGCAATAAATCTGTTAATGGGAATAATTAACATGCCTGCATATAGAGACTATTGGTCCTGAGAATTTAGATATAGTCAAATAGCAGACATCATGCCCCTCAAAAAGTAACAATTACGACGTTACATTCATTTTAATAACAATTTTCTTGATGATGGGGATCGCTAATTCAAAATAAGACATTCTACTTCTAGATTAGATTCGTAAAAGGTGTTCTTCATTATATTTTATTGTAGAATTACATAAATAAAGTGGTTGATTATAAAGGTGGTTTTACATAAACACTACAACTACTTTGATGAGATGGGTATATTTTCACTTGAAACTATAAGGGCCAACAGATTACGCAGAGCTGAAAAAAAAAAGCTTATCTCCGATAAAGCACTAAAAAAGAAACCCGAGAGGCTCTCATTCTCAAAGGTACGACAAGGAAAAAAAGAAGAGGTCAACAGCCCCGAAATTATAAAGCATTACAACGTCCATATGCGGGCGGCGTTGATTTAGCTGATATGCTAATAGCTCTCTATAGAACTGAACTAAAGGGGCACCGCTGGTACTTACCATTGGTATCACAGCTGATAGACATATGTATTACTAATAGTTGGATATTGTACCGAATACATAACAATAATAAAAAAGTACCTAATGAGTTTGAAGAAATTCAGGTACAACATTGCTAAAAACTTATTATTACGCTACAGACCTACAACGAAACATACAGGCGATGTGAAAGGACCAACCCTATCGAAATGGCGGCATCTAACATGGCGAAAGATAAATATAGCGCGTAGAAAACGGGCTTATGTGGTTAGCCCAAAATGGAGAGGTCTACAGTACGAAGTCCCCGGGAGTAAATTTTCGCTCAGCATCTTTAACCATTGCCGTAGGCCCGCCCTGCCAGAATACCAGCGCCATAGGCTTAGGTTGGCTACTGGACCATAAAAATCTCGACCACCGGCCGAGTTGCCTATTGCCTAAAAATGGTAGTGGTCAGGTCGGCCAAAAGTCTATTTATGTATGGTCATTGGTCAATGTCCTGAATAAACAAAATATTTGATAGGTTACATGCACGTAACATTTATGTAAAATGAAGTATTAAAGTAAGCGAAACATTATAACTTTTTTTGCTAAATTTGGAACTAGATGACGCTATGTGTCGTACATATTAAACTCATTTTAACAATCAAATCAAATTATTCATTTATTGTACAATCAAATATATCCATTATTAATCCACAAAGAATAATATTTACCATCCTTCATGTGTGTTGTTGTTTTTAGCTTAATTTAAAACAAGATGGCGCAATATGTGTACGATTATTATTTATTATATAATAGTAAATATTTTTTTTACATTGACTAATGTCCGTGAAAACGTGAACACCTTTGCAATAATCAAGAAATGTTACAAATTAAAAATATTTTGGCAATTGGAAGTTCATTACTTACAATATAATTACAATTGGAAGTTCGTTTCATTTGGTATTTTCATAAAACATGTTTACTATGACACAACCTTAAATCAACAGTTTTTTTAATCAGCAAAGTAAATTAATAGTTTGCAGTGAATTAAATTGTGTTTATTGGGAACAGGAAAAACAATACAAATAATTATACGGAAGGACTATTATACTTATTATTCTATATTATTAGAGGTTACAACACAAATTTAACATTAATTTCGATAACATTATGTAACTTAACAAGATACTATTTACAAATCCTTTACTTGACATTATTACGGTCTTGAAGTACAGTCGAAAAACTTCACGGTTAAAGTTACTTTGTTGAAATTATGTATTTTTACATATATAGATATGGAGGATAGTCCTACCACCAGTACCCGTTATAGTACTCCTTTAACGATTATGACATCACAAAGAGGTGGTAAAATCCTCGTTAAAGGAGGGTACCGCTATGTTAATTTTATGTCCTGTGATGTTCTTGAATTACTCAAAAACTGGCTTGTTTTAAATACAAAGTTCTTACCAAGTATAAATTATATTTCTTTGTTTGTTCATTTTGATCAAAAATAAATATTTTTAATACTAGATAAAATGCACTGAAAAAAATCGACTTGCTTCAGGCGGGAATCGAACCCGCATCTTCCGCAATCCGGGCTGCGTTGACCATTACGCTACCGAGACACTGCTTTCGCTGTCGAAATTTGTCAGTGCTTGGTGCTTATGTTTTTATGGTAAACATTGTATCCCGCCCGCCCGGATTGCGGAAGATGCGGGTTCGATTCCCGCCTAAGGCAAGTCGATTTTTTTAGTCCATTTTATCTAGTATTCAAAATATTTACGCGTTTGTAAACGCAAAAATAAAATTATTCCAAAAATAAATATTTTTTTTATTACTTATTTAAATTTGTTTTATTGTGCCTGTACTTCTAATAATTTTCGATAGTAGCTTAACAAATATCTTGACAACTGTACTTTTCCTTATTTATCAATAAGGGGCGAACGGGACCATTTATTATTTCAAGTGGTGAACGGGTTCATTTATAGTATGAGGGGTGAAACTTAGGTGGCTAACGGGTCCGAGACCTGTCCATGCACCTTAAGTTTGCTTGGGTATCATCGCATGCAATAAATGCTTTCGCACTCTCAGAGTTTTTGGATTTCATAGGATGCAATGGATGCAATGTCTTTTTCATCCTTTCTATTCGAAAAGTGTCGCTTTGTTTCTCTATAAGTGGGAACAAAATAGCTCTTTTCCGATAAGAACTGTTTAGCGGGCGTAAAAGAGATTTGAATTTAGAACATATATCATTCATAGAAATCGAACGCAAATTGTATGAATTACTGGCTGGTACGTGTTGGCTGTACGCCACGGGGATCCGCACTAACTAAAAAAAAAAACAAAAGCGCGCGAATTACTTTTCTGTTCTTGTTACCTCAGTACATATTTTATTGTATTTTGCAAAAATAATGAGTTGCTACTACCTCGAGTTATGAAAGTGATAATGCATTAACACCTGAAACAATAACTATAGACACTAACAACGTCGTACAAAACTTATTACCCACTAAATCCCGGGAGAAATATTTATGGGCCTATGACAATTTCATTCTATGGAAAAATAGGAAAGGAGCGAATTCGTTTTCGGAAAATAATTTTTTTATTATTTTTACTTCATTTCACATGTCTTCTTTTAATTAAATATATTCATTAATTACATAACAGTGTCTCTTATTTATTTTCTCATTGAAAGGGGATGAAAAGTGGAGTATACAGGGCGTCCCACGGCCATGCCACACGGAGGGAAAGTATATTAAATATTGAACGTAGGATATTTTACTAAAAGAAGACATCGTTTTATTTTTAATAATAAGTAGAACTGCATTCACAGATTTTTTAAAAATCGCCTACCTCAACCGGGAATCTAACCCGCCAAATGTGATAGAAAAATTACATGTATCTTATAATAGCGTTTGAAAGGGCTACTCATAAGCATTATTTTTTCCTAAATAACCTAGCATATTAAATGAAACTAAGATCATAAAATTTTTCATTTTATTTAAAAAAAAATTGATAAATTAATTTTTTTTTGATCAAAATGTGATGTGATGGTGAAATGCTCAAAATGTGATCCGTTCTGTTGTATACAAATTCTCACTCTTTTGATAATTTCTCTCCCTGTCGATTTACTTATTTTTGCATGGTGGATGTTTGAAATAATACGTCTAAGTTCATTTTGTAACTCCTGCACACTGTTGTACCGGTTCCTGTAAACTAAATCTTTTACATAACCCCATAAAAAAAATCAAGTGGGGTTAGATGGTCATCTGGGGATCTCGGTGGCCATCTAATTTGTCCAAAAGTGCCGATCCAGGAAGCAAAATATTCATTAAGAAACTCGGCTGTTCTCCTACTGTTATGAGCCGGAGCCCCATCTTGCTGGAATATGAGATTTCGTCGATCTGCATCAGGAAGATTATTAATCTCATTTCTTAAAATCTCAAGTATTTCTAGATATCTTTCCGTGTTCAGAGTTCCTACGTAAAAATGTATTAAGAGAACCCGGTTACTTACAATCCCATACCAACAGTTGAAAGAAAAACGCACTTGATCATTAGTCTCGCGGATTCGTAAGGGATTCTGTCTGGACCAAATGCGATTATTACGCCGGTTGTACATACCGTTGTTACTAAAGTTTGACTCGTCTGACCAAATAATGGTGTTCAAAAAATTTTGATCCTCAAGGATGAGTCTCTCGATATGTTGGCAGAAATTAAATCGTCTTTCAACATCTCCCGGCCGTAATTTTTGCACTAATCGCCCTTCAACATAACTTTTAAACTTGTATTTTTTCAGAACGCGATGTATTCTACTCTTTGAAAGTCCAACTTTGAAAGTTCTTTTCAACACATATCGAGATGGTGTGCGTCTATCGGGATATCTTTCGCGGTACCACCGCAAAGCTAATGAAATGTCTTTATGATTTAAAAAGTATGCTTCTATTAAATCCAAATTATTTTGGTACGCCATGGTTAGTAAATTAACACAAAAATTGCTAATAAACGAAAATGAAACTCACAATAAACAAAAGAACAGACGCTTGAAAATGAACGTGTTCCATTTTCGAATTATTTATTTTTACTAATATCAGCCAGTTGCATGGTAATTGTGAGCTCATGAAGAAATGCATACAAGTACCTACTACATTTCATGTAGGTATCGCTTTATTATTATCATGTACTTACACCACGGAAATCTCGTATCTCAAGTGTCTAGGTAGGTCTTTGAAATGATAATGTTAATTGTTGGAAGCATGGCCAAGTCAGAGGAAATTTCCCTGAACAAAATTTTAAATAAAATGAAAAATTTTATGATCTTAGTTTCATTTAATATGCTAGGTTATTTAGGAAAAAATAATGCTTATGAGTAGCCCTTTAAACGCTATTTATTATAAAATAAATGTAATTTTTCTATCACATTTGGTTCGATTCCCGGTTGAGGTAGGCGATTTTTAAAAAATCTGTGAATGCAGTTCTACTTATTATTAAAAATAAAACGATGTCTTCTTTTAGTAAAATATCCTACGTTCAATATTTAATATACTTTCCTTCCGTGTGGCATGGTCGTGGGACGCCCTGTATAACTCGAGAGCAAATTATTTTTCCCTCGGGCGATGTACTTTGAATCCCTTGCTGCGCTCAGGATTCTACGTTAGAATCTATACTAGAATCCTTCGCTTCGCTCGTGCTTCAAAGTAGCGCCCTCGCCATAAAAATACTATTTTGGTCCCTTGTTATACAATCTACTATTTATTCCCACAATTTGCAGCTTTGTGTCCGACCATGTGACACGCATGACATTATTTTTCTTTTCTACAATAACAATTTCTAGCAATATGGCCTGCTTTTCCACATATGTAACATATAGTCTCTTTTCCTTTCTACTCTGAATGCAGTCTCTTCTAGATTTGTTGTAGCTTCCTATCATTTTCTTGCAAGCCATCTTTCCTCTTCCATTAATAATCTTGATGTTAAATTTTGAATATCTTGTTTGTCAAGAGGGACTGCTTCCCATGCAGATGTGAAATGTTTATATTCTGGGGGAAGTACCATTATGATCTTAGTAATTGTTATATATGACCACCCTATTTTCAATATTAATGTTGGCAACACTCGTTGCCCGCTCTCTTCTCTCCGGCGCCGAGGATCGGCCATGTTTATATTTCACTGTGTCTTTAATATGTTAATAAAATGTAATAAAACCAATGATTCTTTTAATGAATAACATACTTAACAATTGGCGACGAGGATCAGGCAGCGAACCCGGCGCAAGCAGGCAAATTAGTAAGTACCGAAATGTCACAAGAAAATGCATCGGTACGGATCTCTCCAAATTTTATAGAATTCTACAACAGAAACCCGAAATCTAAGTTTTGAACGTGCAATAGAAATTGCAGTTAGTATTGAGTGTACCCAGAACAATGATAATGATATGACAATTCATAAAGTGGTTAATAAAAATATGAACAAGGGTTACAACAAGAGCAATAGAAATTGCAATTAGTATTGAGTGTACCCAGAACCATGATAATGATATGACAATTCATAAAGTGGTAAATAAATATATGAACAAGGGTTACAACAAGAGCAAAGTTATTTGTTATAGATGTAATGGGCCTCATTATGCAAACAAATGTGTCCACACATCTTAGATTACTTCTTACCTGTAGATGGAGCCATATGACGTCATCAAAATGTTAAAGTGAGATCGCTATATATAAAACCTAAACAAAGAATAAAGAAAGAAGATTAATTTTTTGTCCCTGTCACCGTAGCCTGTTTTTCGTGTTTGTCACAATCAACATTGTGACAAACAATAAAATCTTTGTGTCATTCAATCTGGCACATTTGCATATTTATCAGTATGTGTGTAATACGATGTGTTTTTGGTGATAAAATTAAATAAAAAATATAAGTGCGGTGGGCTGTGCTATTTTTGGGTGAAGTCGAAGTAAGCGAAACATTGTCGGAATAACATTTCAATCGTAAGTATACAAAAACGTCTTTTATTTGGATAGAAAACCCTTAAAAATAGTGAGTTTTTAGTTTTTCTTGGTGTGATCCAACGCAATTAGCTTATTGAATTCTTAAGTAATGCGCGTTTTTACATAATAATTTAAAAATAGCTTGAAGATGATAAGAATTTCGGGCTGACATATAGCGAATTTCATTTACCCCATTTTCCAATTTGGTGATTGCTGTTTCAACGTTTTAAATTTCCTACTAATAGTAAGTAGTAATGTCAATACGAAATGGGCGGACGCTACTGGACGATAAAATTGGGAACTGTTTTGAGATGTTTCCGAACGTTATCTTGGCGCGTTTTGGGTGTAACTGTCAAGTTGACAGACGAGCAGAAGATTAATCAGAATAAAGGAGTCAGTATTAGTGTTTCTCCCGAGTTCTTGTCGTAACACGTGTTGAGAGACTCCATTTTTAAAAACCTCAATCAACCGTACAATTTTTGTTACTTGAATTATATTTCCACTTGACATTGGCAAAATGCGTACGCTTAATGCGACGCGATGCCATTAATCAAGAATAGAATAGAATAGAGTCAGTATTAAAACTTGCTTTTATTTAAATCTTTAGACCATATCTAAACATGGTGGCAGCGGGAAAATAGTATAAAATCAATAGAAAAAAGTTACAAAGTCAGTATATAAAGAAACAAAATGATGAAAACAAGTACAGATTCAGTTCAAGAAGAAAACAAATTCAACATGTCCAAGTCGGTGCAAGTAGCTCCTCCAGGATTTTTTAGTTTCGTGCCAGAAGAGTGGCCGAAATATAAAGCAAGATTTTTGCGGTACATGAGCATTACGGGTAATTATAGAAATGAAGACTCAATGAAAATTAATGAGAGCATGGGAGAATCTTAAATGTATGCTTACCACTTAAATTGAAAGGAATATCTGTAAGTACCTATCTAACAATAACATAAAATGGTGGTGGGTATCAAAACTTAAATTGCTTAGTTCAATAATATGACTGATTAAATTATATAGAAAAGCTTTTCACAAGATAAATAATCCAAATTAGGCTTGAGGCATAAATATGGGATTAGGTACGTGGATTAGGTATTTTTCGATACCAGTAATTTCATTTTCATTTCAATTATTATACAATTCGGTAAGCAAGAAAAGTACGAGGAATTACTAAAAAAGTTTGACGATCTTTTCGCCCCAAAGAAGAACGTCATTTATTCTAGATACAAGTTTAATTATAGAATTCAGAAAGATAACGAAAAAGTTGACGAATTTATAACCGAATTACAAATAAACTAACACAAAATTGTGATTATGGTGATCTTGAAGAGCAGTTAATAAGAGATAGAATAGTTTATTGGAATTAAAGATAAAAATGTAAGATAAAGAATGTTACTGAAAAGTGAATTAATGCTGAGTGAAGCAATTTTAATGTGTAGACAAGCAGAAATACAACAAGAAGAGACGAAAATGATGGGGAGAGAAGAAATTGTAGACATAAATAAAATACAGAAAAACGAGTTAAAACAAATGATTGCTGGTTTTGTAATCAAGCAAGGCACCCAAAAGATAAATGTCCCGCTTCTAAAGCAACTTGTTACAAGTGTAAAAGATTAGGACATTTGTAGTATTGCGCCCTAAAGGTGCTCTAATACTACGTAATTTTGTAAAGTGTGCCTAAAAGTGTGCCTAGATGTGTCCTACATGTGTAAAAATGTCCTACCTTTTGTAAATAACTTAGTCGACACATTTACCTTGTAAATAGATTTATTTCATCCTTGTCAATAACATTTCTTTGTATAAAAATAGCTTTAACACTGTTTGGCACTAAGCCGGTCATATCCGGCTAAATTGTACGCGCTATGCACTTTTTCACACTCGCACTTGTATTTTATCACTTTTTCACTTCTTTTCATGATGATTTCTCTAAATTTTCTATGTTTGTTTACATGGCTGACAATGTTTATCTCTAATTGTTCTTTTGTTTTTATATTTTTCTACATCTTTTATGACTCTTTTTCTGTGTTTTAGCCTCTTTGGATGCTTCGAGTCTTCGAGATTTAGAATCCCGGTAGTCTAGAATCTTTGAAATTTAGAATTCCGAAGACGTTCGGGATTCTGGATGTCAAATACTCGAAGCGTCCTTATAAGCGCGGCCAAGCAGACTTTTAGACACTCTTCTCTCGACTCTCGAACTGGAAGGTAGGGTCTACCCCTGCCTTTATAAGTCAACGCGGTACTCTTTAACCTATCGGCGGGGCCTACCCCCCACCATCGCAGTCTTCGCGGCTAACATCTGTCGGGACGTGGTACTTCCGGAGTAGTCGGTCCTCTATGGCCTACCGGCTCCAGGGCTCCGGCCCTGCTATTCATCCCCGGTAGAGCTCCCGGCTACGCCCCGAAGCACCTCTCCTGTCCGCCTGCCAACTTCCAGACGCCGTTCCTGATCCTGACGCCGCTCCTGATCCCTGCCACTGGTCCTGGTCCTGTCCGTGGCTCCGAGCGGGTGACCTGGTCGGCGCGCCTCCACGGGCTGCCTATGCCGGCCTCCCTGGACAGCACTGGCCCCCTCGGACAGCAGTGCACCCCTCCACGTGCACACCATCCACGAGCGTGGCCCTACTTGCGCGCTTCTACGAGCACGCCCTACCTGCGTGCCCTGCCTGCGCGCCCTGCTTGCGCGCTTTGCCTGCGCGCCCTACCTGCGCGCTCTGCTAGCGCGCCCTGCTCTGCGTGTCCTGCTAGCGCGCCCTGTTGCGTGCCCTACCTGCACGCCCCGCTGCTGCGCGTCCTGCCTGCGCGCCTACCTGCGTGCCCTGCTGCGCGCCCTGCTGCACGCCCTACGACTGCGACACTCCGGAGCTCTGCGTCCAATCGCGTGTCCCTACTGCTTGGCCCCGCTAAGTGTTCATTTATTTCTATAGCCCCGGACGTGCCCTATTAATCTAATAAATTGTTTTTTTTGCTCTTCCCTCTTTTATTTGTTAGGCACTCTCTACACTAGTCTCTTGCTCCGTAACCTTCCGTTACGTGACAGTCTGGCGCCCAACTCCAAAAACCCACTTTTCCAAATTCTAAATAAAACTTGCACAAGTTCCACTAATTTTGGCTCTACTTTTGGCATAAACTCACTAATTTTTTTTTACTTACTAGGCATACTAGCTTAAATTAACTTGCTTAAACTAACTTCTTTAACTTTTAATCTTTCTACAATTAATATGGCACGTCCTATTAATTTTAGCTTACTTAATAAGGCTGAATTAGAGTACGAAATAAAAATCAGGTTGGAATTTCCAAAGAACACTTTATTAGAAATTAGGAAGCAAATTTCTCCACTGTTCCAGAAGTACCTCTCGGCTGACATCTTGTCGTCAGTGCTTCCTGTAGAGGTTAACCTGCAGGAGATTAAGAGTACTCTTGCAGTCTTGGAAAACAAACTTTCTGAATGCCAAACTAATTCTACACAAATCAGTAGAATAGAGTCTTACATAAATCATCTACACTATAGACTGCTAAGGATTGACATCAGCACTCAACCAAACATGGCAGATGAATTCGACACCTTAAAAAATCATTTTATTACACTGGAAGAATACTATAGCAAATTATCTAATACTACCACTTTGCCTACGACTAGTACCTCACTACAAAACACTATTAAAACTAACTTGGTCAACTCTAATTTATCTAATAATTTAACTGATACTAAATATTTTAAAGAATTAAAGACTCTTGCTTTTAACGACACTTCATGCCCTCGATCTTTCTTAAAAAAGAGAAGAATTTAGACTATCGAGGAACTTGGATAAGCAGGTCCTAGTAGCAGCCGCCTTTGATCTTTTTACAGAGAGCGCGCTGTTATGGTTTCGGTTTCAAAGAGAACGAAACCCTAGTATGAATTGGGATGAAATATCTGAATTACTAATTAAAGACTTTGGCGAATACGATTATTATTTCAAATTATTAAAAGCTATAGAATCACGTACCCAAGGTAAAAATGAGTCTATTGCATTATATATCTCTATAATATTTGAAATGTTCTCAAGACTCACAAATAAAATTTCTGACCATGATAAACTCCAAATTCTCTTACGTAATATAAGACCATGTTACTCTACATTTGTGGCTCTGAAGGAAGTAATTTCTATTGAGTCTTTACTCACAACTTGCCAAAACTACGAAAGATACATTGATAGAAATAAAAAATTTAAAGAACCAACTGCTGAAGCAGAGTCCTTCATCCCAGAGCTCTGTTTCAAAACTTAACACTCAAAATCAAAAAAATCAAAATCAAAAATCTTTATTTTCATTTACAACTAAAACTTAACAAATTAGTAACTGGAGTCCCCTTTTAGGCATAACAATGCCTGTACCAGGGGGCACCGCTCTTTCATAACATAAAAGATTTTTTTTTAGTAGAACGGGTGTGTGTGTTGTATGTGTGTGTGTGTGTGTGTATGTGTGTGTGTATGTGTGTGTGTGTGTGTTGTGTGTGCGTGCGTGCGTGTACTTATGTGTGCTATGTTAATCAATTTCGTCTATGATGTATTAACAGCTTTTCGGTGTTTTCATAATTTAAGGTTTTTATCCAGTTAATTAAAGTATATTTACACTCGTTATATGTTTTAGAATATATTTGGATTTCTTTATTTATTTTGTTATATATATAAGCTGATTGTTTTTTGTATTGTATACTTGCGAAAACGGTTTTTGTTATTGGAACGTCCAAAACTCTGTCTTTTCTTCTCCTTTTTTCCAATTTAGGGTCATAGGTTAAACTTTTATGTTCTTTAAGTATTAAGTTTACGATATATAGCTTCCGAATGGTGAGTATGTTGCTGATTTGGTACAAACTCTCGGTGGAAAAACGCCGGCTTTTGAAGTACGTGATTTTAATCAATGCTCTCTGTGCTCTTTCAACCTCTAGCATCCGTGTCTTATAAGCACCACCCCATACTGATATACAATAAGTTATAATTGATTGTACTAAGGCAGTATAAATTTCATTAATGATGTTCCTTGAAGAACCATTTTCAACCAATAATTTTTTTGGTACTACATACCTTAGAGTCTTAAACATCCACATAAATTTTCTAATCCTAGCTGAAATTTTTTCTATTTGGGGATACCAAGATAAATTTTGGTCGATTATTACTCCTAGGTACTTAATCTGATCCACTTTTTTGATAGACTGGCAATCACATATATTACTTGTAGAAGCATGGCAGCTATGAATTTTCAGCTCAAAATTGGCATCTGGTTGTGTATTGTTGTATATGCTGAAGCATATGTAATTTGTTTTGGTTGTGTTTAGCGTGAGGAGGTTGTGTTTTAACCAGTTATCCACCTGTGCCATTCCATGTTCAGCATAAGCTTTTGTAAGATTCCAAGATGAACCAGTAAACACAACAGCTGTATCATCGGCGTATGAAAAAATTTTGGCATTTGCGATATTCATGTTACAGAGATCGTTAACATATATAAGAAAGAGAGTAGGACCGAGTACGCTGCCTTGTGGAACACCGCTTGATACAGTGATGTACTCGCTGGTGAAATCTCCTAGCCTAACCTTTTGTTTCCTATCGCTTAGATAATCTATGAATATGGATAGTTGTTTTCCTCTTATTCCAATTTTTTCCATCTTTTTTACCAGAATTGGTATAGAAACGGCATCAAAGGCCTTTTTTAAATCCAGAAAAACGGCTAAGCTCTTTTTACCTTCATCTGTTTTTTTAGTTACAAGTGAACTAAGAGATATTACAGCGTCTTCAGTTGAGATGCCTCTTCTAAAACCAAACTGTGATGGGGATATTATGTTATAAGAAGTTAAGTAGCTAAGCAATCTGATGTTTAATATTTTCTCTAAGACTTTAGATAATGCGGGCAACACAGAAATAGGCCTATAATTGCTAATATCATCTTTCTGCCCACCTTTGTACACGGGAGTTATTATAGATTGTTTTAATATAGTAGGGAAGATTCCCGTCTTAAAGCATAGATTAGTCAAATGTGTCATAACAGGGTTAATTTCGTGTCTTATTAATTTTAAGTATAATGTGGGGATCTTATCCCATCCAGCAGCACTGTCGGTTTTTAAATTCATTATAATAGAGTTGATTTCTTCTGGATCAGTATCCAATAGAACCATAGACTGACCTTGTGTAGGTATATTACTGAGGTAATTGCTTAAGCTGTCTTGTGTTATAATAGTTGATTGAATATTCTCGGCGAGTTGTTTTCCTATGTTTGCAAAGTAACAATTAATAAAGTTTGTAGAATCTACAAGCGTCGGTTTAATGCACGTTAGTTCTAGATGAGGTTTATTTGTTGTGTTTGTATATGTTATATTTTTTATGTTTCTCCAAAGCAGTTTATTATTTTTAATTGAGTTAGTTAGTAGTTCTCTTTCGTATTTTCTTTTTACTTTTTTTATCAAATTATTGCAGAAGTTTCTATATCGCTTATACGATATTCTTAATATTTCATTAGATAGATCTGATCGAGATTGTTTTTGGAGTTTATTACGATTATTTATGCATTTCAACAAGCCTGGAGTGATCCAAGGTTTAATTATTCGTTTACTTTTGGGAATTTTTGTAGTGTTAGTGTTATTTTCTAATGATTTTGTTATTTTATTTATCAATTTTTCAATTACTTCATTTGGATCTTCACAAAATAGTAAATCATGAAGATTTTGTTGCTGTAAGTATTTTAGTGCAGATTCGAAATCAATCGTGGTTTTATTTTTATTTACTGCTTGTCGATTTTTTATTTTTGATAAAGATAAAAATGTTGTGAAATGATCTGTATTGGTAGTTGAAAATATAGCAATAAATGCTGAGACCTTTTTCTTATTAATTTTCAGCATAAAATGATCAAGACAATTTTCTTTCCTAGTTGCTAATCGATGTCCAGGAAGTATACCATGAAATGATAACATGTCGAGGTAATCTGTTCTGTTTTTGTATTCATATGAATGTTCAATAGATTTTGGTATTAAATTAATGTTAATATCTCCCGCAATAATCGTGTTGTTCATTGATTTCAGTGTATCTAGATGATTATCTAAGGAAGCAGTAAAATTCCCTGCATTTTTATGTGATGGAGAGCGATAAATGCATAAGACAGTACTGTTTAAAATATCTACCTGAAGACAGGATGCTTCTGATAGTATAATTTCCTTGACATTAGACTTAAGGGTGTCTTTTACATAAACCACTACACCATCATTTTTATTAAGATGATTAGTAGTCATATAGGAACGGTAGTTACTTAATTTGGGAATGGGTTTGTCAGGGTTGAGAAAACATTCCGTTAAGATTATGATATCAGCTTTAAAGTCAAATCTAGATAAAGTTATTAAAAAATCGTCGAAATTACAATAGATGCTGCAGATATTCTGTGAGATAATTGTGAAGTCATTGTCCTTTATATCACACTGATTTATGTGACCAACGTCACACGAGATAGCAGTAGCTATATTTATGTCGTCTATTTCATTCAATGTTTGGAGCGTGTTAGCCATGTCGTATAGAGTTATAAGTACAGGATGTCATTTCATGGTGGCTATTATATGTAAATAGTGTCAGATATGTAACAAAATTTATCTTAGATTCTACTTTGCAATAATATTTCATAGTGCTAAATGTAATTATTTGATACCTTATTGAGTGTATTAGACTTATTTTATTTGTACTCATTAATCTTTTTGCAAATATGTTTATGTGAATAATACTGATGAATTTAGTATTTGTAGTAATTGTATTTGTTTTTATTCGTGAGTATATTTTAATTGTTGAAGTGTGTGTGATTAGTGTGTAAATATGTGTGTTTAATGATATTAACAATTGGTTAGTTTTACTTTTATATAGGTATGAGAAAACATGTGTTTCATAGTAAGAATTATGTAATAAAGAAGTAAAAAAAGATTCGAATCTATAAACACAGTATTTCATACTATTAAATATAATTATTTGATACCTTATTGAATGTACTAGACTTATTTTATTTGTACTTATTATTTTTTTTGGAAATATGTTTATTTGAAAAATACTGGTGAATTTAGTATATGAAATAATTGTATTTGTTTTTATTCGTGAGTATATTTTAATTCTTGAAGTGTGTGTGATAAGTGTGTAAACGTGTGCATTTATTGATGTTAATAATTGATTATTTTTAGTTTTACAAAGGTATGAGAAAATATGTGTTTCATAGTAAAAAATATGTAGAAATGATGTAAAAAAAGATTTGAATCTATAAACATGCAAAGTAATAGAATACATTAATGCTAGTCAATTATCGACAAGAAATAGTTTTTGCACTTGAGCCTCATTTGAGATAACAATAATAGGGGATGTATCTGATTTTCTTACATACACTTTTCCATATGCGGTCCAGCAATATTTGTATCCCTTAGACTTTGCTAGGTCCCTTGTAAGGAAGTGAAGCCGGGATGCATAGCGAGTTAAATGTTCTGTGACGAATACTGGTGTATCTTCTGCAACGTGGAAACCAAGGTGTTTGGCACAAAGTTTGATTTTGTGTTTAATATTAAACTGCTTAGTCAATTTTATCATTTCAGTTTTGATCACTGTCGAATTAGTTTCCACTACGATTGAGGTATTCCGGGCTTCTGTTTTTTTACCTTTAACTCTGTATATATCTTTGACGTCTGCGGTCGTTAAGCTGCAACCCACACTTTTTGCCAAGCATGTGACCATTTCCAGTAGATTTTCTTTTGTTTCTTTTTCTTTTATGGGAACATTTTTCATTTCAAAATTGCTTTTACGTTGTCCTCTCTGCAAATCTTCTATTTTGTCCTCAAGTAGGCTTATCTGTTCGCGATCTATCTTCGCTTGGCTTTCCAAGCGTTCTATTTTATTTTTAAATTCTTCGTTTTGCGCTGTGAGGAAGACAATAGAATTTTCAATATTTGTGTTCCCTTGTTTTATTTCCTTAAGTGTTGGCAGGATGTCTTTAAATTCTTTCTTGTGTTCGATGAACAACGCAGTCATAGCATTCTTTATTTCCTCCTTAAAAGTATCAAAATCCGCACCATAATCGGTTTCCCCGCGCCTCCTCTTGGATCGCAACTTTCCAAAGTTCGGGGGTGTAGTCTCTTTTAGTATGAGATCTAGGTTCGATTCTGACATAGATTTATCCATTGTTTTTTTATTTATTTGTTTACAACCTTCTATATTAACTTGTACCAAACTAGAATCGCCGCCGCTTCCGCTGATGAAGTCTCGTAACACGCAATAAGCAAGCAACGGCGTAGCAAAAAGACAAGCAGTCGTAGGTCGCCGTACACGTCACGTCCGTAGACTCGTAGCCGCCCCGTAGCGCAGCTTCGTAGCAAGCATACACGGTCGTAGCGCTCAATAGGATTATAATTGCTTATTTAGCCACTCGGCTCAACGTTCTCTTGGCTTAATTCGAACACACACGGACCGGGCAGTCGAGACACATCTGGTTCGATCCCCGCAGGCTCCAACAAAATAAATAAATATTTCTGGCCACTCACTTGCTAAACTCAATACGAGGGGTCGAGGGGGCTTCAGAGGCACCAACACCAGAGCGCACGAGGGCAAAGTCCGAGAGCGCAGTCCGAGGGCGAAGACCGACTTTGTAATGATTTGTGCGTACAGAACTTGTCAACACGTCCACTCGGTACAGCAGCCGCGAGGAAAGAGGACACTACACCTACTCTTTCAAATATACATGTCAAGAATTACAATACTAAACCTTCGAACGTTAACTACTCTGATGGGAAATTTATGGCTAACACTATCGTAAATTCACAACAACCAAATTTATTTTGCGTTCGTTGTCGTATTAACGGGCATACCGTTCGAAATTGCTCTGAACCTCGTTACCCCATTTGTTTTAAATGCGGCCTAAAAAAATTTAAAACCATTGAATGTCCTAACTGTAATAAAAATAAACCGTCTACTCCAAAAAACTAAGTAAACTTAAATAAAGTTAATAAAAATTTTGACCTCATTGATTGGCAAAATTGGCTTAAAACAGTTTGATCAAACTGTTGTTGATTATGTGTTGTGCTTATGTGGCGTGTGAAATAACATTAAAAAACCACATAATAACGTGAAATAATTATAATTTTGTAGTAATACATTTCTGTGAAGCGACAAAGCAAACAATGACAAAATATTTGTGTCATAACGTGACAACCTATTTTAAAACAAAATAAATTCAACTAAAGAGTATTAACATATTCCCGGGCCATTTATTTAGGCTATTGGCAGCGGACATATTTTAGAAATCGGTCTCTTTAACACCTTACCCCCGGCTACCTTTACTGTTACCACCCTAACTCTACTATCTTTGCCAGGATGAACAGTTAATATCCTTCCCGTCAACCACTGGCCAGATGGCAAATTTTCATCCTTCAACAGAACCACATCATTTTCCTTTACATTTGGTAACTTGTAACACCACTTGTTGCGTGTCTGTAAATTTGTAATGTAGTCTCGACTCCAACGTGTCCAAAACTCTTGCAACTTTCTTTGTATCAACTGCCATCTGTCCAATCGGCTTAGTGGGACGTCTAACAAATTATCATCAGCTAACACAATAGTAGGCTCTCCAATTAAAAAATGACCTGGAGTCAATGGTACTGAATCATTAACTGAATCACTAATTGGCATTAATGGTCTACTATTCAAGCAAGCTTCAACTTGTGTTAAAATTGTTACATATTCTTCATAAGTAAAATTACTGTTCTGTAGTACACGCTTAATATGAAATTTAGCTGCTTTAACGCCAGCCTCCCATAATCCTCCAAAGTGAGGCGAACTTGGTGGAATAAATTTCCAAGAAGTACCTTCATTTGCTAATGTGGTAAAAAAGTCATTTGAAATATTTTGTGAAAATAATCTATTTAATTCCTTAGCAGCTCCTTGGAAGTTTGTTCCCATATCAGACCAAATTTCTGTACATTTACCACGTCTTGCGATAAAGCGTCTAAAAGAAGCAATAAAAGCGGGCGTTGACAAATCACTTACTAATTCTAAATGAATTGCTTTTGTAGATAGACAAATATATAACGCAACATAAGCTTTTTCAAATCTATGCACCAATGTTTCCCAAGCTTTTTTATAGTTATTCTCAGTAACAGAAAAATTCATCAATAAGTGTGCTGCTTCTCCCACCAGACTAGACTTTAAATAATGAAACTTCTCTACATCCGATAAATGAGAGTTATGCACTAAAGACATATACAAATCTTTAAACGACATCCATTCTCTATAATTCCCCGAAAATTTTGGAATTGTAATACTGGGTAACTTAGTTTTATTAATATATTTTCCATCTTTATTATTAGAACATGACGGCAATTGTAATTTTGCACAAACTAATTTTTCTTTTATCCATGTCTTTATATCTAAATAATTTTCTTGTATTTCATCAAAAATATTTTTCTCGAAATAATCTTCTTTGTACCTGTCTTTTGACGGAATCAATAATTTTAATTTCTCATACTCTTGTTTATATAGCGACCAGTTTTGTTCTAATAGCTCTAGTCTAACTTCTAAATATGCTTCATTCATGCGTTCTTTCGGACATTTCTTTAAATTAATTAGTACCTTGGAAATAACGTTTGAAATTTCCGTCAAATTTTCTATTGTATCGTCTCGCGTAGTTTGCATTTTTACGTGTTAAAATCATCAAGTAATAAGAAAATTCATACATACAGTTTGTCTTCATAAAACTTTTGTCGTTTCGTTCCCACCTGACCTTGCACTTCTGCCACTCGAAGGACCGTGATCAAACTGTTGTTGATTATGTGTTGTGCTTATGTGGCGTGTGAAATAACATTAAAAAACCACATAATAACGTGAAATAATTATAATTTTGTAGTAATACATTTCTGTGAAGCGACAAAGCAAACAATGACAAAATATTTGTGTCATAACGTGACAACCTATTTTAAAACAAAATAAATTCAACTAAAGAGTATTAACACAGTTAAAAATTTCTTTCTATGTTACAAAAATTCCTCGGTATACTATGATAATGAGAAAGACTTTAACCGACCTTTTATTAATATTTCAATTAATAATATTGAGTTTACCGCTCTACTTGATAGTGGTAGCTCAATCACTATTTTGGGGAATAATTCTCACTTAAATATCTTAAAATTGGGTTATTCTTTATTCAAGTCTGATGTTATTTCAGTACAGCAAGCAAACAATCTATTCAATCTATTGGTTATATTATTCTTCCTATGACTTTTAATAACCAAACTAAACTTATTAAAGCTTATGTTTTTCCTGAAATATCTCCTTCTTTGATACTTGGCGTAGACTTTTGGAGAGAATTTAATTTAGTTCCTAAACTTTTATCTTCTGCATTCATTCTTAACAAATCTACTTTAAATGTTTATACTATTGAGAAACAAATTTTGCCTTATGCTAATCTTTCTAATGAGCAAAAGATAATTGCTGATAGTATAATTTCCCGCTTCAAGGAAATTTCTTTTGAGGCTAGAGGTGAACTTGGTCGCACTAACTTAATTTGTCATCGTATTGACACTGGTAGTACGTTGCCTATTAAACAACGGTGCTATCGACTTTCACCTGAAAAACAAAAGGCTTTTATTAATGAAGTAGATAAAATGTTAGAATGGAAGGTGATTGAAAAATGTGAAAGCCCTTGGCTCTCACCTGTGCTTATTACGCCTAAAAAGAATGGCGAATGGCGCTTTTGCGTAGACAGTAGGAAACTGAACTCAGTTACTCGTAAAAATGCTTATAGCCTTCCTTTTGTTAACGAAATATTAGACCATCTTAAAAATGCTAAATTTCTCTCTAGTATTGACATGGCTAAGGCTTTTTGGGAAATCCCATTAAACCCTGAGGATCGCGATAAGACCGCTTTCTATGTCCCTGGCAGAGGCATGTACAGATTTGTCGTCATGCCCTTTGGCTTAGCCAATGCTCCAGCTACCCAGCAAAGACTCATGGATAAAATATTTACTCCTGAGTTTGACAACAAGGTGTTCTGTTACCTAGATGACATTATTATCATCAGTTCATCATTTGAGGAGCATATGTCTCTATTAGTCAAAGTCTTAGAAAAGTTAACTTTCGCAAAATTGACTATAAACTTTGAAAAGAGTCAATTTTTCAAAAAAGAATTGAAATATTTAGGCTATATTGTTGATGAGAGTGGTCTACGAGCTGATCCTGGCAAAATAAAAGCCATAATGGACTTTCCTATACCTACATCTCGTAAAGAAGTTAGGAAATTTTTAGGTACCTGTAGTTGGTTCCGAAGATTCCAAACTTCAGCACTATTGCTGCTCCTCTTAACAAATTAACTTCTTCTGGCAAGAATGCTCCCAAATTTGCTTGGAACCCTGAAGCAAATTCCTCATTTTTAAATGGAGTTCGACATTGGATCAGCAGTGTCAATTATGAGCAGTAGAGACTTTTTCAAGCATTTCCCTCACAGTAGGTTAAGTAAAACTAGTGCCAAACTCCGGACCTATTCTAATGATTTTCTGAATGTTGCTGAAGTGGCAGTAGAGGTGAATGGGTGTTTTCATGACAAATTAACATTATTTGTGGTCACAGGGAATAACAAATCCCTTATTGGTCGTGATTAGCTGCGCCAGTTTTATATAATATTACTTGCTCAATAAATTGCATGATCTTTGCATAAACTTTGTAGACAACTAACATATATTTTATATATTTTAGCGAACGGGCTGCTGCTACCGAAAGCCAAGAGGCCACGATCAGCGCAGGACTTCCATCGTTGTACGTATAATGTAATTGTAAACCTCTAATTATTTTTGAATATATTGCAAATAACTTAATTTCGTTTTTGTATTTAAGATCATCTCAGCTTCAAGACCTAAAGAAAAAGAGGGCACTGGACCGAAAGAATGAGAAGGTCCTCTCGGCGAAGCAACGCTCCCGACTGCTTTTGCTCAGGGAGCAGAAGCATGTCGAGAGATTTTTGTTGCCAGATGCTCCCGAGAGGAAACAAAAACGGTAAATTATATCTTTTATCTTGCTTTACATGATACCATATTTTGAGCCTATATAACTTTTTTTTATGTTTTACAGAAAAATCTCACCACAACGCGGTCCGTGCCCTCTGCGGCCGGGTGTACCGACCTATCCACCGGCGCCGAAACCCTAGCCCTGGAGAATGAAGGGCCTCTGCGGCCGGGTGTACCGACCTATCCACCGGCGCCGAAACCCTAGCCCTGGAGAATGAAGGGTTTGTGACTTACATTACTTTCATTTCAAAAATAGCTCTTTATTAATTTATTAAAATAACGAACTTGTGTCAGAAGTGCTCGTTTGGCAGTTATGATTTTTTTGACTCTGCGGTAAATGGCTGGTATTTGTTAATTTGACATATTTTGTGTATAACTTCTTCATTTATGTCCTATTGAAAACTTGTGTCTTTTCTTTCAGGAGCCTCAGTGATCCCCATTCGCTTGATTTGGTTGGTGAGCCGCAACCCGGTCCATCATGTTCAAGTGGTTGTTTATTGCGAATTTGACATATTTTGTGTATAACTTCTTCATTTATGTCCTATTCAAAACATGTGTCTTTTTTTTTCAGAACCTTCATCTGCAGCCGCAGGAGACCCATACACCCCTCGGAAAAGTATATTTTTATTTTTAAAATGTCTATATTAATATTTTACTTTCCGTCTTAACTTATTGTTGTTATTTCCCAGAACATCGAAAATTGTATTTACACCGTCCAGTGGCATCCTCGGGGCCGAACTGGATTTGGGCGCCTACACGGTCGTGGATTCCGTTGTAGAGATCGTCGGATTTCCAGCTGGTTAGTTTCATTTTAAGCAAATACATTTTGCTATCATTATTTAGACAACATATTAAGACTTACATTTTATTTCAGGGTCAAGTGCAGATACAGATACAATCGCGTCAAGGTCTGTTTGTTCTTCCGGTTTTTGTATACCACTAAGGATCTAGTTTAGCACAGATATACGAGGGTAAGTTAAACTAGATATATAATTTATCAAAATATGATGTACCATAAATAAATAAATAAAATATTTCAGATGACTTTACGAGTATGCTTGACTGGGAGAAGTTCGCCGTCAACGTCGGCAGCGATGTCAACGAAGACGAAGTTGACGACGTCCTCGTCGATTTCTCCCAGCTCAGCTGCACCGTAGAGCCAGATTTTGAGGAACCCTTGACCCAGTTGGACGAGCACCACTCCGCCGATGACAGGGATCTAAGAGATGTGGCAACCAGGGACATGCTCCTTTTCGATTGGTCCAACGATAGGGACAAATTCGTTGGAAGGCGGGAACAGTTTGCTGCGCAAGCTGGTCCTACGGTTCCTATCGATGGCTTGTCCCCTCTGGACATTTTTTCACTCGTGTGGGACGATGATATTATGCCATATCTCAAACTAGGCAATTTCAACGACATCATGTCGTACGCTTGGTTTCTCCTAATCAAAACATGCCTACATTTTCTCGACAACAGCACTCTTCCACATTTACCAACAGCGGACATGAAACTCGTAAAAATCCAACCCGTCATCGACCATCTGAACGGGAAGTTCAGTTCTTTATACCAACCCGATCAAAACATCTCGATAGACGAGTCCCTTCTTCTGTGGAAGGGGAAACTATCATTCGCCCAGTTGATCGCGACTAAAGCGGCGAAGGTTGGTATAAAGAGCTACGAACTGTGCGAGTCGAAGTCCGGGTATCTGTGGAAGATGCTGATTTATTCGGGAAAAACTGAGAGCCAACATGATGTCGTTGAAGATGCCACTGAACCCGAAGGTGCCACGTCTAAAATAGTTTTTAATTCAGTTCGGCCACTCCTTGACAAGGGTTAGCCTTGTCATGGATAATTTTTACAACTCGCCACTTTTGTCGCGAATGTTAAAACAGCGGAAGACCGACACAATGGGTACACTCCGCCTCAACAGGGCATTTGTGCCAGATTCTTTAAAAAACAAGACAAAGAGCAACATGCGCACAGGCGAAATCGCTTCAGTCAGACAGAAGACTTGAGCATTGTGGTATGGAAGGATGCCAATGTGGTGTCTTTGATATCCACTTATCACCTAGTGGAAGTCGGCGGAAAAGAGAAGTATGGTACCTACAGGTACAAACCAAATGTGGTTTTGGATTACAACCTATCTATGGGAGGAGTTGACAAAAAAGACCAACTGTTACAGGCTTACCTGTTACAGACTTATTAAACACAGGCAATTTAGAGTACAACTTGTTGATCAAATAGTCAAAAAATCTTGTTCAGATGTTACCTTACCTGGGACTCCTGTTAGGAAAGGTTTCACGGGACATTTTCCCGTAAAGGTTACGGAAGGCAGGCCCCGATGTACACTATGTAAATAAAAAAAAAATAGCGGACTCTCGTTCACAGTGGAAGTGTGAAAGATGCAACGTTAGCTTGTGCCTCGTTTCATGTTTCAAAGAATTCCATATGGAAATGTCGCAGTAGTCATTTCCATATGGTACTCTTCGTCACTCGACGACTGTAACGTCGCCTGTGCTTCAAAGATTCTATCTTAATGACTCTCCATGACCAGTGGCACTTAGTACGTTGGGGAAAAGCCTCCGAAAAGACGTGTTACACAGTGATTCGCCTGGAAGTACGAGGGCGGGTCAAAAAGTTCGCGGAATGAGGGTCATGGAGGGGGGAAAGGTGTCTTTTTACTACCTGCACTAGTTGTGACACTCATTAAGAGTATAAATACTATGTTTCAAAAAAAAATAGGAGATAATTACCTGAGCTACACATCAATCAACAAGTCAACAAAATTTGCAACATGGAGAAAAGTTTCGCGTTTAGTTTCGCGCAGTCATCATGTTCCTTACCAAACAAGGAAAACCTCCCCAGACTATTTTGGAAGAGATGTCTTCTGTTTACGGGGAGTCTTGCCCTGGTAAAACTATGGTTTACAAGTAGCACAACCTGTTTAAGCAAGGCAGGGATTCGATTGAAGATGATCCGATGTCAGGGCGGCCTGTCGAGGCAACCACGGCAGAAAAAGTAGAAAAACTTGAAAAAATCATATTGGAAGATGCCCGTTTAAAGAAGAAACAGCTTGCAGAAATGATTAGAGTATCAGATACACCCAATTTTGAACATCCTACACGACCATCTTAGCATGTCAAAGGTGTGTGCAAGATGGGTACCGAGAATGCTCACGCCACACCAGAAGCAGCGGCGAGTTGAGTGTTGTCACGAGTTTTTAGCGCTCTGTGGTGAACAAAAGGATGAAGTTTTGAACCGACTGGAAATGAAACTTGGGTACATCATTATGAGCCTGAGTCCAAACAAGACTCCATGCAGTGGCACAAAAAGGGCACACCACCTCCGAAGAAATTCAAAGTGTCTCCGTCGGCTGGAAAACTCATGGCTACTGTTTTAAGAAAAGGGTGTCTCTATCACTGGAAAGTACTACGCTGCACTATTAGAACGTCTGCGAGATGCTGTGAAAGAAAAAAGACGGGGAAAATTGACTCAAGGTGTGCTCCTTTTGCACGACAATGCACCCGTGCACAAGGCGCAAGTTGCGATGGCTGCTGTTCAAAGAGTAGGCTTCGAAATCTTGGAACACCCTCCCTATAGCCCAGATTTAGCCCCAAGTGATTATTATTTGTTCCCAAAAATTAAAAAAGAGCTTCGAGGGAAGAAATTTTCCAGCGATGAAGAAGTGAAGAGCGCAATTTCGGCCTATTTTGACGACAAAGAGAAATCATTTTTTTTCGAAGTTATTAATTGATAAGTCTAATAAATGTATTAGAGTTAAGGGGGAATACATTAAGAAGGAAAAATAATTTTGTGTTTTATTTCTTACTTTTACCCTCCATTCCGCGAACTTTTTGACCCACCCTCGTACGTACTAGTATGAGTACTACGTATGAGAAACATAAAATACTAAACTAGGCTGGCCATAATACTTTACTTATAGACACTCAGCGTGTACTGTCGATCGAGCTGCCTGTATCTTGGGAAACCCTAATATCCCCAAAGACCACGCTGTAAAAACCAGTAAATACTTTGATATAACAAATCAAAACGTCAATGACTATATCGTTTGGGATCTATACGGTAGAAGTATACCAAACTAAATCCCTATGTATCGGATCCTAAGAGTTTACTATGAGTCAAATGTCGAATAATATTTACATTTATATACCTACATAACTTAAGAAATGTTGGATAATAGAATAAAAAACAACCTCTTTTATTACTCCTGTCCATCCAAAGGTTTTCTGGACGAAATTACTTGTACAAGGCTGCCCATTCTACATTGTTTTTAAATTTGATTTTTACCACCCTCATATTATGTACATTTATATACCTACATAATTTAAAAAATCTTGGATAATAGAATAAAAAACAACCTCTTTTATTATTCCTGTCCATCCATAGGGTGTTTGGATGAAATCGCTTGTATAGTAATAAGATCGCCTATTGTACATTGTTTCTTTCTTCTTTATTTTTGTGTTTGTTATTTACTGGTGTGCAATAAAGAATATTCTATCTACTGTATTTGAGAAAGTTGAAAATAATTTTATATTTTTAGATTACCGATTATTGTTGTGTGTCTCCGACCTAATGACCGCCACGCTTAGCACATTTCAACTTCTAGCGTGTATAACTTTTTATTCTCAAATCGTAAAATTAAGTGTGATACATCGTTTCAAAGTGCTTGTTCTAAGCAATAATTTTGTGTAATTGTTGTATAATTTAAAGTTGAATTTGTCTAATAAAATCACTAAAAATCACAAGGTACTTCTGTTTGACCTTACGAGTTTAATTATAAATAAAACAACTTTTACGGATTTAAGTCATCCCGTGACCACGAACGCTGAAAAGTGTTACGAAACGTCGGGCAATAATAACATCATGTAAAATCTAATTACACGCGAGTTAAATCCGTAAAAGTTGTATTATTTATAATGTGTAGTGCTCGTGCAAATCTAAGAGAACTTTACGACTTTAAGTCTTTCATGCCATATTTTTCGTTAATGGTACATGTTACTGTCGTAATTTTTACAAATAAGTTAAAAAATGAAATAAGCTTTCATGTAATGTCAATATTTGATTTGCATGTGTAAGAAATTAATGTAGGTACTTCGTCGAAGGAATTACTACCACACTATGCAAATGTTGACGGAAGTTTGAAAAAATGGTATTTGCCCTGAATCCATGACGGATTAGAGACCATTTAAACATGAACAATCCACGGCAGACTTCTGACATGGGCCGAGAAAAATTAGAAAACAGGCTGGAAAGCTGTACTGTAATAAATACTAAAATTAAACAGAAAACGATAGGAGTGTAAAGCAAATGAAGCTGTGCTTGCTTGAAATAACAATGAAAGGTAACAAGGAGCAGAAAACGAAAGTCAAAAAATTAAACGAAGAATTATCTAATGAAGAAGAATTACTTGCTTCTGGATCTTTGTCTGATGCACAAGAGGTTGTTGATTTAACCGAAGAAGGATATAGCCAGATACCTCTATTAGAAGAATTTGAACCATTACAAAGAATGCCCAAAGAAGATTTTGTTTATGTTTTATTTGAGATCAAGAAACAGAACATTTTTTATGTTGCCAAAATTTTTGAAAAACATGTCAGTGACGAAGATTTCTATTATTTTGTGTCCATCCTACGACTTAAAGCAAGTGTAACCAAAAAATTTCATGAACAAATTGTACCTGATACTGCAGGTGTTAAACTAAACGAAATTAAATATATACTACCACCACCAAATGTAGCTGGCACTAGTAGAAGAAACTAAGCTTACTGTTTTGGTGTTGACGTATAACTTTTAAACTTGCGTTATACATTAAACAGAAATTCATCTTACTAGATGAATATTTTACTGATTCAATAATGACTATACTCTGAAAACTGATTTATCTAATCAAGAAAACCTAATTGAAACAACAAATTTATTAGTTGCTATGGTAAGTTACTTAAGAGCGTGCATTCATCGAAGTACCAATAATATTTTTTTCGTAGGAGGTATTGTTGTTTCATACACATGTCTATGTGACCTCATGTACACATAGACATTGCACGCAAAGCGATAGGTCTACTAGCTGGGAAGACCCGGGGTGTAAGATCGAGAAATGGGCACGAGCTCGAATTTAGACCATTTTTCAAAAAAATATTAAAAATATTTGATACCTAGCATTATATGTATATAGTAAGTATATTAAATAAGTATAAATTCAAAAACATTGTAAGAATCCTCATTAAAAATAACGATTTTATAAATATTTTTGGTACCCATTTTTAATATGTTATCTTATTTTTTTACTTATTTAGGCTCTATAGTGGTTTAGAATAGTATATTTTATATTGGAAAAAGAATTTTCGCAAATTTTCGCCTTTTTAATCCACAATCACAATGCACTATTTATTTTAGAATTTTTATAAGACAAAATTTATTAACTTAAACTATTAATAATCAATGTTAAGTTACGGACGAGATGTTTAGCGTGTAACGCCACCTGGCGGCCACTATGACCGCATGTTGAGCTGATATCAATAAGTTGAAACCAAATTAAATAAAATTTATTTTGGAGGGCTGAGTGGATGTTTAACATAATATGTATCTTAGCAGTTTGCTCATCGGTAGTCATCTTTCTTTTCGAATTTGATTGATTTGATGATGTAGTTTTGTTTGAGAGCTTTGTTTTTCGTTCAAAAGTGATTGTGCAAACTGTGTGATTGTGTATAAACATTTTGAATGTTATAATGACGGGAAGAAAGAAATCTTAGGTTTGGTTGGGATCCTATAAATATTCGGGGAACACAAGTACAATGATGACGCACATAAAAAATAAACATCCACAAGAATATTTAAATGTGACATAAGATAGTGCCTCTACCGATTTTGTACAAGGTCAGCAGTCAACCAATACTGAGAGTAACAATGGCTAAATGTCTTGGAATCTTTTCATAAGCGGGTTAGACAAACTCGACTGTCAATACCACCGAAAAGTACAAAAAAAAAACTGGAGATGAAGCCTTGCTTAATATATATGATTATCAGGGATTGAAAATCTAGGTTTTCGACAATATTCTGCAGCATTAAATCCTGATTATGTACTACCGTGTCGAAAAAAATTGACGGATATTTTGGACGAAAAATACAATACGGAGTTATCATTTATCAGACAAAAGTTACAAAGCTATAGATTACCTTGCATTAACGTTTGACATTTGGACATCCGACAGCAACCAATGTTTTTTTTTTCTGTGGCAACACTAGCGTAAACAGCTGTTACAATTAGCTCCCTATATTTATTTGAAAAATAAATAATAATTATGGCCCCATTTCCACATATCACTAAATATAAATTATATTCAAATCATTGGCATTGTGTATTAGTGTTTAGTGACACCAAATTGTGCGTAATTTGCGATAAAATTGAACTTGTGTACTGGTGTTCGGTTAGTGATTCATACAATTTGAATTGTCACAACAAAATATAAAAGTAATCAATGTTTTCCCTTTCAAGTGAGTAAAAGCTTATTTCAATTTATTTAGAAAAAGTAGATAATTAATTCCTAGTAGTTTCATATTGAACATTTAAATTTTGTCGTTGAAAGTGTTGGTTCTTTGACATAAGTAACCCCACTTTTTAGTTGATCAAACTACTTCTTGGGTAATATTTATCGATTTTGTTTACCTTACAATTATCCCATGATGATGACTCGTAAGGCCTTAGCTCGCCAGGAGGAGTACCACCTGGTTTTGCAGGAATTAAAGGCTTCCAAGGAGTTAGTTGAACAACTGCTTAGGGAAAGGGATGACAGTGAGAAGGATCTGTTAGATGCGCTAGATAATAATAACAAACTTAAGAAGGAAATGGCTGAGTTGCATACTCAAAATGTAATACCTAGTTATGGACGAAAAAAACAAGTTGCAATCTTTAGTAGACCGGTTCGACCAATGCAGTTATGAGTATGAGCAGGCCCTCAGGCGCATAACTGAATTGGAGCAATGCTTACAAGAGGCAAATAACCATATTAATACATTAGAATCTGACAAATTAAATTGGACTGCCTCACAGAACCAAAGTCTATTCGAGGTGCTAGTTAGTAATGCCCCGGAAATGGTTTCTGCTGCATACAACATAAATCCTGCGGTGTCTTTTAACTTAACTTGCAATGACTCAATCAACACATCTCACACAGCGGTAAAAGTTGAATGCAGCAGAAATAAGTTAAAAAAATATTTAAAATTAAATAAATTTATTAAGAAGACTAAGACATTAATTAAGAAACAAAACTGTTTTCATAAAAACTTAAAAGTATAATAGAGAGCGCATAACGTTACTAAATAAACTGGAGTCATGTTCGAATGTGATTAAGCAAAATCAAGAAATATATGAAAATAATGTAATGTCATTAAATAAGAAAATTAGTTTTCTACAGGAATCATTAACTACATTATCTGAGAAATATAATTCACCAAAAAGGGGGATGAGGGATTACACATTGACTCGCAATCACCTTTTAAACAACAACTCAAAGTTTGAGGAATCCAGTGATTTAAAAAGTTGTTCCACGGCTCCTGGCCTGCTTGCTTTGGAACAACTTGAATGGTCTATGTCAGTGTGTGAGCCGTCGATCTCTGAACAACTCAGCCAGTCAACTACAAGCACAAATGGTAACAGTTCTTCAATAAAAATAAAAGACAATTATGTAATATTTAGTGATGAAATTGGAAAGGATTTGGGCCTATTATTAATGAATAAGTTGGGGCAAAGTGTAACAAATTACTGTATGCCAGGTTCTTGTTTTCATGACATTACTTATAGAAAAAGTTACTAAATACAACTTTAATAGTAATGACAACTTAATTTTATTCATAGGAAATAGGGATAATGTAAACAAAAGATTATTACAAAAGTATTATGAGAACCTACTAAAATTAAATGTAAAAAAAATTGTAATGTTTACATTTCCATTTTGCGATAGTTTGCCACAGATAGAAAATGAAATTAGATATAGATTAAACATAAAATTAGATACTATGTCATATTATGAAGACAAAATACATGTCATTGACATAAATAAATTGACATGCAATAATAGATACAAAAAAATTTATTTGACAAGGGATAGAATTTTTCTATCAAATTATTTCAAAAAACAATTAGCAAAATTGCTAAGCTTTTCTTTATTAACTTCAGCCAAGAATTTGGGCGTACGGACAGCTCCTATTGAGCAAAATTATTTTGACATTGCCTCTATTGGGCTATCTCGGTGTGACAATGCCCCTATACAGCATTGTAGTTCTGACAGTGCTCCTTTTGAGCAAATTAGTTATAATAATATAACAATTGCTCCTGTTGACCAAACTAACTTTGACTCACAGATAAGCTCATCACAAAATAAATATTTAAATTAATTAGTAAGACAACAGAAGACATCTCTGGCAATAGCTCACTAAAAATAGTTCACCAAAATATTCAAGGCTTATATGGAAAGGAACTAGAAATTTCTTTATTCTTACAGAGTCTAAATATACATGTATTATGTCTCACAGAACATTGGCTAAAAAAAAATCAGTTCTTAAATTGTATTGAAAGTTATAAGATTGTAAGTGCATTCACTAGAGAGTCTGCCATTAGAGGTGGTTCCTTGATTTTGTTACAAAACAATATTAAATATAAAGAACGATCAGATGTGATTAAGCACTCAATTGAACGAATTATTGAAATTTCATGTGTGAAATTTGAGCAGTTTATAATTGTATGCGTATACAGACCCCCTTCTGGAAACTATGATCTGTTTGAAAGTGCCATGGAATATGTTCTAAATATTATTTGTAGCAACAACAAGAAGATAGTTGTCTGTGGGGACTTCAATTTAAATATTCTTGTATCAAGTCCATATACAAATAGGTTCATTAATTTATTTAGATCTTTTAATCTTTGTTATGCTTTCTTTGAACCTACCAGAATCACCCCTACTTCAGCTACTTGCTTGGATAACCTCTTCTGTAATTGTAATATACTTGAAAAATCTATACTTAACTGTGTAAACTCAGATCATAGTGGACAGAAAATCACTATTGAACGCCGTAATGTTAATCTAGTAACAAAAATTACTTTTAGACCAATAACGGACAGTCGCATGAAGATTTTCGAAAATAATATTGAACATAGACTTAATTTTTTACAATATTGTGGTGATGCAAATGAAATGTATAAAAATCTATTTAATCAAATAAATTTAGAATTTAATAGAATATTTAAACAAGAAACTGTTTCATTTAACTCAAAAAAGAAATTTAGTGATTGGGCTACCCCAGGTATTTACGTTAGTAGAAGAAAATTATATGATTTATATTATGAAAAGTCTATGTCCACAGACCAGTCATTTATAAACTATGTCAGAAATTATTCTAAAATATTTAAAAGGGTTTGTAATGTTGCAAAAGCAAACTTCCTTAATAATAAAATCAAAAATTCCACCAATAAAATTATAAATCAAGAAACTGGTAAAACGTCATTTAAAGATAGGTCTTTTGAAATTAATATTAATGGTAAAATGGTAAATACCGATGAAGCAGTGACATTTTAAATAGTTAGCAAGAGTGGCTATCGTGCTATTTTTAGCACAAAATATTAATCTACCAATTTTCGATCTTACTTTTGTAATATAGCCACACTGAATGGTTCATTCATTCGTTTAGTCTATGGTTATAGCCGTCATCAAGGAGCTTATACTAAAGAATGGAGTCATTAGACAAAGTAACAAAGTGAAGGCAAAAATTTTGACAATACTTGACATTTCAAATTTCACATTTCTCTTTCTCGAAATTGTCGTCATCTTTTTCTAAACACGACTACATAGAAACAAGATTTCCCCAGTATTTCGCCATCTTTCTAAAACAAAAGTAGAAAAGTAGCTAAAAACTTAACATATTGTATTCAATTATCAGTATTTATTATCAACGAAAGAAATAAATATAATATATTTACTTTTAATGTTTAGGTTTGTATTTTATTTTGAAAATCATCATTGTGATTCTTTCTATAACTTATGGGAAATGAAAGGATTTATGTAATGGCAGCACTCACTTCATGTGTCAATGTCCCGAAATCTCAACATGACATAAATTGTCGTAATTGACGTATTCATAAATATCGACTCGCGATTTTGGTACGGCTTTTTACATTTTAATAACTATAAATAGTGCAAAATGGTGCATCGCTGTATAGTTCGTGGTTGCAGAAGTGAGTGGTATCCAGGATGCAGTCTGAAATTTCACTTGTAAGTGTTATAATTGCATATTATTGTTCACCTAAGTAAAATTGGTTTTTCACATGTAATTCCATATGATTATCGTTATTGGGCGAAACTCCATAGGGGAAAGTAATTTCTGATACTCCGCTTTAATACTATCTGAATTTAATTAATTTTCATACATAAATTACTTATTCAAATATGTGTAAACAAATTGACTAGGGTGACTAGGATTTCCAGAATTATTATAAAATAATAAGTTGATATCTATATACGTAGGGCGTTCAATTTAAAGTAAGAATGAGGTACAAACTCTTTGTAACCGAAAAAAGTTAATACGGGCTATTCCAAATATAATATGGTGTGATACGTTGCGTACCGACCAACTTTACAAAGGAAATCCTTATCGTTTTATGCACATTTTTTTAATACTGGTTAACACATGACAAAGTTATATACCTTGTCATACGTTAACCAGTATTAATCGAGTTACGAGTACAAATGATTCTTTTACATCTTTTACCGGTATTCATATTTTTAATTGTTGGTTTCATGATAGAATAAAGTCACATCTGCATAATTCTTTTTTTATAGCAGAGCGATTTTAAGTTTGTCTTGTACAAAATTATCTGTAACTTTTTTCTTAGTTGTTTTACAGAATCGATTATTTTGCCAATCATTATAAAGTATTATGAAACATCGATTGATATGAAAGTAATATATTTTAGGTCAATATTTTACAGTTCTTGTGATCAAGTTTTTAATAAGGAATAAACTTATTGTGTTACAGAATTTATAAAACTACCACTACTACTACTTTATTTATTTTTAATAACTACCCAAAATATACGCATGTAAAACTGTAACTTAAATTAAATTGTTAATTATTTATTGACTTGTATTGATGTTTTGAAATCATTACAAAATTGTAAGCTGTGGAGTTGTTCGCCGGAGTCTTTCGCCATTTCTGCTCCATCTCAGCATAATAATTATTATTTCTTCCCGAAATGGTGGTAGGGCTTTTGACGATTTAAAAGTACTTCGCAAAGTCCATTTAATAAAGAGATTTTTCATTTTTATATTTCGCCAATGTTAAGTGTAAATTTACTTATAGTAACAGACAGTTGTACGGAAGATTAAAACTAATTATTATGAATGTTAATTCTTTGTCATGGTAAACTCAAAAATATTTTAAACTTTGAGTACTAATTAATTTTATTAACTTAACGAAGTCCAAGATTGTCCGTAATTATTTTTTCTGCTATAGGCACCCTAATAGAAAGAGACAGAGCCTCTCTAGAAATGTCAAGAAATGTCAAGGGTTGTCAAAATTTTTGCCCTCACTTTTTTCATTTGACTAATGACTCCATTCTATAGGTAATATAAGCTCCTTGGCCGTCATGTTAAGAAAAAATTCACAGATGTCACTGTCAGTGTCTCTTTCCCGAAAATGGCGAGACGAACAGGTCGAGTTCGAGGACGAGCTAAGAAAAATCTGTATTAATCCTTGTATTTAGTTATTTTTTTAATAATTTGATATAATAAACTGATAGTTGAAATGCTTCACTTTATTGTATTACTAATATTTGCATGAAATGCAGGATGATAATTGCGAGACGATTAGTAAAAATAAATTGTGCTTAATTTAGAACGTTCGGCATTTGTCATATAAACACCATTTTTTAGTTCGTGCTATAAAAAGGACAATAGGCTTTAACCGTTATTAAAATATTTTTTTTACAGTATACGAAGACGAAGAGATTGTAGATCTACTCCGTAATTCCGATTTCGACGATTCGGGGGATGAAGACACGTATATACCAAACCGTGAGTCAAACTCTTCGTCTTCGGATTCGGATAGCAACGCTTATGCTGAAGAAAATAGCGAGGAAGAAACATCACGCCAAGTAAATAACCGTGGAAACATACGAGGCAGGCGACAAAGTCGTGGCCGTGTAAGAGGTGCAAGCTCCCGTCTACAGCGAAGAACTAATCGTAGATCTAGTCATCGCAGTAATTCAGAAATAAGAGAATGAGATGAAAAATAAGAGAAAGAGATGCTAAAGCTACGGATGTCTTGGAAATGAGGACATTTCTTGGTATGCTCATAGTAATGGGTGTTCAAAAATCCGGAAGACGCAACTTAAAGTATTTCTGGGATTCGACGCGAGGTACAGGTACCGAACTGGTTTATCTCGTCATGTCTCTAAAAAGAATTAGATTCCTTCTACGGGCAGTTAGATTTGACGATATAAGAGACAGAGACGTACGTAAACAGCATGACAAGCTAGCTCCCGTGCGAGATATATTCCAGAAACTGGTCGCCAACTGCCAAAAACACTTCGTACCGGGGGATTTCTTGACATTAGATGAACAGCTTGTTGCTTTCCGAGGACGTTGCCCTTTTAGACAATACATCCCGAACAAACCTGCCAAATATGGCATAAAAATATTTTTACTGACAGACGCAAAAGTGCCATATACCTACAATATGGAAATATATGCAGGTGCGCAACCTCCAGGTCCATATGAACAGTCGAACAAGATTGTGGATATAGTAGATCGAATGCTTACTCCCTTATATAATTCGGCTTGTAATGTCACAATGGATAATTGGTTCACGAATATAGATCAATGCACACAGCTCCTGCATAAAAAAATAACTGTTGTTGGCACCGTAAAAAAAAACCACAAGTTCCCGAGCAGTTCAAAATCACTAAAGACAGAAGTGAAAACTCTTCAGTGTTTGGTTTCCAAAAAGAGGGTACTTTGGTATCCTACGTGCCAAAAAAAAATAAGGTAGTGCTAATGTATTCTTCCATGCACTATGATGGAAATATCGATTTACAGACAGGAGAGAAACATAAGCCAGAAATAATTACATTTTACAATAATACCAAATATGGTGTTGATATTGTAGACAAAATGTGTGGCTCGTACGATGTCTCCAGAAACTCCAGACGTTGGCCGCTTACTATATTCTTTGATATGGTGAAGTGCCATAAACGGGTATGTTGTCCACACAATAAACAATGACCAGAGTAACAAGTCAAGAAAAGATTACTTGTATGAAGTTAGTTTTCAACTTGTGGCCCCATGCATAACTCGCAGAATAAATAGTGAAAGTATTCCGAAATCATTGAAAATAAAAGGAAAAATCTTTTGGGTCTAAATAAACCATCCGAAATACATCCGGGTCCAGTACAACCCCAAAATAGCAGTCGTGTTGGAAAATGTTTTTATTGTGGCAGAGCGCGCAATAAGTCCACTAGGAAACAGTGTTACACATGTAATAAGTGGATTTGTCCAGACCATCAGGTTCTTCTATGTCCAGACTGCACTAAAAATGATGAAATGGAGGTGGACGACATAAGTGAATAAAAAATAAAATTAAAAAGATATAAGACCAAAGCTTTGTTAATTTATTTTAAGTTTTTCAAGAAGACTGATTTTAAGTTCAAGAAGTCTGATTTAAAATTTTCATTGTGTGATTTAGTTTTATAATACAGCCTTTATAAACATGACAATCGTTTTTTTTGGTTTATAAAAACTTTCCTTTAAAAATCCTTAGATTAAAAGTGTTCTACATATAACGTCACAAATAGAGGCGCGTAATGGAGTGTTAAAAAATTGAGTACTTGGGTCGCGAGGTTTCCGATAGTACTGTAAGACCGGCGAAACATAAATTGTCGGCTGTGCGTGATTTTTGGGATTAAGGTGCCTAAAAATGTACATCAGGTACGTCAGTTTATGGGTTTGACGAATTACTTCAGGCTTTCATACCTGGTTTTGCTGCTCTAGCACGCCCCATAACATTACTTACCCTTTAAATAATCAGACTTAATATAATCAACTAAAATATAATAATATAATCAATAAATAAGTATTATAATGTTGATGCCATGTATCAACATTATAATACTTATTTATTGATTTAACTAATCATACAATACAGCATCAACATTAAAATTGTGTATAATATTAAACAAAAATCCATTTCTTTTTAAATAAACTAGTGATGTCCGGTTTGAAATTGTAATCGAGATTTATAATTTGTTGTTACAATTGGAGACTACAAGAGATGTTTATAAAACGCATGTTACTTGTAACTTCTCATTACAATCCATAGTTGCCAGCTTCACTTGTAACTTGTAGCTTTATAAAACAGGGCCCAGACGTCGAGAAATTTAGCATCACTGCTACATGTTATGGAGAAAAACGAGTTCGGTTTGACAAAAAGTGAGGTATTAGGAAATGAACACTATGTGCGACAGAATTAAATACGAGTAGATACTCCTTTCAAAAATGGGATTCCCGGCTCTACATGGTTTGTTTTGGTGCCTTTAAAGAGGCAACAATTATCAATTAAAAACCTCAAGCGGTGGAATATGCAAGAAAAAAAGCTGTGGATCCATTCATGTCTACCCATATTTTGATTTGTTATGGGAGACAATTAATGATTTAAAAAGAAACAAACCATCCGCCATATGGAACATGGACGAAACGAGTTTCCCGAAGGACCCACAAAAAACAAAACTTATTTGTTTAAAAGGCCATGCGGCGACTAGAACCATTTCTTCCCCGGGCCGGGATAATACAACCGTTCTACTCGGCGCAAACGCTAACGAAGATAAGCTACCTCCGCTTATAATATACAAAGGCAAGAATGTCTGAGGCGCGTGGATATCCCCAGACGCTTATCCAGGAACAACTTATGCTGCAACACAAAATGGATGGATAGAAACAGAAGTGTTTCTGCCTGCCGTTGGCGACCAAAGACCTATTCTGCTCATTTATAACGGTCACACAACCCATGTGTCGGTCTTAACATAATCAGTTCTAGAAGTTTTTTTGTTGAATGTTATTTTTTTAACTGTTTATTTTATAAATCATTAAAAAAGGAAAGACTTAATTTTTTATGTACCAATTTTATCTTTTTAGTTTAAAATGATTTTTAGAGTTGACTAACAGGTTTATAGTAATTTGATTAGTTATTGATAGTTAGTAAATAAAGACATTTCAAGGAGATGGAGATTAATTAGATTGTTAAACTTACTCGTTTGCATAAATACGTACTGTCTTGTTACAAAAAAAGCTGTTATTGTGATTTAGTTGAATATAGGTAAATTACGTATAATAAAACAAATTGTTTACATATTTCTTATAGTAGGTATTTTGTAAAAATATTTTTATACAAATAAGTAAGTACTTACATATATGGAATAATTTTATTTTTGCGTTTACAAACGCGTAAATATAATACTAGAAAAAACGCGTTTGTAAACGCAAAAATAAAATTATTCCATAATGTAAGGTAGTTTCATCTTAGCTGGGCGTCAAATATTTCGTTCGGGTCTTGGAAGTGCAAATTTCAAAGATTTGATGAAACGATGTTTACCATAAAAACATAAGCACCAAGCACTGACAAATTTCGACAGCGAAAAGCAGTGCCTCGGTGGCGAAATTGGTCAACGCGTCCACCCGGATTGTGGAAGGCGCGGGTTCGAGTCCCGCCTGAGGCAAGTCGATTTTTTTCAGTGCATTTTTCTAGTACTTACATATAAAAAGACTGTTACAAATTAACCTTTTAAAATATTTATATAGTTTGCAGACAAATTAAGATATGAAGTCGGGCTGTTTCTTCTCCGAGTTATATCGAGTTATATTGTTTAAAAAGTAAGAAATTAACATAATTTAAATGTTTAAAACTTTTGTTTTATTTTTATATTATCAAAAATAATCTCACATTAATAAAAAACCTACTAAAATTTACCTTCATACACTATTATTATTTACTTACCTTAAATTTCATCACTAGACCTTTACAGTAAAATAACATAAAAGTTTTGACATATTATTGACAATTACATTAGTTGTCACAAAACATGTCAAAATTGAGTAACGTAAGGCGATATTTATTATTTGTTTTAATGTAGGGGAGCCTGGAGCTGGTAGTGACAGGGGTAGGTTGTTACAGTGGCAACGGTGGCGAAACAGAGAACGCTATACTGACGTCAGAAAGAGACAAATACTCCCGCCGCGACCGGCTAGTACCCCGCAAGAGCCAGTGGCGCTAACGTTTTTATGTGAGGAGCATGCGCGTGCTGCCATTAAAATCGCAGGTAAGTAAAATTTTGAATTTTTAGTAATTTTGGTCTAAAACCGATGTTCTATACAAATGGAGATGTCTCTGTCGTGTTATTTACGCACTAATTCTTTTGTTTTGTGATGAATCTACGATTTTACAACTATAGTATGTTTCGTTTTCGCTACATAACCTTAAATGTGCAGTTTTGGTGTCGGGGCTAAAAGTGACATTTGCTCGGGGTAGGTTGTGATTTGTCACAACCTGCCCCATAGTATTTCTTGTTGACTGATATATTTTGTGCTACATAATATAATGTTTTTTTGTAGGATGAGACCGTATAAAAGAAAATCTGAGCGTGGCAACATATCTAAACATGTATACGAACAAGTAGCAGTTATTTTAGAGGAGGATAAAACTAAAAAAGTTCGCGGCGTTGCTTAAGACTTTGGATTGTGCCATATGTCACTAACAAGATTTTTAAAAAAAATAAAAGAAGCAAAAGAAAAAGGTACACCTTTGGAATTTGTCACGATGGGGTATAAGAAAAATAGACAAGTTTTCAACAATAAACAAGAGGCCGTTTTGGTGAGTTATTTAATTAAATGCAGCCAGATTTAGAATAGAATATATCTTTATTGTACATCGACTAAATCAAATTTTACTACGGATTGACGCCAAAGGATGTCAGGCAACTGGCATTTGAATGTGCACTTAAGCACAACTTTGTAACGCCTCAATCGTGGCTTGATAATAAGGAAGCAGGAGTTGATTGGCTGACAGCATTTCTTAAACGTAATCCGTCGTTATCCATAAGATCACCAGAGGCTTTTCTAAACTGGCCGATGTGTTGTATAGATACAAATTTCCTTCGTCACGAATATGGAATGTTGACGAGATAGGTGTGACGACTGTACTGAAACCCAGAAAAATTTTGGCTCCAAAAGGGTCTAAACAAGTTGCTTCCATTACATCGGCAGAGCGAGAAACACTCGTGACTGTCTGCGTAGCAGTTAATGCAGTTGGCAACTCGGTGCCATGTATGTTCGTCTTCCCACGAATTAAATATAGGGACTATTTTGTTCGCGATGGACCTCCAGGTTGTATTGGCGCAGGAAACTCAAGCGGCTGGATGACAGGGCTGGAATTCCGAGTTTTTATGAAACATTTCATAGGTAATATGAAACCTTCCGCAACCGACCCTGTGCTCTTATTATTGGACAACCACACTTTACACTTGGACATTGAGGTTGTCGAAACAGCTTAAGAAAACAATGTGGTGTTGCTGTCCTTCCCACCACATTGCTCACATAAGCTCCAACCCCTGGACGTGGGAGTCTACGGACCGTTCAAAAATTACTGTGCCATTCAACAAGATGCTTGGCTGAGATACAATCCTGGTAAGACAATGTCTATTCACGATATTCCATCGATAGTAAATAAAGCTTTACCATCGGCATTGAATCCAGCGAACATTATCAACGGATTTAAAAAGACTGGTATTGCGCCATTTAATAAAGATGTTTTTCAGGATGATGACTTCTTGTCTGCTTTTGTGACGGATAGACCAATCCTCGGACATTCCGATGATACACCAATAGACGAAACGACTAACTCAAACATCGAAAATATCCCACATACCACAACACTGAACACAGAGGTTGAAACTTCACCTCCACCCCCTCCCCAGTCTCCTACAGAAAGTGCCATGGCAGAACGCGAATACTCCATTTATACTAACCCAGTTGCTGGTTGTAGCAAGGATATATGCCAATGAAAATGCCTTTTCTCCTGAGATTGTTCGGCCTTATCTAAAAGCCGCTGCGAGAACAAACAAAATAAAACGAAAAACTCGGAAATCAGCTGTTTTAACAGACACTCCCGAAAAAAATGCGTTGGCGCTGGAACAGAGTAAGAAGAAGGAAAATAAATCTAAAAGTGGAAATTCTACCAAAGGGCAAAAAACAGGAAAGAAAAATGACCAAGGAAATACCAGTAAAGGAAAGAAAATAAAGGGAACAGGAAAGCTTTCTGTACAGAGAAAGGTATCACACGAAAGTGATGAAGAAAGCGAAGAAGACGTTTATTTTTGTCTGATTTGTTGTGATCCTTTTGATCCAAAAAAAACTGGTGAGGAATGGGTAGAATGTGTTGTTTGTAAGAATTGGTCACATGTGAAATGTGATAGGGGTAATATTGTACATTATGTATGTTTGAATTGTGAAAGTGACTGTTCAGACTACAGTGACTGAACTCTGATCTGTTAAGTTTTTCTTTAAGAATCTGATTTTTTAAGAGAGGTTAATTTTGGTATTTTTATTAATGAGTCATAATACTATTCGTTTTGTTTATTTATACTTATGTTTTGTTAAATACAGAAGTTTATAAGTTTATAGGTCAGAAATTATTCATAAATATTATTTTCACGAGGTGTAAAACCAAAAAAAAATTTTATTTTAAATTTTAGAATATAACACGTTTTTGTTTTCACGAGGAATAAGACTGCTTTAAGCATTATTACTAAATGTCATTTAAATTAAGTAAGAACCTAATTGTGATAATTATTTCTAATAAAAACTCTTGTAATACGCTTGTGTTTTGTTGTAACTACTTACCCGTTGTAGTGTCACAACCAGCCCCCAAGGCGGGGTTGAAAGTGACACGTCTCTTTTTTTAGAATTCATTGATTTGTGTCGTTTCTATTTATCTCTTACATAAAATTCATTTTAAATTAAAATCTTGAATAGTTACTAAATCAAACAAACCTGTACTCAAGTAAAACAATCAAATCAATAAAAAATTATAACACTTTGAAATAAAAATGTCACAACCGGCCCCAGTCTCCCCTAAGGGACATTCTATCTTTGAAACTATTGAATTTTATGAAATTTAATATATATGATAAGAAAGAGGGGGAAAACCTAAGAAACTTTGCGATAGATCCCAAGAAAATCGGATTAAACCGTAAAAAGTTACGAATTTGATACTTTATTTTAGTGATACTTCTGGTATCGATGTCATATGACAAATGCAGAGGCTCTAAATCTAATATATTAATTTCACCGAATTCTACGAATCATTATATTTATTAATATAAATTTATTGCTAAAATTAAATGCTGATTAAAATATCAATCAGTGAAAAGAAAATATTTACAGATTTAAATGCAATTTTCTATTGCAACTTACTTAGATATGTTTTTGGATAAAAGGCTGCATATTTAACCCATTCCTCCCCACTGTCCTATTTTTAGGACACTATATTCAACATTTTTTTTCTATGTTAGGGTAATTATTTTTATTGGTTTTGATGAAATTCGTATTTTTACACTATTTTTCTAATAAAATATATTTTTTTCGCTATTAAAAAAGTTATCATATTTATAATATATATTTTTTTAAATTGATGAAATTCGTCAGCTCAAGAAGAGTATTATGTTTTGATTATATAAGCCGAAAAAAAAAAGTTATCAACTTCAAAGTACATCAAACTGATTTTTATATCTCTACTGAATCTATTATAAATAAAAACTAAAACAAAATATTATTTGGAAACTTGTGATACTAATTCAAAAAAAGGCGTACTATAAATATGACACTTGGAACATGTCTTTACAATTAGCCGTGAAAGCGTGTTCGATCCTGTTACGCTCGCTACAAGTTCAAACGTGTCTATTGTTTTGTTTCTTGCAAGTGTTTCGTAATGGCGGCTCTACACGTTAGCCAACATTTTGGCGAATGTATTGGCCAATACGTGTTGGCCATTGTGTAGAGCGGGGGTTGGTGATCTATTTGGTAGGTATTGGACTGTTGGCCCACGCATTGGCGCAAGATCCGTGTGGTGTCGGTTTTTCTACGCAGATCAAAGGGTTATGGCGGGATTGTGGCAGAGTGATGGCCGTAGCGTCTACATGTTGGCGACACGTTCAGTTTGTAGCGAGCGCTCACTCTGCGCGGACGTATTTTTTACGTATGAGGATTTGTTGATATTCACATACGATAATGGCAACTATGAGCAATGAAGAAACTTTTCGCTTCATAGAGCTCTATCAAGCTGAAAACTGCTTATGGAATCCGAAAAATAAAGATCATAAAAATAAAAACATCGTAAGTACCCAATGTCATTTTACTTATTTTTTATTTACTCTATTAAGTACAAATACACATTACATTTGAGTAGGTAAGTCTACGTCAAGCACAATACATCTCGTAATATAAAAAATTGAGATTTTTTTATAAGATTGAGGAAAGCAAAGAAGGAGGTAAGCAAAAATATTTTATTTTGTTTTTTATCAAGTGGTTAACGATATATTTAATTAGTTTGGGGATAAACGTATATTGTTTACTTATTGTTTATGGATCATGGATCCAGTGAGAAAAAATATAAAAAAGCATTGATGGTGTCTGAAATCACCGAGTATCTTCAAGATATTGAAGATTGTAGTGACGAGGAGTTAAATGACATGGAAGTTGCCATATTGCCCCCGGATGAAGTGGATGAAATGACTGATATAGAAGAAGGTCATGACGACGATATGGGAGTTCTACCAGTGTCAGATGTGGATAACGTCGAGGAAGATCTTCCTACTCAAACCACATCTCGGACCAACAAGACAGTCACTTGGCGTAAGTGTGAACCTGTACATTCTGAAATACAGCCGGAATCTAATACTGCTAAACAATGTTTGGAAAATATGATTACGGAATTGGAAGGGAAATCTGCGGTAGAAATATTCGAAAACTTGTTATGTGACCAGATTCTAGAATATAGTGCACGAAACAGTAACCTATGCCAAAAATTATAAAAATGATTTGAACTTCAATCTTACCGTAAATGAGTTAAAAGTATTCATAGGAATTTTGTTTTTCTCTTCGTATCACCACTAGTTTATTTTGTATATACTGGGTGTAAAAGACATGAACAGTCAAACGAGAACCATGTATTCTATACATCAAAATAAGACATATTTCAAAAACGTTTTGAAGCCATTTTTTGTTATGAAATACTAAAAAAAATGATAATGTTTCTTTGGACAATAATTAAGAAATAACGTATCGAATACGTTTTCATAAAAAAATGAAAAAAAAATTATGACTTTGACCTTCAATAAAATTGCAACTATCAAATTCCCAGGTATAGTCTAAAGGAAAAAAAATGTTATGATGGTGAGCAGAATACATGGTTTTCGTTTGACTGTTCATGTCTTTTACACCCTGTATAGTTTACTTTGAGGCACTCAAAGTTGCTGTGAATCAGCCAAAGCTTATTCATAATTATAATAAAAACATGGGAGGAGTGGATAAACATGATTGGCTTATTTCTAAATATCCAATCCGCTTCAGAGGTAAAAAATGGTATTGGCCTCTAGTAATCCGTATTTCGGACATGACTCTAGTCAATGCATGGATTATTTATAACCAGGTAAATAAAGATGAGACCATCGCTCTGCTAGATTTCAGAAGAAGGGTATGTTTTTCTTGGATGAAAAAATCGGAAGGCAAAGTAAATAAACTCACATCAGGTACTTCAGAAGTTCTTATACAACCTATAAGATTTGACAACTATGGTCACTATATGACGAAGAGGGATAAACAAAGACGTTGCCAAGGACAAACTGTAAAAAGAAACCTTTATCCTTTTGTGCTAAATGTGAAAAAACATTCTGCAGTGATTGTTTCATACCTTATCATACAAAATAAGCTATTACTACTTTATTCCTGATCCTGATACTGGTCCTTTTTTTAAATAAAGCTGATTTCCATATAATTCTTATCTTTAATTTTTCCTGACCACATGTTCCCACTGTCCTATTTATAGGACACGCTGAGTCAGCGAAACCGGTATTTCTTTTTTTTTGTCATATTATTTTTTCTTTACATATTAAGAGCCCCAATACAAGATTTCATCAAAAAAATCCAATGTTTTCAATCCTTGGGAAGTAATGGGTTAATCGCATTTAGTATGTCATGGGTCATGAATATAGACAAATCATCAACAGCTCATATAATGTCCCCACCGAGGGGGAGGGGAATTAGGGGCGATTAGGCCTTAGTCAACCACGCTGACCAAGTGTGGGTTGGTCCGCGGCGGGGTTCGAAACGGTGCCTCCCGGGTGGGAGACAACGCCCTTACGCACTACAATAATAAAGACGAACAAAGCGGGTTATCTAACGTTTTACTACGCGGACCGGCTGGGGGAGAGAGTAGTAGTGGCATTGGAGAGGATTTACATGAAATCATCAGTCCCACGTCTGAGATTTGTAGCGCGACTTCACTAGATACCCGAAATATATTCATAATACAGCCCACCGTGAGCATACCTATTTTTGACGCTAAACCTTTGACGTACCCCATCGCGTTTTTAAAACGGTTAAAAAATTATATTAAACAATTCAATTCACCGGGGCGTGAGGTAGACATTGCCCTAGAATGTGTCACGGGACATGCTCGGAAGGTCATGGAATTGTATTCAAAGGGGTGGTCTACATTTGCGGATATTTGAGGCCGATTTTAGACTTAATGCTGGACCGAACAAATTCAGGAATCTGTGAGATATAGGTTGATGAACGCGGTATATTTAGAAGACTGAACTGAAGAAGAAGGGGTAACGTTGTCGGAGCATTTCGCTGAACAAGCGGAGTCGATGCAATCATTGACAATTGCATTTAGTGAGCGGGATCTCTTGAATTCTATAATGCGGCATTATTCGGTAGAAATCCAACGGTTATAGTTTACTAGAACGGAGGAGCCCACTATAATGAACGGAACAAAATTTCATAGGAATTTAGAACAGAATATTGTCACGAGACGGCGTCCAATCGCTACGAGTACTGCTACGATGACAGCTGACGTATGGCAAAATAGACGGGGATCATCGAGAGGTAGAGGTCATCGACAAGGATGGTTAGGAGTTTCTCCCGAGTTCTTGTTGTAAAAACACGTGTTGAGAGACTCCATTTTTAACCTCAATCTACCGTACAATTGTTTGTTACTCTAAGTGCATTTTTACTTGACATTGGCGAAATGCGTTATATATCGCGAACGCCATTTATTTAAAGAAAGAAGAAGGATGGTTAGTTTAGTTTCGGTCAAACTATAATAGGGCCGCGCCATCTATAATAAGGGGGGAGATTTAACCCTACAAGGCCTGCGAACACTTTTGTAAAGGAGGGTGATGCCCCTGCTTCATCAAAATCTGTGGGGGAGGACAAAACAAAAACCTTATGTCCCCTACACAGGAGAGTCAAAATAGTTTATTGATGTGTGAATACGGGGACTAAGAACTTTAGGGCGCGTAGATAGTAATATAGCTTACAAGATTTCTAACTAGAACCGGTTGGAAGGCAGGACAAGGCTTAGGAATAAACGAAAGAGGCATTAGGCGTACGTTGAGGAGAAACGTATGCGAGGGGGACTATGATTGTAAAACAATAGCAAGTAGTACAAGAATCTTATTAGACAATCGATTTTGTAATATCGTAGAATGTGTAAGAATAGAGGCAGGGAGGTGTACACTATTTATGGAAAATGTACACCTCACTGCTTCTAGTTAGACGCGGCCGATGAGATGACTTGTAATACCACTGAATGGTAATTGCAGGTCTGCAATTTATGACAAAAACTCTTTTTGTATGACTGTGAGAATTTATAATGCTATCCCACTTTGTATACGAGAGTTGCTAATGAATATGTTCCTGTAGAAACTCCGTATATGGTTAAATGGCAAATGTTACTACGATTTAAGGGAATATTTAGATGATAACAAGAGATTATTATGATCTAGGAAATGATTTTGTAATTAGGTACAGCCAACAGCACGTCGGGCTATACAAAACTGTCAAATTTCTCCAAACGATTTTCAACCTAAGGCTATTCAATATAAAGTGCATAATCGATTGGGAAAATTTGACAGTTTGTGGTAACCCAACGCGCTGTCGTCTGTACATATATTCATTGACATTATATAAATAAAATAAAAGATGACATTGATATTAATATTTAATGACTCCCTATTTTGTTTGACATTTTTGTAATTATTTTCATTATATAAATTTAAATTTGACCCTAAATAAATTTGCATGCCGCTTTATGGTAAAACATGTTGAGCTACAGTTAATAAATTATTGTAACATCTATTTGTAAATCATGTTTTATGCAAATAAGCTATTTGATTGGATTTGATTTGATGAAAGATGAATATTCATTACCTAAATTACCCGAAGTATGTGTGTAGTTGTATGGAAGGTGTATGAATGCACTTATTGACACAGGAAGTCAGATTAGCGGGATCACAAGAGAGTTGTATGATCCAAAATGTGGCTGAAATTATATTCCATACATAATGTCATCGAATATCCTAGGCTACAATGTTGTCATGAAACTCTGCAATAGTGTACCAAAAAATACTTTACTTACCTTCGATATTTTTTTAAAAGCTGTACTCTTATCTTTATGATAAAAAGATTTATGCAGTAGGGACAGATAGATCTACCCGATATGATAAAGAAAAAACAACCAAAACCATTGCGATTGGAAAAACATCAGTTTGCAGTTGTTACTGCAGAGCCATTAAATGACTTAATACAAAAGAAGTTGCTGTACTCACGACAGCACGTCAGCCATTATATACAATGTTTGTAAAGAGAACCCAAAAGAACGGCTCTAGAGAAGACTTTCTTTCTTTCCCGAAAGCAATTGCTTACACACTTAGCATGGGCCGAGTAGATCTATTCGACCATTTTAGATCATATCCCATAAGCTGCAAATCAAGAAAATTATGGATAAGACTTTTTTTTTTGTTCGATGCATCAATAATAAATGCATATTTTACCTACAACTACACACATGTGGTGACGTTCCACGGACACCGAGAATTTAGGTTACGCTTAGCACGTGCCCTAATAGACAATCACAAAACACGGAAAGGTTTTATTGAATGTGGGCATACACTTGCCAAAAGAGACTAGTACTTACGTCGATGGATGTCGACTTTGCAGTACAAAACAGAGACAACACAATTAATAATTTACTTAACTTTGTTGTCTAATAATTTCAATAACTATGGTCTGCATTGAGCGGCCGCATCATGTGTATGCGCCGAAAGAAGAAAGGAGCCTAGGGGCTTTGTGACAATGCTTCTCTTGCAATAAGGATTTACCGAAATAGGTATCCTAACCTTAGGCATCCTAGTGATGGTCGCGTGATAACCGCGGCATATTATCGTGTGTTGGGGAACCAATCTATATCTCTAGTGGCTACATGCATTGGACAACCTATTAACATCCAAACTGAGGACCGAGTGCTCAATGTGATTGGGCGTAATCCTCTTTTGGGTACACGATCTGTGGCTAAGTTAATGCGGTGACAGGGTAGAAGAACTGTTTCTCACTGGACAGTTTCACAAAGTTGTGAGGTGACACAGAATGAGCCCCAAAATTTCATAAGGTACAAGCGTTGCAGCCCGGTAATCGAGAGCGTCGTGTCGCTTCCTGTAATTGGTTGCTCAGTCAACAAAAGCGTACACTTTGCTTTATCCAGCACGTTATCTGGACGGATAAGGCCACATTCACCAGAAACGGGCTGTGGAATAGGAGAAACGCTGACGTGTTGGGCTGATGCAAATCCGTACGCTACGCAGGAGACCGGTTATCAAATTCGCTAGTCCATCAACGTCTGGGCTGGTATTTTCAAGGACAAAATTCTTGGCCCTATATTCTTACCACAGCGTCTGGATGGTGCGCGTTACCTGGCTTTTATAAATGAGCAGCTAGAGGATATGCTTGATGACTTAACGCTTGCCGAGTATACCGCATGTGGTACGGTCTGTACGTGAGCGCCTAATAGACTTGTTTGGTGACCGATGGATTGGCAGACTGGGGGCGCAGGCTTGGCCAGCTCGCCGATCATAGGCTCGTTGCTGCGTAAAAGTCACAGGAGTTCATAAACACCTGACATTACTCCCTTGGACTTTTTTGAGGAGCTATGTAAAAGAATTATGTATTTGATCGGGAGTATGATGCGAAGAATCCGGAAGCAGCATCAAAAATTAACGAGATGTTCAAAAAAACACTTGAAAAGGTTACATTTACTCCAGAAAAAGCGCTTGGGTTACTCCTTTCACTAAAGCTGACTAAGTGGCAGTATATAACTTTACGAGAGACAACTATAAGAGAAGGCGCTAAGGATTTTTATCCCTCGTACTATAAAGTGCAACAAGCCAAACTTCAATGTTATCCACCGAAAGACTCAAGTCACAATAACAGATTCATCGGCTAGGATTATGCTCCAAGCGTTTCTCGATCTCACAGTGAAGAGGATCCTTGAAAGTTTACCAAAAAAGATTTCAAATAAGCATCTAAATCTGAGGTCTAAGTGGGGATTTGATGGTGCATCCAATCAAAGCAGATATAAACAAAAAATGGAAGGGAAGCAAGATGATTCAATTATTTATATGACCTCCTTAGTACCTCTTAAGCTTTCTGTTGGAGACGAAATTATTTGGATAAATCCCAATCCGTGCTCGTCCTTTTACTGTCGTCTAGTGCAGTTCACTTTTGTGAAAGAGTGTGAGGCAGTCGTTGTAAATCACAAAAAACAAATGGATGATGAAATAAAGGCGCTTGTTAAAACAAAGTGTTCTAATAATAATAAAGTGACACATAGTCTGAAGATGACAATGATTGATGCTAAAGTTTGTACATATCTTTCTAATGCTAGATCGAATTCGGCATGCTACCTTTGTCTTGCTAAGCCCGCAGAAATGAACCGTTTGAATACGGTATTGACAAAGACTGTATCTTCCGACTTATGCTGATATAATAAAGAAAAAGCAATATTCGGAATCAGACTCTATATCTGATTCCGAATATGAGTCTGACAATAATAGTCATGCCGAACAATAAAATATTACTGTTGCTGTATTTCATTTAATTAGTCACTTAAGAACTGAAATACATCGATTAAATAAAAGTAAATATATTTAAATATATAATTTTTTTTTTAAAAATCTGCACCACTGACTGCTATACTTAGTATGTAAATAAATCATAAATAATCACTGCTACAAACACCTGAAAGGATATTACGGTTTTCCTTGCGGGTAAAAAAAATAAACGGATTTTTCATATCAGCTTCATATAATTCTTTTGCAAAAAAAATATAACTCACTTGTTTTCGGGCCAAATGTTGAACCTATCACATTGTTTGAGGATTTGTTTTTGTTATACAAAAATTTACTAAGACGACTTGTTGATCATGTATTATTGACAGTTGATTTTTTTAGTTTAACATCTTGATGTTATTTAGACTTAGCCACAACTGGACTCAATACAGAATAGATTCCGAACCTCAAACAAACAAACAAAGAGGATTTAAAGGCAAGTTAAATCCATTAGTTGATAATTAATCTTTAACTGATGACGTGGGGGCCGCTCAGGCCTAGCAAAAATAATAATATTGAATTACTCCACTCCCCCGCGCGCGGCGCATACGAGGCTTCTAGTAGCTTCAAGTTTAGACACCGAGAGGCCGTTAAAGGTAGTGAGCGTGCGTGCAATTTTGGTGAGTAAATTCGATATAAAAAATTTTGAGGGCCTCTCAGACCCCACATCAGTATTTACGTAAATTTTTGAAAAGTTGTTTATGTTCACATTTTGTGTTTTTCTTTCAGTATTTGGTTAGCTAGCCCACAATGGAACCTAATCCATCATCCGGAAGAAAACGGTCATCCAATAACGACGATATGTGGGGTGCACTCTTTCAGGAGTGTTAGTTCAAGTGTAACATTTTTCGGAACAGTAGAAAGAGTTTACACTTCTTTTCGTCATCCACACATAGATGGGAAATTCTAATGAAAAGTGTAGGCGTATCGGTTAAAAGACTAGTAGAGACAAGATGGAGTGCTCATCACGATGCTGTTAAGTCACTGAAGAATAATTTTGAGAAACTTGTATCAACACTCGAAGACATGTATGATCCCAGAAGCAGCAGAGAAAACATCGATACAAGAGAAGCAGCATCCACTCTTACCAGCTTTGTGTGACTTCAGTTTTTTATGCTACCTTTCCTTTTGGTGTGAAATCCTAGACGAAGTTAATCAGACACAAAAGTATATCCAAACATCTGGGCTATCGCTGGAAAAGTGTGTTATAAAAATCAAAGCCCTAAAATTTTTTCTTCAAACTCAACGTATTCAAATAGTGGAAAGAGCTATTTCCTACGCAACTGAAAAATGTGAGGACTTGGATATTTCCGTTGAAAGAAGAGGGAGGAGGAGATTCCGACGACGAATACCAGGAGAAATGTCCCAAGACGTTGGACTAACATTGCCAGAAGAGTTGCATAGAGCTATGTTAGAATGTCTTGATAGATTTTACGAAGAACTAGAGCATCGCTACAAAGCAATGGATGACATTCTCATAACATTTGGTGTTGTTCAGTCTGAAACTTTACTTACGTCAACAGAAGAAGACCTTCGTGATATAGTTCCAAATCTTACAAAAATCTATGATGAATTTTCTGCAGAGGACATTATTTTGGAGATTTTACGACTGAGGCGCCACTTGGAAGCCGCCAGCATTTCTCTTCAAGAAGCGATCCAATGGACTACCCTGGAGCTTTTGAAATTTATTGTAAAATGGGACTATTCTGAGTCTGTTCCAAGTCTAGCTCTATGTCTAAGATTTTTTTTAACTAATTGTGTTTCGGTGGCTTCTTGTGAAAGAAGTTTCTCAAAATTAAAGTTAATAAAATCTTACTTAAGATCTACAATGAGCCAAACACGACTTGCTAGTCTATCCATATTGTCCATTGAAAAAGACAGAAAAGTAAATTTTGATAATGTCATTGAGTATTTTAGCAAAATAAAGTCACGTAAACACGTTTAATATTTGTCGTTTTATTTTGAGGGTGCTCAATAGAAAGTCGCTCCGGGTGCCAACCTATGCTACGCCGCCACTGCCGGTGTCCACCCCCTGCTTGTCCCCCACGGGTGGACAGAGACACAGATGTTTTAAAAAACTTTCGCTGTCCACCCCTGAAAACTCTTGAAAGTACATATTTTGTTTTATTTATTTTTTCCAATTCTATTTTCACTTATTTGTTTGAGGTCAGTAGTGAGCCCATGCGACTATTTGTGTGATTTTCTTCATGCGCCTAACTAAGGGTTTTACATAAAGTGCAAAGTGTAATGATAATGTTGATTTTTTAATATTTATAAATAAAAGTTTTAAAATGCTCTTTCTATTTCTATCCTATTAGATTTTTTGTTACTTTTTACATGTTTGTCAATTTTCTGATTAAATTGTCAATAATACATAAACTAAATAAATGATTATGTATTATTGACACTTTATATTTTTTTTGGTTTGGCATCTTGCAGTTATTCAGACTTAGCCACAACTGGACGCAATACAGAATCGATACCGAACCTCCCTCAAACAAACAAACAAGAGGATTTAAGTTAAATCCATGAGTTGATAATTAAAAACAAGATTGCAGCACAATTTCAAAAATCGATTGCTAAGCGCGGTCGCTGTTCTTCATACCCTAGAAAGGAAGACAAAAAAAAACTTTGTCAGCAACACTTCAGGACTTACTGCATCGGATGAAGAATAGATGAATCTGCTGAGTCTGAATATTTTTTTTAAAGTTAAAAGAAATTAGATTTTTTTATAATGTTTTCAGTTGTTTACAATCAAAGTTATTTTGTATACTATGTAAATAATTTATTTGGGGTCAGTAGTGACCCCATGCGACTATTTGTGTATTTTCTTCATGCGCCTAACTAAGGGTTACACAAAAAGTACAAAGTGTAATGATAATGTTGATTTTTTATATTTATAAATAAAAGTTTTAAAATGCTCTTTATTTAGATTTGACGTTACTTTTACTGTTTGTGTATTTTCTGATTAAATTGTCAATAATACATAAACTAAATAAATGGTTATGTATTATTGACAGTTTATTATTTTTTTGGTTTGGCATCTTGCAGTTATTCAGACTTAGCCACAACTGGACGCAATAGAGAATCGATTCCGAACCTCAAACAAACAAAGAGGATATAACCGCAAGTCAAATCCATTTGTTGAGAATTAAAAAGAAGATTGCAAGTGAATTGCAAAACAGTAGAGCCGAATCTATGTGGGTTACAATTGCCCAAAAAAAAAGAAAGAAACCAACCATATACCTTTGACTTGCAACAAATAAATGTTTTTTTTTTTTCACCAAACTTCATCGAACCAGCGACTTGATTGGTTCCCGTACAACAAAATCACAGAGGTGGACAATTATAAGTCCAAGAAAACAAATACTGCAGATAGTTGCAAGACATTTTTATTATGTACCTATGTGATTAAAAATATTGAATTTTGTGTACATTTTAACATATTATCATTACTTTGTTTTAAACTTACGGGGTGACTCAATTAAATGTGAGAAAATAGACTTAGTTCATCCGTGACCATGGCGCATGAAACTGCGCCGAAATGTCGGATAATTCAAAAAACAGAGGTACGTGGTATAAATCCCGTTTTCTCACATTTAATTATCATTACTATTATTTAATTCAATGTATAGTATTAGGTATACTAATTTGACATGTCCTTATTTTAAAGTATTTGTAAATGATCCTTGTCGAAATTATTATTTTTATTGTTTCATTTATACATCTCTCAGAGGAGGAACCGTATAGTGCGGTCTGGAGGCCAAACATGAAATGTTTTCAGAAGTTTTTTTATTAGTATTAAAAAGATGACCAAATTAATGAACAATAAATGACGAAAAAAAACCCAAAAGCAGACTATGCTACCCAAAACTGTCAAATCTTCTGCCGTCTCTATTTTATATGTTATATATTACAATTGTAAATAAAACAAACAGGAAGCCGCTGGATGCGGGTAGAGCAGGACCGATCAGGTTGAACATCCTTGGAAGATGCCTGTGTCCAACAGTGGACGTCTCTCGGCTATGGTATGATATTTGTAAAGAACATCATTTCGAAAATTTGTATGGACGGAAAATACAACTGTTCCCTTGTTCTATTCTATTCCTAATTAATGGCGTCGTGATACATGAACGTTACGCATTTGGCCAATGTCAAGTGAAAATGTAATTTAAGTGATAAAAAGAAATACGGTAGTTTGAGTAAAAAAAAGGATTCCCTCATGTGGTTACAATAAGAACTCGGGAGAAACTCTGTTCTCTTGTTTAACAGAAGCTGCTAAAAGAAATCGACGCATACCACAAGATTAAGTATGCCCCATATTGACGACTTGTTAATTTAGCCAAAACTAAAAACAATACGACCAGTAGAGAAAAATAAATCCTTTTAAAAAGTAAACCAACAAAAATAAATTAGGTTAAATAATAGTGACATTAATACAAAAAAAACGAGCTGAAGAAAATGGTTTTACTGAATAAATGAGACACATAAAAATAAATCACATTCAGCATACAAGGAGCATAATAAAAAGCGTCCAATTATTAAATTTATTTTATATCTATGACGTAGCTTAAATTTCTACAAGTACAGACAACAGCACGTTGGGTTACCACAAACTGTCAAATTTTCCCAATCGATTATGCACTTTATATTGAACAGACTTAGGTTGAAAATCGTTTGGAGAAATTTGACAGTTTTGTATAGCCCGACGTGAAGGTGACTGTACAAAATTACATATTAATATAATTAAATAACATGTAATAAAAAGATACGAACATTATGTAATTTTAATTTCTGCAGTATAAAAATACTATACATCATACTATATACTAAACAAGGGCTGAATGAACTTACGACCATATTTGAGGCAAATTCGATCAAGAATAAATGTAAACAAACCAACGATGTCATTTTGTATAGGTTTGTCCCTTTCACTCCACTTGTTCCTCGTAAATAACCAAGTTTAATAAGTGGTTACATACAAGGAAAAATAATTCTTCATAGCTATCGCGGCTCTGAATTGGGATTTTAATACAGCCGAGGGCTACAATACTCCCTAGTTGTGAATCGAACTTTCTCCCAAGTGTTACATAGTGCTTTAAACTACACCTGTGAGGAACATTCAAAGACTTGTTAAATTTAAATAAGCAGTACCTATATAAAATTATAAAGATATTATGATTATGCAACACTAGTTGCAGATTTTCTGCGAAACAACGGCCAACCAATGGCCGGTAGTTGATGCAGCGCGTTCCTGCTGAGCACGGCCGCCACCGACGCCGCTGCGCTCTGCGACGGACGTCCCGTTAGAAATAGATTTTCATACAACTTTTCCTCCCGCTAAACACGTTAGAAATGCAATTTCATACAACTTTTCCTCCCGCATATTTAGGCCGAAGAAAAGATCAACTTTCTCTTTTCAATTTGAGGGAATAATAGCTACTGTTCCGATCAGGTGTAGTATAAACAAGATTTTTTTTCCTCATAGAAAACTTTTCAATTCAACCTGGAGGTAAGTATACAGGGTGATTTTTAATTAGTGGCGGACCCGTTAAGGGGCGATAGAATAGGACGATACTAATCGATTTCACTATGGAATGTATTATCCGAAAGTGAACCGTTTCTGAGATATTAATTATTTTAGAATTTTATAAAAAGTCCGAAAAACACATCCGAAATATTATACAGGTATAATATTGTCGGAATTGTTACTTTTTGTATCTACATACATTAATATTAAACATACATCCAGGTCGAATTGTTAACCTCCATTATACGAGGGAAAAAATTCTTGTTTGATAACAAGGTTGTCTCGGAAAAAAAATATTTTCTGCGTAGAAAAGCAATTAAATTAAGTTTTATAGAAGGAAAATTTAAATCCTATTTCATAACCGGGTAACAAAGAATTATAATTATGTGAGAAATAAAGAGGATCTACGAGCTGCCTTTCTCGCAGATCATTCATAAAAAAATACCCTTGTTTTACGTTAAATGGTTGACAGACAAGCATACAGCCTGCCTGATAAGCAATCTGTAGCCTATAGACAATGATATTATAGTATTAGACACGTTATACGCTCACAAAACAGGAAAAAAAATATGAATCCGCCATGCACACATATACACTTCTATTATTTTCCTTATATTTCACTACATTGGCAAAATTTTAAAAGGGATGGCATAATTAATCCAATAGGAACAAAAAAGACAGCTAGTCTTGTCATTGCGTCACATTACCACAGGAACCATGGCGCCATATATTTGTTTACAATGATAAAAACAAATTAAATGACATAGTTTCGGCTTACTGACATTATGATACGTAATTCCATGAGCTTTATTTATTTTTCTTGCATAGTGAGTACATATTCGCATAATACAGGACGAATTATAATAAGAACATAATTAGCCTAATCTTTGTATTTTTTATATTAAACTTTGCCTGAGTAGTAAAGTTTGACATAGAGCATTAATATAGTATTTATAACCCCTTTTGAATTCAAAATTTAGTTTATTTTTTGCTTAATGGCAGAATATTCTAACAATTTCTAGTTAAGTGACCGAAACGATGACACGACATGGCATTTAAGCGGCCATTTATGGGATAAAGGTTATCAAAGGACTAGAAAAAATAATTATCTATGCTGAAAATTTCCAGAACCTTCACAATTCGACGTCAAACAATTCAGTGAATATGTATTTTTCAAAGCAAACATTTCCTTTTTCACTTAATTCTGAACATTTCTTGTCCCCTTTAACACTGCATATGAAACAAAACAAATCATTTTCAACCATTAGGTTTGCAAAATTATGCACCAGGTCTGTTGAAGATAAACGCCAGGCCTTCTACGTCGGAATGTAGAAGAAGATATTCAATATTATTTCATTTTTTAAAAACAAGACCATAGGCACATAATTTTATAAGACCATAAATTCAGTGACGATTCCCAGTGTTCCTTTTTTTATAATGAGGTCAAGCAAATGACTCCATTCCACCTGATGGTAAGCAGAAGTGGAGTCCAAATGCGAAGATAGCTGGTGCGAGAGATAAACTGCCGCGCTAGCCACCCTCGCCTTGCCCCTGCAAGTTGCTTCTTCGCGCCTCTTTTGAATGACCCAGGATTGTAGGAAGGAGGGAACACGTGTGCTGGCAGTGAATTCCATTTCTTGATTGTGCGACAAAGAAACGAGTTGCCAAATTTCTTAGTTCGCGTTGGAATGGTAGCCACAGTTTGTCGGTGACAACGTAGACCAGCACGCGTAGTCCTTAAAAGGGAGAGAGATGGTGGGATTAGGGGAAAAGCTCCTCAGAGCACTCGCCGTGGTACAGACGGTAGAACGCGCTCAATGACGCAACATCGCGACGCAATTGGAGGCTCAAGATGGTTGGTCACCTCTTCGTCGCCGATGATGCGAGCTGACGCTGCAACCTACCCAAAGAATCGAGTAAGTACTTGGCGGAGTCATCCCAAATGTGCGAGCAATAGGGAATATGCATGATTTTTTTTTATATCTTTACAAGGTCCCGCCACAAGTTGCTGTGGTTAAATTGCAAAACATAATAATTGAAAAATGTATAACTAACTTATCACGATCAAAAAACCCAAACGTGGTTAAAATTAATTTGTGTTGAGAATACGTACGAGATTGTTTGTGTCACTTCTCAATATATTTTCGCATTGTAATATTTTTTTTTTAATTCTTTTTATCCAAATTTCTGCTAATGTTTTTAATAAAATCGGGATTTTATTTTTACGCCAGAAACGCTCTCGTCGCGTTTCAAATATTTGAATTTCGCACAGTTTTTTCGCACTTTTTTCTGGCCCAAATAGAAATTTTATTAATTAAAAAATATCGATGGAAGGACAAATCTAAAGTTATAGTTTATACAAAAAAAAATTCGAGCTTTATATGAATTACATGCATATTCCCCACACTCCACGCAGGACCGTACTTGCGTCTTGTATAGCAAGCACAGTTGATCAGGCTTAATTTACTGCTAGGATGATATATTTGTTTGTTGAGCTTTCAACTTATATTGTTCATGTTTGGTTAACTTAGGGGAATCGCCACTGCATATATTTCAAATGTTTAACACTATAACTTCAGTTTTCAGCGTTCACTGTAACAGCGACGCACTATCGCCAATATCATTGTTTCCCTCGCTTGCCCGGCGGTTTCTGAAGCTGGAATGCTGAGGTTGCCTCGTTAGTTTGCAGCCCTGTTGTGTTGAATGAGGTGTTCAACGCCGGCTGCGGGGTAGGTTGCCAGCCTGGACCTGCACACAAAACATAAATATTGTCACGCTAATATTCTCACAAGCGAAATCTTTAAAATCTGTAACCCGATTACGGAACAAAGGAAGGAATGAAATCTGTTGCAATTGGGGTTTGCAAGGTAAAATAGACTCCTTCTATTGTAGAAGTCGGTTGAAATGTACCCTATGTTTTCCGGGCCATAATAAAGAATTGATGGACACCTTATTCCTCAAAATCAGTATTAGTGTCGCTTGGAAACCTGTATACAGTCTACAGTCACAGCGCAGTCTTTGCAACGCGCCTTTACAAGGAATTTAGCTTTCGTGTCTCCTGGCATATCACACCGTCAACCGTATGTTGAACGACTAATTTAGCTTACATGGTCACCCCTCTATTTCGGATCAGCTCTTTCTTTTTAAATTGGTGAACGGTTTGTTTAAATGCAACCATCTGATGAACAAAATATCACTAAATGTTCCATATAGATATCCGCGTCGCCGATGTTCAAAACTGTTTCATGTACCACGGAGTAGAACTAATCTTGGTTTACACCAACCGATCTCTAGAATATGCATCAGGTACAATAATACTAACACGAGTACATCTGATATCGACATATTTAATGAAAACTACAAATCTTTTTGAAAAAAACTGCTCAAACACATTGGATGTGCAAGGCTGTAATTAATGCAGGTTTATATTTCGTTGTTCGTTACCTACTGTAACATAGTTAAGTATTACCGTTTTCTTATCATAAAAAACATATTATGTTATAATAAATGATTTGTATACCTATTATAGGCATTCATGTAAGAACTATACATTTAATATTTTGGTCACCCATCCGAGTACCGAACGCGCACTTGGTTGCTTAACTTTCGTGATCGACGACTCAAAAGTTGATAGAAACCTTATATTTTGATGTCGTACATGGATGTTAAATTTGGTTGCAATAAGTTAAAGCATACTCGAGTTATCGTGCTAACGCACAGACACACACAGACATAATTCCAAAAACGATTTTGGACTCAGGGACGTGTAAAACGTGTAAATCCGTCAAAATCTCGAGGTCGAATTTTTTGACGATTAGAAGACTTTCTCTATACTACGTATACAAAAAGTAAAAAAAAAACAGATGTAGAGTTTAGGCGCTACGGGGGAACATACGTAAATACAAACATACATAGAATGCTAAAATCTTATTTTTAGCTTCGCGATAGTTGGTTAAAAAGGAACCGAGGCACAGCAGACTAGCCGCTCGAATTTGGAGCAGCCCGAACTAAGGTAGCACCTCCACCTTACAGAAGACCACAGTCAAAATAACACTGCATTTTTGTGGTGGTGTGTTTCTGTTGAAGAGTAAGGTTGCTAAAGCTTCACGGGGAAGGGGACTATGGTTGGCAGCGCGCGAGTGTCACGTAGTGTTGGAAGCGTCTATAGGCTACAGTGACTACTTGCCACCAGGCTGGCCGTATGATTTTTAATAACATAAAAAAGCAGACTAAGGTTACATTTGATTTAAAACATAATCCTACATCCGGCCGTATACCTTGTAGTTGACTCAAAAATAGATGAGCGTCAGAATGGACGAATGTCACTACCCATATTTTATATCGAAATTTGTAGAAAGTTTCTTCTGATCGTTAAATAGCTGCTACTTATAAATTAAAAATTAAGCTTTAAAAATATAAACTACTTTTTAGATTGGCGGGCCATTCTGACAGAATGGCTGTGAGAACAAACTGCGCAAGTAAATGGAGTTTTTTAAAAACCAATAGTTGCTACTAGACTGCTACCTTCATATATATCGTTTTGGACCTCATAGCTTATAAGCATGAAAAGTTATAATCAATTCAGTGTTCAGACACTATTTTAATGTCTGAACGCCTGTAGAATTATACGAGCAAACTCGATATCAAGTCCATAATGGGTATTGCCTGCTTATGCAATACCCATCATGCGCTACCTGATAGATACCTGATAGATTGATTTTAAAAGTTGTATACTAGTTGTATACATTATGAAATATAAGTTTATAATACATTATCATACCGTGCAAAATAACTTAAAACAAGACAAAATAACGTTAATTTGTGAAATGAGTTATTATTGTTTGTTTGTAAAAAAATATTCCTGATGAGGTTAGGTTAATTTTTATTTTATTATGCAGAACAGTCTACCGGCATTTGTAGTTCGATATCAATAATCGTATCGTTTGTACTATTTATTACAGTAACATAATAGCAATATTTATACTTAGAATTTATAATTGTGAAGTGTAACAGTGTAATAAATAGATCACTGCAATAATGCCTGGAGGAAGGAAATTTGTTAATCCCTTGATGGACCAAGAAAAGGTGGTTTTATTATACAGCCTACTTTTTCCTAGTAAATAAACTTCCTACATCGACTGATCCTGTTTAGTGAAATCAAAAATGTGTTATCATGTAGTGTTTCCGAAAGAGTATCATATTTATCTGTGAAATAGAATTTTAAATATTTTTTGACGAAGTGGATGCCTGTGTTGCAGATGCTCCCAAAGAATTAAAAACACTAACTGGAGACTCAAGCTATAAGTCAATTAATTTTGAGTTTATCATAGATTTATATCAGTGAGAGAAAATTCAGCCAATAAGTAAGTATGTGAAAGTCACTCAACATTCTAAGTCTGTCATAAATAAGATATATCGTTTACCTAAACACATTTGGGCTCACATACGAGAAGAAATTTGGAAAGCAACGAGGAAACCATGCTGCTGGATCTTCAAGCAATAGTCAAAATAACGTGTAAAAGTTTTTGTAAACAATGCAATACATCAATAATAGTTGTAATTACTTGGCCTTTTAACAAAATTGCCCGATGTGTGTGTACAACTGTACAATTACAGATTTTAAGACTTCGTTTTTTTAATCACCCTGTCACAAAAATCAAAATGTCACCGGGAAAACGTAGATATATCAAAAGAACTGAAACACGAGTCTGCATCGAATATCGTAATATACTAGCTCACAAAATCATCAATAGTGATGATATTGACCGCCAAATTTGCCAATTGTTGGTGCTTTAAGGCCAAACTTCAAATTACGAGAAAAATCAGATAATTTCACCAAAATATCACCGGGAAAACGAGTAGATATATCAAAAGAACTGAAACACGAGTCTGCTATCAAACATTGCAATATTCTAGATCGCAAAATCATCAATAGTCATGATATTGACCGCCACATTTGCCAATTGTTGGTGCTTTAAGGCCAAACTTCAAATTACGAGAAAAATCAGATAATTTCACCAAAATATCACCGGGAAAACGAGTAGATATATCAAAAGAACTGAAACACGAGTCTGCTATCAAACATCGCAATATTCTAGATCGCAAAAACATCAATAGTCATGATATTGACCGCCACATTTGCCAATTGTTGGTGCTTTAAGGCCAAACTTCAAATTACGAGAAAAATCAGATAATTTCACCAAAATATCACCGGGAAAACGAGTAGATATATCAAAAGAACTGAAACGCGAGTCTGCTATCAAGCATCGCAATATTCTAGATCGCAAAATCATCAATAGTCATGATATTGACCGCCACATTTGCCAATTGTTGGCGGTCTACGGCAAATTAAATATAAAGAAAAACAAACTTCAAATTACGAAAAATCAAAAAAACAGATTAGAACTAAGTGTGGTGTGGACGCTACGGGCAGTATTTTCAAAGAATTTGGTCCAAATAGATAAAATTATATTGACCAAACATTTATTTTTGTGCGTATTGATAATGAAACAAAAAAAAGAATGATAGTTCTGTACCAGTTTCGCAAATGATTTCTGAAAGGTAAACTATGAACAAAATATGTCAATGGCTTCTGGAATGGCTTCTGGTGTAGAGCAAGTGTAACCCCGTTCCAATAGAAATTAGTTTAGATGACTCTTCAACTTTGATTGAGTTTTACAAATTGTAGTTCTACAGCAAAATATATTGAAGACTCTAGCTATATTTTTAAAGTTTTGTGTATAAATTCATATTTATTATCGATGTTACATAAATAAGTGGTACTTAATAGGTTAGCACCTACTGTCATGCCGGTTTATTTTTTAGTGCGTAGTTGCGCATTGTTGATTACATCAAAGTTTTAGGTAGGTAGGTAATAAAATTAAAATACTAGTGCAATTGTTAACCTGTGGGGTGTTCTGTAGGGACACACGTGGTTAAATAAAAATCTTACAAATTCTATGAAACTCACCTCTAACTAGGTTAGTTTAGGTACTTACTTTGTCTTATAGATTATACTGACCTGGAAATAAAACCTGTGGGGTGTTCTGTTGGAACACACTTGGGTAAAATAAAACTCTGTACCTATCCTATAACTAGTTTAGACACATTGTTCAATAATTATACTGTCTTGGAAGTAAAACCTGTGGGGTGTTCTGTGGGGACACACTTGGTTAAAATTCTGTATTTCATAACCTTTGAGGGGAGTTTTGTGGGAACTCACATGGTTATATAATATACTTACAAAGAACTACAAAATTAAAATCATGATAATTTTGTATTACAGACAGTATTGACTTACAATCTATACAAGAGATTGAGAATTCTCAATCGGAACACATCTCCAGAATTAGATGAGGATATTATTCCCGAGCCATGTATGGAGGAATTAAATACGCAGGAACAAGAAATAAATGAATCTATTCTAGCAATATTAGGGGACCCCCCAGTTACAGATAATAAAGGAAAAAATTTACATAAAGAAATAGCTGTACGCTGGGCTGAAATTTTGAAAAGAGGCAACAAGAAAGATGAGAAGGGGAGTTTATTTAAGAACTATCCAGCCTTCACAAACTGTGACAGAATGGTTGCTCCAGAATTAAACCCAGAAGTAAGTGTCACTATGACAGAAGTGGCAAGAAAGGGGGATTATTTAATTAAAAAAGACAACAACAGGTCACGACAGTTTTGTCATGCCTCGGCTCAGCTTTGCAGATATGCATCAAAGACAATCAGGAGAGTCACAAATTAGAAATTATAAAAAATTTAAATGATGCGTAACGCTTACTATGTGACTCATTATATCTGGACACAAAAGGTCGCAGGACCCTCGTGCTCTCGGGTATCAATAAAAACATGAAGGAATACTTTCAAAAAACAGAACCTAATGCTCTTCTGTTTGGTGATAATCTCACAGAAAAAATTAAAGCAGCCAAATCAGTACAACGATCGGGCAGCGACCTTAAAGTTCCAGAAACCAACAAAAGAATTAATCCAAGGCGAAACCCTCTTACCTTACATAAGAATAATTTAGAAAATAAAGCTTTAAACTGGCGGGGCCCCCCTCGTCAGACCATCCGAACCAAGGGTGCAGCTACAGGAGGGCCATCACATAACAGGACAAAGATTCAAGAACCGAGGAGGAAAGAAGAATTGCATTTCCAGCGTTACAGGAAGTAAACACCCAGGTTGGTAGACTGCCACTTTTCTATCATAAGTGGAAAGAAATCACGACGGATAATACAGTCTTTAGCTGGATTAGAGGTTATGAGATACCTTTCCAAGAAAAACCATACCAAAATTCTTTTCCACTTAACAATAAGTTTTCTAACTTAGAATTGAGTCATATAAAATATGAAATTTATAAATTGTTGTCAAAAAACGCTATTGAAATTTGTGAACCACAGAAAGATCAATTTTGTTCGTCTATCTTCATTGTTACAAAACCAAATGATACATTTAGATTTATTTTAAATTTAAAAAGATTAAATTTATTTGTAAAAGTTGAACATTTTAAGCTAGAAGACTGTCGCACTGTTTGCAAGCTTTTACAGAAAAATTATTATTTAGTATCTTTAGATTTAAAAGACGCTTACTATATGATAATAGCAAAAAAAAACATACATGATAATAGCAAAAAATACTTACGATTCTTTTTTGAAGGTAAATATCAATTTAATGTACTCCCATTTGGTTTATGTACAGCACCATTGGTTTTTACTAAAATTATGAAACCAGTAGTGGCACAACTTAGAAAACAGGGTTATTGTTCAGTTATATTTATTTTAATAATTTAACGGGTAGAGTGGGACTCATCATCTTCGGACGAGACAACAGCATCGCATAATTACAGTCGAACTTCACTTACAGGTAAGTTCGTTTGACTATATAAAACTCTGTGATGACGATTTAAGTAACCATGACAACCTATATTATGTGTCTTTATATAACACAGTGTTGAGTGAAGAATCAATCTATGATCCTTTGCCTAATATGTCTGTGGTATTTTAAAAACTTACCAAATTGTTTCTTAACTGATAAAGTTAACCTTCTCTTGACACCAGAAGGCGCTACCTTGTATGGGCTCGGCGTGTAAATCCTATTCGATTTCATAGCGTTTGTGATTTTTGCCGCGGAAACAACAAGTTTCTTTTATGTCAATAAAAGTAGTGAAATAAGGACAAAACACAGTGTTCCAGTACAAATTAGTGCGAAATGAGTGAAATGGAGAAGAGTGGTGATAGCGAGAGGTCGGGTAGGTACTGTCGCCCCGGACGGGGGACGAGCCCGAGGTGATTCTTCGGAATCTGATTCCTCGTCATCCTCGGAGGATGAACGATTTGCATCACCGCCACCAAATAAGTGACGCAAGTACAAACAGCAGTCAAATACTTACGAACCTCGAGTCGACACCTTAATGGCCCAGGTTAATATCAAACTTTATTGCACACAACATACCGGCACAGTGTTCTAGCCTGCCAAGTACTAGTTCGCAAGATACTATTAATAGACCACAGGGTCAGTTTTTAGTAGTTCCAAACTCAACTGTTACTAGTTCAACGACCTTGTCATTAGGCGATGTTAACATCGATGACAGTAAAATTATACGTCCTGCTAGTTAATTCGGAGTGTCTTCGGTAATTAGAAAAGATACAATAATTTAACTCCCCAGCCTGGAAGGGCATTAGATATAAAAAAGGCAGGCCGGATTATCCATAAGGCGGTTTAGGCAACTGACTAGGGGCCCCGTGCACGCACCAAAAAAAAAGTTTCATAGAATGATTTTTTTAAAATATTTGTGTTAATTCGGAACGCAGCCGGCACGCGGTTAATGAGTACTAGACTTCATTCTCGTTGGACAGGGAATCCCCGATTCGTTGGATGCGTTCCGTAGCATAATGATGGTAAACAATAGTTTCAAAATGCTTGATCTGTAATTGCGATTTATGAGTTTGCGACCGTGAATTCAATTTAAAAAGTTTTACTGTGCTCCGTTTTTCGAAGAACGAGTGTAATTCAAAACAGAACTTCTGTTTTTGAATTACATTCGTTCTTCGAAACTTACTTGATAATCGATTGCGAGATTTAATTTTACGTCATTTACTTATTTAATTTAATTTATTATTATAAACTCGACGAGTATGAAATGCCGAAATTTTTCTTGTGTAGATATTATAGAAATTATCACTATTTCTCTCGCATCGTTTTTCCTTCACACCATTTCTTTGTTTAAGAAAGAAAATGTTGGAGGAAACTGTAAAAAAAAAAACACCTAAGCGCTTCGGGAAAACGTAAAAAAACGGCTAGGGCGACAAAACAAGCGTGATGAACTATTCAAGAAGACACAGAACCTTTTCCAACTCGGATTTAGTCGTCAACCAACGGAAAATCCAAGTACGTCACCTAGCCAAACTACGAGTATGGCGGCGGACGCAGTGGCAGTGGAGGTTCCTTGCGAGTGTTAGTGTTAGTGCCAGACTAACAAGGATCAAGAAACAGTTACTTTAGCGGGTGCGGAGGAATGTGAGGCCGATACTGGGGTCCAATTACTATAACAAGACGTAGTCCACCTAGGAGTAGAATACCAGAATGACATTGGCTTGGGGCAAAATATTACCAACGAAGTACAAGATTTTTGGTGTACTAGAGACCCTAACGAATGTCAACACTTTGAGTGTGATTTTTCTGCTTCAAGCGACTTCTATGATGATAGCAAAAGATTTTTTTTTCTCAATCAATGTTTTTTTCGGAAACATAAATAAATGGTGGTAAAATTAAACGAGAGTGGCTCATGTATTCGCCATCTAATGGAAATAGTTATTTATTATACAAGAGTGGAAAGTTCCTTTTTAACCGCGTGCTCGATTTGGATGACCGAGCAAGCGAAGGATTCTAAAGTTGAATCACGAGCGCAGCGAGTGATTCTAAATTAGAATCCTGAGCGTCAGCGAGGGAAACAAACGAGCACAAGGTGAAAAATCTTTCCACTCGAGTGCAATACGTAACTTTTCATCCCACCTCAGCGAGGAAATGACAAAATAATCTTCATTCTAATCATAAATTTGGCACCATAGAGGTTACATTAAATAGGTTTAATGACGTTTTGAATTTACAATTATATTGAGTACTCATTATATGTGATGTTCTAAATTCAAATCTACTTTGCCGCTCAAGCGAATAAAATAGAATTTTCCAGCCAGATTTCGAAGCGCAAAATTACACTTTCCGAGGTGGTGGGATGAAAAGTATATTGTTTTCCATGTGTCCTTTTTGGTGGAGTCATAAACCAATCGCAATTTTAAATGTTCTGATTGAAAAAAATTATCGCATAGAATTCAATCCCATGAGTATAGTGGAACGTACCGAGAATGTGTACATACACTAATTAGTAGCCGAATTGATACCTTTTTGGAAATCGCATTCAACAAAGAAAGAGAACATTGGATGAAAGTTTTATAAAGATTGGTCTCAGTGATAAAATTTTTATCATCCCGTGGATTACCATTTCATGGCAATGATGAAATTGTTGGTTCTCAACATAATAGCAATTATTTGGCAATTTAAGAACTACTCGCAGAGTACGATCCGTTCCTTAGTTCGCATTTGGCCAAATATGGTAGTGTTGGAAAAGGAAGACAATCATATTTGTGTTCAACGATTTGCGAGGAACTTATTGAAATGTTGGGAAGTAAGGTTTTAAAATTTATTGTTAATGAAATTATTGAAGCCAAGTATTTCACAATAAGCGTCGATTCGACACCAGACATATCTCATACCGATCAGTTGACTGTAGTGCTCAGATACGTTTCGTCAAATAGAGAAGTATCAGAACGTGTTCTCACAATTATTCCTATCGTAAGTCACAAAGGGGAAGAACTAGCTGCTGCAATTTAAAAAAAAATTAAACAACATAACATTAATATTAATAATGCGAGGCCAGTCCTACGACAATGCTTCAAATATGTCTGGTTGTTACAATGGTTTACAAGCATATCAAGAAAATAAATCGCCTCGCACGTTACGTTCCATGTGCAGCGCACTCACTGAATTTGGTTGGGGTACGTGCTGCGGAGAGCTGCGTTGGAGTTGGATCTTTTGCTTCGGATTTGTACAGGAACTGTTCAACTTTTTTTCGGCATCAACTCATCGCTGGCCAATTACGCTCAAAAATTTAAAAAAAGGTGATGAATATAAACAATCCTCGCGTCTTTAGTTCCGAAAAAAGTGTCCGAAACAAGATGGAGTGCAAGAGCCGATGTGACTAAGACTTTATCAAAAGGTTAAAAGCGTTTCCAGAACTAGATTACAATAAACTTTCTATTAAATTAAATTGATGTTTGAATTTCATCATCATCAACAGCTCATTACAAAGTTCTCACCGAGGGGTTCGAGCCTGCCCCACATTAGGGGTGATTAGGCAGTCAATCACGCTGGCCAAGTGCGGGTTGGTCGACTTCACACACAACCTAAGAATTTCTTCATAGGTGTGTGCAGGTTTCCTCACGATGCACATAGGGGTATTTTAATTATCTACGCGGCCAAAAGTCAAAATACGCGTTACCCGGCAAACTCAGTCGGTACATGATCATCGAACTTTGTGTGTCAGTTATCGGCGATTTTTAGAAAGTGTCAACATTGTGAGTTAATCTGGTGAAAAGAAGCAATGGATTCGGAGACTACAGGTATGTGGCAATCTAAGCGTAATATTTTTAAAGCAATTTGATTTCGTTTGATATATTTTAAGTGGTCGAGAAGTAATGTCTCAAATGAGAAGATTTTTTTAAAGAAATTTATCTTTAAAGATGTATTTGTTTTAGTATCGGGGTAGATCCGGCTTTTTTGTTATTCATGTTTACAAATGTAGGTTTTTAAGTAACGAATGGTATATAAATTAGCCGCGGAATAGCGCGGATACACTAAAGCGGAGTACTTTGATCTTTTACAGTCGAAATTAGTGAAATATTAATTTATGTTTAAATGTTGTTCTAGGTTCGGGGGGTACCTCTGGAGTGAGAATAGTGACTCGTAAATCACTCTTCGAAAAGATGAAGAACGAAAATATACGTTACATAGAAGAAAAGCCATGTTTTTTGAAAGACCACCTTTTTACTCAAGACAACTTCACTGAATGTCAGTGAAATAAACTGAAACACAATTTTGCACATTTCAATTTAGAAATGAAGCAAAGGTGGATTAAATCGCACAAAAAAGAAGAGGTTTTCTTAAAAAACAACCATCTTTGGCTGGAAGTTCCAGTCACAACTACAAATCGTCGAGGTCGCCCTCGTAAATCATTTGGTGAATCTAGCGAAAGGAGCAAAAGAAGAAAAACTGAAGAGATCCGCTCCAATGTAGAAGATGGTGTTATAGTTCACGCAGCTCAAGTTGAATTAAGAAAATCAGGAAAACGTGATGCTTACCGCGTACTCCAAGATATAACAAGATCTCCGACCCGTGCAACGAAGTACAAAAAAGCTTTCGATACCTCTAAGTGTGAAAAATCATCGCGTCTAACCCCCATGGACGCTTTAAAAATGTTTATAGATCCAGATTTAACACGAGGACCGTATGAGGTTATAAGAAACACGAACAAGAAGTTTTTTCCGTGTTATAGCTTAATTCAAGAAGCCAAAAATAAATGTTATCCTCCTCCAGAAGCGAGCATGGTAACGAGTACCTGCGCGGAGACCCAACTGCAACCATTAATTGATATAACTGTTAAGCGCTTATCGGAATTCTTAGAAGAAGTCTTATTGACAATAAAAGAGCAAGAGCGGCACACTTTGAAGTTGAAACAAAGAAGAAAAAAGAAGAAAGAAGAAGAAACAAAAACATGACAATGAGGCTGACTAATCTATATATATAAAAACTAGCTTTTGCCCGCGACTTCGTACGCGTGGAATAGTTACTTTAGGCAGCATTTTTTTTGTGTAGGTACTTATTATGCAAAAAACACACATACAAAATGGCATTTTTACAATCTACCACTATGTTTTTCCATCCTTTGCTTCTTACACGCAACTTTTCATCCCCACATGGGTCAATATTTCAAAAACGCTAGAATAAATATTTGCGTTTCATGGTTTTATCTTCGGTAATGAGAAATCGCATAAAAATTGTCATCTCATATTTCAACCCCTTCATTCCCTTTTTCATAAAAAGGTAGCTTTTATTCCATTTCGAGGTTTAGTCTATTTTTGTACCAAATTTCATTAAATTCGGTTCAGGTGTTAGGCGTGAAAGCGATTAAGCTAAAAAGTCGCGTCCACCATCCTGGATTTCAAAATGGATGCTGTATTCTGAATCCTGACTCCGAATACAGCATCCATTTTGAGACCTCCGGAAACTACAAAACTGATACCCATATCAAGTTTAAAATTCACGTCCGCCATCTTGGATCTCAAAATGGAACCCTGTAAACCACGAAAATGATATCCATATTAATAATAAGTTAAGTAGCGTCCGCCATCTTGGATCTAGAAATTGATGACGTATTTGGAATCGCGACCCCCGAAAACTACGAAATTGATACCCAAATCGCTTTTATGTTAAAAAGTCCCATCTGCCATCTTGGATCTCGACGTAGATGATGTATTTGGAATCAGGACCCCCGAAAACCTCGAAAATGATACCCATATTCCTATTAAGTTAAAAAGTCACGTCGGCCATCTTGGATCTCAAAATCGATGTTTTATTCGGAGTCAGAATACCCAATAATCTCGAAAATGATACCCATATCGATTTTACATTAAAAAGTCGCAACCGCCATCTTGGATCTCGAAATAGATGTCGTATTCGGAATCGGGACCCCCTAAAACCACGAAAATGACACCCATATTGACATTTTGTGGAAAAGTCGCGTCCGCCATCTTGGATCTCAAAATAGATGTTTTATTCGTAATCCGGACCCCCAAAAACCACGAAAACGATACCCATATTGACATGTTAAAAATTCGCGTCCGCCATCTTGGATCTCAAAATGAATGGTGTATTAGGAATCGGGACCTCAAAAAACCACAAAAATGACACCCATATCGATTTTATATTAAAAAGTCGCGTCCGCCATCTTGGATCTCGAAATAGATGTTTTATTCGTAATCCGGACCCTTAAAAACCACGAAAACGATACTCATATTGACATTATGTTAAAAAGTCGTGTCCGCCATCTTGGATCTCAAAATGGATGGTGTTTTAGGAATCGGGACCTCCGAAAACCACGAAAATGATACCCGTATCGATATTATATTAAAAAGTTACAACCGCCATCTTGGATTGGATCTTTATTTCTTATCAGGTGTCTAAATTCAAAGTTTCATGGTTTTATCTTTAACAATGACGAACTTCCATACAAATTTTCATCCCCACACGGGGCTAAATTTCAAAAATCCTAGAACTAATATTTTTTCTTTCTTCTTATTAAGTCCCTAATTTCAAAGTATCACGGTTTTATCTTTAACAATGACGAACTGCCATACAAACTTTCATCCACTATTTCACCCCCATACAGGTCAAAATTTCAAAAGTCTTAGAACAAATATTTCTTTCTGTCTTATGAAGTGCCTAAATTCAAAGTTTCATGGTTCTATCTTCAAAAATGACGAACTTCCATACAAACTTTCATTTACTATTTCAACCCATTCAACCTTTTTTTCGCGATAAAAAGTAGCCTATGTCCTTCCCAGAGATCTAATCTATATTTGTACAAATTTTCATCAAAATCGGTTCAGTAGTTTAGACGTGAAAGCTTAACAGACAGACAGACAGACAGACAGACAGACAGACAGACAGACAGACAGAGTTACTTTCGCATTTATAATATTTTGGCCACATCACTCGCAACAACGCGCCAGTTTTAAGTATTTTATTCATTCATACATTGACACATCACTCGCACTCATTCACTCGTTCCTTGGTCTTTCATTCCTACCCGCTCCATTCGCTCTCGCATCCCGCTCTCTTCCCGTGCCCACGACGTCGCTGTAAGGACGTGTCTAGTGTTCCGCCGCAAAAATACAGAACTCAAGTTACAAGCAAAAAGTGTTATCCGAGCTCGGTGAATTTGTGTAAAGTAACTAGTGGTGTGTTCAACGCTCCAGAAGTTGTGTTGTGTAAGGAGGTTAAGGATTTGGCTGACATTGGACGGAGTGAATCATACAGTTGAGACAACCGGCATCCAGGTACCCAATTTCTCCTTAATTTCCCACCCAACTCTTTTGTTCCTTCGACCCGATCAACCAGTATACCTATACAATACCAACAATACTATTCACATTATATTTTATTCAATTAAACGCACATTTAGCACCACATTCAAGCCTACCTCGCACGCATAGGTATTTTATGTTTTTACGCATTCGCCACACAAAATACGCATAATATTTCTTTTATATATTCTCAAAAACGCATCGCTTAATTTAGTTTAATAACTACATACATAAGCGCATTATATTTCGTAAAAAATATTTAAATATTTAACTGCTAACGCTCCATCTCGCTCACTCGCATAGGCACGAAAGTACCTAGCTATATTTCATCTCGCTCGCTACACTGCGCGTGCCAGCTCGCCCGCTTCTAGAATATTCAAGCGCGCGCGAGTCGAATTCATTCGTTCAATTTGTTGAAATAGAAAACCGCAATTTTTATGACTACTGCTGGATATATGGTGGCATCCTTTGTCAAATTCTAAGTAGGTATTTGTTTACATTCAATTACGCGTTGAACGCTCATTTATCGTATAATTTACTTACTTTTAATTTTAATTTTCCATAATGAGTAAAGATAAAAAACAAATTGATGAACCGCTCATTCCCAAGATAGTATTGCTTGAAGCAAAGAAAAACAGTCTTTTCGAAATATGTAACGAAGTTTATAATCTCAGTAAAGGTATAGCAGATAATACAATTAAAGCAACATTTCTCGCTCGATCCCTTTCAATAGAAAAGGTTAGAACAGATTTTATAGAAACTTTAGACTCTTTAATAATCGCTTATGTTGAAAATAATATTAGTTCGAAACCTAGCTACAGTGCCTTAAATAGATTCGATGAACTCTATTGCTACATTAAACAAGCCATAAACTTGTGTCAACAAAAAAGTGAAACGTCAACTTCGTCAGAGAGAACTGACTTATTACTCCGTAAACTACCACCATTACAATTAGCTTCATTCGATGGTACTCCTACGAAATGGCCTACATTTTATGAAAACTTTAATAGTTTAATTCACACAAACATGCGTCTTTCAGATGCTGAAAAAATTCAATATTTGTTAGGGTGTCTCTCAGGTAAAGCCCTTTTAGTATGTTCTGGTATTTCTGCTACCTCAGAAAATTACAATATTATTTGGGATGCACTTGTCGATAAATATCAAGACAAAAGAATACAGGCTTCAATGTATTTAGACCAGATGTTGCACTTTAAGCCTAATCAGTCACTCGACTTATTCATTGATCACTTTTGTTCAGCAGAAGCTGCATTGAAACGCCTAGGTATACAAGATTTATCAGACTTCATAATAACACACATCGCACTCAGTAAACTTGATAAAGAAACTCTCAATATCTTTGAAAATTCGCAACGAAGCAATAACTTACCATCATTCAATGATTTATCTACATTTGTGAAAGAACAACATAAGATTCATACGCTACGCACGCATTACAGTGATTCACATACCAAATCGCAACAAAATTATTCATACAAAAATATTAATTCACATAAGAATAATTACATGTCAAGTAAAACTAAGTCAGCGCATACGTTTCATGTCAACTCAAATACATATCCAACATACAACTCGCAATTACACCCTATTCAACAACGTTCATGTATAATTTGTAAAAGTAATATTTTTCATCCATTATATAAGTGTGAGATTTTTAATAAACAGAGTCCTCAAGTTAGAATTGAATTGGTAGAACAAAACAACTTCTGTAAGAATTGTTTAGGCTTTCATGATATTAAGTTTTGCAAATCTGTTAATACATGCGCAATATGTCAGCGGAGACATCACTCGTTGTTACACATAAACAATATGAACTCAAACCCAAACGCCCCAAGGCATAAATTCGCACGCAGTTTCGCTATCACTCCCGCCACCGAGACGGACACGTCGGCGCCGCCGCCGCGGCCGCAGCCGAGCGCAGTTATCACTTCCTCTCTTTCGCACTCGCATGACGCACCGTCTGCTTCAAGTTTGAATGCCGCTAGCAGTTCGCGCGCAAATATGAATGATTTGTCGTTATCAATAGTTACGCCAAATTGTAACTCCCTAACTGATACTACTGTGCTTTTACCAACCGCTATTGTTTATGCTTATAATGGCAACAAGAAGAATAATATACGCGTTTTTATTGACACAGGCTCAATGTGTCATTTCATTTCAAAGGAATGTTGTGATCGCTTAAATTTAGAGATACAACCTGTTGCGTCGACTGTAAAGGGCATAGGACAAACACAGAGTACTGCTTTGGGTTTGGCTACACTAAAAATATATTCACGTTTTGATCACCGCTGTTCTTATACAATAACCGCTCGCGTTATAGATACTATTACCGACTGTTTACCCAATGTGCGTATTAATATCTCACATCTTAATAATTTGCGTTATTTACCGTTAGCTGACGATGACTTCAATGCTCCGGCTGGTATCGATTGTCTTATTGGCAGTGAACTTTTTCCGTTTTTACTGGGTCAAAATAAAGTTTTTTCACAAAATTCAGACGTAATAGCCATTGAGAGTACACTAGGCTACCTTGTAATGGGTAAAGCAGAGTGTGATCGCCGCCCCGCGTTTCAACGTAATTCTACTATTGCCACGGCAACCGCAATTAAGCCAGATAACTCCAAATCATTTTTCTGTAATTCTGAAACTTCAGAATTAGTATTACTTACTCAACGCTTTTGGGAATTAGAGAACGTACCTTTAAAAAAGCATATTAGTCCAGAGGATGAGGTTTGTGAGCAAATATTTAAGTCTACTTATTCACGAGATGTAACGGGAAGATATACTGTACACTTACCATTTAAAGATGACCCGTCGAATCTTGGCAATTCATACGCTACTGCCAAGCACCGTTTTTTACACTTGGAAAAGAAATTAGATTCTAATCCGGAGTTACGCAAAGATTATAATGCCACGCTACAAACATATATTGATGATGGATATTTGTCAAAAGTACAAAATCCCACTGCAATTGTTAATTGTTATTATATACCGCACAGAGCTGTCTATCGGCCAGAAAAACTGACCTCTAAGACACGCATTGTACTTAATGCTAGCGCTGTCACATCCACGGGGAAGTCTCTAAATGATATTCTGTATGCAGGACCTAATCTGCAAAGTAACATATTCGATTTACTCATTAATTTACGCATGTTCGCTATCGCTGTCACGAGTGACATAGAAAAAATGTATTTTCAATGTAAGCTATTTTCGCAACATCACGCTTTTCAACGCATATTATATAGATTTGATCGTAACGCACCACTTGAAACATACGAATTCAATAGAGTATCGTTTGGTATATCTAGTTCACCCTACCTCGCCATGAGAGTACTACGACAACTTGCAGCTGACAGCTATGAACAATTTCCACTCGCCGCTTTTGAAACTAACCATCATTTCTTTATGGATGATTATTTGACGTCTATTGACGGATTATCCGACGCTGAAAAAATCTATAAAGAGATGGTTGCTATGTTTAAATCAGGAGGTTTTAATTTAGTTAAATGGATGTCAAACAGCTCTGCTCTCATGAGTAAGATTTCTTCATCGCATAAATTAACACAAACAATAAACTTTGACTCTGACGCTAATACAAAAATAGTAGGCACTCACTGGTTACCTTCTGATGATACGTTCCGATATAAAATTACTACGACCACGCAAAAATGTACAAAACGTAGCATACTTTCTGACACCGCTCGATTATTTGATCCACTCGGCCTCATAGGTCCTGTCATAGCATTCATGAAATTGCTTGTGCAGGAATGCTGGAAGTTGGACTTGGATTGGGATAGCGAAGTACCTCTTTCTATCTCCACCAAATGGAACCAATTCCACAAAGAATTAACCGCTTTAGAAGATATAAAAATACCACGTCATGTCGGTCTCACTCGAAGCTCTTACGCGTCGCTTATTGGGTTTTCGGATGCTAGTGAATCGTGCTACGGCGCAGCGCTATATATTCGAACTGCTACAAATGAAAACACAGTAGGCTCTGTGTACTTACTCGCTTCGAAGTCTCGTATCGCACCACTTAAGAAAATATCGCTTGCTCGCCTCGAACTTTGCGCTGCATTGTTGTTGTCTAATTTACTCACCGCTGTTATCGAAGTCTTAGAAAAACGCTGTAAAATACAAAGAATATACGCTTTTTCAGATTCAACTGTAACGCTAACTTGGATTCATTCTCACGCTTATAAATTCCATACTTTTATCGCTAACCGTATCACAGAAATCAATTCAAAATTGTCGGCATCTCATTGGTATCACATCAGTGGCAAGGATAACCCCGCTGATATTATTTCAAGACCTATAACTCCTAAACAGCTATCGAATCATTCCCTTTGGTTTCATGGACCGAAGTGGATTTCACTGCCTTTCAATGAATGGCCTATTAAGCCTTTTAAAATTAATTCTGATAATTTATTAGAGACAAAGATTATAACACTTCATGTAGAAACTGTTACTGAAGTACCACATTTAATTGACAGCTTGGTAGACCGATGTTCTAATTGGTTAAAATTGTTGCGTACGATTGTTTACATTATGCGTTTTACAAAATTATTATCATCTCGAGGTAATATTAACAGTATAGATTTAGATCAGGCAGAGTTATTAATTTTACGCTTCATTCAACAAAAATATTTTAAAGACGACATAAACGCGCTCACAAAAAATAGAAAGTGTAGTAATTCAATAATTAAGTTACAACCATTCATTGATTCTTATAATAACATACTTCGTGTAGGAGGTAGATTGTCACACTCACAATTAAATTTTGGTCAAAAACACCCGATTTTACTGCCCGCTAAGGATAAAATAACACAACTTTTAACTGATTATTATCATATTAATAATTTACACGCTGGACCTGCATTGCTTTTGTCATTATTAAGAAATAAATACTGCATTATTTCCGCACGCAACTTAATCAGGCAAAGAGTACACAAATGTAATATTTGTTTTAGACTTAACCCTAAAAACTCCAATCCTTTGATGGGAGATTTACCCTCATTTCGCGTCTCTGAAGTCAAGGCTTTTGTTAACACTGCTGTCGATTATGCTGGACCATTTTTTATAACTCATTTAAGACGCCGTGGTATCAAATCTCAAAAAGCATATATTTGCCTTTTCGTTTGTCTTGCAACAAAGGCTCTTCACTTAGAGTTAGTTTCCGATTTAAGTTCCGATCTTTTTCTTTCCGCATTCAACCGATTTATTAGTAGACGAGGTCCAGTATCAATGATTTATAGCGATGGTGGAACCAATTTTATAGGTGCTAAGCGTAAACTTGATGAAATTTACTCTATTTTACAGTCCACGTCACATAAAAAATATATTGAAAAACATTTAGCTGAACAACGTATTCAATTTAAACATAGTCCGCCATACGGCCCGCATTTTAACGGCCTCTGTGAGGCTAATGTTCGTTGTGTTAAAACACATTTATTTAAAGTTATTGGTAAACAAATTCTCACATTCGAAGAGATGTATACTATTCTTGTTCAAATTGAAGGACTTCTCAATAGTAGACCTCTCTGTGTTTTAGGTTCTGATCCATCAGACTTATCAGCTCTGACTCCTAACCATTTTTTGAATGTTACACCGCTAAAATTTCTTCCCGTAGAAGATGTATCTCAAATCGCTGATAATCGACTAACCCGTTATCAGTTATTAAATAAAATTACACAATCTTTCTGGCGCAGATGGAGCCAAGAATACCTCACTTCTTTACAACAAAGAGAGAAATGGAATTCTCCTGCCTCTCCTGTTAAAATAGGAACTATTGTTGTTATTAAAGATTTAAATGCTCATCCTCTATGCTGGCCTCTTGGTATCATAGAAAAACTGTACCCGGGTAAGGATAATGTAGCAAGGGTTGTACAAGTTCGAACTACTACCGGAAGTTATGTAAGGCCTGTAGCTAGAGTTTGTCCTTTACCTACACAATAATTTGATTTAGTTTTGTTGCTTGCATGTTATCTAGCTGTAGTTATAAAGAGAAGGTTAAATAATTACATACTCGTTTATATATATATACATATATATATATATTATAATTTTTTTATTATTATTATTATTTAGAGGAGAACCTCTAGGCCGGGGAAGTTGGACGCGCCAGTTTTAAGTATTTTATTCATTCATACATTGACACATCACTCGCACTCATTCACTCGTTCCTTGGTCTTTCATTCCTACCCGCTCCATTCGCTCTCGCATCCCGCTCTCTTCCCGTGCCCACGACGTCGCTGTAAGGACGTGTCTAGTGTTCCGCCGCAAAAATACAGAACTCAAGTTACAAGCAAAAAGTGTTATCCGAGCTCGGTGAATTTGTGTAAAGTAACTAGTGGTGTGTTCAACGCTCCAGAAGTTGTGTTGTGTAAGGAGGTTAAGGATTTGGCTGACATTGGACGGAGTGAATCATACAGTTGAGACAACCGGCATCCAGGTACCCAATTTCTCCTTAATTTCCCACCCAAGTAAGGATGAATTGCTGTTCGTTAGTCTCGCTAAAACTCGAGAACGGCTGAACGGATTTATCTTATCTTGGTCTTGAAATGTTTGTCATAGTCCAGGGAAGGTTTAAAAGGTGAGAAAATATGGAAAAATTTCGAGGAAGATAGTAAAAACAACAATTTCATTTTCCCATATAAACTGTTCGGCCTACTTTCCTGTCAAACATTTGACGTTCGTCGTTTCGATACGGTAGACTCGGATACACTCGAATTGAAGCACGAATTAAATTAAGGGTTTTGAATCGACAACATATATTCACATTACTCAGATTATCGCGTATTTCTTAATTTAAGGCGTATTTAATTTTTAATATTTTGATGGTTGTCAATGTTTGGGATGTAAATAGAAAAAAGTCTTTATTGTGTTATTTCACACATACATTTGGCCGAGATTGAAAACTTTTGGTAATGCCTGATATTACGCATCAAAATTTTCAGCCATTTTAGCGAAGGGAGAGTTTTAATGTCGTTAGGATAGGTGCAAAGAAGTTTAGTAGGTTCTCCGTGGGTAGGTGATACAAAGTATGCCGGGTCATCTAGTATGCAAATATTTTTCAAAGCTGCTTTGTACCTGTGCGACTTATTTGCGGCAAGGACAATCAAAAGATGTTATGGGAAAATCCAACACCTTCATCTGCCCGATTTTGTCGTCCAATAAGATTTCGCTTCGTCAAAGAGACAACTGATATTACAAACAATTATGTTAAAAATTCTATTGATAATTTGGTTGCGACTGAGGTGAATATTGACGGAAAAAAGTTTTTGGTGAATTCCCAATTTGTAATGACAATTGTAGGTGGAAAGGTTTGCAACGCAGCTTCTGCAACAACATCCACAAGTCGTTGCTATATTTGTGGGAAAACTTCCAAAGAATTCAACCATTTAAACGACAAAAGGAGAATTTCAAAGGATCTTTCTATTTTACATGCGAGAATACGATTTTTTGAAAGCATTCTACACCTTGCGTATAAATTGCCTGTGAAAAAGTACCGGCAGAGAAAATCAGAAGAGGAAAAACAAATGGAGATGAATAAGAAAATCGAAATACAGACTAGGTTTCGCAATGAAACTGGTTTATTAGTTGACATGCCGAAAGCAAACTTCGGAAACACTAATGACGGCAACACCAGCAGGAGATTTTTTGAAGATCCGAAACTATCCTTAGATATTACAGGAATAGACTAAGAGTTAATATATAGGTTAAAAGTGATTTTGGAAACGAGTTCGAGCGGATACGGGATAAATTTAGAAAAATATGCAGAAGAAACTGCTTGCTTATACGTGAAACTTTACCCGTGGCACCCAATGACGCCCACACTGCACAAAGTACTTGTGCACGGATCAGACATAATAAAAAATGTTACCCATAGGGCAACTATCTGAAGAAGCAGCAGAAGCACGCAACAAGCATTTTAAGTCTTCACACAAACAAGAAAATTCTCTAGAGAGTCCTGTAACAGAGACATTTTGAATAGGCTACTTTTAAGCTCAGATCCCTCTTTTAGTGCCTCAAGGGTAATAAAGAAAAATAAGAAGTCTTCTTTTCTTCCTGAAACAATGAATTTGCTTGTATCTACAACACCAAACCCAACAGACGCACTTCCATCAGAAAGTGAGGATGAGATAAACTGATTATTGATTGATTTAATAAATACTTATACTTAGTAAAATTATAGTAGAAGATCCGAACCTATATCGACCTTCACCGAGCTGATAATAGAATGAAACATATTTTATTATTAATTTAGTATAATAGAAAATATATTAAAAATGGGTTGTCTAAAAAAATCCTGGACAGACTATTTTTAATTATATTTTGAAAAATGATTTTTAAAAAAAAATGAATAAAATATTGCAACATCAAGATAATAAGAAAATTTTGTCCTGACTGATAGTAGAAACCGTATAGAATGTGCAGGCATTGGGTTGTCTATTATTTACCTGCGCGAACTACTGGGTTGTCAGGTATGAACAGGTATGTCGATATCAGTTACTTTCACTCGATTGGATAATAGAAAAATTTTTATATCATCATAAGCGCGCGACAAAATTTTCTTATTATCTTGATGTTGCAATATTTTATTCATTTTTCTTTTTAAATCATTTTTCAAAAAATAATTAAAAATAGTGTGTCCAGGATTTTTTTAGACAACCCATTTTTAATATATTTTCTATTATACTAAATTAATAATAAAATATGTTTCATTCTATTATCAGCTCGGTGAAGGTCGATTTAGGTTCGGATCTTAGACTATTAATAGAATCATATGTGTCATAATCATTATTATGTCATATTAGTGTAGGCATGTGACCGAATACCCTTTTTTTTTATAAATTTCTTTTATTTTTTGTAGTCTTTTTGTTTATTTATGGAAATTATAAAAAAATAAACATTATTTATTGCTGTTTATATTACGCTTGTTTTATTTCCGTCATTAGCAACCAGAAAACCTAAACAAATATTTTTGACCAGCTAAATTAACTAAGTGCCCAAACATTTACAAAATATTAATGCCGCAAAGTAATTGCTTAGATTATATTTTTATTAGAATAAGATTAATTAATATTTCTATGATTATCAAAGAATTCGAGAGTTTGATGGATTTGTTTTAGATTTTGCTAATTCTACAGGCATTAGACTTTAAACCAATGTCTGAACTTGATTATAACTTTTAATCCTTAAAAGCTATGAGTTCCAAAAGGATATATGGAAAGGTAGCAGTCTAGTAGCAACTATGGATATAAAAAAAACTCCATTCACTTGCGCAGTTCGTTCTCACTGGATAGATGACTAGCCATTCTGGTGTCAGAATGGCCCGTCACCGTAAAAAGTAGCTTATTTTTTCTTTAAATCGGGGGTAGCAGCTATTTAACGAATAGTAGCAACTAGGTAGCAACTTTCTATAATTATTTCGATGAAAAAATATGTGTAGTGACTGTCCATTCCGACGCTCACAAAAATAGTGATATCAAACTCAAAAAATAAGGTATTTTTTAGAGCACCAAAACAAAAGCAGACAGCAATCAGTTTTTTATAAACACCGAGAATAGGGATGTTGACATCATTCACAAATAATTACAAGGTATAATATTTAAACAAGGTTAAGGCAATTTATACCAGAAAATCTACGTTTCAAATTATTTGATTTTTAAGCATATCAAAATCATTTAATATTCCGTGTCCTGACTATAAAAAATTATGATGAATGTCACAAATTCGTAATGCCATACTAAATGTAGGAAAAAATATGATTTGACATTTGGTCTGTTGCCACGAGTTTGCACTGCAAGCACTCCCTAGATGCATTAACATGTGTGACGCCCGTAATTATTTCAATGCAAAAATCAAGAAATAAGAAATGAACAAATAAGATATGGCTCAAACGTCTTAGATACCAATTCAAAAACCCTATAAAACTAAAATTTTTTCCTTGACCTTCATCATATAACAAACTTTATATTTGGACCCACTGCTGGGACACCAGGCCTCTCCTTGTCATTGAAGGAGGTTTCAGGCCTCTCCTTGTCATCGAAGGAGGTTTAGGCAGTAGTCCACCGCGCTTGCCCGATACGGATTGGTGGACGGAGTATAAGGTGATCAGTATAATATTTTGCTGATCCATTAGCCGTCTTCGACGACACCCATTGGAGAATATGGGGTGATGCTATTCTACTCTGCCAGCATCACATGGCATACTTGTATAAAATCCTACCTACTGGTATAGAATAAAATGTTAATAAAAAACATTAATAATATTTCTTTTTCAGTGGTATAAGAGACAATATGCATGTGAGACAAACAGCCATGGGCGCGCTCGTGAAATAAAAATACTGTAAAATAACATTTCTTCAAACAGTTGTTGTCACCGTTTTTCGTTGCCTTTTTACAAAAAGATTTATGTAAGTTCATATAGCTACATACATTTTATAACTTTCATGGTCACTTACCACTTGCATCGGCAGCGGGGAACGGTGACAAAGTGCTTCCCATGTACGTAAAAGGTGTTGGTCCTGCCAACTGTTGGATGTTGCCTGCTAATTAAATAACAAAATTTATTATTAATAACATAGTCACGTTTTTTGAAAGCATACAGCGTTATTGTAGCTGCTAGAAATTGTTCAATCTCATCTCGTTACCTTGCTGTGCTTTATAGATTGCAATGAAGATATTTAGTACCGAGTTATAAATAAGAAAGCTAGTCATTGCAAAAGGTCTCTTTACAAAAATCTAGAGATATCTAAAATTCTAAAAGAGTTACCTAAAGCCACCTTAGGATCTGAGAGTACAGCGCTACCGATGCTGATGTCGGTTATGTTGCCAGATTTCAATTTCTTACGAGATGTCTCAGCGTCCTTCAAGATCTGATCTAGGCTGGTGGTGGCTGTAAAAATAAATAAATAAATTAATACTGTGGTTTAATAGTTATTTATTATACAAGAGTGGAAAGTTCCTTTTTAACCGCGTGCTCGATTTGGATGACCGAGCAAGCGAAGGATTCTAAAGTTGAATCACGAGCGCAGCGAGTGATTCTAAATTAGAATCCCGAGCGTCAGCGAGGGAAACAAACGAGCACAAGGTGAAAAATCTTTCCACTCGAGTGCAATACGTAACTTTTCATCCCACCTCAGCGAGGAAATGACAAAATGAAAAAGAATTTTTTCACAATTTAAAAAGTTCTAATCATAAATTTGGCACCATACAGGTTACATTAAATAGGTTTAATGACGTTTTGAATTTACAATTATATTGAGTACTCATTATATGTGATGTTCTAAATTCAAATCTACTTTGCCGCTCAAGCGAATAAAATAGAATTTTCCAGCCAGATTTCGAAGCGCAAAATTACACTTTCCGAGGTGGTGGGATGAAAACAAATTTATTTATTATGGAATAATTTTTACGCTTACAAACATGTAAATATTTTTAAACTTTTTTTTTTGAGTGTATTTTTTCTAGGTTTAAATTTATTTATTTCTATATCTATATCGTTGGTTTGTATGTGGTAGAGGTAGGCGCGAAGGGTATACTATAAAATCCCTGTATACATTATTAAAAACCTTGGTTTGCCTAGAACTTTCGTAAGCTCTGTACTAGAAAGTGTCAAGCGGCTCTCGCAGAATCGTATCAAATATGTCAAGGCAGAGAGAGTATTCAGGGTAGTAAAGGGTAGAGATGTGTCAACTCGAGTTACTAAGTCGAGTTGTGCTTACTCGAGTCCAACTCCCCATAACTCGAGTTTGTTCGAGCTAATAAACAAACAAATCAAGCGAGGAAACGAAAGAGCGAGAGCGTGATTCGTTCATTGTTTGCGCGATTTTATACTCCTATAGTGCATTGATTAATCGATTTGCTAATTTCAAAAACTTTAAACCAACAGCAGACAGAAATACTTACGAGTGGGAACGTCAAAGACGTTAGTAGGGTCCTTAAGTATGTACTTCCGTAGGTTCAGATACTGTTCCTTTTGAGCCTCCACTTGAGTGTGCACCGCTTGCAGTCTCCCAGCTAACGCTACAAGGGACTCATGCATGCGTCTGATGCCGAGAGTTAGTTCTGAGGAACAAAATTAAAAATACAATTTATTTTTGTTAAGTACACTACACTGTCATCTCAAGATTGTAGGTTTTAGGAAACTTATTTTAAAGTATCGTAATTCAATTCAATTCAATTATTTATTGCATGTCACGTTACAAAACAGTTACACAGATGGAATATGAAAAAGGTATACATGTAAGGGCATAGAATTATAAGAGGCATTAATGTATTTTAGAAAAATATCAACTACTTTAGGTGATTTTTTTAATTTGAATTTAATATTATAAATAAATCAGCTTTTACGGATTTAACTCGCGTGTAATTAGATTTTACATGTTGTTATTATTGTGCGACGTTTCGTGACACTTTTCAGCGTTCGTGGTCACGGGATGACTAAAGATGTAGGTTGTCAATTTTATGAAATAGTTAAATCTACCGTCACTTTAATTATTAATTTGGAGTGTTCCGTTTCACGCAAACGGAGCTCATGGTGTCATTAGGTCTTGCTGTGTGGTGGTTTGCTTGAGTTTTAATAATTTTAATTACTGGATCCCAAGCAGGTGGTACGGCCCAACCATCTTCTCTATTGAAATTGGGGTGTTTCTTTATTTCAACGCAGTTAAGAGGAATCATTGGAATAAAGGTTTTGTGGTGTGTAAGGGGTTGAGAATTTTATAGAGGATTTCCACCTCATCAGTCGCCACCATGAGGTTTGTTGCCATGCAGTTCTCGCCAAGCAAACCTTTTTAATTTTTTCTTCAAACTTGTGGTCACTAACATTAAATTGTGTAAATGTGATTTATACCTGAAGTATGTGGTATAAATGCCGTCTCACAATTTCATGTTTATTTTTACTTAATTTAATTTTTACCGGACCGTAGCTCCTTCATACATCCTTCTCCAAATGTATTTTTATGATACGATAAAAATATTTTTGAATATTGTCCTTTTGAAAACATTCTTCGGTTGGTCTGGTCCGCTAGTTATTTATACTATAAGGAAAACCACCAATCGATTAAGTTAAGATTAATTTTCAGAAAAGAAGCATTTCACTGCCTTTTACTGTACCTTGTTCGGTGAGTAGTTTAGGCGAGGACTGCATTTGTTTGTCAGCCACCTCCATCTGGCGTCTAAACGTGATCAGCTGTTGTTCCAGCTCAGATATCAGCTCCTTCACGTACGAAGGTGGTGCTATACCCTCCAATTCTAAAACTGAAAACAATAACTCAAATTATGAGTGTGTTGCAACCGTAGATTTATTATTACTGTCATTTATAGACGGCAATGAATTGACTAGGGTAAGACCAAAAAATACACAGACGTGTGCGTAATGCGCATGTGTGCATGAAAAATAGTACTCCAGTCTGAAAGTGGCTGTCTTTTCTACGTGACTGACTTTCTATATGATGATTGGGAGATGATTTTAGGTGAATTGAATGTGTGAGTTTGTGTCTGACTGTTATTTTATTATTTATGGTATCCTCAATGTATCCTTCAGCGACATTGTTGTACCTCCAGCCACCGTGTCATACAGGATGTTCGGAAGATGATATCACCATAGTATTTATATGACTATGTAGTTCATACCCCATGTACCACCTTGTATATTATGATAGAGATGTAACACAAATGTTTGCCATATAAGGCCATGTGAAATGCCAGCATTAGATGCCAAGCCAAAATCCCTACCAAACAAATACTTACTTTGCGTGGTGGTGTCCCTGGCGACGGTCTCGGCGGCGGCGAGCGCGGCGGCGGCGGCCGAGCGCAGGCGACGCGAGTGCGCGCGCGCTCGGCTCACCTCGCCGCTCAGCGACAGAGCTACACGCAGCGTCGCCTCCGCGTCGCGAGATACCTGCACGGTCATTATAACCAGATATTTTATTTATTTATTTATTTAACCAACTTAATACTACCATTACAGATAATTCCAAGGCGATAGTACTAACACAGAAATCATAATAACTTATCTACTAACTTAACTATTTTATACACACAACAATTCAGACAGATAACTACAACTAACTCGCGAACAAGCGTTCATATATTCATCACCCCCACACCTAACACCATCAGGACTCAAGCCCGAACCGCTTTAAGCGCAGTCGGCGTTACTGACCACTTCCCCCTGACAGCATCAAGGATTATATCCATAGCAAATTAAATAAAGTGTAACCCTTGCGAATTCACTCTTAGTACACATAAACAAGTCTATATCGTCGGTCCAATAGTAAACTTGCCAATCTGCAAATGTCAAAGTTTTCAGTAGAGCAAAATGAAAACAAAAATTGGTACTGTAAATCAGGTTTTATAGGTATCTCTTCAAGTTTGTAAATTTATGAGTCAAAATTAATATTCTTTGAGTAGATATTGATAAAAGTATAAATTTTACATTACTTACGAAATTAAAGCAGATTGGCCTGTTCACCATGGTCAGAATAGGACAAGTAAAATAATTTTAATGTGTTCAAGTAGCCAAAGTGGTAGATAGTTAAATTGACAGCGGTGGTGCATACTTTTCGACATATATTTTTTATTGTCAATTAGCCAAAGTGCCATTTAATATTAAGATTCTATTTACTTGCTTACGGTATAATTAAACATGTTTGCTGTTGTAAGAGTGGTACAGAATAGCAAGGTGAACAGCAAAAATAAATAAGTAAATATTCGCAAAAATATTTATTTTTAATACTAGGTAAGTAACATAGGAAAATTATAAAATCAAATTGTTTAATACTAGAAAAATGCACTGAAAAAAATCGACTTGCCTCAGGCGGGACAAGACGATTTTTTTCAGTGCATTTTTCTAGTATTAATATTTACGCGTATTATAAATACCGCGACAAGTGGTTTTGGCAGTCCTCTCGTGATGTTAACCTGACACTGCCTAAAGAATTCTGAAGAGACCGAAACAGGTGGAAATATGAAGGTGCAAGGTCAGGACTATACGGCGGATGCATTAACACCTCCCAGCCAAACTCTCTTAATTTTTGCTGAGTGGCTAAAGATGTGTGAGGTCTATCGTTATCATGATGAAAAACCACACCCCTTCTGTTGATTAATTCCGGCCGCTTTCTCTCAACTTCTTGCTTTAATCTCATCAGTTGTTCGCAGTAGAGTTCAGAATCGATGGTCCTGCCTGGTGGTAACAGCTCATAATGAATAATGCCCTTCCAATCCCACCACACACACAGCATCACCTTGTTGCGAGTTAACCCGGGTTTCGCCACAGTCTGTAAAGCCTGACCGGCCTTTGACCACGACCTTTTTCGCACGTTCTTTTCGTACGTGATCCACTTTTCATCACCAGTTATCAGCTTCTTCAAAAATGGTTCGGTTTCATTACGTCGTAATAAAGAATCACAAATGAGTACACGGTTCATTAGGTTTCTTTCAGTGAGCTCGTGAGGTACCCAAATGTCGAGCTTTATTGTGTACCCAGTTTTTTTCAAATGCGCCAAAACTGTTTTGTGGTCAATTCCCAGTTCTTCAGCTATGTCGTAACTACTGACATGCCGATCTTGCTCCACTTTTTCAAAAATGGCATCCATTTTATCTGTAGTAGGGCGACCAGAGCGACGTGCATCTTTGACATAAAAATTTCCGGATTGAAAACGCTTAAACCAAATTTGTGCTACTCTCACAGACACTGCACTAGGTCTATAAACATCGCAAATTTTTTTCGCGGCTTGCGTTGCATTTTTACCTTTTTTGTAGTAAAATTTTAAAATGTATCGAATTTCTTCATTAGATTCACTCATCTTGGCGGTACGAAAAACAAATGAAAATCACACATTTTCCTAATTTGAATTTGGAATTATGTTCTTTAAAATTAAAACTTTCAATGATACCAAAACCAGCCAGATACAAATAGTATAGCCAAAGAGATTTTATTACAAGTTTATACATACTATAATGCGAAAAGACTTTTTCCCCAACCTAATAAAATAAAAAAATAAAATAAAATATTTGATTTGCCACTGAATGAAACCAGCCACTGAAACAACACTGAAGTGTAACATCCCGATTAATTTATGCACTAAATTGACTATTCAATCTACCACTTTGGCGAATAGAATACTGTAAAGTTAAGTATTCTTATTAATGTGTGAATCAGAGTAAAGTATTCAATCTGCCATTTAGACTAGTTTATCACTGTGAAATTAAGTAGTCATTGTACTCTAATACCAAGGTAAAGTACTCAATCTGCCACTTAGGCCAGTAGAACATGGCGAGATTTTTGTAAGTAACCGTTTTTGATTTCTGTAAACTGAACTACAAATCACATAGATTAGTTTACTTTTGCACTAACTGTCGATTTGGTAGATAAGCATTATCGAACAGCCATTTATCTCGTCGATTAGTAAACGTACAGGTACAGGATTTTACCACATTGTAAATATAAAAGAGATAATGATGTTGGTATATTTAAGTCAAAACTGCCAAAATTGCAGATTGGCTAGTTTACTATTGGACCGACGATATGTTTGTGGATGTTATTGAGGAGCCGTGTGGCGCGAGTGAGCGGCGCCCCCTGAAGCAGCTTAGTGCGCGCGCGCGGCACCGCCAGCAATGGTGGCCGCCTCCTTCGCTCAACATACCTATCCGGCACACTCAGATTTAGGGCGCCTAATAGCTTACAATTTGTAATGTATCCTCTTAATAATTTTATTAAATAGGACGCCAGTGCGTAGTCCCTTCAAACACGAAGCTCGTTATGTACAAGATACCAGATAAAAAGTATCTGAAATACAAAATGCAAGATACTTTAAAATAAAGTATTTCAGGTACCAGATACAAATACCTTTCTGGAATAATATCTGAAATACTAGATACAAAATACGTATCTTCCAAATACTTTTTAATAATAAGATCCTTTTATAAGAAAACACATTTTATTAAATGTAATTTATTTTTTTATTGGAATTATGATTTTACGAAACAAGAATATTTAAGAAATTAAACCCACTTACTTTAATAAACTAGAAGTGGGGTTGCAAAAATTATTTTTTAAGCTAGACTAGGTTTAGTTAGAGAACTGCGCAAGTTTCATCACAATCGGTTCATCAATTTTTGTATTGTGATAAAGAGATGATCTGTAAATAATTTTTGCAACACGACTTCTCGTTTTTGAGATATGCGATGGTGGATGACATTTGTACATTTTTTTTATTTTTCCTTGTTATGGGAAAGTAAAGGGATCTAGCCTATACAGCCATGTCTTCAGTTTTTGTCGCTCATTTTTCTTCGATTATGCTTCAACTTATTGCAGCTCGATTATGCTTTTACTTGATTAGGTCTCATTATAGTACATCATTGGAAAAAGTATCTTAGTAATCATAGTATTTACAAAATACTAAGATACCTAAAGAATATATCTAAATACAAGATACAAGATGTATATTCAAAAAAGTATTTCAGATACAAGATGAAAATACGTATCTTGTATGTGTATTTCAAATACTAGTATCTTAGATAAGTCACATCTCTGATGATAACCGACTTCAAACATCGGGAGTGGTCTCCCCTTGACTTTCTCGTATACTGGAAATGACCCAAAAGTTGATAGAAACCTTATATTTTGATGTCATACATGCATGTTAAATTTGGTTGCAATAAGTTAAAGCATACTCGATTTATCGTGCTAACTCACAGACACACGCTGACATAATTCCAAAAACGGTATTTTTGGTCTAGGGGAGGTCCAAAACGTGTAAATCCGTCAAAATCTCGAGGTCGATTGTTTTTGACGATTACAAGACTTCCTCTATACTACGTATACGAGAAAGTAAAAAAGGAGGAGCTTCTCAATTCGACTGTATTTTTAGTCCAAAAATACCGTTTTTGGAATTATGCCTGCCTGTGTGTCTGTGTGTTAGCACGATAACTCGAGTATGCTTTAACTTATTGCAACCAAATTTAACATGCATGTATGACATCAAAATATAAGGTTTCTATCAACTTTTGAGTCGTCGATCACGAAAGTTAAGCAAACAAGTGCGCGGTCGGTACTCGGATGTATGACCGTAAATTTAACATGCACGTATGACATCAAAATATAAGGTTTCTATCAACTTTTGAGTCGTTTCCGGTATACGAGAAAGTCAAGGGGAGACCACTCTCGATTTTTTATTTTGTGTTTGTTACCTCATAAAACTTTTCTGGGTATACCGATTTTAAAGATTCTTTCGACTTTTGGAAGCTGGTGCTTGTCATGTGGTCCCATTTCAATTTGATCGACAACTGACGAGCAGTTTTCGAGTTATCCCTAATAATGCCTATTTAATTAACATTGATGAGATCGTAATCTTATCACTTGTGTGTCTAAAAGATCTCGATATAGTTTCCGGAAAAATTTCTATACTTAAAACACTAAACAGCAAAAATTAATTATTTTTAAATAACAAAAACCGCCTTCAAAACTAAAAATGGAGATTTTTTTTTATAAAAATCTTGTTTTTTTTGAGGTTGGTGCCAAACATTGTCACTTGTATTTGGGACCGACCTCAAAAAAACATTTAGATTTTTATTAACAAAATTTTAGTTTTGAAGGCGTTTTTTTTTAATTAAAATATTTTTTCTCATACTCAACATTTCTCTGTCTAATAAGTATATAAAAAGAAAAGTTTTGACTCATTGACTGACTAAACAACGCCCAGCCCATACCCTTGGACCTAAATGGCTTAATTTCAAGGTTTCTTTTAGGATGTAAGGCCGGATATTTTGCAAAAAAAATATTTACAACTTTGGAGCATAGTATAAGTAAACAAGTACGCTGACTGAGATCCCGCGCGAACGATAATAGCCTACTAGTCGATGATGAGGTACTCAGCCGGACAGCATATTATTATTACAGAAAAAAAAATCACGGCAAAAATTAATAAAGTAATAATTATGAAACTCACTTTGTGCAGTGGCTTGATGGATATCCTCATGACTTCTGAGCTCAACGACTTCTGTTTCTTAACAAACTCCTTAAACGAATCTATGCTGGTCGATATCTCATTTGGTAACTTCTGCTGCTTGGGAGGTTCCGCTGCAATAATTTGTTATTGAAATTGTAATTGATTTGCACCAGGGTCCTCGTATGTATAATTTGAAAATGTGGGTCATATCGGATTATCCTCTCGGATTTGGGGCACCTGTAGAAGTATCCGCTCCAAAAGCATGCTACAAGGACAATGCTAAGGTCGACTTCCGCCTTGCACACTGTTTTTAACACAACGCCTTTTTAGCGTTTTCAATGTGGGAGATAATATGGCAACGAGTGATCCCGAACTTTCAGTTGAGGGCTCAAACTGGGGTCTATATGGAACAGTACCCCAATTCACGTATTAAAACCTATACCCTTAGCGTTATCGCAGCGATTTAGTCGTTTAAACACTTTTTCGTATTCACGAACGTCAAATGAACCGATTTTGAAGTAGCTCGATCGCAATGTCGTTGAGCCATCGTCGAACCGTATTCAGCTAATAAATCGTTTTAAAATCGCACCTGAAATGTCAACTGAGAGGTATTCAGCTAAAATATTCTCGTATCACGTTCTATGTTAAATAATATCGATATTGTTTGATTTAATTTGATTAATTTATCGTAAATCACTGTATTTGAAGTATAAAGTATATTTGAACCTTTTTTTTTATTTTTCCGTTATGGGAAAGTAAAAAAGAAAAACAAAAAAGATGCCCGTAAAATTATTTGATTCTTGATCTATATATTGATCTTTTTTGTTTCGTTAACAAGTCGTTCAGATGTGCTTTAGTTCCGATCCTATTGAGTTTTCGTCCTATCGAAATGTAGCTGAGTAACATGTGAATACCAAAATTAGATAGGACTACGATCGAACGATTTCTAAACTACAACGATTTTTAGATCGAATGTATTTACGTGAATTAGGCCACTGTAGCCGCTTACCATTTGGCAAAACAAATGCATGTACGCTTAACCAGTTGCATGTATAAATCAAATTATGCCCTAGTTGAGCATATAAAAATATTTCAGTAAAATAACCAACTAATTAACTTAATAAATTTGACATTAAAGTAAAATGTAAGCTCAAAATTTAGATATAGGTAATTAGGTAAAATGCACAACGAAGGTGCTACCAACTGATGCCGCCGATTAATCTTTTACCTTATTAATATTACTTTAGTGCTGCCACCTCTAGTTCTTCCAAGTTTCTCGTAAGCGACAAACTTATAAAACTAACTATTTAAACTAATAAATCTCAAGATGCTATAATATGTATACGGTATTTACCTTTAACGTCATTTGTGTTTCCTGATCCAATGCCGCTGGTAGGAGCAACACCGCCCAATCCGAGGCTTGGAGTTGCTTGCAAACAAAAAGCAAATATTTAAATACAAGAATGAAGAACATGAAACATGGAGATCACGCCCATGGTCAGTTAAGCGATCGCATAGTTTCTTTGTATTTTATTGGCTATTGATGGCGGTCGCAGGTGACTTTAAAATAAGTCACCGACCGAGGTTTTTTGGAATCCCTAAACGATTTATAATCAGTAAGCATCTCCCGCGAGGGTCTCTATCGATTAGGGCCTCGAGTCCGGGAAAAAAATACTATAAAAAATGTAATGTTGTTAAAATGTAATTCAGGCGTAGTCCTAATTGGCATCGATTGTAGGATAACACGATGCGTGCGATGCGATACTTTCATCGCGCGATGAAAGTAATATTTCTGTACTCACGCGATGACTTGCGAGCTCAATTAGGACACTCTAAAGGAATCTTTTATGTTTAACTCATTGTGCGATGAGAACGCATCATAATTATCATGTTACGATCGTTTCCAATTAGGACGACGCCTTAGACCGAAGCTCAGACGCGTCTTGTCGTGGATGGATGTACCTTCTTGCTCAATTGGACCCTGCTATCTTGAATTTTTTAACTCAATGATTAACCTGATGCATTGAGTTAAAGCTTCAAGCCTCCTTGGGAAGGTAAAGCTATTGTTGGTTAATTACCTCCACCATACGAAGTGATCAAAGACAGTCCAAGTTTAAGAATTCTCTTAGTCGCATTTAGAATACCCATGAGTAGTTCTAGGGTTGTAATATCCTTTACAACCGCTACCACACAGGTCATTATATAGCCTATTTTCACTAACTTCTTTTTAAGAAATATTGTAAGAAAATTTGGTTTTCCATTACCTGATGTTGTAGGTTGAGTGCCGGTAACATTCGTCGTTCCTAATTTTGCACCTGAAGAACACATTGCTTTGTATTTTCATAGCGACTTACAATCACCGAGTGAATGTATAGTATAACTATTGTTAATAAATATAGGTAACTGTTTTACTAAGAAAATTACTTTTGAATGTTACTTCCAATTACAATTGTTTACAAATAAACTACATACATCTATCATATTATAAAGGCATATACTCACATCCCCTCTATTTCTAATTTAAGATGAGTGAGTATATTCTATATAACTTCATATTAACTCTACCTTTTTCTTTCTTAACTCTCTTATTCAATCTACTTTAAAACTTACCAACATGACAAGACCCTAACTATAATTTAAAAAAAGCAATAATACACAACTTACTGCATAGTACATATAAAATCGCAGGATATTTAAGGAAGTGTACTGTACGCTATTTTTATGTCACGTAGATGTGCGTTACGTGATACTATTTATGCAGTTCGGTCAGAAAAACAAAATGTATGAAAAATTACAAAAATATTTTTTCAATTTTGAATTTTTTATATCACTATAGTATTTATATGACTATATTAGCATGGGTAAGTGCCCGCTTGATACCCCATGTACCAAACAACCTGTATATTGTCTGTGTTTGTCAGTTAGAGAGCTGACTCTGCCATCAGAACCAGAAGTAGATTAAAGAACCGCCTAATAAATGAACTGGCTTATTTATTTTCACTTTTTAAATATTTTATTTAAAGGTATAAAGTTTTAAAAATGCCTCAAGAATATTGTGTAATGTAAAAAATAAAAAAAATAATAAAAAAATTTAAATTTCAATGGCAATGCGATTTTAATGTTGAGTAACCTTTGATCAGGTGGGCCAAAAATAAGGGTTTGTTATACAAAAAAAACTAAGTTCGGGCGCCAGGCTCACCTGTTAGAAATGCACGGATTCTACGGTAAAGATAATTAGTCTTTTAATCATAAGGGCAGGTTTATGTTCAATAAAAAAACTATGTACTCTTGTTGTGTTTATTATTTATGTCAAATAGAGCCTTAAGGGCGTTTACAACATGCTTTTTAATACCAATTTATAAATGAACTTAAAATAATCTTACTTGCTGATAACAATTTAGTACCTATGATTTTAAAAGTTGTTGCTACTTGTGAGAATAAAAATTTTAGAAAATAAGTGAGGATTCAGATACCTGGCTGGCCATTGTGTGATAGGTGTTAAGGGCAGATGTTGTTACCTCTGTTTTGTCATCACTCACATGGGTGGCGTGGAAATTTGTCTCCCAAAATCTCACATGCAGTCAGTCAAACAATATCGTCCCAAGACGACTAAAGATTACGTGCTGAAGCCGTAGCTACAGTGGTAATAAAAGTAAATGTGGAAATGTAGAAAGTAAACGTAGAAAATGTAAAGTGGAAAGTGTGGCATATTCCTGGAACAAAATTGGAGGTTTAACCTAAGATTCGTCACGTGGGCATCGACTCAAAAAACAAAAATTAACAAAAATATGCTTACCCAATGTTCGTGTTAATACTGTATAAATGTAGGCTTCATGCCTTTTTATTAAAAGGGGCTCAGGGCCTAAGATCCCGGCCGATTAAATTATCGTTTCCAAAAATGCATCTTCCTGTTTGAAGATAGGTCGTCAAGTGAAGTTTGACAGGTGACAGTTGTCAAAGACACTTTTTTTTTTAATTTTCCCATCGATAGGGAAGGCAAAGGGGATTAAAGCCGTACAGCCATTTTTCCGAGCCTCATGGTGAGGAGTTATGAATCATGATTCACAAAAACTCATGTGACATGCAAATCATGTTACATTTCCCCCTTCCCCACGAAAAGCATCGAGAATCGAGGCTGACGTTCGAAACCCAAAACAAACAAAAATAAAAACAAAACCAACACAACAAAAGGTCAAAAATATCTAAACAAACCACCAAAACCAAAATACCCCAAACCTAAGTTTGTAAAAGAACTTAGATAATACCCTACACCAACAAAAACAAATAACGAAACCAATAAAAACTAAATCCTGTTTATAGAGATCAGTTGGACACCCTAGTCACTGACTCAAAACAACATCCTATCTATCCGTCCTTCCATTTGTTGAGATCAGTTGGACACCCTGGTCACTGACTCTAAACATCTTCCTAACAATCCTTCTATTTTTATTGAGATCAGTTGGACACCCTCGTCACTGACTCATCGTCTCTACTCGTCTTTTTTTTTAATGGTGAGATCTGAAAACAAAATGTTTAACAGACTCCATAAGCACTATCATGGTCGGCACAACTCCACCAACTTTCCGAACATGAAGCGAAAAAGGCGTAATGTGACCAACAATACGGGTACACAAAACAAAAAACACAATCACGGCCGGCACAACACCACCAACTTTCCGTACATGACGTGGAAAAAGAATGTGAATGATCCAACAATACGGGATCACACATCAAAAAGCAACACAATCATGGCCGGCGCAACACTACCAACATTCCGTACATGATGTGGAAAGAAAAAAATGTATGTGGGTTCCAACAATCCGGGAACACGCACATAACAAAAAACAACACAATCATGGCCGGCACAACACTACCAACTTTCCGTACATGATGTGGAAAGAAATGTGTATGAATCCAACAATTCGGGACCATACAAAAAGAACCACCAGACACAAGTCTGAGGAAAAAGTGAAAATGGGAAAATCCGGTATTTGCTCAAGCAATAAATTGTCCAATCCGAGTTAACCTAATAACTAAGACTAACAAAAATATGTCTACAAAAGGACAAAAAAACACAAAAAGAATGTCTAATAAAAAGACAAAACAAATTATACAAAAATGTACAGAATAATTTGTACAAGAGATTTGTTACAACAAAAGGCAACAATAATATATACAAAAATAAAATCTTATGCTGTTAATTGAGTATGAAGTTTGGAGATTAGTTAAGAATATAGCTATGCTGAGACATTATAACTTTTATGTTAAGAAAATATGTATTGGCAATAATACTTTTATAAAATTTGGAAAAACTAGACTTTAATTTTAAATAATTATATATATATATTTTTAATGTGACTAATTTTAACTAAATAAATTTTAGCTGTTGTTATTTGCAAATTGAATTACTACCTTTCATTCATCCTCATTCATAGGCGCACCAACCTATCATTCATCTCTCTGCATAAAACTTTCATGCGCCCTATAACTCAAGTTACAAGAAAACAAATAAAAAATAAGTTTTAAACTTTAAGAATGTCTTTTATATGGTATCTACCTGTACTATTTTTATCTAAGTCTTTAAGTAAATAAACATTATTGGAAATTTTCTCTATTATTCTACATTTAACAAACTTTGGAGCAAATTTAGCTGAAAAATAATGAGCAGCATTAGACTGAACGAAATTTCGCCTCCAAACCACATCGTTAACCTCATAAGAAGTGACAAGACGACCTTTATTATAATAAGAAGCATTACGCTTATAAGCTTTAAATAAAGAAAGAACAACTTTCTTAAAAATTTCTTCAAGTGAAGAAAGAGATTTTGCAAAACCAGAACGATCTACAACATCGATCTGTGTTAAATTATCAAAAGAATTACTAAAACGGTGTAAAGAAGCATCAAAAATTAATTCTCTTCCAAACATGAGAAAATTAGGAGTAAATTCAGTAGCTAAATTAACACTACTATTCAATGCTAATTGAACATGAGGTAAGAATTTTGACCATGTTCTGTGATCATCACGAACAAAACAAGAAATACAAGTCTCAATTGACTTGTTATAACGTTCCACAGGATTATTCTGCGGGGTATAAAGTGTATTATAAAATATTTTATTAATATTATATCCCTGAAGGAATTCTACAAAATTTTTAGAAGTAAATTGTGTACCATTGTCACAAATCAAAACTTTAGGACAACCAAACTTAAGAAAAACATCTTTCTCTAAAAATTTACAAATTGATTTAGTAGTAGCATTGGCTAAAGGAAATAACCAGCAATATTTAGTAAAAACATCTACAATAGATAATATAAATTTATGACCAGAATAAGTTTTTGGTAAAATACCTATCAGATCTAATGATAACATAACCATAGGTCTATCTACTTTTTTAGGATTTATCATGGTACCTAATGGTGGAGAAGTTGAATGTTTATATGCCTTGCAAGTGTCACATTTATTAATATATTTTTGAATATCATTAAACATACCTTTCCAATAATAATGAAGTTTTATTTTATGTAAAGTTTTATGAATTCCCAAATGTCCAGAATTTATATCATCATGATTGGATCTAATTGTATCTAAAATATCTTCCTTTGGAATAACTATTTTCCATTTTAAATTTTCATTCAAACTAAATTTAGATTTACAATAACGAAACAAAGTATTATTTTCTACTCTAAAATTTTTGAATTTACAAGGTCTTTTCTGACAATCTAAAAACATTTTTCTATACCAAGGGTCTACTATTTCATGATCGACAGGTACAATTTTATCAGACAAAACAGTTATATTAGCAATATCATAACGAGAAAGAGTATCTGGTACAACATGTAGTGCACCTCTTTTGTGAATAATATCAAATGTAAATTGTGAAATTCTAGCAGCCCATCTAGCCAAACGACCAGAAGGATTATTTAATCTTAATAACCACTTCAAACTAGCATGATCAGTAACAACTGTAAACTTCATACCTTCAATATAGGGTCTAAAATGTTCAATAGAATCTAAAATTGCTAAAAGTTCTCGTTCAGTGACACTATAATTTCGTTCACATTTATTAAGGGATCTAGAATAATAAGCTATAGGGTGTTGTTCTTTATTATCATCTTCCTGGCTCAAAACGCTACCAATTCCAACAGAACTAGCATCACAATGTAAATAAAAAGGTTTACTAAAATCAGGGCATTGAAGCACTGGTGAAGTCATTAATGAATTTTTCAAAATAATAAAAGAGTTTTCTGCATCTGTATTCCATTCAAATTTAATTTTAGATTTCTTTCCTATCAATTTCGTTAGAGGAGAGGCAATATCAGCAAAATTTTTAATAAATCTTCTATAATAAGAACATAATCCTAAGAAACTACGCAATTGTTTTAAAGTTTGAGGTCTAGGGAAATTATTAATGGCATCTAATTTAATGGGATCGGTATGTAAACCGTGTTTATCAACAATATAACCTAAGTAACGTAATCTTTCTTTACAAAATTCACACTTTTTTAAATTTACAGTTAAACCAGCATCTTTAAGAGCTTTATATATTCTTTTAAGAAGGACTAAATGACTCGAAAATGTATCACTAATGCAGACTAGGTCATCTAAATAACAGAACGTATTCTTATCAAACTCAGGTCCAAACAATCTATCAACTAATCTTTGAAGTTCAGCAGGAGCATTGGACAAACCAAATGGCATACGGACAAATTCAAACAGTCCTTTACCAGGAATACAAAAGGCAGTCTTCTCTCGTGAAGAAATTTCTAATTTAATTTGCAAAAAAGCTTTAGATAAATCAATTGCAGTTATATACTTGGCACCTCGAAGGTTATCTAAAATATAAGATGTATAAGGCAATGGGTAAGAATCTTTAACAGTTACTGAATTTAATTTTCTAGAATCTAAACATAATCTAATTCCACCATCTTTTTTTGGAACAGTTAAAACAGGAGAACTCCAAGGGGATTTCGAAGGTTGTATAATTTCTTCTTTAAGCAAAATTTCTACTTCATCATAAACTTCTTTTTGTTTAGCAGGACTCAAAGGATAATAACGTTGTTTAATCGGATCGCCTATAGTATTAATTTTATGTTCAGTAAGATGAGTTAAACCTAATCCATTTTTTTCATATGAAATATCTTCAAATAATTTAATAACATTATTTAACTGTTCAGTCTCAGAAGGAGAAAGACTAGCAGCAGCAGTAATAGTATTCACTTGCATATCAAAATCGTTAACAAAAGTTACATTTTTAATCAAATCTTTAGCTAAGTCAAATTTTAACCAAAAGTCAAAACCTAGAATAATATCAAGTTCAAAAGATGGAATTATCATAAACGGTATATATTTAGTTATATTATCACAAGTTATAGGTAAATCAATGATTCCAATAATATTTTGGGACGAACCATCAGCTGTACGAGCTGTTTTATGAGAAGATCTAATCTTGAAACCCATGTCCAAAAATCTCAAGTGACTATTTGCACCCAATACACAACAATTAGCACCGCTGTCTAAAATTCCTGTAAAAATCTTATTGTTAACTGAAAATTGTAAATAAGGTCTATTATCTTGTTTTTTCACTAAAAGCACAGGAGCTACTTTATAAATTTTAAAAAATACTTTTAAATAATCTAACCATTCTCTAAATTCTTCTCTACATTCTAATTTATTAGGAACAAAATTTTTCACCGAGGTTCGATTCGCTTCAGTTTGAAGAGGAGCTCGGTGAAAGCCTATAAGTTTTTTGAATTAAGGTTCTCTGAATTTGAAATATCTTTATTGCAATTTGGACAAGTAGATGTGATAAAACCCTTACTGCCACACTTGAAACAAACTTTACCAGTTATAATTTTACAATTTTTAAAATGATGACCACTATTTTTACACTTTAAACAAGTTAAATCCTGACTAACAACATTAACTTTTCTAACAAAATTATAATTTTCTGATTTTACTGATGCAGTGTCAGAGGTTAAACTTTCGATTTCCTTGCCTAATCTAATGATTTGGTCAATGGAATCTATATTACGGCCTATGAAATGCATCGCATAAGAGCGCAACATGTTATGTTTAATTATTTTAATTAAATTTGGTTCACTAAGTGGGTCAGACAAACGACATGACATATCTTGAATTTCAATAATGAAATCAGATAAAGATTCTCTAAGTTTTTGTTTTCTAGTACGTAAAAGGAATTCAAGTTGGTAATCAAAATCAAGTTTATCAAAATGTTTAAGCAAAGCTACTTTAATTTCAAACCATGACTTAACATGAGAACGAACAACACGATACCATTTTTTAGCTAAATCTGTAAGAAAATCTGAAAAAGAAGTCACAACAAAGTGTTCATCAACATCTCTTGAAACTATATATTCTTCAACGTTTGAAATAAATTCTCTAACACAAGACTTACCGTCAAAAGTTATTTTACTTTTAGAAAAATCAGGACGCTTAAAATATCCATGTTTAGCAGAACTACGAGCAAATAAATCATTAGGCAACTGTGATCCACTAGGCAAGCAAGAATCCAGCAAAGAAGATTGTGCAACATTTTGAGTATGATCCAAGCGAGGAGGTTCTTCAGACATTGTAATTAATTGTGATTCCAAGTCACGCGGAAATACAGTAGAAATTAAGTCAGAAGTGTCAGTAGCGACAGTAATGTATTTGTGTGATGGACCAGCAGAAGCAGGCTTATCAGTGTCCATAGTGACAAAGTTTTACTAATAGTATGATATGATAACGCTATTTCAATATCAATTTAATCAAAGTAAATAGTTGTAAGCGGAAATCTATTCAAAATCTAATGTGTAAATGTATTACTATTAATTTGCAAAGCAAACAAATGCAACAACTTTTCACAAATGTACCTCTTATATCCAAAACATTATTATAAAAAATGTTATTACAAAAAACTTTCAATATAAAATAAATTTCTCAAAAATTTAACTACTAAATACAAAAATCAATATTTTATAAGTTATATTTTGTAAGTTATATTATAATAAGCAAAAGTCAAATTTATTATTGACAACAAAATGATAAGTTAAAATTAAACTTGAAAACAACCTCAAAACTTTAACTGAATAACTTGTTATAAGTTTACATAAAAAATTCAATAAAAACTCTCAAATGTTTGGCAGAATATGAAAATTCTTAAATAATAGCTTCTTCACATCAATATCTAAATGATATCTCAAAATACAGTTAATGTTTAATTATCAAAACACATGAAAAATGAAAGTCATTCTTACACAAAAATATGGGAAAAATAAATAAGTATACACAGAACATTTTTTTATTGGGAAATATACCACTATATAATGCAAATAATTGAATCTAATGTTAAAACAAACAATTGTTTTGCTTAATGAAAATTTATAGCAAAAAATTAGGTCAAATGCAACAACTTTAAAATCCACACAACAAAGTTACATAGGTAAACAATATTCAACGTCCCTGTTCTAAGGCGACAATTGTAATGTAAAAAATAAAAAAAATAATAAAAAAATTTAAATTTCAATGGCAATGCGATTTTAATGTTGAGTAACCTTTGATCAGGTGGGCCAAAAATAAGGGTTTGTTATACAAAAAAAACTAAGTTCGGGCGCCAGGCTCACCTGTTAGAAATGCACGGATTCTACGGTAAAGATAATTAGTCTTTTAATCATAAGGGCAGGTTTATGTTCAATAAAAAAACTATGTACTCTTGTTGTGTTTATTATTTATGTCAAATAGAGCCTTAAGGGCGTTTACAACATGCTTTTTAATACCAATTTATAAATGAACTTAAAATAATCTTACTTGCTGATAACAATTTAGTACCTATGATTTTAAAAGTTGTTGCTACTTGTGAGAATAAAAATTTTAGAAAATAAGTGAGGATTCAGATACCTGGCTGGCCATTGTGTGATAGGTGTTAAGGGCAGATGTTGTTACCTCTGTTTTGTCATCACTCACATGGGTGGCGTGGAAATTTGTCTCCCAAAATCTCACATGCAGTCAGTCAAACAATATCGTCCCAAGACGACTAAAGATTACGTGCTGAAGCCGTAGCTACAGTGGTAATAAAAGTAAATGTGGAAATGTAGAAAGTAAACGTAGAAAATGTAAAGTGGAAAGTGTGGCATATTCCTGGAACAAAATTGGAGGTTTAACCTAAGATTCGTCACGTGGGCATCGACTCAAAAAACAAAAATTAACAAAAATATGCTTACCCAATGTTCGTGTTAATACTGTATAAATGTAGGCTTCATGCCTTTTTATTAAAAGGGGCTCAGGGCCTAAGATCCCGGCCGATTAAATTATCGTTTCCAAAAATGCATCTTCCTGTTTGAAGATAGGTCGTCAAGTGAAGTTTGACAGGTGACAGTTGTCAAAGACACTTTTTTTTTTAATTTTCCCATCGATAGGGAAGGCAAAGGGGATTAAAGCCGTACAGCCATTTTTCCGAGCCTCATGGTGAGGAGTTATGAATCATGATTCACAAAAACTCATGTGACATGCAAATCATGTTACAATTGTTTGCAAAAAAAATTGTAAGTTTGAGGATATAAGGGGGGACTTAGCTCCACTACTTTCGAGCCAGGTTAACAGCCTCATGTACCTACTCAAATATGTCTTAGCAGCTCTCTCAATATTAGTATCATGTTATATCCAAACCAATGCATTTTCTGTAATTAGTTGCCACCATTATGTATGAATTATAACAAGGTACTAAAGTGTTAACTTTGCCAGATGCTTGAAAAAATGTTTGTTGTTACCTCTACTATTAATGCTACAGCAATTGAAGCATTCCATACGCAATGCTGCAAGATAACAAAATTGTCAGGTTTTCAGCTTGCCTCAAGTACCTACTTAAGTATGTCTACCAGCTCTTGGACTAAGTGTTAATCTACTTCTGATGCTGACTGTACCGAGACAATGTACAGTCAACAGCACGTCGGGCTATACAAAACTGTCAAATTTCTACAAACGATTTTCAACCTAAGGCTATTCAATATAAAGTGCATAATCGATTGGGAAAATTTGACAGTTTGTGGTAACCCAACGTGCTGTCGTCTGTACATCTACACAGTCATAGCTCACCCGTATTCATGAGATAAAAACACTATAATTAATTATCATATAAAATCCATTCAAAAATGCTCACCACACGAAGGAGAAATAGTTTTATATTGGTCTCTGGTGGGCCTCTTTATTGCATATCCTCGGTTACTATCACAGACTATAGGACTTAGTTCGAACTGTGGCAGAGGTCTATGTTCTATGTTTGGTGTTGGCAACATTTGAAATGTCTGTGTGACGGGTATAAAGGGACCAGTATAGGGAGTACTTTGGTAAGGATGCATTGTACTGGAAGAAAGGATGGTTAAATTATTGGCAGCGCAAGCTTTACATAGATATTTTTGAACCCTGTTATGTGAGAATAAAGTTAGTCCGGAGTGTAAACCTTATTCCGCATTAAAATGTCTTCAGCAAACTCTAAGACTGTTAAACAAGGTTGAAAATTTAATGAAGAAATTCGATAGTCTTGAGTAGATTTGGGTTGATATGCAGCCATACGCTTTTAGTCTTTTTCAGGACATGGGATTAATCATGAAATCCAACAATGTCATTAACAATTTGAATTTATTACAATTCCTGAAAATTATATTGTTTGTTACATTTATGGGCAAAGATCTCAAGATAATATAAGAATTGAAAAATGTCATTTTTTCGTTCAAAATGCATTAGACTAAAATGACATCCATGCACAAACAGAACGCCTTATACCACCATTACCTTATCACTCAGCTTTTTAACACATAAGAGTATATTTTGTGAAGAAAACTTACCAAATAAACTGTTAGCATTAGAAGCTGTGGTTGGGGCTCCAAATAGCCCTAGACCAGTGCTCTGTGTGGTTGTAGTTGTTCCAAACCCTCCCAGCCCTCCAAGTCCAGCGCTTGCGGTCGTTGCAGCAGGAGCACCAAATGAAAGTCCTGTCATTACAAAAACACAAATATTGTATCGTAATCTGCATCTAACAAGTATATGATGACATTAGTTCAGTAAATTTTCTGAATAAACAAAGAAGTACTGAAAATTTATGCTCAAATTAAATTTATAAGTAAATTAAACAAATACTTTGATAATAAATCACTTTTGGATTTTTCATCAAATTTACTGAAGTTATGATAGCCTTGCTCAATGCAGGTTCTGAAATATAGTCAACATGTATTTTGATTTTATTGCGGCCTCCTTCAAACTTATTATAGTCACACTCACACAAAGGGGTTTGAGCAGAGTCAAGTAACATTTTGTTATACATAATCACACAGATCTGAGAGTATGGGCCAAAAAATGGGCAAAATTGTCTCCAAATCTTGACAGGTTGCCAGCCTGTCGCCAACATAAAAGGGGAAACCAACCCAAAAAGTAACAATCCTTCAATAAACATACAATCATTAATAATCATTTATAAAAAATCAATTAGTCTAATCATTTATATTTCTAGATCATCTTGCTTCTTAAGGACAACTACCTTATGTAATTAATTACTTACCAGTGCCTGTTGTTGATGTGTTAGCACCAAAGTTGAGGCCACCAGTTGGTAATGTTGACCCGAACGCTGGAGCCGTAGACGTTCCAAATGCAGGTGCTGTGGTTGCTGTACCAAATGCAGGTGTAGTTGTGGCACCTAATATAAAAAAATACTTTATTAATTTTAATTAAAAAAGTTGTAAAAAGTCCGGGTAAAGAAATAAATGTTTGGTTGGATAAGTTACGGATAGTTATTTATTTATTACATTTAATTCTACTTTATACTAGGAACAGGATACTATAAAAATTGAAAATGTTGCAGCCTTATGGCTTCCATAGATGTAATTGTATGACAAGTTTGAAACAAGCTCAACCTGACGAAGCTGTCTTTTTTGAAACTGTGATATAGTACTGAAACTGTAGATTGCCAGATTGCCCTGTAAAGACCATCTGGCACTAACAGCACTGACTGCTACAATCAGTTCCTCTATGGTGACCCTTCATTGGTTCTGTAATCATCAGTCCTCAACTGTAATTTTCTTGCACCATGAAACAATACTTGGATAGAGCTCTACGTACCGAAAGCGGGTGCAGTGGTCGCTCCAAAAGTAGGAGCTGCTGAAGTAGCCCCAAATGTAGGTGCTGTTGATGTCCCGAAACCAGGAAGCGAGCCAAACGCAGGAGTTGTGGACGCGCCAAACGTTGGCGCCGTGGACGTAGCACCAAAGGCTGGCGTTGTTGTGGATCCGAAAGCTGGTGTGCCAAACGCCGGTGTAGCACCAAATGCGGGTGCAGACGTTGTAGGAGTGCTAAAGAGACCGGTAGACGGCTGCGAAGTCGCTGTTAAACCAAATCCCGGCGTTGCGGGCCTAGAAATAACACATTTCAAGGTTAGACATTCGACCGAGTTTCACTATCATTTTAACATTTTTAACTGTCAAATTTGTAGTTTTACGACATTTGGTGAACTATTAAGTTTTATTTACTTCGAACTTGATCCAAAAAGGTTGACATATTTTTTTGATTAATTAATTGTTTTAACTTTAAAAATTAATGGTGTGTTTACTTACTTTGCTGCACCAAAATTAAAGCCTCCTCCAAGTCCTGTAGATGCTGGTGCACTTGATGGCGTACCAAACGAGAAAGACATTTTGACTATTATTAAAATTAATCATAAAATCGTTTGTTTTCAAGCAAAACTTGGGTGGAATAATTAAAATTCAACAACCAAAAGTTGAATAGTCGCCCGAAGCCACACTTCGTCACAGATTAAAAAATTAAAAAAAAACTACTAGGCTCACTCACTGTTTTTAGCAAAGGGATCTAACCCATACAGTCACGTCGTCACTTATTTATTTCTATGTCATTGGGTATTTCTGTAGTTTGCTTGAAAATGTAGGTGTAACAAATACAATCAAAATGTTTACCATATTCTTCGTGAAATGAGTACTCTCATCTATTAAGGTGATCAAAACCACTTTAATATTTCTCAACACAATTTTAATAGTACCTAGTTTCTAAACTTCACCAAACACAAACTTTAGATAACAATAAAGTTTGTGTTTGGTGAAGTTTGGGACTAACATCTAATTCACGTGCAGCCAATGCATTTCACGATATTTTATAGGAATTCGTTTTCTGCTAACGCTGTGCGATTGTGGAATGCTTTGCCATTAGTAATCAGACAGGCACAGTCACTCCATGTTTTCGAGAAACTGGTAAAGGAGCACTATCTGACACTGTAACTTGTGATTTCCTATTCATAAGAAGTGTATCAAGTATATGTATTATGTAAGTATCTACTTTGTATATTATTTTTGATATTTATTATATTTAAGTATTTAGTTAATAATTAATGTTTATATATGTATCGTATGTAGATATTTAGTGTATGTCGTTATAAGTATATTAAATTAAGTAAGAGCTATATAAATAATTGTTGCATTGCCATCTTCCCTTTGTTTATTTTTTAATCCTGTCCATCCAAAGGTTGCCTGGAAGAGATCGCTCTTAGCGATAGGGCCGCCCATAGTGCATTGTAATGGAAAACTGTTCTGTATGTAATCTTTGATATTTGTGTCGATGTGCAATAAAGTTTAATTCTATTCTATTCTATTCTAATCTAAGTTTGGGACTCAGGTTTGAGACCTAAGTTTGGGACCTTTATTGACATCTAAGTTGACACTCTTGTTTGACGATTGTGTTTGACAGATATTTTAGAGATTTTCCTTTCTTGTGAAACAATATTTCGTGTGGTTATGAACCATTTGGCTTGCGGTGGTCACATTATTAATTCCTGCAGAGTAATCTACAAAACAACAGCAGTTAATATTGGTATACCGTTTAAAATGTACACGTATCCTAGACCATACGAAGTATATCAAACCCCACCGTCCATGCTAACAGACGGTCTGCATAATAATTTGGTAACAGGAAATATTCGGGCAGAATCATCTTTGACAAAAAGTGTTCATTATGCTAATTGCACTTTCATTTAATTTTTTACAAACATAAATAAATAGCTTCCATAAAATATTTTTTATTTTAGCCTAAAGTGCCATCTATTAAGCAGACTTTAAACTACTATTAGATATTTGCTAAAAGCAAAATTGAGTTGTGCTTTTGTGTTTGCATGTTGTGCTTCACAACACACTGCTGTTTAGTCATAATACTTAGTACACTAGTACTACGATAGATGTCGTTGTTAAAAAAGTGGTTTTTGTTCGGCTTATTATAGAAAATATTTTATAGGTTGTGAGGGCTGTCTTGAATAAAAAGAACACTTCTTCAGTAATATTTTGTTTTATTTTCTACTTTACAAATGCAACAACTTGAGGAGCACATAATCACCTTTTAGAGCCGGAACCAAAGAGAACACAAAAATGCATGACACAGATTATAACACTCCATGTTTATCTATGGATATTTTGATTGACCACAATGACACCCCCTCCTCAATCAAAATATCCAAAACATTAACAACATTTAACAATCAACTACTCTTCACTTAATTTTACCCGTTAACATTAACTTAACAGTTATTACTCTATCGGATACAAAAATATTACATGTTTATTTTAACATTTTATCTCTTAGAAACACAAAAATACTCTTACATAAAGGCTTAGTTAATAAATCAGCAATCTGATCAGCAGTATTAATATATTTTAATTCTATAACCCCTGATTTAATCTTATCCTTCACAAAATGAAATTTTATATCCAAATGTTTTACTCTCTTCAACTGCTGATTAGGATTGCAAATTTTAATAGTGGACTGATTATCTTCAAAAATCAAAATTTTATAATTAAACTCTGGCACACATAACTCAAACAACATGTTATTGATCCAACATGACTCAATAATACAAGAACTCAAAGCAACATATTCACTTTCAGTAGTGGACATAGCTACTGTACTTTGTTTCTTTGTAGCCCAGCTAATTAAACAACCAAACACATAACAACAATAACCACTAGTTGATTTTCTATCAACTATATCACCTCCCCAGTCGGCATCCGCATAAGCTACAACTCTATTTTGATTTGAATGCCTTGAAAAAACTAGTTTTAAGTTTAGTGTCCCTTTAATATATCTCAAGATTCTTTTTAACAAACTATATAATTCCTGACTTGCACAATTTTGATATCTAGACAACAAACTAATACTAGCACATAAATCAGGTCTTGTACACAACATAGAATACATAATACAACCTATTATTTGTCTACACCTATTCTCTATCTCGAAACTTTCAGACATATTTCTCTTTAATAAAACAAAATCAAACTTAGGGTCAATAGGTATACTTATAGGATTACAATGGTACATACCAAACCGTTTTAATACTCTCTCTAAGTAATGTTTTTGACTCAAAGTAATTATGCCTCTTTGCACATCCTGCATTATTGAAATTCCTAAATATTCGCTTAGTAACCCTAAATCTTTCATATGAAAATTACTTTTAAGACGCTCTTTGAGCCTAACAATCTCCCTTGAACATGATCCTGTAATTTGTATATCATCAACAAAAATTAAGCAATAGGTTCTCTCATCCTCTCTTACCTTATAGTACAAACACAGATCTGACTTACTTCTCAAGTATCCTTCTTCATTCATAACACTATCAAATTTTTCATACCAACATATAGGGGCATTTTTTAACCCATAGATGGCCTTTTTAAGTTTACACACATAGCCTTCTGGAACAAAATTATTACAATTTTTAGGTAAACTCATGAACACTTCACCTTTAATATCACCATGTAAGAATGCATTACAGACATCTAATTGATAAATAGGCCATCCCATATTAACACATATTGACAACAAAACTCTTATTGTGCTCATAGTCACAACTGGTGAATAAATATCTTCATAAATTTCTTGTCTAAAACCCCTTGCTACTAAACGACATTTGAACTTTGAAATATTTCCTTGGTGATCCCTTTTAATTTTAAAAACCCATTTACTGTCAATAACCTTACAATTTTGTTGTCTTTCTACTACTGACCAAGTGTCATTATCCTGCAATGCTTTCAACTCCTCATCAATTGCTTTCTGCCAACTAGATGAGTAGGGGCCAGCCATGGCTTCTTCATAAGTAGTAGGTTCCTCTAATAAACTAAAATATAAAGTCTCATAATCCTCATATCTCTTAGGTAATCTAATATCTCTTCTAGGCCGTCTCCTACTCTCTCCTTGTTCTATCTCTGACATACTATCCACCCATTCTTCCTCCTCTTCAGTTCTTTCACCTACACACTGCTCAACACTTCTTTCACCTACACACTGCTCAACACTTCTTTCTCCTACACACTGCTCAACACTACTTTCTCCTCTAGCAAACTCTCTACTCTCTTCCTCCTCTATTATTCTCTGAATCGACTCCTCCTCTACATTCATTGGTCCTTGATTCACATCCTCTTCACAATCCAAATCCAATCTTACAACACTGTCTCTCTCAATCTCCCTTTTATGTGGAGCAACTACAATCTCTCTCTCAATACTTACCTTATCCCCTTTTGTATAATAAATCCTATACCCTTTAGTTTCCTCTGAATACCCCATTAATAAACCACATCTACTTTTTTCATCCAGTTTTCTCCTCTTCTCATTTGGCACATATGCCCACACTTCACTTCCAAAACCTCCTTTCAAAAAACCAATATTAAATGACTTACCATGATATATCTCATACGGTGTCTTACCTTCAATTGGGCTAGGTCCGGTCCGGTTTAGAATATACACAGCAGTGTTAGCTGCTTCTGCCCAAAAACGCTTGCCCAACTTACCATCTGCTAACATTGTCCTGGTAGCCTCCATTATAGTTCTGAACTCCCTCTCAGCTCGACCGTTTTGCTGTGGTGTATAAGGCACAGTAACCTGGTGTTTTATTCCTAATTCTTTAAAGAAATTAGTCACTTTACTATTAAGAAACTCTGTCCCGTTATCACTTCGGAATATTTTTATAGTTGTGTAAAATTGTGTTTGAACTTCTGTGATATAATCTTTAATTTTATAATAAACCTCATCCTTATTTTTAATAAAATAAACTTTTCTATAGTTTGACCTATCATCTTTAAGTAATAATAAGTAACGGTGGCCACCTAGAGACATCTCTTCGATAGGGCCACATATATCCATATGTACTAAATCATGAACATTATTAGCCCTGGACTCACTTGCAGAAAATGTATCCCTATGGTGTTTTCCTTTAATTCAAGATGTGCAAAAAGTCACATTATCTTTTTCATTGAACTTTATATTATAACGTTGCAAGAATTTTTTAACATATCTAAAATTTTGATGTGCCAATGTACAATAGGGTGTCCCGAGAAATTTTTTTTTGGCTTTTCATAACACAAGACCCCTCAAAATTTGCGTAATTGACTGTAGATTACCGAAATAATATTTAAATTAAAATAAAACTATATCTTTAGGGCTCTACCAGGCTTCAAAGTTTTGAAAATTTGTCATTTTTATCGCTATTCCTCATTTCGCCTACTGACCTTAAATATTTAAAAAAATTGAATTTTTTGGTGTATTCTGGTTTTACTTAAGCGATATTTTGATTAGCATGCAGAAACACCATCGATTTCGTGTTTATTCAACCTGAAAATAACATCAAGTTCTAACCTGGAAAAGTCAATAATTGTATCAAAAACGTCATGTTCTACTCTAAAAATGGATTCTGTCTCATCAAATTGTTATGAAGTTTCGGTGCGTGAATATTTCCTCAAAACGTATCTGATTTTGATTATAAATGAATTCCTGAAAAACACGCTCTCTACAGAAACACTATAGACTTCAACCGCCATCTGGAATACATTGCCAATGCTGTCACTTGCTAAGATCTGCGATACTTATTTGCGGAGTATCATTATGATCTGCCACTGCTGCTTTGTTTGGTTTTAGACAAGAAACCCAAGTAGAGCCTAAATAGTTTCCGAGGGCTGAGAGTTTCTACCAAATATTTAACTCTGATTGTTGATAAAAACATGATCCACAAAGTTGTCTCTAAAGTCCGGCCAGATGCTTCAAGAAGGTACTGTTATAAAAGGCTTTTAAGTTGTTGGACGAATTATTTATTATTTAAAATTCCCTTCTAAAATTTCTTTGGGGTGTGGCGATTTATCATTAATTTAAGATAATAATATCAATTGCAATATAAGCTGGATCAATTTACTTGCGATATAGAAACGTCAAGGAATTATGGCACTGTAAAGGATATTCTTACAATTTTCTTAGAGGACTTAGGGTTGGGTTGGAAATAAAATTACGTACTCTACAGATGTGATGGAACTGCAACTAATACCAGTTTCTTTAATTGGCATAACATAATAGATAATAAAGGATTTAGTAAAGGGTATTTGGAAATACTGTTACAATCTATTGATGGATTGGTTTCCTTCATTCCAATGAGTTAAAGGGTATTTGGAAAGACTGTTACAATCTATTGGTGGATTGATATGCTTCATTCCAATGAGTTAACCTTTCGTTATTTATTATTGACCTAATATGGCTGCCCGAAGTGCAACTATACTAGAGAATATTCCAGAAATATTAGAAAAGAGTTAGCTGGTTACGAAAACAGATTCACGGTGTGCGGTGACTGGTGATTTGAATAACTTACCGAAAAGTTGGTTCTTTCCTTAAGGAAAATGCGACTTGTAAGAAGAGTCTGACGAAGTCAGATATATTTTTCAACTAATTATATAGTCTTAATCCGAGACAATAGAATCCACATCAACACAACACTGTTAATTCTGTTTACGAACGAAATTATTTTTTTGTGCACTAGTAAAAACTTATTGCTAATAAGTTTTACACTAGGGAGCTGGAATTGTGACGATTAAGTTATTAAAGTGAAAAGTAGTGTTAACCAAGGAAAGATAAACAAACCACTTATATTAATCAACACCAATAAAAATAACTTTTCTGTTAGAAATAATACTAAGATTATTGTGGCACGATTGTCAGTTTATAGTTCATCAATACAATTCCAATAAGGACCTTCAAACCATATGAAAGATAAGACATTGGAAGTTGGTGACTTTTTTTGTTACATATAATTTAGGAAAAGTATAGGGAAAGTAGATCTTAACCTTTTGGTTAACCCGCTCGGGTAGATATCTACCGCGAGACAATTAAAATCAATTGTTCTGGATATTATTAATCATCTACAGATTAATATGTGGATATCTACCGAGGTATACGAGGTATTGACCGAGCGGGGACCATGAGGTTAAACTGATGATAAAGTCGTAACAGAGCCCATACAAACTGAAGCTTCTTTTAGAGAGAAATAGGTAGCAATCATCAGCAGAAATATCGAATTTTTAATACAAAATAAATTTAAAATTTCATTAATTTGTAATTGATTAAAAGCTATATTTTATATGTTTTTATTTCCTGTGCTTAGTTTCATTAATTTCAACAATAAAACTTGATTTTGTATTATTTTAGGCACAATGGTTTAAGTCTGTAAAAACGTAAAATTTACAAAACTTCAAAGTGTGGTAGAACCCTAAAGATGACACATAATTCATTTTTTATTTCTTTCTGCATAAAGTGTGCGAAATTACGCAAATTTTGATGCCTCTTGCGATAGCGTAGCTTGAGAAAAGTATTTTCTCATACATTGACGGGACACCCTAATGTACAATGCCACCAAAAAATATCAGTTGAAGCTTGATTTATATAACAGCTGTCATTAGATTTACAATTGCAATTTTGTTGATTATATTTGAATAACATTTTATATAAGTTATTACTTCTAATTGCCATTACTTGAACAACATCATCTTTAACAAAAACAGCTGTTTCTGAACTAGAAATTAACTTAAAATATTTGTCTAAAGTAGTACCTTGTGAAAACAAATTAATTTTTAAATTTGGTACAAACAATACATTATACAGAGTGACTTTATGAAAATATTTACCATTATAAGCAGATAAGCAAATGTTACCAACCCCAACAGCTTGCATTGTCGATCCATCTCCCATCTTTATGTTTTTCCTAATAGGTAGCTCGCTATACACGCAGAATAAGTCTCTTTGTTTACACATATGTTGAGAAGCACCACTATCAAGGTACCAGTCAATATTTATTTCGGATTCTATTTCACTTGCTATCAAAGCTACACCATCATTACCACTATATTGCCTAGACACAGAACTATCACCTTGTTTTGACACTGTGCTATCACCTCGACCCATACCTCGCATTATACCACCTCGTTGCTGTGGACGCCACCTTGGTACCGCTCCCCGCTTGCAGTCTTTTATCAAATGCCCCTTTCCTTTACATCCAAAACAAACCACCTCTTTGCACTGATACTTGTAGTGCCCGGGCTTGCCACAATTGAAACATTTTACTCGAGTTGTTGTTACCAGCGCTACTTCCTCCTGACCTTCCTTTTTATACCTCTCCTCTTCTATGAGCAATCTTGCCAACAAATTATCCATTGTCTGGTCATCTCTAGGCACACTCTCCCAAGCAGACTTAAAATATTTAAATTGTTCCGGTAGAGACATTATAACTTTAGTGATAATTAAGTTTGTTGGCATAGATTCACCCATTTCTTTAATTTTTCCGACAACGTTGTTCAGTTTAGTGTGGAATGACGTGACTGAATCTGAGTTATCAAATTTGAGGTTATAAAATTGTTCATACAATAAATGCAAACTTAATTCAGACTTCCTTTCGTAAACAGTTTCAAGCTTTTTCCACATTTCTCTTGCCGATTCGCACTGCATTACATGTTTTATGGCCATATCTTCCATTTTAGTCACGAGCACCTCCTGTGCTTTGGCGTCATTCAGTAACCATTTTGGCAACTCATTCTTGTCTTCTGGCCGTACACTACTTCCCGTAATGATATTGTACAGCCCCTTAGACATTAGGATAACTTTAATTTGAAATTTCCACACGGCCCAATTATTCTCATTGAGTTTTTGAAAAGACTCCATTTTAACTCACCACGCCGACACAGCCCTCTCTCTATGCACCAAAGTATATCCTCTCTGATCAGGCTTGTGACCTGGGCCCATAACCTTTTATAGGTTGTGAGGGCTGTCTTGAATAAAAAGAACACTTCTTCAGTAATATTTTGTTTTATTTTCTACTTTACAAATGCAACAACTTGAGGAGCACATAATCACCTTTTAGAGCCGGAACCAAAGAGAACACAAAAATGCATGACACAGATTATAACACTCCATGTTTATCTATGGATATTTTGATTGACCACAATGACAAAATACTATAGCTATAGAGAGATAAATATTTATTACAAAACGTTAAAACATAAAAGAAAAACCGGTAACTTTTATTGACAGATGAAAGTGATAATCACCGTGTGAATGTTTATATTTTCGACGAAGTAAAACAAAGAGTGTCGGTGGCTTAGACAATGGAATCCTTTGTCTAAGGTCGGTGGCGTACCAAAGTGTTTTCAAATTTTGAATTCATATACAGCGTGTAATGGGCAAGTGTAGTCAAAATGAAAAAATCAAAAGGGTATCCGGCCTAGACTCTATACGCAAAATATAAGATTTAAATAATAACTTTAATTTCATATGTTATATTAATTAAATTAATTAATAGATTACGTCACATTTGAGTCGCAACACTAGAGGGGTCACGAGTTCACGACCTCACGAGTTATGAACTCGCCCACGAAGTATGGGTATTATGACGACTCCTACCTGCTCATGGGTGCCTGGTACTCGTAGGCTTGAACACGGCCGCTTCCCCGGCGTCTCAAAGGCAATGCTCGCGCGCAGGCGGCATCACAAAAGGCGCGCCGGTCGGGGCGGGTGGCGGTGACGATCAAAGGAGTTCGGTCAAAGCTTTGCGTCTTATCCCTTTAGAATAAAGTTGAAAATAGCACAGATACTCCCACTTTGCAATACACGTGCCTCATTTTTCCAGTACGCACAGTACATAACACGGTAGGCAGAAACCGGACATAAGTAGTTTACATACATCCACTGAACACGTTATTGAAACAGTTCTAATAAAGCATTTCACTTTTAAATAAAATCATTTCGTTTGTTTGAGTTAGTTTAAAACACACACATAATATTACGAACATCGAAGACAGCATTCAGTAGCTTATACGAGGTCTCGTTTCAACAAAAGGGACATGTAGGTAAATTCACAAAAAAATTATCGTCACTTCACAAAAATGGCTCAAAATGCCGACCCTGCATCTCGATGCATAAGTTCGCCCGACGTCCAACGGACAAAGAGACATTCCTCAACATTTGGGGAGTGACGGTGCGGAAGGCAGCAATAATTCTTTCTTCCATTTCTTCTCGGGTCTCACACTCATCGGCGTACACTGTGTTTTTAATGTAGCCCCACAAGAAGAAGTCCAGTGGAGTAAGATCTGGTGAACGTGGCGGCCATGCGACTGGGCCACCACGTCCAACCCATTGTTGAAAGCGTGTGTTAAGATACTCCCGCACATTCCGCGCGTAGTGTGCGGGAGCCCCGTCGTGCTGGAAGGTGATATTATGGTATACCGATAACGGCAAGTTTTCCAGAGCATCTTCCACATTGTGTGTAAGATGCTCTAAATAATTTTCGCCATTAAGGTGCATCGGCAAAAATACTGGACCAACGAGAACCTCCCCAATAATTCCAGCCCAAACATTAACGCGCCACTGATGTTGATAATTAGATTGGGATGATACGTGTGGGTTAACATGTGACCACACATGTTCATTGTGAATATTGTTTATTCCTGACCTCGTAAATGATGCTTCATCAGTCCAAAGCACCGTTGATGCAAAATCGGGTGATGCGGCAATCTGATCTCGGTACCAATGACAAAACGTCATACGGGGCATGAAGTCATCAGAAGTAAGCTCCTGTGTACGTCGAAAGTGATAGGGATGCTGGCCATCATCATGGAGAACACGCCACACTTTCATGTGGTTCGCAGCACCAAGAACTGCTGCAGCTCGGCGAGTGCTGGTCCTCCGATTATTACTGAAGTGGTCCAACACCGCTTCTTCGAAGTCGGGGTCCAGCGTCGTGCTCACATGGTCTCGCGAAATGCCTCGGAATGAACCGGTTCCATGTAACCGAATCACCATCCTTCTGAAGCATTCCAAAGATGGAAGCCTTCTTCGTTCGGGCTCTGGTACACCATCAATAAATCTTTCGCGATACAAAACGCGAGCTCCACGAAGGCTGCCATTGGCTGCCCCCACGCATAGGATCATTTCGAAATATTCACTGTTACTTAAAAACGACATCTTTTACTGAACGCAATAGTAACTTCACACCGCAACGGATAGTAAGCGACTGACGACGTTCATCAAAGTAGTTACGTAGGTTATTGCAATAAGCCCCGCCCACTTTTATTTATTTATTTGCCTATTTTATTTTGAAGTTTTTAGGGTTCCTGCATAAAAAAACACTTACTTATTCGTTTGTTTACTAATGTCTCTACTTTCCTAGTACTTCTCAGATATTTAATGCTAAATTACTAGTTCTCTTACTCTAGAAATATTATAAAGTTTAGGGCCAATTTCACAAGTGCTGTATTAGATAAAAGACAGACACAACCAACGGATAATACACTTACATGCAATGAAATCGACCCACCTCGTAGGTTTGGATTTGGAATATCGGTAGTAAAATTGGACAAAAAAACTGTACAATATTTTCAAAGTAGGTATTTAATTATCTTTAGTTAAACATACTTTAATTAAACATCGATGAAAGAAGTGTTGCTGACAATAGATTAATTTCTTCAGAAATCCCTGTATCTCATTTTTACGATATACCTACGTACGCAATCTCTGTGACTGTGCAGTGTTAAAACTTAATGAAATCATTGCTTTTTAAAAACAGACTAGTCCTACAGATTTATTGACCCTTTAAATTGAGTGGATGTTCCCACTACGTAAGCGCGAGCGAGTCAGCGAGTCTCGTACAAAGTAGCGTCAGCGTATTTTTGGATTCGTTTACTCAAAATGTCCGAATAATATGTTTTCTAATAGGAATCTTCTTGAAAATATTACTGTTTAGTGTACTTATGCGTGAAACGCTATTCATTGAGTTCATTGATTGTTTTTGCACTGTACAAATACACGGGAAGGCATTTTTTAAGCTATTAGTAATATTTCATTCACATAGCACGGAACATGCACGTACAAACGATTCACCGTTCTATTGGAGACTGAGACGTAGTAGGGCCATTGGTCTCAGTTTTGTAGGCACACGCGCGTTACTGAGGTAACGTATCTTCCCTTTGTTGCTTTAATCTAAGGCCGTCTACCTGTTTTTTGGTTTTCTGATTGTAAAATCAATCAACCAAAATCTGTCAAAGTTAAAACTGGTCTAATGTAAGCTTGGGTTATTTTTTATCAAATGGTGTTACAAGTTATTACTTATCAATTTTATTTCTTGATTCAGATTTTCATTTATAAATCGAGCTATAAACCAAAGCGTACAGGTGGGTCGCTTTCATTGCACGTAAGTGAAGTTACATGCAAAAGTAACCGATGGTACCAGATATTATTGCTGTTTAAGAAACAAGACGGAAAATTAGGTACTTCCCATTTTTGTCTTTTCTCGAAATAATGCTTCTTTGTCACGTAATTTTGAACATTAAAAGTTACAATAAACGGGCCTAAACAAATATCGGCTCACAAGAAAGAGAGCGCGTACCCGTACACTACTACACTCTCTTTTACATAAGTTTTATGCCGATGACGACCGAGCATAATTCAGCCAATAAAGGATTAGGTGTATTCGAGCCATAACACCTTCTCATTGAGTCTAGTACTTATGCGCCCGTACGCGCTATATCTGCTTTAAGTTAAATAAAATATTTAACATAAGTACCCCAATGCTGTCAAAATCCGTAATTAAGTTTAATTATTGTAATCACAGCCGTGAAGTTAAAAAATGTGGAATTTATTATCGCTGATATTTTACGACAGCGTTCGCCTACGATTATACGATTACTATCTTGTTAATCAATAAATACCACGCGATAATTATTTTTTTTTTTTACAAATCAAAACGCTGTTTTAATGCCACTTTAAATAAACAACAAGTGTAATAAATAAAATAGCAATTGTAAATTAAAACTACCCTATTGGTATTATACCTATTCTAAAAGGAGACAGACAATTTGAAAATAGTTATTACAATTAACTTGTACAGAACCCTTTGAGATAAAAGATCATCGGATGAAGGGCAGAAAATAATCACCTAGTAAAATGGTGTTTTAGCGATCCCTGCTTCCTAGCTAAAACCACCACGTTTGCTTTCTAATGTTTCTGTTATCCTAGTAACTCTGATCGAAATAAATTTATTTTTGTATTTATTTGAATGTATTATTAGGTTTTAGATTGGTTTTAGAGTAGAAATAAAATAAAAATACTAACGTGTTAGTAGTTAATCCCACTTAAAGCAAGAAATTGTTAAACAAAATTATTCCTATTTATTTGTACTGAACACTTTCAATTTTATTTGCGAAAAAAGAGGAAGTCATTGGAGAAGAGAGAGATGTACAATTACTTTGTATTTTATGATTTACCTAAAGCCACTTCCTTGCTTATTGTTCCTATGTATTTTATTATTTACCTAAAGCCACGCCCTTTCTTGGGTTCCCTGACTTAAATTTTAAATGAAAAAAAAACCACTCGCGTTTCCTTTCTAACTTTTCTATTGTCCTAGTATATCTCACTAAAATAGCTTCATTCTGTTTGGAATTTCTATGCCCAAGCTACCTATTTTTCACTCGAGACGCCAACTAAAATGAAAACCAGCGAGCCAATTGCTTATCTGATGAGTTACAAGGCAAGTTTTACAATGATATTTTAAATCATGTAGGAAGACCTGGGCACAATGCTCGACGATCTCTGTAAAGTCTCCAAACAAGTGGGTCTTAAAATGAACATGGATAAGACGAAAATCATGTCTAATATCCACGTCACACCCACTCTTGTAAAGGTAGGAAGCTCTACACTGGAAGTTGTCGACCATTATGTTTACCTGGGACAAACAGTCCAACTGGGTAAGTCCAACTTCCAGAAATTGACGAATCCAACTCGGCTGGGCAGTGTTCGGGAAATTACGTGGCGTATTCTCGGCCCATCTACCACAGTGTCTCAAGACGAAAGTCTTTAATTCTTATGTGTTGCCAATGATGATGATGATGACCTATGAAACCGAAACGTGGCCGCTTACAATGGGCCTCATAAGAAGGCTCAAGGTCACCCAAAGGGCAATGAAGAGGGCTATGCTCGGAGTTTCTCTGCGTGATCACATTAGAAATGATAAGATCCGCAGGAGAACCAAGGTCACCGATATAGCCCAAAGAATTGCGAACCATAAGTGGCAGTGGGCAGGGCACATTGCGAGGAGGACTGACGGCCGCTGGGGCGGAATGGTCCTCGAGTGGCGACCACTTACCGGGAAACGCAGCGTTGGTAGGCCCCCCACAAGGTGGACTGACGATCTGATAAAGGTCGCTGGATGCGGACAGCGCAGGACCGAGCGGTTTGGAGATCCTTGTGGGAGGCCTATGTCCAACAGTGGACGTCTCTCTCGGGTGAAATGATTTTAAATAAAGTAGCGGTGGAACTGTAAATAGCTAGGTGGTTACCACTTTTAGCTGTCAGAACAAGTTACTGTGATAAAATTCATTGCAAAAAAGCGTTGTATCATCTTCCGCCCGGTATCTGTGAAAGTAAGTACCTACATACTTTAACTTTGATTCGTGACGTGAAGTGACTTTTAAGACTTGTAAACCAGAGGTTTTCCCAGACAAATATTATTTTTTCGTTATTGCTATTAAAGTAAATAATTATGTTTTGTTAAAACAATTTATTTCATGTCCCGTGATGATATCAGGATCTGTACAGTTTGGGTGTATGATGTGATGGAGTTTTAAACGACATAAGGTTGTGTAAGTATTTTGTACCTAAAGTTAAGATTTTTTAACAAACCATTAAAAATAAATAATAGTTGTGAGCTTTAGCAAAAAAAAATATTGTGAACGGAACCCTGTGTTTAAAATGTAGAGATATCATGCGCGCCGGCCGTTAAAGAGGTTTAAGCTTATTGCATTGAACAAGGAAGGAAAGTAGCCTAGTAGAAGAATGGATCTACAAGAGACAGAAATGAGTTCCACAGGGGTCGTTGCCGTCTTATCAGCTGATGCCAGTAATGTAACTCCTTTACCTTTCATATCGATAAAATCTTTTAGTTTCGATGTCTTATTACTCGTTTTCTATTTAACTTAAATATCTTATATTTTGCGTATGGAGTCTAGGCCGGATACCCTTTTGATTTTTTCATTTTGACTACACCCCCCCGTTACACGCTGTATACCTACGTTTAATCGACGCTTTTACGGTGAAGGAAAACATCGTGATGTAACCTGCACACACCTACCTATTAAAAAATTCTCAGGTTATGTGTGAAGTTGACCAACTCGCAATTGGCCAGCGTGGTTGACGAAGTCCTAATCGCCCTAATGTCTGGTAGGCGCGACCGAAAATAAAGTTGAAACGGAAAAAGTCGAAAATTTTCAGTTAGAATAAAATTCGGTCAAAAAAAAATTCGATCAAATGATACCTACTAGAAAAAATGCACTGAAAAAAATCGACTTGCCTCAGGCGGGAAATGAACTCACATCTTCCGCAATCCGGGCGGCTGCATTGACCATTACGCGTAATGGTCAACGCAGCCGCCCGGATTGCGGTGCGGTGCATTTTTTCTAGTATAAAAATGCGTTTGTAAACGCAACAATAAAATTATTCTATAAATGATACCATTGATACCTATATGATTACCCGTTTATCTTCTATGACACTGTGCGGAGCAGTTGAAGCGGACATCAACAATTTGGCGAAGCAAATATTGTCCAATGAAATAGGTGTCATAGGTGTTGATGCACAAACATCCTTGTTGACAATCAACATGTGGGATTGCTGAAAGCAATTCAGTTGGTGGGAGCGAAAAAAGAAGGATTGCAATTCACAACTTAGTTTTTGTACACTCGACCAAATTGAATCATGACCCACCTTAAGATCATTTTCCTACAGTCACTCTAAACAAAGTAGGATGAAATTCGCTTGAACGTACCTTTCTAAGTAACGAACCTGTTATCAATTTGCTAGACACTGACAGTGTCTAATAAATATGGCTTTTTAAAATTTGTATAATCTAAGAGGTTCAGACTACTACTTGACATCTGACACATAACGTCATTTTATTTTTAAAAATATAATACTTATTCTATTTTCTCAGTAGTGAAAAGAGTTTAGATTATGAATGACATCTTATTTAAAATTCCAATTGAGACTTTAGTGCAGTGATAAGAAAGATTAAAATTGCATACATCTCTGACCCGTAATGACGCATTTTTATTCATATTTAAAACGTACTAAGTGCAACACGCATGATAGCGAAGAAAACCTAACTAAATTTATGATTCTAAAGGAATGATCGGCCAAGTGGGTCATGATTCAGTTGGTTCGACTGTACATAAAAGTCTAGCAAATGACTCCATTCCGCCTGATGGCAAGCAGAAGTGAAGTCCTGATACAAAGATCGCTGGTGCGAGAGATAAACCGCCGCGCCAGCCACCCCGCTTTGCCGACCTGCAAGGTGCTTCTTCACGACTTTTGAATTTGAATGACCCAGGATTGAAAGAAAGGAACAGCCGTGCGATTCTGTAAAGATCTCACTTCTCACATCTCATTTCGAATTTAGCTGTCAAAGGATAATGCCCAAACCTGCCCACAATGCGCAATATCCAAATACACTTCAAAAATAATCTAACGATCTTAAGGTTTCTTGTTTAAGTAAGTAGGTATACACAGTTAATTTTTCAAGTGGACCTTCCTATAAGACAAATCCTAAGCTATGAAATACGATGAAGTAGTTATGCTTGAGGTTGTGTTAATAAAACCCAGTAGTTTGTGGTAACATGTTGTATTGTCAGAAGTTACAACACAAGAGAGCGATTATAATTAAATACAGTAAATATATATTACTAAACTAATTATATTTCATCACCGACATACGTCATGTTGCAGAGCGTAACGTTCAGTTACGGTGCAAGTATAAATACGGGTATACTACACCTCCCCCGAAAGTCAACCTTTACCCCCGGAGAAGAGAAAAAAAAAGAGAAAAAAAAAGTGTGACGTACATCGTTGATGAACCTTTATGTTACGTACAATAAATTAAATACACATGATAACTACTTATTACAGGACTAAAGTACATACAATTTTTCTCATTTAAACTTACAAAAACAATGGTATAAATCAACTACAAAATAACTTAGTATTGTTCTTATGGGTAATATATTCTTTATTATTTTTAATAATTTTTACATTTGGTCACATATCCTCTATAACTAAATAAGGACCAATCCAAATTGGATCTAATTTATTACCTACTTGATTTTTAATTAGTAAATAGTCACCGGGTTTGTATGTTAGTGTATTAACTTTCTTATCGTATGTTAGTTTTCTGTTAGTCTTACTTAATAACAAATTATTCTTAGCATCTACCTGTGCTTTTTGCAATCTATATTTAAATTCCTTAGGGTAACTATCGTAATTATAGAGAGGGTCGACAGAAGTACTTAAATTGGTTGGTAAATTACATAACTTTCCAAAAACTAACTCATGAGGAGTGTATTGTGTCTCTGTATGAACTGTGGTGTTAAAAGAAAAACACCAATAACTTAACCAAGTACTCCAATCAGTTTTGTTATTATTACACATTATTCTCAGATAAGCACCTAAGTGTTTATGTGTATTTTCTAGTGCTCCCAATGTTTCGTGATGGTAAGCAGTAGAATTGAATTTTTTGACGTGCAATAAACTGCACATTTCGGTAAACACATTACTCATAAATTCTGTTCCCTGATCAGTTATGATCTCCTTTGGGACACCATAGCGCAATATAAAATTATTTACAAATAACCTACTAACCGATTCGGAGTCTTTCTTTTCTAAGGGATACGCTTCTACGAATTTAGTTAAATTACACTGAATAGTTAATATATAAGTAAAATTAAAATTATCTTTATCTAAGGGACCTACTAAATCTAAACTAATACGCTCGAACGACGTGTTCGGAGTCGTAGTAATCACCATCGGTTCCTTGGTATTTTTGTTTGTGTGTTTCTGGATTTGACAGTCCTTACATTTTGTAACATAATCATGGACGTCACGGCTCATATTTGGCCAAAAATAATATTGTTTTATATTATTCAACATCCTATTAACTCCAGCATGGCCACTGGTTGGTAATAAATGGAAATCGTTTAGGATAACCTTAATTTCATCTGCATCATTTATCTTTCTAACATTTCTTGTAACAAGGATACGAGGATAATCGCATTTGCGTTCTAAAAATTTCTTTAAAAATACTTTATTGTCATTATCTTTGACAATAACTACCTCGTCGATACTTAATTTTTTGCAAAATTCTTCTAATTCCCTCGCTAACACGCCTACGGTAGATAACGATCGGGATATTAGGTAAATGCAAAACTTTGAAGGCACATATGCAAAGTTACCTTTACTGCTTATTAAATCATCTTTCTCCGTATTGTATACATTTCTATTCAATATTAATTCTGTACAATGTCGTGGTTTTTTGAGAATTTCCACAGTTTTCGGTTGATCAGGCCTAGAACTAGCGGAATTATCAGTTGTAAAGTCAGTATGATTGTAGTCGCTATTTAATAATTGTTTACGTTTTTGTCCTCTCGTCGTGACTGATACAACGTGTTCTCTCATATTTTTTAAATCATTACTGTTAAGCGGTAGCCGGCTCAATGCGTCTGCAGCTGCATTTTGCCGTCCCGGAATATATTCGATGTCAAAATCGTATTCTTCTAAATATAATCTAAATTTAGTCAATCGACTCGATGGATCAGTCATTCCGAAAAGATAAATTAATGGCTTATGGTCTGTTATGATTTTAAACTTTTTGCCATAAAGATAAGGTCTAAAATGCTTAGTAGCCCATACAATCGCTAACAGCTCTAATTCTATCACTGGATATCGCGTTTCTGCTGGTTTCAAATTCCGACTGGCGTACGCGACAACCTTGCCATTGCTATTAGACAGTACGGCGCCTAATCCTATCTTTGATGCGTCAGTATTTAATATAAAGGTATTGTTTTCTGAAAAATCCGGGTAATCTAAGACTTGAGGGCTCAAAAGGGCTTCTTTTAATTTTAGAAATGCAGTTTCGCATTCAGAAGTCCAATTAAATTCGACATTTTTCTTTGACAAATAATTCAAAGGATAAGCTATATCTGCAAATTTATGAATAAAACGTCTGTAATAATTTGCAAATGCAACGAATCTCTTCACGTCTTCTGTACTTTTCGGTCTCGGGTAATTAGTCAAAGCTACAACTTTCTCAGGGTCTGGTTCAACACCATGTGAAGTTATTTTGTGACCTAAGTACATGATTTCGGTTCGCAAAAATTCACATTTTAATGGGTTTAGTTTCAGATTACTACTTCTAAACCGTTCTAAAACACTAACTAAGTTCTTATTATGGTCAAAAATAGAGTTTCCTATTACTATGCAGTCGTCCAAATAAATGAAACATTGCTTGTAATTAAGACCTGACATGGCGATAGTCATGAGCCTTGAAAAAACACTAGGACTTGTCTTAAGTCCCATAGGACAACGCTTCATTTGGTACATTTTATCAGTAGTAAAAGCAGTAAATTTACGAGACTGGTTATCTAATGAAATTTGATACATTTTATCAAGATTAAAAGCAGTGTATTTTCTTGAGCTTTCATCTAAAGAAAGTTGGTAATAACTTTGGGAAAGGTCAAGTTTTGAAAAATAAACACTACCTGACAGAGAATCTAAAATTTCTACTATATTAGGTAATGGAAACTTGTCATCAATTATCTTATTATTTAGCTGTCTGTAATCGACAACTAATCGCCATTTTTTCTCTCCGTTCTTGTCCGATTTTTTAGGAACAAGTAAAACAGGGCTAGACCACTCTGAAGTAGTCTCCTCTATAATATCGTTATCGAGCATTTCCTGAATCTGTTTTTGAACCTCCTTTTGCAAAGCATGTGGGATTCTGTAAGGCTTAACGTATACTGGACTTGCATTATCTTTCAGCTTAATTGAATGCTGTAACAAGTTTGTAGTACTAAGCTTGTCTCCTGGCAAGTGAAAAACGTCAGCGTATTTAGCACAAATTTTCTCAATACTTAACTGTTCATCTTTATTTAAGTATGAACTTAAGTTAAGCAAATTAAATAAAGTTTTTACCCTATCAACACTTATTCTATTTTTGTCAAAACTACATTCATCGAAATAATTCAAACTATGGTATTCTAAACTAGACAAATCTATCTCAATCTCAGTATTATTAGTATTTAAAATACGAATAGGTATTCGACCATAGACTGGTTTGGAAATCAAACCTGCAACAAATACACCTTTTTGTATTTCTTGCGCTAACGTTACACAGTCTTCGCGTTGACTGGTAGGTATATATTTTATAATTTCGCACCGTGGCGGAATAGTATGTATAAAACTACTGTAATTATTATTTATTGGTATCTCGATACTACAAGTATTATTACATAATGTCAAGCTGTTATTTCTATAATTAATAATAGCTTGGTGTCGCTGGAAAAAATTTTGACCTAAAATTCCATCAGCGTAACATGTTAAGTTCCTAAATATATAAAACTTTTGTTCGCAAACTAATCCATTAAAATCTAAATCTAAATAAATATATCCTTCCGACACTAAATTTCCACTAATTCCCTTAATAGTAATTTGTTCTATATTTATACTTCGCAATATGTCGGGATAATTTTTAAGCCATTCGTATTTTAAAACGCATAAACTAGCTCCACTATCTACTAATAGATCAATGAAATTATTACCTATCTTACAATTAACTATGCTCGTATTATTGTAACTAAAAATACCGTAATTTAATTTATGCACGAAAAAACTGACTCGAGTTTGAGTTATTATTGTTATGACCTACATTGTCATCATATTGCACTTGGTGAATTCGCGGTGCCGGCGGGGCTGGCCGCGAGCCTTGTGCTGATCGCGCAAAATACTGCGAAGTGCATTTACCTCTATGACCTGTATTATTCCTAGCTTGTTGCGACATATTACTTCTATTATTATAATTATTATTTCTAGAAAAGAAAGTATTTCCCTGGCCGCGATTAAAATACTGTCCTCTTCCAGAGGAAAACTTACCTCTACTATTGTTAATATAAGAAGCACGATACGGACGGCGCTGTTGTGAGTAATGAGCGACCTGATCGTGTCCGGAAGACAAGACTTGTTCATCAATGGCTGTCCTTATAGCCTCTGATAAAGATGAAAATTGCCTCGAAGCAATTATGGTACTAAGCCTTGTGTCCGACAAACCATCAGCAAATCGCTTTATGGCCGTTTTCTCGTTCAACGACCTTAAGAATTCAAACTTGCTATCATCATCATCAGCCTGTGTGATAGTCAAATTTACAAAAAGATCCTCGATCTCGGAGCCAAACGACTCTATGGACCTGCGTCCCTGTCTCGTTCGGAACAACTTGGCCTGAAGGGCTTCTGTCGACTTCTTAGGAAGTAAAAATTTGCGCATATCTATAACTAAATCTGAAATATTTGCGTATGTGGACTTTAATCTTAATTTTGCGCTAGATGACAGCCTGGTTTTTAAAACAAAATCTATGAGTAATTTTTGTGAGTTCTCATTAATAATCGAACTGTACATTTTAATGCCGTCTATTAATTGTTTTGTGATATCCTCTTGTCCCGTCATATTAGGTAACAAGGCGATGGCCGTTTTAATATCGAAACTTGAGTTCGCCATTTTACTAGTGGATGGACCCCAAGTTGATTCAAAAACTTTATCTTTAGTACTATCGCTACTACACGGTTCACTAATCACTAACTGCTTAATTTTACTGTATACTAATTTAATATCGCTAAGAAAGGAATTAATTAAGTCTACTTCAGAAGAATCTAATAAATTCAATTTATTATTCAATTGAGACACAATATACTCGACGTCACTGTATAGATTTTTGGCTTCCTCTAACTTTTTGGAACCTATTTCCTTCTGTCGTCTCTCTGGACCTAACTTTACTAAACTTTCGCGTATATAATTTAATTTTTCCAACAAATCTTTTAATTCTAAAGACATACTTTAATTTAAGATACTCTTAAAAATCAAAATAATAAAAACATAATTAGCTAGCTTAGTCATTTAACAAATTAAATAAAATACCGTAAATAATTGTGAAGCGTGATGCAATAGTGCATCGCAGCGATGTGACGGGCCGGGGTCGACGACATGTCGGCAGCTCGGGGCACGTAGGCAGCTGAATGTAGGGCGAAGGCAGCAGCACGTGGCAGCTTGGCAGGCAGGACTCTCTCCCGCTCGACGATTGGGCCGGGCTATACCCTGGACTCCGTGGGCCGGGATATTCCCTGGACTCCGCTCCAACTGGGCCGGGCTATACCCTGGACACCATCCATGACCCGTACGCTTCTTTCTTCACGTGTCGATCCACACATATAAGAGGACGTTTTTCTTCTATAATTTTTCTGCGTAATTGCGTTTCTTCTATTTGCCAATCTTCATTTTCTTCTTGTTTTCTTTCACCAGAACTCCATATCCGTTGTAGGCAGGGTCGCCATGAAATACGATGAAGTAGTTATGCTTGAGGTTGTGTTAATAAAACCCAGTAGTTTGTGGTAACATGTTGTATTGTCAGAAGTTACAACACAAGAGAGCGATTATAATTAAATACAGTAAATATATATTACTAAACTAATTATATTTCATCACCGACATACGTCATGTTGCAGAGCGTAACGTTCAGTTACGGTGCAAGTATAAATACGGGTATACTACAGCTATAACTACTCCATCCCAGGTATATAATCTAAGACTCCATCCTATTCTAAGCTATATACTAGTTTCCTAATTCGTTGATACTAATATAGTATTATATTATCTGTGGCTATAAGGAATATCGAAAAATGCTCAAAAGAGTCGCGAGCCCTATTTTGAAGAAAAAAAACAAAAACTGCATCATTGGAACGATTGGAACCCAATGATTTTGAAAAAAAAATCAGCCTGTATTATTAGGTACACCATTCGATATCGTTGTTAATAAGAATCGATTTCTGGGAAGTAGGTAATGATATACGGGAAACCAATGGAAAATGCTTAGATTATCGATTTCTGGGAAGTAATGATATACGGGAAACTAATGGATAATGTATGTTCTTAATCTAAGGGAAAATGTAAAATTTTAATAAAATATTTTTCGACCTACCTTGGTTGAAGCGATAATCAAAAGCGATGATCATTATTTTTTTTTTCAAAAATCCAATTAAGTACCTATGCCGTTTTTGTTTTCATCAAAATCGGGGTTGCGCCTCCTTTGATCATTTTTCGATATTCCTTAAACTTTTTGGATTTGGCCCTGAAGGCCCACTTGAAAAATGTATAATGTATAAAAACACTATAACCTGCATTGTTTAACTTTGGTGTATTACCACAGCTCATACCTACAAGCTGCTCTAATCGCCGTCAGCTTGTACTCACTATTTTTTTTTAAATTCTTGACAGGTAAACTCTTCACCTTCATCTCTGACCTAACCTGATGGTAAGTGACGATAAGGCTGAAGTTGTAATCAAGCTTCACCTGAACCCTCAACCACAGAGGAACTGGATATCTTATCATTAATTTGTCGAAACACAATGCTGTTAACATTATTATTATGGCGACAGATTTTGATGAGATGGTAACTAGTCAGGCGAATTTGAAAAAAGTCCTACCACCAACCAAACAGAGTGCGAATTTGTACTCCCGTGAGGATCGAACCGGGGACCTCTGGATCTAATTCCGGTGGGCGAACCACTAGACCACAGACGAACGTGTACTTCTTGGCCACGCCACAATATGAGATTTCGCGGCGCTTTGCAGACGGCGGGGCGGGCCGGGCCGGTCAATTTCACCACGAAGTAACAGAAGTAGCGCAAAGGGAATCCTATACTACCAACGCACATACAGGACAATAAGACCGCGCCGTAGGTGACCGGCGGCCCACGGAAACGGCAGTCACTCGCGGCGCTGCATATCTGTGGCTGCGGGCAGACGCGGTCTTTATTGCTTCGCGGTCAAAAAGACTGCCCCACCCCGCCCGTCTGCAAAGCGCCTAACGCTACTACTCCACGCTGTACACGATTTCCACGCCGACGTTTTGCTGCATACAAATCGCTTGACAGTCCACGCGGTTTGACGTTGTCACTACTAATAGCATTAGGTACGTATTACGTGGGTGTACATAAAATATAAGCTTCTTGGACATAAATGTCCTAAAAATGTCGGTTATTGTCAAAAGTAAGAAAAAGAGTCGGTCGTTAGTTAATGAGTGGTGTGTCTTAGCAGATAGTAGAAGATCCGAACCTATATCGACCTTCACCGAGCTGATAATAGAATGAAACATATTTTATTATTAATTTAGTATATTAGAAAATATATTAAAAATGGGTTGTCTAAAAAATCCTGGACAGACTATTTTTAATTATTTTTTGAAAAATGATTTAAAAAAAAATGAATAAAATATTGCAACATCAAGATAATAAGAAAATTTTTGTCCTGACTGATAGTAGAAACCGTATAGAATGTGCAGGCATTGGGTTGTCTATTATTTACCTGCGCGAACTACTGGGTTGTCAGGTATGAACAGGTATGTCGATATCAGTTACTTTCACTCGATTGGATAATAGAAAAAATTTTATATCATCATAAGCGCGCGACAAAATTTTCTTATTATCTTGATGTTGCAATATTTTATTAAAAATCATTTTTCAAAAAATAATTAAAAATAGTCTGTCCAGGATTTTTTTAGACAACCCGTTTTTAATATATTTTCTAATATACTAAATTAATAATAAAATATGTTTCATTCTATTATCAGCTCGGTGAAGGTCGATTTAGGTTCGGATCTTAGACTAAGAGAACTTTGTGGCTGCGCCATTGCAATAAAATGGACAAACTCATACTAATTTAGTCATATCGTTTTGGTCCTCGCTCGGTATATCTACGTACCGTGAGACAATTAAAAACAATTGTGTCTGGATTTTATTAATGATTATGGATCAATAATAAAATCCAGACACAATTGTTTATAACTGTTGTCGAAGTGTCGCGGCCACAAAACAATCTTCTTAGCCACGCCAGTAACGATACGATAGATACTCAATATCTCTTAAACTCACGATCGACTATCTTTTTTTTACTTTTGACAATAACTAAGGACAATAACCGACATTTTGCGGACATTTTATTCTGCGAAATCTCATTCAGATAGCTTATAAGGCGTGGCCACGATAAAACCCATATGAAAAAGGGTGAGATGAAGATCGTATCAGAAATGATGAGATCCTGAGGATAACTAAGGTCACCGATATAGCCCAAAGAATTGTGGACATCCCGAGGAGGACAGACGGCCGTTGGGCCGGAAAGGTCCTCGAGTGGCGAGCGCGTACAGGGAGACCAGTACCCCTGGTATGAGTTTGTTAGTTTTCGAGCTCGATCAAACGTATCGTCTCTTTTCATACATTGCTCACTAGCGCCTCTAGCGTAAACTATCAGAAACAGTGGGCAATGTATGAAAAGAGACGATACGTTTGATCGAGCTCGAAAACTATAAAAACTCATACTAAGGGTACGGTGTTGGTAGTAGCGTCCCACAAGATGGGCCGACGATCTGGCAAAGGTCGCGAGAAGCCACTGGATACAGGTAGTGCAGGAATGATGGGTTGGAGATCCTTGGGGACGGCTTATGTCTAACAGTCTCTCGGCTAAAATGATGATGAGTCCGTCAAAGATGAAAAATCGCTGCCTTTTGTAGCAGACACTTAACTAAGAAGCGTGAGTAGTATTGGGCTCCGCGCAAACGAGCCACATACCACAGCCACCGGTGGCAAAATGTATGAAAAAGCGTGTACACTTCTTGTCGCCGGCCACTGGTGACTAGGTCCACGGATATAGTCTATAGATGACTATAGACTATATCCGTGGACCTAGTCACCAGTGGCCGCGCATATGGTCCATAGACCGAGTCATATATGAATATGACTCGGTCGGTGGACCATATGCGCGGAGCCTTAGGTATAGGTATTTGACCTTTAATAAGTAAACTGCACAGTAGCCATTTCTTAATCCGTTAACATAAATAAATAGCCTTCACGAAGCACTGTACTTTATTTTCGAATTCGCAACTGACTTAACTGTCAGGCGAACCTTTTCGGGATCTCAATTTGACCGAATAAAGTTGTATCTGAGGTCATAAAGCCGCAAGGCCCGTATTGTGTACTGTTTATCGTCTCGAACCACTTGGGTTTTATCGACAGTAAAACTTGTGAATGTCTGAGCCAATCTGTCTCGGCCTTACGCGGTTAGTGGCCGTTAGTACAAGACAATCGCACAGCCAAAAAGTCGAAGTAAACAAAAATCATAAAAGCTTGACAGTATATACGGAGAAATTTGCGATGGAAAAAATAGTATTTTTGTTTATCTACTTGGCAGAGCTTGCTGTGTTCGAAGTTATTCAAGAATATGTATACCTCGGGCAGTCATTGCAGTTAGGTAAAAACAACTTCGAGGATGAGGTGAACAGAAGAATCCAGTTGGGTTTTGGCATTTGGAAAACTACGTCGAGTCTTCTCATCGTCGATCCCACAATGCCTAAAGACAAAAGTCTTCAATCAGTGCGTCCTACCCGTTATGACTTCATCATCATCATCATCAACAGCTCAATTATAATGTCCCCACCGAGGGGCTCGAGCCTACCTCTCATTAGGGGCGATTAGGCCTTAGTCAACCACGCTGGCCACTCGAGGCGTGGGTGCTCGCCAGAGTGTACGAGTGGACGGCGGGGCGAAGGGCGCTCGGGGAACGCCCTGCCCCCGAAGAGAAGGAGGCCGTCAGGCGTAGGCGAGGGAGGCCATCGTCCATCACTGGAAGGTGGACCTCGCCACCGCTTTTTATGGCCATCGAACCCTGCACGCGCTCGGGCCGGTCCTGCAGGGCTGGCTCGAACGGCCGCACGGCTTCCTCTCGTTCCGACTGGTGCAGGTGCTGTCCGGGCATGGTTGCTTCGGATCGTACCTGCACCGGATAGGACGAGAGGCGAGTCCGGCGTGCCAGGACTGCGGCGCTGCGGAGGATACGGCCCAACACACTCTTGAGGTGTGTCCGGCGTGGTCTGAGCGGCGCTGTAGTCTTGTCACGGTGGTAGGGTCGGATCTCTCGCTTCCCAGTGTGGTAAATGCCATGCTGGGAGGCGAGGGGGCTTGGGCGGCGGTCGCCTCCTTCTGCGAGGACGTCATCTCGCAGAAAGAGGAGGCGGAGCGCGCGCGGGAGGATGATCCCGACGCGCCGGCGCTCCGCCGGCGGAGGAGGGGCAGGAGGAGGCGGAATCGCCCTCCCTCCCCCTCACGGTGACGAGCAGCGGACGACAGGCGCGGGGGCGCCTCCGTCCGCATTGCACTGCTCATCACCACGTCGTAGGGGGTGACCGAGCACTCACGGTCACTCCCTGGCCCCTCCCCGATAGGGGGGCGGGGGTATGAGGGGCCCGCCGCTCAGGCGGGCAATCGCCAGTGGGGATTGGATGTAAGGGCTCTGCCGGTTTCCCAATCCTCCACCATATACGGCGAAGAAGGAGTGCCGCTGGGTTGTTTTAGTGAGTAGACCCGGGGTTCAGCCCCGGGGAGTCCCACATACCCCTCTCGTCCCCCGACAAGAGGGCATGCGTAATGCATTTTTTCCCAGAGACAAAAAAAAAGTGCGGGTTGGTCGACTTCACACACAACCTAAGAATTTCTTCATAGATGTGTGCAGGTTTCCTCACGATGTTTTTCTTCACCGTAAAAGCGTCGATTAACCTCTCGAGCGTCGGCGGGAAGCCCCGCATTCCCACGAAAAAAAGTACCGTTGAGCGTCGGCGGGAAGTCCGGGCGTCCCGCAGATAGTCATGGTCTATAGTTTATTTTTTTAATACTTCAACTCATTTTAACCAATAGGAGTGTTTGATATCAATCGATTCTGTGTTCAATGCTCTCAAATACTAAATTATGATTGGTTATCGTGTTCATAGAAAAAGTGTAAGTATTGGTCGTTGAAAAAAAAACTGGTGACGCATTTGGCATGTGTGCCGGGGTGTGTTGAGCAGTATTTAATTCTATAGTTTTGTTTACAAATACGTATTATGTATTGTGTTGAATGTTTTATGTCGATAAGTGTATATGCTTGGTGTGTAACTGAAAATAATGTGATTTTGAGCAAGTTTTACATGATTTCTGAAGCGTCAAAGTTTGTGTATTATTTTTTTGTGTATTTTTGACCGTTGGTGAAATTAAATGCTATAAAATGCTGTAAAAAGGGTATGTATTTGTGATTACTTAATTTTAATAGTTAGACAATGTTTCTAGGTTTCTAAAAATGTATAAATCATAAGAAACGGATCTAAACTATATGTTATATAAGCAAAATAGAAAAATACATCAGGTCACTTAAGGTCAATAGGCTAAAGCATCGACACTCGACGGTATCGATGCATTTTGCCGCGCGACACTCGAGAGGTTAAACGTACATATGAATTCAAAATTTGAAAACACATTGTTACGTGGCGGGGTTCGAACCAGTGCATCTCGGGCGGAAGACGAGACGACGCCACCGACGCTTCTTTTCCGTAAGTCATGACCGCGTTATGACTTACGGAGCTGAAACGTGGACACTGACGGTACGGCTGGTCCACAAGCTTAAAGTCGCCCAGCGGGCTATGGAAAGGAGTTTCTCTTAGGGATAAAATCAGAAATGAGGTAATCCGGCAGAGAACCAAAGTCATCGACATAGCCCACCGAATTAGCACGCTGAAGTGGCAATGGGCCGGCCATATTAGCCGCAGAACCGACAACCGTTGGGGTAAACGAGTTCTTGAGCGGAGACCGCGTCTCGGTAAACGTAATGTGGGACGACTTCAGGCCAGGTGGAGTGACGATTTGCGCAGGGTGGCTGGGAGGAGCTGGATGCGAGAACCCGATAATCGATCGAAGTGGCGAACATTTGGAGAGGTCTATGTCCAGTGGACTGCGATAGGCTGGTGATGATGATGATGATGACTTGGCAGAGCATACGGTCGGCCTGGTGGTGATTAAGCAGTCACCGTAGTATACTTACAAGGTGTTTGGTACGTGGGGTATGAAGCCGGCACCTACCCATGCTAACATAGTCATATAAATACGAGTACTATGGTGGTACTATGGTGGTATGATATTAAAAATTCAAAATTGTAAAAATATTTGATTAAATTTTCCATACATTTTGTTTTATTGATCGAACTATTTGTATGGAGATTTTTTTTTTACAGTTTAAAGTTTTTGATATCACCATAGTATTTATATGACTATGTTAGCATGGGTAGGTGCCGGCTTCATACCCCATGTACCAAACACCTTGTATAGCCGCTTGTAACACTGACATTACATTCGCGCGCTGCCAACCCTAGTCGCTTTTCCTACCCGTGGAACTCTGAAAACCTTACGCGCCAACAGAAACACAACACCACAAAAATAATGTTATACAAATAAGCTAAAATGACCAGATGCAGCACTCCGCTCTGTCTGTAGGTAGGTACTCTTTTATTTGGTCTGAAGTCTGAGTTCTTTAGTCGAATCACTCCTCTTACAGTTATATTGAAATAAAAAATAATACTTAGATTTAAAAAAAATACAAAACACGCTTTTATTTTAAATCGGACTAAAAAGTGAAAAATAACTTTTTAGTATAGAAACTAAATGATGAACGAAAAGTATAATTATTAGGTATTTAGAGAAAAGCGCGTGGGGTGCTCAATAACATCAGTTCTTGAAAATATTCGATCGGTACAATTAAATTGAGCTTTTCTCTAAATAATAACTATACCTACTTTTTCCATACTAAAAGTAATTTTTCACTTTTTAGTCTGATTTAAAATAAAAGTGTTTTTTTAGTTTTTTTAAAACTATTATTTTATTTTCCACTTTTTAGTGCGAATTATAACCGCCGATGAAAGTACTTGTATTATAAAAAAACTCTCACACCAACTTAACAATGACAACGCCATCTAGTGACGTATAATTGAACTAACATTTCAAACGTTTAATCCTGGCGATTCTAATTAGGTTATTGGGATATTCTTATCGAATTATTGTAATGTCATCGGTCTTTGATAAGTCTATAAAGTAATAATCAAATCTGACCGTTTAAAGTGGGTCAAAATTGCGTACAAAGGAGTCGGTTACATACAAGCAAACATACATGTGAAGCTTATAGGTACAAGCGTGGTAAAAACAAACAAACCGTGCTGAGCTGCGCTGTTTAAAACATAGGTAGGTACCTACTTACCTAAAACTAACATAGCTCAACGTCGATTGTTCACCGTTATTTTAAAAAAAGAATTTCAATTTGTTTCCAAATCATAAATAGTGAGAGCTGCAATAAATTGTGATGATTGAATTTTCGCACGGCGCGAGTTGTGCGTGGCTGTGTGTGTGACGATGGTCCGTCGCGTCGCATCGATCGTCACCTGCGACTAAAAGGCTTACGTTCATATACCCTTCGCATAGTATATTACTTGATTTTAAGGTATTGAAGTTACCTTAACGTAAGCATTTCTTGAGAGTGCTTCATGATTAATTACGAACATTTCAGATTTATTTAGGCGGCTAACAAGGACTTTATTGCCTTTCAGTTCTTTGAGTGTCGCGTTTTTTTATACCACTTTGGTGGCATGACAGGCTGGCAACCTGTTACTATTTAGAGGCACTAAATGACCCATACTGCCAGATGTGGCTTTATGTGTAACCAAATGTTACCTAAGGCTCTACTCAACCCCTTATTGACATACTTCTGCAGTTTGCCGCTGATGGCATTCACTGTCAATCGGAAGGGTCAACCCCTTATGGGATTGTATGTATTGTATGTGTACCTATGTATGGTGGCAATAGGCGTTTCTTCATTGGTTACTCCGTCTTGGTGGAGTGTTCAGTATAGCTGCCTACACAACAAGCGGTCCGGGTTCGAATCCTGGTAGTGGCAAATGTTTGCGTGATAAACTCCCTATGGAAGTAGGAAAAATAATTTTTTTCTACGGTAGCCATATCCCAACACAGTCCAAATCTTAGCAGTATTGAGAGATTTACGTAGCGAAAATAGGTAGCGACATACCTTTGCAAGCTTTGCACTGTTCCCAGTGTCAATGAAAGACATTGTCGCCATTATATTAAAATTTAAAACTACCAATTCAGCAATGTGTTGCCATTGTAATATTGTAAGTTTATTATTTTATGAGCACATTTTCTTAGTTTATGGCGGGTCGAAGTCGTATACCACACTTGTGACGATATTAAATAATAAATTGTCTAAGCTCCGGTTATTATTAAACAAATAGGAATATTGTACTGTTTAAAATAGACGATTCCAAACTACTCGATATTTAATCACGAAACAGGAATTTTTCTAGAATGTTTCGTTTCAAAATAATATAACATAGGTACTTTTTTAATTTTGTAAATTATTTCCTTTGGAGGTAATGGAATGGATCAGAGCTCTTTTATGTTTAAACTTTTTAGACCTAATCAAGTTAGAGTATACCGATTTAGCCTCTTGGAATAATAGAGAATGTAAGTATGTTACTTCTCGTTAAGGATACCAACGTTTATGAATTTTATCATTTTCATAAATAAATGTAAATTAGGCCGTGTGAGGCCTGACACCAACCCTTCTTAGGAACGACTGCTATCTTTCAACAGCACCAGGGACTACCAGCTTAACATGCCTTCCGAAGCACGGAGGAAAATTTATTTGAAAAATTTTCGGTCACCCATCCGAGTACCGACCGCGCACTTGGTAGCTTGATCGTTGCTAGAACGCAAGACCGCGGCGCCATCGACCTCCTCCAATATATACAGGTTGTCCCAAAAAATAGTGTAAAGCTGAAGCCCAGAGATAGAGTAGCCCTAGACAAACCCGAATAACCCCTATGTATGTTCTACGACTTTTTGTAGTTTTCGAGTTATGATTTTTTAAAGTTGTTTTTTAGTAGTTTCTGACTTTCAAGACATTTTTGTGCATAATGATGTGGTAAACATAGATGCAGCCTTGATTTTTTTTCTCACATAGTTGAATATATGACTTGCCAAACAAAGTCATCACCTTTCTCCTCAGATGTAAATACAGTGTAACAAGCTCGATAATTTTTTTCGATCGTTCCATAATTGCACGTTACTCTCGTCGCCTTAAACTCTGAGCAAAACACTGTTATTAATTCATGTCCACAAGTTGTTTCTTCACAAGCCCATCCATCGTCAAACATCAAAAATCCTCGACTTTCGTGCAACTGTTCAAATAGAGCTCCGATGCTTTCAAAACCCTTTCGAATTATTGTAAATAGCGCCACCTACCGGTGAGTAGCGAGAGTGCTCGTTATATAGAGGGTGCGGTGTGGCGTTGGACCGTCGCGTCGCATCGATCGACACCTGTGGCAGCCTTTGTGGCGGCAGACTTCCTTGTTTAAGTAGAATGTAACGTTGCACGTTTCGGGGCGTCATATTTTCCTGATTTACTTTAATATTAACTTTTTTTAAGGAACTTTCAACAACAACTTTTAAAATGTTTAAAATATATAAAATTCAAACAAGACTCACTCATAACAGTTATCTAGCCCAAATTTAGTACCATCACAAACAAAAAGTCACAACCCTTCGTAAAGAAACAAAGATATTAGAATCAAAATCGTCTCAGCAGTATGGGTTATTATTTAAAAAGCACAACTTTCAGAACTGTATACATATTTTTTGAGCATTTATTGAAAAACACACTGAAATGCGTGGTACCTATTAATTGCGTAGGTTTTGTGTCTCCTGAAAACTTTACCAGTTTGGTTTTAAAAGGTGTCACTAGAGCGAAGAAAATTATTTTTCATCCCACCACCTCGGAAAGTGTAATTTTGCGCTTCGAAATCTGGCTGGAAAATTCTATTTTATTCGCTTGAGCGGCAAAGTAGATTTGAATTTAGAACATCACATATAATGAGTACTCAATATAATTGTAAATTCAAAACGTCATTAAACCTATTTAATGTAACCTCTATGGTGCCAAATTTATGATTAGAATGAAGATTATTTTGTCATTTCCTCGCTGAGGTGGGATGAAAAGTTACGTATTGCACTCGAGTGGAAAGATTTTTCACCTTGTGCTCGTTTGTTTCCCTCGCTGACGCTCAGGATTCTAATTTAGAATCACTCGCTGCGCTCGTGATTCAACTTTAGAATCCTTCGCTTGCTCGGTAATCCAAATCGAGCACGCGGTTAAAAAGGAACTTTCCACTCTTGTATAATAAATAACTATTATAACATGCAAATCTTTATACAGTTGGTGACGGCTCATCAACCAGAGCGATGGTGAAATAGGTGAAATAAATGAAATCTATTGCAGCGCAAAAGGGAATAAGTTGAGCCTTATTTTAGCACAACCTGAGCACACATTAAACGCGAGGATCCTTTAAATTTGTTTCTAGTTTTAGTTTTGCCAAACGTAACAGTTTCGATTCTAGTGCAGTCTGTCTGCATTTTATTGCATTACCGATAGCTCGAACGAAATGTTTCCGAGTGCAGTCGGGAATGCCTCAGACTCGCAAATTGCTTCGTACCGCATCAGAACACCGTTGATTGTTAATGAAAGTGTTCTAAGCTAATTAACATAAGTTTCTAATCCGTCTTTGTAGTTTGGGTAGTCAAGTCTCTATAGGCTTCTAGACTAGGAACTGATGAGGTAACAAATAATTTACGAGAGTGTAGTTTTTAACTTGCACTGTTCATGTGTGTAAGTTAAATGGTCCATGAAAATTTGCTAATAATTTTTCGACCATTTTGTTGATTCACTGTGATCAGCGTTTGGTTTTTTTTTTTTTAAACATAAGGAAGATTTAAGGATTTAAGGAAGCTTAAAGTTTTCAGGGCCACGACCGCGCCCGAGTTCCCCCTCGTGTGGCCTGATGGCTGCTCCCGGTGTCCTCGTCAGGAGGAAGCGCCAGGTCGAGCAGAAGAAGCAGTGGTAGGGGTAGCATTGGGACGGTCCCGGTGTAGTTGCGCTCACGTGCGCAGATCCCGAGCCGTCCCGTAATAGCGCACTGGAGGTCAGGCCGGGGAGGATGTTTAGTTGGTATGGAGGGAACGCCTTTACCTCGAGTCCCACATATCCCCTGCGGTTAGCACCACCCCGCAGGGACGATGCGTAAATATCGTCAAAAAAAAGGCCTTCTCCGTCTCGCATCTCCGTTCACTTCTGATTCATAGCCTTTTCATCAATCTACTTTCACACATCCTTTCTACATGATCGAAACTTTTGAGCAACCTTTTCTCAATTCTTATCAGTACCTATATCTTAATTTCACTTCTCTCTCTTATCACGTCATTGTATAATCTGTCAGTATATTTTACACTGGCCATACTCCTCAAGGCTCTCATTTCAACCGCATGTAACCTGCTTTCTTGTCTTTTCTCCCATACCTAACAGTTCTATACATCAGTGTTGTGACCAGAACACACTTCTGAGAGACACCTTCTGAGTGTTCTTAAAAGCGTGCTAAATCACATTCACCGTGTTACACTTCAGCTTTCACTCGATTCTCAATGTTCAATTATCTAATGAGTTCCTATTAGGCTTAATAAATATATAATTGGATTCGAAAATCACGTATTCATCATCGAAACATTACATTATCAGATTAATAAGCGAATAAGCGCTTAATTGTCTGCGGGATACATAGTCAATTAAAAATGGCAGAATTCAATTCGTAAATTCAATCATACGAGTGATCGAGGCGACACGGCTGCCAATTAGCGAGGGATGTATTTAGGCACAAATTAATTATCTCCACGATGTGACCGGATAGTTTGGTAAATAAAATTGCGTTTATCGGTGTGGTTCGTGTCCATTGGCTGCCGTCAAAAAGACGTACGTATTATTTTTTCACATGGGGGTTTAGTGATGATCACGCTCTTCTCTTGAGGACACATTTCATGCATCATGAACAGTATAGAGCCATCGTTGACTTAATCACGGTGCGACGGAGAAAAACGTGTTTCTCACCGTAGTGCGGCGGGGATTTTTATAAGTTATATCGTGAGTAAAAAAGAGACAAATAGACAGTTGTTTCATCATCATCATCAACAGCTCATATAATGTCCCCACCGAGGGGCTCGAGCCTACTCCACATTAGGAGCGATTAGGACTTAGTCTACCACGCTAGCCAAGTGCGGGTTGGTCGACTTCACACACACCCTAAGAATTTCTTCATAGGTGTGTGCAGGTTTCCTCACGATGTTTTCCTTCACCGTAAAAGCGTTCATTAAACGTACATATGAATTCAAAATTTGAAAATACATTGGTACGTGGCGGGGATCGAACCAGTGCCTCCCGGGTGGGAGACGACGCTCTTCCGCACTACGCCACCGACGCTTCCACTTTGACTCGGTGAGCGAGTCCGACTCGCACTTGTCCAGTTTTTTTACTATGAACGCTACAGAATAGCGGCTACGAAACGGCTGCGGGCCAGACGTCGCTTCTTTTTCATAACAAAAACAAGCGACACTGTTTCGTTCTCTTTCTGAGTTGATAAATGTGCTGTGACCTTTAGGCCTCTGCCTTGAATCTTGCGGGCAGCGGGGCTGTGGCGACGGCGGTGCGGGAGCGGCAGAATCTATGCGTAATCGCCCGCTCCCACGACGCTGTTTTCGAGAATAGATCCGCTGCCCCGCTTCCCGCAAGATTCGAGGCAGAGGCCTAAGCCCCTAAACCGATTTTGATGAAGTTTGGTATGGAGATATTTTGAGACCTTGGGAATGACATAGGATACTTTTTGGCGCTATAACGGCTAAGCCGCGGGCAACCGCTAGTAATTTACAAATAATATTTACAAACACATGTGTGTAGAAAAAAATTAACAATTTGCCAGTTGGAATGCAGTTGAAAATCGTTCCGTCTATCTATAGACTAAGTAAGCGTTCTGTATTTAACGTGAAACACTTTTGATCCCAAAAACAATATATTAACTATTATTTCGCGTTTCCCTTAGCAAATATAGAAAATTATTACAATTTGTACATTTGTTAATGGAAACTCGTGATGTCCACTAGTCATGTCGACGTTATGTCAGGAAAACATGGCCGACCCGACCGGACGATTTAAGCTGCGCTTTGGGAGCTTAGAATTGTACACAAAATAACAAACTATGTATGGAATAAATTAAGTCCTACCTAATGGACGTACATAGTTGTTACCACAAAAACGACGTCGCATAGCAGTGCAGTGCGATGACAAAACGCAGTTACGTGGGGCGCACTAAAAGTTTCCGGAAGGAATAAGAAAACAATACTATTAGGGGTTTAAGTATGAAATTGCCGTTTTGTATGGAGAATTTAACGAAAATTAATTTTTCATACAAATATATTTGCAATTTTTTAAGGAACTACAAATCTAAATTTTGTGTAATTTTGTGGATATATTTAGACAACATTAAGCTATAGGATACTTAGAGAAAAAAATTGAGAATTGATACCTGTAAAAAAATATTCATATTTTTATAACGGAGACGGATACCTCTTAGGACGAGCTGTTTTTGATGATGTATTTCTAGTGAAAAAAATAGAAATAGGAATATAATTTTATACATAAATATAAATCCTTGTAATGAAGTTTAAAATAAAAAAAGAATAATGGACATAGCTATTGTATTAAATTAATTATACACTAATGAATAATGAGGAAAAAATCGGCAATTTCATACTTTAACCCCTATTATTTCATAATAATAAGGTCAAAAATTTATTTATAGTTTCTCAAAATATTCTCCCTTTGCGTAAATGCACTTTTTCATTCGATTAAACCAATTTAGAAAACTTTTGTGCCACTTCTCCGTGGTGACCTCAGAAACGTGTTTTTCATACTCTTCGACAGCCTCTTCGTGATGAAAATCGTTGACCGCGTAATTGGTTCTTAATTTTTGGGAACAGAAAAAAGTCACAAGGTGCCAGGTCGGGACTGTATGCAGGATGGCTCATAAGTTCTACGTTTTTCATCTTCAAAAATTTCTTTGTCTTTCTGGCCGTGTGGGAACTAGCATTGTCGTGGTGCAAGATCTACAGCGTTTACGGTTATTTTTACGGAGTTCTTCAATAATTTCCGGCAAACAAATGGTCGTGTACCAGTCACTATTCACGGTACGACGATTCTCTAAAGCAACAGTAGGCACGTGTCCAGTTTTATTAAAAAAAGAAGCAATCGTCCGTTTAGATGCACTTTTCACGTGCACCGCTTTGGTTGGTTGGCTTATCTTGAAAGACCCATACGCTCGATTGCTGCTTCGTTTTGGGATCGTAGCAATAAATCCATATTTCGTCACCTGTTACTATATCACACAACAAGTTTGACGCACCTGCGTCGAATCTGGTCAGCATGGCACTGCACCAGCTGACGCGGTCCGTTTTTTGAGCCTCGGGCAAATTGTGAGGGATCCACCGCGAGCACAGCTTTCTCTCATCCCAATGTTTGTGTTGGATTGATTGTATGTATTTAACTCATGCCTATATCAAAGGATTCGCGAATCTCATGATAGGTCACATGCCTGTCTGTTTCAATTATACGGCGCACAGCATCGATGTTTTTGTTGTTCACAGCGGTGGACGGGCGACCATCGCGAGATTCGCCACTGAGATTGACACGACCGCGCTTGAATTCTGCAAACCGGCTATGAATAGTCGTCTTTCATGGTGCTTCATCGCCAAAAGCAGATTGAAGCCGAGCGATGCTCTGCTGAGCTGTCGAATCACACTTAAAATCGTAAAAACGTGGAATTTCTTTCGCCATTTCTTCTCCATCTCAGCATAATAATAATTATTGAAGTAAAATAATTATTTCATCCCGAAATGGTAGGGCTTTTGCTTTTATTAGCAAAGTCCATTTAAATAAAGAGCTTTTCATACATTTTCGATCATTCATTCATTCATAAGGACATCAGATAGTCGACATCGTAATACCTTAAAGTGTGGACACACACTGAAAGGAAAGGTGGCGAGTATTTGCATCGCAGATTTGTAAGTTGCGGCAGCTCATTGGAAATTTCCACGATGACTTGTGCGACGTCGTCGTGGATTGCGATGCGATACTGCAGCGCAGTGTTATGGCCTCGCCCTTACTGCCGTGCTGCACTAAGAGTGCGATATTTAATTTTTTGAAATTCAAATTTTTTAGTTCGCGTTTGAATGGTAACCACTGTTTGTCGGTGGCAACGTAGACCAGCACGCGTAGTCCTTGAAAGGAAGGGAGATGGTAGGATTAGGGAAAAAAACCTCCTCAGAGCACTCGCCGTGCTATAGACGATAGTACGCGCTCAATGACGCAACATCGCGACGCATTTGGAGAGGCTCAAGATTAGGTAGGTCACCTCTTCGTCGCCGATGATGCGGACCGCGCGACTACATCCCATCCAAAGCATTAAGTGAGTATGTGCATATATAACTACACAAACTGTCATGACTCACCTTTGTTCGTGAAAATATTGCAAATAACTGTACTTGCCAGATGAGAGTTACAAATACTTGCGGCTAATTCTCAGTGCCATACCTCCGTTAATTCAATTGTTTCAAAGCTTTTAATGCTCACCGAATTTCTTACAATACCCTTCTACAGCTTAAAAAGGTTTCTTTTACATTATTTCCAACCAGGTCAATAACCACTTAACTGACGACATTGTAGCGTATAATGACAAAGTTTGATTTTACGCGATTCATTACGACTTAAGCCGGGCTCAACTTTAATTGACTTCCAACATTTTTAATTACTTACTGCTCAGGATAGCGAGACATAGTATAGTGTGGCGTATACATGTGGCGATATAGTCTGGCGTATACTTAATCGTGATAAAATAATAACAGCAAAACTTCGATGCTTTGGTTTTACATATTTTTTTTACTTTGAATTTATTTCAATAATTAAATTTTTCTTAATACCACAAGGGTTTAGCAGAGCTTTAGGTAACAATTAAGAATGTGCTAATAATAATCTCCACGATAAACAGGGTCAGGGACAATTAGGGCGTATTCGCGTGTTGCTCGCGAGCGGTTCGCGTGTATGAGAATGTTTGCAGCTCCTGTGGTTCTTCCTTGCACGCGAACTGCCCGTACCTCGCACTCGAACAGCGCGCAAAGAGTTTGCGAGCTGAATACGCACACACACACACACACACACCGAAGCGCTGAATTTGACTCGTCCAACAACCGTTCGAGGTGCGTAGTGTGCACGGTTCGTGCAAGTGCGCAAGTCTGTACAGAGCTTAAAGTCACATCTGGAAGTAAACAGAAATAAACTTAAAGGTCGCAATCACGTAAATAGCCCCGAAATAACGAAATAATAATAAAGCAAAAATTTACATACTACTACTACTGCAATAGTTGTCAAAAATCCCTCTCAACAAGCCATGTTACGTTGATAGTTGAAGACCGCTCAGAGGACGGTCCAGAGGGCCTAGCCAAGTCGCCAATCGATTGCGCCAAACGCTTAACGAAAATAATAGAATGTATGAAACTGATGTATTACTGAGAAGCTCCATGGCAACCGTCGTGTCAAATCATGTATGAATAGTAGTTAAAAATTTACATTTTCGTTCTATAGACACGTTGTATCGTTTGCCAATTGTCTAGTCCCTATCATCAACAGGTCATATAAAGTACCCACCGAGGGGCTCGAGCCTACCCCACATTAGGGGTGATTAGGCCTTAGTCAACCACGCTGACCAAGTGCGGGTTGGCCAACTTCACATACAAGCTAAGAATTTCTTCATAGGTGTGTGCAGGTTTCCTCACGATGTTTTCCTTCACCGTAAAAGCGTCGATTAAACGTACATGTGATTTCAAAATTTAAAAACATATTGGTACGTGGTGGGGTTCGAACCAGTGACTCCCGGGCGGAGGACGCACTACGCCACCGACGCTTTTTTAAGTCCCTCTTGTAAGAAAGAAGTCCCTCTGGTAAGAAAGAATATATCCCCATGTTTTTAGTTCCTATTTTATACTTCTTCTTTATCTTTTTCATTTGTTTTGATTTAAGTGTTGTCTTTTGTTTATGTTTTGTTATATAAAATATCAATTAGCTTACTCAAAATGTTGATAGTTAGCACTAGCTAACTATCAACATAACAGCTAAAATAAGAATGGAAAGAGAGACAGAGCCTCCTACCTCCAAGTTAACTATGCGCCTTGTAACCCCAGGCAACCATTTGTAATTGTAGATTTTACAATTCAAAGAAAAGTTGATATCCGTTCCGTTGTCCGTCAGCTCCCAACTTCTGTCTGTGATTTTTTCTAATTATGTTTCTTTTTAGCTTTTTAATTTTCTCCTTGTCAATTTCTGTTTTGACAGACGTGAAATAAAGATCATGGTAGGACTGATATTTTGTTGGAGTTTCTCCCGAGTTGTTGCAAAAACACGTGTTGAGAGACTCCATTTTAACCTCAATCTACCGTACAATTGTCGGTTACTTTAATAAAATTTTCACTTGATATTGGAGCAATGCGTAATCTTTATGTGTCGCGATCGCCATTCGCTTAAAATAAGAAGAAGATATTTTGTTAGCTATATCTTGTTGGGGAGAAAGCTGAAAGGCAAGATACAAATCCGTAGGTATCTTTGCACTTGTGGACTCCACTTCTGCTTATCATCAAGTGGAATGGACTCATTTACTTTACTTTTTTATGAGAAAAGATCTGTCGTAATGTATGGATCGGACTGTTGGGCCATGAAGAAGACGGATGATAAGAGATTGCAGTGCAGATGACAATGTTGAGATGGATGAGTGGAGTGACGAGAATGGATAAAATAAGGACTAATAGGGAGTTTGATAGTAGCTCCAATGACAGAGCAATTGAAAGTCTAAGGTTTAATGCTATATCACAATATAGACCGGCCTTTGACCACGACCTTTTTCGCACGTTCTTGTCGTACGTGATCCACTTTTCATCACCAGTTATCAGCTTCTTCAAAAATGGTTCGGTTTCATTACGTCGTAATAAAGAATCACAAATGAGTAAACGGTTCATTAGGTTTCTTTCAGTGAGCTCGTGAGGTACCCAAATGTCGAGCTTTTTTGTGTACCCAGTTTTTTTCAAATGCGCCAAAACTGTTTTGTGGTCAATTCCCAGTTCTTCAGCTACGTCGTAACTACTGACATGCCGATCTTGCTCCACTTTTTCAAAAATGGCATCCATTTTATCTGTAATAGGGCGACCAGAGCGACGTGCATCTTTGACATCAAAATTTCAGGATTGAAAACGCTTAAACCAAATTTGTGCTACTCTCACAGACACTGCACTAGGTCCATAAACATCGCAAATTTTTTTCGCGGCTTGCGTTGCATTTTTACCTTTTTTGTAGTAAAATTTTAAAATGTATCGAATTTCTTCATTAGATTCACTCATCTTGGCGGTACGAAAAACAAATGAAAATCACACATTTTCCTAATTTGAAGTTGGAATTATGTTCTTTAAAATTTAAACTTTCAATGATACCAAAACCAGCCAGATACAAATAGTATAGCCAAAGAGATTTTATTACAAGTTTATACATACTATAATGCGAAAAGACTTTTTCCCCAACCTAATAAAATGCCTTACAGAGTGCCGTGCCTTTCATTAACAGTTTCTAACAGTTATACAAACTAAGTCAATAAGAAGGATGCTGTTGTTTGCCTTCAATGACCATGATAAATAGTGGAATTGTCTTCGACAAAGCAAAGCGCAAGGCGAATCGTGAATAGCAAAAATTCCTAATAAATATGTTTAGGATTAACTGATCTGCTGTCTGCAGAGCCCTGGCACCCATGCTATACCCCTAAGGGGTTCGTGGTCTCCATTTTAAGAAAGCCTCCTATAGAGGCATTTAAACCAAAGTCTTGCATAATCCCCTACTCTGCGGAGTTTTGAAAAACTTACCGACGTAAACACAAGACTAAGCCAGCACACTATGGTGAAGCACAGCGCAGAATATGCCCGTAAAGTCTTCTAAACGCATCATATTAGGCGTATAATAAAACATCTACCAGAGGATAATCTCAAAAGAGGATGAACATTATGGTTGCACATTTATAAAGTCACGTAATGTCATCATGGACCATGCAGTACAGCCTACTCAATAAAATATTTTTAGCAAAAAAATAGGAAAACCGACTTCAATGCGTACAAATTTAAACTAAGAAGTAAGAAATAAATAATATTTTTATGAAGTAGTTGAAAAGAGCGTCATAGAAAACCAAGGAAAGTATTGATACACATTTATAATTCTTTATTTATAATTCATACTCCGATATATTTGGAGCCGGTGCCAGCTAGCCAAGTAGGATAGTGTTTGCATTTTTCGAACTTCACGGAGCGGCGGATTATTTCTCATCTTTATTATGCATTCATTATTATGTATAGTTAATGGATTAATTAAGTTCGTATCTATTAGGTAAGTTTATTTTGCTTAAGCTGGCACCGACTCCATATATATCGGATTGATGACCTTCCTAACGAAAAAAGAATCATCAAAATCGATTCATAATTGACGGAGTAATCGCGGAACATACATACAAAAAAAAACATACAGTCGAATAGAGAACCTCTTCCTCTTTTTGTTTGAAGTCGGTTAAAAAGAAAATCGAAGACAAAAATAACAAACCTTCAGTGACAGCCATACGGAAGCTGACAGACAGGATGTAACACTCAAATAGATACTTTTTAGGTTAAGATCCGTGGACATCGTTATTTTAACCCGCATAGCTTGTTACACTCCTTTTTATGCTCTGAATAAACATTTTAAGCAGTAGCCTAAGCTTATAGCGCTCGCCTTAGAAGGGACATAATCCACGCCAAATTAAAAAATAAAACACGACGCTTCTCCCATGAAATCCGTAAACGCAATTAAGTCTAAACTTCACTTAACACTTCGTGAAAACGTTTAGTTGCGACCTTAATTTAATTTGTATAAGGTTGAGTTTAGTTCGTTTGCAGGAAAGCTTTAAGTTTGCGGCGAAAACCTTTGTTGTCTCGCGGGTAGCATGCATTTTGCTTTATTTGTCGCAGTGAGTTTGTGTGCGTGCGATCGATGTTATGCACTTATAAGATTGTTGGAGATCAGATCAGGTCCCTTCCCTTGGGAGAGATACAGCCTCGAGGTAAATGGAGGTTTCTTTTATTCAAAGACTTGTTAACAGAGAGTTTATTGGTCGACGAGTAAAATGCTGGCTTGCGAGACGATTTGAGTACTTCGTCTGTTTTACTTTGTTTCCGTTTTGTTGGTTCGAGGAGTTGTAGTCTTTCCAAGCGTGTAGTTATACCTATTCATTGCGTAATTACGCAAACTATTATTATCGCAACAACGCAAAATAGTTTATGAAATTGTATGATTTTTGGTAATAAACATATTATTATTATTAAATTGTTGGCGTTATATATTTTATAGTACTAAGATTATATAGTCTTTGATATTTTAGCTGGCTTAGTATCTTGACTTTCAAACAAAGGCGTAAATATATTTCGTGTTTGCATTACAAAAAGGACATTGACAGGTAACGATGACGCCGTCGTGGTGGAGTGGTCAGTAACGCTGCCTGCATCCTGGAAGTGGCAAATGTTTGTGTAACGAACTTCACGAGTCATGGATGTTTATATAATTATTTAAGTTTATTTATGAAATATCTAATTATTGTGCCTATTTGTCCGTTATCAAGTATCCATAACACAAGTTCTTATTCGTACTTAAAGAAAATTGGTGTGAGCGTAGAATAATACATTTATTAACAAGGCGGTAAAACAAAGAATGATCGCAAGTATTTAACGCCCAAGCTTAAGGCGAAGGCACAGTTGACTAGAAATCTTCTAGAGAAAGTTCGCTCTACATGACCTCGTCTTTCTCAAAAAAAGTTAAGTACATCTGAGGTCAACTGCCATAGAAAAAAAAACATGACAATTACAATCTTAAGCTCTTCTGTACTTTCCATTCTTTATGTTGGTATCTGATAGTACAATAAAGTAAATTTAAATATCTAAGATTACTATGAAAACGGAAATTTCATAACTGTAAAGTTGTAGCTGGATTGCTGTGTTACTTTGTAGACACCCTACATTACAGTAGAAGTGAGTCGACTCCCAATATTTTGCACCTGGGTACTTACAAAACTGGTATTACTCAGCTCATAATATTGCTACGACTGGATTGTAGCGTCGTAGCTACGGACCGTAGTTATTGTACGTGCTACAGTGCACGTAGCGACTCGTAGCGTGTATTTTGTAATACAGAGCTTTCCAAACTTATTGTTATTGTGACGCTCTTAGGAATGTGCCAGTCTTTTGCGACTCCCCCTATCAGATTTATAATTTCAATTAGAAAATAAGTACTTACCTACAAAAACAGAACATAACAAAAAATGTTAAAAGAGGAAATTTTATTTATTCAAATATTATGTGCTTGCTTCTCTGAGCATAGCTTCACAAAACGGGGCTCAAGTTTTGAAATTGCGACTCTCACCACACAGACAGCCAATCTATGTGGATCGCCTCGCGACGCCTTTCGGAGAATGCCGATTGAGGTCAATTTTCGAACGATATGATTAACGCGTGATACGTTAACCATATCGTTCGAAAATCACCGTTTATTAGAATAGACCGTCGAACAATTTTTATGATCCTTCGAGCCGGATCGCTTAAATTGTAACTTCATGTATTATATATAAAATATTATAGACGTTCTATAAATTCATTAATACATTAGTAAAACCAATTTATAATCATAGTATATTTTGAAATAAAATTATGAAATTGCATTATGAAATATAGTTAGGTCTTAATCTAATTGTACAAATCAACCTACAAGGCATTGTGAATTGAAAATAAAAAAAAATATATTTAGCAAAAAAATAGGACAACCGACTTCAATGCGTACAAATTTAAACTAAAAAGTAAGAAATAAATAATATTTTTATAAATTAGTTGAAAAGAGCGTCATAGAAAACCAAGGAAAGTATTGATACACATTTATAATTCTTTATTTATAATTCATACTCCGATATATTTGGTGCCGGTGCCAGCTAGCCAAGGAGGATAGTGTTTGCAATTTTCGAACTTCACGGAGCGGCGGATTATTTCTTATCTTCATCATTCATTATTATGTATAGTTAATGGATAAATCAAGTTCGTATCTATTAGGTAAGTTTATTTTGCTTAGGCTGGCACCGACTCCAAATATATCGGAGTATGTATTATAAATTAAGAATTATAAATGTGTATCAATACTTTCCTTGGTTTTCTATGACGCTCTTTTCAACTAATTTATAAAAGTATTATTTATTTCTTACTTTTTAGTTTAAATTTGTACGCATTGAAGTCGGTTGTCCTATTTTTTTGCTAAATATATTTTATTTTATTAATTTTAGTGGAAATAAAGTATATTTTATTGAAAACGGATAGGCCTACTAGGCGCTCATTAAAACTTAATGGAAACTTTAACTAAAACGTTTTTTTGCTATTACTGATTTGTTCAAAAGGGGTCGAATTTATATAGATAAAATTTATACGGGCCATCTCTGATCTTGACGTACCTAAAAAAGAATCATTAAAATCGAGTCGTAATACTCATAATTGACGAAGTAATCAGGTAACAAACACAAAAAAACAGTCGAATAGAGAACTTCCTCTTTTTTTTAAGTCGGTTAACAAATAATATCACGTCTCAGACCTATATCTCATTACAAATGCCTGCCATTCATTCAAAATGAATGGTAAGTTAATGAACTATGAACCTAGTTATTTAACTTAAGTTCATAAAATAATTTGTAATAGTTTATATGTTGACTATTGGACCTACTAACCAAAATTTCACTATTACATATTAGGTAATGGCAAGTTCAAAAAAAAAAATGACATTATTTTTGTGTTCGTGGACGATATTATTATATCATCCCCAATGAAATTATCATTATAGCAAAAAAGTACTGAACCAATTTCGGTATAATTTATACGGGACCACCTTTGGAGTAAGTCCTTCCTAACGAAAAAAGAATCTTCAAAATCGATTCATAATTGACGGAGTAATCGCGGAAAATACAAAAAAAAAAAAATACATACAGTCGAATAGAGAACCTCCTCCTTTTTTGAAGTCGGTTGATAACAATGATTAGTTTTGTACGTGAGCAATGTCAAAGATAAATTATTTCCATTAATTACATTAAATATTGAATAAAATTTCAAATCATAAGTAATTATAATATGTCAAATAGTATTTTTTTTATTAAAATACTCCTTAATATTATATAATGGTTGCGAGATTAATAGCCTCTTTAGACTTGTCTCAAATTTACTACCTTTACATTTGTACGAGTAAATTGATTTTATTTATAAATTTGCTCTAGGCTCTTATAATATTCAACTTAAGTCTATTAGTAGAAGATCCGAACCTATATCGACCTTCACCGAGCTGATAATAGAATTAAACATATTTTATTATTAATTTAGTATATTAGAAAATATATTAAAAATGGGTTGTCTAAAAAAATCCTGGATAGACTATTTTTAATTATTTTTTTAAAAATGATTTTTAAAAAAAATGCATAAAATATTGCAACATCAAGATAATAAGAAAATTTTGTCCTGACTGATAGTAGAAACCGTATAGAATGTGCAGGCATTGGGTTGTCTATTATTTACCTGCGCGAACTACTGGGTTGTCAGGTATGAACAGGTATGTCGATATCAGTTACTTTCACTCGATTGGATAATAGAAACATTTTTATATCATCATAAGCGCGCGACAAAATTTTCTTATTATCTTGATGTTGCAATATTTTATTAAAAATCATTTTTCAAAAAATAATTAAAAATAGTCTGTCCAGGATTTTTTTAGACAACCCATTTTTAATATATTTTCTAATATACTAAATTAATAATAAAATATGTTTCATTCTATTATCAGCTCGGTGAAGGTCGATTTAGGTTCGGATCTTAGACTATATACACGTGTAACTGCCGAGAAAATGTTTCCGCCATGATAAAAATACAGGAGAATCTCCTAATCCTATTATTTTTAAAAGCTTTCAATATTGTTGTTAATACTTCCTAACCGGCTTCCTACTTATTTGGAGCAGGTGAAATATTATGTCATCATACTGCTATGTTTATGGCTGGTTTAAGGTGGTAGTACACATATTAGCTCGGAAGCGGAACGCCTCTTTTTTATCCGACTTCAAAAAAGGAGGAGGTTCTAAAATCGACTGTATTTTTTATGTTTGTTTACTGAGTGTACCGATTTTGAAGATTCTTTCAATCTTCTTATTTCTCCTACCCTGCTTCCATTTTGTTTTGGGGTTGGTGCAGTATGGCTTGCTTTCAACAAACTGCTGCAGGCTTTGGTATAAGATTTTTACGGCCGTGCCTGACACCAACCCTCCTTTGGAACGACTGCTGTCTTTCGACAGTACCCGGGACCATCAGCTTAACGTGCCTTCCGAAGCACAGAGGAAAATACAGTTGAAAAATTTTCGGTCACCCATCCAATTACCGACCGCACACTTGGTAGCTTAGCTTTTGTGATCTTTATGAAAAACGCACGACTGCAGCGTTATCAACTTTCTCAATGTGTTCAATAAACAATATCTATGTAATATTAGACTTATTTCTATCAAAAGAAAAACGAGTATTGAGACTTTATTTACAAGATGTTAATCAAAGGATATAGGGTTGCGCCGGTATTTTCATAAGTACACAATATTTCGTCATCAATTTGCATCCCCAATAACGAAGGCAACGAATTCTCAGGCGAACATTTAATTGTTTGCGAAAATGTTCCTATAAACAGTTCGGGCGCCTCTGTTTAGTTTGACAAATCCGCTCGTTAATTGGAAGGCGCGATCGCTTAGTTAAGCGCAGGACACAGGCACGAGCGGTAGCGATCTCTTGATTGTAAGCGACTTCTTAAAAAGTTTGTCTTGATCGCATACTTTCACATACGATCACGCCCATAGTCCAAGAGGGGTTGAGCAGAGACTTAGGTAACATTTCGTTACACATAAAGCCATATTTGGCAGTATGGGCCATGCACCGCCTTCAAATAGTGACCGGTTGCCAGCCTGTAGCCTACATAAAAGGGCACCAAACCTAAACAACAATCCTGCAGTAAATACATCAACCAGTGCAGATATAACACTCAAAATCGTCTTAGCCGTGTAACTGCTGAGCTAACTATACATAACACATTACATTATGTAGTTTAACAAAGAAATAATTTATATTAAAAAAAATATATTAGGTATTTAATAGTTCAGCTTCTTTAATAGAGCTATAGTGAACTTATTTGCTCAACTTTCGAGTAGAGTAGTAAACTCTCTACAAAAGATATCACACCAAGAATTTTCATTTGAGGTCACGTGACATATATATGAAAAACATTATTATCGAAAATATTATGTTTTTGGACGTTTGGAGATCCTTGGGAGGTCTATGTCCAACAGTGGGCGTCTGAGGCTGACATGATAATGATGATGTACTTTGGTTTAGTAAGATCTCAAGGAGAAGCAACATTAAATCATCATATAGTTTGTATTTTGCGATTTTGAATTTAAAGCTACCCAATTTTTTCAATACCATCCTTATTGCATTCTTCGTTAGCACAGCAGAATTTTGACCGGAGCCCAACGAATAAGGAATATTATTCTTAATTGGAGTTTCTCCCGAGTTCTTGTTGTAAAAACACGTGTTGAGAGACTCCATTTTTAACTCAATCTACAGTACAATTTATTTTTACTATTATTTTCTCGACTTTGGCAAAATGCGTCGCGACGCCAGTAGATAACAATAGAATAGAATAATTCCCCATTGCCGAAGCGTTTTAAATAAACCGCTTAATCTTCTACAGTGTGTATGCAACCGTAACTAGCGGTCGGAGCTTCCTCAAATAATCGTTTTGCGTTTATAGCTGCGCGTTGAATTCCGATATATTTCGTTGAAGTTTAATGCGTATTTACTTTTGTGAGTTATGTACCGTTGTCTAGATAGAGGCCATCGATTTGGAGTGATGCCAGTGGAACTTAGTGTACAAGAAGGCGAGCTTCGATGGCGTGCCAACTGTAAAAAATGTATTAAATCTAATCAAAAATCTTTTACCAATCACATTTGCACTGTCGGCTTTATGTTCACTTACGATAACCTTCAGTCAAAAGCTAAAAAAGATATTTAATCTTCTGAAGGGAGGTTCATTCAATCGGCTTGTTGTTACCAAGAGCGATAGTATTATGCCTAGAAATAGTCTGTCCACTCTTGCCTTGAAGACACCCAATTTATAATATACAAGGAACATTAGCAGGTAACAAGGTTTTCTCTTTAGGTGGGAAGTATGGGATATCAAAAACATAAGGTTATTCTGCGTCTTATGTCCAGCTAAAGAAAAAGGGCTTGCTGAATTAACACGTATACCTACTAGGAATGCTGACTCAAAAATACTGTTTAATACGTCGGAAACGTCTTTTTTTTTATCACGTAAACCATGACGGGGATACAGTGCGTTGAAATAAGAATATATTTCCATGCTCACACCAAAAGTGCGTAAGAGCGTCGTCTCCCACCCGGGAGGCACCGGTTCGATCCCCGCCACGTACCAATGTGTTATCAAATTTTGAATTCATATGTACGTTTAATCGACGCTTTTACGGTGAAGGAAAACATCGTGAGGAAACCTGCATACACCTATGAAGAAATTCTTAGGTTGTGTGTGAAGTCGACCAACCCGCACTTGGCCAGCGTGGTTGACTAAGGCCTAATCGCCCGTAATGTGGGGTAGGCTCGAGCCCCTCGGTGGGGACATTATATGAGCTGTTGATGATGATGATGCTCACACCAAGTATAAGTAAGTATCACCACAGATAATATAATACTATACTAGTAGTATCACTAAGAACTTGTATTATGGATACTAGACAACAGACAATTTTAATATACATAATAATTTTTGATATTTTTATAAATAAACTTAAATAAATATATAAACAACCATTACTCGCAAACAAGTATTTCTGTTCGCCACCAAAAAAATTGCCGCTACCAGGATTCGAACCCGGACCGCTTGATGTGTAGGCAGCTATACTGACCCCTCCACCACGACGGTGGCATTGTCGTGAAACGTCACGATTTTTTTACACATTTTACGAAAGCGTAGCGTTACAAGCCCTCACCCTAAGCTTAGAGACTCTATATCTTTTTGAATAATTACTGATTTGATTAAGTAAAAAATACGTGCCTAATGTTTTTTGGTAACCTGAAGGACTTAATAGAGGTTTTTTTTTTTATCCAGACATCATCTATATTTCGTTGCACACTCTCAGAAGTATCCTTTAGAACAGCGTTTTCCAAACTGGGAGGCGCGTACTAGTCTAAAGGTAGCCGCGAAAATTGTGACACGTTAAAAAATTGTTATCATACATTTTATGAAATCTTCAGGGGAATGCCCAGGGCCCGATGTAGGGGGGGCCCAACAGGACATACGTTTTTGGTAAACTTGAGAAATTAAAAATTTATATCCTTTGGGGTGCTTTTGGCTTTTGCTTAAAGATTGTTAAGGGAGACGTAGCAACAACAAGTTTGGAAACCACTGCTTTAGACCACCACTGCTTTAGCAGAATGATTTCTGAGCCACGGTAATATTATCTATATAATATTACCGTGTCTGAGCTGGCTACTCATCGACGGTGTTTTAGCGTTGACAAGTTTTTCAACTTATTGTGAAATTATTTTTAAATGTACCCGTCTTCGAAATTAAAAACGAAGAAAAAAAGTTTTGTGTTTAAAATAATATAAAAGTAAATATGCTATGCTATATTTTTTTGAGGTTGGTTTTTTTGAGGATTCCAAATATTGAGGTTGGTTATTGCGATATTGCGACTCTAAATACAACTACTGACGATTCTAAATAAAACTACTGAACTACTACGGGGTCAATTCGAAAGTATATTCTTTGAAACAAACAAATAATACATATCGGTCAGTGCCTAGCTAAGTGGCCAATCGAATGTGCCGAACGTGTAATGAAAAATATTTTAGTATGAAACTGACATATTACTGAGGAAGCTCTATTGCGACCGTCGTGTCAAATGTATGAGTACCTAGTGTGAAAATGTTCATTTTGTTCGATAGAAACGTTGTATCGTTTGCCGTTTGGAATATAACTCAAAAAAGATGAATACGAATTAAGAACCCCCTCCCTTTTTAAAGTCGTTTAAAAACAGTCGTCGTCAGTCGTTTTTACTAGGTGGTAGACCCTTAAGTAGGGTCGTCTGGGTAGGTACCACCGCCTTTCTTATTTCTGATGTGAAGCAGTTCGCTGTGTTTCGGATTGAAGGGAAAGGTTGCCAGTGTAATTACTGGGCATGGAGGGCATATCATCTTAGTCCCCAGGATGGCAAACGCACTTGCGGTGTTACGTGATTTACTTAATATTGCAAGTGTCTATAGGCGGCGGTGAACACTTAAGCAGGTGGGCCGCAAGCTTGTTTGCCATCTCGTAACAAAAAAAAAACAAGTACCTAGCCGTATTTTCAAGAATATATTTAAAAAATAATATCCGCGACTACCAGTTTTTCCTTCAAAAGGTAATGATACAAAGAAGATGGCACAATGAAAATAATTAGTGCCAGTCGGGCGCTAAGTTTGTGGAGTTTAGCAAGCGGTCTAGCCATGCTAACGTTCATTCTAGAAAATTCGAGAAAGCAACAACGTGCTTATTTCGCATAAAGGGAGAATTATTAAAGCTAAACTAAGTGCGCGGTCGGTATGGATAACCAAAAAGTTTCAACTAATTTTCCTCCTTGCTTCGGAAAGCACGTTAAGCTCCTCACTTGTCCATGACACCATGAAACTGCACCACTGTAGTGTCGTTTACATTTTTACTTTCTCGTATACGTAGTATAGAGGAAGTCTTGTAATCGTAAAAAAATTCGACCTCGAGATTTTGACGGATTGACAAGTTTTGGACCTCCCTGAGTCAAAAAAATTTTTTTTTGGAATTATGTCTGTGTCAGTGCGTTAGCACGATAATTCGAGTATGCTTTAACTTATTGCAACCAAATTTAACATGCATGTATTACATTAAAATATAAGGTTTCTATCAACTTTTGAGTCGTCGATCACGAAAGTTAAGCAACCAAGGGCGTGGTCGGCACTAGGATGGGTGACCAAAATTTAACATGCATGTATGACAACAAAATATAAGATTTCTTTCAACTTTTGAGTCATTTTCGGAACACGAGAAAGTCAAGGGGAGACCACTCCCGATTTTTTTCAGGTAACCACACCACTGCCGACTAGTGATGTCTAACGTGTATAAAAGCAAATCGTTGTTTTAATTTGGCGAGTTCACATGGGATTCGTAAATAAGAAAAAAGTTTAAAAAGAACCATTGAAAGACAATCTACTCATCAAGACGATACAAACGAGCCCAAAGTCGATGAGATTGTGTTGTTTCATTGTGAAGTTCCTATGGCCACCTTTCAGCTCCACTATCGGATCAGCACCACGTCATCATAATATTGCATTGTCACGCGATTTACACATGTATGTATACAAAATTTCAGCTCAATCAGTAACCGGGAAGTGGATCTAATTTAATTTGCAAGATTTGATGACAAACATCGGGACAGGCGAAACTAAATAAAAGCTTGTAAAAATAATTATTGTATCCTTTACAACAAAACAAAATTAATCATAACGTAACTTCATAACAAAGCAAAACAAAAAAAATTAAACCAAAACTAATTACAATAAAGAGAACATCTATGTCATGTCGTGATCTTATGAATGGTGCGAATGTAATGTTTTGTACATTATTGAACTTTTTTTTTGTTAGGCTTGGTGTCCTTTGAGCCATATCTTCATTTAGTTATGTCTTCTTTCTTGATGTTTGGATTAAAATATGGGCGTCACACATTTTAATGCATCTAGGGAGTGCTTGGAAAGAAATGCATAGCAACAGACCTCATGATTGACTGAGAGACTGATGAGAATTGTATAGTGGAATTTCCAACCACTATACAATTCTCAACGCCACATACACAAAACCTTTATTTCAATGATTCCTCATAATAGTCAACACAGAGGCTTATGCAACGAAACGACACCACTTTCACTGCACAAAATTCACTCCGAAGCAATTTTGAATTATCGAAATAAAGATCGACATCCAGACGCCATGGGAAACCATGGAGCCAAAACTTCATTACTATGGTGTAGTTACCTAAAAAAATTGTAAACGAAACCACAGTGGTGCAGCTTCGTGGTGTCGTTGACAATGCATGGTTGAGCTGGTGATCCTGGCAGCTGTCGACAGCTAGCAGTTGTTTCCATGGTTCCTGCATGACACTAACCCTGTCAGGCCTATAACCATAAATAATATAATGAACATTTTACTTTAATTTTAAATTTAAATTCAAATTTTGACTTCGATTTTAATATTGATTCTGACCCTATTTCAAATTTGAGTTATTATAATCTTGATTTTAATTTAGACTTTGATTTTAATTTGATTTGAATTGTAATTTGGATTTTATTAAAGTTAATTTTGATTTTATTTTAATTTGGAAGGTGCGAAAATGTTGCAAATTTTTTAAAAATAAATGTAAAATCAGGTGTAGGTATATCCATTATTTAATAAGAAAATCTGTCTTCTAAGGGTGAATTTCAACAGGTCCAAAAAAAATCTCATTTCCGTGGACTTTTTTATCTTAAAGTTTTTTTAAAAACTAAATTGCGGGTTTTAAAGTTTTTGATAATGTATGTATTCTTCCTCAATATCTAGCAGATAACATAAAAAACAAACGAGATATACAAGATTAAAAATTTCGTGCCACGGCGATGAAACATGCGTGCTCGGCAATGAAACAAGCCTCCACAGCAATGAAAGAACTATGCCACGGGAATGAACGCATCCACGGAAATGAAAATCTATATTCAACATAAAATCCCTACTAATATTATAGCTTTTACATCTAAACCACTGAACCGATTTTGATGAAATTTGTTAACATATAGACTAGAGCTCGGGGAAGAACTTGGGCTACTTTGGCTTGAAGGGGTTGAAATAGGGGATGAAAGTTTGTATGGCAGTTCGTCATTTTCGAAGATAGAACCATTAAACTTTGAATTTAGGCACTTCTTATGAAAAAAATGAATATTTGATCAAAAATTTTTGAAATTTTGACCTGTTACGGGGTGAAATGGGGGATGAAAGTTTGTATGGAATTCGTCATTGTTAAAGACGAAACCATGAAACTTTGTATGTAGGCACTTGATAAGAAATAAATAAATATTTGTTCTAGCGTTTTTGATATATTTACCCATGTGGGGATGAAAGTTCGTAAGGAAATAAAAACAAAGTCACACATTCACGTCTAACACACCACACACTAAACATTGTCAATATGGGTATCGGTTTCGTGGTTATTGTGGGTCCGGATTACGAATAAATGTATTTCGAGATCCAAGATGGCGGTTGCGACTTTTTAATATAAGATCGATATGGGTATAATTTTAATGGTTTTTGGGGGTCCCGATTCCCAATACAACACCCATTTGAGATCCAAGATGGCGGGCGCGACTTTTAAACAATGTCAATATTGGTATCGTTTTCGTGGTTTCTGTGGGTCCGGATTACGAAAAAAGCATCTATTTCGAGATCTAAGATGGCGGACGCAACTTTTTGACAAAATGTCAATATGGGTATCATTTTCATGATTTTCGGGGGACCCGATTCCGAATACGAAATCTATTTCGAGATCCAAGATGGCGGTTGCGACTTTTTAATATAAGATCAATATAGGTATCATTTTTATGGTATTCGGGGGGTCCCGATTCCCAATACAACATCCATTTTGAGACCCAAGATGGCGGACGCGACTTTTTAACATAATGTCAATATTGGTATCATATTCGTGGTTTTTGTGGGTCCGGTTTACGAATAAAACATCTATTTCGAGATCAAAGATGGCAGACGCGACTTTTTGACAAAATGTCAATATGGGTATCATTTTCGTGGTTTTCGGGGGTCCCGATTCCGAATACGACATCTATTTCGAGATCTAAGATGGCGGTTGCGACTTTTTAATATAAAATCGAAATGGGTATTATTTTTATGGTTTTCGGGGTCCCGATTCCCAATACAACATCCATTCTGAGAACCAAGATGGCGGACGCGACTTTTTAATTTAATATCAATATGGGTATCTATTTGGTGGTTTTTGGAGGTTCTGACTCCGAATACAACATCTATTTTGATATCCAAGATGGCGGACGTGACTTTTTACTCAAAAGCAATATAAGTATAATTTTTGAGGTTTTCGGCGGTCTTGATTCCGAATACAACTTTTATTTCGAGATCCAAGATGGCGGATACACCTTTAGGATATAAAATCGATCATTTTCTTAGTTTTCGGGAACACAACATCCATTTTGAGATGCAAGATGTTGGACGCTACTTATTAACTTAATCGCTTTTACGCCATACTCCCGAACCGACTCTGATGAAATTTGGTACAAAAATAGACTAAACCTCGAAATTGAATAAAAGCTACTTTTTTGTAAAAAAGGGAATGAAGGGGTTGAAATAAGAGATTAAATATTTTTATGAGATTCCTCATTACCAAAGATAAGACCATGAAATTTTAAATAGCACGCAAAAAATATGCAGATATTTGTTTTAGCGTTTTTTGAAATATTGACCCATGTGGGGATGAAATAGGGGATGAAAGGTCGCATGAAAGTTAGCAAAGGATGGAAAAACAAAAAAGGTAGTTTGTAAAAATGTATTATAATCTATTTACAGTAATGCACAGCAGTTTGTATGGGTATCTTTTGCAAAATAAGTGCCCAAAAAAATAAAAATGCTACCCAAAGTAACTATTCCACGCTGACGAAGTCTAGCACGCGGGCAAAAGCTAGTTTTATATATGTACTTACTTGAGTATTATCGTCATCATTTTGAAAGTAACTCCTTCTATCTGTCTGTTATGCTTTCACGCTTAAATCACCGAACCTATTTTGATAAAATTTGGAATATACATGGATTAGACTTTAAGAAATATAGGTTATCCCTTACACCGACCCACGCAAGCGCAGCTGCAGGAGAAAAGCCAGCATTTGGTATTCAGTTTCATTATCAAAAAATTCTTTAATGCCATTATAACTTTTTGTAATTAAAAACTGTTTTGGTGATTCTCAAAACTGATTAATTTTTCAGTATTTTTAATTTATTTTTGGGATATGGTTATATATTTTTATCAACATTGTATGTGGGGCAGAGGCGTATAATTTCAATTTTGAGTTTATTTTCATATACATATGTATATTGTTGCGGTCAATACTCGGCACTACCTGTATTACAGGTAAAGATGTATTTTTTGCCTTATCTTATCATGACAATAAAAACATAAGTCACGGAAATGAAACACCTGGCCACGGAAATGAAACACCTGGCCACGGCAATGAAACTAGATTGTGTTACAAGGCATGGCAATGAAATTTTTTTCATTTCCGTGTCTTTTTTTTCATTGCCATAGCAAATTTTGGCCACGGAAACCACAGCAATGAAAGCATGGCGATGAAAATCAAGGCAAAAATATAAAATAACAAAAAAACTATTAGTTATTCGAGGTAATAAACACTTCACAAATAAACAGATGAGAAATGGCATTCTATTGAAAACTCAATCATGAGGACAAACTTATTCATATAGAAGTTATACCTATCCACGGCGATGAAAAAAAAAATGACGACAACATAAAAAATGGAATACTTTTATTTATAGCACAAAAACGCATGCACTTGTGTTCGTCCTTCCGCGTCGAGTACTTAGGCGACACTAATATGCAACGCTTAGCGCAAAAGGAGGGGGCCGCAAGTTGTTAGATAAAACAATATTCTTAAAAATGTTTAGGACATGGCGATGAAAGTTTGTTCTGGGACAAATGCATTTAGAATAACCATTCGTTGTATTGTTTAATAATTTGAATAAATGTATTCCGTAACAATACTTTAACTATTCACGCATCAAATAAAACTAAATTTCAATATAAATAATCAATAGATTTTTAGCAATGAGGTATAATATACATCAAGGTGACGTGTGGACAAACACGGCAATGAAAGATTTCGAGGTTTAATAATTTTTTTTGAAGTACCTATTATTCCTATTATTAAAATATTTAGTGCCCCACATAGATAACTATTTCATTTATCTATAAAAAAAATAAGAACGTTATAGCTTTGTTTTTTAATACCGATTTCATCGATGCCACGCAATTTTTGGTCCCGGGAAATTCACCCCTAATTATTGCGTACCCGAGAGGGTCCATGATGATCTATTTATTTTTCATATATCATCTTGTGTGTACATTATGGTTATGCAATAAATGAATTGAATTGAAATCTAATGCTAAAATCTATATCGTAGACGTAGTAGGAAAAAAGTCCTATATGCGGGCGAAGTCACGAACAGGGCGCAAAAGTAATAATTACCGATCACCGTCGATAGGAATTCGCGAGTAATTCCGAAAAGCCATACCTCAGTTTTAGCTGAAGACTAAACTTTTTAGAAATGGAGTTATGTATTTAATATTTTAATGGAAAACCCTTGGCCTGTAAGTGAATATTCATGAGGCTTGACAAAGCAATTAGACAGATGGGTTTCTACGAATTATGTTAATTTCGTCTTCTGCGCAACATTTCTTATGGCTTTCAAGACGGCACGATGTCTGATTGAACGGGAAACTATGTCCAATTTTATTGTTGTTCTTTTCAACCGACTTCAAAAGGAGGAGGTTATCAATTCGACTGTATGTTTTTTTATGTTTGTTACCTCATAACTCTGTACTGGGGGCACCGATTTTAAAGATTCTTTCGACTTTTGGAAGCTCGTGCTTGTCATTTGGTCCCATTTAAATTTTATCGACATCTGACGAGCAGTTTTTGAGTTATCCCTAATAATGCCTATTTAGTTGACATCGATGATATCGTAATCTTGTCACTTATGTGTCTAAAAGATATCGAGATAGTTCCTGAAAATATATATACTTACTTATAGCACTAAAAAGCAAAAACAAACCGCCTTCAAAACTAAAAACGGAGAAATAAAAAATCTCTTTATAAAAATCTAAATGTTTTTGAGGTCGTTGCCAACCTCAATATTTGGAATATAAACGTTGTCACTTGTGTTTTTGACAGAAACGGTAAATAATATATTTCTACGCTCACACCAATATCTAGCCCAAATTCAGTATCATTTAGTACTTGTATTATGGATACTAGATAACAGATATTTTTTTATATACCTAGCTAGGTACATAATAATTAGATGTTTTTAATAAATAAACATAAATAACTATATAAACAACCATGACTCGTCAACAAATATCGTGTTCGTCACACAAACATTTGCCGCTACCATGACTCGAACCCGGACCACCCGGACCGCTTGATGTGTAGGCAGCTATACTGACCACTCCACCAAGACAGCGTCAAGTGTCATAACAGTGTACTGTATTTTGTGAGAGAATACCGATATTATTATATTCATCATATTCAGCCGAGAGACGTCCACTGTTGGACATAAGCGTCCCCCAAGGATCGCCAACCCAAATGGTCCTGCGCTGCTCGCATCCAGCGACTTCCCACGACCTTTGTTTACCAGATCGTCGTTGGTCCACCTTGTGTGGGGCCCTACCAACGCTGCGTCTCCCGGTACGCGGCCGCCATTCAATAACCTTTTCGCTCCAACGGCCGCCAGTTCTCCTCGCAATGTACCCTGTCCATTGCCACTTAAGGTTCGCAATTCTTTGGGATATGTTGATGACTCCGAGCATAGCCCTTTCCATATTATTATATCAATTAGTATTTCTAATTATCCCTTCTGTCTACAACACATTACGAGTACATACAATTTGCAATATATTTGCCATATCAAAACCGAATCGTGGATAACTTGATTCCAGGCTTACCAAGCGTCCTGTGTCTTCTTGGATAACAACAAAAGCGTTAGCATCCGACAAATACGGAAAAATTGAAGGCACCGTGGATCACTCGAGTCCGATTCAATCATCCGAGCCATTGAATTATCGATAATCGAGTCAGCGTTCCCGATCGTCTGAATATTCATACAACTCGAACCTGTAATTGGATTGACGAGTGGACTGTACGCGTAATGGTGCTCCCACATTACTGTTAAAAATGTTAACAAACATTAGTAAACATTTTTTAAACAAACATTTGATCACTGAAGCGGAGAGCTGATGGATGGTTGGCGGTATCTCCTAATGAAATGAAAGAGCGAATAATAAGCCTGAAAAATGATATATTAATTATTTGGGATAGTTACAGAACAGAATGTCAAGCAAAAACAAACAGAATTATGACAAAATTAATTAATTACCCATTTTAAATTAATAGACAAATAATCACAAACTATAAAAAGGTACAACATTCGCATTAAAAAGTAAAACTAAAAAAGACTTGGTCGGCTGTCGGTCGGTCGGTTTTCATGCTAATATTACTAATGAATAAGGCAGTACTTCTAGACACGTCCCGTATAGTGACAAGGTCCCTGGTGAGGTCTCTGGATTCCTAACCATCGGTAGCCAGGACCCTGATCTTTTTACCGGCCATTTTTTTATTTTTAAATGCTATATTTTTTTAGTGTAAAATTTAATTATGTCTGTATTTTAAATGTAAAAGGAAATAGTAATATAAGTAATGTTAGCGAACATTTCTATAAAAAATTGTTAGGTAATAGGATTGGTAATAATTTGTGTCTAAAGCGTTTGGCGCATCCAGGCAGACCACTTTATAAAAAGCAATCCAATAAACAAATCTTGCTCCATTTTCCAAATCCAAACTGCGAGGCGATGTCATGTTTTCAAATGTTACATATTATGTTTGTAAACATTTTTCATCAGTGTAGAGCTAAAATATCTCTAACAAATCTAACATTTTGTTAGTACTAAATGTACCAGTGTTAGAAAATGTTTATAAACATTGTTAATAGCAGTGTGGGAGCACCATGAAACCGTTCATATCAACCTTAAACCGTGTTCTTTGAATTCAGTTTACTGTGAAACAAATCAATAACTTGGGAAACAATCGCTGCAGCGCCGCGGAAGTTTATCAATGAAAGTTCTTATTAGTAACGGGATAAAGTTCGGAATGAGCTAACTTTGTTGAGACGCTGATTACTATAAGCCGTTTTTCATTTTCAGCTTACTGCAGAAAAATTGCCTGATGGCTTATGCGAGTTTTTTTAATTTGCAAAATAGCGTTTGTAGCGTAATTGTTCAGGGTTGGCAACGTCCTAGTAATATTTTTAATTTCTATCATAGAAAATTTCGCGCGTAAACTTATAGACCTCAGACTTGCCTAAGACACAGAATGAATGATCGCCGAATGAAAGAGGCTCACAATGTTGATAGGTTTAGTTTAATAATATATTGCATCTCTGTTCTACTCTATAAGTTGTAGTAAAGTTTGAGAGAGATAGAAACAATATAACCCGGCCAAATTGATATTTAAAAGTTGCACGAAAATTTTAAGAAAATTTTGGAAAACAGACGCCATATTCCGGTGTCTGACAGACAGGCACTTTTTGACAGACACCTGATTATGGCGTCGGGACGGACAAGGATATAAGAAATAAGATTTTAATTAGATAGAATTCGATACTCAGGGCATTACAAATTTGTAGTCGGTTTAGTGGAGGTAGGACTTGTATCAAGTCCACCTGGACCACTATTTTTTTTGATCTTATCAAAATCTGACGCCATAATATCACTATTGTGTTCCGACAGTTAAAGATAAGATATCCAGTTCCTCTGTGGTTGATGGTTCCACGTGATACTTGATTCCATCTTCAGACTTATCGTCACTTATCATCAGATGAGATATCGTGCTAACGCACAGACACACATACAGACATAATTCCAAAAACGGTAGTTTTTGACTCAGGGAGGTCCAAAACGTGTAAATCCGTCAAAATCTCGACGTCGAATTTTTTGACGATTACAAGACTCCCTCTATAAGTACTACGTATACGAGAAAGTAAAAAACCGACCACAGCGAAAATTGCTATTGTAGTCAAACTCAAAATTCACGCGTTGAATATAATAAACCAACAAGGCTCACCTTTCTTTGAAAGAGCATCCTTATTAAAATAATAATAAATAGGTATACAGTAATCTGAAGACGCTCTCATCATTTTTCGTTAGGGCCCCCTTCCTTCATTTCAATGTTCTCGACAGAGGGCTATTTATATGCTAATTTTAAATCTTACATAGTGGGCACACAAAATAAAAAGGCCACAGAAGGTAAGCTACATTACGCGGTAGAAACCTCTCGGAACAAAAAATCATGCAAAAACATCCGTGAATCATAGCGCATGTAACTGCGGCACAATATCGGAACAACCAAAAATCATAGGTACCTATGTGGTTTAAATTCCGTTGTCTTTCATTTAAATCATGCAAAATCTCCACTCGGAAACAGAATCATGCAAAAACAGCTCTTGCGACAAAACAATCATGGATGGACTCTTCTCGGAATAAAATAAACTGGACGTAAATGCCTCACGGTGCTTAAGTTTGTGCTGTTTGGGTCGTCTGGGTAGGTACCACCGCCTTTAATATTTCTGCCGTGAAGCAGTTCGCTGTGTTTCGGATTGAAGGGAAAGGTAGCCAGTGTAATTACTGGGCATGGAAGGCATTTCATATTAGGCCTCAGGATGACAACGCACCTACCTACAATACCAAGTTATTGCAGGTGCTTTTAACCCTTATAGGCGACGGTATCCACTTACAACCAGTAGGCCTATTCGCTAACATTTTTTGACAGATGAAAGAGATGATCACCGAGTGAATTACATATCGATTGCTTATTCACACGTCACGCTTTTATGGCACTTGTCGTGTAAAACATCAATGGATACGTAATTCACTCGGTGATCAGCTTGTTTCTAGATGTTTATAAAATAATCTTTGATATTACGTCGGTCTTACGTAAGACGTAGTTTTGGCAAACCTATCACTACCGTAGAGTGTAAGTATTCTCCACATTTATCGACGTGAATTGGTGTCAGCCGAGTGTGTATCACCACACTACTCGACTTGAAGAAGGCTCAACATCGAAATCGATAATCAAACTGTACTCGATTCTAGGCTCGGCTCCAGACTGGGTTTTTGTGTAGACACGTATGAGAAGCTCTGTAAAATACCAAATGCGGAGCGGTTTTCAGATCAAGGCCTTACATGTCCTTGTCCATTGTCCATGCTGTGCCCGGGATGTGTTACGTCAGTGGTTGTCAAAAAATACCACTGCGTACTTTTTATATGAACACGTTCAAATATGTCCCTGTTCACGTCCGACACGACCCGGACACATCCTGGGCACTTCCCTGATGTGTGGATTGGATAGACCATAACTCGTCAACAAATCGTGTGATTCCTCACACAAACATTTGCAGCTACCAGGGTTCGGACCCAGACAACTTGATGTGTAGGCAGCGATACTGACCACTTCACCACGACGGCGTCAAATATTTGTCTCATATTACCCAGAGTTTTCCAACCCGACTCCAATATTGTCGCTCAATAACAGGTAGGCTTCAAGACTCGAATTCAGTTAATTTCGTTCAAAAGTCGGGAAACTCATTTATTGAGGTTTATCGCGACAAATTTATACGTCGAAGTTGTAGATAGAATCTTAACGGTGTTATCGAATGGGCCTCCGTTTTCGCTTTGGGAGCCGATCGAGAATTTAATATTATATTGTGTGTTGGGATAAAAACTTTAGTGCCTAGTTCGTTTTTGCGGTGAACTAGCTTTTTGAATTATGGTCTGGTGATTGGTACACTGGAAGTAGATCTAGTGGTCCCGGTTCAGTTTCAGTGGCTTAGAATCTTTGCTCGATTCCATCGCGCCACACTTGCCAAACATTAATTGGAATTTGATTTGATACGTAACAATATCTTCACAAAATACATAAAGATATATATATATGTTACCGGCTTAACCCGAATTTAGGACGAACTAGTTTTTCCTAGGCCAAACCAATTAGTCCTTTATGCGATTTGGAGATATCTAGTGGCTGAGTGATGGGTAGGTTAGGGTTATTTTTTTTATGACCAGTTTTTTTGGGAGAGTCTCGTGTTTTATGCACCTACATGGCAGAGTGATGGGTAGGTTAGTGAACTGGTTTGGCCTAGGAAAAACTAGTTTATCCTAAAATCGGTTTGGTTTGAAAAATACATGTTAATTCAACTAATCTCATTAAGGTAATACAATCCAATTATCTGAAACAGCTTTAAATATGTCAATTTAGAGGGAGACGATACTATAGGTTCATAACACTAAGGTCTCCATAGAGTAGACGTATATATGTCGTGGCAGCGTTATATTACAGGATAAATTAAATTACGCATTACATACGTCTGGACTCGGCTTTATATATTCTTTTCGTTAAGCGTTAGATGGAACAGCTTGGACACTCTGGGTGGGAAGAAGAAGAGGAATCTAATCCAGGATATCTGGATTTGTTTAGAACACACAGGTGCTTTTGATTCCAGGTTTTTTTTATTCCGACACTGAATACAATAAAGCTTAAGAGATAGACTTATTTATGAATCCTTCGTATCACTTCTCTAGCACATCCCGGAGATAAAATCTGTCGAATAGGTACTTAATTGAATCTTGGAACCCCTCGCTTCGGTGATTCCCTATTTTATTGTATGCGATAAATTCGGCTCTATAGTATGATTTATTGGAATTATTTAGTTATAAGCATTCAAGATTTGTCGCGGGTCATGTATGATAATACGAGAATAACGAAGCAATGTTAATATTAATTCATTGTGCAGTTAACATCGGAGTAGATGTTAAAAAAGTGAAGTTCTAAAAAACATATATTCATAAATCCAGATATTCCAGAAATGTTTAAATTATTAAACACACACACATACCACACAAGCACACGCACACGCACAAGCACGCGCACACGCACGCACGCACACACGCACGCACACACACACACGCACACACACACACACCCACATACACACACACACGCACACATACACACACACACACACAAACACACGCATACATACACACACACACACAAACACACATACACACACACACACATACACACACACACGATGTCACCTAAAATCTCAAAAGTGGTCGAACCGAGTTAAGATCGTAGCCATTTCGTAGCCGTGTGATGCCGGCTGAGTAGAATAGCATCACCCCATATCCTCCAATGGGTGTCGTAGAAGGTAGTAACTTGTAGGAGAGTAGGAGAGATTAAAGGGGGCTGTGAAACCAGAGCCTCCGGCAACTAGCAGCGCGCTCTCCCGCGATTCGGCCTGTATAACCGTAAGGTTGCGTCAGGCCATGGGAAGGTGGTGGGCTTGCTGCAGTATTTGGTGATGCAACAAGTAACGTATTTGCTTACTTTTATTGGTAGCATCCAGATTCAAATATGTTTGTCGTGTTTAAACGATTTAGGCTATCAATTACCTCCTTTGAAATACTCGTTGCAGACTGCGTCAGCAAATCGGTTCGATTTATCCAATATCATTTCACTCGCGGCTCTGAAGTTGTTGATACACAAATATTAAAAGCCCCGTTTCCTGATGAGTTTCACAAAGTTACATACGTGGTACGTACACTGGCTCAGCAATCTTAGCGCTTAAAACCATGTATTAAGGTTGATGTGATGAGTAAATCTGCGGGCGTCTGTACAAGCTCCCTGCTCAAGCAAACACAGAAGTGATTTGCCAATATAAGTAAGTTAGTTCTTCATTTCCGAGGTTTTTAACGTGAAATGTGATTTTATGTGCGAGTAGCTACCGTTGATTAAATCTTTCTGAAGAGATAGGTTTACACAAACATTGGGAATTAAACGAGATTCGTCTTTAACGATTAACACTTTATCAATTTGTGATAATAATCATATGTACTTAGTTATGTTGTCACAACCCTCTTCACACATTATTCAGTTAAACAAATAGGTAATAATAATAATCATGTAGGCATTAAGCCATACAATGTAAGCATCAGTGCCAAGACAAGAGACCTATTAACTGAGTGATATGCTGATTATCCAGAACAACATCCGATGGTTCTGCGAAGCCCCAAAATTTGCTGATTAAGGTGTACTATAAAAGCATCTACATTCAAAGCATCGGCGCATTATATCTCGATAAGTCTTAGGAGTAGTACGCTCAATTGTAGAGCTTAGTTTAAGAAATAAATGTATTTAATTTAAAATAAATATATTTTTATAAAGTCCTCGCGTCGCCGCAACTTGACTACTTACTAGCGGCAACTATTAGGTTGTCTTCAAATTATACAGTAGCGCGGCTGTCGCGCAAATAGCACACGAAGCGACTAATACTGCACAAGCGTTGGCGTTAATATGACATTGTACTAAGTGTTAAAAAAGTTAAGTAATTAAAATTGAATTAAAATAACAGAATGAGATCATTCTAGAACACATTCGCTACTTAACAAAATATAGGTCATCGAAACCAGTAGGCCTACTCGGTAACTTTTTTTGATAGTTAAAAGTGATCATCACTGAGTGAATTACATATCTATTGCTGTTTTAAACGTCATTTGTGTCTTTCTTTTTCTTTCTTTCTTTTCTTTTCAAGTGTCAAAAAAAGTTAGCGAATAGCCCACCAGTTCTGCCTTGCATTGGTATTATAGTGGTGACGATAAATTTTGAATCCTAAGTTAGTGAAAATAAGCTCTAAGCTAAGTTAAGATAATAAGTGTGCACTTGTCAATTAGAGTGTCCAACTCTTTCCGCTGCCACCAAGAAGATAGCACATCTCCTATTCTAGGTGGGTTGGAAGAGATTTCTTTTAGAAATAAGCCTCACCTTTTGTACATTGTTATTATTGTGTTTTCCATTATTGTTTCTATGTGTACAATAAATTATTAATTTTAAAAAATAAATATAGATGTAAAATAAAAGCATCTTGGCTGCCACTGAATAAATTTTTCTTAATTTTGCGTTCCGTTATACGGTTGGTTATAATAATCATTAAAAAAAATACAATTTATGATTTTTATTATTATTTAAAAGTGTTAAGGATGTTTAGTTCGTAAACGCGTCAATAGATGGCGCTGCACTCTGTTACATCGCGGTATCGAAGTTTTTCGTGTCCTTATAAAGGCTCTGTTTGACAATAAAGTTTTGCCTTAAAATACTCTAGCTCCAGTTGTACGTACGTGCGGACGATCGCGCGTACATTACTTCCGCTCCTGCAGTCCGTTGCGCGCAGACGTCGCTCTGCCCCCGCTCCGGTACTCTCTCCGTCCGATCGCTCGATCCGCCGCTCGCCCGCGCCGCGCGTCACTTGCATTACGCTCGTGACACGTACCGCTCGCGTTCGCGCCGCTCGCGCTCCGTGTCGCTCCAGCTCCAGCTACGAGATTTCAAGCAACTCCGCAATTTTCATTGCAGAGTTGTGTTGGATCCACACCTCGTCTCTTGGAAAGTCTTCAATTGAGTAAGCCGTGCCTAGTGGATACGTAACCGTGCCAACGAAGCTAGGTACGGGGCACTGACCCGACTGCCCGCCGACCCCCTCTGGGAAAGCAAACAATTCGGAAGGGACTGGGAACCTTGGCCTTGGGGGCTCCCCTCGCCACGCCCCAGTTCAGCCCCTCAGACGTTGCTTTTGCCGTCAAAAACATTGTCCTCCAGCCCTAGTGGCTGCATAGGTTACACCCCTACGTGGAATTAATTTTCCCCGGAGGACCATTCACCCACTCACTGTGCGTCGAGGTACTCACCACAGTAGGTACACACACCTCCCTGTCGTCGACAGGGAGGGTGGATCACACACCCTATCGGCGGGCGACCAGCGCTCGTCGATAATGGCCGAAACTATGAACCTCGGGGCACTGTTCGCCTATATGTCGGCGAACATCCCTGGCTTTGACGCCCACCTCGCGGCATTCCACGCCGCCCAAACCGCCGCTCAGCCGCCTAAAGAGGCCAAACCTGCCAAACGGCCCACCCCGGCGCCTTCTGCGCCCTCACCCGCCTCGCCCACCCGCGAACGCTCGCCCATTCGCGAACGATCACCCATTCGAGAGCGCTCAAGCTCCACTAGCTCAGACGACTCTCTCGTCCGACCACTCGTGCTAGACGCACAATTGTCTCCTCTCTCTCCCGACAATCCCACCCAGATGGATTGCGGAGAGCCCACTCAATCCGATGACGACGGGTTCATCACCGTCTCCCACAAGAAAAAACGCCAGCGTCAAGCGACCGACTCGCCTGACATGCCCTCCAAAGCCGCGAAAACAGCACCGTCGCCGGTTATCATCCCGACCTCACCGCGCCCGCGCCCCGCACCAAGCACCTCACGATCTGCGCCCAGCCAGACCCAGCCCAGACCTCCCCCTGTCATCGTACAGGAAGACCACTCTTGGTCTATCGTCAAAAACGCGCTGAGAGAGAAGCGCGTGCACTTCCAATTCCTGCGCGCTAAGACCATCGCGTCAGGCATTCAAGTGCAGGTAGCCACTCACGATTGTCACCGACAGCTGACCAAGTTTCTGAGGGACAGGCACATAGGCTTCCACACCTATGCCCTCCCCGAAGAACGCCTCCTCAGAGTGGTCGTCCGCGGACTCCCCCGGCGCTTTAGCATGGAGGAAATCGCTGAGGACCTCAAGGACCAGGGTTTCCCCGTGCACGATGTGCGCCGCCTCCTAGGGCGTAACAAACAACCGTTATCCCTAGTCATGATAACGTTGGACCATTCCCCCGAGGGAAAGGCCATCTATAACGTCCCAGATATCTGCCTAATCTCAGATATCCGCATTGAGGCCCCTCACAAAAAGGGCATCATAGGGCAGTGCCACAACTGCCAACATTACGGTCACACCCAGCGCCACTGCTATGCTCGCCCAAGGTGCGTCAAGTGCTTGGGCGATCACGGCACTGGTGACTGCGAACGAACAAAAGACCCGCTCCCTGAGGAACCCCCCAGCTGCGTACTGTGCGGCGAAATGGGGCACACTGCGAATTACCGCGGTTGCCCCAGGGCGCCTCAAGCACCAGCTTGGACCAGACCGCGCGTTCCCATCTCTCAGCCCCCTTCTGGGGCGCCCCCTCAGGATACAGGCCTGTACATACCTCCACCCAAACGGGCCGGCTGGGCGAAAATCGTCGTCCAGTCCCAAGACCCCACACCAGCTCCTCGCCCCCAGGTCGCTAACCCGACACCAAGGGCTCCTCCGGCTCCTCCAGCCGCCCCACCCGCAGCACCTATTGCCGCGCCAACCCCTTCCCAGCAGCCCGCCGAAACAGCAAACGGCTTGGAAGACGCTCTGCGGCTAGCGGAAGGACTCGTGTCGCTGAACATCGACACCGACGCGATCCTTGCGATGGCCGCAGAGTTCCGAGCCGCGCGCGGTATTGCGGCCCATCTATCCCTACTAGTAAAGCACAAGCCCTTACTAGACTCCCTCCGCTCTCTAAACTTAACCATTTAAATGGCGCGCCCAACGGCGCTACAAAGTAAAAGAGTTAAACCCAGATCCGTTTCGTTAGCGTTCTTCAACGCTAACGGCTTTCGCGCTCAACGCGACGAGGTAGCCGACTTCCTCGTCGAACACGCGGTGGACATCCTACTAGTGCAGGAAACATTCCTTAAACCATCCATCCGCACCCCACGAATTAGTGGTTATAACGTTGTCCGAAACGATAGGGAAGGCCGCCTAGGTGGCACCCTCATCTACTACAAGCGGGCACTTCATTGCGTCCCATTAGACCCTCCTCCGCTTGAGCACCTTGAAGTCTCCCTCTGTCGGCTGGCCATGACCGGCCACCAGTCCATAGTCATAGGGTCGACATACCTATCACCTACCAAGTCCCTCACCAAAAATGATCTGGAAGCGCTGTTCGCTATCGGAGACGCCGTCATACTTGCCGGCGACTTCAATAGCAGACACACGCGGTGGAGTTGCGTATCAACGAACCGTAATGGGACGGCGATGTGCCAACTCTCCGACGAGCTGCTCTTCGACATCATTAATCCCCTTACTCCTACCCACTACCCTCCCGACCCACAACATGCTCCGAGCTACTTGGACATGGCGCTTCTACGGAACATAGCCTTACCGCTGCGTTCCGTAGAAACGATCCACGCCTTGAGCTCGGACCATCGCCCCGTAATCCTCCACCTAGGCCCCCTCACGGACCCCACCCCCTCCACGAGGACGGTGACGGACTGGGAGAAGCTTGGGAACCTACTCGAGTCCCCGAACAGCCCGGCACTCGACTCAATTCCCGACCAACTCACCTCAGCCCAAGACGCGGAGAACGCGATCGGGGCCCTCACCAGCCACCTCCAGACCGCCGTGAGCGAGGCGTCCAGGGAGGCTCCGGCGATGGACAACCATCGATGGAGGCTCCCTGACGACATGAGGAGGCTGCTAAGGGCCAAGAACGCGGCCACCCGCGCCTACGACTCCCGTCCCACCGGCGACAACCGGTCTCGCATGCGGGCTTTACAACGTGAAGTGAAGCGGCGCATGCAGGACCTACGGAATCGCCGATGGGACGATCTGCTTAAAGACATCGAGCCATCGCACCAGGCCTACTGGCGCTTGGCACGTACCTTTAAGTCAGACAAGGAGTCAACACTCCCACCCCTCCGTCGCCCTGACCTCACCGTCGCCTTTGACGACGACGAAAAGGCCGAATGCCTAGCCGACAGTCTGGAGGCCCAATGCTCTCTAAGCACTCTCCCCGCAGACCCATCCCATGTACAGCATGTAGACGAAGAGGTCGAAAGACTCTCCTCCCTACCGCTTACATCTCCTCCACTCAGTCCAGTTACCCTCGATGAGGTGCAAACATTAGTTAAAGACCTGCGTCCCCGCAAGTCCCCAGGACAAGACGGCATCTCTAATAGGGTCCTTAAGATCCTACCTGCCCAGCTTCTCATGCTTTTAGTCACGATTTTTAACGCGGCCATGACGAACGGTATCTTTCCCTCAGCGTGGAAGGACGCCGACGTTATCGGCATTCGTAAGCCCAGCAAAGACCCTACTATTCCGTCTAGCTATAGACCCATTAGCCTCCTCAGCTCCCTAGGAAAGCTATACGAGCGAATCCTACTTTCGAGACTCAAAGAGTTTATTACCTCTTCTAATGTCCTCATCAACGAGCAATTCGGCTTCCGAGCTCGTCATTCATGCATCAACCAAGTGCACCGCCTAACGGAGCACATTCTCGAGGGCCTTAGCGCCCGACGACCGATAGGCACCGGAGCGATTTTCTTCGACGTGGCAAAGGCGTTTGACAAGGTCTGGCACAATGGCTTAATTTATAAGCTATACAAACTCAACGTGCCGGACAGACTCGTGCTCATCATACGAGATTTCCTGTCAAACCGTTCCTTTCACTACCGCGTCGAGGGAACGCGCTCCCTTCCTCGCCCAGCCAGAGCCGGTGTCCCCCAAGGGTCCGTGCTCTCTCCTCTGCTCTTCTCACTCTATGTGAACGACATCCCCAAAACACGAGGCACTGAGCTCGCTCTATTCGCGGACGACACTGCCATATACTACTCCCATAGGAACCGCTCCTGGGTGGGGCGGAAGCTCCAAGCCGCCGCCTCCACTCTAGGTGACTGGTTTCGCAAGTGGCGAATTGAGGTGAACCCCGACAAAAGTGCTGCCATCTACTTTAGTCGGGGTTCATCACAGGGCCGCTCGCTACCTACCATCTCCATGTTCGATAGACCAATACCTCTGGTATCCAAGGTCAAATACCTGGGAGTTACGCTAGACCGTCAGCTAACGTTTGCACCTCACATCAAGGAAGTCCGTGATAGGGCCTACTTCGTGCTAGGTCGCTTATACCATCTCCTAGGGAAGCGAAGTAAAATGTCCCTTAGAAATAAGAGAACACTTTACAAAGCTTGTGTACGCCCTATTATGACCTACGCTAGCGTTGTCTTTGCACACGCCGCCCATACCAACATTAACAAACTTCAGGTTATCCAAAACCGATTCTTGCGCATGGCAACAGGTTGTCCCTGGTACGTGCGCAACGTAGATCTCCATAAAGATTTCGATCTCCCCAGCATAGCCGGATTCATGAAGGAAGCGTCCAGGCGCTACTTCGATAAGGCTCCTCACCATCCCAATCCTTTAGTAGTCCAAGCTTCCGATTACTGCGCTAGTAGGAATGTCGCACGTAAACAACGCCGTCCGAAAAACATTCTCTTGGACCCAGACGATCCAATTTCGAGCGCAAACGCTCCGTTCACTCCAATCCGTTCGAGTAACTTACAGTCAGACACTGCACACTCAAGCACTAGACACACTTTTGTCATACACCGCACTCGTCGAACAAGGGTGCGTAGACCCGGTCTACATACGACGCGCTATACCCGGTACAGACATGTACCGGGGCGCTTTTCCCCGCCTCCACCACGACACGATGTGCCCGAGCCGAGGTCCGAGCCTTTAGAGGCACCCTCGGGCATGTCGCTCCCTACCGACACGGACGCCCTAGGGACGCTAGGCGGTCGAGAGACTCCCCACGGGGGAGATGCTCGGTCGCCCAGTAATCCCCTAGGAACGTCCGACCTACAGGCTTGAGGACCCCCCAAGGTCTTCGCCTTCTTAAAACCCGGTGACGCAGAAAATGTCATCAGAGACAATCTGCAATAGTATTCAAAAAAAAAAAAAAAAAAAAAAAAAAAAAGTTTTGCCTCCGTTCTGAGTGCTGGGTTTTATTTAAAATTCACTCTCTTCATCGTGTTTATGGGATTTTGTACCGATATTGTACAAGGTCCTACGAGCCGAAGGACGGTTTTTGAATGAAGACGCACAAACTAGTCAGGCCCTGTTTGTTAACCCCTGTCGTTGCTGTCGTGGATTGTGGACACCGATGACTTTGCTGAGGACTGGATTACACAAGCAGTATAACAGTGATAAGTGTGAAAAGTGAAGATAAACTGTAAGTACATTTGTGTCATTAACTTAGAAGTTTTACTAGTGCATGGGCTTAGAAAAATCGCGAAGATTTCGTCTTGGACTTAGAATAATTCTTCAAAATTTGAAGAGACGGGGAATCCATGCCGGTTTTTATAGCGAATTAGCAACACTTCAAACACTTAGAAAAATTTACGTTGAATTGATCTTGGACTTAGAAAATTTTGATACTTCACATCGGATATCAGTTGTTTCAACTTTGAATATTTATTGAAAGGCTTCATTTATTCATAACAATGGAAGGAGACTTGCGTGTTTTAAATGATTTGAAACTACAAATAGAGAAGGCCTTTACAAACTTCAAGAAATCGCCCAAAGAACGAATAAATGATAATTATATAAATGCGAGATTAAACATTCTTGAGAAACAGTACAACAATTTTGTTGAGAAACATGAAAAGCTGATTTCGGACTACAGTACGAAGGAATTAAATTTATCTACTTATATGAAGGACGAGACATTTGAAAAAGTTTTTGAGATATTTTTAAATTATAAGGTTGAGTTACAGAATGCATTGCCCAAAAATGATTCCGTTACTAAGGAAAGTTGTAATGTTTCATCAGACAGCTCTAAAAAAGATAATGTTTTAAAGTTACCAAAGATTAAGTTACCAACTTTTAGCGGAAAGTACGTAGAATGGTCTTCATTTCGCGATCTGTTTACATCTCTCGTCCATAATAACCAGTCTTTGGACGACGTACAAAAACTCCATTATTTGAAAACACAACTGTCCGGTGAAGCAGAACAACTTATTCGGCATATACCTATTACTCACAATAATTATGAGAAGTCCTGGAGTATGTTAAAGGAGCGCTACAATAACAAAAGATATATTTCTAATTGTATTCTGAAACGACTTTTTAGTCAACGTGCTATGTCACACGAATCCTCTAGCGCTCTTAAGGAGCTATTAGATTCAACTACCGATTGCCTACATGAATTGTCAAATCTAGGTATTAATGTAAGCTCCTGGGACGTAATTATTATTTATATAGTAAGTTTGAAGTTGGACGCTGAGTCGCGAAAGCAATGGGAGTTGCAAGTAAGTAAGGATTGCAACGACCTGCCTACTATACAAGAATTTAAAGATTTTTTAAGTACTCGTTTTCGTGCTCTAGAGTTTGTCGAACCCAAACCAAGGCCCAAAGTCTCGTCTAATAATAATACTGTTTCTAGTCCAAAGGTCTTACACACTACTGCTAATAGTATATGTCCACATTGTTCCGAAGAATATAAATTGTACAATTGTAAAAAATTTGCAAAAGAGGATGTTGATCAACGTCGTAACATTGTGCATGCCTTAGGGTTATGTTTCAACTGCCTCGGGTACAATCATTCTAATAAAGTTTGTCGCGTATTCACCAAATGCCGTATTTGTAAACGAAAGCACCATACCTTATTGCATCCCAAAAACCGTACAGACACGGCAGAGGCGACTACCTCGACCTCTGTAGTGGTTTCCACTGATGCTGTGTCTGAAGGCGAGGCCGTCACAAATATTGCCGCTCATCTTTCTACAGGTACAGTAAGCCAACAAGTTTTGTTAGCCACAGCCCTCGTCAAGGCTGAGTCGAAAGATGGGTCGTTTCAAGTTTTGAGAGCACTATTGGATCAAGGCTCTCAGGCTTCCTTTATTTCTGAAGCTGCAGTTCAATTACTGCGGCTTAAAAAGACAGCTACTAAAAGCACCATATCTGGTCTAGGTGGAGGGCAAAGTGGCCTTACCTCTAAATATACGGTAATGCTCAATATTCAGTCACTTTATGATTCCTCATTCACGATTCAGGTTAGGGCTCATGTACTTGGAACTTTAACCACAGTTCTGCCTGAAAGAAAATTCGCTTTAGTAGATTGGCCTGAGATCTGTAATATTAATTTAGCTGATCCTAACTATAATTCCCCTAACAAAATTGACATTTTGTTAGGAGCTGAGACATACTGTCATATTTTAAAGCAAGGTCTAATGAAGGCCCCTCAAGGCACTCCAATTGCCCAAGATACTCACCTTGGTTGGATTATTTCTGGAGGAATGGAAGATCCGCGCAAGAACTGTTATAATGTAATAATCAGTATGCACGCGCATGTAGACGAAAACGAGTTACTGAAACGGATATGGGAATTGGAACCTGAACCATATTCGCTTAAAAAGCGTTTGACGCAAGAAGAGCAAGCTTGCGAGGATTATTACGCTGCAACTACACGAAGAGACGAAACGGGTCGATATGTAGTTAGTCTACCATTTCGTAGCGCTGATCCTCCATGTAAGTACGGTAATTCAAAGGCCATTGCGATTAAAAGACTGCAAGGTCTTGAACGCAAATTTTCTAGGAACGCTGAAATCAAAAAGCAGTATTCTGAAGTTATTAAGGAATACATAACTCTTGGGCATATGGAAAGGATTTCAGATACAAATGATAAAAACAAACTAGATGCCGTATATCTGCCTCATCATGCAGTGATTAGGGAGGACAAGAGCACTACCAAATTAAGGGTGGTTTTTGATGCATCGTGCAAAGGAACCAACGGTATTTCTTTGAACGATACCTTAATGGTAGGACCCACACTACAAGCAGATTTACGACACATTGTGATGAAGTGGCGTCTTCATCCTATATGCTTGGCAGCAGACGTCATCAAAATGTTTAGACAGGTAAGAGTCTCAGAAGGTCATGTGGATTACCAACGTATAGTGTGGAGAGAAAATCCTCATGAGGAAATTGAAGATTATCGCCTTCTGACTGTCACCTTTGGTACCTCCAGTGCACCCTATTTAGCAGTCAAAACGCTACAACAAATAGCTTGTGACGAAGGCCATAAATATCCATTGGCTGCTGAGAGGGTGAAGTCGGACGTATATATTGATGACGTCATGACGGGCTGCCAAACAGAAAATGAAGCTATCGAAGTCTACAAGCAATTAAACAAGCTGCTCGAAGAGGGTGGCTTTAGGTTACAGAAATGGACAAGCAATGTGGACAAACTTTTAGAAGTTTTCAAGGAGGATACAGGAAGGGATGTAGAAATAAAGCTAGATCATATAACGAAGATTTTGGGACTTACCTGGAACCGAACTACAGATGAATTTTATTACTCGGTGAAGCAACCTCTGTGTACTGCAACTGCACCTGAAACAAAAAGAAAAATTATTTCCGAAATAGCAAGTTTATACGACCCATTAGGCTGGATTGCGCCATGCATAATTACCTCGAAGGTCTTCATTCAGAAGCTGTGGATTGCTGGCGTGGGGTGGGATGATGAACTGTCACCGGAACTTCTGAAACAGTGGAAATCATATCGCAACGAATTAGCAAAATTGATTAACTTTCACATACCTAGATGGATTAATACTACCTGGGATGTATTCGACGACAGAGTAGAGCTGCATGGATTTAGCGACGCCTCAAACGTTGCATATGCTGCTGTCATTTATATCCGTGTTGTAGATTCTTTTGGTAATATACATACAAACTTAATTACTGCAAAGTCTAAGGTGGCCCCTATTAAACAAATTTCTATTCCCCGCCTCGAGTTATGCGGTGCGGTCCTTGTCAGTCATTTGTTGGTCGAGGTAGCTGAAGTATTGAAGATCCCCAAGTCCAATTTACATGCGTGGACGGACTCCACAGTAGTACTGGGTTGGCTTAGAGATCATCCCAGCCGTTGGAAAACGTTTGTAGCTAACCGTACTTCAGAAATCCTAAGTCTTTTGGATAGTACACAGTGGTGTCATGTCCAATCACGGGACAATCCCGCAGATATCGCTTCGCGAGGTATAACGCCCACTGAATTATTACAGAATTCACTTTGGTTACAAGGACCCAGTTGGCTAAGTAACGATACCATAAATTATATTCAACCAACTTCTATAAATCATCGTGAGGAAGAGAGAGTAATCAAAGTCCATACAACTGCAGTAGGTGAAGATGAAGAAGATGGCTGGTTATGGGATAGGTTCTCTACTTTACGAAAATTAGTCAGAGTGATTGCATTTTGTAGAAGATTTTTAAGTTTAAAATTGTGTCGAGAAACTAACGTTAAACAATTGCCTTACCTTTCTGTATCTGAAATTAAAAATTCATTAAATATTTGTATACGAAAATGTCAAAATGCTTGGTTTAGTAACGAAATTAAAACTCTACTTTTGAATAAGTACGTTGATAAGAATAGCCCCTTGTGTTCACTGTCACCATTTCTGGATAAAGACAAAATATTAAGAGTTGGTGGAAGAATTCGTTATTCAGAATTGCCACCTGAAAGCAAGCATCCTATTGTTGTACCTCACAAGTCAAGGCTAGCTAAACTTTTAGTTGCTGATGCCCATGAGAGAACATTCCATGGAGGACAACAATTGACGCTCCGGTTTTTACAAACAAAATATTGGATACTGAGAGCCAAGTCTTTAATTAGGTCTCATATTCACAACTGTGTTCCATGCATCCGTTATGCAGGTGTTACTCGTAACACATTGATGGGTGAGCTCCCATCTTGTAGAATTACGCCGAGCAAGCCATTTTTAAACACGGGTGTGGATTATGCAGGCCCCATCAATATGAGATTTTCAAAGGGTCGCGGTCAGAGATCGTACAAAGGGTACATTTGTTTATTTATTTGCATGGCAACCCGAGCCTTACATCTCGAAGCTGTATCTGATCTGACGTCGGAGGGATTCCTCGCTGCCTTTAAAAGATTTGTCGCCAGACGTGGCCATTGTAGCCACCTCTGGAGCGACAACGGGACCAATTTTATTGGTGCTTCACGTGAATTGCGGTGTTTATTCAGTAACGAATATTCTCTTATGGCTCGCGAAGTAGCTGACGTTCTAGCCAGTAATCATACTGAGTGGCACTTCATCCCTCCTCACTCTCCTAATTTTGGAGGGCTTTGGGAGGCAGGGGTGAAAAGTGTGAAGCACCACTTAAGGCGCGTGATCGGAGATTCTACTCTTACCTTTGAAGAGATGTGCACAGTACTTTATCAAATAGAAGCCTGCCTTAATTCGAGGCCCTTATCTCAGGCCAGTTGCGATCCAGGAGATGCTATTCCCCTTACCCCTGGACATTTCCTTGTCGGGGAACCTTTGGTGTTAGCTCCAGACCATAATTTTGAACAACACACACATCTTAGTACGTTACGGCGTTGGCAATTGACGCAAAGGATGGTGCAGAGTTTCTGGCGACGGTGGTCGGCGGAATACTTGACAAACTATTTTCGAAGACATAAATGGTCGGTCCGTACCCCAGAATTTAAAGTCGGCGACATAGTTCTAATTAAAGAAGATGATTTACCCCCGGCTAAATGGCTGTATGGTCGAATCGATGAATTGTACCCTGGTAAAGATAGTGTTACACGTGTAGTTTCAATTCGTTGCAAAAATTCCGTTATTAAGCGTCCAACTTCAAAGTTATGTCTTTTGCCTACGGATGTTGACTGATGTTGTTTCATGTGATGTTGTTTCCTATATTATTTTGTGATGATTTTGTTATATATTTTTTAAGATAGTAAACTTTAGTACCTAGTTTATTATGTCATGCTTATTGTCAAGTTAGAATTAGCCTTATTGTAAAATTATTTTATCTTTCTCCCCCATATTTTTATTATATACTTGCATGGTGGGCGGAGTTAAGGACAAGTCCTTGGTGGGCGGTATGTTAAGGATGTTTAGTTCGTAAACGCGTCAATAGATGGCGCTGCACTCTGTTACATCGCGGTATCGAAGTTTTTCGTGTCCTTATAAAGGCTCTGTTTGACAATAAAGTTTTGCCTCCGTTCTGAGTGCTGGGTTTTATTTAAAATTCACTCTCTTCATCGTGTTTATGGGATTTTGTACCGATATTGTACAAAAAGATAGTTAAAGGTAACTAATATTTATTTACTCTAATTTATAAAATCATGTAACTTTATACGCTACGAGTTGCTACATCAACCGTAGCACATCCAATAACTACGGTCCGTAGCTACGTCACTATTTTATTTCGATTAAAAATACCATTTCTAATAACTTCATGTACATAAATAATTATTCGGATGATTGCGATGCTTAACGAAAATCGTTCTCCGATGTCTGTGACAGTGACAGCACTAATTCACACTTAACACAGATAATCATGTAGGCATCGATGTTTGAATTAAAATGGATGTTTGAATCCAATTCGTTCCTATGACATAGGTAATAAAGTTCAAAGTACTCAATCATTTACGTATGTCTACAACACTTTCGGGAATTGGTATTAGCCTGCCAAATAAAGTTGTTACAAGATTTGTTTACGTACTTAATATTATGAACATTTTTATTTTGGTTGGTTGTAAATTACCTTCTACAGCGTTAATTATTGGGTATTTAAGAATGATTGGAAAACCTGATTTACGGTTTACTAGGCAATGCCGAATGACGAAATATTGAATAACATATGCTCGAACACTTTTGACCGTTGATTTATTTTATTGAAGTACAAAAGCTCGAACGCTTACAATCTCGATCGTTCATACGATCGAGTATTCGTCAGATCGATAAATTGATACGGACATCAAACACACGAATCGTAGATAATTCCTTATTTATTATTTAGAGTTTAGACAATTGATGCCCAAATAGTAGCTAAGTGAACCTAACATTTAATAACATCAATAAAAATCTTAATATTTTTGATGTTTGGACATCAGTGTATGAGACGTACGACCACTCTGCTTTACGACCATTCGGTCTTCTGGAACGTTCAAGAGTGCAAGCGTTCGTGCTTTTGTTACTTTGGTAACATAAGTCATCGGTCAAATGTGTTCAGACCATGAACTCAGAACAAACTTTCAGACATTGTGTCATTCTATCTTTCGTTATTCGGTTTTATAAATAGTTAACCCAGTTTTCTATTGCCTTATTACTGTAAGGTTTAATAATATTTGCTGTTTCCGAACGAATTTAATATCCTTGCTGGCAACACCAGAAGATATATAAGCGGTAACTTGGCGGAATCGAGTCACTTTGTCTCCGGCTGCCTTCGTGTACGGTCGACCTACCGTGGTGTGACTCGACTCTGGGCATTCAGTTCGTAGCCACCGTGCGGACGTGTCCTGCAGTGACATTCTAGTGTAAGTGATATTTATTACCTACTATTAGGAGTGCTTCTTATGATTGTGATTAAAACAAAGTAACTGAGTATATGTATTTCATTATTATCCTTCTTGGTAAATAAAACCTTACATTACAAACACACTATCACCCTCATAACTCCAAGAGAGGTTAAGCAGAGCTTTAGGCAATATTTATTACTCATAAAGCCACACCTGACAGTATGGGAAATGCAATTTTACAAAATAGTGTTAGGTATCCAGCGTGTCGCGTACATAAAAAAGGTCCTTACATCAAACCCAAAAAAAACAAACTTTCAGTGAACCACGAACAAAAGCCAGGACAAATGTTGCAGTCTTGAGGTCCTGGCACACTTATCAGGTTGGAACCGTATCGCCTCATTTTACTATGAAAAAGAGGCGATGCACTACGGTTGTAGTCGTTCCGTAGCCGTACGTAGCAGAAATTTCAATTTTAGGTACAAGATAACAAAACGCCAATTTCATAGGTAAGGACCTAATATATACTGACTGCATTTGTTTGATGTAATATCACACTAGCGTTGGGTTGGCGCGAAGAGAACCCTTTCCTTAAATTATTATTGCCGGTATTTTGTTGTATTAAGTGCGATAAAGAGTTAAATAATAGTCGTTCTATCTACCTACAATAGATACTTAATAATTTTTAACAATATATTGTAATTCGTTGCAAATTGTGGCGAGAAACATAAGTAAATTTATTATTATACTTCTCCTTCTTTTACGTTAATGGCGATCGCGACACATATAGATTACACATTGCGCCAATATCAAGTGAAAATGTACTTAAAAGTAACCGGCATACGGTAGATTGAGTTAAAATGGAGTCTCTCAACACGTGTTTTTGCAACAAGAACTCGGGAGAAACTCAAATTATTCCATAATGTAAGGTAGTTTCATCTTAACTGCGCGTCAAATATTTGCAAAAATATTTCGTTCGGGTATTAGAAGTGCAAATTTCAAAGATTTGATGAAACAATGTTTACCATAAAAACATAAGCACCAAGCACTGACAAATTTCGACAGCGAAAAGCAGTGTCTCGGTGGCGTAATTGTCAACGCATCCGCCCCGATTTTGGAAGATTCGGGTTCGAGTCCTGAGGCAAGTCGATTTTTTTCCGTGCATTTTTCCAATTATTATACTCAAAATCGCCAAGCAAGTTTTAGTACTAAGATAAAACTTATGAATGAAGCAATGAAGCGAAAGAAATATGTAGGTACGGATTGTAGCAAGTGAAAACATGTGATATTTGTCTACCGCTATGGGAGAAAGGCGTGAAGTTATGTATGTTTAAGTAATTGTTAATTCTTCTCTAACACGGCTAAATGTAAAGATGTAATACATTGTAACGAACACGGTACATCAACACGCCCCGAACTAACCTCAACTTAGCCGGGAAATTTCGACGCCATTTATATTTAATAACCGCATCCCCATAGGGCGAATACGAGATCGATACGTCTGTCTGCGAGGGATCAACCCTCGGCCCGACCCTGCATCCCCAAAACATCTGCATTTGAAAACGGAATGCAGCCTTTGTGGCGAGGTGAAAAGTCCTTTATGTATGTGTTGGTAATAGTAAACACACAAGGAACGCGAACATGTCAAGATAGGGCTTCATTGCACACCAATAACTGACTAATACAAAAAAAAAACAATAACTAACTACAGTCCGATCAACGAGACGAGTTAAAGTTTTTTTTTTAAATTAAAAACAATGTACCTCTACATAATTTTTACCCGAAAAAAAAGGCTTGGGAGAGGCGCATCTCCAACATACACCCATCCCAAGCCTATTAGTGGACGTATTTCGGCTGCAATGTTGATGATGATGATCAATGACCAATAATCTAATCCAAATTAACTATCATTAGGAACTTGTGTTATGGCTGCTAGATAACGGACATTTTAAATATACATAATTATTTTAGATATTCTTATAAATAAACTTAAATAAATATATAAACAACCATGACTCGTCAAAAAATATTCGTGTTCATCACACAAATATTTGCCGCTACCAGGATACGAACCCGGACCGCTTGATGTTTAGGCAACTTAGGTATCTTTCATCGCAATAATTTGGTTTATATAGGTCGCGTAGGTTCTCATTACCCTATTTTTCTTCTCCAGAGGTCGATTTTATCTTCCAATGCAAAGGCAATTATGGTTACAAACACTGAAAAATAATTTTAATAGCTTTTTAAAATGTATGCACATGAATATTATAATACCACACTCAAACAATACTTTTTGATTTTAGTTTTAAATAGAAGTGTAATGTGTGTGCGTGCGTGCGTGCGTGTGCGTGTGCGTGTGCGTGTACGTGTGTGTGTGTGTGTGTGTGCGCGTGACTGTACCCCCGTGTGTGTATGTGTGTGTGTGTGTTTGTGCGTATCTGTGCTATATCATCTTCGACGACAAATCCATCCCCACAGTCTTGATGCTAGGCTATCCACAACCTTGCGTTTTTCGCGCAATTTCCTACCGCAGACCACAAGACTGTGGAACCAACTTTCGCCAGCGGTATTCCCGAACCGATACGACCTGGACATCTTCAAAAAAAGAGCGAATTCCTTCCTTAAAGGCCGGCAACGCATTTGTGATGCCTCTGGTGTTGCAAGTGTCCATGAGCGGCGGTGATCACTTACCATCAGGTGAAACGTCTGCTCGTTTGTCCCCTTTTCAATAAAAAAAAAAACAATCTTTCATACAGTTGATCTATCTTTTATTCGGTCTTTCTCTCCCTCATTACCTATTCCTCAAGCGCATGAAAGCTAAACTTTTAGCCCGTTAATCAACGAGAGCAAACTAATTAACAGAAAGTATATTAAAATATCCCAACTAAAGGCATTAGCTTACGAATGGATGCAGCCAGATAAAAACTTGTGTATCGCAAAATGCGGAGGTTGAAGGCATAGTGATGTAACCACAAATAGTACACCATGGTACTATTTATTACTGTCATTGGAATGATGATTTCTGGCAAATTATTGATAGGGTACATTCATACTGACATAATAGATACCCATATAACCCTTAGGGTATGGTTTCCGGGATAAAAACTATCCAATGTCCTGTCCAGGGACTGGGTAGGATTTGATTCAAACTATATGCATACCAAATTTCATCAAAGCTAACAGACAGAGTTATTTTCACATTTATAAAACTACTTAATATTATACTATTTAAGTTATTTTATAATTGTACTTTATTATATTGATACACACTTGTGTACAATTAAAAATATCTCTGTCATATGTCGGGCTGCTGGATGAGATTTCTAATAGGATTAAGCAATACCTATTGCCAGCGTGATTTATGTATCTATGTTTGTACCAATTTTCTGTCTATTGTTTTGTTCATTTGTAATTGTCTTTATGTGTACGTACATACATTGTTATTTAACAATTTATATAAAATAAAAATAAATTATTTCGTTGGGGCGATTTTTTTTTTAAGTATAAAAGCTAATAAATACTTTTACTAAAATTCAGCGCTATTTACTACACTGAAAGTTAGCAAGATTAATATTAAATTATATAATATGTTTTGTTACTATGGGGGAATTGGCTGATGTTATTATGGGGATTTGGTTACTGTATAATATATAGATATATATATATAAATAAAACTATATGTGGGAATATAAGTTTGGTTCTAGTAAATTATGGCAGCAATTTAAGCCCTAACCTAATCTAATTTCGCCGCAGTTAGTTATAGGTTTGTATAAGTTTTAAAATTGTATATGTAATTAATTAATTTAGTGTATAATTTAAATAATATTTATAAAGACTAGGTTTTGTTAAATTTCTTGAGGTCTTTTATTATATAATTTAAATGTTTTGAAAAGGCCTCTATGTGTAGTGCTTAAACAAATCTAATAGTACATTAAGTGCTTAGTACTCCAGTAGTACATGAACATCACTAATGCACAAACTTCCATCGGTACTTAATGTAAATTAGTTTGCAAATTAAGAAAGCCAAGATTTCAGAGTTAATCACGCCATATAAATTTTTATCTGTAATGACGGTTTGTCTTTACGAGTTTCGATAGTGTCGAACTTTTCTTTTTAACCGATTAAAAAAAAGGGGAAGGTTCTCTAAATTAAACTGTGTGTGATTTTTGTTTACTGGGTGTACCGATTTTGAAGATTATTTTAACGTTTGGAAGCTGGTGCTTGTCATGTGGTCATATTTAAATATGATCGACATCTGACGAGTACCGTAAGCAGGGTTGAATAGGTACGAAATCGAACTTTGGACTTAAATTACTTGATAATGCAAACCCAATTTTACATTGCAAGTGCATTCAAAGCATGTCCGCGTGGTTGGACAATAAGAAAAAAACCGGCCAAGTGCGAGTCGGACTCGCACACCGAGGGTTCCTCGGTATAAACTGCTGTATCTTTTGATCGCGTTAACTTAGAAGTTTGATTTTTTCATTGCTTAAAGGGACAATAGACCTAGGTATTTGGTAGAAATTTCAATTTGATACCTTTATTCGTTCGTGAGATATAAGGTAGTAAGTTTCATTTTATTAAAATATTTTCATTATATTAGGTTGGGGAAAAAGTCTTTTCGCATTATAGTATGTATGAACTTGTAATAAAATCTCTTTGGCTATACTATTTGTATCTGGCTGGTTATGGTATCATTGAAAGTTTAAATTTTAAATCACATAATTCCAAATTCAAATTAGGAAAATGTGTGATTTTCATTTGTTTTTCGTACCGCCAAGATGAGTGAATCTAATGAAGAAATTCGATAAATTTTAAAATTTTACTACAAAAACGGTAAAAATGCAACGCAAGCCGCGAAAAAAATTTGCGATGTTCATGGACCTAGTGCAGTGTCTGTGAGAGTAGCACAAATTTGGTTTAAGCGTTTTCAATCCGGAAATTTTGATGTCAAAGATGCACGTCGCTCTGGTCGCCCTATTACAGATAAAATGGATGCCATTTTTGAAAAAGTGGAGCAAGATCGGCATGTCAGTAGTTACGACGTAGCTGAAGAACTGGGAATTAACCACAAAACAGTTTTGGCGCATTTGAAAAAAACTGGGTACACAAAAAAGCTCGACATTTGGGTACCTCACGAGCTCACTGAAAGAAACCTAATGAACCGTGTACTCATTTGTGATTCTTTATTACGACGTAATGAAACCGAACCATTTTTGAAGAAGCTGATAACTGGTGATGAAAAGTGGATCACGTACGACAAGAACGTGCGAAAAAGGTCGTGGTCAAAGGCCGGTCAGGCTTCACAGACTGTGGCGAAACCCGGGTTAACTCGCAACAAGGTGATGCTGTGTGTGTGGTGGGATTGGAAGGGCATTATTCATTATGAGCTGTTACCACCAGGCAGGACCATCGATTCTGAACTCTACTGCGAACAACTGATGAGATTAAAGCAAGAAGTTGAGAGAAAGCGGCAGGAATTAATCAACAGAAGGGGTGTGGTTTTTCATCATGATAACGCTAGACCTCACACATCTTTAGCCACTCAGCAAAAATTAAGAGAGTTTGGCTGGGAGGTGTTAATGCATCCGCCTTATAGTCCTGACCTTGCACCTTCAGATTTCCACCTGTTTCGGTCTCTTCAGAATTCTTTAGGCAGTGTCAGATTAACATCACGAGAGTACTGCCAAAACCACTTGTCGCGGTATTTTGACCAGAAGTCCCAAAATTTCTATGGCAATGGGATCATGTCCCTACCTACAAGATGGCAAAAAGTTATCGAACAAAATGGTATCTACATACTTTAGTTAAATGTAAATAAACTATATTAAAAAATGTTTTGAATTTTCTTAAAAAATGCGAAGAAACTTTTTCCCCAATATTATATAACAAAAAAAATGTGATTTTCGCAATTTTTCCTATATTTGCATTATATGACAATGCTTCATGCCAAATTTCAAGATTCTGAGTTTACGGGAAGTATCCTGTAGGTTTTGATTCCTTTGCGAGTGTCGGAAATTTGTTGAAAATATCGACATAATCGGCTGTATCTTTTGATTGGCTTGGCTTAGAAGTTTGATATTTTCACAGCTTAAAGGGACAATAGACTTGAGTATTTCATGTGAATTTCAGCTTGATACGTCCACGCGTTCTTGAGATAAAGGGTCTTGACAGACAGACAGACAGACAGACAGACGGACAACAAAGTGATCCTATAAGGGTTCCGTTTTTTCCTTTTGAGGTACGGAACCCTAAAAACAGTCAAAAGCCTAAAATAATGATAATAGTTCATGTTTTTTAGCAAAATGTATGGTGTCCCTATTTATGCTTGAACTGGGGTGAACAGGAACAGGATCAGAGCTAATAGGGAAAAAGGACAAGGGTTGTCAAAAATTAAAACGAATATTAAAGAAATAAATATTATTATATTTCTTTTTATTTATAGGATCTTTTTATAGCCGCTGGATACGGGCAGCGCAGAACCGGCCGGTTTGGAGATCCTTGGGGGAAGCCTATGTCCAACAGTGGGCGTCTCTCGGCTGAAATGATGATGATGATGATACGCAATTTAATTAAACACAAAATCAATATCTTAATAAGTAATAAATAGCATGATATCAAGGTAGACTATTTGCCATTTTAAATTATTTGCATTTAATACATATATTCAAAGAACATAAACACCAATTAGGAAAAACAAAAAGTTAGCTCATTATATTTTTATACTGCTTCTGAGCACTGTTTGCATGTCCAAGGTATCTGAAACAAAACATACATACTTACAATTGACTAGGACTTAGCCCACGTGGGATAAAGTTATCTTAATAAAAAGTTACTAGTGTCTTTCCTCTGAGCTCAAGTTTACAAGGGATACCCCTTGTCAAAATAGGTTCATTGGATGAATGTCACAGTGCACTAAAAACATACAAAGATACTATACACACATTGAATGTACACAAATCCCTAGGAAATTTATTATTTCAAAGTGTTTGAGTAACAGATTTATGAACAATCTAGCAACGCCCTAACTAGTATCACCCGCATTTGCAGTATAAAACTAGAATATGTGTTGATCCTGGGCATAAGCTACCTCCATTATTTATTTTTTCAAGTTTTAACGTAAAGAGGGATCTAAAACACAAACACATAGCTACGTACACTCAAACTTTCACATTTAAGAAAAATACTATGTAAATAAAAAATATGCATTTAATTTAATATTAAAATTCAACATAAATGATATACATAAATATGTAATTTCTTATATACCTACAGACATAATTTATAAAAAAAATCATTTTATTGCTCGTGGTCCGGTTGCTTAGTCAGTGACAACCCTGTCCCAATACAAACCTTACTGTTTCAAATGCCCCCAGATTCGTCCTTATTTACCCATAACACCGTTCCTATGCGCCCCTAAGGCCATCCCTATTCATGCCTTTACTGTGTCTATTAACCTCGAAACTCAATAAAAATCACAGAGCCTAATATATTTCGTTTTACAAAGTAAATACATGATATCTTGACTTACTTGCGTTTCTGCAGCTTCAGCAATATATAACAATCGCTCAAAAATCACGCCCGAGATACAAACACTTTTATTTTTTTAGTTTACGGCAAGTTTCTGAGGACCCCAAATACCCAAGCACCCAAGCACGCAGACCATTTTTCAAAACACTATTGACGTAACTTATGTCAATTTTCATATTAATCAGGTGTTGCTCCGTTAGAAAATAAATATTCTACTATTGGGGAAAACAGTTCACCAACACTTGGGGTATAATATTTTTTATTTATTCTATTGCAAATATCGATCACGATTTCGTCCTTGTTCAGACCTCGATTCCTATTGACCCCTGTTTACGGTAGTTTCTGAGCTATCCCTAAAAATTAATTGCTTGTCTAAAAGTTCTCGAGATATTTTCCTGAAAATTTCTATACTAATAACACTAAAAAGCACTAAAGAAATTATAAAAAAAACCGCCTTCAAAACTAAAAATGGAGAAATAAAAGTTGTTTAAAAAATCTAAATGTTTTTTGAGGTTTAAATTAAAACGTAGTTACTTGTATTTGGGACCGACCTCAAAAAACATTTAGATTAGTTAAACAAGTTTTTTTTCTCCGTTTTTAGTTTTTTTTTCTCCGTAATTTCTCCTGTAACCGTATCGCATCTTTTTTTCTATGAAAAAGAGGGGATGCTGTTACGTGTTCTTTCTGAATTGATAAGTGTGCTATAACCTTAACTCATCTCAGCACTCCTGATAGATAACGTATGTAACATAGCATTATTAATATCTATTTTCGTAACTTCCCATTCAAGTCGTAGTAAAAGCGTCTATTATAAATAGAATCTATGCGAAATCGACAGCCATCAGTATCTATTCACTATCTAGACATCAAACCACTCCTGCTGTCAATGCTATACAAAACGACGCCATCCCTATACAGTGGCGGCCGAAAATAGTAATAATTTTCGACATTGTAACCATGATAAACCGGGGGTGTCGTGGAAGTCAACTGATTGAGTTTCTAAGCCCCGTACCGTACATGTTTCGTGCCTATGAACATCTCATGTTTTCATGATTGATGTAAACGTAGGTCTTATAGTTGTTATTTTTAGATGGACAATTGTATGACACATGCAATTAATAGGATATTTTTGTATACCACACATTGTATTCTTATAACATCGTTAACTGGAAAATCAAAAATGTTTGCTTAGCACCTAAATTGAAAGGAATGTCTATACCTATCTAACAATAACATAAAATAGTAGTGGGTATCAAAAGTAAATTAATAATAACGTAATAATAATAACGTTTATTCTCTCACCATAGTCAAAAAAATATACAAAGTTTTCATAAAGAAATTATAAGAATATAACAGAAAAATGTGGGTAGGTTACTATAAAGAACAAGTTATTCAATGACACAGTAAAGTTAATGCTATGCAGTAAATCCATAGTGGGGTTGAGGACTATGGCGGGCTAATATCTGAATTAGGATAAATCCTGTGTTTCAGTTTATCAACCCTCCACCCTATACAATGGTCTAAACAAACGAACACTACTGTATTATACTTATTTATATTAGGCTATATTTAGTTTAAACACGTGACACAAATTACTTATGGAATAATTTTATTTTTGCGTTTACAAACGCGTAAATATTTTTAATATTGAAAATAATATTCCATAATGTAAGGTAATAACTGGGCGTCAAATATTTGCAAAAATATTTCGTTCGGGTCTTAGAAGTGCAAATTTCAAAGATTTGATGAAACAATGTTTACCATAAAAATATAAGCACCAAGCACTGACAAATTTCGACAGCGTAAAGCAACGTCTCGGTGGCGTACTGGTCAACGCAGCCGCCCGGATTGCGGAAGATGCGGGTTCGATTCCCGCCTGAGGCAAGTCGATTTTTTTCAGTGCATTTTTCAATATTAAATTACTTAGTTCATTAACGGGTAAGATTTGATTTTGGATTGATTTGATTTTCTACGGAGCCTGAGTTCCATAAAAACAAACTTATTTTTTAACTTCGACTAAATAATGAATTATCGGATAGTTCAAAAACTAAATCTTACAAAGTCATTTTCTCAAAATTTTTTATTTTATTGCAATAAATCGTGCGAAACATTCAAACAACTCGAAGGTGCGACAGGTAAATGTCCTCCATTGCACATGGATTGCCGAAAATCAATAGTAGCAGACGAGAGCCCCATGGAATTTTCTGTCTGTGTTGATTTTAAGCGTGTACCTACTTTGATCGGCTCACGTATTCTGGCTGGTCCTTCGTTCCGTTAATATACAGGAATGTAATTATTGTCTTTGCTGTTATTATTAATGCATTTACGAGTACCGTCGCTCTGTTTGTTGTGAATACTAAAGAGAATTAACATTTATTACAGTTCATATGTTCGTTTAATCGACGCTTTTAGAAAACATCGTAAAGAAACCTGCACACACCGATGAAGAAATTCTTAGGTTGTGTGTGAAGTCGACCAACCCGCACTTGGCCAGCGTGGTTGACTAAGGCCTAACCGCCCCTAATGTGGGGTAAGCTCGAGCCCCTGTGGGGACATTATATGAGCTATTGATGATGATGACAAGAAACGAAACTATTTCAATTGCGTTAAGAGCTCCAATTTTATAGACACATTTGCGCTTCTATCCACTATGGGTGATATGCGTGTTTCCTGCAAAATTTAACTCTTCGGCCACTGCTGTAAATGTGGTAGTAGCGCGTGGAAGCCACCAGTGGCTATGGTCAGTGGCCTGTCGGCACCGAGCCTTTTCTGTACCAGTCTGCGGTGTTCTGTATACTTGTATGGAGAACGCGTCGATAAGTCCCGAATGTCACTAGAAAGTGCTGACCACCTCTGATTAGCCCTGTTTTTCCAAGCATAGACAGGCAACCCCTGCCTTCATCAGATATATTTATTTAACGGTTATCAATACCGCTAAGTGCTGGCACCCAGCTTTCTATATGTATATATACCTATGCCCATAAAGCCGCGTTGACATGGTCAGAGCACGCTCGGACCGGGTGGAGGATACCTACTCGGACGCAACTCGTATTGTGCCAAGCCATAATCCGAGTGCACTCGGACGGCGGCGTCCAATCTGTGTAGACTCGGATCGCGTTCTACTTTTCCGAGCTAGCTCGTATCCGAGTATTAAAACAAAATGGCGAATAATAACAACAACCAAGTGTCTCGTGCGAAAAAAAAGTGGTCTGAGCGTGACACAACTAGATTTGTAGAACTGTACGAAATCTGCGACAATCCCGATACTATTTCGCACAAAATCTGACATTTTAAGATGTTAACTGACAAAAAGAATTGTAAGAATGAATAAAATGAGCCGAGTGAACTATGGTAATAGCAACAGTTATCCTAGTACACTCGTATGAAGGCTACTCTTACGAGTCTACTCAGCCCGAGCATGCTTTGACCGTGTCAACGCGGCTTAAGGCCATGTCCGCACAGCGAAAAAATATTCGCTCGGAAATAATATCGCGTTCAATCTGTATCAAACCACAGATTTTTTCGCGCGATTTTTTTACCGCATGTGCGGATAGTCCTATAAGATCCTATGTGTCACAGAATTTTGCGAGAAAAAACGCGCGGTGAAAAATCGCTGTGCGGACAGGGCCTAAGCTGGGTTGAAAAGATCCGAGTCAGTTGGTCTCGGTTATGTCCTCGAACGCAAACTAATTGTAGCATCGCACATTCCGAGTGCACTCGGATGATGGCGCCCGGTCCGAGTCCACTCGAATCATGTTCTACTGATCTAAGCTAGCTCGGAACCTAGTTGGGAAACAAAAGTGCGGATGATAAATTACACATTCGTCTCTAGTGAAAAAATGGACCTGAGCGTCATCAAATTGTTTATTATTCAGCCTTTGATGATTCATATAGTTAGCAGGATATATTTTCTGTTCAATTTCTCGAACGAAATAAATATATAACTTATTTAAAACCTCCATCGATGACAAGGAGAGGTCTTGTCCAACAGTGGGTCGAATTATGAAGGCTGCTGTGATTGTGATGATGAATCGTTAGATGCTCCCTTCGCGAAGTAGAATCCAAATTCATATCTTTTTATAAATAGAGACAAATCTGACGACAATTCCGATACTTTTTCGCCATAAAATAATTATTTTCGATGTTGTATGCGAAAAAAAACGTTCAGGATGATGAAAATCATCCAAGTGGACCATGATAATGTCAACTACTATGCTACTACACTTGGATGAAGCGAACTCTTACGAGTCCCATCTGTCCGAGTTGACTCTGATCATGACAACGCGACTTTACTATACTATACTACTCTTAATTAATGACGTCGCGCGAGATATATAAACGTTACGCATATTGCCAATGTCAAGTAAAAATGTAACCAAATTAACAAAAATAATACGGTAGATTTGAGTTAAATAAAAAGAACTCGGTAGAAACTCCCAAAACGCAACTTTAGTTACGATCTTTACGATCATAGAAATTAAAAACAAAATGATAACGCTTTGACACTACACAGCTGTCAAGCTCTTGTCAAAAAGTATGAAAACAAAAGAGTTTTGGGTTCAGTTGATACACAATAAATAGCGTGATAGCGTGCTTTCTATCGCCACAGGTTATTGATTTGACTAATACATGGCCAGTAAATGGTTTAGTGAGAACCACACAAGCAATACAGTCATGCGCTTCCCCCGGTCGCGTAATTAATAGCAGCTCGCATCGACGGGTTAATCTTGCGAGCTTACCTCCCCTGCGTTCGCACTAATTTGAAAAATTTTACCCACTTGTCGGGAGTGCGGTGTGGCATGTAGACAGACGGACTTGAATCAATTATCCTAATTAAGCACCATGTATTGCAGGGTTGTGTAGGAGAGCTGTGTTTTATGGATATAAAAGTTTTTATAGTATTTGTCGAGTCATAAGTAACTTCCGATGCAGCTAAGTAGAGGCAATCCCCAAAGTGCTCTACGGATAATAAATAGCATCTTTTAAAAAATAGGATTGGAACAGGGCACGAAAAATGGGTTACCTATGACAATAAAGTTCGCAAAAGACAGTGGCTTGATAAGGAATAAACCACCCATACCAGATCCGAAAGCAAACATCCATGGCATAAATATTTTATTTTGTGTATGATTGAATTTTTAAGTAATAATTCACCACGATTTGATGAAGTCAAATGTATCGATTACTGCGGTTAGATACGTTCAACAGTGCAAGAGAAACTTTATGAAAACCTGTTCACGTCAATCGCAAAAAAGTCTTTCTTTTGAGATCACAAGGGAGATTGGATGGTCTGTTTTACCAAATCCACCTTATTCCACGGATCTTACCCCGGCATACAACCTTTTCTGTTCATTACAAAACTTTTTAAATAGAAAAACCTTCAATTCTGAAGAGCAAGTTAGGCAGACTGTCGAAAACTTCCAGTCTAAAGCAACAAGGAACGAATTGATAAACTGCCAGGAACATGGTAGAAGGTTATAGATAATAGTGGTACATGAGTACAAAATAAATTATTATCTATAATTTTGAAAATTAATGAGAACAAAATGAACTCTAGGTAGGGCACAATGGACAAGCAGCTCAATTTGGAGCGCTCGCACTGGAGTAGTCATCATCATCATCAACAGCTCGTATAATGTCCCCACCGAGGGGCTCGAGCCTACCCCACATTAGGGGCGATTAGGCCTTAGTCAACCACGCTGGCCAAGTGCGGGTTGGTCGACTTCACACACAACCTAAGAATTTCTTCATAGGTGAGTGCAGGTTTCCTCACGATGTTTTCCTTCACCGTAACAGCGTCGATTAAACGTACATATGAATTCAAAATTTGAAAACACATTGGTACGTGGCGGCGATGTAACCAGTGCCTCTCGGGTGGGAGACGACGCTCTTACGCAATACGCCACCGACGCTTCTCACCACTGGAGTAGTACCTCCACCTTACAGAAGACCACATCCAAATAACACTACATTTTGTGATGCTGTGTTTCTGTTGGTGAGTATAAGGTTGCCAGTGCCCAGGGGTTGGCAGCGCTTGAGTGTCACGACAGTGTTGCGAGCGTCTATAGCAGGGATTCCCAAACTGGGTTCCGCGGAACCTATGGTTTCCGTAGCATATAGTCATCAGGGTTCAACAAAAAATATTTATTATTATTAATACTACGGTTGCAAATATCATTTTGAAATAGCGCAAAATTTGTGATAGATGGAGTCATTACTTTTATGTAAACAGGCAGGTGGTTATTAAAACAAACAATTTTATTCTTCTCATTAAAACTGTAAATTAAAAAATAATGTTTCCATTATGTATATTACACATTTCTTAAAAAAAAATGTTCTTACACTATATTTTTCCGTGTTGATTTGTAATCATTTGATATGGGGTTCCATAAAATAAAAGGTTCGATGTAGTTGAGGGAATATACAACAAAAAGGTAATTGGTTGGTGTTCCATTATCTTCAAAGTTTAGGAACCCCTGGTCTATAGGCTATGGTGACTGCTTAGCTCACCACCAGGCAGGCAGTATGCTTGTATGTCAAACAAATAACATAAGAATGCCTGATAAAAAAATGAAAGTTATGACAGCCTTTATAATTCGACCCACTGCTGGGACACAAGGCCTTCCTTGTCATCGTAGGAGGTGTAGGCAGTTGTCTAGCACGCTTTTCCAATGCGGATTGGTGGACAGGTTATCAATACCCCTTTGCTGATCCATAGTCACCTTCTACGACACCTATTGATGGATATGGGGTGATGCTATTCTACTCTGCCGGCATCACATGACTGATGCTTATGATTGGAAGTTACTTATGACTCGACCTATTATGACAACTCTGTAAACAATTTGCTTTCATCGCGTCATCATTTTAGTCAAATGAACATTTGAATAAACAAAAGGAGTTTTTCCCGAGCTCTTGTTGAAAAAACACGTGTTGAGAGACTCCATTTTTAACCTAAATCAACCTTACAATTTTTGTTACTTTAGTTCTAGGCTTTAGTAACATTTTCACTTGACATTGGCAAAATGCGTACGTTTAATGTGACGCGAGGCCATTAATTAAGAATAGAATAAAATAAACAAAAACTGTGACTTATAAAATTTTGTGTACCTAGTGAAAGCGTTTGATGCACAACATTTGAGCTTAGCGGCTCGAAACTAGCACAGAGCAGAAGATGAGAAGACCGCACTCAACGACTTTTCGACGGCTGCAGTTACCTCTACCGTAGGCAACGCGCCGCTTATGTAGAAGAACATTTAGTCCTGTCTAATGGAAACTTCCTTCACCTTTTGCGAGCGTTTTGCGCCAATTCCCTCAGGAGTACAAGCAATCCTGATGTTATTAACGCAGGAACAACCCTCGCCTTGTCATCTTGGGCTAAACATAAATCTTCCGACAGGAAGAGGTGTGCCAAAAGATATACGGCCGTCAAGATGACCTGAGACCCAAGGTTATGGAAAGGCTATTTTTACTCGCCTTATTCATAAAAGATTTCTTTCTCTCCTCCAAATAAGGTATACCCACAGAATTAATAATGAAGAGGATTATTATTTCTGTGGGTATAGCAAATCAGCAACTCAATTCCCCTTCCTCAAATACAAGCACAAAGGAAGACTATTTTGTAGTTCTTAGTATCTGATATGAAAAGAAATGAAAAAAGCTCTTTTTAAATGAACTTTGCTAAGTACTTTTAAATCGTCTAAAAACCTACCACTAGTTCGGGGCGTATTGATTATTTTACCTTAATAATTATTATGCTGAGATGGAGAAGAAATGGCGAAAGAAACTCCACGCTTGCAATTTCGTAATGATTTCAAAACATCATAATATTATAGGTCAAAAGATAATAACAATATGATTAAAATTACTGTTTTACATGTGTAAATTTTGGGCACTTATTACTCCCAGGCATTTGGATCATTTATATACCAATTTATCTTGTAAAAATTAGTATATACCTAAATGATCCAAATGTTATTAGCTTTACTCAACAACTGCAATAGTTTTAAGATCTACCATTTGCGAAGCTGTTAGTTTTCTTAATAAATAAAATAAAAAGCTTTTCTATACAATTCAATTAATCACATTAATGAACTTAGTACTTTAACTTTTGATACCCACCACTATTTTGTGTTAATGTCAGATAGATTCCTTTCAGTTTAGGTGCTCTTCTAAGGATTTATGGTGAGTTAAAGGGACGTGTAACCACTTTTTAGTTCATAGGACGTAAATCGCCACCACGTTTTAAACCCGTGGTCTAGTGGATCGGCCACCTGAATTAGATCCAGAGGTTCCGAGTTCGATCCTAAGGCGAGTATACATTTTTACTTGGTTTAGTGGAAGTAGGACTTTTTTCAATCGTGCAGATTGGTTTCGATAGTGGCGCGAACCTGGTCCAACGCATCGGGCTGCGACCCCGCGGTTTTTTCCCTTCTATTTTGCCAGCGACCATGAGTTTCTCGAGGTTATCTCCGTTCCTCCCGGCAATGTGACCGAAGTACTCAAGAACTCTGTGGCTAGATGTTAGATAGCCTGGTCGAAATTTGGAGTTCGCTCAGGATTGATGCGTTGGTGCGTCGCGCCGTCCAAGGGATTTGCAGCAGACGCCTCCAGCACCACATCTCGCAAGCGTCTATGCGGTTACGGTCGACCTTTCTCGTTGTCCAACAATCGGCAGCATATATGAATATGGAGAACTCCAAGGTGCGTGCAAGCTTTAGCTTTAGCTAGCTATAGTATGGCGACAGATTTTGATATGATGGTGCTAAGCTCCACATGAACCCTCAACCACAGAGCTGGCTATTTCATCATTAATTGTCGGAACACAATAATGTTGTTACCATAAGAATGTTAACAGCCAGCTCTGTAGTTGAGGGTTCAGGTGGAGCTCGATTACATCTTCAGCATTATCGTCACTTACCATCAGGGGACTTAGACAAGTTGGCAATCGTTTCATAACGATAAGATATCAAAAATCGTCAAGTTATGGACATTGATATGAGACGCATGTGCTCGCTATTATTATTTCATTATAACCTATCCCGGAAGAAAAATTCTAACCAAGTACATAAAGGAAGAAGAAAGTGAAGGTGTCTTGGATAAAAGGAAAATTGCTGGATTGACCGCGAGATAATCCAGGTGAGTGCATCTTTGACAATTATCTCAACGAGGTTATAGAATACGGATTTTTACAACGGTGACTAGCGCCTGTGCTTCTACGGTCTATCGAAGGGTTGTTTTGGTTTTACATAATTATACGAGAAAGTAAAAATACAGATATTTGCACACATAAATCCCATATTAACATTTGCAAAATCTGCAGTTGTTTTTATTACCGTGTTTCTTTACCATCACGCTGACCATATACTTCTTTGCACAGCTTAAAAAGCCAACAAAAATAACCAGACAATGAAATGAAATATATAATTAAAAACGTCTATTGATAAACTGGATAATACGCAAGGGCGCACAGATTAATCTTTTATAAAACTACCCTTCACATAGTTGTCGGTAAACATTCGAGAGCGTTCCCGATTGGTCGCTAAGGACAGGGCGCATCAAAAAATCCATAAACTAATATTGATGGATGCAGCATCCATTGAGGGTCGCTCTGGCAACTTCACCCCTGGGGAATAAGGGGAGTGCCGATCAATATTTTGGTAACGCCGTTTGTCATGGTCAATTACTGAGCGTTTATTTTTGTCTCACGTAGAAACTTTAAGAATTTGAAGATATCTATGAAGTGTTTAAAACGTGCAACGTCTACAGTTTTTATTTCTTAACACGTCAACTGTCCCTGCATCATATATGATACAATTATATACCTAATCCCACGTTCATGCATCACATGTGACGCAAGTGGGTATACAAAATCAATGTCTTTTATTTTCATGAACGTCTTAGTTACATTAAATAATATCACAAGGACGTCTAAGCTAGATGGCTAGATATTGAGGTAAATAAATATATCAAATGATCAGACAAGTTTTAACTATAAAAAAATTAAGCACGTCCTACCAATAATAATTATAATAATTGTAATATTTATTTATTTATTTATTTATTTATGTACACACAAAATTGAGATAAATTACACATTACAAAGATACGATGGTACAAAGGTGCTGCTTATTTCTAATGAAATCTCTGCCAGCAGACCTGCGATAGGAAAACCTGACAATAATGGTAGACACAGTGTGTGAACATAGAACAAAAAAAAAAAAAGCAAATATATTTCAACTATAATGTAATACAGTATACACTAGTATTTTAAAAACATAAAATGTAATAAACTATACCTACTTATATAAACAATAAATACTTGTTTATAATATATATCTATACATATATATATGTAAATATATATATACATAATACACATCCATACATATATACTTATTATACATATTTATATATACATATATAAATAAATAAAAAATCTACTATATAACTTGAGAAAAATAAAAGCAATATGAGAAATTATATAAAACAGCTATACATATTAAGCAAGTGACGACAAATAATGATCTTTCACTCGAGTTTTAAACGTGGATGTCAACTTAGATTCTCGAATGCTAGCCGGCAGTTCATTCCACAATTTGACAGCATGCACAGTAAAGGAGTGGGAATAAAACTCAGTTTTATGGGGTTGTATGATCAGTCGGAGTTTATGTTGGGATCTGCAAAGGGAGTCGGGAGAGCGGTTGTATGAAAAGCGTTCACGCAGGTAGGAAGGGTAATGAGGATCGTTTAAGACATTAAAAAGAAGACATAATAACCTGGTGTTCCTGCGTTGTCGAATCGGAAGCCACTTGAGTTCCTTACGATACTGCGACACATGATCGTACTTTTTCAATCCGAAAATAAATCGAATGCATAAGTTTTGTAAGCGCTCTAGTTTGTTGAGGAGATCTTCATTAGCGTCCAAGTAACAGGTGTCGGCATAATCAATGATAGGCTGAATAAGCGACTGAGCAAGAGAGATTTTCGTCTTGAATGGCAGAAATCGCTGTAGACATCTCAGTGAGTGGAATGAAAAATGAACCTTTCTACTCATTTCACTGATGTGATCATGCCAAGCTAGATTAGAGTCTATTATTACCCCCAGATCTTTGACAGATTTAGTGTAAGTAATTTGGTCACCATTTAAGAGAAGAGGCGGTAAAGATTGGAAATCTAGACTGTTACAGAAGTATCTACTGCCAACAATTGTGGCTTGGGACTTGGAGGCATTAAGTATGAGACCAAAAGATTCTGCCCACCTGTAGATGTTGTTAAGGTCACTGTTGATGATGGAAATTGCGTCATAAATTTCAGAGGGCTGAAAATGGCGATAAATCTGGAGATCATCAGCATAAAGGTGGAAATTCGAAGAAAGATTGTTAGTAACAGAGTGAATAAAGATAGAGAAAAGTAAAGGAGATAGCACACCGCCCTGAGGAACGCCAGCTTCGAGAACACACCAGTCAGAGAAATTCTGCTGAGTACGAATACGCTGACAGCGTCCACGAAGATAAGATCCAAACCAAGTCAAAGAGGAGGAAGAAGATTATTATTGGTAGATTCGGGTATTTTTTATTATTGTAGTATTATTTATTATTGGTATTGATAACTATTATTTAATTTGGACACAAATTTTGTTGTTATGATCCTCAGACCAAATAAAAAAGTACAGACGAAGAGTTGCGAAGAAAACAACTAAGGCCCGTATAATAAAACTACACCTCGCTCGTCACCCGTGTACGTGCACAGTTACACGCAGACACACGTAATGAAACTACGCCTGATTTACCCTTGTTTGGTATAACAATTTTTAGTTGCAATAAAGTCATTTCGCATAATTATTCATTTGACCGAATATTTAATTTTATTTAACCTAATGTTTAACAAGACTAATAATGATTTGGTCGAAAGATCGTATCGAATATTCAGTTCAGTAATAATTCAGTGAAAATGCCCTAAAGTCGCTTTGTTCATGTCAACCTAACTCGCTCATCGCTTCGCTCCTCGCTAACCTATTGTTTAATTGAACATTCGATGAAATGAAAATTATACCACCTGAACTATTGTTCAGGTGGTATAATTTTCATTTCATCGAATGTTCAATTGAACATCAAATGAACATTATACTTTTTGATCAATAGCGCAAATGTTGTTATCGCAAATGAACATTCGATGAAATGAAAATTATGTAAATCGATATTATACAAAGTGATTATTTTCTTAAGCCTTGTTCGAAGAAATGATTTTCGACTAAACGTTGTTATACCAAACAAGGGTGAACCACTACGCCTAGCCTTATACTAAACAAACCCGGCTCATGCACTAGATAGAGATATAAAACCTGTCTCAGTTTTTTCTTCCCAGCGCTCCGTCTATACATTTTTATTTAGTTTGAGGATCATAACAACAAAAATGGTGTCCAAATTCAATAATAATTGTCATTAGCAATAATAATTATTATTATTGATAAAAGTAAACTGTCACATAGTCTGTATAATAGAATAGAGATCGTCCAAATTCAGGTGAAAATTAATCCACCACATTCTATCATAGAGACTATGTGACAGTTTACTTTTAGAGAAGAATAACGAACCACAAAGTTGTCCTATGAAAGAACCTTTTTTATAGGATATAGGCTTGACATCGTGCGAGTGTAGAGTCAGTGTTGCGAGCGTCTATAGGCGGTGACTGCTTACCACCAGGCCGGCCGCATGCTTGTCACACAACCAAATAGCATACAAGACAAATTATAATATAATCTTCTGCGCAATTATTGAAAATTATTTGTGCTAATAGTTCTGTGCTTACCCTACACTTTTTACTTAATATGTTAAACATTTTTACGATTAAAGTAAACGCTGTTGGATTTTCGAATAAATCAAACTTTCGCTTTATTACCCTACCCTTTCAATAATCCGTTCAATATGCCTAACAATTGTGTCGAAAACAGAAAATCGGAGAGATAAACCACGGGCCCACACAATAGTACGGTCAGGTAAAAAAGTAAGGACGCTAGAGTAATACCCTATTTCTTGTTTGAGAGCCACCCTGCGTTTGTCAGGTGTAGGATTCGAGATATCTAAAGGTATTACTCGACTGATTTGATTTGGTCACGCAGGACGTAATCTCTGACAACTGAATACTGACATTCTTCTTATGTTGATATGAGGGATAATGGCATAATAAGAAGGCTCAAGATCATTCAAATGACAATGGAGATGACTCTGAGAACTAAGAAGGTCACCGACCGACATATATATATATATACCACACACCACACCCAAACACACAATTCTACTCTATTAATTCAATATATATATATATATATATTGAAAGTTGTGAACCTTATGTGGTAGTAGGCAGAGGGCACATTGCGAGGAGAGCCGACGGCCGTTGGGGCAGAAAGATAATCGTGGAATATGGCGTGGTTTCTGCAAGATCTACAGCTCGTGTCGTCTGGCGATGATGTAGATAGAGCAATTTACAATACCAGATACGAAAATAAAGAAGACTGTTGTCGAAAGATAACAGTTGTTCCAAATGAAGGTTGGTGTGCCTGCCCACGGCCGTAAAAATCAAATCCCAAAACCTAGATAGTATAAACTCAAACTCAAATTTCTTTATTCATTTAGGTACAATTTGTAGATACACTTATGAAAGTCAAGTTTGATGCCATCTGTTCAAGAGACCAGGAGGCCTTGTTCTGAGAAGGACCGGCAAGAAACTCAACAAGTTTTATTGGTGTGAGTATTATAGTGTTGTTATATATAGCAGTAGATAATATGTCGATAGCAATACATACTGAACGGCGTCGTCGGCGTAGTGCGTAATAGCGTTGTCTTTTACCCGGGAAACACCGTTTCGAACCCCGCTACGAACTAATGTGTTTTCAAAATTTGAATTCAATTATGTGCGTTTAATCTACGCTTTTACGGTGTAGAAAAACATTGTGAGGAAACCTGCACACACCTATGAAGAAATTCTTAGTTTGTGTGTGAAGTCGACCAACCCGCACTTGGCCAGCGTGGTTGACTAAGGCCTAATCGCTCCTAATGTGGGGTAGGCTCGAGCCCTCGGTGGGGACACTATATGAGCTGTTGATGTTGATGAATACATACAGCACCGACCCCAAATAAATTAGGAGCAGGGCAGGAAAGACTAGAAGAGATGAAAATGAAGCGCCACAGTAATAGTTGGAGCTATTCATTTTGATCGCTGCCCGGCGGCGGTGAACAACCTTCCGCTCTCTTAACACGAACACGTAAAAAATTGAGTCACCTCCCCGCACCTAGAACACAGTGGGACTTATAGGGGAATTAAATTAAAGGCTGATGTTGATGTAAAAAAAAATAATGCTGGCGCAATCCCTCCTTCTTCCTTTTCTCGACTACGCTGATGTTTGTTATTTGGATGTGACTGAAGAATTACTTAATAAGCTCGAGCGTTTACAGAATCTAGCCATCCGATTTATTTATGGCCTGCGAAAGTACGACCATGTATCTGCATATCGCTCTGAACTAAAGTGGCTTTCGATTAGAGATCGGCGTAATGTGCACATCCTTTCCACCCTTTACAAAATCCTACATGACCCCAATGCCCCCTCCTACCTCCGTTCCCGATTCCAGTTGTTTGAACCTACCACTCGCTCAAGACGCCCATGTTTGACTAAAATGTTGGAGCTTCCTAAGGGCAACACCAACTTTTTCGTACACTCATTCTCCTTTCGCGCTGCACAACTGTGGAACAACCTTCCTACCTTCATCCAAGATAGTCCGTCCATCGCCAGTTTTAAATATAGATTAAAGCAGCACTATTTGTCACAAGTCTCCAGATAGTCTTTGCAAGTTTATGTTTTTTCCAATGATAAATATGTATATAATATAAATTATATTTATTGTATTTATCATTATATATTGTATATATATATAAATATTTATCTATTTATATAACTATTGCGTGTATGTATGTTATACATTATAGTATTTATATGTTATATACTAGGTAGATAGTTTTTTTTTTTTTTTTACACTTTATTTGCATTTTTTAGTCACCTACACCACATTAAGTTTAAACTAGCATTCATAGGTTGACTGGAAGAGATCTCTTTTAGAGATAAGTCCGCCCTTGCAAACTATTTATTCTGTTTTTGTGCATTTAATGTATTTTTAATTGCAATAATGAGTATATAAATATAATAGTTTTTATATTAATATCAACATTATCAATAATAGTACTTATTAATTGGGGCGATAAAACAAAGAATGTCTAATGCTGGGGCCGCACTTGCGCCTATCGTCACGAAGCTTCGTGCTAGGACACGATACACGCAGATGTGACTGGCCGTTATCGGCTATCGTCACGAATATTCGGGTTGAGTGTGCGTTATCGGCCGGGAGGCGGTACGTCAGGTAATGTTAGCGCGCTAACCTATCGCGCTGAGTGGTCAGACATGCGGTGTTCATTTCGAAGGTTGTTCTCCATTAGTTCAGACGCGTACGGGTGACTAAGTATACGATACAGCTGAGTTATTTTATATAATAAATGCATTACGTAATTATTAGCACCCAATTTAGAAGTAAAGAAAGTGATTATGCATAGTTAAACGCAAAGAAGGATAATAATACTACGCAATTTACACGTCTGGAAATGATTTCGGCCATCTTGGATTATTGCACGATAGTTCGTGCAAATAAAGAAATGCCACATGCTTTATCGCGATAACTTTGCTAGGGCCGCACTTGCGTGTATCGTACGAAGTATCGCCACGCATTACTTCGGGACGATAGGCGCAAGTGCGGCCAAAGCATAAGTGTAGCATCAACATATTATTATGTTTCATATTATTAAATTTTTCATTACCATCCGTATCACGGTCAATATTTACAATAAGGTTTGGTAGAGCTTTATTTAACATTTAGTTACACATGAGGCCGCAACTGGCAGTATGTGTCATGCAGTGTACTACACTAAAATAAAACTCTACTTAAAATAGTCGTCAAATTAAAAAGTTCTTTAGTCACAGCTCGAGTTGAGGCGATGCTGACCCATTACCTTAAGGTCATAGCACACTTATCAGCTCGGAAAGGGAACGTAACCGTATCGTATACAGGGTGTAAAAGACCTAAGACAAAGGTGAAGTCTGAGCGCTGACGTTTTAAAGCCATTTTTTGGTATGAAAAACTTAACATTTTGATAATGTTTCTTTGGAAATAATGTTTTCAATCTGATTTTAATGCAAATCTTAAAAAAAATCTAACTTTGACCTTCAATGACTTCATAACTGTTAATTTCCCGTATAACCTAGAACAGGGGTGTCAAACCAGTTTTTCTAAAGGGCCAATTATACGGGCCTGACTCAAAATTAAAACAAAAACAAATGCTGAATTGTTAAAATCTTTATTCAGTTTAGCTTGATTAGTACCATTAGCACCAAGTAATTATAAATTTTCACATAAAATTATTGAAGATGGTAAATTATCTTGCAGCTCAGGATACCTGAAAACTTCTGCTTAAAAAAAATTCAAGTATTCTCACTGGATAGATTGTGGTGGCGGGGCGAGCCGTATTGATATGGCCTGTGCGCCAAATTTGGCCCGCGGGCCGTATCTTTGACATGACTGGTTTAGAAGAAAAAGTTATTAGTTAGTTTTACCATGAAAAATCTCACAATATAAACGAAAAATTAATGTTGAGAATAGGAACCAGTTACGCACAAAATCTTATGTAACGCCCTCAAAAGGAATCGGCATAAGCTTCGCGCTTATTGAGGCATTCGTGTTACACAGGTATTCTAAAATCCTTGACAACTTTATGTAAGGGCTGAAGCCGCAAAAACTTAAAAAAGGTGAGCAATGTGTTCTAATTTTAAAGTTAGATCAACATTTTTATTGCGCACAAACGTGCCTCACGTTGGCGTAGTATGGGTAATAATTTCAACGCGAAAAGAATCCTCGCGGTTACATAAGCAGGGTCAACTAATGCGTCATTAAAAACAATAACATTTGAGAATTTTGATGGCGTTTACACTGTCGCGAGAAAACAAACAGTCACTTACATAAACGACGATATTTCGTAAATAACTTACTTATAACTCTTAAAGTGTTAATCACGCAAAAAACCAGCATCACACCCAAAATCCCAAAAAGTGATGAACTTTAGTTAACATTTAGTTACACTGTGCATTTCAAAAGAAATTTTCTTCCGCGTACGCTTCGGTTGTGGAATGAACTCACTGTCGAGGTTTTCCCTAAGGACTACAACATGGGTGTCTTCAAGAAAGGTGTGAAAAAGTTTTTGCTAGGTCGGTAACGCACGTGTGATACCCCTGGTATTGCAAGTGTCCATAGGCTGCGGTGACCGCTCACTATCTTGCTTGCCACCAATGTGGTACATAAAAACATAAATCCACATCTGGCAGTATATGCTATGCAATGGTCTTCAACCTATTCATTTAGTAATTATGATACGTTTATCTATGACTTAAGCAAGACTTAGCCAAACTTTCAGTGGCAGTGGGCAGGGCACATTGCGAGGTGGACTGACGGCCGTTGGGCGGAAAGGTCTTCAAGTGGCTGCCACAGCGTTGGCAGTAGTACAAGGCAGTGCAGGAAAGGGTCGCAGGAAACCGCTGGATACAGGTCCGATCGCGTTTGGAAATTCTTGGGGGAAGCCCATGTCCAACAGAGGGCGTCTCTCTGCTGATGTATGTTGTTTTGGAAAGCAACATCTCCATTACTTTAAATTGCTTTCAGAGTGCTCAGTTAGGCAGCTCAGATCTAACCACACTCATATATTATGCCAACAACCAATCCGTAAGTACATATATAAAAAGAATGCATATAATATGTGCATTCAATTATTTAATAAATTACCTAGCAAAATAAAATCGTTAGACAGTAATAGATTTAAAATTAATTTGACAAAATGGCTCAATGAAAAGTGTTTTTACAGTGTCAAGGAATACATGGACATGAAAGTATAAGATATTCTGTATAATAATTATTATATTTTATGACATTTCTCTCAATTATTATATGTAGGTATAGTGTTTATGACTAAGTAAATAAAAATCACATTTATGTTTTGCTGGAAATTTGTAATTGACATAGTTTTATATTGATATTCGCATTTTGACTACGTCAATAGAATGTGTAAGACATTATTAATCTTGTACCTAATACCATATACATCCATGTTCTTGCAAATAAAACATTATTATGTCCTTTATTTCATTTAAAATACATACAAAATTATATTTCTAAATATAAAATTTTTACAATGTATAAACACTAAAAAATATAACATTTAAAAATACAAAACTGCAGTTCCCCATCGGTAGCAAGATCAGGGCTACCGGTGGTTAAGGATCCAGAGACAGGAACCTCCTCACTATACGGGCCGTGTCCAGAAGTACTGCCTTCTGCATCTGACTCTTGATCCAACCACCTAACGCGAGCCTCTTAAGGTGTTTATCGAGGCTCTTGGCTATCAGTCCATGTGCAGATATGACTATCGGCACAATAATTGCTGAATCGATGTCCCACATGTCAACAATCTCGTGAGCTAAATCAAGATATTTGTTTTCTTTATCTTTTTCAGCTTTCACAAGGTTGTCGTCATGGGGAACAGCGACATCAACAATTACTGCGCGACGTTCTTGTCGATCTATCAATACAATATCGGGCTTATTGGCTACAATAGTCCTGTCTGTAATGATAGATCGATCCCAATACAATGTGGCATGGCAATATTTTCAAGAACCTGTTCTGGTGCATACCTGTAGTACGGCACCTCGGACATTATTATTATTTTTATTGAAGTGATGATGTAAGATTAAGTGACTACCTAATTAATTTTGCTCGTCAGTGTATACAACAACTGGTTTTTGCCTTGGTTAGTACTTACGCGATGGGTCATGAAGAGTATTAGATATGCTCCTGATTACTTCTCATAGCAATTGTAATTAATTGCAAATATGCAGGCAGGTATGAAAATGGGATTGCTGTTGTCAAAGAAACCTTTTTATTTATCTATGTTTATTATACCCATGCTAAGCAATTAGGATTTTTTGATATCACCATAGTAATATATGACTATGTTAGCTTGTTATAAGTACCATGTACCAAATACCCTGTTTATATAGCTATGTCGCAGGGAAATGAATTTCACGAAATCCCTTTAGGGATAGGTTTTATAGATAGATAGATACCTACCACGAAATCAAGGAAGATGTATATATTCTTGTTTACTACCCCTTCTTACTAAAGATGTTTAGTGATATTTTATTTATTTATTTGTAAGTACAACTTATTGGCTTACAGTAATGCACCAGAGCTGGGTTCGATTCCCGCCTGAGGCAGGTCGAATTTTTTCAGTGTATTTCTCTCGTATTAAAAATATGTTCATTAAATTATACCCTTACTTATATTGACATTACAAGTTACAAGACCACTTGGTCACAAGTCCCTGACATTGCTTCTGGTTCCCTTCTTTGCGACGCGATGGTATCTAGTAATGGCAACGCACGGTGAATCCATGGGATGCTAAGAGTACCTATTAGTCTCTGTAATATATTTTTGAAGAAAAATGTTTAGTCTCCAGCGCGCAGTCTCGCGTCGCTGTTCCAAACTCGGCAACTTGGCATTTTTGCACCCTTAGATTAAAGCAAAAAATCGTTAGTGGTTTCCCCTTGAATTTCTCGTATAGCGGAAACGACTCAAAAGTTGATAGAAACCTTATATTTTGATGTAATACATGCATGTTAAATTTTGGTCACTCATCCGAGTGCCGACCACGCACTTAGTTGCTTAACTTTCGTGATCGACGACTCAATAGTTGATAGAAACCTTATATTTTGATGTCATACATGCATGTTAAATTTGCTTGCAATAAGTTAAAGCATACTCGAGTCATCGTTCTAACGCACACACATGTACACAGACATAATTCCAAAAATGGTATTTTTGGACTCGGAGAGGTCCAAAACATGTAAATCCGTCAAAATCTCGAGGTCGATTTTTTTGACGACTTCCTCTATACTACGTATACGAGAAAGTAAAGAAGGCTTTAATCTAAGTTTTGTCAGTCTTAAATTTTACATAGAAAAGTCAGGTCGCCTTCAATGTAGTCGCGCGGCAGCAGCACAGCTGGGTAAATCCATTTAAATAAGTAACGCGCGGGTGTCGCGCTGCAGTGGCGCGTTTCTTATTTAAATTGATTTATTATGTAAATATACAACATGTAAACTAAATAACCAACACCCTGAATACAGGTAGTTTGGGATCGGCTTCCGAGTGGATTTCAATAATTTTTTAAAAACAAAAACGATTTAAAAAAAAAACTATTCAGAAAACATTGTACAACATTGTCTAGGTACTTTTTGTTTTTTTTTTCAAAAAAAATCTTTTTTTTTTAACTAAGTATTGAAAGCAACTCTAAGAAGAAGTAAGCGTAAATTGGAAGGGCTTTCTACAACGTAATGATAATTGTCAAATCAGCTCAGCCTGTAAAGATCTCACTCTCTCTCTCACTCACATCACATTTCAAAATGAGATAGGAGGTGAGATCTTTACAGAATCGCACAGCTGGTCTCTCGTGGATGAGTGTATTTAGTAGAATGCGTGAATTCGTGACTATTCTTTACCGCGACTAAAATATTGTGCAAAACGTTTAGGTATGGATTTGTAAATAATAATATTTAATATTTAGATTGAAGCTTCTCTTAAATTTGAGGACGGCGTGGTATGTCTTGATATCGACAACACTGCTATAGATTTTGGATTCTACGACTGGCGACACTCCTTCGGAAATTGCGGATGTATTTATCGAATCAATTAAATATAATAAAACAATAGGTGATAACATAAATGATAAAATAAAACGCACAAATCAAACCAGTTTCTTTATTTCGTGTTCATCATTTTAATACAACATACAAGTAAATTTATCATCAGATATTTATCAATTCTTACGAGCTAACTTAAGTAAGACTTGAATAACAAGTAGGTATGCATGAGTTATCAATTTATCAATGCTCGATCGATTCGATCGTAACTGTTATTTATATTATCCAACCCACACAATGCGAAATTATCAAAAGAAATAACCAATAACATTTAAATCGTCATGGAATGTTGGCATTACGAATAAATACAAAGAAAAACATCAATTCCTTCACAAAAAATAAGATTCGGTTTCATTAAAAGCGGAAGAACCAAAAAAACACAAACTCTCAAAACTCACACAGTAGGTAAACTTAACTTTTGAAAGGTAATCTCGTAACGTTTTGTCATTTTCGGTAAAGTATACACGAGGTATACGTTTTTATCTCAAAGACAAATGACTTTAACATCAAAATTTAATTAACTGCAAAATAGACGCAGCCACGCCAACTTTCCAGGACCCAAACCTAACATTCGCATGACATTTAAAACATAACACAGAAATTATTGCGAGCGATTAATATCAAAATGTTTGCGAAACAAAATTCTTACAATTTTCATTCTTGTATAACCTCAAGAAAGTTTCAATTGAGGCGTCAAAATCACAAAAAAAAGTTGGCATGACTGGTAGTTTTGTTCAATATATATTTTCAAATAAAACAATAGGTACACGGTCAATATTATTACTTCGACAACCATCAACTAACAGAGATTCTACTTATTTCCATATAATATTATATAAATATCGAGAGAGGAAAGCTCAAATTGGATTGGGAAGGAAGGAAATAAACTAAGTTACTAAGCTAAGGAAAATAATGACACATAATAAGTGTCGAACATTGTGACTAGAAAAGAGATATGGTCTTACAAACTCGAAGAAAACAAAATTAAAGAACTCCCTAATATTACAATCACGAAAAAAGTTACGACCAACTTAACTCATGTAACTACAAAGAAACTTAGAGACTAACTTAATCGAAACTTCGCTGACTAGCTTCGTAAACACACAATAAATTACGTCGAAATAAATAGCAATAAATTAGATTGTAACAACAAAATTTCGTTTTAATCACTAAGGAATCCACATTGTCACATGATGACCGAAATATCTATTGTAGAAGAACATTATCATAGTGATAGAATACAAAAGTATAGTAGAAAAATGCACGAGGAATCAACAAAAGTTGGAAGAAAAGATATACAGTGGGCTGATGTTAATGAGTGTGCATTGAAGGTTAAAACAGATGTATCAGTTTGGTTCATAGATCGTCAGAGCTGTCGAATACAATCTAATGTAACGAACACTAAACAACTAAACCGTCTGCCACGATTCACTATGCAGCTTTCTAGAAGAACCATCATCGTACAACACTCAATATTCCATAAGGACCTTCGCTAAGAACACCGCAATCCACAAATCAGAAAATAGTATTTTTTTACGCTACAAAACAAAATGAATCGTGGCAAACATGTATTTTTACCACACGTTTAAGTTAAATTCCTACACAGATATAAACCTTAAATATCGATTAGCATTCAAGATCATTATGAAAAAATATATCATTGGAAATATTTTTCAACTTCTCTCCTTAATTTCAAACCACCCAAGAACAACTTAATTATGCATGTGACAACCGATTTTTATAACTACACGTTTATTCCTAACAACACTTTGGCAACAAATAGTATTTTCATTTTTAAGTTTTCCGTCAATTTCAACCGTAACGTCAACATTATCTAAGTCAACATTACCTTGATTTTCCCAATCGTTAATCAATTTAGTTATATCATCGTCTTTAAAGAGAAGACACAATATAGAAAAGTATCGACAGAAGATGATCACCGATGAAACTAATTTGAGACATCAATTTCCGAATTGATATATCCAACTTCCCAAATTTGGCTATCGATTAATTTAAACACTACCCTAGACATCAATTCGGTAATTGACGCCTTTTAAGCAAACTGATATTACAGTGTCTACCTTAAATGAGAAACAATTTTCCAGGATTTTTTTTTCATTTTTTTTCTTTTACTGTGATCAGTCTTAAAATTGAGTCATACATCTAACTAAGAAATGATGAACCCTTATTTTTACCTTAAATCATTGCTAGGCCAGAACTAACATTGGTATCTGCGGTGAGGATTTAATACTGCGAACTGTATTCAAATAGTGGAAGTATAAACTATTATAGGAGATATAAAAGGTAGAGTAAGTCTAGGAGACGATTTAACAATTGCCAATCTATCTGCAAATGTATCCTTAGCGACCCTACCTCTAGATATATTACCATTTGAAGCTGCCAACTTCCTCATTCCCCTACGGTAAGGCTACATTTGGTAAGACAGATATTAACATAATTGTTGTTCTTATGTTTATCAATCCTCATACGCAATTTCGTCATTATTACCCACATATTCGTATATTACAATAAAATGGAAAGGGAAACTTTTAACCGTCTAAGGAAAAGGCTTTTCCACTAGTAAGGCTCTCGGGGAAACTAATTTACACCATCCTTACGCATACATTATTATTGGTTTTAGAGTAATCAACATTGAATAGTTTTTCATTTTAATATTAATCTTAATACTAAAGAGTACAAAAAATAAAGGAAATATTATGAATATATGAAAAACAACAAGTTATTAGCGAAAATCATCGCATTTCATATAAGAACAACATTGTTTTTTTTCGTTACAGTAACATTAATTATCCACGCTTACAAAGTATGGGAAGCAACATGGCAACGAGCACGGCAGTTCCGTGGGCTCCGTCCCTTACCAAGGTCCTCCGACCACCGATGAGTGTGCACCTTACAATTCCAGAAACTCTGTATTGTGAGGCGTCCTCCCTTCATTCCTTTATCTACCATCGTTTCCCTTCGATTCTCCTCAATGTATCAAAAATATCTGCTAATACAGCCCTTTCCCTTAGAGAAAAACTCGATAGAGTACATTTTGAACAGTCTCAAAGTAACTAATGAGTAGGTAACAATTATCAAACGTGTTAAAATGGGGATATGCACGAATCGAAATATTGAAATCAACAATTATCATTACTTTAGGACGTAGTACAAAGCGATACCTACACAGAATTCTACGGCAACATCTAACCTATTTACGGGTTACGATACAATAGTGAGATATTATTAGTACTTACATTAAAACAGTATGATAATATGATTCATATTGGATGTGTGAAACACACAGGAATCCTTAAGTCTGTACAAAATTCAAATGAACTTTCTTTTATAAAAAGGATTAACACATTCCTTCAAATTTAAGGCCACGGCGCAAAATGGTGTTTCAGTAGATTTAACAGTAAGATTACTGATTTTTTTTTACATTAACTTTAAGTGCCATTAAATTCTAGACGGGCCTTACATACAGTGTCCAAGCAGTTAGTTCTCGCAGTGGGTGTCCCGCTACGGACATACAGACGCGTGTTACAAAGTGTGACGCAGGGCACAAGCATGTGGATCTTCGATTACTTAACCTAACACTTAACTATTCTCAAAGAAAGCACGGCTTGAAATTGATTTACAGTTACCACTACATTCGTATGTAAAAAATATTGGTGACAGATTCATACTGTTCAAAGCTCAAGATGTGCCTTAATCACTAAACTAACATAGACAATGCGATATCTAAAAATACACACTACTCCATATGCTAAGTAGGATATAATTTAAATTTAGTTCATCATAAGCATTGTGTTTTCCTTATATCTGGCAGGATGGCATTAAGTGTGTAAAATCGATCTCTGTGTGGACAATATAAGCATCGTATAACTAATTTAGGTTTTAATTTACGTGCATACACATATTATAATAACATTTAATTACCTAAAAGCAATTTCTTTGGCGCCTAGCTTGATTTAGAAAGATTCCAAATATTCGCTTTCCTTACCACCGCAGAGTAACATACAAACCAACGCTTCGTTAAAATTTTACAAAACTGAATATTGGTCTATTAATTTTGACTATTTCAATAATGACACCACTTTGTGGACGATATGTCACGTTACTAAGCACGAAACAATTTACTATTAAATCTTTTATTCGTTCAACATGAGAATAATCCAAAACTGTATTGTCAGCTAGACCAATAGTGCCCGCCGGTTCTCCTTCATCAACATCACTAACCATAATCTCGTCTATCTCAACTCCAGCAATCATTTAATAATAACCCTTACTTGATATGTCATTAGCTACACCATCATTTATATTCTATGCAGTTTCATTTGGAATCTTTCCGTGTGTAAAACTGTATACATAACTAAAATCACACCTCTTAGTATACCATAAATTACCTAACACACGTTAAATTAAACTCGATTCGAGGCTGTATCTGTAAGCTGTCATATTTTGCTATTGCCCTCAAGTACCGCTAAGGCTCTACCTTTGCGCTATGTGTTGAGTGATATTACAAAATGACAGGTCAGTGCTCGAAGCAAGAATTTAATAAAATGACAATTATGTAAACACCAATTACTACGAGGGTAAAGAAACGCATAGAATCATATTACAAAGATATTATACCTATAGTCAATAATCTAGTATATTTAATATCATACAAAACACCTTACAAACTCCAAAACTCGCCATTAAAAAAATTATAGTCATTGAGAAAATAAATACTATTATTTGCAAACGTTTCAACTAACTTAAGTGATAGTAAAATATTTTTTTACAATAAAATGTATCATAAATTCAAACGTGAGTTAAATTTAAACATTCAGCGTAGTATTCTTTGAGGATGGATGGTTTGTGCTCATATGTGCTTTGTTACTTTCACCTAAATTTACAACAATCATATTTTTGAGAAATCGTGAAATGGCTGGAACGATTACACCATCAGAGGAAGCTGTTGCAATAATTCTCATGTCTACAGCAGCCTAGCCCCTCTTGCCAACCGTTCCAGCACACACGACGTTAACGAATTTTAGCTCTCATTCATTATCAAACTCAACTTTCGTCATTACAGTTAAATTATTGAATACATCTCTTTCAAGAAAAAATACTTCAAAAATTAAGTGAAATACCAACGTTCTGTGCAATTCACTAAAATAGCGAATCAATCAAATTCAACAATGAGACAACATCACCGCTAAAATACGTATCCATAAAAGCGACGGTAAAAAAGATTAATGATTATCAAAATATTTATGATAGTTTAAATGTGGAAATCAATACAATTCCTGAGCAAATGTATGCGTGTGACGATCGCGACGTAACATACGAGTACACCTAGGCTATAAACGACCGGAGCGGTCGTGCGATACGTCATGCCGACGAACCGCCAAACGTAAGTACTACAAATTTAACGACGCCCTACGTAATATAATAAGTGACCAAACTTTTAACCTCATACAATTTGACAAGCTAACATCCAAACATCATTTTCTACCTTGATGAATACATTAACAGGTGAATTTCATTAACTGTCACAAAATTACATAATTCAAACAATGTTAAAATAGACATACAGCTATCGATATGGTTACTGTAAAATCTTATAATTCGAATCTAATCCAGACGAATTCGGATATCGGTCCATTCGAATTTTTCTTCAACAACAATTCCTAGCCATGTCATAATCATACGCTATCCTCGTACTAACAACGTAGCATTCATTCTAAATAACATTTTACAAATAGTTACCTATCGTTGACTCATAATTTTCATTATAAAAATACACACTATTCCACTCCATTCTCATTCCGTTCCGTCTCCGGTAGTCCAAGTCCTGGCTTACCCTACGACTAGTTATTTATGCTACCAACATCTTTACTCTAATATTATATTTACATTATTTTTCTACACACTTCCTGACAATCATGATGTTGAAATAAAATTTTGAGTCTCCATTCGGGAATGATGGCACGATAGTTAACTTGAAATTTCATCAATGATTATATTGAACTACACTTAGTTTGGTTTGAGAAATGACGTTGGGAAAGATTCAAAGTTTATACAATATAAGGTTTTAAGGAAAACACAGCAGCAGTGGTTACTTGGAGATTACTTGCAAGTGATTTGGATGGGAGTGAATTTAGTTGCGCTGATAAATTGATGATTATAATTAATACATTTTCACTTGATGATCGTAACTTATTAGTAAAGGAAAGCAAACACGAAGGTTAAATCTTAATTGTAGTCTTAAGAAACAGCTGAGTATAAAATTATAAACAATTTGTAAGCCTAGCCTCTGCTTACGTTACTAGTAGGTGCTAGAATTATTAGTAAAATGTTCCCTATAGTAATTGACTTGGAGATTGTGGATTTGGTTAGCGCATATTTTTAAAATCTTTTAAAAGCAGTGCTGCTGCTGAGGGAAGGTAATGGTATCCAAAGAATCCTAAAACTGTTTTTAATAGCTACGTTTTCGTAGAAAAGTAAAGCTTATTGGGGATATTAAGTTTACTTACTTTAGAATACAAATAGTCCTTAATACGAAGTTTTATAGCCTACTTTCATAAGAATATGTATATATGCCTTATGGCTATAGAATAGCGGAATTTAGTAAATCTACCGCCCAATACACTGAGAATCTACGTCTTCATCGATATGTAGTCTACGCTAAATTTATAATATAATTTGTAATTTCAAAAATAATTCTATCGATTTAAAGAGATAAGTCATACTTTCTCATAGCACTTAAAGGAGTAATTGTGTATCAGTTTACAAGATTAGAAATTATATAACTTACAGTAAATGAAATGAATTTCATTTTAGCTCAATTCAAAATGTTTAATTTGAAGTGCCTCTTATTTCACAAGACTTTCTTTTATTTATTCAGCTTCGATTTGTTTAGATTTTTTTAGATTTACTTATTGTAATTCTGATGTTTCTACTACTTTTTGTGCATTATTTTCTGAGAAACTGAGAGTCAAATTGTTGATATTTTTAATTATAATTGGTTATCGATTTTAAGTAAATTAAAGATTACATATGTTAGAAATTTTAAAAGGAACTGTTACAAGTATTGCAAGAATATATTCAGATGTATAGTTGCGAAATTTTCTGTTCAGATGTATACTTCAAGCAATACTATTTATTTCACTCTCAGTTTACTCAGCGACGCCATCAATACATTAAAATACCTACTGCTAAAGCAATACTTACGAATTTCATGCCAACGTTTGTTCCCCAACACCAACTGTTTCAAAGTAACTCTTAGAAAAATGCACTCACACGAAAAATCACACTAGGAGAACCTACCACCATACTTTGGATTTGTGGCAACGAATCTTTGGAAATGTGTGAGACAATGTTTCAGTAGGATATGTAATTGTCTCCTAAACAAATTTCTCTAAGAAGAGTTTATCTTCATCTTCAGTGTAAGTTTTTTAGTTGAAAGACTTAATTATTTTACTTGCGCTACTTTCCGCTAGGGGCGCTTATCACGCATCCCTATAAATTGAGCTCACAAAACGACTAATTAAGATTTTCACACCAAAAACTTCAAAAGAGTACTGATGCATTATGAAAGTAAGAGCCATAGACATTTATGAGATGTTGGCGAAGATTTTTCATGACTTTAAAATAATGATCATCGCAATCTGATTTAAAATTTTAGGTATCTTCAAAGAAATTTATTTGGACAATTTTTACATATCTATAATTGTGGATAAAATGCAATTTAAATATGGTATCGTGTTGTAGTGAAATTCTATTGCAATTGTGTTTAACACTGAAAGCAAGGCATTACCTGGGCGCCTATAATCAACATTGAACATTTATTTCTGTATGGAAAGCACAGTCGCGTGTCTGAATATTCCTTGGCAAGTCGTTTATGTTTACAATCTTCCAATCGTTCTCAGCAAATAAAACATCATGAAATGTTTAAAATATTCAAGCAAGCCACTGTACTTTGAGCTGTTTAATCGGATTCATTGCCACAAACATACTTTGGGTGTCATCAGTCGTGATTAATTTAGAACTCAACTAAAATAGTCATGACCAATTCTTTATAACTACTAAAAAGCACTATGCGGGCAAAAAAAAGAAAAACTCAAATAAAACACACAATAAAACTGCAATGAACTGGTATTATTATAAAAAAGCAATTATACAACAAAAATAATTCAAAACAAAACGATGTACATTAATTTAAAGAACAATTGTTTATACAAATAATTAAAAAAATATAATAATTATAACAACAAACATCGACAAAATATATTTAAAAGACAAAAACATGTTTCAATTTATCAGTCCTCAAGCTTTCGAAATGCAATTTTAAGAAATGTTTTCGTACAGAAAATCATTTATTTTTCACTTACATATTATGCAAAAACAAAAAAATATTAATTATGAACGAAAAATTAGTTTGTAATAATAATTATAATCGAAACTTAATTCAGGTTAAAATAAAAATAGCTAACTGTCAAATCGAATAAAAATGTACACAGCATTACATAGGCGTGAATGGTAGTTGTCATAATTTGAAAAATCTTATTAAATAGTAATTTTGATGAACTACACTATACTTAATTTAATATAATACGTTGAAACGATCTCATTTAAGTAGAAGCGTATGTTTTTACCAAATACTTCCTCGGGAGGATTACTGACAACCAGAGTTTCGTGTTGCCACTCACAGTCGGAGTAACGTCCCGAGCGAAGTCTAACTTGTATAAAACTAAATAAAAGTGTACCTAGCGTGACCTCAGTCTTTTAAGGCGAATCACTATCAATTAATTCGTCATAATCTATTAGTGCATAAAATATAAATCATTGATAAAATCATTGGGGAATTTCGGTAAACATGCATGGGAACGATTCGTCAGAAAAAACTGAGATAAAGTAGTGATTACGACGGGAATTTAAACAGCTTACGATCAATTAAGTGCGCACGCCAGTGGTTTAGAGGAAATACAACGTTTGCACGGCGTCCCAGGCATTTTCTAATTTACTAGGAACAGAGTTGTCTATAAAAAAATCATTGGTGATTCATCACTGAAATTTGGACTCCAAGGCGCGGTGTTACGTTGTAATTCGCCTAAAACAGTGGGAGAAGACATTTAACTATTCATCGAAGACTCGTCAAGACCGCAAGCTTCGCGCAGTGGAATGCAAGAACAGAAATATAGTGTGAAGAAGGGCCATCCTCAAATGCTCTACAATCAATGCAAGACAGCCAACGTGTTCAGATTACAGATGACAATTCATTGGGCAATGCACACCGACACAATGGAATGCCTTGCACTGACATATCGGTGAAGCCTTTAAGACGCCAGACTTACGATAAGATTCAATAAATCAGAATATGGTACATATTTACAAACAATACTAAATATCACTTATTAAATCACAACATGATTGTATGGCACTTGCAAAGCAGGTTATGCATTCGGGTACGGCACGGCAGAACGCTCGCCAGTCGACGTGTCTTCAATAATTTAATGGAATAATTAATTTAATAGAATAGGAATATCACCAAATCGAAAACACGTAACCTAATATACTAATGCAGATCAAAAATTAAGAAAATGATCCTCGATCCCACAACCGCGGACCGCATCAGATCTTTTTATTGTCATATATTCAGCAAAAAAAAAAATACTAAAAATCATTATTTACTAATAAACCCAAAAACTAATGAAAATCGAACTAAAATAATTCTGCTAACACACTCAAACACACGGTAATGAAATAAAAATAGTAGCATAATATTCATAAAATACAAAAAATAATAATAATAATTAAAAGTTACACATGCACCGTATTTCTACCACTACAAAAATAGGTTTCCATTAAAAAAATATCTTACCAGAATAACAAATTGTAAAATTATTTTGTATACGAGCAAGCTATAATACTCCTGTAAGTAGTAAAACGCGTTCACATCGCGGTGCCCTTAATTCTCTGCTAAAAAAAATCTCAGAATCATTATAGTTTAAAACAAGGCAAGCTAGCGAGACGACCATTTTCCTAAAGTGCTCTATTAGTTACTACCGTGTCCGATTACAAAAACATTCAAAAATACTAAGTTTGTATAAAAATTAATAATATTATTATCAACCAAATGTTACTAATCGTTAAAACAACACGAAGAAGTTAAGATCCGTGGGCTCTCAGTGACTAGGCGGTATTGACATCATCAAAATAACAAAACTGTCCTCCAACATAATTAAATTAACTACAACCATTTCTATTATTCAATACGAGTTCATCGTTTATCAAAAATGCTTTATAATACTCAAGTCATGGAGTGTACGCGAAGGTTGGCGGAATAAAGAGTCAGTTGAGGTGTATAAAACATTTCAGATCACCTGCGCTGATGCAGTCAGTGTCTACAGACGAGTCCTCCACGTATTCGTAAAGGAAGCTATGTACGCAAGCAACGCCGCAGTCAACTTTGTCATTGATAAAACCCCTAACATCACATTTCCCTACAATTTTGTAACTACATTAAGAGGGGTAGTAACTAAAGATTGTCCATATCAGCTCAATCAATTTAACACTTACCTAATAATAATGTAACAACTTCTTACTTAATTTCATAATCATATTTCAATCGACACAGAATAAGTGCTAATTAAAAACAGGAAGTGCCATTGTGCCGAAGAATAATCTTAAAACTAACAACAATACCGCTCGATGCTCTCTTATACGATAAAATCACACGCTTAACGCCTAACAATTTGTTAAGTAATAGTTAAAATATTGGTCCAACAAATGGGCTAAATAATACAAATGCCCTTAATATTCATCCCTAATTTAACGATGTGGGATATGAAAAAATATTATTCAATAGATTAAAAAATGATAAGGGTCGAGAACACCGTTCGTAATGTTTGGATCGATCCAACGGAATAATCTCTATCCTTTAAATAGGTATTCGAATAACAATGTCAATACTATCAACTAATCTCATTACAGTTTCATTTAGAAGTAATGCATACAGAGATCTCATGCCAAAAAATATTGTAAAGAATTCCCATCGTTAGTCAATTTGATCACATCGAGACAGCCACAATCATTTAACACTTGCACTTACAAAAAATTAGCAAGTTCCATTTCACGTCGAAAACGTCACTTGAACTATACAAAAATTGACACATGGCTAGAACCGTTCAGTCCTTACGTCACTCGTATTAGTTTCGTTTAAAAGTGTCCATTTTTGGCTTATAGTTCATCGGTCATTCCGATCTCCTGTGATCAGAACGGCTGGCTCACATGCCTATAGGCGGCACTTGCACGTAACGATAGATGTAGAGCCGGTAGTCTTTGCTGGCAAGCACGACCGAGCCGTCATCCATAAGCGCCACGTCGAAGCACTGTGCGTGCTTCACCTTGCTTTCCAGTGCTGATACCAGTTGTCCGTCTTGCGTGAAAATCGTCAAGTTGAAGTTATTGTGATTGTCCGCGATTAGAATCTCGCCTGCCGCGTTGATGCCCACGCCAATTGGATAATTCGTGACTCCCTCACCACCAATCTGACGAAGATAAATGCCCTCGTAATTGAAAACCTTTACGCAATGTGCGCGATTGTCGCTAATGAAGATTTCCTGTTTGTCGTTAACCACTACTCCGTTCGGGAATTCTAAGTGTTTTGAGCATCCGAACTTCTGGAGCACATTGCCCACTTGATCGAAGATAATTACACGCATAACTTTGCATTCAACCACAACTATGCGGCCCTTATTATCCACGGTGACACCACGTGGATGCTGTAGAATGTTTGCGCCGAATTTACGTACAAATTGCCCGTATTGGTTGTAAATTTGAATTTGATGGGTCGGTGATCTCTCAGTAACAATAATATCACCAGATGTGCGCACTACCGCCACTCTGTTTGGGTATAATAGCTGGCCATCTCGTTTACCGCATTCACCAAACTGGAATTTGAAACGGCCTTCTTTGTCGAATATTTGGATACGATGGTTATTAGTATCTGCAACAATGATGTCATTTTGAGCATTAACAGCAACACCACTTGGTTCTGTGAATTGACCTTCCATAACACCAAATTCTCCGAATTTGCAGTGATAAATCATCTTCTGTCGTTTTATTTGTGATTTTGGCGGAAAAATGGCAGTGGATATAAGTTTGTTGGTCAAGTCTAAAATAGGATCTGTGTGCGTAGCCGCCGTTAGAGAATAAGGATCAGATGCGGCAGTAGGGAAAAGTGGTTCACATCCGCCGTTGGACCACTTTTCGTAAGGATTGATTCCATTTAAATTAATATCTCCAATAGCAGTAGAAAATGGTCCAAGGCTGTTTGCACTGTTGAATCTTTTTGATATAATGTTGGACTCAAATGGCGATGTTGATTGGCTAGTGGGTCCTAAAAGACCGTTCGTGTACGGGCGATCTAAGACGCCATTAAGTCCAGTTGGGAGATGGATTCCACCATTGAGACTTCCGGAACTGCCGTTCACACTACTGCTGCTAGACGATGAACCACCATTCAAAAGAGAACCGTTTGTAGGTCGCGCAATAGGCGGCTGTTTAGTAGGGCCAACGTTTGCCTCTGAACTCGAACGCACATATCCAAAAGTGTTTCGTACTCCCACTTGAATTGCTTGATAATTTGAGACAAACTCAAGCTCACACGCTGTTTGCATGCTTTGTTCAGGGTTAGAGCTCATCAAAGATTGCAATTTGTTGTCTAAAAGTTTCCTGAACATTAAAATTTCGGCTATATTAGCGCACTTGGTTAAGCGTTCTACAAAGTCACAAGTTTGATAAATTTTATCAACTGTCTCTTGAGCCTTCTGCCCGACGACAGTGAGTGCAATCTGTTTCGTAGAAAATACACTCTCCAGTTCTTTCAGTAACTCCTGTTTACGCTCTTCAAGCATAGAGCGGTAGAATTGGAACGTATCGTTAATCTCGTTTTGAGCTTTGTGGTACTGTACTTGTAATTTACCAGCAGCGTGTTCAACAGTTTTGACGACGTGCCTGATTTCAGTTGCACGAGTCTTAGCTTCGTTTACAGCTTGATGCATCAGTTCTAATTGCTTAGGTCCAGCGTCTGATAAATGTTCACAGTCATGTAACGCTGCTGGATGTTCGATAATAGTACATTCTTTGCAAACAGGTACAGAACAGGTCCGGCAGAAATATTTCAGTATATCGTTCTTGTGCCTAGGGCAAAAAGCGGTTTTGTCACCACTCGTCGTAAGTGTAGCTCCAAGCATACCTTTGTCATCTTTCAAATCCGTGAACGCAAGAACACGGTGGCCCTCGAAACAGTGCATGAATTGGTGAGCCATGACGCAATTGGGGCAGAGGAAATTCGCACAGTCGACGCAGCGAGCTACAGCGTCAGATTCCTTAGATTTGCACCCTGTGCAGCGAGCTGAAGGCGAGTTAGTTTGGCGGGAAGAAGGCAGGAGGTCAGCGTCCTGCTCAACAGCCGCAGCTATCACAAGGTTAGTAAGTAGTCCGTGGACACCACCCGCTGGTAGATGGCTATCAACACGGCAAGTGACGCAGGTGACTTTTTCTGGGTGAGTCTGTTCCCTCTCCAGGCAAGCCCGACAGAATGTGTGGAAGCAATTCAATACTTTGGGGTCAACAAATGTCTCTCGGCAAATTGCGCAGGTGGTATCAAGGCCGTCGAATTCGCGAAGGTCACATACGGCGGAGTCACTCGCAGGAGGCGAGGAGCCGCTAAGAGTCAGGGGCGATAAGGAGCCACGCTCCAGCGAACCTATAGAGTTGGCACCGGGCAGCGACTCAAGGGACGGGGTGCGTGAGGCCATCTTCAGGAAACCGGCATCCCTGTAACAACAAAAAAAAAGACATTAAAAACTAAGAATTATAACCAAAATACACATTAGTAGCATGAGATCACAAAATTTTTAATCTAATACAAGACACAGTAACAACATTTGAACTGTAATGTACTCGGTATGTATGTGATAACGTAAATGTGTTAGCCCATTTAGCGCGCCTGACCTTAGATATAGAAAAGCCCTTGCCATAAACGTGATAAATAGACAGGCTTTACACAATATTTTCGGTGAATTTACGAGCATCAGGGCACAACATCGGAAGGAACCGAGAACACTGAAAATATCAATAACGTTGAGTCGAAATGCACGCCAGACGCGTCACTGGAATGTTTATATCGTGATGCAGTTTTCTACCAAGGGCGATGTTACCATAGCAACGCATAGGGCGAACCGTAAGGGGATACTTCGTATTCGAATTAGGGTGAGGGTGGAAATTTATTTTGACTCCCCCGTGTTTACTAATGCTACCTAAGGGGAGATATTTGCGAGGTGAATGCCCTTGTTTTATGTTAGTTTGGAATTATTCTTAACAAAAAGATGAACATAATTGAACATAAGAGTTGCTCGTACCATTCTGTGAAAATAGATAAGTTATTTGTTATTTTTGCTCAGTATTAAATTGACAGACACTTAAAAATGAAGACAAATTCATTAAAAAGTCGCAAAAGTATTAAGCACCAATTGCGTAAGTAGTTCAATCGAATATAATTTCCTTTGGAACAAATTTAGGTCTGTCCCGTTGGATGAAATGAAAAAGAATATTGCGCCCAACTTCCGACTCCTAATAAGAGAACAAAAGAATACTTTGTATTCGTTACTGTAATAACAGAAAATTTGGAAACTTTCAAAATAATCTTAGGCTCTCAATGAACGACACAAAAGTTTTAAACAATATCTTCTCTTGCAGAAAGCTTTTGAATAAAGCTATAATCTAATTGTAGTTCTATTGGAGGTATTTCCGTGATCGATGTGAACGCGTGCAATACATTACATGGGCCTACTCCCCTGACGGCGGTTCGATTGCATTGGCAATGTGCTGCATACGGAATCACCACATTGGGACATTGGACTAACGGCGACTAATGAAGGCAGAGAATAAATCTATTGCTTTGCAACGTGTTTCGGATAACAATTTAGTACTGAAACTGGTGCATCTTTATATTTCTACAACATATTGCAATCTACTACAATGTTTTAACTGGGTAATAGTGAGGAGAAATGAATTTCTAAATGCATTAAAGTTGCCACAATCTAACTATTAGTAGCTTCTTTCTTAGTTTTATTTTAGTATTAAGTTAGCTCATTTTAATTTTTTTTTCTTAATTAATGTCGTGAGTTTTTAATCATATGCGTATTGTGGCTGCCGTCAAAGGTTTATGTTGATTTATGCCCGCAACTTGTACACTAACTTGTGTAGTGTTGCATTTAATGGATGAAAGAATTTTGAAAATCAGTTTACGTGTTTTTGAGCTTATTCATAACAAACGAACAAATCATTTTTATCTATAATATTCGTAAAAATACTATAATTCACACCATCTTTTCATATTTTCTTTGGCTCTGCTGCTTTACCTTTGCATAAATGTTTATCCATCTTTGTCACATGCTTAGCATCTATCTTCACTCTTTGTCCGTACCACAATAGGTTTTAAAATTTCTGTCATAGTGCTATTTTCAAATAGTAATTTGAATATTCAAAAGAGGGAAACGATGAAAAGCTTTTTCAGAAAACTGCAAGCCAATGTGTTCTCCGATTAGACTTTATTTGACCCAGACCCGACAAAGGGCTTACTGCGATTCTCATTTTCAGTCAGCACTAATAGTCCGGTCGCTATTGGGAATTCGTATTGGACTACCAAACATTACATTACGACTGATACAGCAATCTGGAGCATGACGCATGTGCGAGGATTGAATGCGGGATACCGCATCAGTAGCAATTAGTGCATCCATGCCGCAGGGTATATTACGGGACGATCAGCGTTTTCCTGATATATTGGCCAGACCTCCTAATGGATAACAATTAAGTATATATAGAACCTATTGCTAGCATTGACGCTACTATTCAATTAAAACATATGTTAAGGACATTCTCGAACTGTTATATTGTGTGAAAACGGAATTTGTACCACGTACCTCGGTTTTGTTATTATTCTGATATTTCGGCACAGTTGCATGCGCTATGATCACGGATGAACATAATTTAAAACAATACATTCTCGAACTGAATTGAATAAATGCAATTATACCGACCGAAAAGATATCGCGATTTCCTACGACCAACACTCGTTTTGTCATTATAGGTATACCCTAAAACTACTACAAGTTTAAGTAAAACTACGAATAAAACGGTTTCAAAAGCAAACACTACTGTGAAACTATTATACAAAATAATGAATTACTCTTCCGACTGTTAATAAAATATAAATCAGGAAAGTTGTTTGAAACCGTTTGTACGGCATTATATCTAAAAGGGCAAGTTTGAAAGTAAATACAAATTTGGGCTTCTAAGTAATGACTATTGGTAATTTTGAAAGGAAAACCCAATTTAAGTTGGCCGCTTGTATCGGGACCGCAGTCCAAGCACAATAGTGAAAATTGTATAGCATTGTACCGACAAATCTCTCGGGAAGCTGGTCCCTTTGGGGCTGTGGTTATAGATAGTGCTGGATACGATCTTGCGTAATCTATTGTTAGCACGCGATAAAATGATAGGGTGTATATAGGATCAGATATACGCAGTCCCCTATACAATTTCGAGAAAGATGAAAAACGAAATTTACTCTCCTCTAAATATCTTGCTACAAAGCTCGAAGAACATATTGCATGCTAATTTTAGAAATTTGAGATAATGTTTGATATGAGCTAAATCCTTAAGAACAAGACTACCCTTTGAATTAAATCTTCGAATGCTCAACAAATTCGTTACATATTTCCACATACTAAGCAACACAGCACAGCTCAAAGGAATAGATTGGTAGGCAAAATTGTTAGTAAAATTCCAGCGGTAAGTTTCCGACACTCAAACGACGATAATAAGCTCTCTCGTATCTTTTATAATATAACTACGAATAATTTAGATTGAAACAAAAATGGATGTATTATACGCAATAATAAATGACGTAATGACAAGTCTAGTCGATTTGTATCCACGCTTAGGTTTTCGGAGAGCTGTTCGGACCCCATTAATTGCGACTGGGTCGGAGGAGATTACGGTACCCTAAAGGTTTTCTGTTGGTGCTAAATCACAGCGGCCATTGGCGAAAATGAGCTCTAGTTCCGACAAAAGAGAGTGCACTTCTGTGCGTACATGATTAGTACAATTGAAACGTAGGGGCTGGCTTGTGGTAGACGGTGGAAGGTGAAGCTGTTATTTCGGAGAAACGCGGAACAAATTTTGTTCGTTACTCACTGGCGGGAGGCAAATAATTCATGGCCCGTAAGTAATGTGACGTCGATCTTTTACTGTTACTGTAAATAAATTAATGATTGTTCCTTAACGGTGTGACTCGAGGAAATTATGTGAGAGTTTGGTAACAATGGCGGTCGTAAAAAGATCAGAAATGATGCCAATTCTGGGTTACAACTCGATAATTAAAATTACAGTGGATCCTTCACTTTCGTCTTCAATTAACAAGAGAAGGAGAAATATAATACAGACAAGACTTTAAACTGAGATGCTTTGCAGTGTATTTACTTTTCAACCGACTTCAAAAAAGGAGGAGGTTCTCTATTCGACTGTATGTTTTTTTTTTTTTTTTTTTTTTTTTTTTTGTATGTATGTTCCGCGATTACTCCGTCAATTATGAATCGATTTTGAAGATTCTTTTTTCGTTAGGAAGGACATACTCCAAAGGTGGTCCCGTATAAATTATAACGAAATTGGTTCAGTACTTTTTTGTTAAAATGATAATTTCATTGGGGATGATATAATAATATCGTCCACGAACACAAAAATAATGTCAATTTTTTTTTTGAACTTGTCATTACCTAATATGCAATAGTGAAATTTTGGTTAGTAGGTCCAATCGTCAACACATAAACTATGACAAATTATTTTATGAACTTAAGTTAAATAACTAGGTTCATAGTTCATTAACTTACCATTCATTTTGAATGAATGGCAGGCATTTGTAATGAGATATAGGTCTGAGACGTGATATTATTTGTTAACCGACTTAAAAAAAAGAGGAAGTTCTCTATCCGACTGTTTTTTTGTGTTTGTTATGTGTTGTACCTGATTACTTCGTCAATTATGAGTATTACGACTCGATTTTAATGATTCTTTTTTAGGTACGTCAAGATCAGAGATGGCCCGTATAAATTTTATCTACATATATAAATTCGAGCCTTTTTGAACAAATCAGTAATAGTTTAAAAACGTTTTAGTTAAAGTTTCCATTAAGTTTTAATGAGTGCCTAGTAGGCCTATCCGTTTTCAATAAAATATACTTTATTTCCACTAAAAATAATAAAATAAAATATTTTTAGCAAAAAAAATTGGACAACCGACTTCAATGCGTACAAATTTAAACTAAAAAGTAAGAAATAAATAATATTTTTATGAATTAGTTGAAAAGAGCGTCATAGAAAACCAAGGAAAGTATTGATACACATTTATAATTCTTTATTTATAATTCATACTCCGATATATTTGGAGTCGGTGCCAGCCTAAGCAAAATAAACTTACCTAATAGATACGAACTTGATTAATCCATTAACTATACATAATAATGAATGATGAAGATAAGAAATAATCCGCCGCTACGTGAAGTTCGAAAATTGCAAACACTATCCTCCTTGGCTAGCTGGCACCGGCTCCAAATATATCGGAGTATGAATTATAAATAAAGAATTATAAATGTGTATCAATACTTTCCTTGGTTTTCTATGACGCTCTTTTCAACTAATTCATAAAAATATTATTTATTTCTTACTTTTTAGTTTAAATTTGTACGCATTGAAGTCGGTTGTCCAATTTTTTTTGCTAAAAATATTTTATGATTTATAAGGTTTCTTGAAGCAAGCAAAATAACTTGTTCGTCTTAACTTTAAGGATATGAAAGAAAATGTATTAATAAATCAAGATAATTAAGGAAGTAATACCTATAAGAAGGAATCATTGAAGATAATAACTGTGAAATCTGACGCCGTCGTGGTGGAGTGGTCAGTATAGCGGGTGTGATACTCAATCACGAAACATGGAACACGAACTGTACACCTCTATAACGTGATTCGAGTAATAAAAACCTGGTAACGACAAATGTTTCTTTGACGAACACGAATATTTGTTGACGAGTCATGGTTGTTTATATATTTATTTATAAAAATATCTAAAAATTATTATGTATATAAAAATTGTTCGTTATCCATAACACAAGTTCTTAATGATACTTAATTTGGGCTGGATAATTGATGTGAGCGTAGAAATATATTATATTATTATTGTTAAATTAATAAACTTTATTATTATTATTATTATATATTTATTATTATAATAAAGTTTAATAATTCAAATAAGTGCTTTACGCAAATCAACGGTTTCTATGAATATACATCATTTATAATCGATTTTAGCTATGATAATGCCAATATTTTTCTTACACGCAACTCTATTAGATAAAAAATACCTAATACTACACATGAATATGTAATGTATTTCCAATTTTGAGAATACCAACTTGACAGTGTGGCATTTTTACCCGACTACGGCGAACTCAAAAGGAAGGATAGTGAATTTTTAATAGCTGCATAAGGAACAACTTTCATGACAGTCGTATTTGGACTAATTTGAGTCACTAAGAAGTTTGAAAACATGTTATTATGGAGAATTGGAAAAATGCGTCTTCTCTAAAAACTTTCATACAAAAGACTTCCTTATACAAGATGCGTATATCTTACACGAAAACAACGTTAAATGCCCTGTTGACAGTACAGTTTAAAGTGTAGACGCGTTTAGTGGACGGTTCCCGAGAACATACGTTTCGCAGAATGTTCTGGAATAGCCACTTGAAAAAACAGATATACTGAAATAGATATTCGTAAAAAGGATTAGTGAGTTCATTGTACTGTCGACGTGTTTGATACAGAGGAGATCACATCCATCTGTAATAGCATAAGAATAATTGTAGTCAAAATATTTTGGGGAAGCCCTTTCGCGTTTTATGTTTGAACCGATGTGACGCAAAATGTCCCAAAACTTTATTTCGTTTTAAAGATGTCATTGATATTCTGCAGAAAGGGCTTTCCCTTTTCCTCGTACGAGGATAACATAATATTTTTCTATTTTCTCATTTCCGGACTGTTTATTTTTATATGTGAAGCCAATGGAATAATTTGTATAGAGTGTTTGATCATGGTTATTGATTTCAAGAGCCTCGAACTTTTATTCGATAGATGGTTTTGGCTGTGGATTTTATAGCCGGCCGCCTGTCTGACACCTATACTGTATTCACACCTGCGAGGTTTAAACGCCACCGTGCTAGGGAGTCTAGGGACTCCCTTGTGCGATAATCTGCACAGGATACAGAAACGCAAGGTCGCCTTTTACGACAGCTAAGGAATGATACGGGGTATTTAGTTCCAGACCGGGAAGGACACGGCCACCACCTTCTTCTTTATCATCAGGTGTTTATCATAGCTTATATATTCATTTATTATATAAAAAGGTCAAGCAAATGACTCCATTTCGCCTGATGGTAAGCAGAAGTGGAGTCCAAATGCGAAGATAGCTAGCGCTAGAGATAAACCGCCACACTAGCCACCCTCGCCTTGCCGATCTGTAAGGTGCTTCTTTTGAATGACCCAGGATTGTAGGAAGGAGGGAATACGTGTGCTGGTGGTGCATTCCATTTCTTGATTGTGCGACAAAGAAACGAGCTGCCAAATTTCTTAGTTCGCGTTGGAATGGTAGCCATAGTTTGTCGGTGATAACGCAGTCGCTGGACGCACCCGTCCGACGTTATTACTGACGAGTAGTCCTTAAAAGGGAGATGGTGGGATTAGGCAAAAAAGCTCATCAGAGCACTCGCCGTGGTACAGACGGTAGAATGTGCTCAATGACGCAATATCGCGACGCAATTGGAGAAGCTCAAGATGTTTAGTCACCTCTTCTTCGCCGATGATGCGGATCGCACGACTCTGCAACCTATCCAAAGCATCGAGTAAGGTCTTGGCGGAGCCATCGCAAAGGTGCGAGCAATACTCCACGCAGGACCGTTCTTGCGTCTTGTATAGCAAGCACAGTTGATCTGACGAGAAAAAACGCCGCACCTTGTTCAGGACTCTAGGTCAAGGCTACCCCGTAAAGAGAGAACAATGTTAATGTTTTTGACTTGTCTTAGAAATATTTCTTAACGTTCTTAACTTAAGTTGGTTATACTGCAGCATCATTATCCGCTAAGCATTGCCCTCTTCCCTTATCCCCAGGGTTGTCGCTCAGCTATGCGTTAGTATAATCTCAAATTGTGACGTCACTTTGAACGAGCTGACATTACGTCATCCTTTGGTGTCGTCTCTGATACTTTGAACCGGGGCAACAAAGTCGAGATGGAGTGTTTAATTTGCATAGTAGAGGCGTATTAATTATGGATATCAGACATAAGCACATAATTGAGATGATGCTACAATGTTAATTTGTCGCTTTAATGTTCTGGGTAATATGGAGTGTTTACACTTTTTTTTAAATAATTAATAATTATATTAAATTTTATATGTAAGCTGTGTGTTCGATTTCTAAGCTGTAGACATTTTGCGGTTATCTCATAAACAATAATAAATTAATGTAGTATGGATAATACAACTTGGGTAAAATGAACAGAAAGTTATATAAATACATTCCTATAAAAAATGTAGAATGGAAACAAATTACCTACATTGCTACCAACGCCACCTGTCGGCACGCTGGTAAAAACTCTCGGAAGTTCTTAAAAGCACAACTAGATGTCGCTAGCGGTGTTAATATAAGACTAAAGATTACGGTGCTAAATTAAAAAGTCGTCAACACAAGGCTTTTTAAAGTCAAATGACGGCGTATCGCGTCGCTATACATTCTCCCCTCTTTACTCCAACACGGTCTCCTTCATACATTATTTATTTATAAAGGACGGAAGATTTGCATTTCTCGAGTTTATTGAACAAGTTTTATATCTTGTCATTCAATATTAAAGATTAAAGCGAGTCTGAAGAATACATTTAGCTTGGGGTTTGGAGTTCGCTTAAGATAAAAATTAAGGTTTTATGTGGCAATATAATGCTGGCAGCTTTGGATGTTCAGCTGCTGTTCATTCTTTTTTAATTATGAATACATTTTGACATCTTGGCCTCAACTTAGGGTGAGGACATACTGGGCAGCGCCGATTCAAATTAATTGGTTTTATAATACTTTTTTTTAATGGCCTTCTCAGTTCACGAGGTTTTAAGAAGCAGGGACGTTGGTGGGTCCCCTTGACTGTAAGGCAAGCATTTCCGGTAGTGAGTAAAGTTCCCAAACTCCACTGGGTTGGTATGACAGCACGAGAAAAAAGCGTAGAAACATCGCAAATTTAATTGTTAAAAGAATATACTTACTGATTTTTATGTGTTGAGCGATGCTCCGAAAAACTGGGACAATAGTTAATCAAATTTAATATATCAAAACGTCTGCGAATTTAATACTAAGTGCTTCTAAAGGCATGATTCTAATAGGCCTTTAAATAGAAAAATATCGTCGTTCACAGAAAAACAAATACGTACTTACACGCGAACAATCCAACTACAGAGATTAAACTAAAGAATTCCATTACATAAGGCCCCGCTAAAATACAACACAGAAAAATATTATTTCAGTTTCTTGTTACATTTCTAAGATAATATGAAATTCTTGAAGCCCGCGTGGAACGGAATTGTGTTTCCAAGTTATCTTTGACGTACTCTTGCTATTGTTTTCCTTTATGTTTTGTATTGTTTATTCATAAAATGTTTAAATATTCTATTTTCATTTACAATAAGTATCAATTTAGTGTCATAAGGAATAAGAATGACGCATGATAATTGCTCAGATTAATTTTTTTTATGTTACGAGATGGCAAATAAGCTTACGGCCCACCTGATGTTAAGTGGTCACCGCCGCCTATAGACACTTGCAATATTAAGTGTAAATCACTTAACACCGCAAGTGCGTTTGCTATCCTGAGGACTAAGATGATATGCCCTCCATGCCCAGTAATTCATACGAGGATTTGTTGTTTTTATATTCTCCCTATTAAGGGAAGGCAAAGGGACCTAGTCCATACAGTCATGTCTTCAGTATTTACCTTTTTTATTGATTATAGTATTAAAATAGCCAGACGATAACCAGAGAGTCGTTGGCGACCGAGGATTTGAATATCGAACGCTTATGTAGGTAGTTAAAAAATAATATAAATTATGTGTTCCATTTCCAAAGATTCTCTATATTCGTTTGTGTATTTTATCAGCATTTATTCATCACAGTGACATTAAAATTTAGGAGGAGGTTGAAAACGCCGCGGTCGCGCGTTCTTCGTAACGATCACAAAGCTAAGGTACTAAATGCGCGGTCGGTACTCTGATGGGTGACCGAATTTTCTAAAATGGATTTTCTTCGGAAGCTACGTTAAGCTGGAGGTCCTGGCTGGTGTCATACAGACGGCCGGCCGTAAAAATCTAATGCGAAAACGTGTAGCAGTATTGTCGAACCGAACCCAAATAAAATGGAAGCAGGGCAGGAGGAAGAAGAAGAAACCAACTTTCGTGATACTTTATTCCAAGTTCCGCTATCCCGTTCTGTTACTTTTGACTTACATACCTTGTTAACTTGATCAATCCATTGCCAAAGAAAAAAATTCCAACCTAATGCTTTATGTTATAAAAAAATAAACAATTACGTAAGTTTCAAAATAATTTTAAACACAAATTAAATTCAGACACGCAATAGAACATCGATTTTAAAAATAAGAACGAGCATTTGAAATTCGAATACATTCTAGAACGCTCGAAGCCGTCATTACTTACAGTGACATAATTTAAATAAAAACCTTCGAACATGTTTTCCCTCGTTAAGTGAACGAATTTCGTTGGGTGTTACTTTAATACAAAAATATTTATAATACGCCCGTTCTACTCTACATATTAATTTAATACGTGACGTCACATACGAGATGCGAGTCGCCATTCGTGAAAAATATGTGCTCAGTGGTATGTGTCTTCATGAATTTTAAAATTTACAAGAGTGCTGGATCGCATTGAATAATGCAGGTAGTAGGAACAGAACCAATATGGAGTCGTTTGAAGACGTACTGTGTCACCTGTTTTAGGGTACATGGTAATATAATGTATTTTAAAATACTATCCTAGCGGTATACATACTAATCACGCTTGTAATACCAAAATCCCGAGCGGAGTTATGGCCACCATTTGATTACACATAGCCACATGTAACAGTATGATGCGTACTTTCCAATTTGTAACCTACTAAAAAGACTTTAGCAAACTCAAAAGCAATAAAACTTTCAGTGAACCACAACAAGGAAAAGTAAACAAGCAGAAATGATGTTACACTCAAAAAGAAAAGTCAAAGGAATACAAAACTCATCATTTAATTAAATGAAAAAGAAATTGTAAGTACACCAAATTGTATTTACTTCGCGCGATGTCGTACAGTCGAGAGCGAATTGGTGTACGTAATTACGCGCGATCTTATACCTACCTTTGCGGTTAGAATCGACATCTAAGTCGCCTATTCAGTATTAGAAAACACACAAAGGTATTCAATTTACTCGTCTGTGTTGAAAAACAAAATTTATCGAGAGCACAATAACAGATTCCGATACATTCTCCTTTATAAAAGAGAAAAATTTCAATCGTCTTATTATGCTAAGTGCTCTTAAAAAGGGCACTGAGGAGAAGCTTTTGGGGGTAACTTAAAAAATCCTTTGAGCATTTTAATGGACGTAACATCTTTATATATTACATACAATATATTACATATATACAACAAATTGAAAAAATTCAGTCAAAATTCATAAAACATTTGAATTATCGGACACATCATCTCGCAAAAGACTACACAGAATCTTGCAAGTATCATAATATGCTGTCACTCGAGGATAGACGCAGACTTCTAGATGTGTTGTTCCTCCACAAATCATGCCAAGGCGCAGTGGATAACGCCGAACTTACTGAGCTATCCACGAAGCTGCGTGCACCAACCTACCGTACGAGGCACGCACGTCTGTTCCATCTAAAAAGTGTACGATCCAATTACAACGCAAATTCTGTTATAAGACGCTCCCAAAAACTGTATGATGACCACTTTAACTCTATAGATATTTTCAACACCTGTCCCAGAAAATTTAAAAATGAGGCCATTAATATCTTGAAGAATAGAAAAATGTAAATATAACTATATAAATATAATTATATATTTATGAATTATAACACACACACACACACACGCACAAACACACACACACAACACATATACATCTATTAAAATTATATAGAAAATCCTAATATTTTGGTATTGTAAACCCTCTCATTCTTTCTGTTTTAAAACATAAAAAGTAAAACCATAATTAGACGTAAGCTTTAGAGATTTAAGTAGATATAGTATTTTTTATAATAAGGTCTGTGGTTTTTGTAACTCGAAATAAATAAATAAATAAATAAATAAATCTTTTTATATTAGGATGGTATGCAGTCACTGTAGTCTATAGACGATTGTAACAGCGATGTGTCACTTCCAGCCCCATGCCTACCCCATGGAGCTCTGGCAAAACCTTACTCAGCGACAGCAACACAACACTACAAAAACGTCATCATAGTCATCATCATTTCAGCCGAGAGACGCCCACTGTTGGACATCCAAGGATCTCCAAACAAGGATAGGCCCAATAGGGAACAAACTTAATTTCTATTTATTTCCGAAAGGGAAGCACTTGTCCTTCATCTCACTTGATGGTAAGTGATGATAAGGCCCAAGATGGAAGCGGGCTTCACCAGGAACTTTACGCAGAGGGATTGGATATCTTATCATAAACTGTCGGAACACAATACAATTAACACTATCATTATAGCAATATACTGATCAGATAGTGGTAGCAAATTTAGAATAAGTTCCACCACCAGCCGAACTAAGCACAAAGTATCACCCTTCATCAATAAAACTCCGGACGTAATTCCAACGCAAACTAAGAATTTTTCAAATCGTTTCTTTGTCTCACAATCAAGAAATTTAATTAGCTGCCAGGACCCGTGTTCCTTCCTTCCTAGAGTCCCGGGTCATTCAAAAGAGGGGTGCAGAAGCATCTTGCAGTCGGCAAAGCAAGGGTGGCTAGCGCAGTGGTTTATCTCTCACACTAGCTATCATCGCATTTGCAGTCCACTTCTGCTTACCATCAGGTGGAATTGATTGACCTTATTAAAACTTTTATGGTTTACGTTTGGTTTCAAGTTATCTATCTCACTGATCCTTAGTTTTACAAAGTATCTTTTTTATTTCTGGCCAATTTGCAGCCAATCTCCCGTCAAGACTAGCAGATGTGTTTGATGGTCTGTGTCAAGGGATTAAGACCTTTATCTCGATTTCATTGTACTACTGAAGGCTCAGGTCGTTTGTGGACCTTTGGCGAGCCCAAAGAAAGCTTTCGGAATTTCGAATTTCGCTACAGATAGTATACCAGATAGAGAACGCACAGATTTTGAATTTGAGACTTATCTAAATGAAAATAAGTTGCAATATTGAAAGTCGACCGATCGATTGGAATGAAGAACAAATCTGCCTCAGTTTTATCAAGAGAAAATACGTTTGAGACATTGGCTTAGATTCATTACTGCCAACCATCTCCCAAATTTAGATCCGCACTGGGTTTTAATGATGGCAATTTATGCGGCGTGTGATGTTATAGCTCGTAATCGCTTTACTTGAGAAAATAATTGTTTGTAATGACTAATTAATATCGTTTTAGGGTCTCAAGTTGCTGAGACTGAAAATATGATTGTTGGTGGATTGGATGTTGGGTATAGTTCTTCTACAAATACTTCTCAATGGTGTTTGAATCAGAAATATTAGTGTGACATAGCGACGATTGACTGACACCCATTCTTATTTCTTTGTCATGAAATGGAAGATCAAGAACAATGCCAGCACACGTGTTCCCTCCTTCCCACAGTCCTGGGTCATTTAAAAGAGCCGTGAAGAAGCACCTTCCAGGTCGGCAAGGCGAGGGTGGCTAGCGCGGCGGTTACTCTCTCGCACTAGCTATCTTCGCTTTTGGACTCAACTTTTTCTTACTATTAGGTAGAATTGAGTCATTTGCTTGACCTTTTTATAAAAAAAGCACCGCCAAATCATTAGTTGCATCGTACAAGTGCACATAGATACTACAGATATCGCGCTATGATACAGAAATATGGTTGGACGCTACAGTAATATAGTTACTTCTAAGTCGAGATCCGAGGCTATAGAAGCACTTTCAGTTCTACCACCTTCCTCAGCGCGAACTAAAAGACGCAAGTCGACAAAAGACGGCGGGATAGATCTATGGACAAGAAATCCTTTAGTTAATGTAGAACATTATAGATTTCTTCAATATATGATCGCTACCAACCCACATTTAATTCCCAATTTTAACCATGTGAAATTTTACCCGATAGAAATACAACTAGATTTGTTAATACCTAACTGCTCCTTTATATTAATATTTATTATTAATGTAGTTAGAATGGTTAGATTGAAATCCTGACAATTTAACTAACATATTAACGTAGTTCCACAGCATGAATTATTGTTTGTCAAACAAATTGAGATATCCCAAATAAAACGGAATACTACATCTTGAATACCTATATCACAACAAAGGATTTTACGTATTTACTTGCTACAGACAAATAGACTCTAATTATATAAACAAACAAACTAAATTCCCTGGCATGTTGTGATTTGGAATAGTAAATTATGTTATAATATAAACTGTTGACAGTTTACTAATTAGTGATATTAACGTCAGTCCTTGAGACATCTATACTTACGTAAATGTGTGATAACTGTCTGAAGTTTAAGCTTCTTAATCAATTTTCAAGTTACCTTCATAATGTCACGTATTTCAATGAATTCGTTATCGGAGACTAAGGAACAAAACCGTCAAATAATGTTATTGAAGGCAGTGAACTTCTTACTTTATGACGTCACTGGGGTACGTAGAAAAAGCACGCAATGAATATTGAATAGCGGGAAAGGTGAGCCTTTCGCGCAAATATACTGATCACTAAAATACCCTGGACAATGGGTAAAAAGGCTGAAGGAATCACGAAAATAGCGTTTTAAGATAACTACTAGGTAGCTAAGCGGTAAGTGAGGAAAAAATCGACCAAATTAGGAAAGCCGTTTTCATGAACCTAGGAAAATTAAGTAATGCTATTTTGTTAAACAGATTTTGCTTGGCCCAAAGGATAGTTTTTATCTTGATAAGTTGTCTTCAATTTTATTGCAAATTAAAAGTTATAGGACATTAGTATGAAATTACTATCGCAACGCGCGCAAGCTAGTATTTTTATATACGTAATTGTTAACTTTGGCGATCAAATCATTGTACCTAAATTGACATACATTTATATCAATTTGGCTTTAAATTTGTCTTTGCAGCGTAATACGTCACTTTGTGAACCTAATGTAGTTGTATTTTTGGAACAGCCACGAAAGTAGAAGCGCCTTTTTTTGTACTGTTTCGACTGAAAGCAGGTACTTAATGAAGGGCGAATCAACATTACGCTTGAGTAAGTGTTCAGATTTGCTTGTACAGCTTTGCTATATTATGTTTTTATCTATCGAAGGGTTAGATTCGAATAAATAAACTTTCCTAATGTATACAGAATTGGCTTTGTGTATTGTTCTTCCGGATTTTGATTTCGAAAAGGGACTTTTACTTATGTAAGATTTTTTGTCTACCCGCCTTTCATAGATTATAGGACAGAGCATGTTTAACACGTTCTGTCCTTATGTTGTGATGTGACTGTTAACAAATCTGATGCGAACATAGATATTTTTCAGGATAGCATCAACAATACTGTAAAAACCACGTAAAAACGTTATTATTTGCGCTAACTAATTGAAGACCAAGACTGCATTTTGCGCTTTGTATTTTAAATTAAGAATCAATGTTGATATCTACCAATATGTAGCTAATCAATAGCTTTAAGTATGATTTCCTATCATTTGAATGTTAGCTATCCTCAAAATATGTAAATAAATAAAACATATTTTTAACTATCTCCTATATACTTCTCTTTATATTAAAGAATTATTACTGTTGCTTGCCTGAAGACCTTTCTAGCGTCAATGGAGATTTTTACATGGCAAGGACCTTGGCGATGTTCAAGTGGACAGCCATCTCCCAGGAGTCTTCTACAGTCTTTGCAAGGTTCGAGTCGAAAAGCAGGTAGACTACCCTTGGCTCTTGGTGCAGTAAGTAGAGCGATCGAGGAGAAGAGCTCAGGAACATTTCTATCGTTATCATAAACAGCGCCACAATTGTGTAATGGGTTTTCGCAGCTCTGCGGTGACGGTTAGGGTCTATACTTCTCATGACTATATCTTGTCATTTCTACCATGTATAAATCATGTATCTATACTAATTCATCATAATCATAAACAGAAAAGATTTGTAATAATCATAAACAGAAAAGATTTGTATGTTTGTAATGAATATGCTCAAAAACTCCTGGCTAAACTAATATTAAAAAAAAACACCGTTACTACTTTTTCACTCAGTTATATTTTATTGCAAAAAAATAAAATTATTCGCGGACAAACTAGCGGACAGAGCGCTAGTTACTTCTAAAATTGTGAAGATCACACTGAACTATCACATTGACAATAGTGGTCAATTTTCTGAGGTCATTTTTATTAGGTTGTACGATTTCTGCTGTTGAACATAACATATCTATAAAATCTCTCTTTATTCTTATATTCAAATCGATAGATCGAGAACCTACAAATACATTACCGCAAATATTTACCAGAGCCAACGGCATATCTAAGGCGATTGTTATTTGTTTACGTTCCTATGGTTTCGTTTACCTCTACCTGTTGCGAGGTCGAATGTTGATGACACTCTGGACTTACCTGGAAATAAAAGAAATTACCATAAATATCAAAGAAATAGAAGCAGGACGAAAGGATCCTAAAGGCTTCGCAAAACAGAGTGCGTGATTACCGTCAGAGCGCTAGCCTGACGCCGCACTACAGTGCTGAATTATGCTATACTATGACAGTTTTATCGCAGCGTAAAAGCATACAGTGGTTCGACGCATTAGAAGTCGAGAAACTACCGCTTTTGTCCTGGACAGTGTGCAGAAGATATGCAGGGGAGCAGCGTCTACCGAAGGAGTGTATGGCAGTTCAGTGGCGCCTCTCTCGTGTCGTGACCTCCTCACGATTGCCCTGTCTAAACTTGCCGTTTGGCTGGAACTTATATAGACTTTGGTATGATGCTGTCAATCAGAGCGATATCGAGCGCCGGCGCCAGCAGTATGTAATGTTCTGATGCGTGATAGATACGCGTTCTGAGGGCCTAGATAAGTGGTCAATCGATTGCGTTGAACGCTTAACGAAAAGGATATTATGTATGACACTGACATAATACTGAGAAAAAAACCATGGCGACCATCACGTCTGATGTTAGAGTTGACGTTGTTACTCGTAGAAACGATTTGTATCGTTTGCCAAGTGGCTAGGCCCTCTGTTTGGTTAGTCAAAACTTTTGTTGGACATATTTACGATGTTATTATATACATAGATATTATCACATAAGGGGTTGAGCAGAGCTTTAAGTAACATTTGTATATTCATCTGAAACTGTTATTAAAAGGAAATAAAGATTTTAATGCAGAATTCATTTCAATATCAGCTTATTAATCTCTTAAGGAAGTTTTGGGCCTTGTTTTAGATGAGGAATGTTTGGGGTACCGTATTCAGATTAGTAAAGCTAAATTCGTTATAAGGAATGCAATTTTTGTAGAGTATCTGAAGGGAAAGATCAAACTGTAAAGATAGCAAATACTCAAAGGAAATATTTCTCTATTTTGATAAAGAAGCAGAACTCCATTCAATGATTTTTGTAGATCTTTGAACATATTGTTAGATATTCTGCCTGTCTGCTTTTGTTTTTAGGTAGGTACTAATAGAGATTTGATATCTAAAATCGACCCTATTCAGTAGCATTTAGACATAGTATTATTTCATGATTGTCAGTTCGATTCCCTTCGGATAGTATTTTTAATACTGGCAAGTTGTAAGACCGAACGAAGTATTGAAGGAGGCAATAGTGATTAAGGCTTACGGAACCATCAAAGATGTATCGCTTCACTCCTTGAAAGGTTTTTTAACTTTCAACTCGGCAAAGCGGTTGCTAAGTTTGTTTTGTTTGAAATTAAAATTCCAAGAGCGTCCGGAATAAATTCGTGCTTAATTAAGCTAAATAGTCTAATTAGGGGGATATTTTTAGACTTCCCACGCGGAATATGAAATGAAATTTGATTTCGGATAATTGGATTTTTCTAATAAAGCCTCCTCGGTAGCTTAATGAGACCAAATTGAATATTCAGTTTGTTCTTTGGTATTAGGTTAGCTAATAAATATTTGAAATAGATGTTTCATATTGAATATTCTGGCAGTAACTAAAAAATAGCAATTATAAATCACGGCGATGCGTACTATATGCGCATACAAATGTCAACAGCTGTGGAGTATGCTAGTTGTCATGAGCGTGTCTGTCAATGTCTGAATGTTAAAACGGATGTAAAATATTTGCCAACTTAGAAAAGACAAAAACTGACTACATTTCTACAGATCATAAAAGCGTTACAACAAGAAACGCTCGTCTTTTCCTACACAATTCAAACTTGGAACAAAGTTTGGAACATTTTAAAACGAAAACAACACTAATCCGGTAACGTTCCAATTTCGAATTCTCCGTTTCATTACCTCCGTACGGAGAATCGATTGGTTGAAACATAGTACAGCGTTCCCGGGCGAAGTTTATCGATATTCGTTAATGTGGGTTATTCGTACTTTCCGAGTTTTGTCGAGTCTTTTGCCGATGCTCGGGAAGTCGGGTATTTGATGTGACGGAAACTTGCGCGGGAAATGACTTATTGTGCAACGTATAGTTCTGTTTGACGATAATGATGTTTGTTCACCTGTTATAAGTTTGTGATAAAGTTCGCAGATTGTGTTTAACTTGCTTAAGAAACATCTAAGTTCTATATTATAGTGTAAGTTAAACAATCTTCCTACCCTGCACCCAATTTATTTGAAGTCGGTGAAATGTGTCGTCATAGTGTTGTAGGTTAGGGGTAGTTAGTTAACGGTAGTCTTATTCGTGACCGGGAACTACCTACACCGGTGTAAGTTAAAAATTATTTTTCGTCACAATTTAAGTTACTTGTTTTACTGAAGATACGCTGCAACCATAGCTTTAAGTGAAAATTGTTACTAACCACAAATGGACCAATGTAATCTCAATGAATAAATGAGTTATTATAACCTATAAAAGCTCTGGTATCCTTGCCGAAACAAACAAAACGCTTCTAAAAAGTAATTCAATTTAACGGCGGCCTTAAGTACGCACCTACGACTAAAGACGCACCAAATTCTAGCGACTAATTTAGTAAAAAAGAAGGGCTTAGAAACAAGTCTTTTGATACAATTTTTTTGTCCCTAATTCCTCTTATTTTTTTTTATTAACAGTATTTTTTATCATTTATATTTATGTAACTGCTATTATTAGTGTTGTCGGTTTCTTTTTGAATGCGATTAAACAATTTATAAGATGCTTATTGCCGTTTTGTTCTTCAAAATGTATTACGAATGACAAGCTGTCTCCAATTAAAAATAACGTTCTTTTTGGACTTTTCAATAAAAAGTGAACTGTATCAATTTAGCAAATAAAACTTAATTCAGTACAAGTAATTTGTAAACTAAAGTAATTAAGGTGTAGGTACTGTTTTTCGATAATTATATTGTGAATGTTAATTATGTTCGCTTATTTGTCATGCATGAGCAGTATAGGGTTAACATTCGACCAATGACAGCCGCGGATATGAATAATTTTAAGCTTGCTTATTTTCTGTGTGACTGATCGTGGTAATTATTACTGATTACGTTCTCGGTATATTTGAAGGGTTAATCTTACTGGTTCCTATGGGAATATATTTTCATCGGGTTCATTAATAACATGATGAGGTCGATGCCACTTGTTCATGTTCTTCGCAACGGTTAAAATCGAAAACGCATGTGACATTTTCGACCTGGTACGCTCGGCGTCTGAAGTATATTAACACTTTAGTACCTCGTTGCGCTCTTATTTTCCGTGACACAGTACATCTAAGTCGAGCTCTGAGCTTTAACCCATTAACGCCCAAATGAAAACCACCATTATTTTTTTTGTTTTAATGATATTTGTTGTATTATTAGGGACAAAAGAAAAGGTATTTAAAGAAAAATAGAACAAAAAAGAAATATATATTGAAATATAGGTATGTACTCGGCCGGGTACACTGGGCGGATTAATAGTGAAATTGTCCGAAGCAAGGTCTTTCTACACATAATGTTTTCACACATTTTTTAGACACATTCACACATTTTTTAGTTCTATTTACTCGTATTTTACCTGTAGCTCTGAAGCCTAAGGACCGGAGGTCAACGAATAACTGATATTTTGTGAAAAAATTGTCAAAATAAACGATATGTTCACTAGGAATTACGGACATTTTGTCCAGAAGAGATTTCACAGCTCTTGCACCTAGAGGATTATCAGCTACTTCGTTAGTCTTGCCTCAATACACATCGAACGCATAACAGTATCCATCTGAACTTATGGCTGCCCAATTCCGATATCCGAATCGTACAGGTTTACCCATTATAAATTGTTTTTCGGGGTGACGGCCGATGTATTTTATCATGGATTCATCACTGTATAAAGTTCTATAGATATATTCTGATGAAAAATTCCCAATTGGCAAGAGTTTTTCTGTATTTCTTCACACAAAGGTCTCATCTTGAAAAGCTTATCGGTGGAACCTTCAGCTAATGAGTTATCTACGAAATGAAGATTACGTTTTATCTCCAAGAATCGATTCCGTGACATGCAATTTCATACTATAGGAACTCCAAGGTCTTCATCCAAACTCCAATAAGCACATTCAATTGGTAGTACAGGAGTGCAGGCTTTAAATTTTTCTACGACCACTTTTTGCCGGATATATTAGCAGGATATACTGGCTTCATTTTCCTCCACATAGGTTTATTTGATTGAATATTTCTGGATCGTTTCGAAGGCCTTACATAATTTGACAAAGGCTCATCGTCACTATCGGACCAGTCTGAAACATCATGATTGGGACAGCGTGGTATGACTTCTACAGTTCGTGGAACTTCTCTAAGAAGATTAGAAGAAACAAAATCATCATCGTTCCCTTCTTCTTCGTCACTTACAATAGCAGGTTCCGGAGGCCCCAGTAGGACATCATATTCCGAATCATCATTTTCATCTGCAAATATAGATTCGATGGCTTCCTCCAGCTTAGCATAGCTATTTTGGCTTGTGAAGACACGACGGTTCGCCGTTGTTGAATAATGAAAATAGCTGATAAAAATATAAATTTGTTATACATATGTGACCATTGTACTCAGCCGGGTACAGTGGAATAAAGTGAATCAAAACGTAAAAATATCGAAATAAAATTCATCAAAAACAATAGATAATAACAAAATAAAGAGTAACAAACTGTTTGTATCAAATTTCTGTTAAAAAAAGTTCTATTTTGTAATAAAAATTCATTGTTGAAACTTACCATATAAACTTTCTTTGCAATCCGTATTTTACAGTGGCAAAAGTGACATTTATTTTCGCGCTACACTAAACTTTTTTATTTTATCAGACGGGTTAACCATCTGGTTATGAAATAATGAATTATTTGAATGACAACTATAGATTATAAAAACTAAATAATACTTTTTGTAGTTGTACTCGCGCGAGTACAGAAGGCGTTAATGGGTTAAGAGGCATCGCAACACCTGCCCTAGAGACCGTTAATTGACAGAGAGACTCTTTAGAGTAGCCTTGAGGACTCAATAACGACTTCGCCTTTTAAAAACTCCGCTGTAGAGGCCGCTATATGTTGTACAACAAAATATACCATAATAACGCCATGTGTTGAAATTTCTTTATTCATTTAGGTACAATTTGTACACTTTGAAAGTTAAGTTTGATGCCATCGGTCCAAGAGTCTACCAGGAGGCCTTGTTCTGAGAAGAACCGGCAAGAAACTCAACAAGTTTTATCCTCCCTTTACAGTTTTCATAGTATTGATTTGGAAAAGTCATAATTCACATTGTCAAGTCTTTAATAATTAAGCATGATAATATAATAATAAAAACATTGACATGCTGGCAAGCTGTCGTCATACTGCCAGATGTGGCGCTAGTAACGATATGCCTAAGGCTCTGCTCTACAACCTCTCTTGGGACTATGAGCAAGATCGTTTGTATGATATTTCCAAATAAAATAAATAAATATATATCTCCTCAGGAATGTACTGTGATTTTATGCAATTTCTCGCTATTGTAAAATGTGCTTAAACAACGTATATTAAGTCTCGTATTCAAAGCAGAACGGCTTCGTTTGATTACCTTTGTTTTCAACAGCTGCCATACGGTTGATAACCTGTCTCGACGTTACGAAATTTTCGATTTTCAAAACGTCCGAGTTCCGTTACCCGTGTAAGAAGTTACAGAGTTTTTCGGAAGATGAATCGCTTTTATAGGGTTAATTGATTAGACGCCTTGCTTGTTTACGGAATTTAATTAAATCTTCCTTTTAGAGAGTTCATTTCGGATAATTTTGGTGCAAAAGTTTAAGCGTTTTGATATTCAAACTTAGGAGGGTAACTTGAAACATTTGGGGGGCATAATAATCTGAAAAGATTATTTCAAGACGCGGTTTTTTATTACTGCGTACAAAAGAGTTAATTTTATAAGGAACTTTTAATTAATTTCATCTCGTATGTGCAAAAATAGAAGATATTCCTTAACTTAAAAATAAGAGCGTAATAATGTATAGGCCACAGGCCGGCAACCTGTCACTGTTTGAGGCACTGCATGGTCCATACTGCAAAATGTAGCTTTATATGTAACTTACTGTTGCAAACTCTGGACAACTTTTTTGGGATTTCGAGCGTGATTATATACTTAAAAATGGCTAATTCCAAAAATCCCTACCAGACGAAGTTTCTTTTTTCTTGAATATGTCATGGGATAACATTGTCCAAATTGCCAATTAATAAATAATTACTGAAGTGCAAAGATGTGTTAATTTCTTAATTATTTAGAATACAACATTTTGGCGACGAGAAAATGTCTGAACTCGCAATGGGTGTTTGCCATTGTCCAAAGAAGACTAGGTCGTCTGCATTATGAGTTGCTCACAGATCGAGGAGATGTATGGAGGCGGCACATCAATCAGTTATTAACCACCAAGGTTTCTTAAACTTAGTACTTATTCTGATCTACCATATTTTGGGCGATTGAGGGGGAGCAAAGGGGGAGGAATGATGTATATGTCATGGGATGACATTGTCCAAATTGACAATTAATAGATAATTACTGAAGTGCAAAGATGTGTTAATTTCTTAATTATTTAGAATACAATAAATGGTTTGTTATTTTTCATGACCATGCAAGTGGAGAGTTGAATATTAACAGTGAACTTACTTATGCTACTCATGACAAAGTAACTAAAGTCTGGTAAGGATTTATTTATATTTTCGGATTAAACCAAACTTACAAACACGAGTATTCGTTCTGAGCTTTTCTATTCTGTAGCGTGTTCATCAGTGTTTGTCTTTCATCCCTAAATACTTAATGCCAACATAGTATCCTGTTTACGGCCCGCCTGTTGGCTCCCGTAAAATATGGGCCCAGGGGCAGCACTAGTCTTGCTTCCCTCTTACTCGTTAGAACAGGAAACGACTAACATTACTTCACTAGGTTTCTTTAAGGTTACCGCAATTTGGAGATTCTGTTGTGGTCGAACGAAAATTGTCTTAATAAAGATAGCTTTAAAATGCTTTTTGCAATCTCGTTGAGTTGTCGTGATCGGTGAGTGTGAGCGAGTGAATCACCGTGTTTTATTATAAATAAAAACCCGTAATCCAATCCTTTGGACTAGATCAGATAGAGGAGAGATATAGCAGATAAATGATATTGAATTCATACGGTTTTATAGCGACTCAGGTTTTTTCAATTGGCGTCAGTAAGCAGAGTCTGTCTACTTTCGTGCAAACACGTAAACTGAAGTTCTCAGGTCGGGAAAATCAATCCATTGAACGATTGGTTGTTCAGAGAAGAGTGGACGGTAGGTACGAGGCCGAGAGACAGATCACCTGTGTGATGGATGGACCTATCCAAGACCTATCAGATAAAATTTGCCGTGTGCGAGCCGTTGCATAAATGCACAAGAAGTGCTACAAATCAGACGCATCGTCGAAATAGTGATTTGAGCCACAACAGTCTATAGCATTCCTTCATGACGACCGAATACTTCCAAAAAACGGCGAACGAAACGTACAAATAGTATTATATTATCTGTGGTACAAGGAAGGTCATATTTTTTAACCGGTATTAAATTCGCTATGCTCTAGAATAGGTTTAAAAGCAGATTTATGTAAAATGATAATAAAAACTAATTACGCGGCCTTGTAACGAACCCTACCACCTATAGGCGTTAGGAAAACAACAGGTAGGTAGGTACCTACGCAACAACTTCAGGCAATATTCTCTGTTAGCAATAACATATTCAATTACCAGTAATTCAATCGCAGTATCTTATACTCTCAGCCTTGAAACTGATTATTACAATCACGCATTAGGCAAGATGTATTAGTCAATATTACTCTCTATCTAGATACCTACATGTATACCTACGTCGTTTGTTTATTTCGAATAAATGTGGGTACATAAGAGAATAATTTTAACAGTGCTTCAGCGGCAAAATGAACATAATTATAAAATGCTGAGGCCAGGTATTACTCCCTAGAGACAACCGGTAGAGACTCCACAATGAAAAAGACTCGGAGACAAGAAGGCTCTCTTTAAAATTTTCATTATTGATAGGTAATTATATTTTCCTCACAATAAAAATACGTTAAATTACCTACAGGTTTAACAAAACCACAATAACAAATTGGAAAATTTTAATTTATTATTGGCAACATTACACAGGTTACAACACTGGCAACACCGAGAACAGCGGTCTGCATTAAGGCGGCATGGTGTGGATTAACATATTAATCAGAAGCTCTCTCAATGTTATATTGCGACTCAGTCTTTGGCTGGTAAACAAAGTTAAAACAAACATTCGATTTACGCAGTTTAGACCTTATTACAACGTCTTAGCGGCGACGTGGGACGCGTTCAGGTGAACCGCGAATAGTTTAAATTAGTAATACGGTACGGAATAAGATCGAGACGTGGAACGAATGCTCAAGACGCTATTTGTTTATTAATCAAAGTGTCTGTTATGGAATGTTGCCTTTTTGGGGCTTTTTAAGGACGTCCCCGTTTTTCGGGTGGAAAAGATGATAGACAAGGATGCAACGTTCTTAGAGATAGGCTTATTCAGGGTTATTTGTAAAGCATACACAACACAACCTTTAAACCATTTGAAGATCTTGTCAACACAAAAAAAAAATTGCTATAGAAGCAACTCTGAAATCGCGAAAAATATTTAAACTGTTCCATACTTTACAAACAAACACTTCTGAAATGTATGGAACAGTAGATTTTTTCTTAGCGATTCCAGTTTTGCTTCCACAGAAAAGGTTCCATAGAAATGTTTGCATCCATGAGATCTTCAAATAGTTTATGATGCTTTACAAATAGCTCTGTAGACTGTTTTACCGGTCTGTTGAGAGTAATATATCTGTCACGGCGGCCTATTCGCTAACTTTTTTGACAGATGAAAGTGATAATCACCGAGTGAATTACATATCCATTGCTGATTTACATGACAAGTGCCATAATAGCGTGTCCTGTAAAACTGCGATGGATATGTAATTCACTGGGTGATTATCACTTTCATCTGTCAAAAAAAGTTTATGATTAGGCCTACGGTTGTGGGCTTTTGTTTGTTCGTTAGCTGGTGGTTTATTTACTTCTAATTTTGATGTCTCTTTTACATTTGGACCACAAGATTGCAACCTTTCACAATTTTCAAGCAGTAAATGGCCCATGATGCCAGTTGCGGCTTTATTAACGCTATGTTATAAATAATAATTCTTGTGTCTCTTGAGCACTATTTACTTTTTAATATTACGCCGAGTAAAAGAACAATTTGCTGTAGATACTTTTTGAATTCTCAAATTGCGAATAAAAACATATATTTTTGTAAATATCTTCATCTAATTTACACTGAAATGCTCGAACAGCGCGCCAAACATCGTCGATTGTCAAAATTGACAACCTACAAAAACGGTTATTTATGGCTTACGTTTGATCATAAATAGCAAATAGCGACAGTTTGACAGTTTGAAGGTTTAATTTATATTTTACGCTAATTCTATTTAGTAAAGAGGCAAATTATAGTAATGAACTCTTAACTTGAATAAAGGACTTATCTGTTAAGTAGTTGCAGAGTAAATAACTTTCAAGTATAAGTAATGCAATAATTTTGTTAGCGGTCTCTCAAAATAATTAAATGTAATTACAATAGTATGATATTGGGTTTGATTTTAGAAAGTATTAAGTGTTTTTTTTTATAAGGCCTTCAAAGGTATGTGCACTTTTAATTTTGTAGGAATTAGATATTTAAAAAGTAAAAACATAAATGTGGTAAGTGCCGTGCGACAGTTAGTTTCTCTAGTCATAAAATTATCACTTGTCTACCCGAATACACGGTATAGAAAAAAAATAAATTGCCTCTACGAAAAGTCGTTAGTCACTCGAAAAAATCGCTCGAGTGAATGACGAGCACTCGAGCCAGCCAGCTGTTTCCGCCGGCACAGCTGATCGACCGGATATTGGCTGTTACCTCCGTCCCTTTCACACGCGCGTTCTCCCTTGCGGCTTCTAATTTTTCTCAACCTCATTAGTATACCGTATCCAATCTTTTAATTTCAAATTTCGAATGCCAAAGTTATATTACGAATAATTTTCGCTCGCGTGATACCGAACTTGAATCGTAGCTTGAATACAGTTTCTGTGTCAGAAAAAAAGAAAAGTGACTGTTGGGCACGCGATACAAATGCAGCGTTCGATTTTTAAATCTAAAAAGGTTTTTTTTTTTTTGGTTGAATTTTCCCTGTTACGGGACGGCAAAGGGATCTAGCCCATACAGCCAAGTCATCAGTTTCATCTTCTTTCTTGATTTTTGCATTGTTCTCGTAATGACAGACGATTTTGCTTTTTTTAAACACAAGGATAGCAAGTCTACATACGGCCCACGGTATGATGGCAAGTGGTCTTCGTATAAGGAGCAAGTGAAAAGAAATGATCTATAAGAGCAAGACGTGATTCTACTTATGGGATGGTACCTATCGATCATGGTAAAACTTATTTACTTTTCCAAATTTAAACAAAGCATACTACCAATTTAACCTTCATGTACATACAATCAATAACACACTTTATTATTTTATAATTAAATTCACTTTCGTGGTCCAGCCGAGTCGAAACGTAGATTATAGAATAAACATAGACTATCGGATTAATCGAAGCTGCCACAATAGTTTCATTAGCGATTTTCATTTCCAACTTTGTTTCAACTCAATTTTGCACTCTAAATGTATCGTAACATGAAACTAAATGCAATACAGGCGCGGAATTTAAGCGGGAAATTGTGACAGTTACAGGCTTTAGCGCTGCGAAGTTAAGAAGTTTTGATATTTAATGGCCGACGGCATGTTTGTAGGAAAGTTGACGTATATTTCTGCTGTAAAAAGAATGTTTGTAGCTGTTAGTTTTTTAGTTCCACTTTTAAAAAGTAGGTAATATCGCAACGGAATTTTTTCGAGGTTGCCATATTTTTTGTAAGTGATTATTTGTATTTGTAGGGTAAACTTTGCTGTATAATACTCCGAACAAAACGTACAAGTTCCTGAGAGTCGCTGTACTTGGGAAGGTAATAGGTCATTATAAAGTTTTTTTTTTTAAATACGGAAATTACGTAAATTACAAATTACATGTAAATCAAAGAAATCTAATTTATCTAACCGTTTAAAAGCTAGGCTTTACAGAAAACAAAACCTTTTTATTGTTAGGTTTTTATAGGTACCTATTCAAAAGGTACCTACGTAGGTACTTTCAAATCATCAGAAATCCTACTACCTTATCGATTTAACTGCTTCTAATTATGGTCTAGTGGTTCACCATTTGGTATCGTATTCCGAAGTCCAAGAAATGACAAACCATATAGGTAATTAATCTTTATTAGGCAACAAAGAGGTTAATACAACAAGAAATAATTAACACAACAACGAACAAAAACAAATAGCCGATAAAACCATTCCCCTTTAAGTGAATTAAAACAGTTTTCATAAACAAGCTTAATACCTATTATACTACAGTTTCAGGAAATACGAGGCAATGAAATTTTCATATCTGACCAGTGATGTGGCAAAAGAATTACGCTATAAACCAAATGGCACGATTTACACCGAACAGCGCACATCAGAGGGTAATTCACAAACTTGTGGCGTTTCTGCATGCAGCAACGTTCGAATTACGATGTGTGTTAAACAGTTTTTGTAGTAGTGATAATTTAGAAAAAATAAACCGGGGAAAATATATTTACCGGAGTCAATTCTTATTGCAATCTGAATGTAAAATTAGAAACTGTATTGGCGAAAAAACAATCTAAAATGATTCAGTATTTGATTAATTTATTTAATAAAATTTCAGAATTTCTAAAATGTTCATGATTATTCTAACCTTCAGGCTATGTAACTTAATTAAATTTATATTGTATTAATCATTTTGTGTTTGTTGATTTTGGTTTGATTGCTCCGCAAGAATATCGAGATAGGGTGCACGGTAGATAGGGTGCACGGTAACCGCAGATTTACCCAAAGTTGGAGTTTGTATATCTAAAACAGTTATTAAAATCTTGCAAATCTTGACATTATATCAGGCACATTTAGCGGACGAATATAAAGTAAGTAGGTATATAGCAATATACCTAGACTTTATTCTCTGTTACATAGTGAATTTAGTTTATTCAATATGTGATGTGCTCCAAAAGTGTAAATCGTACCAAAGCTACGCCGAAGTAACTTGCCGTGGCAGTAAATAATACAAATTTAATTTACGCTCGCGTCATACCAATTTGAGTTCTATTTCTCAAGTATTACAGACTTCAAAGGCTGCAGTTGGTGTGTTACGGCATTTTTGTTGGTTAAGTTAATGAAAACCGATATTGTTTTCTTATGGAATATTTTTAGTGGTGTCTGTAGGTATATGAATAATAAAAGCTTGTAAAAAGAACAAACTAATCCGTAGAAGAAATATCAAGTCCCTTATAAATAATAATATGCTGTAAAAATTTACATAATTGGATGCTTCATAAAAAACAAAATATTCATGTTCAACTATGTGTGATTGCGGCAAAATTATGCCAAATTAGGACAGAAACAAAAGTAAAATATTACCTTAGTAAAGCTATTTGAATTTCGAACAGGGAAAAAGAAAAATGGCGCCTGACATTCGCATGTAACTAAAGTATTTCAAAGTTGGAACTAAGGCAAAGGCATCGTTGCGTGCAGTTCGCACCGCAATGCAGGTGCGGTCCGTACAGCCAGGAATGGTGTAAAATACTAATGGATAACTCTGCATACATGCAGCATGGTTGATGCTGTGGAAGAGATAAAAGAATACTACTAATACTGCTGTATCAATGTTTTCTTTAAGAAATTTAAGTAGCAGTTGTTTTCAATAAAACCCTTCATACGTGAATACATATTTAAATTTTTGTTAAGGAGTAGATACGAGTATTATTGACTTTATTTTACGCGATACACGACAGTATTTATTTGGTTTGCAAGACGGGCAAAGGGTTAGCAGTTCATACAACCTCCATAGTTTCTAAAATGAAAATGTTCCTAGTCGATACAGTCTTATTTAGTAAAAAAAAGTGTACTCATCTTAGTTATTTGTATATTATATTGGAAAGTAAACTACATTAAATTCATTAAAATTCCATAATATACGGAGCTATATCTGTCAAACGTTAGGCAAATGTAAAGTCTTTCAAACAGCTTGCATCATAAGCCTCCCGGGTGGAATTATCACGGGTCGGACGCAGATAATACATGACGTATGGTCTATAAGGGCCGGACAAACGCTAATACAGATTAAATCGAGATTTGAAATCCCTTTGGGCGATCGAGAAGTTACGACGTTATCGTTTATGCCTGGTACATTATGTGTATAATAATGTAAATGAATAATTTTTTGGACATCTTTAGTGGTCTTTTGATATTCTGAACCTTACGCAGATCATCGCAAAGGTTACACGCTGTCGACAGCATTGCCAAGGAGGGTTGGTAGCAGGCAAACGGCTGGAAATAAGACTATGACAAAACTTACAACCGTGTAGGGTAGGAACAATATATTAACGGTATTTTACAGGTAAAGGTCGCCCACCCGCTGTTGCCTATAATGTAGCAAAAGGGGTGCAGGACTTCGAAAAATTCAACGGATTTGGTATGGTGCCAGGTCTTAAAATATTTTTGGGTGATGAGGAACTTTAACTTCGCGTTCTGATAAAAACTGATTAAATTTGTACCACCTAGCCATCGACGAGCGGTCGGCGAGCGGGCGGCGAGCCGTAAGCGCGGCGTTGGCCTCGTCGACGTGGGGTGCACGTCCGGAAGCCTCCTCGTGGCGGACCGGTGTGTGGCTTTTGATGTCAAGTGTGTCCCCTTGGCATTCGAAGTCACATCCAGCCATAGTCGAGTTGTTTTTGTTTTCCCACCACGGCTAGTTCCGGACAGCCCTTTTCAGGGCCACGAACGCGCCCTCAGTCTCCCGGGTGCGGTCCGATGGCTGCTCCCGGTATCCTCGTCAGGAGGACGCGCCAGGTCGAGCAGCCGTCGGTGGAGGAGTGGCTGCTGGCTACCAATTGGTAATGTGCAGGTTTTCATGCGTGCAATCGTGTGTGCTCATGGGAATGCACGTGGACGATATCGCTTATTAGCAATAAGGCCACCTTATTAAGGTATTGTGTATTTTTCTATTTTGTGTGCAATAAAGGGGTTTATTATAATCTCCTTTACTTAATTTAATCCTCCACATAAATTACTTAAATATTTAAATATTATAAAAAAAATCAACACACAAACCTTTTTTTTTTCATAGTATTAGCGTAGAATACGACTTAATAGGATTTTAAAATAAAAAAAACTTACACAGTGATTCCGTCAGTGTAGGTAAGTTAAAGTTGACGGTTTAGTAAACTGCTAGTTAAAACGATAGTTGTTTAAACTGGTCACTTAAACTGTTTCTTTTAAAGTCGTTAGCACAGCGTTATTCACGGCGTACATTTCTCAGTATTATATTTAAAACGTAAATTAACTCAGTACGAGTTGACCAACTAATTTGACATAGAACTTTGAAAGTAGAAAACTATTTGATGATAAATGGCGCTTATGTTTATTTTTTACTTTAAAGGTGGCAATGAAATATATTCCTAGTCGAACAAGCGGTTACCGTAGCCTATAGACGCTTTGTAACTATGCTCTTTTATACCACATTGGTAGCATACAAGCAGACGGTCTCCGCCTGATGGTAATGGTCACCACAGTAACACTTCCAATACCAGGGGTATCTCATGCCCTTTATACTTTCTCGTATACGTAGTATAGAGGAAGTCTTGTAATCGTCAAAAAATTCGACCTCGAGATTTTGACGGATTTACACGTTTTGGACCTCCCCGAGTCCAAAAATAACGTGTATGGAATTATGTCTGTGTGTCAGTGCGTTAGCACGATGATTCGAGTATGGGAACTTATTGCAACCAAATTTAACATGCATGTATGAAATCAAAATATAAGGTTTCTATCAACTTTTGAGTCATCGATCACAAAAGTTAAGCAACGAAGTGTGCGGTCAGTACTCGGATGGGTGACAAAAATTAAACATGCATGTATTCTAAGCCATACGCTGTAAATAACATCATAATATAAGGTTTCTATCAACTTTTGAGTCGAAACCGACCCCAAATTTTTACCCCGAGAAAAGGATCGGTAAACCGCTACATCACACTAGCAAACCTCGGAGACGAAAACTTTGAAACTCCGTTAAAATTCTAAGCCATATGCTGTAAATAACATTAATTTATTTACGTCATTAAATGCGTAATTCTAATTAAATCTGTCTCAAGATACAAAACTCGTTGATAACAATCTGTATTGGAGACACGAAACTCTCGTAACTTTTTAAGTTTAATTTCCGAAAAGCAAAGCGGAGTTTCGATATAATCTTCTAATTATCTTAATAAAATAGCATGTTAACGTTATCCCGGGAATATGGCTGTTATGTACACTTTAACGTTATGTTGGCTAAACGTTGTTCTAGAATTTTCGAACTTAAAATTCTGATAAACAAAATTTGTCTAACACTAAATTGCGAAAATGGAACTTAATTACATAATCATAAGCAACGAATTTCCAACTACATAGTTTAATTGCATAATAGAAGCTGAATTTTCAAAAATAGAATTCGTTCTAGAATCCATTTATTTCAACAGACTCATGATAGGTTTATGTAATAAAAGTGAAGCATCTAAAAATTTAACTTAAGCACAGTAATCATGCCCTCGTCAACTAAGCGCTGTGCATTAAAATGGGGTGCATACCATAAATAATTTTAGATAGAGTACGTGCGTAGAATTTACGTAGAGTTCTTGTCTACTTCAAAGTTTGGATGTTTGGAGGGCGCTAAAACCAGATCTATTTTGAGCGGCGTGTACACTTGCTAATGGAAGGTATTATTAGTATGATATTCGGAACGAAACTTACTTTATCATATACACCGTGCTTTTTCAACCATTTTTAATAATTGAGGAACCCCCAAAATAAGAAAAAAAAACTTGCTAAGAATGTACCCTTTTGTTTCATGTAAGAATAAAAATTTTACGTTTTGGTTGTATCATAAACATAAGTTTTCAATAACGTTTCATCGCAAGTAATTTTAAAGAAATAAAGATCATTGTTATTCGTTTTATGGTAAAGGCAGTTGTTGAAATACCTTTGATATATTATTCTAATCTGAAAAACTGAATCGTTTAATTTATTTTGTAGACAATAATGAGAGAAACATTTCCTTTCACGCTCACAGACCACAAGCGAACAAGACAGAAATAAACACACAAGCGTTGAACACATGGACACATTACTTCAAAAACAGATTAAGTCAATTAGTAACTCGATGCATCCAACTTTCCGGGGCACATCTGTGCACTCACGCCCTTACAAAGTTCCACGTACGGATCCGTTGGTGATGTAAGAGAATTCGCTCGTTCTAAAGTTTGATTCAAACATAATACCAGGATTATAAGCGGAATTGTTACTTACTGCATGATATTGGAATTCTAATATCAAATTTATTTTATTCTTGATGTTTCCATTTGACGCAATGCGAATTACCATAATATTTTGAAGGCAAAGGGATACAGTTCATCGGTTAGTGTATTACTTTAATAAAAACAAAAAAAAAATTGTCGGGTGTCGGTATTTAAAAAAAAAATTCTGAAACGCAGTCCTTCCATATGTTTTCTTTATATGGGTTGTATAGCTCCTTTGTTTCGAATTCTTTATCAGAAAATAGCCTTTACGATCACAATTCATAAATACAATTTGTGAGATCAAACACAACTGTCACCCAATCACGAAAGATCAATGAGATCCCAACAAAATATCATCTAGCAATAGATATACAAAGAATCAAGTATAATATCGTATCCGGGGATTCTTAAAGCGGATCTGATTGTTACCAAGAATTCCTTTCCTCGAAGTTTTGTACGACAGAAAGCTAATAAAATTGTATAAAGGACTAAACCCGAAGGAACCATCCTACTTACTGATTTGCTCTTCTGTGTCACTGCTATTTGATACTTTTTGTCATGTGATATTTTTGGGGGCTTTTCCATCATTTATTACTGTCGTCTAAATTTAAATGAAATACTTTAAGATATAAATTGATTTATGAATAATTTAGTATTTTCATAAAAAGAACAAAAAGAAAAGGCACGAAGGAAGGCGAATTTTGGAGTCCCCCAGGACGTCTGTATCTTACAGAAGAATGCAGTAAAATAGAAATACTTTTTTTTACGTAATATTGTTATGTCACTTCATAAAATAGGCCCAGGGTTGACTACGAGCTAAAAGGATGTTTACACTGTTTCTCAAGTCACCATCAGTGGTTTTACGTGAGTATACCGTGTCTAATCGGAGACTCACATAATTCTGATAGCGATTCCTTTCATGGTAAGGTGGAAACTTGAAAGTAAAAAGGTTGAATAATACTTTACTTACTTTAAAAAAAAAGACACAAAGACGCATAACATGGTCAAGGACAAGTCTTCAAATCGATGTAAAAAAGAGTTCTATACTACACTATCATCGGCAACTAGTGTTGCAGACTCCGGTGCAGATTTACAAGAGATGAATATATGACCAAATAAAAGAGTCAATGAAGTCACTCAACCTTCTACGAGCGCGGCGGTGATGGGCTCTGTTCCACCAGTAATTATAAATCTATGGTCCCACCACGAAAACCAGAAGTGTTAGAACAAATTAGCAAGAGTGCGCCTTCTTTTCCTGTGTTGTCTCAAATGTCGAATATTAATATAACTTCCTAACAAAACTGTATCATTAAATTTAAGTAATTGTACAAATTATTACATAGTCTTGACTAATTTGGTCATAACTTGTTCCAACAATGCGGCGCTTTAAATTTTTGCATTAGGTATTTCAATTACTACTTATTTCAATTAAAACAAGTATATGAATGTTCCTCACAGGTGTAGTATAAAGTACTATGTAACACTTGGTAGAAAGTTCGATTCCCAACTCGGGAGTTTTTAACTGCTCCCTCGTTGGTAATCTGTCACTTTCTGCCCGTGGTGAACAATGTACTATTCTTTAAAATTAAAATATTCTAATTTATAATACCTATGTTCAAAGTAACTCGCAATAATTCAGAACTGCTAGCAGATATCCGTGATTTTACATAGAATGTGCAGTAAGATTATGCAAATGCTCAGTTAATCACTTGATATCGGAAGTATTAGACGTATGCGAGCGAGCGTACATCCTCAGTTTAAGCTTAGGAGTGCGGTAATTGAAACCACATGACATATTATTAAGGACTAGTTTTGTATAGTACGAAAATTCATGCATTTAGTATGCAAAGCTATGCATAAACGTGTATATAGATGGTTATATGTATTGTACAACGTATTTAAATGATTTTTCGCAAATTGAAGCAGAAATAAGAAAATGCCAAGAAATAACTATTAATATCAAATGCTGAACGAACTTTTATACTATTTCACTACTGAAGTATATCTTCATCATTTTAAAAAGAGTGACAGGGAAATGGCCCAGTCTTCAGTACTATGTAGTTTGGTCACACATAAATTCATTGAGGTAAGGTACCTATTACTCTACTGCGAAATAAAAGGCTTGTCTCATTAATACATTAATACATCCAGGGCTGGCAAATTGTACGGTAATAACCTTTTTACAAAATGTATTCATAAATAAGCGATCTACTTTTTCAACAACTCACGTATATATTACTCTGAGTTGAACTTTACATAAAAAAGCAATCCTTTCGACTACAAAGAAAAGGATGAATGCAAATGAGCGCAGACTTTGCACTTTCGCGCTTTTTCAATTGGCAACCCTAACCCCTGATAATGTATTGTTGCCAGACAAAAAATACATCACTGCCATTTCATCATTAATCCGGAAGGGATTTTCGAATCTGACAAATGTTCAGTTTAATACAGCTGCAATTAATTTAACTGAAACGAGTGGAAATAATAAATAACGGAACAGACGTTGTAATATGGAGGAAAGGAATACACGATTGCCTGAGATTTCACGACGGTAACACCACAAAGTAAATCTTTAACTAGATTGAACACTACTCATTCGAAAGCATGAAAGATTATACTTTTGTTAAATCTATTAGGTGCGGACTCGATCAATCATCTGCGTTCATCAATCAAACGCATTCAACAAGTAAAAACAAAACTGTAATCGCGCAGCCCTGGGCGTTGTCACACAATGGGGTAGCACCCTACGCAAGGTGCGTTCGTGTGTGTGCGTTAGGTGCGTCGTTGTGTGCGCGTCTGCTCGCGCGTGTGTGCAGGGTTGGCAGATGTGTGGTTCGCACGCAGCTGTCTCCCCCTCGTAATACGGCACGCGCTGTGCTTTCTCGTAATTATGCATTATTATTTCGACCGCTTTCCGAACTTATTATTACTCGACTGTAATGTTTGTTGCACGCCGACATGTTACTATGGAATTGAGCGTTTACGTAGCTTTTTGTGGAGCACAATGAAACCATTTTGAAGGGAATATTTAACACTGAAACAGTTCTCGTAAAGGATATGAGCACTCGCGTAGATGGGATCCCTCCTCGCCAAAATATAAATTTACTTAATGTACCGCCCGTTACGTGCGCTCTTTATACGTCTATCTCTGTCCAAAATTAACGTCTGTAAGCCCCTTTAGTCTATTTCCACAAACAAGCATTGAAAAATGACCGGCGCAGAGAGATTGCTGCTCTTATAAGAAAATATGTTATTTTACGGATACTGGGAGTGAAATAGCTGTATTCGGACGAGTGCGTACACTTGTAAGCAATATATAAAGAGGTATTCCTCTGCTTTAGATGTGACAGCTAAGTGCAATACCTAGTATTTTAGCGCAAGGCATTTTTCATGCTAAAATTATAAGCGTAAGGTTGTGTTTGCTTTGGTTAGAATTTCGGAATGGCCTGCTTCGTGCTGTCACGTACGGTAATAAATAATAAGAATTTTATCCCCTAAGTTGCTGTTCATTTGATAAAAGATAATAGCATTTATTTTAGTAGAAACTAAATACAATGCGGACATTTTGGTTAATACATATTTAGATGAGATTTGTAGAAATATTTGGTGGTCTCTTGCGATTTTATATACGAGTAGATTTAACGATATCTAAATCTAAGTTTGTCCCCATCATAAAGTCGAGCCTTTTTAATTGTCATGTACTTGGTCTTAAAGGTTTAACTGATGACTTCATCACATTTTATAGAAAGCTGAAATTGAGTCAAAATGCAAAGTAGCCAGTGAAACATAAAATAGATAAATATGCGCAACAGTCAATACTGACCACCCTTGCCTTCAAGATACTTTAAACGTCTCTTTAAGTATTTTTTTATGTTCACAATGAAGAGGTCTTAAACACGCTCGACTAGAAGATGCTTGTTCACTCTGGCTTTAAGGATGAAGTGATTTTACATAGGATAAAATAACCTTTACGACCTACCCCCGAAATTAACAATAACTTTGTAAAACCACCTTAAACCGTAATTAGAAGGCACGATGGCACCTTTAATCAGAATTCAGCAAACAATCCATTAGTGCGATTGCTCGGAACTGGCCATTAACGGCCAGTTATGAACGTTAATATCGCACTTTTAACATGTTACGTTATTAAGTTAAATGAACCGAAAAAGCGAATTAAGATTTAAATACGCTGATAAATACATTTTAACGCGTTATTTACAAAACGTTACTAAGTTTATTTTAAAAAATCAACTGTAATAATAGGTATATAAAATATTACCATTTTTTACAGTTGGTTTTCTAAGATATTAGGTATAGTAGTTCATGGAGAGCAAGGAAAAACGCTCGCTCAAGATTTTGAAAAATCGCTTTATAATTTCTAATAGACAATCATAAATACTATTGTTTTTGTAATGATCAGGAAAAGTTGTTCACGCACGAGTCATGGTTATTTATATATTTATTTAAGTTTATTAATAAAAAATCAAGATCATTATATCCACAAGTTCTAAATTATACTTAACTTGCGCTAGATAATTGGTGTTGGCTGGAAATATATGTTTTATTATTACTATTATATTATAATAATTAATTTATTGGATGAATGTTGGCGAGGAATATTTCCTACAATAGAGTAATCCTAGTCTAATGTAGGAATGATTCCTTTTCACCTTTTAATTGATGTGTTATGTACGTACAGTCACGGAATGAAAAGATTTTCAAAGTGATTCGTTTAACGTATCGCGAGCACATAGGTATTACCTTTTGAAACTATGTTATAGAATAGACTCGAGTTAGAGAAAATAATGTTTAACTGTTCGTTGATAAAGTTCAACATTATTCATATAAAAGTTGTTCGACTATTTATCTTGTCAACACGATTATTATGTTTGATAAACTAAAACCTTCTTGTTGGTTCAACCTGCCATTATTATTTCTTGCACTGGTATGTTATGGCATAATTGATTGACCGACTCTAAGGTGACGAACCTTTTCATTATGTGACTGTAAGTAAGTTATTTGGTGAATTTAGCGAATGTAGGCATGAGCTAATTGTACTTAAATTTTATTGAATGTAACTATGTACGTAGGTACATTAATATGCATACCTATAGATACATTTAACTATCGTACCCAAAACGACAAACAAACAAAATTAACAGGATTAAACAAACGAGAACTGTCCAAACCTTCTATCGGTCAATACCTTGTTTAATTTGCGTACAAAATTTAGCTTCAATTAGCAAAATCAAATCTATTGCCTTGTTAACAGAATTCCTAGTTGCACAAAGCCGAACAAGTTCGGGCCCATTCATAATTTGTTCCTATTCAAACTTTGCCGCTTGATAAGTTGGTGCAAATAAATTAGTAGATACTTTATTTACAGCTGTGTAGATCGTGTTTTGTTTTCCCCCGGAGTAAATGCAAATGAAAAATAAAACAATGTTTACCGCGAGTAAAACATTATTGGAGTAACTTCTAAGTTGTACCTTCTTCAATTTTAGCTCGGTTATATTGTTTCTATCTATCTAGACTAGACAATGATTAATTCTAGTTAAATTAAGTGAAGTTTGATTTGGGTAAAAGGCAGCATACATAATAAATGAGATATTTTTATAAAATAAAATAATTTACAAACATCCGTGATTCGTGTGTGGAACAGGCTGGCAGGCTACCTGTCATTATTTTGAGCTACTTCTTAGGACATAGTGCTAGGAATATGAGCGCGATTGTGTGTATGTGTGTGTGTAGAATATTGAAGCCAGCCCGTAAGAAGAATATTATTGAACGATCTTGCAAAATATTTATGAAAAGATTTTGACTGTATTTAAGAATTTGATGTCTGTCTACAATAAAATTCAATGAGTCGAGTATTCGAGTATAATGTGACTATTTTTGCCGAAGTTTCGTGAATCTATGAGGACTTAAAGGACTCCTGACCAGCAATTCTTGAGAAAAAGCCTTCTTGACAGAATTCCCGTCACGCACCCAAGAATATGGTCTACGGAGCGTGTATAATGAAGGATGGGCCTAACGAAGGAGACAGGGGGGACGTGGACTGATTTTAGCACACGTACGGGTTGAATATTTAATGGTGAAAAAACATTTGGATTATAACGTGCTTAGCGGATTTTCTTCGCGTTCACGCCGCTCAACAAGACGTGACCATTTTTTAGGATATCTGTGTATTCAAAGTTAAGCGGCTGTTAATAATACTATTAGCATAAAACGAAGAACAATACATTTGTCATGTCATGCTCACTTGATCATTTTTGCTGAGACGGGATTCGAACCTTACGGCCTTGGCTATTCAGCCGAGTGCACTCCCAAACTGAGCTACACAGGACTTTGAGATCAAAACGAATTTATAAGTATTTTTGACTCCGTCATGGTAGAGTGGTCAGTATAGCTTAATGTGTCGGCAACATTAAGCGGTCCGGATTCGAATCCTGGTAGCGGCAAATATTTGTGTGACGAACACGAATATTTGTTTGCGAGTCATGGTTGTTTATATATTTCATATATTTTTATTTATAAAAATATCTAAAATTATTATGTAGGTACATTAAAAATGTCAGTTATATCGTATCTATCTAAAAAAAAAATGTTTTTCGTTTTCTTTCCAATTCCGTATTTTCAAACATTTCTTATCATGCCAAATAAAATTACTAAAAATTTCAATGACCCGAAGCTACTCTTAAGTTACCTTGCAGAAGACCTCTATCATAATTATAATAGTAGTATTTATTATTAGTAGTAGTATTACTTTGAAAAATTAAATCTAATACCTGCTACGTAAAGTAGCTACGACGTGTAGCAACTACGGATTCTAATATCGTAGCGGCGCTACAGTCATTAGACGTAGACACGGAAATGCATTGTAGCGTCGTAGCAGAGTTGCGTTTTTCATTAGCGCATGCTACGCTAAATAGAGAGCGAAAAGACGCTCTATGAAAGTTGTGTATCTATTGTGATAATATTCTGCTTTTTTGTAGTTTGCCTTAAAATATGGATATGACACTTTAATGCATCTAAGGAGTGCTCGGCGAGAAATGTATGCCTACTTTGTGATGGCGACCCATGTGTTGGTGAAAATACACACAAGAAAACCATTACTTCAATGATTCTTATTATCGAACGTCAACGACTATATTTCAGTTCATTAGATTTGAAAAGACACGTAAACACAAAAATGGAACCACTTGTACCGTTATAATGCGCTCACTGTACCTACTCAAGTTTCCCCCTATTTGTATAGGTATATGGCACTTATTGCACGTTCCAATAAAGACTTCTTTTGAATTTGAAATAAGAAAGCACGTTCTTCGTCAAATATTCGATTTCTGGATTTTCGCGCCACTTTTGTCATTTAATAATATTCATTATAAATTAATATTTGAATTAGAAACTATAGAACACGTTCTATTTTAAAACCTTTTAAAGCACGGAGATTCTTTTTTAAAGAAGTTTACTGGCGTGGATACTAGTACTTTAAGTCATGTCATATTTTATTTATTTTTTCTTCCTTCAGTTTCCTGAGTGTATCTCATATTTTAATGCATTTAGGGAGTGCTTGGCGAGAATTGTACGAAAACAGACTTCCCTTTTCGCGTCGCCAAATGACGTATACTATCAATCATTTAAGGCAACGAGACTATCGAGTGTATAGTACAAATTAATGTGACAGCGTGTAAACAAGGCGGGGCAGCCGTGGGCCGAGCCTAATGATCATGTTACAATCGATAAACGAACTAAAGTTCGTCCATAGTTACGTTAGCGAAAACTCCATGTTCGATGTGGGTGTTGATGGAATGGAATTTGAATATCGCAATTAAATAAAGAGATAACTCACCAGACTAACTAAAAATACAGAATGCACTGAAAATCCAAATATACTTTATTTTATTGCAAGATTTTCAGTATTTTTTAGAGTGTATCAGTATTTTTGTTAGCATTTAAATATTTTTTCCTAAATAAACTTGTGATTATGATAAGAATATTGAGTATTAGAATACTCTCATTACTGTTCGATATTTTGAATATTACGTCAAACGTAAAGAGGTTTTATTTTGATGCATACCATACACCAAGAAATTAACTTTCTTTCTAAAATTCTTGCCAACCACTTTCTACACACATCTAGATGATAAAATTAGCAAGAAAAGTGATATTTATTTAATCCTTGGCTGTGTTGGGCAGTTCTCTTTGCCTTTCCGTTATAGAGAAAATTAAAAGTTCACAAAGTGATATTCGCATTACTACAATACAGTTTTAACAGTTATAAACCTGAAACACAAAGCACTATTGTCACGAGGATTAAAAGATAAATCACCTGTTGTAAATGGTATTAGATAAATGAATACAAAATCCATTGAATCGCTAAAACGAGTTAAACCGTCAATTTTAAAACCAAATTCAATATTTTTTACGCTGTCCATAATAATTTCGACTGTATTTATAGACAGTACTTTACCACTAATATGTTTTCGGAGCAATATTGCGAATTGGTTTGTTATGTTGGCAATAAAGTATCAACTTTGCAGACAGAAAAAGCTTTATTAGTAAAATATTTGAGATACAAATGTTTGGAAACTATATTAATTTTGTTACACTCACACACTTGAGGTATCTACCTAATTATAATATTTTGTTTTTGACTATTATTTCTACATTAATTTGAAATGTCAGACAAAGGTTCTACATGAAATAGGTATTAATTCAATAATTTTAAAAGGGACGATTATCCAATAATCTTAATCTCTCTCCCATATATATAAGGGGATGCTTGAAGAGATAATAGAGCTAGAAAATACACTGCAAAAAATCGACTTGGCCCAGGCAGGAATCGAACCCAGCATCTTCCGCAGGCGGCTGCGTTAACCACTACGCTACCGGGACATTGCTTTCGGCATCGAAATTTGTAAGTGCGGTGCTTATGTTTTTATTGTAAAAAAAGTTTCTGGGCAGGTCGATTTTTTTTTTCAGTGTATTATCTAGTTAAAAAAAATATTAACGCGTTTGTAAACGCAATTTTTTTCCAGATTATAGAGATTATAAGAATAACCGTACTTTTGTATGATTTATCTGTGTAATTTAGAGCTTGTTTGGTTCATGGCATAACAAGAGGGCACCTGCCCATGTGGATATGATGATATACGTATAGCATGGTGTTATTAAAAATACAATATCATATTTTTTTTCCATACACACGGTTCGGTCAGAACAACAAAATGTATGAGAAAGGACAATGACCAAAATTGTATAGGTAATAATATATAATATATTCAAACAAAATACTTAAGAAAAAAGTACATATAACTACTTTACGCTAACGACACGTGAATGACCCTCCGTTGCCTAAGTCGAGTTTTGGTCAACAAATTCATTAATGTCACATTCAATTTACAATGTACACAGAGGTTTTTGGGCTGAACGAACTGATTACCTTTGCCTGTCACATGTTAATAAAATATGGGGTCGTTGGGAATTATTTTTCGTGTGTTTAGCTTTATTCCGTATTAGACTGTAAATTACAATTTGTTTGGAGTAAAAATATAATGTTTTAGACATTGCTGTGTGTTAAAATTGTGTGTAACACCACAATTTTGAAGTTGTGTAAAAAGTCGTATATTTATGTACACATAGTAGGTTTTATTACACATACATACCTAGCCACTATCACGCTCATAATCCTTTACTTAACATTTGGTTACACATAAAGCCATATCTGACAGTATGGGCTATGCAGTGTCTCAAAATAGTAACGGTCACCAGCCAGGTTTTTTATTCTTGGATAGTAACACTATATAAGGAGTTTCTCCCGAGTTCTTGTTGCAAAAACACGTGTTGAGAGACTCCATTTTAAACTCAATCTACCGTACAGTTGTCAATCACTTTTATAAAATTTTTACTTGATATTGGCGCAATGCGTCTTTATGTGTCGCGATCGCCATTCGTTAAAAAGAAAAAGAACACTATAAATAAATTTGAATGCTTGACTACGGTTGTATTGTCTTCTGTAAGCTGGCAACCCTGTCACAATTTTTGGCGCATTGCGAGATCCATACTGTGGCTTTATGTCTTTATATGGCTCTGTTTAACCCTTCTATTATGAATGAAGTAAAAAAGGCCGGTGATGTGTATGAACGATACCACCAGCTCTCTTGTTGCATAAAAATAGTCCCCTTTTCTCTTTCTATACTTACTAACAACTAGCTTTTGCCCGCGATAGAATAGTTATTTAGGGCAGCGTTTAAATTTTCTTCTTATTTCATCTAACCCAAGCGCCATATACCCAATGTCCATCGATTTTACTTTAAAAATATCAGATTTCCATACAAACTTTTATCCCTCATCTTACTCCCTTAGGTATTGAATTTCCAAAAATCTTAAAATACATCTTTCTTAATTTCTAACTGAAAGGCCATGTTGCCAATTTTTATGGATTTTACTTTAAAAATGACGGATTTCCATACTAACTTTTCACCTCCCTTAGAGGGTGAATTTCCAAAAATCCTTTTTCAGTGCACCCCTGGACCTCATAAGGAACCTACGTACCAAATTTGGAATCTCTAGACCCAGCGATTTAGGCTGTGCGTTGATATGTCAGTCAGTCAATCAGTATTCATTTTTATATTTATAGACTAGCTTTTGCCCGCTTGGACTTCGTCCGCATAGAATAGTTACTTCGGGAAGGTTTTTACTTTAAAAATGACGGATTTCCATACAAACTTCCATCCCTTATTTTACCCCCTTATGGATTGATTTTTCAAAAATCCTGAAATACGTCATTCTTAATTTCTAACTAAGTAGCTATATACCAATTTTTATAGATTTATCTTCAAAACTGACGGATTTCCATACAAACGTTTCACCCCCTTTTCACCACCTTAGAGGGTGAATTTCCAAAAATCCATTCTTAGTGCACCCCTAGACCTCATAAGGAACCTACGTGCCAAATTTAGAATCTCTAGACCCAGCGGTTTGGGCTGTGCGTTGATATGTCAGTCAGTCATTCATTCAGTCAGTCAGTATATATATAGATAGATAGATTATTGAATTAATAATGTTCAAATTCAACACATTAATAAAGCTCAATGACAAAATTGGTGCGTGACAAACTTCGTAGCGAAGTTACGTTTTCATGCCGAAATTTTAATACGCTAACATGTAGAACTCAGCAAGTAGGCCCAAATATCAAAATTCTCACGTAGAAACATTACAGATAAATATCTTACTCGGCTCTCGTAGAATTCATAAATTACCTGTCTTAAAGGGACCCCGCATTCTACTCGCATAATTACTAATAGTGATGCGACACTGCGAATTTGTCTAGCTGGTTCTCGAGTAGAAATTGAGTTCGACTCGCGCACTAAGTATTCAGTGAGCGATGAATGGATCTTACTACACTTTTTGGTGAGTTCATCAGTTCCCGAAACTTTCCCCTCGTCATATCAATCCACTATTAGACATAGGCCTTCTTTAACGGTTCTGCGCTGCCCTCCTGCAGCGGTGTCATAAAATTGGCAATTGAGGACTTACGAATTAAAATTTGACAATAACGACAGGTCTCACCTCATGCCACAGTGTTGAACAAAACCCTTACATATAGAACAAGTTACTCGTGTGACGTATAAAATAGCCCGAGTCACAAAATTCTACTCGAGTCGCATCTCTAATTAGTAAACACGTTAGCAAAAAGTAATGTGAAACCACCCCGTCGGATTTGCATTAAACAGGACAGACAGCCACATATTTCCTCGTTTTACAGACTAATTTGAATTTGGAAAAGAATTTACAATGCAATTGTAGGTACCTATCAATTAAGCCAGGGTTTAATTTGTGCGGAAGGGTGAAATTGCGCGGGTTAACTGTTCCACTTTGAACATTGCAACGCCATTTTGAATTGGGTTGTCAATGTCAAATTTACCGCGCTTTAACTCGATTGAGGAATTAAGTAATCGTTTGAGATGTAATAAGGTTTTAAAATACTGGGTCGTTAACATTATTTGGCGGGTTTGTATATTTATCTACTTACTTAAATAATTCAAAAAATGCGTTTTAAAGTTGTGAAAGTTATTTTGATGCGCAAAGGTTCAGGTTGACGAGTAATTATGGGCAATTATTCAATTTTAGAAATCAAAGTAATAGCATGTTGTTCACTGCAAAAAAAGACACTCAGGGCATAATTTTCGATTGATTAAAAACTAAAAAAAGTGTATTTTCTTCAAAAAGGTCAGCGCTCAAGCGTCATAAAGTCGACTTCTATTTTGTTTTCGAATATTTTCCGCGTTTTAAGTCCATATCGAGTGGAAATTTTTTAATTGCCGCTACACATGATAAATTCTTGTTTACCGAAGTGCACAGTCGTTTCTCTGTTTCCACACAAACCGCCAAGCTTTGTACGCGTTTCGGAACGTATAAATAACGTTGTATTTTTGTTCCCAAATAACAAGGTTAAGCCGAAATCACATTTTTCTATTAACAATGGACGATCCCATTTAGGCATATATATTTTAGGACCCCGTACAGAAACTTTGAGAAACAAAAGAAATTATTGCTTTACGAAACCGGTATATTTATGAACTTATTATACATATATATTCTACGAACCCAAAGGATTATTTTATTACTCCATTCAAAATTCAACCCTCTTTTTTGTGAAAGAAATGATTTTATCTATCTCTTTCTTTGTTGGTTTAATAACAATTGCTGTGAGCGAGACAGCGCTATAGGGATAGAAACAAATTGGTTACGCACCCTTTTGGAATCGCACCCGGGCTTTGTATGTCGCGTGTTGGTTTTAAAGGATAATACTAGAACGAAATGAGGAACGCAGTTTAAGGGGAACTAACATTAGTATTTTGATTAATCGATACTGACTGGGCGTAATAATACTTGCGAACTTGCAACGTTAGGCCAATGGAGTTGCATCCACGCCGTGTCGATAATATTTTAAAACGAATGTTTAAAATATTTGCCGAACTACAAATCGACTTTTAAAAATCGAATGTAACGTAACGTAAATAATATTTCAATTGTTTTGAATAGATGGTTAACGAACTTATTCTAAAATTAAACACGCATCAATTATCTAGGTATAAAGCCACGGATATAATAACTACGTAAATAAGAACAATTGTAATAATAAGCTTAAATGTACCAAACAAATACCAAACGATTTTCTTTATGCCAGTAAAAAATAATAAAGTCAACGTAGCTATGCTAGTTAATTATGGCGCAAAAAATATACGGGGAGCAGAAAAAGCCAATAGTAACTTTTTAAATTCGCGCCGTAATTTTAACGGTCGCCAAATGTTACCTCAGCGACTTCATTTACAATACTCTATTCAACAAAAAGCTATAAACATTTTATGACGGCCATTACATCAAGAATAGTTCCGTGCGATTCCGACAGATGGCATTGAAATTAATAAATGTTAAGCCGCTTTTGTTAAATAGTAAGCAAAGCGGATAACAGATGGCGTTGTTGGTTCGTAAATTGTGAGTTTATTATCAGATTACAGTCCGGTAGTCATACTTTCTATGTGAAAATACAATCGGGACAACCAGATATTTTTTTTTGGTGTTGTTGATGAAGAGTAATTATTTTTTAAATATTTAAGATAGTCTAATCTATCCTAAGCGTCTATAGGTTGCCGGTTACCAACCAGCAAACTGTGAGCTTATTTGCCAAAAGATATATTGAATTCTAATAAAGCAATAATTGCTTTTGTCTGGAACATTAACTCCTGCCTACATTACCATACAATTTTCGTCTCTAATCATAACGTACCAAGATTGAAATCTATTTGGCTGTCACTTCGTGGAGTGCAGCTTTATCAAAGGACTGTGATATTATCATGTGGAATGGATTTTAAGGACGGTTTACATAAGTTCGTTGAGATTTTTATTTAGTTATTATTGTTATACTATTTCAATACTACATAAGCAGTGCAAGTTCACAAGGATCGCTACAAGCATATATTGTAGTGATCTTTGTGAACTTGCATTGTTCGTATGTAAGTATACAAAATGTAAGTTGTCCGTCAAAATTTGCGAACCATTTTTCGACCATTTATTGGTATTCGATTGAGCTGAAATTTTGCATACACGTTTTGTTTAGATGACAATGCATGCTTAAGTAAGTGACGTCATTCTAAATCCAATATGGCGGACTAGTTGCACTCCTATGATATGGGTATCAAATAAAAGGGTTTGCTGAAAAGATTACGAAAAAACTGACTAAAAATTTTTTAAAAGCAAGCTTATATTTATATGAAAATAACACAATTTAAATGTTATAAAAGAAGAAATATAATAACACAATTTATTTATTTTTTCTGGTTTTTAAACACAATTTAAATGTCATAAAAATTTCGCACACATCAAAAGCCGCGTCCACCCCGCCCAGTGTAAACGATCCTAACCGTCGCTCACACGCATTTCTCGCGTGTAATCGTAGTATTTAATCAGGGGCGAGTCACGTGCGGGTCTGACGAGGGCAGCATCAAGGGTCTGTTCCTATAGGAACAATATCCCGGGGGACAAGGGAGTGCATTCTGTTCGGTGGACTTGGAGCGTGTTTTATTGTAATGTTTCTATGAAAAACGGGACGCTGTAATTGGGTAGAGCTAGCTTTTCCACTATGTTATATACTAGCTAAACTTTACCCGGATTACTGAGCTTAGTTGCTTATGGGTTGGTTACCCCGGTCTACAGTCAACAGGCTGGCAACCTTTGGGGGGTACTGTATGACCCATACTGCCAGGTGTGGCTCTATGTGTAACTAAAGTTAACCCTAAAGCCCTGCTCAACCCCTTTTGGGATTATGAGCGTGAGATATGTATGTATGTATAGTACAGCCAGTCTTATTTGACATAATAATTATTTAATATTAAATGGTTGGTAGTAAATATTACTGCATAAGCGCTCGCGTTGCTTTGTAATAGGAGTAAAGTGTCAATCTACTTCAGACGCTGACTGTACTAGCTAAACCTGGCCTGGCTTTGCTGTCTTGGTATCGCTGCCTACACATCAAGCGGTCCGGGATCGAATCCTGGTAGCGGCAAATGTTTGTGTGACGAACACGAATATTTGTTGAATGGTTGTTTATATATTTATTTAGTAAAAATAACTAAAAATTATCATGTAGATACATTAAAAAATGTCCATTATCTAGTATCCACAACACAAGTTCTTGACGATACTTAATTTGGGCTAGATAATAATTGGTGTACCTAACCGTGGAAGAAAATAATCAAACAAAGCTGTCTGTATTCTCAGTGTGATATTAATTTATTAGTAGAGTAAATTACAAGACAAAATAAAATATACAGAAGACTCTGTTTGCTTCGGAACTGAAGAGTAATACAATAAGTAAAAATCGTCTTCTGCTAAATAAAATCCAATCTTGGCGTTCAGTGGATGGATTCTTCGTCCTTACCTACCTAACCACTTTGTGAGATTTGTAAACATATGGAAGCTGACTTATTCGTATTATTTTCGTTTTATCAGAAGTGTAATACAACTAAAGCTCGACTGCTAAAGATGAAAGACAGAGAAATATTTTATTAGCTTTAATATTCAATTCACGTATAACATCAATATCCACGCATTACGGAAGCGGATTAGGGTTGGAAGCACATAAGGCGCAACGCAAACAGAAGGCGGCAAGGCGAAGGTACGGCGCGGACATCATTTATTTTCATTCAAATAGCGTCCCAAACACACGGCAATAAGGTAATTAATTGAATTCAAATAATAAATTCAACGCCGAAATGTGCGCGTCCGATGAGGGCCGTTGAATTTGTTCAATGAATGACCTTATTGCCGTGTGTTTGGGACGCTATTTGAATGAAAATAAATGCCGCCTTCTGTTTGCGTTGCACCTAACACAGAAAGAGATCAAGTGCGCGTGAGAGTGTTCCACGATTTAACATAAATGACATTTTTAATCGCAATCAAAACAATGTAATTTTGAGACAGCTTTACCTTTAAATAACTGTTAGTATTCATTATTGACGTTGATGGGGAAGATTCAGCATTAATTCTTCATAAAAAACTTCCATTTTGATGCGTTGCAAATCATTCAGCCTCGTAACTTGTACTTACTTACCTGAAACAAAGACAATTATATTTTTTTAATACATTTAATTTTATACAACTTGTAATAGAAATTATATACATCCTTAAAGTAGTTTCAATCAGTTGCTTAGTTCTATCTCTTATTTTACGATTAGATTAGAATATCAAATGCAATTAGATTACTTGAGGTCACTATATAGGTACCTAACTAACAGACTATAGTCAGGTAATAATGTAATACCTATTAATTATAAACCAAATATCCTTTTATTACCAGACCGTAGACTCTTAAAATTGATATTTATAAGGGAATTGAAAAGGAAACTTTAAATTAGGTTCAAAGATCTAACGTCTTGGAGAAACGAAACAAACAATTAACTTTAAATTCAAAGTAATAAGTTCGTATTTCGAGCGCTAGCCTCTGGAACTGTTCAATAATTCCAATAGCAAGACAAATAGAAAATCATTGAAAGCATTCCGCATGGGCGCGAATTATTTGCGGGAAAAATTAATTACTTTCAAAAGAATTTCCATTATGGCCGCGCAGATATGAGAGAGTTATGGAGGAATTGCAAAACAAAGCGTCATTGCTTAAAGAAAATCATTTATTTGAAATAAGGATACATTCTAGAAAAAAGGTTTAACTTTGAAATAATGTTCTACGATTAAATTAAAAACGAGAATTAAAGAAAGAAATCAATTGTTCTGTTATCAAAAGGTTAGGGAAACAAAATAATAGATAGTTCAATTTATTCAAAGAAATATGGCGACAAAAACGGCATTTATTGAGCCTTGATTGCCAATCGATTACATATTTAGAGGAACATTGAAACGGTCTCAATCAATAATAAATATATGTGTAGGATGAATTAAAAAGAAAGGTAAAGAAAGAAATTAATTGTTCTTTTTTCAAAAGGTAAAGAAAGAAATGACGGTTGAAATCACATAGAATTTGGTCCGTTTTGGCGGCAAACGTGACTTAGCCAATTTAGTAGATTTTGGAATGATGAAACATTATGTTTCGAAGAAAATAAAGTTAAAGAAAATATTATGTTCAAGGGCGGGAAATACATGACAACTTCTGCAACATCCACGTGTACCTACGCTTAAAATACTGTGCAATACTTTTTATTTTATTTCATAATAAAATATAATACAATATTATTTATACAGCACTTTTAATTAAATTTTATAGCTTGCTTAGAATTTACCGTATACTTACGAAATATCGGCGTATTTCACAAAACCATTACCAATATACATTTTTTTTCAAGCGCGATAGGAAAGACTACCTCACATATAAACCCAGCCGCTGGCTGTATGCCAAACGGTTCTTTGCTACTTAAAAGAAAGGTAAAATAAGTGCGTGGAATACACCCTACCGCCGGCGGCTCTTTGAGAAATACTCTATAAAGGTTCAACTGGAGTTTTTTCCTCGAACGAATTAATATTGAATTGGAATTCTTAACAACGCTTTAGTCAATCGACCTGTCTCCGGCAGCGGGGTTAATTGAACGGTATTATTTGAAAAATACCTCTACCTACATTTTTAAGAGGAAAATTCTAAAAACCAGGGTTTAATAAAAAAATGTGCTACGTGTTAATTTATACACAAGGAGGTTGCTATTGTGTTGCTTTACTGATGTGTGGTGGCAATGCGTCAGTGGCGTAGTGCATAAGAACGTCGTCTTCCACCCGGAAGGTACCGGTTCGAACCCCGCCACGTACCAATGTATTTTCAAATTTTGAACTCATATATATGTTTGTTTAATCGACGCTTTTACGGTGACGGAAAACATCGTGAGGAAACCTGCTGCACACCTATGAAGAAATTCTTAGGTTGTGTGTGAAGTCGACCAACCCGCACTTGGCCAGCGTGGTTGACTAAGGCCTAATAGCCTCTGTGTGGGGTAGGCTCGAGCCCCTCGGTGGGGACATTATATGAGCTGTTGATGATGATGACTGATTTGTGGACGTAAAATTAAGTTCAACTAATGGCATACTTAGTTCAATCAGAGACTTCCTACGATGTTGATTTAGCTAATCAGCTTTGATCAAGTTACCTATAATCATGATTGTCTCTTTTAATAGCAAGTCAACTAAGACAAATTCATTATTAGTGTTGTTGTAAGTGATAGGCGTCATTTTTATCAAAGTCAATCGCCATAGCCTTACGTTAATACATATACATTAACAATCACGATCACGATCTTTAGGAAAATTTGGTTACACATAAAGCCACATCTGGCAGCATGGTCCGTGCAGTGTCTCAAAAAAGTGACAAGTTTCCAGCTTGTCGCCTACATAAAAGCAAACTAAAGCCAACAGGCCAGTTCAGATGTTACTCTCTAAATCATGTCAGCTGTTCGAGGTCCATTAAGTTCCATAATAATATAAGAAGACATTACTTTTAACATGAACTTAACAGCGACAACAGGAAAATTCTAAACAGTGCTCTGGTGATATCACGTTCCGATTCGCTCGAATTTTTTCAGTGTTCACAAAAAACTGGTTCATTAACACCCTTGGCCTTGTTTGAACCAATATTTGCGACATGAAAGACGGCAAACAAAGGAATGTGACACTAAATAACCTTGATTCAAGGCGCCGAAGGTTCTCATTTGTATGTGGTGTCGCGTGGGCTGAGGGGAGACGTAGGTGATTTTCGATTTGGGATTTGTATAAGCTGAATTGACCTTTGGTAAAGAATTTTTATCTCACCCATGAACCATGTTATGTAGATAAATCTGGGGTAACACCTCCTAAGAATAGGTAAGTACGCACAAAGAGTGCGCGGCATAGTTGATTGGTACTATGGCGGTCTTCCTTGCTTAATCAATTTGAAAACATTTTTTACGCATAAAATTCACGCGACGAAAACTCGCCACTGATTAACTACCTTTAGTATTTTACTTACTACGACTATTAAAAATAAACAGATAACAAAAAGAAGACGGAATTATTCAATATTGTCAGTCTTTGCACTGCGCCAATGACGACATGTTTGTATGGGAGTTTCTCCCGAGTACTTGTTGTAAAAACAGGTGTTGACAGACTCCATTTTTAACCTCAATCAACCGTACAATTTTCGTTACTTTAGTTACATTTTCACTTGACATTGGCAAAATGCGTACGCTTAATGCGATGCGACGCCATTAATTAAGAATAGAATGTTTGCATGAAAAATCTGCGCAATCGATTTCGGCCTTATGGCTGCTTAAGCCCGCGATAGTAGATATTAACCAACAAATATTGGATGCATGCATACACTATTAACACTACAACTTCAAAGTACTTAGGTAATACATAAATAAACATACAATACATAATTAAACGAGAGAAGACAGACGCCAATCACTGGTATTTGTTTTTTTGTATCTAATTTGGTCGTGAAACTCGTGATACTCGAGCGCAGCCAACCCCCCTCGCCTTACCATCAACAAAAACACAACACTAGAAAAATTTAATTATTCTTAACTATTAGTCTTTTGAAAGGTGGCGAAGTACTATCCTGAGTTTGGGCGCTCCAAATTCAAGCGGCCAGAGAACTAAGAACTATCCCGAAATAAAATAAAATCTTGATTTTAATTCTGATGGAATCAATAGTACTTACAACACTTTCTTTGTAAGGTTGATCAAATGACGTAGTCCTACGCGACCAAAGTCACACACCTCGTTAGTCATAAAGATGAAATGGAACGTTATTTTTATCCCACACCCAGACGGTGTACATGCACCTACATAATACCATAGAGGATGTCAATAAACAAGGTAAAGTCAAACAGAGTCATTGACCTTCCTGTGTTATAAATTTTGAGTGTCACATTAGAGGTTCTTTTTTTAAATTTGCTTTTTTCGTTGTTTTTAGGTTTCGGACTGGTCACTGGCCAGTGTTTAAATATGCAGAAAACGATGCAGATGTTAATTGGAATATTGCGAGTGTATGTTTGTGTGATGCCAAAGCATGTTAATGACGTATTTTTCAATACAACGGAAATCTTTACTCGTATATTTTGGCTCGCTGTGTTCTATGAACCAGCACAGTGGTTTAGAACCTCATTAGAAGTAGAACTTTACGATGTCATAGCAACCCTAGTGTTAAACTCTTCTGATGCTGACCGTACCTAAGATAGAGTTAGGGTTAGTCACTTAGCAAATAATTTTAAATTTTGTGCCACTCATTTTCTACTCTATTCTTAATTAATGGCCTTGCGACACAATTAGAGATTTATTAAGATTACGCATTTTGCTAATGTTAAGTAAAAGTTATCTAAAATAATAATAAATTGTATGGTACATAAAGTTCAAATTGGAGTCCCTCAACAGTCAATACGTGTTATTACAATAGTTTAAAAAACTTTACTGTGCCAAATAAATACTTAATAAAAATAATAACAAAGCCATTTCTCTCAATAAAAATGATTACTCTAGTTAATTTTAATACATAGAAGAAAGGTGCGAATGACTAACACTTGTAAAAAATCCGGGATGTGTGGAGATAACTCGATATCTGATAACAGTGATAAAACTCATAACCGGTGATATAATATGCCTCCTAAAGCAAGGTAGAATAAAAATGATATCGGTTTACATAACGTGATGTGTATCCCGTATTCAAATTAAAGGTGTAAGTTCATACAAATACATACATAAGATCACGCTCATAGTCCCAAGAGGGGTTTAGCAGAGCCTTAGGTAATCGTATGTATGTGTAATATGTAATGTATGTAGGTTACAAATAAACATGGTGTAAGCGTCAAATAATATATAAAAAAAATATTAACTAATCTCACGGCTTGTAAATCTGTCATACATTTTTCAACTAAATGCATTCAAGAGGAACACTTCTGAAGTTTTTCGCCATCCAAACGGACAAATATTAAAAATAATACAATTAATTAAAGTTGTATCATCGAAACCGGTTATTCGGGGATCGTCAACCTTTAAAAACATTATTAACCAGTGCCTGCATCAAGTCATTGGTCAGGTAGGTGTAGAAGACCTTTAAATTGAAGGTTAGGTACACGAGAGGTCGGAACCTCCTAATAGGGACCCCTTTTCAAAACCAGGTACCCGATTAAGATCTAAATACGTCGTCGATATATTATTTTGCTAAGTATGTTGTACATGCAGTATAGTTCGTTACCCTTTTTATCTCTAAATGCCTTTTTAAACACATACAAACCATCTGTTCCTTTCTTATTCCAAATTTGAACTTGAAGGTTCAAATTTGGAATAAAAATGGAACAAAAATCAAGACACGTTCTCATTTTGAAATATTCTGAGTGCTATAACATAAGTAGCTTTAGAAGCCGTAGTCTGCTTTATAACAAGGAATATACGTATCAAAATCGCATAAAACTTCTCGTGTTACATAAAGTTGTTTGTATGAAAAACAAAATGGCATGTTATTGTGTGTACAACGATTTGAACGAGGTCTAATCGGTACTTGTTGCTTGTCTATTTCGAGAACGATCCTACTGATGTGGTTACAGTAACAGAACATTGTAAGTATAGTCGATTTACTTAAGGTATGGCTAATAAAGGGAGACGTGATACTATTGAACGCTATTTTGGGATACTCTATTGCATAGGTATTTAAAACTTATGAATAACTAGCTGACCCGACAAAAGTTGTTTCTTTTTAGCGGTCGGAAATATTCACGACCTATTCTCATACCTACCATAATAATATATACTTACACAGAAAATCATAAAAAGCGGTCTAGCGAGATTTTATTACATATTAGATTACCTGACGCAACAAGAGTGCCTCAAAATAAAATGTTGCTATTAGTACTAAGATTTTTTTTAAAATAAGTTCAAACTATACGGCTCATAACACCAAAATGGTTGAGCGGAATTATGAAACATTTGGTTATATATAAAGTCAAAATGAGTCATACAGTACCTCAAAAAGGTGCCAGGTTGCCAGCCTCCATAAGGTACATTAACCATAAAAGTAACTTAAACTTTAGAAGTAAACTAACAACCAAAAGGCGATAACCAGGACAGATGTTCCACTAAAACATCTCACTAGTACGGAAAACGAAGCTATATGGAAAGAAAATAAAATTACTTCTCATTAAACACTGAATAAATAAATAGCAATTTTAATGGTTTCATTTGCCATAAACGTACATGAACTAACCAAGCATAAATACATTTTCAACATTACATTACAAATAGCGAGGCAAAAGTTTTCAATATAAAATATTAGTTTCTCCGCAGGAGGCATGCTTTTAAGGAATCATGGCGGCGGTCGACCGTGTAAATCGTATTACGACGCGCATAACGCTAGGCGATCTCGAATAGTCCCGATATCTCGATACTCGTACGAGCAACGAATTAAAATCGATGCTTAGCCGAGAGTGAATCGATTAAATGGCGCAGAAAACGGCCCAACTCGATAATATATCGGTTTCCCGTTCGGTTATCACGAAATCCGGTGGCGGATTGAAAAACTTTTGGGGCTTTAAAATTAACTGTAGTTGGTAAATTGGACTTTAAATGAATAGGTGTAAAGTACTAGATTTAATTTGAAGAAAATTTATATAATAAATAGGCAAATTTATACAAATGGAATGCTCATTTGAATTAAGAACATCATAAGATCTCCGTAGCTCTTGATAGGGTTTCAGTTTGAAATACGAATGATAAATGATAACATCTAAACGAAATTAACAGTTGCCAGTTAAAATATTTACATGCATAATATTTATTAATTAAATTACTTAAAATACTCTGAAAAATGTACAATATTACCCAGTGTTTAAATTTTCGTTAATTGGGCATCTATCATGGCATATCTAAAACGCTTTTTTCTTGAATAATATGTGATTTTTTACCCGTCAGTAATGAAAATACAAGAATTTATTTAAGGGTTGTATTATATAAATTATTATGTGAAGCAGATCTAACTTATGTAGCATAGAACTTTAATTCGTTAATTAAAACTAATGTGCTCTTACATACTATTAATTTTCATCGCGACTTAACAACGGTGTTAAATTTACATAAGTACGCTTTTAGTACTAAAGGTATTATAATTTGACTGTCACTCCTTTCTGTTAAATTCTAGTTTATCATTAACTTCACGTAAATTAATGTTATTCAAATAATTCTAGTGTTCTTTAGAGCTGTAATTTGAAGCTAAAAGCTCATCTTTTATACAAACAAGGATTAAAATAACTATTATCTGTCTATAAATGAAAGGCAAAGGATTAGGAGCTTATACTGCCATGTTTAAAGTCGGTAAAATTCAGTCTTGCATTAAAATATAAGTGTCAACAAAAACAGAACTTGGTGTTGACATGAGGTGATGAAATCCACGATAAATAGTCAGACGTAAAAATCTTTAATTCAAAGATTTCTCATAAATACATATATATTCAGACCATCATAAATGTGTATAAACACAGGTACCTATTTGTTAATGAAATTACTATTTAAAGCTATGAAGCATGTTAATAAGCATAAGGACTTTTTAATTCTCTCATAACGGGAAAGCAAAGGTATGCAAATGAAATTTGTATACAAATTCTATTTGATCTGATATTGACCCTGTTCCCAATCTATTACGGGTAGGTGCAAATTGTCTTTCCATTCTTGTCTATCAGCTGCCTTATTATTTACTACTTTTTTTGCTTTCATACTTTTTCTTCTTTTCTCACATATTCCGGCTGGATTATGAGACTCTGGTCTTCTGCGGTCTTGTCCTTCCCTTCCATTCGTCAACAATACGTTTCATTCCTTCTCATATTAAAGTGTCCAAACTAAGACTTTCTGATATTTAATTTGATATAGCTTCATCGCGTATCATAGTCGAAATAGGAAAAATGAACTCTGAATATCTTTACCGTCTAGAACATTTTAATCCTTTATTTCTATTACAAGTTATTAAAACAGTTTAGGAATTCCAGCGAAATATCGGATTATATCTTAAAGTTTTCGTATTACTAAGATTTCATTATAGTTCTTAAAGTTTGAAAGTTAAACTCCTTTTTATAGACAAGATCCCGATATAAAATGGCGGCGTATTGTTATGAATTTAAATTAAGAGCTCGCTTGATGACTTCGAATTTTGAAAAATAACGAATATAATTTTATTTGAAAAAAGCATACTTATAGACACTGTGACTTTTTACAGCGATACAGATCTGTAACAATAAATACCTTTATCTGAGAACTTTACAGGCTTTTATAGGATAAGATCGTTTCTGTAATCAACAACCACCCTAAAACCATTTTTAGGGAATATAGACGCCACCTTAGAAAGCCCCCCGCCACACAAAACTAAGTTATACACGTTATTATAATGGAAATAAGAGTCAATTTTCCCTAAATGCTTTCAGCGTTGTTGGTACGGGAGCCGAGATTAATTTTTCTGGTAGAATTTTATGCTTTATTATGTTTGCTGGAGTTATGATAATATTAAAACCCAAGGTGTAGGCTTATCAACACGTAATTCTGGCATGTAAAATATATATTATAATGAGCAAAGTGTTTTGTGAAATAACCAAAAAAATATTTTAATCAGAAACAATAAAGTATGGGATACAAAGGTTTAGGTACCAGTATAATAAAAAGTACTCGACTGCTGAGATGATTTTGAGTGTAACTATCTGTTCTTGTCGTTGGCTTTAGTTGTTTTGTTTACTGTAAGATTGTTAATTTTTGGGTTTGGTGTCCCATTTTGTGTAGGTGACAGGCTAGCAACCTGACACTATTTTGGGAGTACTGGATCCGAATGTTACCTGAAGCTCTGCTCAACCCCTTTTGGGATAATGAGCGTAATTATGTGTATAATAAAATGTAGATAAATTTAATAGTTAAAAAATTGGTAACGTAAAATCTGTTGCCTACCTATTTTAAATTTAATTATGTTTTCACAGTATGAAAATATATTGACTATGAATTTTTTATTGGAACATTACCGTGGGATAGGTCGTTAACATATTTTTACTAACGTTGCTGGAATTCTGATGAATATTAATTTGAAATTTCGTATTAAATATACGTATTCAGCTGTGTGAGATAAAAATACTGTAGAGCGAGCATTAGAAGTAGATTAACATTTTTGCCTCTTGTCATAATCATAAATCATCCATACACAATGGTGGTAACTATTACTGGACAAGTTTGGATAACTAGTGTTTTTATTTTATAAAAAGGTCAAGCAAACGACTTCATTCCACCTGATATGCCTTCCATGCCTAGTAATTACACTGGCTACCTCTCTCTTCAATCCAAAACACAGCGAACTGCTTCACGGCAGAAATGAGAAAGGCGGTGGTGCCTACCCAGACGACCCTACATATGGGTCTACCACCTAGTGGGTGGGATGGAGTCATGTTAGAACTTTTTAAAGAAAAAAAAAGGAAACCGTCTCTATACCTTTATCTTTTTCACACAAGCTTAAGTCTTTGTAGGCATTTAGAACTTTTACAATTAACATAACATAGTACTGTATTCGGTTCCAGTAAATTAATTCATTAACAAACTCCGATCATTAACAGAAAGTCAATTCAAAAGAGGACACTTTTAAATATTTCAAGAACAAAAAAGAATGAGTCGCAAAATACATAGTAGGTACACGTTGTACTTAAAAAGTTAGTAAACAAAATTTAGTCCATTTATTAAGCGCTCGGCGAAATTTACACAACTTTTGGACTCAATTAACTTTGTACGCAGCGGCGATGAAGCAATCCGAACGACAATTACGTTTTAGAGCCCTCTCGACGCGAAAGCATGAGAATAACTCATTAGAATTTTATAGGTACAAAAAGTGCGCGGAAAAACCTATACACGGTATGTGGTCCTAAGACTTGCTAACCGTAATCAGTAATGTTGGTATGGTAAGCAATCCCCGAAACTTTGAGACGCTTGCGATAGAGTATAGATCGTCTAATCTAAAACTGAACTTTAAACTTGATGCTGACGGTACCTTTGTGAGTGATCGAAGCGTGCTGCCACAAATTTGAGTGTGTTACATCTGTACACTGATTGTGCATGTGAGTAAGGAGACAGTGGAGGGGCGTTCAGTTTTAGATTAGACGATCTCTACCTAACATTGCTCTGTTAACTGCGACCACAAGTGGAGCTTTGCAAACCTAATTTATTGACAGAAAGAAATTACAAAAAGTTTGGCAGTAGTTCTTGTTCTAATGTCTTTGTGGTACGTTTGGCTAGCTATTACTGTTTTTAAATTAGCCATAACCATAGCGATAATAACATTGTAATGCGATAAGATATCTAGCTCGTCAGTGATTAACGGATCCAGGTGAATCTAAATTCTACCGCTAGTCTTATCTCATTGGCAGTTGATTTGAAGGCCAAAATCTGTCCAGAGAAATTTGAAAAAGGAGATTTTTCCGGTTTTACGTACCAGGACGTGCGCTTTTAATTGTACTCTTTTAAACATATTAGTCCATTATTAAGAATACAAATTATTGCTCGTCGATAAAGCTTTCGTGATGCAGAAGCTTAAAGTCTGAGGCCACTGTGGCACGCGTTTATGTCAGGCAGTAATTACTAGGTACTATATTTCTTTCATCGCAAATCGATCCAAATACCTGTGGTTTGGAAGCTATGTCACTTGCTGTATTATGTTGTCAGCAATAAGCAGTTTATTTTTTCTAGTGTGTTATCTAATTGAATTGTCGCTTGTCCTCAGAGCCTCAGTGATCAGCAGGTTTGCTATACGAAAATGATCCCTAAACCTTTGTGTAATGTTACTCCTAAAATTACACAGCGCCAATTAATACTAAGTAATGAATTTTCCACGGAGCTCAGCCTCGCCAAAACTTTTTGCGGAGCCGACAAGCACAAACATGTGACCTTTTTGTTTGGTTTTGCTCTTGACATAATACCTTTGTTTGTACCTTGTCATTCTGTATTATGAAAGTATATAAATTACATTTCAATATGTCAAGGTACCAATCATTACACACTAGACATTACTAGTTTGTTTGTCTATGCAACCTCTTGATTGGTAAGCAATTATCTTTAACGTCACTATGTTACACCAATTACCTAGCCGAAACTAATAGAGATAAAAGACAAATTTTCATAATGTTTTATTGGGCAAATATGACATTGATATAAGATTTTTTACTGTTCAATACATACCGTAACTCTTTAAGTTTCTTTCTCAAGAAATAGATAATAGTTTTGATAGATGAAAAAAAACCACAATGGACAGGATCGATAGTCAAAAATAAAAGTACTGCCCACTCTTATCTTATGAATAATTTATTTTTTAATAAAAAAAACCGCCTCAAAACTGGAGAAATAAGAATTTTGGTTAAAAAAATCTAAATGTTTTTTTTAGGTCGGCGGAATACAAGTAAATGCATTTATTCCAAATATTGAGGTTGGCACCGAACTCAAAAAACATTTAGATTTTTTAAACATTTTTTTTTATTTCTCGTTTTTAGTTTTGAATGCGTTTTTCTTTTATATAAAAATAGTAAAGAGTAATGAGGTAACACACATAATCCTCTTTTTTTGAAGACGGTTAAAAATAAAAACAACTGTCTCCCGCGCTAATATAAGGTTAAATACATAATAATTCCTAATACATAACTCAATTTAAAAACTTGTGAGGCCAATGGTTTAAAAAAATTACACTCCATCCATTCCACTTATTTAGAATGACGTACAGTTCGAATAAAAGCAGAGTAATTTTCAAAATAAACCTTATCCCTTTGACATAAGACATCGAAGTCAATGATGCCGTAAAAAGCTTATGTCAGCCGATCGCTCATAAGGTTACGAATGGGCCAAATCATCCGAGAAGCGATTCTTAAAAGGCTTTCAGATTCACGAACGAAAAACGTGGCGAGGTACGAAATGTAATGTTTCATAAATAATTCTGGAGCTTATATGTCTTACACGTGTGTGTGAAAGGGATCACAATATATCTAGAAGGGCCTATGATTTAACCTCTGAATCTTAGTAGAAAAAGAAAATTTCAAATTACGAACGTCTATATTGTTGTATATTTACTTGCAATAGACGCAGTCAGACATACAGATGGCGACACTAATGTTAATGTTTTAACTATTCTTCATTAAACCTAGCATTCTTTATGAAGATATATTATTTCTATGAAAATAACACAGTTTTATCCAATTTGCAGAACAAATTACTCAATGAAGGACAACTCAATGACACATGCGATAACCCGAACGTCCTTATATAAAGAAATGAAGCAGCAATGAATTAAATCCTTTAATATCAAACTGTAATAGATACCTCTAGAAAAGCTTAAGTTTTAAGAAGTATTTACTTAATAAAGTTTGTTTTTGTTTCTAGAAACGCGGATCAGCGAATGAAAATTTTCTATTTAAAACAATTGTTACTCCATCTTGAAGATTCGTATTACGTTTAATCTAAAAAGGTTCTAAATTTAAAGACGTTAAGACGAGGGTGTATTAACATGTCAACACAATAAAAATAAAAGGTCATCAACAATGGCGGCTAACCGTTAGCGTCTTACGGCAGCCATCTTGAGGAATTCGAATTTCGAATTCTCAAAGGGACAGGTCGGACCCCAAAGCGATTGTTCGAAATTCAAAATAGAAAGGCACCTGATCGTGAGAAATCATAGACAAATAGGGGTGCACCGTGGTATAACCTTTCACAATCTTGGGGTTCTAGTAGTTTAATAGTTTTAACGGTCATGGATAGCAATGATTTTGAGCAAGTTTTTTCTTGTCAACGCGAGTTAAACGTCCTTTGTGATTGAATCTAATTTGTTTGCCTTTTTATTTGACTTTAGCGTGAGAAATTCTGGGGATGTTGTGTTTCTCAGAGATTTTCTAAACGTTAGCTCTTATGGTTGTTTTATCGTATCACATAAAAAGTAATATTATTACTATGACTTTTTTATGAGTGTTTTGTGTATGAGAACTATAATTTTAAGAAGGGAGATATTTAGGTAATTCAATTTAAATAATTAAAAGCGCTGGATGCGGGTAGCGCAGAACCGACCGGTTTGGAGATCCTTAGGGGAGGCTACATTCGCGCATATATTTAAAAAAAAATTGTGTGCGTGTCACCTTTACGCGCGATTGAAGTAAAACTTTTTTTAAATAGCGGAAACTACACAGACTATAGAATACTGAGCGTTACTTCCGTTAGAAAAATCTGAGTTACCCCCTAGTCGCGCCTAAAGAAGTTTTACTTCTTTTTAAATAGCGGAAACTACACAGACTATAGAATACTGAGCGTTACTTCCGTTAGAAAAATCTGAGTTACCCCCTAGTCGCGCCTAAAGAAGTTTTACTTCAAAAAAGTTAAAATCGGATTGTTAATTTTCGTAGTTCATCCCGTACAAACATCGTGACACGAGAATTATATACATACTTAATAGATGTTGCAGGTTTGCAAAATTTTGGTAGGTAATTAGGTATTCAAAAATTATGTTAATATGCGCACTTCATTTAAATTAACATTATTACTTAAATAAAATTTGTATCACTACCTAAATGAATCGATTGAATTCATAAAATAAATACGATTACTAATTCTTATGTAGGTATTGTAAATAATACATAGCTATGTAGTTTCCTGTGAAAATGCAACACATTAACTTAATAAAGGAAAAAAGAATGTGTTCCATTCGAAATTCAAATTTTAAACTCTAAATTCTTATTAAACTGTCATAGATGTAACACGAAAAGCGGTTAGCGTTCCGTTTTTTGCTATTAACGCGCAACTTTGTTATAGCTAGTCACTCATCGCTCTATGATTGAATAGTAATTCGTTTACACGTACATTGCGAGACAGAGCCTACGTCACAGCACTTAATGAAGTTCCGAGGTAATTAACTTACTGTCGGCTGCGTTGTACATTACAAGTACTGTCGACCACATATTAATCTTTACACCGTCCCATATAATAGTATGTATAATATATTTTATTCGCGAATCTTGGTAAGAAGTACCTAGCATTTAAAAAAGTTAAAGCCGCCTTTCCCTTATAAGTAGATCACTCACTAAGAAAGATCCGATCCTGACATATTTAGTGCTTCATATACTTAGGTACTCTCATTCTCATCGCAGTCCCAAAAAAATTACAAATTGACTAGATGACCAAACTCAAAATGTCTTTATTCATTTAGGTACAATTTGTACATATCAATTTTGATGCCGTTACATTCCATACAACTGTCCAGTAAACATTTATTTTACAATAAAAATAATTGAGGACCACTTATAAAAACTATTCTATAGTCATAGTTGGACCAAGCAAAACAAATTTACAAATCATCATTAAAATCGATTCTGATTAACGTGGACGAACATTCTGACACGAGCTTTTTGTAATTATATAAAGATGAAGAAATTGTATTTAAGAGAAAGAACATTTTTTTTCTTCGATTTGTGAACTTATATTTATTTACCTACATATAATATTAAAATCAGCAATTCCGATAGTAAGCTACCATTCGCTTACCGCAAACGTCACCGCAAATTTATCAACTTGGAAAGGGAACGTAACCATTAAGTTGCCCTTGCAAGTTGATAAGTGTGCTGGGACCTTTACTAAAAATTGCCTGATCAAATTCGGAACGTAGTTAGGTACCTACATATAAAACTTTCGCCATCAAATTATTGTGAATGAAACTTATTTACTTACCCTATATTAGGCGCAGAGTTCGCTATGCAGTCAAATTCGTAAATATACGGAGACACTTAAGTTTGGCTGTTCACGATTTTTATTACAAAGAGTGAATAATGTATATTTTGCAGCCATTACATAAACACAAAATAAAACTATTTGTTGATAAATCAATATCAATATTAGTCTGTATAATATAATGGAGATCGCTTATTATTGGTAGGTTGAGGTTATTTTTTTATGAACAAGCGGAGTGGAATTATTGTCACTCATCAGCGTCACTCTCACAGACTACAATCCGCCGCGCCGTTTTGTAATACGTGTTAAACGATTTATCATCATCATCATCAACAGCTCATATAATTCTCCACCGAGGGGCTCGAGCCTACCCCACATTAGAAGCGATTAGGCCTTATAGTCAACCACGCTGGCCAAGTGCGGGTTGGCCGACTTCACACACAATCTAAGAATTTTTTCATAGGTGTGTGCAGGTTTCCTCACGATGTTTTCCTTCACCGTAAAAGCGTCGATTAAACGTACATATGAATTCAAATTTTGAAAACACATTGGTACGTGGCGCGGATACTACGCCACCGACGCTTCACTATGCCACCGACGCTTCACTACGCCACCGACGCTTCAAGTCAAACTATTTATGGCTGCCACATATACATATCTACTTATAAACTTAACTGTATATAGAAGCCACATGGAAACCTTTTTTTTATTGTCTCCGAATCTTCGCAGTTCTTACACTTTCGTTTCTTGACGACTTAACTTACCTGTAACAAATAAAAAAAAGTAATTAGATATAAAATTGATAGAAGTAAATTAATACAAATAAATGTATTTCAACTTCATGTTTGTAAAAAAATTCAAACAGATTTTTTTACAAATATGTTAGTGATTAGAGGCGTGCTTGAATCAAATATTTACGAAAAGCTATTATTTTTTCAATTTAGTTGTTCTGATTTTCATTTAGGTACTTCTTCTGTTGACTTTACACATATTTTATTAAATTTCAAATTTTAGCCAGAGAATGGAGTCTAAATGACTAGAAACGCTCACATACAAAACATTATTACACAAAATACTAGATTTAAGAGATTCTAGCAATTAAATTGAAGTGGAAAGAAGTGATCTCTGCCTAACCCTATGGGAAAAAGGCGTGACTATAAGTATGTATGTATGTAAATTAACATAATGTCCTCTTAGTTGAATGTTTTAGAATGTTCTATTTACAATCTAAATTGACAGTTTTGTATGGACTATCTGTCAAATAGTCGCTAAGGGTAACTTGGAACATGTGAAAAAGGGCCAAAGAGAAATTAAATGTATAAAATATCCTATTTTTTCTTCTTCCCTGCTCTCGATCTTTTTGGGGTTGGCGCAGTGTCTTGTTATCGACATACTGCTACAGGTTTTGGCTTTACGTTTTACGGCTTTCGCCTACCTAACACCAACCCTCTCAAAATTTTTGGTCACCCATCCAAGTACCGACCGCGCACTTGGTTGCTTAACTTTCGTTATCGTTACAAAGAACGCGCAGCCGCGGTGCCATCGACCTCCTATTATCTTCTTCCAATTTATAGTCAGACGTCACTCTTGACGAAAAGCGACTTTACAACGTAATGTAATTGTAACAGCCGTATCTTGCAAGTTGGAAGGTTCTAGAAGATTCTAGACAAGTCGCCGAGCCGTGACTGCGGCAGAATGGTTTGATTGACGTTATCAGGGGGAGATGGCGAGCTCAATGTGACGCCCAAACTCGCCGAAACGGTGTCTTTGCGAACGCAATACGCAGGCTTTTCTGAGCCAAATTTGGAGTCCAAGCGATGAGAAATACGCGGGGCCATTTTGAATAGAATTTTGCCTTTATTTTTACACCATCTTAGTGGGGCGGTCAGTAACCATATAGTTCTTCTAAAGTTTCACAAGATCTTGCCTTTATTTTTTTGTACTATCTTAGTGGAGTAGTCAGTTCAGAAACGCTACAGACCAAGCCGGAAGAGTGTTGTTTGTGTTATTATGGAAAATATTTACATTTAAAGGCACACTTATCAGCTAGACAAGGGAACATTTTTTATATTACTAGATGGTAACAAGGAAAAAATAACTTTATAATGCAATATTTTATAAAAATATCTGATTTGTTATGTATAACTGTTGTATTTTACCGAAATCAAAATTCACTAATTTAAACTAGAATTAATCATTGTCTTGACCAAAAAGCTTGAACTTTTCACTGTAGTAACTCTGATTATTCTTCCAAATAAACTACACAACTGGTAGGACGCAACGAATTAGTTCTTTGCGTATCGTAAGTTGTTAAATATTAAGACTTTTTGCTGCTAAATTAAATACATTTCACAATCACTTATTTAAGTCAAAAAATCCTACGTAAGTACATACGCAAGTCATGACTAATGGGAGCCGCTGTGTTTTAGATTCCTACCGACTAAAAAAATTACAATATCAGACACACTGAGGCGCACACACAATCCGAGTAAAGCGCATTTCAGACTACGCTATAACATTATTATGGACACGTTCACACTTAACTGTACTATACATTACTGGCTTACTATACGCTACAAAATCGAGTGATGCGGTGAGTTCATGCTGTGCTATATCGTGCGCGGCTCTCTTCCTCCTCCCTCACCCCCCATACTACAAAATCTACAAATGCTTGCGATTATATCGCGTAATGTGAACGCCATGCTATATAACATAGCATTAGGTCCTTATTTGCTATACTTTATAGCACAATATTATAGCGTAGTCTGAAAAGCGCTTAAATCTCGTAGGCGTTTAGGGAATGCGAAAATCGCTTCTGCCCATAGCTCAGGCCAAGCCCCAAATGCTCCTTCGCTAGGAAATGAAGGTAATTAATTTGATTAATTGCGAGTGCCATCTTCGGGCATTACCCGATGACTAATGACGGTATTCAGTTCTGCTTTCTTTCCGCGGATATCTGTTAACACGATAAAGGTTTTTCTGCGCGAATATTATTGGGTCCCTTTTAAAAGAGCCACTTCATTATTCCTCGAGATTACCTACGGGGCGCGAATAAATTCCTATTGTACACCAGAAGAATACAGAATATCTTGTATATTATCGAATTGCTTCACGGGTAATAGGTTTTAAATGAAATTCTGGACAGTGGCGTCGTAAATTTTTTGTCTAAGCTCATTTTAATGGGTTTTGTTATTACTGTTATATTGGAAACGAAAATTGATAATTTTATGGGCTCCTGTGGATTGCTAACTCAGCACGTGTAGCAGAAGGGCCTAAAAAAGTTTTGCCTATGACGTAATTATATCAGCTATAAATCGAGATAGTATTGTTATGAGAATGGCAAAATCAGAAAGAAGAAATAAATTCTTGAAATAATGTAAAGAAAATCGAATAATTTTTCTCGAGTAGTTATGAGCAAGTCCACACTCCGATGCTGGCTTACGGTTGAATTTTGAGACACGCTGTGTACACAGTTATCGTATCCGCACTCTTTATAGAATCCTGTTTAGCGTTAAGTCCGCCTTTTGTTCTTTCTTTCAGAAGCAAAATTTTGAAAAGACACATGTTGCATCGCAAAGTTCTTAATGTTTTTCAAAAACAACTGGAAACTAGTGATTATATTTAAAAAATCCCACGTGATAACACAGTCTCAAATTCTCTTCCTTTTGTTTTAAATACCCATGCTTGCTAATCATAAAATTATATTGTACTCGTATTCACTACGGATTATATTGTTTAAAATCATTTTGGTTATTACGCTAATAACTAAAGAATAGTTTCGCCAGGTATATCAAAGCATCACTACAATAAACAAAATAACGTAGACAAAACGTGGCGTTATTTGCTTCTAAGAAATATTTATCTTGGAGCGATAAGACCACAATGTCGAAAGAGATAACACTTATAAACTTACCTGTTTTTAGTAACTTTAGCAGGTAGGTTCCAGAAAACCAACATACGTTTGCGGTTGCGAAAGTTGTAATCAAAAGCGGGGCCGAACAAAAGTTGTTTGAGCGAACGCAAAGTTATTTTGGCGGAGTGCAGGGGTGGCGAACAATTGAATTTAAATTAAAACGTTCGGTTGGCGGTGGGAATAGTTAGGAACTGTCTTGTACGTTGTTTTAGGTCCTACATTGATGTAGTACGCGCAATAATAGTTTTAAATTAGGAATGTTCGTTCGAAATTTAAATGTTTATAGGATAACATAGACAATCCGTATAAGTAGATAAGGATTGCAATACAAAATGGCGCTGTGGCAATGAACTTATCAGTGTTTGGTCTGGGTGCTTTTCTAAGTAAAATTGGTATATATACAAAAAAGTATATATACAGATATGTTTATCCGTTGTCTGGTAGTCATAATACAAGCTATGCTCAGTCTGGGTCTGGAGTTGGCAATATTTAGTGACGTCTCTTCCCTGCTCCCAATTTATTTGCGGTCGGTGCAATGTCTTGATATCGACAATACTGCTATAGGTTTTGGCGTCCGATTCCAACACTCTTTGGGAACGACTGCTATACAGCTTAACGTGCCTTCTGAAGCACGGAGGTAAAGTTGAAATTTTTTATGTCGTCCATCTGAGTACGTACCGACCGACCGCACTTGGCAGTTGAGCTTTCATGATCAGTACACTAACTATGTATCGTTTATCAGTAGGTATAGTTAGATTTTGTGATATCTTCCGTCTATGTTATTATATGTTATCGTATCCATCTTATTGTTGCCTGGAAGTGATCCGGTCCACACAGCAAGACTAAACGACATCGTCGGCTCCGTTTCAGTAAATCGGAACACTAAACAAATCCGGCGGTAGTTTTAAATGTTTCATCGAATAAAACAACATACATCTTTGTTCTTCCCTCTAGTACCAAAATTTGAAACCCGAAATACACGGGAGTTAAATCCATAAAAGTACCGAGTTTTATTTTGTATGCATTTTTTTTTATTAAGTACGTAGATGTGTACCTATACTACTATGAAGTTGAAATTAAGTCGACGAATTTCTTAGTCAAATTCAAACAAAAGAAGATCTGTAGGTTCCAGTCAGTATAAACATGATTATTTACGTTTTTATCCGTTATCTCGTAACCTAATGTGTACTTTGAGCTAGACAATTTTCGTGGATGGCAGAATTTTATTACTTATTACAAATAACTTTGCAGACACTTTTCCTAAAAATCTCAGACATGAGAGAACGTCTTCTCTAAGAAAACATTTGAACAAACTCAATTTTGCAGACAATAATGTGTTCAGAATGTAAAGAAATGCCACTATCAGTTCTACCGGTTGACAAAATATGTTCCCATGATTAACTACATAGCAACACAAAAACTGCCTATAAGAAAGCTAGGCAGTTTTCGTAAATGTATCTTAATGGTTTCAATACGTAAAGACCGATGGTACCAGCCAATTCCACAACCTGACCGAAAGCTGTGTCAGAAACGTACAGTGGTGGATTTTCAAATCTATTAAAATATAAGATGTCGATAAAAATACCTATATAAGTAATTTAGAAGAGCTTTTTAACTAGAGCCCTCATTAACATTATATTTTCAATAAATATTGCGGTGCTCGGCGGTGTAAGCAAGCAACGTTTATTTTAGTTTTCAAAGATGAGTCACCAAAATTAACAATTGAAATTTTATTATGAGTTCCTACTTACCGATGACTGGTGCTCCCATTTCGAATGATTATTTCAATGAGCCCTAGCCCCTACATCTCTTAAAAATATTTGTGTATTCATTAATGAAGTGCTCACTTCATAACATAAATATCATTCCGTATCAGTTGTCAGTTCATGAATTACATCCGCTGAAAGAGACAATTTTTTATCGTAATAAGAGTATGAAATATTCTTTCACAGTTTTTGATAGTGATTATTTATCTCCTACGCATATTTCAAGCTCGAAAACACGTGTGGCACATTCGTTTTAACATCTGCTAGAAGAAGTGCTAACACGTGCGATTTATTTAAAAAAAAAATAACCGCCATAAAAGGTTTACAATCACTGCTATTTGCTTACAGTTTGTTGGTTATTTTTTGTTGTTTCACGCGTTCGAAATTCCAGTAATTGAAACGTCATTGTTTGAAAATGGAAAACTGAATTTGTACGTTAATCGTAGGTTGGGAAAGAATGGAATTTTATTAGAAAAAAACAAACAATGGTTTCGAGTTTGAGTAAATTAACAGTTTTATGAAAATCAAAAATAAATATAATACGTAAGTATAAGTGCTGATTCGCATCAGAAGTGTTCATTAATCAAGTGAAGAGTTTAGTATCTTGTTTACAGAATGGTGGCAACTGACAACATTATAAGCGTTGGTATGACATGGTACTAACGTGTTAATCTACTTGGGGCTTATGCTGCCTGTGTACTTTTATGTTAATACAGGCTGTTTATGAGGCTTTTATGGTAAAAAATAATTAGGTACGTTTGTCTTACATGTAGATTGTGTATAGCAGAGAAAGAGGCGAATGCTAAGAGAGTACCAAAAAATACGTTTCTTCAAAACTGCTGTGTTATCTTACATAATTAAACAAACACTAGATAAAATAACTTAAAAAAAAAAACACTTTAGACGCAAACTTTTCTATAAATTCGGTAACAATAACAAATAACTCGCAACATTTTATTACGCGTAATAAAATTACGGACAAAAGGAGGTAGCTTCACAACTGTTGCCCAAAATTGATCTATTTCTATACTTTTAGAAACGTAGATATGTTTTAGTACATGATGTACACTTATAATAAGCTGGCTTCTTAAAGGAGTAGGGGAGTCCGCAAGCTTGTAAAGTTTCTCAAACTTATGTTGCGCACCGCCCACTTACAGAATATGTATTTTCTAGAGCCCCAAGCTTAATTTTACTTAACATCTGTCGCGAATTTCAAACGGCTATTATCAAGGTTATATGCGATCTCAATGTCCCTAAATTCTCTCTGGGTCTTCTACTGGCCCTCTGAAAATCTTCATCGTCCAGTAGGGAGTGTTATCAACCACTTTGAGAACCTATTATGCTCTGGCTAGAGGATTCCTAAGCGATCGACCATCGGGGGAGGTCTCGATTAGCGTCCGTAGAGGGTTCGAGTCAGAAGTGCTGCAGTGAGGAGCCAGCAGTGCCTGCGACTTGTGACTCAGCGGTATATGCCAAGGGAGGGAAATGTTACGGAGGTGACTTTATCGGTTCGAAGTTTTGAAATTTCATTTCTCGTAATCGAAACCGAAAGATCGTTGCACACTTATCTGTCAGCTGGAGCTGGAGTCAGAGCTTGAACCAGATTTTTATTTACGTTTTTCTTTGCTGTGTTTATTAAGATTTGAGAGAAGACATTTGTTTTTGTTTTTTTAATAATATATTTTCACGCTCACACCCATTATCTAGCCCGATGTAAGTATCATTAACAACTTGTGTTACGGATACCAAATAACGGACTTTTTTATCACTATGTTGGTTGTATGTGTTAAAATATGTCTGGGATAAGAATGCTACGGTGCACGTGTGGTGTAACAAGAATGGACAAAGTGAGGAATTAGTACATTAGAGGAAGTTTGAAAGTAGCACTAGTGGCAGAAAGACTGAGGAGTAACAGATTGGTATAGGGATAAAATGAGAAGAGATGTTGAGCATCTAACAAAGAAAGTAATGATTATGAATGTGGATGGATATAGAGGGAGAGAAAGACAAACTCAAGCTGGAACTCGTAAGAGTCGATAAATCAACCTAGAACACTTTTAAACACCAAGAAGTACGTCAGGGATTCATTTTATCGCCCATTTTGTTCAACGCCTATGGAGAATACATAATGAGACATACACGCAGGAATTGGGAGGGAGGTATCACAGTTGGTGATGGCAAACGCATTGACGCCTTTTGAGATGTGGTGTTGGAGAAAGGTGCTCCGAAGAAGACCGAAGACCGAGGTCTCGGAAGAAAAGATGGAGACTGTTTGAATGATGATACGGAAAAGAAGGTTTAATATTGAGATGACGGCTGATCGAGGAGAGTAGAAGAAACAAACATATTAGACCGATCACACTACACACATCAACTAAGATTGGATGTAGGGCAGACGAATGATGATGAAAATAAAATGTACCTAGTACTTTATAAGGAAAAAAAAACTAATACGATGACTTTAACTACATGATTTTCTTTCGATCTCCAATATTCAGAATGGTCTAGAAGTTTCCTATCCAATACCTACTAATGATCCAGAATGAGGATAACAGATTAAGAATCCCGATTATCTGAAGAACGGAAAATCGTTCCCGATGTGTTTGTTTAAATATTTGTACAGTTATCAACAAGTTATCATGTGTTTGCTGTTATCCATATTCCACTGAATAAGTCGTGTTGATCGCTACAATTTCAATATTACGAAATATTATGTACGGTACCTACCCAGATGTTACAGTTAAAAAATACATAGGTATGTGTCTACTATTTAAATAAGCCAATCAAGTAGGTATGGTGCAACCAAATAAGTAACAGTAATTTTTCAAGTTTAAAGAAAGAAATTTTGAACGATCGAACGTTACAAAAATAATTTCAGTGATTGCTGATTTCAATGAACCGAATGTGTATTTGCCTTAATTAAAAAAGCAAGAATGAAAATCATTCTTTATTGCACACTGGTAAACGTCAGCCTTATCAAGTGATCTCTTCTAGAAGACCTTTGGATGGAGAGGAATGACGTAGAATAATATATTATGAAGACGTTATTGGTGTAACAGTTGATAGATAATTAAAGTTATTATAAGTTGTATGGTCAACAACACACATACGTACGTAATATACGATACAATTTAAATACATACGTATATTTATACAAATAAAGTTTGTTAAATCTCAAAACATTTCATTTTACGACAGTAATCAATGGTGCATTTCATTTAAACAAAAATTCAATGTCACGCAAATCGATATTCTGCGGATTAATTTCGTAATCTGAAGTGTGTAATGATGCCCGTAAAAAACCGTATTAACGTAAAAAAGAACAACAAAATAAAATCGCAATTCAATTTACTCACATCACTATCCGGGGAGAAAAAAATAAAAGAAATTCGTGACTGAAGTAGAAGGCAATTCGACCTCGCGACCCTGGGCTTTATATCCAGGTGGCCATGATGTGTAAAACATGTCCTTTGTACTCCGCATCGAGTAAATAAAAAAAGATATATGCAACCTCTTTCGAACGTAAGAAGTTACACCAGCCATTTATAAGTTATTTATCATGGATAAAGTAAGACCTTTTTGGTCGTTTCTTATGAAATCAAAGTACATATTTTTAATGAGGTGATTGTTTTGATAAAATCAAAATAATACAATAAATATCATCTTTCGAATTAAAATACCACATGGAAATAATTAATAAGGTTTACTTTATTTCGATTTTACTACGTATAATTTAAATACCAGAATTAATATTATTATTTTTAACTAATAATATTAATAAGGGCTTAAAATATCTAGTAGCAGCTAAAATAATAGTGATCACTTAAGTTTCGGTTGTATAGAATTATAAATTGCAAACACCACTAGAAAAACAAATCAATTATAAGTATAACCTTTTACAAATCTAATTATTTGAAATTAATGCCCATTTGCAACTAAATTAATAAGTAGTATAAATAAATAAAATTTAATTTATGTTTAAAGTAAAGACCTCTTTAGTCTGTTTTAAAGTTACCAGTTCGTTTCAATATAACACGCAACCTTCATTATATAACTGACATTCGATTTAAACGAAAGCCATTCCAAATATAAATAAAGCCGTTAAAATGGTTTCCTTGACAACACATTCCCGCGTGGGTGCACTAAGTTTGTACTCACCAAAGCAAACCAAATCCGTTCATTAAAAATCAGTCTTCTTTTCTGTACTATCATAAAAGAAATTTTATTTTAGAAAAACCACACAACAAACGCTAATATTTATACTAGGAACACGCTTAAACTACTTGGAAACACGAGCGCTTAACATTAAAATTATTTTGGACACAATGACTAGAATTCAAATGGAGCGCGTAGATACAACCGTCTCCGTCAACGGCCGGAACATAACTGAGGGGGTCAAGTTTTCGAAAAAAAACTTGAGCAGGCAAAGGCGCCCATACGTTACGGGCGAGATGACTAACAAAAAAGAACCCTAAATGTTATCGTCCGAAAATGTCGGTTCTCAAACATTCAGATCATAATATTCAATTTAATCGAGAAATTGTTGGTAATATTTAAAAACGTGATATCATGGAAAAACTAACTGGATAATATGGTATGTTATTTTTTGTTTTTGTAGCAATTCTTGTACAAGTTTCAAGGCGATCGGCCTTAGTTCATTGTACTCGAATATATGACTATAGAATAAGAATTAAATTATGTTGTAAGAAAAAACAGGACTTGTTTCTGTGGAAACGCGTTATCGTTTTAAATCGACGGATACAAAAACTTGGCGCGGTCGTGTTTGTGATAAAGAGACATTCAAATATTAAGACTCGTATAAAAGCTCTTTCTTCTAAACTGACATAGCGTTTAAATTCAACATTATTTTGTTGAGACGTAATAGAAGCAATTTTTGTATTGCAACTGCTATTTTTTGTTTTCATATCAATAAGAATACCTTTTCTTAGATGTCATTAATATTGTATTGTCATATCTTACTCTACGTGATAAGAGGAATGCTTAACAAAAGTCTGGGGAAGTACCTCAATGATTCACAAGTACTGACAATAGCACGTCTTGTTTCCACAAAATATGAAATTAAGGTTTAAGATCGATTGGAGAAAATTGCCATTTCGTGATGACCTGACCTGCTGTTGTCTGTACACGTACATAAATATATAATTAATAAGTATATCCCTACTCTTGAAGTGAATAATATCGAAAAAATAAATTAGACATAGTACCTAATTTGTAATTTTTACAATCACTTTTGAGCAGTTTAGAGAATTCGTTACTTATTTATTGCGGAAAACAATTTAAAGTTTTCCTCTCTTGTAAACGCATCGTCATTGCCAAAGCTGATGGATCTGAGAATTTTCCTAATCATTACGAAAACAAGATCATAACATGACTAAAATTAAACAAGGAACAATAGGGAAATGACCACGTTTAGAATTAATAATTATAGGTCATGATTCTCATTCGTGAGAAGAAATCGGCATCGAACAAGGTTGTGACATTATTTCACTTTAATTTGAGAAGAAACCAAAAGGTGACAGTTTTCTGGTTTAATTAATAGGTTTATGAAGAAATTGACCTACTTAAAATTGACGCAAAGTATTATATATTCATTATGTATAGTATTCTTAACGCCACAAATCTATCTAATACACTGGCCTAAAAAAATTAGTATCATCATATCACTTTTAAAATTGCAATAACTATTTATGTATACAAGATATACTTTTGAAATAAAAAAGACTCGAAAAAGAGTTTAATTTTGTGAAATCCCTAACAAAAATATTAAAAACAAAAATATTCCTTTCAATTGTAATATGAAAAGTGTGATACATACTTAGTTTTGCAGGCCAGTGTATAGGATGTCTTAGATACCAAGCCAAAACTCCTACAAAAATATGTATAAAATAATTCAAAAGGAGGTAAAAGTTTTAGATTCTGTATTAAATCGATTGAGTTTTATAAACCAATAACTGCCGTGAGATTCTGGACCATTTTTAAATCATACCTATACCATTACTAGCAACAGAAAATGTCATTACACGGAGGGCGACGTCTGTCTAGACGAGAAGTTAAGACAATACCCGCGACAAGTTCAAACGAACGTTAACGTACAGACACCACATTAAATTTATTTCACTGCGAAAACCTTCCTTAACACTAAGGACTTAAGGTCTTCTAAAACCTCTCCTTAGACGTTCCGTTGCTGTGCATTCGATTTCATTAATTATTCTAGTACGTTGCGCATATAATGTCGAAGTATGCAAACTTACGGATCAATGGATATTTTTGAATTGGTCGTGTTATAACATATGAGCGATTGACGAGAATGCCATTGTTTACGTTTTTAGTAATAATAACTTCAAACTGTGTGGCCGGCAATTAAATGTCAGTAAATAAGATATGTGTGAGGCAAATGACATCATGAGGCTAATATTAGGTTATTTATGTATAATTTTATTTATTATACCTACAAACTTTAGCCTTTCGAGTTATAGCTTCTTTTGGTTCTATATTTGATGGCAATAACGTAGTCTACAAAACATTTAGATCTACGTGTGATATGCAAATTTTACTTATATAAATTATTCGAATCATATTTTTTAGTCTGAATAAGGTCAATGATACCTTTATTTAATTTGTGATCATCGGTTTGTTGACAGGCACGTATAAATCATAAAGACTAAAAGTACAAAAATAGCATTCAAGGCAAGTTGAAACCACGAAATTTTGTGTTTGATTCCATTCCAACATTTCTTTTAGTTTATGGTTTTTTAAAGTAATAATCTTTATTAAGTTTTCTAAATATTTATATAATCTTTTACTTAATAAACGAACGTTAGTCGAACTGACTGTACCGACAAAGAGCTCTCTGCTTCTTCGGACACATTATGGGGTCTTCAAAGCATGGTCTGGAGAAGCAAATAATACTTGGTAAAATGGACAGAAGACGTGCGCAAGGAAGAGCGCCTTTAAGGTGGTCCGACACAGCTAAGGCAGCAATAGGCGGCATACACCGTGCAGTTCACACCGCGCTCGACCGAACTACGTGGAAACTGATCGTACGTGGTCGCGATCCTCAGCAATGAGGGAACGTGGAAGAAGAGTAACATCTGGCCTGGTTGTTGCCTTTTGTTTGTAGGTCTACGCTGAAGGTTTTTTTCTTGTTGGGTTAACTACCCTCTTATGTAGGCGAAATGCTGACAGCTTGTAATTATTTTTTACAGCTATCTGTAAAAAATCTCAGCAATTTAGTGTCATATATTTTGGCACTACGTGGTACTTGTTGCCATATGTGGCTTTAAGCATAAGCAAATGTCACCTAAGGCTCTGCTCAACCCCTAGTGGGATTATGAGCGTGATGATGTATCTATGTACAGTACAGAGAAGTAGATGATCAAAATCAGAACTCGTAAATACATTGTAAGGAAAACCTTTGCAGAAATGTGTAAAATATTAAATTTAAATTACATTATTTACTTAAGTAAATTGGGTTTTAATTTTTACCTTTTACTTTTGGTGCTGACTGTACGCAAGTAAGCCTTCGAACAACAAAAATATCTGCCAAGAAGCTAACACTAAAAAGGGAGAGCGTAAACCGTGTTATTCACAACAATTCCAAGCAGTACGTGCCTCGATAAGTTTTTCACACAATGTGCGACAAATCGTTCACTTTTAACGGCCACTGAAACCGAAAGTTTGAGAGCCGCTAGCAGTCTGATTCAAGTTTTGCAGCTGCCGCCGAGTATGCGTGCATTGGGGCGTCCCTATGTGTGCGTGCACGCACACTCGCAACCATTTGTTTCGTGTGATTAACGATTTTTTTCTACTATTTTAGGGAATCGTAGATTGAGGTAGATCTGGGTAGATCCGTTCTGCCTTTAGGATGAAGAATTTTGTTATATTTATTTTGAAATTTTATTGAAAGCTTTTGTGATGATAGCTGGATAATTTAGAATTGTCTACATATCAATGTTATCGTTTTATTTCTAATAACAGTAGATAATATTAATGCACATTAAATATTTTAGGGTAGTATTCAAATAACACTAATTTTTTGTGGTTTTGTGTTTCTATTAGTGAGCGTGGAGCTCTGTGCACCTTACTCACCAGTAAGGTGACCAGAGCTCCACGGGATAGTGATGGTAGTGTACTATTGTCAAGTCAGTGTTGAAAGCATTGATATACATACAATCACAGAAAATTGAGAAAAATCTGTACTGCGATTTGAGGCGCGGTTGCAAGCGTCTATGGGCTAGGTACATGACTGCTTAACACCAGGCAGGCCGTCTGTGTTGTAAATAATTTCTTAATAATCAGGATCATGAGATAAAATTATCAAAATATTGTATTGTCGTCGGTCGTTGATAAGTCTACGTTTAAAGTAAATCTGATCGCTTAAAGGGGGGAAAATCGAGCCCAAATGAGTCATTTACATACAAAAATACAAGTGAAACTATTATAAACGTGTTAAAAAATACAAATGATATCCCTAATTTAATAAGTAATAACCTCACGAGTAATTTCTGCGTTATTTACAGTTAAACAATGTTATCTACAATTAGTATGATAATTGACATTTCATAATATCCTGTTTTGATACATTTTCTAGGAAGTCCCAAATAAAGTATTATTTTTAAATTAATAAACAGAACATAACAGGATGCCATCGCTATGCACTGAAGGTAACATTGACCTAATAAATAAATAGTTTTGTATAATGTAGATATTTATCATGGTAAAAAAATCACGCTGTATCTGACGCAGCCATTATAACATGCCGTATTACAAAACGGCTCGGCTGATTGTAGTGTGCGAGAATTGCGAAAATTATTTATTTATTAGTACACGCGACATCCACGTTTTTCAGCGTCTCCTATCCATCAGAGCTGGGTTGGAAGAGATTTCTTTTACAATTAAGTCACACCTTTTTTAGCTACAAAATTAATAATTTGATGTTTTCCTATTTTTGTAAGTCTCGTGTACAATAAACCAGGACATAAATAACAATAGGGAAACATTTAGGGTGGGTTTCAGTAACTTATTCTATCTACACTTGTTTACTAGGCATAAGATTTTGACACATAATTAAGTACTATATACAACATGTAAACTTAATAACCAACATCCTGAATACAGGTGGTTTGGGATCGGCTTCCGAGTTGATTACAATTTTTTTTTTTTGAAAAAAACAAATTTTTTTTGAAAAAAAAACAAAAGGTACCCAGAAAATGTTGTACGATATATTCTGGGTACTTTTTGGTTTTTTTTGTTTTTTTTTTTAAAAAAAAATCGTTTTTTAAAAAAAAAAAAATATTGAAATCAACTCGGAAGCCGATCCCAAACCACCTGTATTCAGGATGTTGGTTATTTAGTTTACATGTTGTATAAAAAATACACTGAAAAATTGGTACTTATTAAAACCTATTACTTACTTATTACATAGGTACTTATTAAAAAAAAGGAAAAAAATATGTAAATTTTGTAAAGAAGATCTTATACTACGGTCACCCGCGGCTTCACTCGCGTTAATGTCTGTTATCTCGCCAAAAAGTACCCCATGTCTTTCACAGGGTTTCATATTATCTCCATATGACGCCGTCATGGTGGAGTGGTCAGTATATCTGGCTACACATCAAGCGGTCCGGGTTCGAATCCTGGTAGCGGCAAATGTTTGTGTGACGAACACGAATGTTTGTTTGCGAGTCATGGTTGTTTATATATTTATTTAAGTTTATTTATAAAAATATCTAAAATTATTATGTATATTAAAAAAAAATGTCCGTTATCTAGTATCCGTAACACAAGTTCTTAATGATACTTACTTCGGGCTAGATAATTGGTGTGAGCGTGAAAATATATTATTATATTATATTATTATATAAAATTTCTCAAAATTACTCCGTTAGTTTCGGAGCCTATTCAATGCAAACAAACAGTCAATTGTTTCCTCTTTTCCACCGAATTCAAAAAGGAGGAGGTTATCAATTCGACTGTATTTTTTTATGTTTGTTACCCCATAACTCTGTACTGGGGCACCGACTTTGAAGATTCTTTTGACCTTTGGAAGCTGGTGCTTGTCATGTGGTTTTGATCGACATCTGACGAGCAGTTTTTGAGTTATCCCTAATAATGCTTATTTAATTGACATTGATGATGTCGTAATAATAATCACTTGTGTGAAATTTGTAAAATTGTGAAATTTAAATACTTAAAACACTAAAAAAAAAAATTATTTATGAATAAAAAAAAACCGCCTTCAAAACAAAAAACGGAGAAATAAAAAATCTGTTTACAAAAATCTAAATGTTTTTTTGAGGTCGGTCCCAACCTGAATATTTGGATAAACGTTGTCACTTGTATTTGGGACCGACCGCAAAAAAAAATTAGATTTTTATAAATAGAATTTTTATTTCTCTCTTTAGAAAATATTGCATTTTAACAGAACTGTTTTTATTAACTACTAACTGAACCGCTACAAATTGTGGTTAATTTGCAAAAACCTAGAGCTTGGCATTCTCGTTGCATAGCAACGGTTGCTTGTGTCACTCATCAATTATTTCGAATATTTAAATTATTTTCGATTTGTAACAATTTCAGTTCATTTTCTATTTATTTTTCAAAATTCTGCGCAATTTTACTAATTTCCTTTCCGTAAGAACCTTCTACAAAGTATTAGAAAACTTTTACGTTGTTATAATTAATTTAATATCAAACTGGGACTACAGCTAACCGTGGACGGGTTTAGCGTGATAAAGAAAAAGATTTATACGGCATATTAATTACAAGGCAGCTCATTGGTACCATAACCACAAGACAACATTCACATACATCCTGTTCTATTTAAACTATTTTCAGTATATCTTATTTTAAACCTCAACCGACACCTGTGTCAACACGCAAAGAATTATAAACTCTAAATCATACAACTTTGAGTATAGCTTCCTTCGAACTGCATAACGAACAATGTATTACGCATATTCCACGGAAAGATTGCGTTGGTTATTCAATATTAGACTTTATTGGGTTGAGATAGAAGTGCGGTAATTACAATAGTTTATGCACCTGTCATTGACAAAGTTGAGGTAGGCCGGATGGTCGTGTACCTATAGGTGCGTTTGAGGTCAACGCTCGGGTCGATGACTTCGGATAGCGATTTTTACGATCTATAAAAATGACGCATTAGTGCACTATAATCTTCCAAGTTGCTGTCAATAGGCACATTTATAAATCTGACGTAATACAGTACGATCGACAGCATATCAACAGTCATACTAAAAAATTAAAGCTAGCTTTATCCAGTGGTAATAAGCGCGGTTTTGCAATGCATTTGTAACATCTGCCGCGTGCTCATCTGCACAATCGTGAGTTCCTAAGTCACGAATTGAATATTTATTCCTCTTACTTATGACTTGATACGCAAATAAACTTAAGTGACTTTGATAAATACTTTCCCAATATAATGAAAAAAATGGCATTAAAATAGCATGTGTACGTTTGTCGATTGAATAACATTAATATAAGTAATCTATTCTCGTATGGAATAATTTTATTTTTGCGGTTACAAACGCGTAAATATTAATACTAGAAAAATGCACTGAAAAAAATCCACTTCCTGAGGCAAGTCGATTTTTTTCAGTGCATTTTTCTAGTATCTATTCTCGTGTTTTTGGATGATCGATAGAAACACAATACCTCGTAGTTAGCGTTATGAACAGCGGTAAGAGATAAGTAATCCGACTCCAAATCTGAAGTCCTACTTGTCCTAATAATATATTTTTTATACATAAACGATGTTGAACCAAAGCAAGTATGATGTATTAATAATTATAAATGTTATTTAAAACCCACATCTCACATTTGCCTTTTTGATTTAAACTTCTGAGTAGTAGACAAGTCATTTATCATTCTAATAAACCAAATGTCACCTCCATTATTCCTAATCGTATTTTTATACTCAGTCACATTCACAGCCATATAGCTTAATACATATTAACTTGACTTATTATATGACACATCAAAGTCGCCTACAATCTAGTTAGAATCTGTCACATTTACTCCTATAGAAATAAGATAGAAATTCGTCCAGTCAACTCCGAATTTAGACCTTCGGCAACTTTAAATAAAGACCATAAATCAGAGGGAAGCAACATTTGTCTCTCAAAGGAGTCATAGATCTCTGGTAATGCTCAAATAACATTTCTTACAACCGCAAAGAGTTCAAAAAGCGCAAATGCAAAGTACTTGCATCGCTCAATCGTAGACGTTATTTCCTTTAAGAAAATCTTCGAATTTCCTGGTTAGGTACCACTGCGATAGTTTAGGAAGTAAAATGAGTTTCGATTAGGGATGTCGCAAAGAAATTATTGCTGATACTCTTATAAGAATATGACTTACCATTTCTGTATGATGATGTGGTAAATTCAAACCAAATTCAAAGGTGAAGCAAATACTCCCTATAATTACCAGTTTATTATATGAAATGAAAAGTCAAATTAAAAAGGTTGACTGGAGTGCCCAAGAGTTGCCATTTCAGGTTGAACGTTCTGATTGTTTTCTTCCGTCAACAGCACGTACTTTTTGAAGCAAGAATCACCGTCTTGTGGTAGTGATAAAATCTGGCAAAAGGTTATTATTCTATGTATGAAGCAACGAATACCTTTGGTTTTGACTAAAATACTGATGTAGAAGACAAATCTTTGCGGTTATTGGCGGTGCTGTTACGTTTTTGCAAAATTAAGAAGAACTGCTTCGAGTTATCTAAATCGTAGCAATTTTGTATCCATTTTGAATGGAAATATAGCTTTCCTAATTTAATAAGTTTGATTATTCTAAATAATGCGGGTTAATTTTTAAAAATAACGTAAAAAATGTGTCCTTCGTCTATACGTCCAAATAAATAAAAAAAAATATAGAAAAACATGACTATCTTGAAGTGGATCAGCGTTATAATCCAAGAATAAGGTACAGAAAAATTTTATGAACACAAAGCTGTCTTTGGAGATTGGTACGCAGTATTTTAATTACATCTTTTATGTTGTACTATGACATCATTTTATGTCTCAGTCTTACTTAATCCTTTATAAAGAATAAGTCTGTAGTTTCGATAATTCATTGGTGTCCATTATTATGTCGAAATCCGTTAAAAATAAGTTTCGAAATTCGGCGGGAATATTTTTACACACTATAATTGTTTTATATGTGAATTTTGTAAACAATTGACAACCCTAACACGTGACGTGGTTGCACGTAGCTCCGAGGGCATAGATGAAGTCCTGGCGATGGATCGAGTAAATACCTATTCGTCTATAGTCTAATAGTTACTTTGGTACTTTTATTCGTTTCACTAGCAATGTATATTGTCAGAGACATTTTATGAACGACTTTTTATAACGAACGAACGTGGTTTTGTAGCCTTTGATGCTTGAAAGTAGTACAACTAGTTAATTTATTGAAATACAATTGAAACTACATATTTACAAAAACTATTTAGAATCATGTTCATAATATACTAGGTCCAGTGATATTAATAAAAAAAGACCAAAAAAATCTATAAAAAATTACGATTGTTATATGGGGGCCCACTTTAAATTATGTTTTAATTTAATTTAATTATTTATTTTTAAGCGAATACTTATATAACTAAATATTTTGTGAATATTTCAAGCGTGTACCTGTTGCCGTTATTAATACCGAGCAAAAACAAGCAAATATCACGTTTGTTGTATGAATATTGATTTTATTATGTTTATTAGTATTTGTTGTTATAGCAGCAACATAAATACATCATCTATAAAAATTTCAACTGTCTAACTATCACGATACAGGCTGGTGACAGACGGATAAGCGGCCAGCGGTCTTAGTAACAGGGTCCCGTTTTACCCTTTGGGTACGGAACCCTAAAAAAAGGAGACTAGGTCAAATATCAAAAATTAAAGATTTTTAAATGTAAATACCAATTTTGAGACTTTTCCTTTTTCATAGCAAAAGTTTGATTATTTAACCCTACATTTTAAGAGGTTTAAAATTTTGATTTGTTTAAAACAGCGCGTTACACGAACACGACTACCAAATCTTTAGGTAAAAATGATATGATTGCAAACACGTCGCAAGAACATAATACTTATTCCCTCAAGAACGAAACTACGGCCGTTTTGGTAAAGCTATTTATGAATGTATTAGACAAATTCATAAGAGAGTACCCAAACATACTCCCACATAATCTCGCCGAGAATTTATATTTAAACCGATATTATAATATAACCCGCCCTAGATGACGTTATAGCTAAATATACTCATAGTCACCTTGCCTCAGGATTCATGAATGAAATTTACATGGAAATCAAGTGTTTTTCTACATGTTAGTCTTTTAGAATAATCTTTTTCATGTTTAAATTTCCCAAATAGAGTTGACGAGGCTATGGATTTATTTGTTGCTGAGCAGTTTGCAAACATCGTTTGTTTTATTGTATGCATCGTTTGTATATCGCGGGTTCGCTCGCAGTAATAATATCGCGCCAAAAAGTATCCTTTGTCCTTCCCATGGCCTCAAAATATCTCCATGCCAAATTTAATCAAAATCGGTCCAGTAGTTTCGGAGAATATTCAATGCAAACAAACAATCAAATCTTTTCTCTTTTGCTCGGTTTGTACCGCAATAACTGCCTCTACATGGTGGTGTACAGGATTACCCGCAGGAAAGCCTGAATTTCTTACGCGTTCTTTCGCGCGCGATTACTCGTGTTCGTGTTTGACAACGGAAAAGGCGGCCGTGCTAAGGCTATCGGGTGCGATAGAACTAGTGACATTGGTGCGTCTTGAGGTATTGCATTTCACACGCGCGGCGCGTGTTTCTTCCTTGGTCTTGCAATAACTGTAGCACGCACGCTCTTTCACGTGAGATTTGCTCTTTCACGCGCTATAGAGCGTACGCTGATGGGTGACCGAAAATTTTCAACTGGATTTTCTTCTGTGCATGAAACTTGATAGCCCAGCTGCTGCTGTTTTAGAGTGTAACATCTGCCCTGGTTGTCGTTTTTTGTTTGTTGGTTCATTGAAGGCAACCTGTCACTATTGTGAGGCACTACTGCATTGGTCCCACTGCTAGATGCGGCTTTATATGTAACTTAATGTTACCTAAAACTCTGTTCAACCCATTTGAGATTATAAGCATGACAGTATGTATCTACGCATGAAAGGAAAATTATTTTCAATTTATACAAAAACTTCGCTCGCCCTTGCAAACCTTATTATTGTATATTAATTAATAATTAATTGTGAAGTGCAAAAAGAGTTTAATAGTTAACAAGTTGGATTTGTAATGTTATCATTTTCTCCTGTGAGTTTTGTAAAACTATAACTAACGGTATAATTTTTTTGTAGATACCTACTTCTCGAATACAAAAGATATCTATAAGTAGTCGAAATTTCATAAGTTTTCTGCAATTTGGTACTATGAGATGACGATAATTTTCATTTCTCAAGTAAAGTGCAGTAGGACGAATTTCAAAATTCTTTATCGCTAATATTGATGCAAACACTTACTTGGGGCTCTGCATTAGTTTATCAAACCTAAATTTATGCAACAATATTCACTAGCTTTTCCAACTTACATTAATCACGACAACTTAATCTTTATCTGATCTTCGTTAATCGATTAATCAATAACAATCCGGACTGCGGATTGCAAAACAGCTTACACAAGGCAAGCGGTGCGCAGTCCTTCCGTTTAGTGTTGTGTTTCATGCGATAGTATCGATATCGGTAATTCGAGTTTCCATCGTGGCGTATCGATTCCAGGTGCCGTAGGATGTCGAGGTCGACGGCATATGTCCTAGATTTAAAAAGGATATCAGCTATTAAATATGATGATATCCTTTTGCAATCTCCTCTCTCCTATCCTGCTCGAAAATTATTTGGGGTTGGTGTAGTGGTATTAGGCTATAGAATATTGTTTAGGCATTAGATTTTACGGCCGACTGCCTGACACCATCCTTGGGAATCCTGTTGCAATGAACATGACAATTAGTCGAATAGACTTAAATTAAGGTGAGGATCTCGGCAGCTACTTAACATCAGGCGGTCCGTAGTCGCATAATGCCTCATTTGCAAACAGGCATCCGAGTCTCGAAAGGACTAATTCGCGAAATGGCTAACTTTTACCAACGCAAAGCATAAGCTTATATTTGATTATATATATTTGATTGTGACTTGTCACGGTCTAAACCGTCTTCCAATATACTTACGTTGATTTTTAATAAAAAATCCATACAAAACAGACTATCAACTATAATAATTAAATATTCTATACTAATATTAACTTTCACTTGTTTTTAATGCAAATATAAACACAGCAATTGTTATTGTGAATAAACTTGTTTTGTATGGATTTTTTATTAAAAATCAACGTAAGTATATTGGAAGACGGTTTAGACCGTGACAGACTAGATGGCGATGTGTGATTATGTCTAAGTATATTATTATAAATGAAATGCCAACTAAAACTGAATGAAACATGAAAACTTTCATACATGAATTATCATCAACTGCTATTATAATTTCCCATTCCAATATGAAAGCTTACATACCAACATTTTTTTGATATCGCACCTACCTTGTGATTTTCATTGACATAAAGAAAGGTTTTGATTTAAGACTTTTTCCTAATGATCTGCGATTATTCTAGTTTCAATAACAAAAACAGTTTTAGTTTGCATTTCATTAAGAATAATATCCTTAGACATAATCACAGATCACCATCTTGTCCCAATCAAATGTTTGGCTTGTGCTTTCATGCGTTGGTAAAAGTTAGCCATTTCGCGAATGAGTCTTTTTGAGAATTAGTCTTTTTGGGAATTAGTCTTTTTGGGAATTAGTTTTTTTGGGAATTTGTCTTTTTGCGAATTAGTCTTTTTTAAAATTAGTCTTTTTGCGAATTAGTCCTTTTCAGAATTACCCATTTCACGAATTAGTCCTTTTGAGAATTACTCCTTTCGAGACTCGGGTGCCATTTTGCGAATTGATTGGCATGAGAGCCATTCAACCATAATTCATTATTTGCCTGTCCTGCTCCCAATATTATTTGGGGTCGGTGCAATATATTTTTCTCTTCCACACATCTCGGTCTGACGTCATCTCAGCATTAACTCCTTTCTTTTCCATATCATCTCCCTCACAATCAATCTATCTTCGGCCCTTCTCTCCCTCTATATCCGTTGACGTTCATCACCCTCTTTATCACATGATTATTATCACTTTTCATTACAACCACAACCTCAAATATAAATAATATGACGCAAATACCAATAATCTTAATCCAAAAAAGGTTTTACATCACCGCACCTTTTTATGTATTTATTCTTATAGGTACTAATAAATTCATCATATAAACATTACAAGTGTTATTTTTAAAATGCTTTGCTAAAAAGGAAATCAGACTAAATTGGACGCAAAAAGATAAGCATTAAAATTATTAGCCATAAGATCGTTATTCCAATGGCAATGTGTACACAAAAGATTACTGAAAATAGCAATTCGTATTCAGATAACGGCTCAAAATGGAGCCCATTTAACGGGTTGTGTATGTAAACAAAAATGGCGTAATATCCATGTTAAAAGATAATTTATTACTTTACAATCAACCGCCAATACGCACACGAAATTCAATATCAGGGCAGTCAGTGGTTAATTTAAAAACACAGTCTTTTCACATTCTTATGTTAACGCTGTAAAGACATAAACTCGCTTAGCAAATCTATACATAAACAGGAATAAATTATGTATTAAAACACTTAAAATATAAAGCTTTCTGTTGCTATGCGAACCTTAAACATTATCTTTGTGTCTGCTTTAATAAAATTGGAAATGTTTGACAAATCGACCAAATTTTCTGATTCATATCTCTTTTTTAGTTATTCCGTAAGTTCAATTATTAATTGATATGATACGTCTATCAAACCCCTAAAAAATCTTGCAAAAGAAGTAGTACATTATAAAGCCTAGTTTTCAAATTAGTTCTACATTTATTTTATTTTATTTATTTACCTACTAGGTTGTAGGTTTTCGTACCCGTTCGCCCCGTATGTTATGCCCCTTATACCTAAACCCAATCTTTTCCCTCCTTGAAAGTTAAAGTAGCTCTGCTCGCCCCTTAGCCAAAAATATGTCCGAGTACATCAAAATACTTGTGGATACCAAAAAACCTATTTAAAAAATATTACAGCGCAATACAAATAAATGATAAATGATTTTTATATAAGATAAATAGTATATGAGCATTAATCCCCATCGCCTACTTGTTACATCAAAGGGGGATAGTGAAGTTTTCAGTCTGTATGTTTCTAAGCTGAAGTACCAGGCTACCATTACTATGTAGGAGATGTTTAGCACACTAAATTCATAATCGTAATAAATAATTGGGTTAAATAATATTTTATAATAAAAAGTAAATAACTTCTTATATGTTTATGGTAGCCTGGTCGAAGTTTAGTAGTTAATTTTGGAGCACTCATACTCAAGGGAAGAATTACGAAGTATAATTGGATTTTGAAACCATTATTTAGCGATGTAGTTGTTAAATTTTGTGATAGCATCTTCGTTTGGTTGCAAACGTTTGTAAACAGTATGACTATTACTAGATTTTTTGCAAAATTAAGTTGATTTTAAGGTAGGTATGACTTTTGACTTAAGTATTACAAGAGGCAAACGAATGCTTCAAAAATATTAAAAATAATTTCACCCCGTGTCAAGGGCCATACCCTGATGGCAAAAGGACAATTTTAGGCACAAGGGGCAAAAGTTGAGGGGCGTTGGGGTGCGAGACCGGTTGTAGGACATTTCTGTGTCGTTGAGTTAGAATCAAATCATTCGAATTACCTTTTGCATTAAAAACCTATTGCGTAATAATTATATTAGGTAATTATTTCCATTCGACCATTAAATTTGTATCAAAAGAAAAAACACACAAGGCGTCACGCATAAATTCAACGCATACTACATTCAGAAGGCTTCCCCTTATTAAATTAAAAGATATGTTATCATGTCAAACTAAATAAGTTACGGATCGATTCTTCCTTGTGTCTAAATTAAGAAAACCGTATCTCAAAATCGGTTAGACAATAGTCTCATTGAATATTCAATAATTATGTTCGCGGTACAATGGTTAAGCTATCGGAGCTGAGATCTTGAGGTGAGCGATTCGATGCCCGGTGCCGCAGTGAAATTATTCACCTTGAGTTATGTGTTGTAATATCGATGAATGTTGCAGAGCGAATTGAGTCATTATTATTATATTTATACGGTTCAGTTTGCATCATCATAACAGCCTATATAATTCAACCCACTGCTGGGACACAAGGCCTCTCCTTGTCATCGAAGGAGGTTTAGGCATTAGTCCACCACGCATGTCCAATGCGGATTGGTGGACGGAGAATAAGGTGATCAATACCCCTTTGCTGATCTATTGGTCGCCTTCTACGACACCCATTGGAGGATATGGGGTGATGCCATTATCCTCTGCCGGCATCACATTGCTAAAATTTTCGGTAACATTTAGTTAAAGTTTGCATGTACCTACATAATAAATCTCGTAATTAATACATTTTAAATTCAGTGATGGCATTGGTATTTTATGTTACTTTTCTATGTATTCTACATACTTTTTGTACCACCGCCTTTGCTATTTCAACCAGTTTTCTGTGTTTCGGATTGAAGGTAAAGGTAGCCAGTGTAATTACTGGGCATGGAAGGCATTTCATCTTAGGCATCAGGATTACAACGCACCTACAATATCAAGTGATTTATTCCTTGATATTGCACGTGTTCCTTGATATTGACGGAATCCACTTCCCACCATGTGGGCCGACAACTTGTTTATCATCTAGTAGTACCTATATAAAAACATATTTCGCCCATGCCTGTTAAAAGTAAACCCCTTAAGAACATTTTCGCATGAAAAACTGCAGTAACGAGCACGAATTACTTTGAATCTCTTACAATAATTACGTTTTCCTGTACATGTACAGAGAGCAACATGTCAACATGAGCAGTGGCATTGTAAACGCTCATACTAAGTTCGAAGGTCGCCAAATTCGTAAGTTCCGATTTAGGTTCACTTTCAACCGTATTACCTTGGCCTTAAAAGTCTTAATACATTAAGGTCCCAGCTGTCTTATTGAGAAGTATGACGCATGACATATATCTTTGTGTAAATTTTAATTCAAATGAATTAATGTTTCTGAGAACACTAATTATTAATAAATCAATCAAATCATTTCCAGTATAAAAGAATAGATGAAAAATAAAATTAACACTTCAACTGCCGCTGTCGTCAATGGAAGACTGTATCGATAAGATAACAATTATTTTAGACATACGGTATTTCTGTGGGTTTGCCGATTTCATAATTATCTTCATACAAATTTATGGTCGTGAGACGTTTAGTAAAAAATAACAATTGTTAATTTCTTGTAAGACACGTGTCTGACTTAGTCATTCAAATGCAAGGCGAAACGTTGAAACTTCATACACATTTCTTAGATACTGCATATTAACTACTAACTATACATTTCTGTCCATTAATATTAAAGGAATTTTAATTATTTACATAGTATTCCTGGGGAGAGTTTGTTAGTATGACCACGTTAACTTCGAGAACTTAGGACGATATTTATAATATGTAAGTACACACACAAAAATTTCATAATGAAAATTAGTGACTGAAAATATCTTACTAAAGAATTTTGATTTTCTTTTTTATAGCCTATTGACGATCACTAGGTATATCCCGTTTAGCTCTGAATCTACTGATATTACTCTATAAACACAATACTATGATTGGTTATTTGACTACAGTTTTCTTCTTTCAGTAAAGTGTTCGTTTAGACTGGCAAGTTTAATTTCGAGCCACTAATCCATTGAGTCCTCACTCAATAATACGGTTTTGCTTATTTCAACAAATAGTTGATTAAAAAAATCCCGACACGAACAAATTAATCATTCTATTCCTAATTCGAAACAATGAAACGGAAAACGGTCGTTGCCAGTTCACCGAAAACAAATTTATTTAAAATATAATACATTAACAGATTCGCGTGTAAGCAACAAAGGAACTCAAATCCTCCTTGATTGACAAAACAATTGCTTAAATGAAACACAGCCCTGCACGCGATAGTGGATTGAATACAAAATTATATCGCCCGAGGCGCCATAACGGGCGATCTGAACAAAAACATGATATCCGAAAAAGCTATGTTATTCGATAATTGTCGAATTTTAGCAGTAGCTGTCGAGTGATTCCCGGAAACTGAAACGGGAGAGGACGCGTCACGGACCCGGTAAAGGTACCTAACTGAGAAATTTTATTAAGGATTCAACGGAGATCCCGGATATTTACAGTCGAACTTAATCAATTTGATGGATCTTGACTTGTAACTTGAAGACAATGAAATCTTTACTTAAGTATTTTGTAATTTGTAAATTATAAAAAAATGGTTACTCAATTAATATTTTCGATATTCACACACAGGCTGACATTCTGGCACTATTTTGAGGCACTGGATGGCTCATACTGCTTGCCTTTATGTATGTATTTTTAATACTGACGTTATATGTGGTCGTGAAAGGTACATTTAAATATAATACACCAGCTGACCTGCTACAAGTTGTTGTGGTTAATTTTAGAAAAAATTGAGAACTAGTTATAAAGATCATACCGTCGGAATAAAAACTATACCATCTCTCAAGTTGGAACAAAACACACATTAAAAAAAATCGGATTGTTAGAGTTCATCTCGGACAAACATCGTGACACGGGAATTATTAATAGATTGACGTAGATACCAAAATTCAAGTAAATTAATTTTACTTTTTGTTATAATTTAATTAATGTAGTGTCCAAAAAGAGAAACAATATGTCTAACCTAGTATGTTATGTTATCTGTGGTCTAATGATAACATAACACTATACAAGGTTAGTACATTAACACACGTTAATGTACTAAGGTCACTACATTAATTATAGGTACCTATATTTTTTACAGAACGCTGTCTACATGTTCAAAAGTACAATCACAAAAGTGTATTTCGTCTGCTATCCTAACATCTTAGGTATAGGCACATCAGTTAATACCGTCACTATAAAACGTCTCCTCTCTTCAAAGGCTAAGGGCCACCCACAAAGACAAAAAAAAACATTTGAAAATTGCAGACACAAATAAAATCGACGCGTACGAATATCCCTAACCAGGGTTAACTGGATGCATCTAACCCTACGGCCGCTGCATCGCGTAAACAGCGTCGCAGCCGGGATCGATAAGGCGGGGTAAACACGGCGGTTACTATAGCAACCCGGCGGGAGATTTCGTCACTTCCGCCCCCGCCTGTCCCCGGTGTGCGGTGGCCGTGGTTTGGGAGTGAAGTAGGATAACAAAAACTGTAATCTTTGCTCATAACAATATTGAAAATTAGAGAGACACTATTTAAAATGTAAACTTGAGATTTAGACTAAAAACATTTATTTAATATAATATTATTGCTATGTAAGATGTCATACTGTTTATTGTATTAGAACTTTATAAACTATATACAGATTAAAAATTTTCACGCACAGTCACGACAGTTCAAAACAATTGGCAATATGAAATCCATAAGCAAATAATGATAACTGTCATATACTGAAAACTAATTAATTAATAATATGCTTGTTTGGGATATCGAACGACATAGAGGTAAATTGTATAGGAGATAAATTGTATATTTATAAATCCATTGTTTTCTATTGAAGGGTTGAAGTTTGGTTTGGTTTTGATTGAGGTGTTTTGTGTTAGGAAATTATAATGTAATTTGTGTTATAAAAAAAACTATATCAAAATTAACGGCATCTTTCAAGGCAACAACGGCTGTAAGTTAATAGAAATTATTCTAAATACGTTACTACAGTCAACTAGGTATATGGTATATCTACTTATATTAGTTTCACCATCAAGCGGGCACCTACCCGTGCTAATATAGTCATATAAATACATTAGTGATATCAAAATTTTAAATTGTAAAGAAAAAATTGGTTTCTCCATACAAATACACCGTTCGATCGGAAAAACAAAATGTATGAAAAATTATAAATTATTTTTACAATTTTGAATTACAAATATCACCATAGTATTTGACTATGTTAGCATGGGTGGGGGCCCCGCTTGATAGCCAATGTACAGTCAACAGCACTTCGGGCTATACAAATCTGTCAAATTTCTTCAACCAATTTTTAACCTAAGACTATTCAATATAAAGTGCATAATCGATTGAAAAAAATTGTCAGTTTGTGGTAACCCAACGTGCTGTTGTCTGTACCAAACATCCTGTATAATGAGTATGTATTCGATGTCCGGCTCTTATTGAGTACAATCATCATTCACCGTCGTCGTCATTTGCATTTCCTGCTCCTAATTTATACGTGGTATGCCTTCTTCAACTGTCAACTCAACATTTACATCCATTGAGTACAATAATAAATATAAATGAAACAAATTAGTGTCAGAGAATTTGTCCCAAAATTCCTAACAGAATCATGGTGCCCTATCCCCACCCGAGTGCGGTGTCCGCCGCAGGCTTTGTATTGTGACGCCATTGTGCATGCCTCCCGAACCTTGTTTACGGCTTATTTCCGCAAACGTATGATAATTGCAATGTCCGCTGGTGTTTGGTAAAATATTAAGCGGGATTAAGTACTGACGGGTTAAGTATGTTGTCTTCATTAACCATTTATTACAGTTAAATTCGCAAAGAACATATGCAGTCGGTACCTTTAGCGTAAAAAACGGTACTATTTTTAGTTGTGTTGTGACACAATTTGAACTTACAATGCAACTAAAATAGGTATTTTTTCACATTAATTACAAAATTTCAATTAAACCTAAATGACTTTCTGACACAACACAAAGAATACATAAAAAAGAAAACAATATACATAGTACAATATAGGCGGCCTTATTGCTTAAAAGCAATCTATTCCAGGCAACCCAAATTGAAAGAAGAAATTAATAAAAACATGGAAAGGGTGCAGAAACGAAAAATAAGATTTTTTTTTTAAATATATATCTATTAAATATATGTACATACTAGGTACTTCAAGGTAAAAAAAGAATAACTTGTAGACTCATAGGCAAGAGGAAACGAAATGATTCCAAACAGCAGTTTTAAAGGATTGTAGTCTGAAGTTCATATTGCTATAGTAGTTTAAAAAAAAAATGTATACAATCTATTCCTGAATAAAAAATATGTATTTTATTATTATAAATACACCAAAATACACATAAAAAATCTTAAAATTAGTATCAAGACAAATCTAAAAGTCTATTACAAAAGAGCTCAGCATTTGCAATATAAAAGGCAGATAGTAACAATACTAAGCTCAAATATGCAATAACAATGCGCACACACGTCTAACATATTTTTACGAATGTCTACGAAGGTTGCGAAGGTCATAGGCAGTGTCTAGACCCGCTTCCTAAGGGTCGACAGACTGGCTCGTGACTGATTTAAATTCCTTTGTGGCGGTGCTGACACCAACCACCGAATAGAGGAAAAATGCTAGCTATTTTCCACAGGATTTTTTAGATTTTGACAAAAAATTAAGCGCACCGGACGGTTATAATTAATTTAGTTATTTTTTTTGGATTTTGGTTTTCCTGACTTTATGCTTTTGAAAGTTTACTTCAAATGCAACTGGCATATTTAAAACTTAGTTCGTTGTGTGTTAAAAGTTAACAATAAAATTATCGCAATATCATTTTATGATGAAGTATTGAATTGTTAGTTAATGGGTACTTAGTTTTTGCTAATCGTCTCATTCCATCTCCTACCTAACTGAAATAAAATCTACCAGATCACAATTGTTTATTGCATAGCATAACAAGCAGGCACACATATATGTATACAACATAGTCATAAATAAATACTATGGTGTTATCAAAAAAAAAAAATGAACCTACCTAGTTTGAAATTTTTCATACATTTTGTTCAATGGCGTAACTTATAGTGTGGAGAAATAAAAATATTTTTAACATTTTTTTTATATCACCATAGTATTTATGTAGGTATGTATGTGGTGTACTATAAACTGTATAGTTTGTAAAAAAGTAACAAATTGAATTGATTCAGCACATTCAGCAGTGAAGGGTTGAAATACAATTCAATTTTCTAAACAAAAATTTTCTTGCTTCGCTTTTCTCAGACGTAAAACCAACAGAGAAATAGGGCTTTATTGCACAGTTGAAACCCAATAAATTTTATAGTGAACACGTTAAAAGGAAATAGTAAAGAAACATTTATGATTATGAATCAAGATAAAACTGTAGACTTATTCGCACTGTTAGATTGACGGTTGGATAACAGTGTGGAAAGGAAATTTGGGGGAATGTGTCTTTTCCTGTTTTGGTCGATTTTGATACTTCCAGAAATGGATGATTTAAACACACCTTTAATTAATATTGCCTCTAGTAGTTTATTAGGAGTACAATAGGAATTTGGATTGTAAGTAACTTGTGTAGATTAGTATGTACCTAATATTTTTGTTGCTTTGTTGATAGTTTATCGAATTGTCGTGCTTTTGTTTTGTGCCGTAATGTCTGTGTTAAATATTATTATTGTAAAAAAGTTATTTTACTTTTATATTATTAATAGCTTACTTTACTTTTATATTAAAAATAGGCAACGACAGAGACTAGCGTTGGGCGTCTCTGGCAATCGACACAAGCTGAGTGGCTGCTTTTAGTGTCACAAAGAATGTATATTTTAACCTTAAGATTTTTTTTTTGTTATTTTACTGTGTCCCTAAATCACTTTTTTTCTTTAAGACCAAATTCCAACTCGAAGCTTATGTTTGTAAATCGACTGGACATATTTTAGAGTTTTGTATATCCTACCTAACGTGCTAAGTACCAAATTTTTGTTACACAAACATTTCTTTAGTAAAAATACTCTATTTTGACTACTAAGTACGTACATGTGTAACGTTGAATAATAAAACACGCTACACCTCTAGCAAGATACGTGTAACAATTAATTAATACTTACAACCCAACCCACTGGCACGTACTTACCTGAAAAAGAAAAATAGAAATTAATATCAAATTCATTACATCACAAACGGGTAAATTGAAACAAAAACGTGGGCTATTATCTGAAAACGTTAATTTAAAAGCTTTGTTCCCGCTAACAATGGGCCTTTCATGGAGCCCTTGGAGGCCGATGGCGGCGAAATGACGTGATGAGGAAATTCGGGCGATTAGAATCGAATAACTCGCGTATCGGATAAGATCTGCTCAAGACGTTCTACGAAGAGGATAATTATTCCTAGTAGCTGTCTGCTTATTTGCTACTTTTGTATACGTCGTAGGCGTAAACCAATCGTTGAACTGGACCGCCTCGATAATCACACACCGGGTGCAAAGACCCGGGTCACACACGTCACGCTATTCCCGGTACAGACATGTACCGGGGCGCTTTTCACCCACTATTCCTCCACGACACAGCGCGCCTAAGCCGAGGGGCGAGGCTCTAGAGGCACGTCACTCGAACGCCTTAGAGACCCTAATCGATGCAGAGCAGAGACGTCCCCGAGGGAGAGGCTCACCGGCCAGGAATCCTCTCTGAGTGATTCGACTAGGTTAGGCCCTAGCCTAGTCGAATAACCCAGAGTGGATAGGGGACTATCCGCGACCATAGCCGCTAGGGGACCTACCTAGGTCCTCGCCATCATCAAAAACAACCCCGGTGCAGGAGGAGCAGCTTGTGTTTTAGTCGGTTCAAGTTCGAGATAACCTGTTATCCCCCGGATAACAGGTATGCGTGGGTTTATAGCTTTTTTATACCTGTGAAATACATATATAACCTACCTATTCTATTTCCTACTCATCTGTTAAGTAAGGTATTGAATTTTGGATTTTCTCAATTGGGGTTTTGTGATAGAATTTTTCGACATTACATTAAAGAACCCCAAATCTTTTAAGGTTATTAAACTCGTGACGTCGCTTCATGATTTACGCACCGAGAAGCTTCGACATAATCTAGCACTTTGTCATTCGCAATTCTTCAAAGATAATTGGATAAAATCTGTTTTTAGCCGTCACTGGGGGTTTGTGGGGTAATTTATTATGATCACTGGCGCTACGAGCTGCCGACGGCCTTCCAATATGAGAGTTGCGAAATTAAGCATATTTTGTACACTAATACAAGGAATGTAGCCAATGTCAAACTGGCTCTTTTACCAATAAAAACAATAACTTGTTAATTATACCAGCTTTTTTGCCTGAAACAAGTGTCAAATTCTTCGAGACCAATAAAATGAGCACCAATGAATGTGGCGAAAAATTCAGCGAACTCATAGGAAACATAATAGGTTGGGGAAAAAGTTTCTTCGAATTTTTTAAGAAAATTCAAAACATTTTTTAATATAGTTTATTTACATTTACCTAAAGTATGTAGGTACCATTTTGTTCGATAACTTTTTGCCATCTTGTAGGTAGGGACATAATCCCATTGCTATAGAAATTTTGGGACTTCTGGTCAAAATACCGCGACAAGTGGTTTTCGCAGTCCTCTCGTGATGTTAACTTGACACTGCCTAAAGAATTCTGAAGAGGCCGAAACAGGTGGAAATCTGAAGGTGCAAGGTCAGGACTATACGGCGGATGCATTAACACCTCCCAGCCAAACTCTCTTAATTTTTGCTGAGTGGCTAAAGATGTGTGAGGTCTAGCGTTATCATGATGAAAAACCACACCCCTTCTGTTGATTAATTCCGGCCGCTTTCTCTCAACTTCTTGCTTTAATCTCATCAGTTGTTCGCAGTAGAGTTCAGAATCGATGGTCCTGCCTGGTGGTAACAGCTCATAATGAATAATGCCCTTCCAATCCCACCACACACACAGCATCACCTTGTTGCGAGTTAACCCGGGTTTCGCCATAGTCTGTGAAGCCTGACCGGCCTTTGACCACGACCTTTTTCGCACGTTCTTGTCGTACTCGTACGTTTTCATCACCAGTTATCAGCTTCTTCAAAAATGGTTCGGTTTCATTACGTCGTAATAAAGAATCACAAATGAGTACACGGTTCATTAGGTTTCTTTCAGTGAGCTCGTGAGGTACCCAAATGTCGAGCTTTTTTTGTGTACCCAGTTTTTTTCAAATGCGTTAAAACTGTTTTGTGGTCAATTCCCAGTTCTTCAGCTACGTCGTAACTACTGACATGCCGATCTTGCTCCACTTTTTCAAAAATGGCATCCATTTTATCTGTAATTTATCGGCGACCAGAGCGACGTGCATCTTTGACATCAAAATTTCCGGATTGAAAACGCTTAAACCAAATTTGTGCTACTCTCACAGACACTGCACTAGGTCCATAAACATCGCAAATTTTTTTCGCGGCTTGCGTTGCATTTTTACCTTTTTTGTAGTAAAATTTTAAAATGTATCGAATTTCTTTATTAGATTCAATCATCTTGGCGGTACGAAAAACAAATGAAAATCACACATTTTCCTAATTTGAATTTGGAATTATGTTCTTTAAAATTTAAACTTTCAATGATATCAAAACCAGCCAGATACAAATAGTATAGCCAAAGAGATTTTATTACAAGTTTATACATACTATAATGCGAAAAGACTTTTTCCCCAACCTAATAATTAGAAATTTAAAACGTTTCAATCCAACTTAAAAATTACACTCGTGATTTAAATCTATATTCACACTAATTATATCTACTAATTGCATGCTTTGCTGCAAAAAGCAAAAACTTTTTAGTGTTGTAAGTATGGAAATTTTCAGGAAACTATCTCGAGATCTTTTATACAAACAAGTATTAAAACGATTAGGATATCATCCATTGAATAGGCATTATACGTCAATTAAATAGGCACATAGCACACCTTAGATAACTCAAAAACTACTCGTCAGATGTCGATCAAATTTAAATAAAAACGTCAAAAGGCTCTTTGAAACAGGTACACCCAGTAAAGAATTATGAGGCAAAAGTAAATCCATTAACCCATTAACCCGTTAACCCGTTTGGGACCTACGATGCCACATACACAGATACTCACCTAAAACTTATAACACTCCTCTTTCTTATCGGTGGTTAAAAAAATCACTGCTCTGTGCACTGGTCTAATTTTTAATTAAGTTGCAACAAACGAAGTATTAACAGCGTTGTACCCATCATGTGGTATTAAGCTATTTGCTAGAAGACCTTATTTTACAAAAACTGTCGTACAATGATGCTAGTTATGAGGATATTTTAATATTAACTTTACCATTTAGGTAAGTATATGAAAATAGTAACTGACTATTATCCTTGTAAATGCAGATATTTTATATTGTCTTTATAATTTTCAAAAATCAAAATAAGTTATATATTTTATTTTTAGTAATTTCATAGTCAGTGTGTAGGTATGATTTGGTTAAAATCTATTTAGAACAGTTACCGTTCAGAGCGATAGACTGATTATATTATTATTTAACTAGTTACGAGTTTAAACTACGAAATTCACAAACGTATGATGTGTCTAGGGAAATTTCTCTGGAAGTCTACAATTAGGGCGATTACGAACGAAGACGTGTCTGCTTAGCGTAATTCGAATGGTGACAAACGTGAGCACCGCGTAAGTGGCTGATGATTTTAAGGGCGCGAGGTACCTCTCGATTTTAGGGATGTGTTAGAATTAAACAGTACGCAACATGTGAGTCAACGCCAACGGCGGTCAGTCCTCTTCGCAATGTCCCTTAGGGTTCGCGATTCTTTGGGCTATGTAATTTTTTGGTACCTACTCGTAATTTTTCTTGGATATTGTAGTTTAAATTTTGCTTGAATAACTATTGACGCCTATTATGCAATCCATCTATAGGCCTACATTGAATAAATGATTTGAGTTTGTGTGCGAATTCTTTAATATTTTAATCATCTATAGGTTCATACTCCATGGTAACTAATTCACCTGTAGGATACAAAAATATTCCGTTGCATTCTAAATGGACGTTGAAGTGAATATCGGAATGATCGGGAGGCGTTATAATCGTATACAAATCGAATGGTATGCGGGCCGCGTCAAACGAGTGTCACGCGCGTAAAAGCATAAACAGGCTCTGAAGCGAAACTTTGGAATTAATCCAGCGTTGGTATTTGACAATATTCCGAATATCTAACTAAGGATGTAATGATAACGGCATACGTACTTACTTAATTTAGTTGCTTAAGTCAAAATTGTAGAACATTTATACTTAGTTTAATCCTATATGCTCTAAGAGCTACGCGAACTTCAGATTTCTGATGATCTTGTCGTTTTTTACTTTCTCGTACGTAGTATAGAGGAAGTCTTGTAATCGTCAAAAAATTCGACCTCGAGATTATGACGGATTTATACGTTTTGGACCTCGCCTGTGTCCATAAATATTTTGTGTGTGTGTGTGTCTGTGCGTTAGCACGATAACTCGAGCATGCTTTAACTTATTGCAACCAAATTTAACATACGTGTTTGACATCAAAATATAAGGTTTCTATCACATTTTGAGCCGTCGATCACGAAAGTTCAGCAACCAAGTGCGCGGTCGGTACTCGGATGGGTGACCAAAATTTAACATGCATGTATGACATCAAAATATAAGGTTGCCCTTGCAAACTGTGTACTATAACCAATGCTGTAATAATTTATCAAGTGCAATAAGGAGTATAATAATAAGTGACGATGCGTTCCCTTTCCGAGCTGATAAGTGTGCTATGACCTTTAATACTTTAAGAGTTATGATATGAGTAGCGTGATAGAACCTTTGCAGAAGCAGGCGACAAAACGTGACAAGCAATTTCGCTCAAAATTTTTGAGGCAACCCACAATCAACATTCGTCATTCACAATAATTCATAATGACTCGTGTACACAGCGCCAACGCGATTTAAAGCACAAATACACGTTAATTAATATCCATAATCAAGAGCAGCGTAGTTTGCGAAACATTTACATAATACCCGGCGAAATCACGATGAATATTTAGACTGTATCTTTGCTTTGTCGCTTGTGGTACTTCGATTTGGTTGGCTTCTGCGGCTCTTAATTTGGTTAGTTAGTCTTTCAGTTCTCGTGTTAATTATTCTTATTAAAGTTAGGTGTGTATATCAAATTAAGGGGCTGTCACTCTGCCTTAGCTAATGTTCTAACGGGTTTGAAGTAATCAAAACTGTTTTGTTAGTCAAATACATTTAGAAATACATAAATGTTGTATACTGTAATACTTGATTTCAACTGGTTGTATTTTCCTTTCCTAAATGGGTATATATGAAGTGAAACAACAATTTGATGGTTTGGCAGTACAATGTTTATTTAGGGTGGACAATATTCTGTTTGTTGCACTAGAAAAGTTATTTACTTACAATTTACATATTCCAAATAATATACCTTTGTGAGAATTCTCTTCCTTGAAAATACCTAGTTTTCACAAGTTAGATTTTACACAATTTAGACCTTCTAACTTCTAATAGTAAAATACAACCATAAAAATAATTAAAGGTAGGGTCCTGGAGTCTGCTCTGATCGTTAACGAGTGGAATTTGGGTATTACTATGTATAAATTATTAGTAAACGCGTTATGAGACAACCTTCTGCAGAGTATTTGTAGAACTCTTCGACAGTCAGCCGCTACCGTTTGGTTAGTGTAGTGTACCTGGATCAGTGCGTTGTGTCTTGGCTCTGATAGATCAGCCACTAGTTAGCTCTCTCTATATATTGTAGTTCACCGGTCACTTTTCCAAATTGATCTCACAACTCCAAACTCTGGTTCTGCGCAGGTTTCTATACCCGCCGACTATATTTGTAATGGAAATTTGGGTCTCTAAACCCGTACCGACGACCCTGAAGATGTGTCATAATAAAACAACATCAATAAATGTTACACTACTCATTATAAAACCCCAAGAGGGAGTTGGAACCACAACTTGTCCAAAAACTAATATAAAACAACGGCAAATCTTTGAGCAATTACGAAACCCGACCAACAGTACTTAGAATATGATCTCTCGAGATGTGAATTATTCATAATTTAAACAAATAGATCATTCATTGCCTAAAATTTCGAACCTGACAAAATATAATTACCTTAGTAGGTAGTCAGGCAATTTTTACAAGATGAGGCGGTTTTTTACAACCGAATTTACTAATTTACTGTAACACAAAATCAAGGCAATCACAGAATTTACTCTTAACTTTCAGAATAATTGAAAAACGATAAGAGTTTTATAGTTACCTTTCGGGTGAATTATTAACTCCTTAACGGTTATTTATCCGTTCCAGGATATTATGAAAATACGGAATTATCTTCCTTCCAAATTAGAAAATAGTTCTCCTTCGTTAATATAATCCTCGCATATGTTATTATCACGAAGATGTTTAATGTTCCTCAAAAATAAATTCAGCCTTGAATTTGAAATTCGAAATGCGAATGAATAATCTGACAAGCAAAAACAAACGTCCCTGATTGGTCGGCCTACCTATGGTTTTTTTAACGTCTGAGGCAAAGGAAAGTGAGTCCATACATCCGAATGAACGAAAAATTCTTGTCAATACGAATCTTTGCGAATAACTACTTTGAATGAATTTTGAACAACTAATATGATCCCCGTAAGCCTAACGTCACCTAAATAATGACGAGACTATAGAAAACGCTCTAACGCGCCCCAATTCAAAAACAAAGTGTAAAAATTCCATAAAGACGACCACAATCTCTAATATCGAACTGAAACATGATACCACTTACCAAGACAAGAAACTTTCGTCTGAACTATTTCTTTTTTTTTTTTTTTTTTTTTTTTATAAGTCGCTGGGTATAGAATTTATCACTTTGCCTAAATGTCAAACTTAATGCGAAACGGAACGTAATGTCACTTGTCAGATGACGATGTTGACTTTGAAAAATTGATAAATAAACAATGCTACAATATCCCCCTACCCGGGTAAGAATTCACGTAGTGAATTCGCGTTTGACGCCCACGTCAACACCCAACACAATACCTACTCAGACAACTGACCAAACCAAACCACACAAAAAAACTAAGTTACCTCTGCACAAAATACTAAATTAAAACAAATATAAAGAAAGATCTTCCAACGCACAATTCCTTCCTATTTTATTGAAATAACTAACTCAAGGTATTTCGTGTTAGTGAAAAATATATCAAGTCTAATGGGACATCATGGATGCAACCGTGAAACTTCTTTGCTTTCACAGTTATCAAAAAACAAAATCATAGACACGCATAGATTCTTGATTTTATTAAAAAAAAATTAAACCTACTTTTAATTGAGTTTAATCAAGTTATGCTCTAGTTTAAATAAAAAAAGTACCTTAAAACAAAAAAATTAGCATCTTCACTTAAGTAAAATCATCAAAGTAAAAAAAAATAGAAAAAAAAAATGATAATGTGCTATCTATCTACTCAATGCTTTTTGGCACGATAAAATGTGTAACTATGTCGCTAGATGGCAATAGCTACCCAATAACCTTTCCCCCCGCTCCGATAGTGATGAATGAAATGCGCTTACTAGATGGTGTTGTTAGCTTACCAACATTTCACACTCAATTACGACAATGCCTGCCCTAATACCTCAGCCCCTCTTAAATTTTTTCCCCTTGTATTTAAATAAATGATCAGATTTAAATAATATTATTTGCTTAAGTAAACTAAACTCCATTACTTTAGTTTTACCAAGCACATCATGGCTACAAACGTCAAACTAAGGAGAAAGGGAAAAAAACGAAAAACTGAGGCAACAGGCAGGCACCACCGGCCCCATCTGATCTTAATAGAGCAAACCCTACAGTCGGCTTCTACGACACGCCAGGAAGTACGGCGGGGTGGATATTCTTCGACCGTCAACCCACGGTGATGGAATATAAAGCAAACTAAATAATTAATTAAAATAAAAGTTAAGAGTTAGAATAAAGAAAATGAGATTCACTCATACAGCCGGGTGTTTCATATTACAATATCTCAGTAAACTACATGGTATCTTTATACATACCGGGATAAAAAAATAAAATAACTTTAAATGTAAGGTTGCTGTCACACTTCCGTGTGCAACAGTTAGTATAGAATAATTTTGTAAAAGTTCATATTCCCTAAATTCTAACGGTACTCGTACCTCGTTCCATTGGGTATTATCACAGAGTTTAAAAATGCTTTTCGTGAAACGTATTAATCTACCATCCATCATATGAAAACTTGGACACGGTCGTGGCCTATCCGTACAACTTTTTATAATATTATTATGCCAAGAATAATTATTGGAGATCATGTGTATGGGTGCCACTGGAATTGCAAGGGAAAATAACAATAAAAATACTAATAAAAGTGGTAGCTTGCAACCCCAACGAGCCAAGGCTGTCAATGAACGATTCCCATAGGCTATGGGAAGTCGTATATTATCTATGGAATGTGTAAATGTTTCGCTTATGTCAAAACTAGAGCATAATCTCTTCTTTTCAGCAGGAAATTTTTCAAAATGAGAGATGACTCTCTTAGCCTGGCTATGCTCTTCCTCGGACAGCGAGTCCCGCTCATGCAAAGCCCCATCTGCCGCCACAACAGTGTCCACCTTTTCTTTTTCAGATAACAACTTGCCACCTTTCAATAACGCTAAAACATCGGGAGCAATCTTAAATTGCTTCCATAAATTAATGCCGAAGATAAACTCTGTGATACCAGGAACGACAAAGAATCTAATTAAACGAGTTTTCTCATCAACTGTTACCGGCAAATACATATATCCAGTTACAGGAGATAAGGAACCATTCGCAGTTTTAATAAATTGTAGGTTATGTGAAGTATGTAAATTGGTAAAATTAATAAAATGATTTACTGAATCCCCTCCAATTATTGATATTTCAGAGCCGGAGTCTAATAATCCTCTGAATTCCGAATCATAAATATTTACTTTTAAATAAGGGCGTACATCACTATGAATAGAGTGAATTGACTTTGAAACACATGTAGACTTTATTGTATTAATTTTATACTCTTGCCTTTTGTTAGAATGCACTGTCTTAGACTGCACATTTGGCAAGTTTTTCTTAGTGTTACAACTAGGACAGTTCTTAGCAGTAAACTCCTTTGTACCACATCTATAGCAAATCACAACAAAAGGTGCCTTACAATTACTTAAACTGTGACCATTTATCCTACAACGGACACAGAAATCATTCTGTACAGGCTGAACTGAAGCGACCTGCTGTTGTGTAACTTTTTGCTTACCCCTATAACACAAATCAGGGGCTAATGAATATGGGGTATTATTAGGTTCCCTAAAGAGCCTACACCTCTCCTGTGCCCCCTCCAGTAATCTACACTTCCTTTTCAATTCTGCCCATGAGTCTACAGGAGTCAAAGCTAACTGGGCTGTGTAAAATGGCCTTATATTAAATAAAACAATATTCAACCTTTCATCTTCAGATAAAGGCTTAGATAAACGACTAAAATAATTTTGCATAATACTGAGATAATTTATAATATTTTCATCAGAACCTTGAGTTCTAGAACGAATTTCCTGCATCAATCTATTATCATAATCATAAGGTAAGTATTCCTCTAGTAACAAAGACCTTAATCCTAACCAATTATGAACATCTGACTTAACACCACGGTACCAACACAACGCTTCATTGGAAAATAACTCTGAAGCTGATATAAAAAGTATAGTTTCCGATACACCCCTAGATAAACAAAGCTCTTCCAAGCGTTGTAAGAAAGCCTTAACGCATGATTTGCCATCGAATTTCAAACCAAGCTTATGGACTGCCGCGTCCCCTACCAAGTTTTGGCTAGCAATATCTTGTGGCTTGCTAATGGAATGTTCTCCAACTTTCTCCTGTGCTAAGCTACTTTTGAATGTGTGCATTATATTATCAATCCTTACCAAAACGCTTTCCAAACGCTTCTGGTAGGTATCAAGCATAGTGGAGAAGTCGCTGTCAACTTCCTCCTCTACATCAAGCCGACCAATTCTATGAAACAAGTGGTGAGCCAGTGTCTGAATTCTATTCAAAGACTTGAGGGAACCTGCCTTTGATGAAGATATTGAAATAAGTCTGTCCAAATCCTCAAATTTTTTATGAACAATTCTTAGCTCAGAAACTACATCCAAATCACACTCCAATATCTCATCAGAGGGTAAGTCCTTATTGAGAGAACGAATCTGTGCCTTCAAAGCAGTTACTGTATCTGCAGGTTTTGCACCCCTAATTCTAACTTCATATTCAAGTTCATCTTTAAGTAGTAAATTAAATGTAATAGGTCGTTGTTCCATGTTTCAACTTTATGAAAACAAATAGGTAGTATGACTTTTCCTAAAAATGTGTATAGTAAGAGAAGGTTTATGTTACCTAATGTATGTAATGTAGTAATTTGGAGAATAAAAAGTGATATAGGTATGTATAGGCAAAGATTAGAGTTAAAAAATAAAAAATAAGTGTAATATTTGGTTCAAGCTCAAAAAATAAACTGCAAATTTACTTATATTTATATTTTCAAACACTTTGTGAGTGGTATGAAAATATTAGCTTATTAGCATTCAAAAATGTAAAAAAAACCCATAAAATTAAAAAAAAACCACTCCAAAATCGATCAAAGCTTACATAACTCCATGTACATGAATGAAAAAATACCTAAATATACAATAGTTAACTGGAGAACAAACAATATTAAAGTTTATATATTGCCACCTTTGGCACAAATTAAAACAAGAAAAAAAACCTCAAACTCACACCGTCAACGATCAGCCTCCTCTGAGCGAATATGACCAGATCAAGAATTAAAAAAAAATAACAGAACCTCCTCTCCTAATGTTCGGGCGCCATGTAATACTTGATTTCAACTGGTTGTATTTTCCTTTCCTAAATGGGTATATATGAAGTGAAACAACAATTTGATGGTTTGGCAGTACAATGTTTATTTAGGGTGGACAATATTCTGTTTGTTGCACTAGAAAAGTTATTTACTTACAATTTACATATTCCAAATAATATACCTTTGTGAGAATTCTCTTCCTTGAAAATACCTAGTTTACACAAGTTAGATTTTACACAATTTAGACCTTCTAACTTCTAATAGTAAAATACAACCATAAAAATAATTAAAGGTAGGGTCCTGGAGTCTGCTCTGATCGTTAACGAGTGGAATTTGGGTATTACTATGTATAAATTATTAGTAAACGCGTTATGAGACAACCTTCTGCAGAGTATTTGTAGAACTCTTCGACAGTCAGCCGCTACCGTTTGGTTAGTGTAGTGTACCTGGATCAGTGCGTTGTGTCTTGGCTCTGATAGATCAGCCACTAGTTAGCTCTCTCTATATATTGTAGTTCACCGGTCACTTTTCCAAATTGATCTCACAACTCCAAACTCTGGTTCTGCGCAGGTTTCTATACCCGCCGACTATATTTGTAATGGAAATTTGGGTCTCCAAACCCGTACCGACGACCCTGAAGATGTGTCATAATAAAACAACATCAATAAATGTTACACTACTCATTATAAAACCCCAAGAGGGAGTTGGAACCACAACTTGTCCAAAAACTAATATAAAACAACGGCAAATCTTTGAGCAATTACGAAACCCGACCAACTGTACTTAGAATATGATCTCTCGAGATGTGAATTATTCATAATTTAAACAAATAGATCATTCATTGCCTAAAATTTCGAACCTGACAAAATATAATTACCTTAGTAGGTAGTCAGGCAATTTTTACAAGATGAGGCGGTTTTTTACAACCGAATTTACTAATTTACTGTAACACAAAATCAAGGCAATCACAGAATTTACTCTTAACTTTCAGAATAATTGAAAAACGATAAGAGTTTTATAGTTACCTTTCGGGTGAATTATTAACTCCTTAACGGTTATTTATCCGTTCCAGGATATTATGAAAATACGGAATTATCTTCCTTCCAAATTAGAAAATAGTTCTCCTTCGTTAATATAATCCTCGCATATGTTATTATCACGAAGATGTTTAATGTTCCTCAAAAATAAATTCAGCCTTGAATTTGAAATTCGAAATGCGAATGAATAATCTGACAAGCAAAAACAAACGTCCCTGATTGGTCGGCCTACCTATGGTTTTTTTAACGTCTGAGGCAAAGGAAAGTGAGTCCATACATCCGAATGAACGAAAAATTCTTGTCAATACGAATCTTTGCGAATAACTACTTTGAATGAATTTTGAACAACTAATATGATCCCCGTAAGCCTAACGTCACCTAAATAATGACGAGACTATAGAAAACGCTCTAACGCGCCCCAATTCAAAAACAAAGTGTAAAAATTCCATAAAGACGACCACAATCTCTAATATCGAACTGAAACATGATACCACTTACCAAGACAAGAAACTTTCGTCTGAACTATTTCTTTTTTTTTTTTTTTTTTTTTTTTTATAAGTCGCTGGGTATAGAATTTATCACTTTGCCTAAATGTCAAACTTAATGCGAAACGGAACGTAATGTCACTTGTCAGATGACGATGTTGACTTTGAAAAATTGATAAATAAACAATGCTACAATACCTTCATATTATGGGTACCTAAGAGAAGTTTGAAAAAGTCTATGTATTTCATTAGGTATATTTTTTTTCCTACCCTGGTTTTAACTTAAATGCAATGAGAACAAAATTACTGTTATTCATCAAATCTAATGCTTATTTTCAAATAAGTAGCTGATATATACCTAGTACAAGGTGTTAATTGGCAACTACCTATCTGTCGTACCCGGGTGGGTGTCCGCTTCTTGTTGTTCTAAACATTCAACATTGTAAAATATCTCATCAGAATTGATCGGCCAGAAAAACAAAATAAATGGGAAATTTCAAAAACAATTTCACATTTAGGTAGTACACTATTCGTTAGATATACAGGGTGTAAAAGACATGAACAGTCAAACGAGAACCATGTATTCTGCTCACCATCATAACATTTTTCTTCCTTTAGACTATACCTGGGAAATTGATAGTTACGATTTTATTGAAGGTCAAAGTCATAATTTGTTTTTAATTTTCTTATGAAAACGTATTCTATATGTTATTTCTTAATTATTATCCAAAGAAAAATTATCATTTTTTTTAGTATTTCATAACAAAAAATGGCTTCAAAACGTTAGCGTTCAATGTAGCTCACTCGATGCGCAAGGACACTAATGAACGGGGCCGCCGTCTGACAAATTATCGCGGTTTTGCGAGTTGCGTGCGAGTTGAGCCCCTTACATTGCACGGTACAATTTGCAATTTTTTTTAACACCATTGTAGTGTACGTCGGATGTATGGCTGTCGTCTCCTTTGCGTACTGTGGTGGAATAGAGAAGTGACGTTTGTGAAGGAGGATAATCTGGGGGACCTGATGAACGCGGTGCACGAAGGAGCCGATAATAATAGTTTAATATTATATACATCAAGAATAGTACATTTTGGCGACGAGACTGTAAGTACTATTCGCAAATATCAGTAGTAATGATTAAATATAGATACAAATTCAATGGATTTTCTTAGTTGCAGAAGTCAAATCTGTAACAGCTTGAAAATAATTTTTTTTGTCAGGGTAATATGAAGTGTCCAACAAAATTACATACTTACCAACAAATTTTTTAGTGTACCTACCTAGAAAGAGAAGTTTGTAATTTTTCATCATGATTAATTTGTATCAGGCTACAGGAATAACACAATATTTAACAACAGTTAATAATGAAGTTGGAAATAATTTATATACAAAGTTAAAATATGATATTTAGTATCGAATAGATTTTTCGTTACTATTTATCATAGTGACGTTTTTCACAATTTTGTTTACATTTTGATGGTATTTAGAGTGCGTTCCAAAACCAGGTGAAGCCAAGTAGACAGCGTAAGAAAGCTTTCTAATTGGTGTAAATTAACTATAGTTTAACAAAACTAACCAATGGTGAAAGCGCTTCTTAATAACGACCAATAGTGAGCTACCATTTACTCTACCCCGAGTAAATTGAGATTGTTTTGGAACGCACCCTTAATTGGACCTTTTAATTAATGTCATGTATAATTGTTATCTATTGCAAAAAGAAAAATATAACGCTTATAAGCTATGGTAAAGCCTGGGTCCTGTGTTCAATTCCCGGTTGTGTCCTGATTGTTGATTGTGAAATTGGTATTTGAATATGTTTTGCTATAGTCCAAAGACAATTAATAAATTGATCAGTTAGTAGATTATAATCTAAAAAGTAGCATAATATAATAAAAACAACTAAAAAGATTTTACTACCTATATTAATTTAAACTGTAAAAATCGGAAGTGGTCTCCCCTTGACTTTCTCGTGTGCCGGAGACGACTCGGGGCTTGATGGAGGGCTTGTGTTTTGGTGTCGTGCATGCATGTTGGGTTTTGGTCACCCATCCGAGTGCCAGCCGCGCGCTTGGTTGTTGGCTTTCGTGGTCGATTGCTCGGGGGTTGATGGAGACCTTGTATTTATGTGTCATGCGTGCGTGTTGAGTTTGGTTGCGGTGGGTTGAGGCGTGCTCGGCTTGTCGTGCTGTCGCACAGACGCACGGGCACGCGGACGCACGCGCGGACATGGTTCCGGGATCGGTGTTTTTGGGCTCGGGGAGGTGCAGAACGTGTGAATCGGTCGGGGTCTCGAGGTCGATTTTTTTTTGGCGTTTGCATGACTTCCTCTATCCATACTGCGTATACAAGAAAGTAAAAATGAGATACTAGCCACTGCCTCGCTAGTAATAAATAAGCGCGGTTTTAAAATTATTATTTTTACAATATCATATTTGTACAGACTTGTTATTTCCATTAAATTTGGCTTTATGATGAAGAAATGAATGATTGCAAGTAAAATAAAAAGTAGGTAAGTGAAGTAATGATGTTGTGGTTAGACGATAAGTCATAAATAGGTGACGCCTATTTATTGGCTTGATTGGAAATTGTTGACTTCTAATGATGTTAAAATTGTTAATTGGAAGCTAATGATGTTAAAACAATATGAGAAGGATGACGGACGAAAATGTGGCTAGACGATAAAAGTCATAAATAGGTGACGCCTATTTATTGGCTTGATTGGACGTTGATGACTTCTAATGATGTTAAAATTGTAAATTGGAAGCTAATGATTTTAAAACAGAATATGGGAAGGATGACGGACGAAAAGGTGGCATAAATAGGTGACGCCTATTTATTGGCTTGATTGGAAGTTGATGACTTCTAATGACGTTAAAATTGTAAATTGGAAGTTAATGATGTTAAAAAGAATATGGGAAGGATGACGGACGAAAAGGTGGTTAGACGATAAGAGTCATAAATAGGTGACGCCTATTTATTGGCTTGATTGGAAGCTGATGACTTCTAATGACTTTAAAATTGTAAATTGGATGTTAATGATGTTAAAAAGAATATGGGAAGGATGACGGACGAAAAGGTGGTTAGACGATAAGAGTCATAAATAGGTGACGCCTATTTATTGGCTTGATTGGAAGCTGATGACTTCTAATGACTTTAAAATTGTAAATTGGAAGTTAATGATGTCAAAAAGAATATGGGAAGGATGAAGGACGAAAAGGTGGTTGGACGATATGAGTCATAAATAGGTGACGCCTATTTATTGGCTTGATTGGAAGTTGATGACTTCTAATGATGTTAAAATTGTAAATTGGAAGCTAATGTTAAAATAGGATATGAGAAGCATGGCGAATGGAAAGTTTGTTGGATGATATGGGTCATAAATAGGTGGCGCCTATTTATTGGCTTGTATTTAAATATCATCCTTCTGTGAACAGGTGAACAGGCTCAATAATGACACATTTGACGTGTAGCAAAAATGTTAATTCAATACTTATGTAGTTACCAGGCGAGAACGTTGGAAAAGAAGTTGGAACCCCATATATTCAGAAGCAGTTTATATGGGTATTTGTCAGAAGCGTTCTAGTTTATTGCATTGGGGTGGACCCGAACTGCAAGAAGTAGGTTTTTATTCAGATGTTTCTACTGATGAAAGAATGGTTTTAAAATAGCTTTGTATAAGATAGGTTATTATTCCGCACCTAAGCAAGGTAAGAGAGTGGAAGGACGAAGGACATATTTTTAGGACATTAAGATAAGAAAAGTTTCAAAGGTTTCTACTGCGTCTAAAGGCAGTAAGTTCATTTAGTAAATTTGTGTAAGTCGAGAGTCAAATACCTGCTCGACCAAATAGAAGAAGATGATAGTATTGCAAAGGCAAACACTTAGAACTACAATAATAGAAAAAAAAATACGCAAAAGAAGAACGAATAAGTTAATGATATAGATAACAGATCTAAAGGACATAAGTCAATAAGAATTATTCTCCAAAAGAGACGACGTGTATTTGCGGACAAGCAGGTTATTTCTAATAGCAGAATTTAGGAAGGAAGAATGTTGCGCATTGTTTAAGAAAATATTGATAAGGAACATTAATGAACAGCATACTGATATTGATATTTATTACCTATGTTTTTCAACCTAGATAGTGATTAGATTTTGGTAATTTGCTTTGTAAGACGAAGTGAAAACGTTTAATGATTAGTGTTGCAAATATCAATTAAATATATGACAAAGTATGGCTTAATTGTACACAAAACAAGCTGGCGGCGGAATGGAGTCATTTATTTGACCTTTTTATATAGAAAAAGCTAGAGAGAAATCCCTGGCGATTATATGTAGGTAGTGGACGGTGGTACGAGGCATTTATTAGGCAAAATCACCATAGCTGTGGCTTTCAGGGTTTTTCTAATCGAATTGGAAACGGCAAAAATCCTTAATGTAAGGACATTCCCAAAATTAAAAAAAAAATCTAGATAGATATCGATGACATTCTAGATCCCGATGGTTTGTTACATAGCTATAGATGAATGAAATTTGTAAACAATGTTGTTCAATTTGAAAGGATTCCTATGGCTGCTAAGGCCAAATAAAGGAGTTTAAAAATAAAATAATGGCAAAATAAAATAATAAAAGGCTTCTGATTGGGCGCCACCATTCATGTCAGTACTGCAAGAATGTGGGGAATTATTTATTTACACTTTATTGTACACCTACAATGAGATACATTATCTAAAATGTAACATTATGTTCATTTAAAAGAATGGCTTGGTTGGAAATTTTGTTGTAACATCTCTTAATTGTAGAGTGAAAGTTAGAAAAATTTTTCATTCAATAAAAAATGCTTTTAATTATTTAATAGGCGTTTATGATGAGAACATTAAAGAAAATGTTTTGCGAATCCAAGTCTGCCTTAGATGACGTCTTAGTTTAAATTCAATGTAAAAAAAAAAAATCTGTGTTTGAAAACATAACTATCGGAATGTGAGCGCCATTACTGTAGCCAATAAAAAGAAGTATCAGAATTTAGTAGGTGGGTTAGTTAAAATGCGCCGCATTTTAACTTTGGTATGGTGAAGATATTTTTTAACTGCTGTATGGCCCATGCCGCCAGATGTGGTTTTGTGTGTGACCAAGTGTTACTTAAGGCTCTTACCGGCCGGCCCCTTTTGATTTTATGTACCTATAGCAGATAGATATAGTAAAGATTACAGCGCCACTGAAGGATATTGAAGAAAATTCTCTACAGGATCATGATATTCAGGAAGTAAAAAGTTGTTTCTATGAAAGTTAAATATACAAATATTTTGGTGGAGATGTTTCACTCATTGGGCATAGACCAAATCACGAGGATAAACATTTAATTCCTGAAAACTTAAAAAGATGTTACATGACATGTGAAATGCAATAAATGATTTGAATTTGAAGCCTAAGCTAGATCCTGTTCATGCGTTAGCGGTTGGTATAAAAGGATCTATGAGATCTAAGGTTCGGTGGTCTAAATAAAACGTGAAGAAAATCTGGAAAATCTTGCAAAGGAAGTTAGGGATAAGATTCTTATGATCGTTAGTAAAACAGTAAACGTCTACAGTACAAAAAGAAAGTATAAAGAAAAAATAGTGAATATACGTACAAGAGAAAGGGAGTAGCAAGTTTTAATTTGACGAGAGACCAAAGCTAACTAAATAATAGGTATTTTGATTTTTGAACTTATAAGTTAAATTAACTTTCAAGGGGAGTCATTACAATATAGAATGACGAAACTAGATAAAATCTGCGACGAAATATTATACGTTTTAAAAAAGTAGAAAGGGAATGGCAAGTAATGAAGGATGATTTAGAAAATTAATAAGAAGTATTAGACGGAAAAGATATTATGGGAAATAGTTAATAGAGTTTATCCCAAATATTTCTGTGTTGTAAAATTTAACAAATAGGATAATATTGTTAGTGAAGTGATGAAAGTTTATGACGGTTTTTAATAAGGTAAAAGTATAAATTGAAAATAAAGATGTATTGATTTAAATTTGTAATTATTGTTGTTGTTATTGTTGATTATAGAAGGAAGCGTAAAATATTAATAAAAGGTTGAAAATAGGGAAGCGAAGTAAGAACTGATTTTAGTTTGTAGTTATTGTTGTTGATAAGAGACGGAAGTTTAAAATACCAATGAAGTTGTGTAAAATAAATTGTTTTATTTGAAAACTATTTACTGGTTAAAAATAACTTATTAAAACAAGGAAGAGATGTAGTGTACGTCGGATGTATGGCTGTCGTCTCCTTTGCGTACTGTGGTGGAATAGAGAAGTGACGTTTGTGAAGGAGGATAATCTGGGGGACCTGATGAACGCGGTGCACGAAGGAGCCGATAATAATAGTTTAATATTATATACATCAAGAATAGTACAACCATAAAATAAAAATCATTTCCCAACAATATTTTTTTTGAAATATGTCTTATTTTGATGTATAGAATACATGGTTTTCGTTTGACTGTTCATGGTTTTTACATCCAGTATGTTTAACCAAACACGCCATATATTTGCTTTTCAACAGAAGCACGTAAAGCTTATCTACTTATAACTTTTCTATAGTTAGTAATTTTTGCGTGAAGCGTAGACAATCCTAAAATATTTCATCCGTAAGTAATACTTTAATGGTGTTAAAATATATTTATAGTTACTATTCCCGACACTTTACAAGTCTTTTAATTCAATATTAAAGGGTAATTCAACCTTTCAATAGAACGGCGAACATTATGGACCACTCATGCGGTTATTCTCACAGCCTTAGACAAAAACTACTGAATAAATGTTGCTCGAAAAATATCGGCTTACCCTACAATAAACAACTTAAAACTTCGAGAGGGTATTTCAAGAGCTACTGTTAAATGTCAGGAAAGAGTTTTTTCTAATACCTTTTAACGACCTTTTATTGTTTAAAAAAAACAGTCACTGTCTTTGTATGGAACACTTGTAGGTCCTTGAGACACAAAATAAAGAGAATATAGAAGGAAAATTACAAACAAAACGCACATTAAAACACCTCACAAGTAGGTACTTAAGTCATACTGAATGTAAAATATACTTATGTATAAAGTAAAATTATGTTTTCAAGCTGCCTTTATTTTGTGGCCGAGTATTCTGAGATGATCACGATCTGACATGGGGTGTCTGGTATTGTTAGTATTACAAGCAATCACATAACGCATGCTAACATATCCATAACGTTTTACTGGTAAAAGCTATTTGCATGGAGAAAATTTAAATTTATTTTACAATTTAGAATTACTCGTATTGATAACATCACATTATTTAATAAGTTTTCATATTCTAGCAAAATAACGAATAAAAACTACGACTATTGCAGGATGGATATAATGTTGTCCAGACATGCAGTCTCGGGTTCGAGTCCTGGAGCGTATAATAATATAATAACATATTTTCACACTCACACCAATTATTAATAGATAACAGTGAAAGATAAAATAAACTTTAATGTATAAACAACTATGGTCGTGAACTAATATTTGTGTTCATCACTCAAACACTTCCTCCTAGCGGGATTCAAACCCGGACCGATTGATGTGTAGCCAGCGCTACTGACTACTACACCACGACGCCGGGCGTCAATAAACTAGTAATGTCTTTTTTGGTATTCCTGGTCACTAGCTCTCTCTTTTCCAGTCAGATAGAAAGGGACAGCGCAACTTGGACTTTATCAGCACAAAGCTAAGCATAGTTTAACTACCTTTCTTCAAAGGCAATGAGAAATAAGTCTTCTACTACCCTCTTTAAGCCCGTGTCAAAGTCTAACAAAAGACGTTTTGAAGTGAACTTGTTAGATGAGACACCAGCAGCACTAAGAATTTAATTCTGTTTATCGAAGAGGGTAATATAAATAATTCGCGTCTACCAAGGCTTGAGACCGTAATAAGGGTAAGGACATGTTGATGAGCGGTTAACGGGTTACAAATATAGTTTGCCTTTATTCACGAGACCGATTTTGCCGTATTTCATAAATCTCAAAAATATTTCAAATGTAATAAGTATACGACATGATGATAAGAGGCTCACACCGGTTACCACACATAATGAATCAATAAGACATATGAACGTTGAAATATTGTAAATGTTTGCAGAGCTACACTTGGAATTAAACGAAAACATCGTCAAAATCAACGAGAATATTGATATAAGCATAAAAAAAACTATTACCAGATCAGAATACTCCATCAGCCGAAATACAAAAAGAAATAAACGAAATACGGTAACAAAATAAATCCTTTAGGGATTAAGAGCGTGATCGTATGTACCTATGCATATATGTAAATATTGAATTTACATTTGCATTTACAATCAATACTCAAATAGCGACACTATTTAACTCGCGATTTGAAAATCCCAATGCAATATCTGAAAAATATTTTACATTGTTATCAGGCTTTGCGGATTTATGTGCAGTCTTTCAACGACCATATATTCCTGAATTCTATTAAAACAGCAAGGTACTTTAAGGATTTTCTCATTCGATAAACTTCAAGATATATCGGCGGGATTTCCTAAAATTATTGCAATGGTCTCATCCGGAAGAAAAATGCTGTACCTATCGTTTTGGAAATTACGATGGAAAATTCCAACAGGTTTAGTTAAATACTCTCCAAATCGTTAACGTTATGTTTTGACATCTGACAGCTGTCAAGTAGTTGTCAAAATATATGAAAACGGAAGCGAGTTTCTCCCGAGTTCTTGTTGTAAAAACACGTGTTGAGAGACTCCATTTTTAACCTCAATCAACCGTACAATTTTTGTTACTATAATTGCATTTTCACTTGACACTGGCAAAATGCGTACGCTTAATGCGACGCGACGCCATTAATTAAGAATAGAATAGAAAACGGAATAAATAGAAAGACGAGGCCTCTAGTTAGGAGGATTCTGTATGTCAGTACTTAATCTTTCAGAAGGCGACAGATGAATACTATAATCCGTTAAACAATATTTGCGGTGATGTCAAAAAAATATAGAAACCGTAGAAGACATGGACGGACGGACATTTACTACCGGAACACAAGACGCAGGTTAAATTACCACCCTTATGTTGTTGATGTCCCTACCATCCGCACAAAACGATTAGCTAACTCTTTTGTAATGCGAGCAGCTAAGGAGTGGAACTTGTTGCCTGCTGATGTGTTCCCTGATACTTATAACTCGGTTACCTTTAAGGCGAGAGTGAATAGGCTATTTCTAGGTAAGCATGTAACATCGTAGGCCACATCTTCGCTTAAGATCCGGTGAGATTGTGGGCATATGCTATCCTAAAGTCACTAAAAAAAGATTGTGTGACAAATGATATGAAAGAAAAAGAAGGAGATGATAAGTTGACACCACATTTGAGAGTTCGTAACTCTTATTGTATAGGAAATAAAGATGTTGAAATGTCAAAAGTGTATATACATATTACAGCTCGTGACCGGACAAGAATGGAAGGGCAAGACACACTACACCTACCTCAATTAAATTGATAGCTTAGCAGGACGAAGAAAAGATATCCATCTACAATTATTGTATTTAAACCTTACCCGCTCCGCCTATGAATAAGTCTGCTACTAACTGATTCTCGTATTACCCATAGACAAAGACCGTCTTACTTCTTTAAGTGCTCAGAGACAGCACGCAAGTAACTCGAACACCTGTGTTGGCATTCTAAACAAATGTTTAGCAGTCGAAACAATTTTCAATTGTATACGTTCGTGTTCGAAGACGTTTAGTCAATAACGGTTTGGGAAGGCCCAACAATTGTATGTAAGCGATAATAGAATGGTTTGTCTGAAAGGTGGAGAAGTAATGTTTCTGGTATTATAAACGTCTCCGAGTTTTAGTGATCACCAGTGATCATTAGTCAAGTGACTCCCACTGTTTGACAGGCCTCTCCTAAGGATCTCCAAACAGATTGCTCCTGCAGATGCAGGCATCTAGCGGTTTCGACAGACCAGGACCATCAAGTACTGAGGAAATTAAGGTCAGCAGCGCAAGTGTGCAGGCTGCAGTGACCGCTTCCCATCAGATACTTAGATATCGTAGTTTGCCACCAGTGGAGTATAACACAAGAAACTCAAAAAAATTCAAAAAATAAAAACTTTTACTAGGTTTTTTAGGTTCATTAAAAGAATTTATTAATATTTTTAATGTGAGCGTCACCGTGTGAGGGGATCGCGAATTCATTTCATTAACTTAGCGGTCCCCCAACGCGGCGACAGTCGTCTTAAAAATATTTATAGGTTCTTTTAATGCAGTTAAAAGACCGAGTGAGTTTTTTTTTTGTGTGTCTAGGGTTACTTAAAGTTTCTAATTTTATTTTTACTTCATTATTTTTTATTATTTTCATTATTTTTTGAGTTAATACTTCAAGAGAGGGCTGATGACCTTGAAACGCCTGAACAGATGTTCATGAATTTTAAGCTAGCAAGCTAGGAACCATCTCGATCACGTCAGCTTTCGAACAAAAAAATCTGCAATAAAATCGGTCCATTCGTTTAGGTTACAGACAGACACACAGATACACACACGGACAGGTCAAACTTATAACACCCTCTTTTTGAATCGGGGGGTAAAAAATTGTGAATGTTATTGTCACAACTGTTGGAACACAGTAACACTGTTAACTATATTGTTTACGCGACAGACTTTCAGAACAAGCAAAATAATTCAATAACAAAACGGTCTCAGACCGTATTTCTCTAATATAAAGATCAAATTTTAACGCCAAAGCTTCGTTACACAAAAATATGAGTCAGATCGACAGGCAATTAAGGCAAATAGCGAACAAGAACGAAGAAGCCCGCGGCACGGGGAATGGCTGACAAGGGTTTTATTCGAATGCCGGACAATTCGATATTTCGGACGGATTTTTTAATCCAGTAATGCTGTAGTCTCATTTGGTGCGCTGTTTTTATTCCAAATTTGTTTTTATCGCTGTTGGTACGATTCCAAGAAAATGCATAAGGGACAAAATGTTCTCCCTATATTTATGGATTTACAGCGAAAAATTGATAGCGAAGTCGATGTTAATTCTCACGAGTCACGATTTGACAAACAAAACGGTATGATTATATTCTATAGACGAAGACTATAGAGGCATGTAAAATGGATGAATCTAGCTATATACATATTATACTCAAGAGTCTGGGGACTCGACATCTCAACATTAAGACTTGGCAAGAGCTATGAAATGTATGGAGTTTTATACTTTCTTGTTTTAGAACTATAAGTATAGAAATCCGTGCGGCTCTGTGTACGGTTTGCCTTTTGTGGTACCTGCGTTGCAGAGGACATCCCTAGAGTGCACCTGGGATCCCCTTACAAACGAAGTTTCAGAGTTCTTGTTGTAGGTATTTAGTAACTCGTGAGAGACTCCATTTTTAACTCAATAGCCGTGTGATGCCGGCAGAGTAGAATAGCATCACTCCATATCCTCCAATATGTGTCGTAGAAGGCGACTAACGGACCAGCAAAGGGGTATTGACCACCTTATACACAATCCGCATTGGGCAAGCGTGGTGGACTACTGCCTAAACCTCCTTCGATGACAAGGCCTCGTGTCCCAGCAGTGGGTCGAATTATAAAGGCTGTTATGATGATGATACCGTACAATTTATGGTTCTCACTTGACATTAGCAACATGCGGTCGCGACGCCATTGATTACGAATACATTGATAGATTCTAACGCAAATGCTTGCAACAGTCACACGCTACCGACAGGACAAATGTACTAGTAAAGGATTCCACAGACGGTAACTATAGTGTATATTATCATACATTATATCCCGGGATGTAAAGCTTTATATTACCTTAAAGGACCACACACACAGCAGGTAATGAAATGTATCTTTTTCTACATTCCATTGCTATGCGTCTCGATCTACGCTCTTTCCGACTACTAAAATCTTGTACAGGTTGTATTTTTAAATGTCTATCACAGAAAATTTTCCACCCTGTTCTAGAGAGATGTAACGTAATATAGAAATGTATTGGGATGTATAGAGATGTAAAATGTATATTTTCGAACCATTATGGTCAGCTGAAGATTTCTATAGAAAGATGTGTTGAGATGTATCGTGCTACAGATGTACATCTTTACATTATAGCTGCCGTCTGTAGAGTCCTTCACACGGTACCCCCAACAACAACGCATGCCTTTAATATACTTAGTTAAGTTATAATTTAATACCTACATACAATAAATCCACAGCCAAATTCATCACAATGACAAAACTATCCTCCGTAATAGATTACACAAGACTCCAATTCTTGTCCCGACTCTCATAAATGTATGTATATTCGACCCAAGAGCACGTGCGCTGAGTAAATCATAGTTCATCGTGGAGTTAGTCTCCTTTGGACCTTAAAAGCAAGCACTTATGAATAATAAAATATCCAAGTAGCCTTATATTCAAGAACAAGAGATATAGACGAAAGAAAGTTATGAAAGGAAAAAACCAATTGAATTATGTTTCACAAAGGCAACGCTTTGTACTTCGACAGAAATTTATATATTGCTTCGCGTTCGGGATTCAATTTTAATTGGAAAAACGAATTTTCATGTACGTTTTTAATTATTTTGTGAGCTAATTTGCGGAGACGAAAGTTCCGTGTAATTGGAACGCTTCTGGACTATTTTTAAAATCAGTACTTTCTTTATAAAAAACCTAATTAACCAAAAATTCACAGAGATCTTAAAGAGATTTTTTTTAAACACCGTTTTGTGTAAGTCTGTCGTCACAGTAATAAATATCATTGTTGTGTTCCGGCAGTTATTATTTTTATAAAAAGGTCAAGGAAATGTCTCTATTCCTTCTGATTGTAAGCTGAAGTGTTAACGGTAAGATAGCCATATCAGGGTGTTGAGGAACTGTGTGTAACACGCTTCTACCTTCAGGTTTGACGCCGTAGTGGTGGAGTGCTCAGTGACGCTGCGTACTCATCGGGCGGTCCGGGTTCGAATCCTGGCATAAGATTTTTATCCACCCATTATAGGTAGGTGGTTTGAAGTATTAAATATAGTCACAGTAATATACTTTTACATTTAGACTCTGGTCTTATGGGACATTATATGTTTTCAAGCGATGTTTCGTTGTTCGGTTCCACCAGCCGTGGTCACTGGCAAAATGATTACAACCCATCATGGTCGCTAGCTGATTTGGGGCACTGCGGAGGTTAAACTTACTTATATTACTGAAGCTTTTATTCAGATTATATAAGGATATAGATACGTTAGTGGATGGAAGCAGAATGCGGCAAGCGTAATTATGTTTGTACTATCTAAGTATGTGGGTTAAGATATTTTAATATTAATTAATTAGAATGGAATGTTTAAAATAAATAATCAATTTAACATATGTTAATGCATTGCACGTTTTAATAGCAGATCACAGTTTTTTTTATGTTACGAGATGGCAAACATGCTTGCGGCCCACCTGATGTTAAGTGGTCACCGCCGCCTATAGACACTTGCAATATTAAGTGTAAATCGCTTAACACCGCAAGTGCGTTTGTCATCCTGGGGACTAAGATGATATGCTCTCCATGCCCAGTAATTACACTGGCTACCTTTCCCTTCAATCCAAACACAGCGAACTGGTTCACGGCAGAAATAAGAAAGGCGGTGGTACCTACCCGACCTAGACTAGACGACCCTACATATGGGTCTACCACCTAGTGACATATACACAGTATGGACACTAAATTGCCAATTTAACAACTATGTAACCTGTGTATTGCAATAAAGATATTATGATTATGATTATAATAGTTCTATAACGATAAATCAACTTTTAGTTAATACAACGGCACCCGCCTACGGTGTGATCACGACTTATAACCTTACTTACAATTCCAGGCACAAAATTCATTTATTTCGCCCTAAAATTAAAATATTAATTAAACCTCAATGAACGTTTATCGCCGGCACCGGCAGAACTGCTGAGTAAACAAGGAGGAATAATTAATCCGAAATTAACTTCGGTTATAGCGTCGCGAGCGTGATTTACGATCGGTATCAAGCGCGGCGACCGCAATGGGAAGATTGTCTTTTGTTACAGATTATTTTAATGCAATTGCTTGTAACAGAACTGTGGAGTCGGGTTGAATACTAATTTATTTAGCGTTACATGATTACAAAAGTAGTACAACAAAAGTATAATAAAAATTGGAAGTTGAAATACGTTGACCTCTATTCTCAAGCTTTGTACCTATTAATTCTAATTTATAATAATAATAATAATCATTTATTTCGGATAATTTTTTTACATCCATATTTTGTTAGTACAAATTCACTTAAAAACTAGTGTTAGTAATAAAATTCAATTCAATTACATGACCATAAAATTAGCAAATATTCAAATTCAACTTAGAATATTCAATTCAACTTAGAATATTCATTCAATATCAATTCATATCAGAATAAAATTAATATATTAATTTAGGATCAATGCAATACGTAGTGTTCCTGTATTCTTCCCTATCAGTTGTTATCTCATAACCTAGCCCTTTTTCATTCGTATCATTCCCCACACAATCCATCAATTTCTTCTGCGGTCTTACTACAATCGTCAACATTCAAATTCATCTCACTCCTAGGCTTTCTTTCCTCCGCGTAACATTTTCATACCAAGCTAAAAGATTTCCTTTCAGTCGTATTTATGACAAATTAATCTAATTATGAATCTTTGAATGTATCTTATGACTCTTTGGTATCACTAGAAGAAGGTACAAAATCTTGGAATTGCCAAGTTGAAATCTAATTCAGAGCCTTATCGCAGGATATCGCATACTAATATCTCTTGAAGATTCTATTCATACTAAAAAAAATCTTGTAAAATAAATATCAATAATTAAAAACGACAATAGTAAATGTAATTTAAAACCGAAGAAAATATGTTTAGATTTTGTGGGAGATGATAAGGCAAAGAAAGGAGTTAATGTTGAGATGACGGTTGAACGAGAAGAGCAGGACAGCCCAATGTATGAAATGCAATTTAAAATCCACGACAAGAATTATGCTTAGTCACCAATCCCTAACTCGTTGTCAGTGAGACGTCTCTTAAATTGGTATAAGACTGTTAACTCCTTACATTCATTAAGAAGGTACAGGTACTAGATATTGAATAATTATTATTTGTCAATAAATTAATGGATAATAATTACTTTTGGCGTTAAGCCAGCACAAGTGGGCGAGTATTAACAAGAAGTCAAACGACAAGCCTTCGTAAGACGAAATGATAAATCGGCGAGGTTCAATCACTAGTAACGCTATGAGAGCGAAAGATTTTGGGACAAGCTGAAAGCTTAAGACAAAATTATGAATTAAGGTAATATAATAAGAATGATTTTGCTCCTAGAAATGAAAGCTAAATTAGGTTGCGTTATTAAACAGACGTAACAATGCGTTTTTACTGTTACACTTCTTGATGATTGATATATTAATTGCGGCCGTAACGTAACATATAATTGCACTTAGACTTAGTTTAACATAGATACTTATTTATGGGAAATAATAAACCCAGAAAAAAGAGAAAAAAAAAACAGAATAAAATACTAATTTGTTAGTCACCCAATGTTTTTGTCGCATTAGTATTTGCATAGGTAAAGGTTAGGTTAATCTGCTGACCAGTAAAATACGATCCCTGATTTATTACTTTAGAAAGCATATGAAACTAATGTAAGATGACCCACCATAACACACATCACTAAGTTAATATTCATATATTACTTCTATCAATGGTTATGCATATACCTACATCTCAACGCAGAATAAAACTAACTTCTTATATAACAAAATGAAGACCTTAAGCACATGAAGATCTTAGTTAGAATAGAACCCATTATACATCACGCTCTGACTCAAATTGGATAGATGGTTAGAGACAATTGCATTAATAACTAGAAGACTTTCGAAGAATAAGTTTGGGGAAGCACAAAAACTATGAATAGGAGAAAATCTTGTACATCCATACGGAGCTGGCGAGTTCAATTACGTATTTAGAAAAGCCCAAAGCTTCAATATTTACTGCAATATCGGTAAACTTGGGCACCCTAAAGGAGGCTTCGCCATGATTTATTGTTTCTGTTGTGATTGTACTGTTGTCAATAGGCTTCAATCAAGACACGAATGTGTGTTCAATGCGAGGTAAAATTGGTATTATTGTTACAAGCAACAGTTCGTGATCAAAGGCTCAGCTTTGTAGCGTTGGCTCGAGAAATAGATTGATGAAGAGTAAGCCAAGAGTGTAATATCTGATCTTGTATTAAAGTCTGTCCTTTTCTAGCCGAGCATAAATTAAGGTGATAGATAATTGATTATGAAAATTTATTGCTATTCAAAATTCAAAGGGCGACTTAGTTTTATTGGCATTTTTGGAATATAATCAAATAAATATTTTAATAAGAAAACCTTTGACATTTCATATTAATGACAGTTTTAATTTATTATATCATTTTTGAAAGTTTTCTTTTCCTTTTACGTTCCGTTTTAGTCAATCGTCTGAATTTATTCTGCGGCTCTATTCCCAGGTTTTATGACGAATTTATGCAATTACTTAGTATGCTGTCAAATAAGTGTATCCATATGACTTACAGGCGATTTATTCTTAAATTCCTAACACAACAAAACAAATTCTACCCTTTCATGATTTTCAAAGTCGCATGCGATAGTTGGACAACCAGAGGCAAATCCGAAAGCGAACTAAAACGCCCAAATAAACTTTAACCGCGTTACGTCTAGTGTTGCCCAAATTCAGTCTTGGTCTTGCAGTCTTGGTCTTGGTCTTGCAAAAATGCAAGACCAAGACCAAGAACAAGACCGCGTATTTTTAGCAAGACCAAGACCAAGACTGACCGTGCAAGACTTGTGCAAGAACAAGACTAATCCTGCAAGACTCTTGCGTCTTGCAGCTAGGACTTAGCGCTATTTCACGGAGTAGTTAGGTATAACAGTTCGGTGTATAGGTACGCTTAGGAATTCTATGAGACGCAAAAAACTGTATCAAAGAATATGAAAAACTGGACCATGCGCATTACGACCAATACCTACCATAAACATACATAGCGAATAAAAAATATCCATTAAAATCAAACAGAATGCATGCATAGTTTTGTTTTAACCATCGTAACTTTGATAATGCGGCATCAAAGGTTTTGTACTGACTTCTCAAAGAAATTTGCCGCTTTTCGGAAGTACATGGTGATGATACACGCGCCAGCGGCTTCTTTTGAAATCACATATAACAATCGGTGCCGCCGCGCCGAAATCACAACATTTGACACTAATTGATTGCCGCCACAGGGCCTAGGTATAGTTTTAAGAGCACAGGTGTTCCAAAGAATAAATAAGTTTCAGTGTGCTTAGAATGGAAACGAATACATTATTGTATTTTATTTTTTATTGAACTAAATGATAAATCGTAAAACTCTTTTATTAAATTTCATATAAGTTGAGGGTTTAATCTCTTTCTAGAGAGATATTGTTCTTTAAAATACAGTCAATTAATTGTAATTTATTTGTTTTTTACATGTATTAGCTTATAAAGCGTAAATGTTTATTAAGAAACAGTTACTCCCATGGAAAACGGCATATAGCTCAGTTGATAACCATGTGGCAGTTATCGAATTTCTTATCAAATCTTCAGACATTTATTAATCTGATTGGTCTTTCTTTACTATGGCTATGTTAATTGCTAAGATCTAAAGTAAACTGTAATAAGTAGCAATAGTTTAATAGGTTATTGCAAGACTTGCAAGACTCTTGCTGCAAGACCAAGACCAAGACCAAGACTGGGAGCGCAAGACCAAGACCAAGACCAAGACCAGGTGTATTGGCGCAAGACCAAGACCAAGACTAGCCAAGTCTCGTCTTGTTCTTGCATTTGGGCAACACTAGTTACGTCACAATGCTGTTATAAGGGATAAGCTGGAAGCGCGCGATTCGTTAAAAATGACCGCTGCCCTCAAAGCTTGGCTTAGAGTTACTCAGGGTGACGTTTTAAGCCCAATACCCACTCTCCTGTGCACGATTTCACAAATCTGGTATGTTCTCTGTAGCCTTTTGTCCATTGTGTTAAGTTTCATCAAGTTTTGTTGGAGTTTCAGCGTCTTATTATTTGACTTAAGATTTACGTAGCGATGACTTAAGCTTGCAGTTGCACAATTTTGAACTCGAACGTTAGACAATGTTACTTGAATAAAATGGTGGGTAACTCTGCTTGATATGATAATGTTTCTCACGGTATAGAAAGTATAAAACAAAAGAAGATAAGATGACTGTAAATGAAAATGGTAGCAAGTTTTACGAGGATAAACAAAACTAATAAGATATAGAAGCTTAATATTGCGACAAAAGGTCCAAATATGTGTGCGGATTGTGGACTTAAACACAAGTACCTACTCTTACACTACATAAATCCCTTCTATCTAAGGGACATAAACATATATATTTGGCAACTAGTATTGTATCTAGGTTATTTATTCGGTTCTGATGCGATTCCGTGTTCCTAGCATTCGTTTGTAGAACCGATACCAAATACATCAAGTTTAGTAACATTTGATTTCGGCAAACCAAGATCTAACCTTTTCCTGTTTTGTTTCGTTTCATGAATGTCACTAGAAAAAAAGAATGTTCAGATATATGTTTAAAAATTCTATATGACTAAAAATTAACGAATTTGGATTGTGTAGGTATTAGCAAAATCAGGCAAATTAGTTTAGGTGTACAAAATATATAACCTACACTCCACATGAAAGTAGCAGATATTACAGAAAATTCTCAATATACATTTTTATGCAGAAATACGGTGTTTATTAGGAGGATTGGTTGGATTCATCTGATGTACTTATTCTTAGTTCAGTACTCCATGTCTCGGTAACTTCTATGCATTGGACTGAACGAGGTTTAAAGGAATAATCATCATAAGAATTAGATATTCCGAAAGGTCTAAGATCATTTAGAAAACGAATACAATAAATAAGATAAGCTAGGAGATACCATATAGATAGATCATATTACTTTTCTGATCATGTATTAACAATTTATTAATACGCTTTTTTCCATTGTTTTATACAATTATTTGACTTCTATATTCTGTTTAATACAATATTGTTTTACATGTTATCATCAAAAGAGTAACATTTAAAATGATAAAAATAATATGAAATGCTTCATCTAATTAACTCCATAAATGTATACACATATTATTATTCAATTTATAAACAGCTGGACGGGCAGTAACGACAGTCCAAAATCAATTCGAAGCACCCTGATTGGCTGTTGGAAGATTAGGCAAAGCTAGTCAGCCAATCAAGATCACGATTACATGATTTGATAGAAGCAATTTGAATGGCGTTAGTGCAGGCCAGTAGAATGCTTGCGTGTTCAAACTATGTCCAAGCTTTTAAACGGCTCAGAATTCTATTTATGTAGTAAATCATATCATCCATCAACTTCTGTTTATTTACCTCGAAGAATATTAACTGTATACATCTGGGTACTTTATACATTTTTATATATTGCTGTATACCTTTTTTATATATTGCGAGATGGCAAACAAGCTTGCGGCCCACCTGGTATTTAATAGTTACCGTCGCCTATAGACAAATGCAATATTAAGGGTAAATCACTTAACACTGCGTGCCATTTAAGTGCGTAGCCCTTATAGGGACTAAGATGATATGCCTTCCATGCCCAGTAATTACACTGGCTACCATTCCCTTCAATCCGAAACACAGCGAACTGCTTCACGGCAGAAATAATAAAGGCGTACCCAGACGACCCCACATATTGGTCTTTTACCTAATAAACTTTTGTAACACTAGAAACACATGCGTACTGTTAATCGGGGTCCAGGTTGCTTATTTGCACGAAAAAGTATGCAATTGATGTCCTCTGCATGGTGGACACTTTAATCAGCTATTACATATAACATTGTTAGTATAACTATCATCTTTTTGTCCACCTTTTTTATTCTGTTGTGTTAACGTAATCGTGACTTCCGAATTAGAATCTAAGGGTGACTAAAATGCAGAACGGCTTTACCAAAGCAGCGGTTAATCCACTGCAATCCCGTCTCTCCAAGTTCGCTGATTATCCACATCATGATGCGGTGCAGAGTGCATCAGTAAATCAGATACCGCGAGGTCTGCACCCAGTGGAATTAGGTCGTGACGTCATCCTAATCCCGGCCCTGACGTGACGCCTGGCCTTAAACTGAGGATTAATCATTGCTGTGCCACTCCGGGTTTATGGGATGTTCTGTTTAGATTAGCTGAGACCTTAGACTAGCTGAGAAGCGGAAGCGTCGTGTACATACTGCAACAGACATACGGTACGCGCACGAACTGAGTGCATCTCTCAATAGCACATATGCAAACACGTAGATTTTTTATATAAAAAAAGGTTGAGCAAATGACTATTCCTTCTGATGATAAGTAGAAGCGGAGTCCAAATGCGAAGATAGCTAGAGCGAGGTGCTTCTTCACGTCTCGATTGAATGAACCAGGATTGTAATGTGGGAACAGATATGCTGACAGTGATTTCCAAGATATCAGAAGGACGAGAAATGACGGCATAGAAATGAATTGCCAAATTTCTTAGTTCCCTTTGGTATAGTCGTCACAGTTTGTCGGTGGCACCGTAAGCCAGCGCGAATGTGTTCTAAAATATCAGTAAGTATGCTATGATACGCGTAGGAAATACATCAAGGTTTACTACAGGCATTCGAGGTAAGATCTGTCGACAGCGGGAAGAGGTACTTTCGTCGCCAGATGCTACGAGTTTAAGCCTATTAGACACCATGATTGTGTTCCGTCAGTATGATAAGATTTGCCCCCTCATTTTTTTACAATTATGTTTGTTTTATATTATAATTATACCCGGACTGTGGATATGATTGTTGGCTTTTGTTTGATTGTTGTTTGTATGTTTACTGAACGATACTTTATTGGGTTTGGTCCTCTTTTATGTAGGCGACAACTCAACCCCTCATGGGAGTACGTATGTATGTAATATTATAATTATAGGTACTTTATAGTTGGTACACACACGTCTAACATTTAAAATTTCTCTCATATGTAGGTAGCTTTGTACAATTGTCTGTCTAAGGTTGTGCCCTTTTGGAATTATCTTTGTGTTGAATATCATAAATTGTTAGTTAAATAAATAAACCCACTCATTTTAATGATCTAATCAAAACAAAAAAAGTTCTTCATTTTCTTCAAGCAGATATTTTCATTCCTATATCAAGAAAACAATAACCCTTTTTGTTATCTTACGCAGAATCAAAATAACAAAGCTAAATCGATTGGATGTAACAGCTCTCGCAATTGGGTAAAGGCCAAATCTAACGCCGTAAGTGTCATGTCTATTATGCGGTCGATTGTACACATTGCAGTTAGTGACCACTGCAACCGCTTACAACGCACTGCGTAATGTCACGCAATGCGGACAGTTTCACGGTGTCCGGAGTATTAGGAACGTTGCACACTGGGCGGGGCGAATCTATACACCTATACATATAAATAAAATTGGAGTGTCTGTTTGTAATATTGAAATAACCGTTTTTTACTAAATGCATATGAATATAAGATACATACACCAAAATAACATTTTTTACAAATTTTGTCTGTCTGTTTGTTCCGGCTAATCTCTGAAACGGCTAGACCGATTTTGACGGGACTGTTTTTAAAGGTAGCTGGTGTAATAAGGTGTAACTTTAAAGGCTACTTTTTTTTTTCTTTTGGTAAATTCTACGCGGACGAAGTCGCGGGCACAGCTAGTAGGTAATAAAATGGTTGATTACAATTTTTATTAAGAGAAAAGTAAAATCAACACCTTACTTATTTAATAAAATATAATAATAAAATTGTAATTTAGAAAAGTAGGACCTACCAAATGTTATCCAATTTTCAATTTCTAAACACGAAGCCAAATATTTAATTATTTAGGTACTTAAAAAAATAGCTATATACATTTTAAAGTATAAGAAAGTGGTTTCCGGTTTCAATATTCAATCAACAGATCGATAAATCACTAACAGAGTTTTGTTGCCATGTAATGTAAAATAATTGATATAACAAGACTTCAGTAAGCTTACTTTTATCTGCGGATAGAATATTTAAACCATCAATAAATAAACCGTTAAGTGAGTTAATTTCTTCAGCACTATATTAGATAGAAGAAAACTTTAACTACGGAATTCAAAATAGTTTCGTACATTGGACGTTGAACGGCACTTTATTCTTAGCGGGCAAGTCTATTCCATAATTTCACCGCTACAGACACAGCCCGGCTAGCTCAGTCGGTAGAGCATGAGACTCTTAATCTCAGGGTCGTGGGTTCGAGCCCCACGTTGGGCGCAACTTTTTTAATATTTTTTTGTGAATTTTTAGTTCTTGTACCAATGTTTTTGTTACCTTTTTTATTTTTTTTTAATATTAGGGTTACTTTACAAAAAAAAATATTTTATTTCAATACTATTCGATAAAGATAAAATTAATTTTAAGATTGTTAGCCACGTGCCATTTTATAAAATATGTAATGTTTCAAAACTTTCAAAGTAGAAAAAAAAGTCTTGAAACTTCCATGTCTCGGTAAGAAAAAATTCAATAACTTCTAAACATAGCTATGGAATAAAGACTGTATAAAATTTTATACTGTTTTGCTTCTTCCTATATTTGTAATAAAACAAACTTTAATTTAGCTTCTATGAAGGATCAATTTTATAACCGACCAACCCACAAGTTTATAATTCGACCCACTGCTCGGACACAAGGCCTCTACTTGTCATCGAAGGAGGTTTAGGCAGTAGACCACCACGCTTGCACAATGCGGATTGGTGGACGGAGTGTAAGATGATCAATACCCCTTTGCTGATCCATTAGTCGCCTTTTACGACACCCGTTGGATGATATGGGGTTATGCTATTCTACTCTGCCAGCATCACATGACTGAACTGTTAGTGTTAACTCGAAAATAGTACCTAATTAATCACAAAAATATCTCCATATTTCAATATAAGTTTAAAATTATAAAAACAGTCACTATGGGTTAATTTGTGCGTTAATGCAGACTTTTTTAAGAATAATGGTTTTCGTGCACTTCGCCGGACGTAGCAGCGACACGCTTGCTTGGCTCGTGCTTTGTTTTGGTCGCATTTCTGCTAACTGATTTCTGATGTCACGATATGCCTACGAGGCGTAGAGTTTCCGATGGAAATTTGCATCCTTAATATACTCCATGCTACTCCTCAAAATATGTAAGTAAAACACTAAATCAGGGCCTTAATGAGCGTAGACAAGAGTTATTTAAAATTAATCCCCAGAGTTGTAAACTATAACGCATTTAACTTCGAAACTGTTCCAAGTTTAACCAGAATTTATAATAAATTCAGCACCCGGGAAATGAATATTTGAAGTTTACCGGGAAAGTTATGGAAAAACGCGACGGGAGCATCTTGGAATGAATTATGAGGCGCTGGCGTCGGTTTTTGCTTCATCATAATGCGGATTATGAAAGGGTTACGAGTGCGAAACTGCGAAGTATACGAAAAGCCAATGAAAATAAAGTTTTATCTTCAAATATACTTAACAATAAATCTGATAACTTACCAAATGTAAAAAAAATATTTCTTATTTACTCTCCGTTCCCGCCATTTCAGCTTCCACGGATTTTTTTTTCAGTAATGAATCTAAAGTGGTGAGAAGAGAGAAATAGAGCGAGATAAATTTAATTAAAAACGAATTGTTTATTTATTTAAATTTTGATTGTCAAACTAAAAATAACTTTAACTTTTTAGTGTTGGGTATAAATTTGCAGGAAACTTCCTTGAGATCTTTTAGACAAACAAGTCATGAAATGAATTAGGGATAGGGATAACCCAAAAACTACTCGTCAGATGTCACTCAAATTCAAATGCGAGCACATGAACCACCAGCATAAAGCACCAGCTTCCGCATGTACAAAGAATCATGAAAAATTCATAAAAATTATCTTTTTAACATGCTTAAATTAGTTTCACCTGTAGGTTTATAACTCATGTATGTTTGTATGTAACTGACTTGTTTGGGCTCGATTTTGACCCACTTTATACGGTTAGATTTAATTTAAACTTTATAGACTTATCAAAGACCTATGACATTACAATAATTCGCAGAGCATTCGGGATTCGCACTAAAAAGTGGATAGTAAAATAATAAAAACACGCTTTTAAATTAAATGCAAATAAAAATTGATAAATAACTTTTTAGTATAGAAACTAAATGATGAAAGGAAACTATGAAAAGCGTGAGGAGCTCAATTTAATTGTACCGATCGAATATTTTCAAGAACTACACCTTAAGCTAAATATTGTCCTAAATGAAATGTAAATTTCTTGAAACAATAAATATTCTTTAAACCGAACTACATAATGTTATTGAGCACCCCACGCTTTTCTCTAAATAATAATTATACTTTTCGTTCATCATTTAGTTTCTATAGTACGGTCGGTGAAAATACGGTCGAATTGTGAACCTCTTCCTTTTTTAAAGTCGGTTATAAATACTGTACCTACCTTCTTAGGTTTCTACTGGGCTTTTTTTGCTTTATCATAATACGGGTTAGGAAGGGTAACTCGTGACGGAATTTGTATTAGGCAAATAAGGCACTTATCATGTCTATGACGTCATCACGTCAACAATGGTGATTGCCGAAAGCCGTGACGTCGTTTTTATAAAGGGATTCTTACGGGTAATTTGTCGATAAGTATTTTTATTACAAAGATGTTACGCATAGAATACTAAAGTGCCGTCAGCAGCGAAAGCTTTGCGGATATAATACCGAAATTTCTACATACATAAGTACTACTATGGTGTCAAATGTAATAGTAGTCAAAAATTGACATTCGTTTTTGGCCACTATTCTAGGCACCCACTATAACATGTGCAGTCTGGGTATGAAACTAGATTTGAAAAAATTGAGGGAGTTGATTTTTTTGCTAACCGTGCACGCATGATTCAAATTGTAACATCTTTTTTTAACTTGACATAAAAGCTCTTGGCCGTCATTTCATCTTATTGTGGTAGCTATCCAGGTGGACTTAAGCCCTACAACTAATCAACAATTTATTTATTTGCGTACTTAGGTTAGTAGGTATTATTTGGTACGAAGATCTATGATCTTTTTTCTATCGCTTATTGGAAAATCACTGAGGTCATGTCATTACCTGGCCCAATGAAAAGCCCAAGGTTATATAAGAATCATAAATAAACTAATTTTCTTGAATAGAATATAGAAAATTATCTCGAAATATCAACATCAAACGAAACACAACCTTACATAAATAATACAAAGTGAATTGTTGATTGAACTTTCCCGTTCCTCAAAGCAATTACCCAACATTAACGAGACAAAAGACTGAATTGAGAACTAAATTATGTTACACACAAAAATTATCGTCACATGTGCTGGATTTAGCTCGGTAACTTCCAAAACAATCCTTAGCGTTATCGAATTAAAGTCCAAACTTGTGGAGGGAAGTTCGCGTATTAATTATGCAATCAAAGCCTAAACAAACAGTGAGGCGAAATTTTGTTTGAATAACTGTTATAACTGTTAAATTTTCTAAACAATGTTGGTTAGGAAATTCTTGTTATGTACGAAACGTGATTTGCGAGGTACTTCCCAAGTTTACGTAGAAAAGTTTAAAGACTCTGTTATTATGCTATTAAAATTATAAAATAAAAAGTAGGTATACCGCCTCCGTGGTTTAGACCACGGAGGCGGTATACCTATTACCTATTAATTATTTCATAATAATACTTGTATAACATACAAAAAGTCACGTAATTTACCCATAGGAGTAGCCATACTCCATCAGCGATACTTCTCAAGGCTGCAAGTCATTGTAACCGCATACATTGTACGTTCACGCCTTTACTCCCATACCTAATCTTTCACTTCCATACACCAGCGTTGAGACCAGCACAGCGTCATGCACAGTTAGTCGTGCCTTTTCAGACACCTGATCGCTCATAAAAGCTTGCAAAGCCCCATTCACCATATTCCCAATTTCCACTCGATTATCGATATCACTGCCACACTTTAAATAAGTCTTTATTATTACTAATGGTATGTGATTAGTCAGGGTTGAATGTGAGTGAGACCACTAGTGTGATAAGCGTCTATGCATATATACTTTTATATTATCCTTCTTCGTATATAGAATAAGTAAATGCAATGCTCTAACCTAGGTATATTTTTATAAAAATATCACATTGAGTCGAAAACACTGACCATTCTATGGATTCACCGTGCGGATGCAGAGTTGCCGGGTCCATAGTGTTGCAAGAGCCAGGAGCAGTAACTGGGACTTGTGACACAAGTGTAGGTGTAAGAGCCTTTTGATGCATCAGGACTCACCTCCATTACCCTGGGTTCTCTCTGACCAGCCATATCTGTTAAGATTCCGCGAGAGCCGCTTTAGATATACGTTCCATTACAGAACATACATACGGAAGTACTAGACAAGCCGAGATCTTTTAATAATGTATATACATAGATGGATTTGACCGGTATACCCCTCGCGTTTCCAACTACATCCATTTTTTTATACAAATGGACTCCATTCCACCTGATAGTAAGCAAAAGTGGAGCGAAGCCAAATGCGAAGATAGCTAGTGCGAGAGATAGCCACTCTCGCCTTGCCAATCTGCAAGGTGCTTCATGACGCCTCGTTTGAATGACCGATGATTGTAGGAAAGATCATGTGCTGGCTGAATGAATGTCATTTGATGAATTTCATTTCTTGATTGTGTGACAAAGAAAAGAGTTGCCAAATTGCTTAGGTCGCGTTGGAATGGTAGCCAGTTTGTCGGTGACACCAAAGCAGCACGCGTAGTCCTTAAAAGGAAGGGGCATGGTGGGATTATGGAAAAAAGCTCCTCAGAGCACTGGCCGTGGTACATACAGTAGAACGCGCACAGTGACACAACATGGCGACGCAGATAGAGAGGCTCAAATTAACGATGTGTCGACGGTGGCGTAGTGCGTAAGGACGTTGTCTCCCACCCGGGAGGCACCGGTTCGAAACCCACCACGTACCAATATGTTTTCAAATTTTGAATTCATATGTACGTTTAATCGACACGCATTAATGGTGAAAGCAAACATCAGGAGGAAACCTGCACACACTTATGATGAAATTCTCAGGTTGTGTGTGAAGTCGACCAACCCGAATTTGGCCAGCGTGGTTGACTAAGGCCTAATCGCCCCTAATGTGAGGTAGGCTCGAGCCCGTCGGTGGGGACATTAAATGAGCTGTTGATGATCATGATGATGAAATTAACGATGTAGTTTTTGTTAGTTGGATTGGGATGTTGTAATTCGGGCGTAGGGCACAACTTAAGTAAAGACTCAAGATTCCTATTGGTGCGTAAAGAGTAACATCTAGCACGCTAGCACAAAGAAAAAAATACTAATAATTTAGATAATATCGTAACGGATATCTAAATTTACTTTAATTCACAAAAAGCAGTAGGTAAGCGTGCGTTTATAAGACATCACGAAACGTGTCCCCGGACGTAACATTCAATGAATATTAACGAACTAAGTTCACGGTGAACACGACTTAGCAACAGGAGGAAAATAGTAGCCATTATTGTTATGTAAGAAGTATTCATTTTTTTGTCATTTAGTTGGCAGACAAGCATATAGCCTGCTGGGGGTAATCAGTAGCCGTGGTCTATAAACGCTTACAGCACTGACGTGAAACTCGCGCGCTGCCAAACCTAGCCTCACCAACAGCAAACAACACCACAAAAATGTCATGTTGACTGTGGTCTTCTGAAGCTAGTACCCAGTTCATCATAAAGCCTTTATAATTCGACCAACTGCTGAAACAAAAGGCGTCTTTTTGTCATCGACGGTTTAGGCAGTAGTCCACCCCGCTTGCCCAATGCGGATTGGTGCACGGAGTGTAAGGTGACCAATACCCCTTTGCTGATCAATTAGTCGCCTTCTACGAAATCCATTGGAGGATATCGGGTGATGCTGTTCTACTCTGCCGGCATCACATCTACCCAGTTTGAATGCTCCAAATTCGAGTGGCTTCTCCGCTTCGCCCTACCTCGGCATTTTTTTTAAAGTATACTTTTTTAATACTTGACGGGGATGCTCTTGGTCTTTATATCATCTGCCAGTGACGCTGAAACTAGCCCTAACAACAACCAAAACCAACATAGATTTGTACTCTTCTAGGAATCGAACTCGATAAGTACTTTTTTTGAACTAATTATAATATGGATATATAGATGAAATAAGGTTGAAAATTTATTTACCTATTATTTTTGTACAAATAGCAGTGCAGCAAGGTTTGTTTATTTCTTCATTATAATCTAAGAGGAGCAATTCAATATAGCACAGCATAGCTCAATGTTGTTTGGTTACCCTTATCGTTGCTTGTTTATATCCAAGGGTGGAAGTTTGTATGTGGAATCAAATTTTTTTCAAGGAAGATGGAGCCGATAACAGCCGTACGAACTAGCCGCGAGCGTTAATCATGTCAGACACGCCCAATGTTGGACATGGACACTCACCTAAGGAGCTCCAAGCTGATAGGTGCTGCGATGCCCGCATCCAGCGACTTTACCAGATCGTCGGTCCACCTTGTGGGAGGCCACCAACGCTGCGTCTCCCGGTACGCGGTCGCCACTATAGCTGGCTTGGGTCTCGTTAGTTTGCGTTAAGTTATTCAGAACCGCTCACCCTCACTAGTTCATAATAATTTTTAAAACTTACGTTTCGATATCGTTGTTGCGATATCTAATGCATGTTGGGGAGCCAGCTCGCCTCGTCTCTCAGTCAGTCTGCTGCAGAACTGAAACAATGCAAAATAGCAATTAGTATATGAACAACAAAAATTTTGCGTCTACCCTCAACAATTCGTGTATTGTTATATGGACGAGAAGACTCTTTAAGTAAGACGGAAAGCAGAAGCGAGTTTCACTCTCAACACTCCACCATTGATGGACTGGCTGTAACTATGTATGGAAACCTCAGACCAAATACTTATTTGGTCTCATATGGAAACACAATGCTGTTAACATTATTGTTATAGGCGACAGATTGTTAGGGGGTGGTGGTAGCAGGCCAGGCCAGGCCAGAAACAAGTGACTAGACTACTTAAGTATACTTTTCCACATTCAGATATTTTGTAGCTTTCAGTTTTAAAATTTAATAGCATACTTAATATGATTTTGGTATACCACTCAAATCATGCCAATGAAAATTTTTACAAAAAAATATTACAATAAGCTGTACTAATATTATAAAGCTGAAGAGTTTGTTTGTGTGAACACGCTAATCTCAGGAATTACTGATTCAAATTGAAAATTACTTTTTGTGTTGGATAGTCCATTTATCGAGGAAGGCTATAGGCTATATAACATCATAACATGCGAACAAAGTCGCGGGCACAGCTAGTGATACATATAAATACAGCCCAAAAGTTGAATTTCTGACGAAATATCGAACGTGTTATAGATAGTCAGCTTAATTTATCCTTTGTTGTAGGTTTATTGAGTGTTTACAAATAAGGCTGTAAGGCTTTACAGCCTCATTTGTAAACACTCAATAAACCTATTTTAGTTATTACCTTGTTAAAAAGTATCTTGTCTCATTCATCTCGTGCCAGAGTGACAGAGACAAACAATTTGTAAATCTCTAATAAATTCACTTGTTTTTATGAATAAGGGGGTTAATATACAGGGTTATTTGTAAAGCATCAAAATTAACTATGGTTTAGTCAGTAAAGTGGGACTGTTGAAGCTAATTTTTTTTCTTTTTTGAAAAACTGATGATGGTAGGTTACGTGGAGGGAAGGGGTAAAGCACCTTTTAGATGGATAGACCTTGTTAAGGCACAATCCAAAACGGACGTCCAAGTCTGCCTGACATGAGCACAGGATAGAACCCCCTGGGGAGAACTAGTGAGGAATGTCTGTGGTAATCACGTTCCTCCATTTGGAGATTTCATCAATACAAACAACTTTTTCAATGGAAGCAAAATTGGAATCGAGAAGACAAAATCTACCCTTCCATACATTTCAAACAAATTCATTTGTCAACTTAAATATTTTTCCTGATTTTAGAGTTACTTCCACAGTAAAAGTTTGTGTGGGTGAGATATTCAAATTATTTGAAGATTGTTGATGCTTTACAAATAACCCTGTAGAATATGAATAAAACTAACACAGCTCACGGCATTCATTCGTACCAATTATAAGGCTATCCAGACTTTAATAATTTCAATATTAATAATTTTAAAAGAAAGCATTCTGAATACTTCAATTGATCGTATTATGAATAAGTTTGAATATTTTCTAATAAGAGGCCTTGGTCCTTTTCTTTAGAATACAGATATTTTAATTACGACCTTTTTCATCATGGGAATAAGTTTTAGTCAGGACATAATAGAGGTCTACTACTTACTACGAAAAAGTAAAATTAGTATGAAATCCTACCTTGCCCTCCATTTACCTATATAATCTATAATGATACCAAATTAAATGTAATTAAAAAACGGAATAATTGTCACAATATTTTACTTCAATCTGTGTTTTTCGTTTCGTTATGCGTGCTGCTCTTCGAACTAAGATACGTGGACTGGGAAAATTCTTATAGTTTCTTATATTGTCGGGAAATTATTATCTTCAACGTCCTAAGAAATATACGTATTTATTTACACCTGACTTAAGGCACACCTTTTCGATACAAGATACAACTAAAATTGTATACAATTTCTATGGAAACTGTTAATTCTCAACCGACATAAAAGAGTCACATTGAAATGAATTTAAATTTAAAATAATTATCAACCACCGCAACAATAAAAGGATTTTCGGAAATAGTCCGGTTTGAATAATTTGAATTAAGCAATTCTACGAAACAAATTCCACATCCCACCAATCACATTATACTTAGTAGGTATATGAATCTACTACGTAATTGTAAATTGCTTTCCGTTGCCCCAAAACTATTATATCCATTACAGTCAGTTTTGTTACAGTTAATGATATAACGAAAAATAACGAACAACTCATAGCAACGCCAGTTGAGAGCTTAGACAACTGTCGCGGCCTTGGATTTAGAAAAAATGGGACAAAAACTATTGCAGGTAGCAACACAGTACGTGATTCGACAGTATTCGAAGATAGTGTGGCACGGAGAGATTTTTCTAGAAGAGGGGTTTTTGTTAGTTTCGTAAGAAGCACGTGGTGGAGATTAACAAAGATCATGCTTTGAAAATGAATCGTTTTGTCTATAGAATTTATATTTATGAGCTATTCAAATTCTCTGGAATTCTTCCTATGGAATGTATAGAAAATAACGCCACAACACCTGACCTTAAATGTATGTGGAGTCCAGATGTGAAAATAGTTGGCACGGCAAAGATACGAGATATATTAGAGAAACGATACGAGGAGTCAGCAATTGCCACAGTTCATTCATGAATAAGTTTGATGATCTGTGTGTCCACTCAACATCAGTGTTAAAATCCAATGTGATATACGTAAACACAGACTGATAAATTCGCATTCCGATTAAATATTTTACGAATTGGTGGAACTTGTCAAGAAATTCATGACTCAAAGTTACATTTCGACAGAATTATGAAAGTTTGTCGCCAGCGATTCCCTTCGGGGACTAAACTTGTCTCAAGCACGGTGTCATTCTGTTCGAATTTGGCTATAATACCTAAACAATATTCGGACAAAATACGATTCACTAATTGTATTCGAATTTCAAGTTCATTATCATCTAAGGGCCGACTCCAGGCTTTTTCATTAACAGCTTCCGCGCAAATTAACGAATTTCCTAATTAAAACAACCATTTTTTTTCCTTAACGACAGAGCTGATGGACTAAGGCACATGAAAGGTTCATGAATTAGAAAATTATGAAGCTATTACAAAATATTAATGTGAATTTACAACGTAATATCAACACTAATATTAAGAAATAAATTGTTTAGTTTCACTGGATGGCAGGAAATTTCTATCAAATTAAATGAGTTTATGGAAAAGGGAATTAAAGTTATAACATTTAAAAGGAATTCGAGTGTATAATCGAGTGTATAAAATGTAACGAACCAAAAGTCACAAAAACTATGCATAGAAACATTGAAATATACAGGTACCTAAACGTTTTACTAATGCCATAATAAAATTGAATAAGAATCCCGTAATAACAGACAATTTGTTTCGTAACAAATTTTTGGGTGCGGTAAAATTACCCCTATTACTTAAGAAAGGAAATACAGTAAGTCCAGCTATTGTGACCGTCCTGCGTTCACAATAAGTCGTGACCGGTGACATGGGTCAATTTAATTTGCTATATGAGACATGGCATTTCATTATATAGAAGCGTTTGCTAAACGAACCCGTAAATGTGGTAAGGTAATATTTATAATGAATATCGTATTACTAGATAATATTAACGATTATGCATAAAGACCCAATTAAGCAAAAGGGACTTTGAGAAATGTTATCCTGAAAATAAAGTAGAAACTGCTGATGTTAGGTATATTGAACGCAAAAAGTATAACTATATAGACGATTATGCATAGAATAAGAATGCCAAAGTGTAAGAACTTAAGTAACTAAGTAAGACCAAAGACAGTACATATACTATTATTATACATATAGGAGAAGTTTCTGAGAAACGGGTTGGCTTAATTTAAGATCATGTGACATTTTATTACTAAACCTTCCTGCAATAAGCCTTGGGACCGCAATTATCCCTTTCAAAACTATGGATGTCACTTACCTGTGTGTCCTTAGAGGGGAGGGAATTATGAGTTTTGGAGATCAAAACTACTCAGTGTTAGCATGTAAACAGTATTGTTAGGCGGATTTAGATTTTGTATATTTTATTAAGGATAAGTTAGTTATTGGTTTAATATAATGGTTTTATGACATCATATAAATGCAAATATTCGCCAATAAAACCACGGCCTTCCGTATAAAATGTTTATATTACATAGAATGTATTTGAAGCCTTGGTTTGGGTGTCTTAACATTTTTGAAGAAACATGGATTAGTTTGTCACTTCATTAATAAATCTGGTCTCTGTTTCTATGATTGAAAATGAAATATTGTAATGAAAACTTGTAGTAGTTATTATACTATACAAAATATGGTCTATTGATAAAATCTTTGGATCCATTTCAAAATTGTAGAAGCGGTTTAACATTTTCGCAACACAAAATACTATGATCTAGATTAGAAAGTTTCCGAGCACACGCAACGATTCATTGTTAAAAAACTTCGCAATGTAAATTAAACTAGAAAACCAGTTTAGTCAGGAACTCTGCCTTAATTGATACAGACTGGTGATTCCGTTTTTGATTCAAAACTTCTAACTCTAGACGAGATTTAATGGACGTCAAAGTTACGGCTTTTATCCTTAATTTGACTTTTAAAATTCGGTTACATGACATCGTTTGGGAAATTACTCAGTTCTATTTGTTTATCAGATGTTTTAAGAGGGTAGTCGGAATTTTATTCTCTTACTAAGAAAATTTATATTGAAAGGGACTAATGCAAAACAAAGTTTGTTCATTGTTCTCCAAGGCCTAATTTATGAGTTTCGATTCATAATTTTGAGATAACTGGTACGAATGGAAAATTAAGAGAGGCATCGATAAAGGAAACAAAATTGCAACTAAAATGCAAGATACTCTTCAATCTCACAAAACGTGCTAATGCATACAAAGAACCTTTTAAATTCAACAATAAACATTACATGAAAAAATGTGAACTTAAAACTTGTACAGTGTATTTTTCAGTCTTGGAGCACAAAATTCTATCTTGATTTCGAATCGAAAATAAAATCATCCACGTATGAAAAGGTCTACCCAATTTAATTAATAAATTGAAATAGTCATAAGCTAGCAGTTTTAAATTAATTAAATGCCTTCAACCTTTTGCAGATTGCTGAGTATTGAGCAAAAATATATTTGATTCGCTCTCCAGTTTCTGGGTTGGGGGTAATTAGAGGTGTACCTTTTTCTGATGTAGGTATTGGCTTTTTGGCTTTACTCTATACTCGTAGCTGTTATACGGTTCAGCGATATTCAGTCATTCGAATTAAAACGTGGTTTTATACCTACATATTTTAATCTAACATTTATTTGTAAAATCGAAACATTTAATGTGTTCAGTCAGAAGTAGTGAGCAGATTACTATAATTAATGATAAAACTTTGGGAGTTGATAGTGCTAATTGAAAAGGATATACGCGATGAAGGCTTGGTCTATTTTCTAGTATAGCATTGTAGACCTTACTCAATGGATTTACATTTCGATATGGAGCGCAGTTGAGATTAGATAGTGTTGTATGAAAGTGAAATTAGTTTTTAATTTTTCTATCAACAGACAGTTTATTTGATTTAGTATAATAAGAATATAAATTTTCAGATAAAATTATTGTAATCATTTATTGAATGTGATAGAAATCAGTTGAGCGATGAAAATGTTTATGTTAAAATTTTGTCTAAGTATATGACATTTTATTCAAAGTCTTCGCATACCGTTGTTTTAGTATAGATCTTGGTAACTAATTCTCTATAAGTAATCCTGTTCTAGAAAACCGTAAACACAGTAGCTTGCTTATACAGAAACAATAAGAGGTTACACGTGTCATTTCCCTAAGCATCCCTAATTCATTACAACCACAGTAACAAGTTTAAGGGAGTTACGTGCGTTGGTAGATAAGTTAGTATTGCCCTCAGTAGTACTGTTTACTTGAGCTTATCTTTAGAAACAGAGATGATTAAAACAGGTCGTGAAAGACTTAGTGGCATACTTAATTATAGTTATGTTGAACTATTTCAGACGAACAAGCAGTACAATGGCAACTTTAGTCAACAAATATCCACTTCAGAAACACTTAATTGTGGTTTGACGACCTTAGTACCAACGAGGTGTTAATGCCTTTTATGCTCCATAATTGGTTAATAATACCTTTCCCTTGGACCTAAACTTTGGGCCAAACACATACCGGAAGAAATAAGAATTTCCAAACGCTGAAAACTCTCACCGAAAGCGGATCGATTACTCAATAGACTTAACTCGACATAATTATACATATTTTCACGCAAATATAAACTGTTGACACTTAAATTTATATATTTCTGTTAATGCGGAATAACAGAGCTCCTGCAGCACTATGACGCAGAAGCACATGCTGAGGCAGGGTCCTTTTGGTCTCTAATAAGAGAATTTTTGTATATTTTATCTTATCTTCTATTTTATTTCCTTTTTTGTGAGTACCATAAATGTACCTAGTCTTTCTTTCTTCTTCTTTATTTATTTTTCATCTACAAAGGAATGGAGCACTTGTCTATTTTTTCATCTAAGCTTAATAAACATTTACATAAATAGATGAGGTTGCAATAAAATCAAGAATATTTATATATTCATTATGCAGGAGTAAAAATTACAACATATTATAGCTTGTGGGTATTTACTACACAGTTACTATAATTATCCTGAAATTTCTCTTTAATTTACCTATACCCTTATAAAGTTAATAGCCTTAACCAAGGTTAATTATTCACAAGTATTTCTTTTCAAATAATCTCCTTTGATTTTTATTTTGTCTTTTCATCTTAAGCTATCAGTCTATCGTGAAAGGACAAAAATGTCTCTAACTACAGCCACGTATAAAACGCTAAATTATATAGGTATCAAGAACACTAATAAGAATATTATTAATAAAACTTCAATCGTATTGATAAAAGTTAACAAGTCGAGAGTACATAAATCATTGGGATCGCAATATTCATTTACATTTTTAAATTCAAAATCTGAGAGACAAATCCTTTGTCATTCACATCGACAGAGTTCAAGGTCAAAATTGAAATCAAGTTGTTGTGAATTATTCACATGAAATTCTAGAAAGATTGAGTGTACGTACATGTAATTCATTATTTGCTCCTTAAACTTTGTCAAATCCAACTAAATTAACACAAGACAATGTTTGTTCAGGTGAATCGTTAGCTATCTAACTAATGCTTATTGAATTTATCTGTTTCAATATACATATCAATTGACTGTATTTTCATAGAATTCACAAAGACTTTGTAGTTCATTCAACCATTATTAGTTTGATTTGGAATTGCATTATGAATAAGGCGAAACTATTCAATCATCAACTAGGTATCTCTATAGACGCTCAAATGATACAATAGGATTCACGTTAATTTGGAACATATATTTAGTTAGGGTTAGGTCTTATCATTTGGAGTCGGAGTAGTATTAAAAGCATGCATTGCTCTGGAAAATTCTACAACGGGGAAAGAAAGAAAAGACTTTTATTCGGCATAATAATGCAAATAATAAAGTTAAAATAAACACATGCACTATATGTTGTCAAATCGGACTACCACTCAGCTTTATGTCCCAGTCGATAGCCTGAGACGCTGATTTTCAGTGGCAGCCGTTGATGTTGTTTGAATGGCACTGATATCGAGCAACACTTTAGTGTGCAGATAGGTACTACAGATATGTATAAATTAGAACACAGTCATTATTTTTTATAATAATAAACCTAACAGTATACATATAATATATATAATGAAAAAAAGACTTGCTACACAGCGAAAAAAAAAGCAAAAACATTGCGAACTGGTTTAAAAAACATTTTCTAAAACAATATACAAACAATATAGGTAAGTAAAAAGGTAGGTTTTCGTACTTCAAAAAAAAAAATACAATATCATCAAGATTTTTTAAAACTAAGTCAACTAAAATAAGTTTCTTAATTCTCTGCAATTTAACGAAGCCCTTGGTCGTCTCCTAGTTTCAAGTAAGGCTGAAGGTGGAAGAACAATTCCATTGGAATATCAACTGGAAGAACTGACTACCGTATCCGTAACTGTTAAGACATAACAGCAATTAGAATTGTTGTTATGGCGTCAAACTACGTTATAAAGAATGGTGCATAGCTGTCATGGAGGACTTAAATAAGCCCCATCGCGATCGAAATATTAAAAAAATATGTTCCTCAAATAGCTTTTTTATACCACAATGTTCATTACTAGTGGTCCTTGTTAATTTAAAATATGACACATGAATATTAGTAAATATTCTTGTTCTAAACCAAGATTTGAAGCCATTATTAATTAGAGTTAATTTTACCTACAACTAAGAAGGACTCGTCGAATTTGTTTTAGTCTAGATTAAACTATTGTCCAAGCTCAATCAAATCAACATTTGATAAGGTATATATTCTCCTTTCGTTTATTGCGATTGCGTCGCTGGTAAAGATTGCTATTTAATGCCTTTAACAGTTAAAACTTACAAGACATTAAACATTATCGTACGTATAATAGCTCAAATGTCGTCTTGGTAAAGTAAATGTTCCCGATAAAAAGACGACCTACATGGAGACCTGCAGAAAAGTTTAATATTTTAATGAAAAATGCTATCGGAGAATGATTCGAAATTTCTTTTTTGATCTCGAGTATTCTGATGTTAAGAATAAGTTTTCCACTAGTGACGTCAACTAAAAGCATCTCATTAAGCGTCACCACTTAAGCCCTTCAGTACCCTCCACATAATCTTTGATGTGCTTTCCGTTTCAAAGAAGGCACTAATTCGACGTTTCACGATACACCCTCTCTACAAGACCTCGATACGGCTGAAGGAATTTTATTAAAGGATCATAATCCATTAGCAAAAGTTAGAAGAGTTTAAATATGTCGTGAGATATTCGTGATCATCCATCTATGAATATAATTGGCCCTTAACAAAGATGGCGGTTGTCTTGTTAGTTTAAAGGGAAAGTTTCGTCTTTGATGTCGGATGGGTAATTACTTGTGGGTTAGGGAAGCGCCCTATGAGCTTGGAATTCAAAAATCAAGGAGTGAGGAATTTGGTCAACATTGTTTGTTTAATTACTTCTCATTTTAAGATCGTCATTTCCTTTTCGTTTGGTAGCTTATTTCATTTTGGCATTTAAGCTCTAAAATATTTAAAATAAGATTTATTAAATGGTAAATTAATTGTATGAGTGAAATCTCTGTAGTCTTAAAATCGATACTAAATGATAGTTCATTATATTTTATTATCTGCAGACGATTTCAATTTCGCAATTCATTTCTTTGGACAGCTTTAAGACAATAGTAAACGATCGCCTAAGTAAGGATTGATTTTATGGCAAATAGAATTGAAAATGAGGAATGATATTAAAGAAGACCCACTTTGACGATGCTGTAACCGGCAGGGTCCATAATGGTTGGTATATTTAGGTTTCAAGATCTAAGAAGAAAACTATAATTTGAATTTGGAATAGCCAGTGCTCAATATGTGCCCTCTGGGCCCTATGGCATAAAACTACTATTAATATAAGCTTATTTTTATAAGAACTCTAAAAATATTTTAGAAGTTTAAAAAATTCTGTTGCATAAAATAATTTCAGTTTTTGTTGCATAAAAATAAAGACACTCATATAATAAGTTGGATACTTATATTATTTGTAAAATTTAGCAGCGTCTCGTTGCATAGAAAATATAACTAATAATACAAGTTAGTAGTCTACTGCCGGGAAATACAAGCTAATAATATATGTAAAACCAAATTTCTGTTGCAAGAAATGACGCAGCTACTATTATTGACTCCTATTAATGGTATAATTCTATCAACCATTGAAGGTGGTTAAAATATATTATAAGTATCTTTCTGTATGCTTAGTTGCGATTTCAAGTTAAACGCAATGTGCTCGAGTGATTCAGGTGATAAAAGAATGATGCCAAGACGACAACCGTGGGTTTTTAAAGCAAGAATCAATTAGAACTGCTTGCAATTCACTTAAGAATGTAATCGGCGATTCAGAATAAATTTTAATCAATTGGTTTTTATCCTGGATAGGATACAATGCGTACCTATATCAACATCCAACGCTTAGAAATTATGCCCTAAGTCCTCAACAACAATTACAAGTAGCGCAGTGGCGTCCATGGTATACTACTTTCTTTATTAATCTACATACTTTTTCAATACCATGCATATCAGCAACGCAATGATATTGGATTCCACTCCTATTATGAGTTTGAAATTTAGTAGTAATTTTACGAGTATTAAAATTTCTTTATGCACCGTAAATTAATAGACTCTTAAAATTAGTTATAACTCTTGTAACTATTATTATGAACTATTAATTATATGCAACACAACTCTACTAATATGAGTAAAAGTTAAGAGTAAATCGCTTATAATATAAGTACTTAATTTTTATGCCATAGGCCCCTGGCTACTGCCACTTAAGGTTTGCAATTCTTTAGGGTACGTCAGTGACCTTAGTTCTCCTGTGTATTCATCATTTCTGATATTATCACGCAGCGAAACTTTAAACATAGCCTTTTTGATGGTTTTGAGCATCTTATGAGGCCCACAAACATGAATATGTTTATGAATCTCTAAAAAAGACAAAAATGCGCTACAAAACTCCGTCTTCCTTAACAGTTATCGACGTTTCTTCAAAATTACTAGTAACCTTATTATTTACAAAAGTAAGTCATAATTTCAATGGAGCGTTGGAACTTAGGCTGCAGACACCGCTAACAAGCCAATCGTTTCTTTTTATTATCTAATACAGTATTGATTTTACGTCGCCGGCCGGCTTGTGACGTGTTTTATAGGAAACACGTAAACATAGACGATAGCAACCTATTGCGTAATTCGAAACGGGATCTGAAAGATTCTGTGGCTTTTATAATAAAGTAAGGAAGACTAATATACGTAATGCTTATGTTTATTGCTTAAGTTTTATTTATTCCAGAATAAGATGCGTATAATCGCCTCCAATGGCCCAATCTAACTACATCAAAGTTCATCAAATTCGCTGAATTTTGTCGTAACGGAAGAAACGTAGTTTTGGTCTCTTTATTTGTGTATGAAGAGAGAGAGAGAGAGGAGGTCGATGGGGCCGCAGTCGAGCGTTCTTCCTAAAGATCGCAGAAGTTAAGCTACGAAGTTGGCGGTTGGTACTGGGATGGGAGTCCAACTCGATTTTCCTCCGTGATTCAGAAGGCAAGCTAAGCTGGTGGTCCGTATGCTGTCGAACGATAGCTGTAGTAAAAACAAGTCATGACAGAGAACAGAAATAGCGACTTGATAAACTCTGACCCAAGACTGAAGGTTATAAGAAGAAGACTTGGTAAGTATATGAAGTACCCCCTTTATCCATAAAAACACATTTTTATATTCTACTACAAATACAAATGTTTGGGGCTTTTTATTATCTCACACAGGACAATGCGGTTTCGTTGTTCTAGAACGGGAGCCAGTAAAACAAAAGAATAACAATGTGCGAATACATTGCTGCGTACTAAGCAGCTACAAACTTAATTGAGAGTACAAACTACGTGATCTGTATCACCTAACATGCTATTATAGTTTTACCTACTTTCTGTGCGAGTTTTATTGCGAATAATACATTGTCTAGTTTAGGAGAGTTTATTTTACTGCGAGGCTGACGTTGCGCATACAAATTGTAGGTTGTGATGAACATAAATCCTTAAACACTATTTTCAGGCACTGCAAAAGCCATACTGACAGATGTGGATTTATACGGGCCTGTTACATCAAGCTTCGCACAACACCTTTTGGGATACACAATTAAGAACTATTATATAATTAAGATCCTCAAATCCAATGGCGAAATAAAGACGAAAATAAATGAAAGTTTTTTGACGTTTTTATACATGTTGCTAAATACGTAGTTCTTATTACCAAAGCTATAGAGTCCAAAACATTTCTTGTTCCATTTTCGTCGCCAATTTTTCACCTCGGCTTCGGAAGTTAGGGTATGTCACATCAATTTTTCTTGTTTTTTTCTGTTACGTCCATTTCTTTGGAACTCTTGACGACAGGATATTATTATTTATTGAGAGTGCGTTCCAAAACCAGGTGAAGCCAAGTAGACAGCGTAAGAAAGCTTTCTAATTGGTGTAAATTAACTATAGTTTAACAAAACTAACCAATGGTGAAAGCGCTTCTTAATAACGACCAATAGTGAGCTACCATTTACTCTACCCCGAGTAAATTGAGATCGTTTTGGAACGCACCCCTAATAATCGAGAAGAAAATCAAATGATCCTGATACCAGTACCTACAGACGACTACATATCGAGAGTGACAGTTGGCGTGCAAAAATCGTTTTAATGAGCTTTCATTTAAGGATAGAAACAATATATTCATAAAAGCAAATAGATGAGGATGCGGGTGTCGCAAAGGGGCTGCAGGACTTAGGTTAGGTTAGATTAGTAAGGAACTGGAACTAGTTGTAATGAAAAAAAAAATTGTTTTTGGCACTTTGCCGGCCGCTGCGACGGCACGTTCGCTACGCTCGCTCGGCTCGCGCGTTAGTCCCTTTCCTACACTGCTCCCAATTAATTTGGGATCGGTACAGTATGTCTTGATATCGACAATACTGCTATGGGTTAAAGCATTAGATTTTTGCGGACGGCCGGTGTGCCTGTCACCAACCCTCCTTGGGAACGACTGCTATCTTTCCACAGCACCCGGGACCACCAGCTTAACGTGCCTTCCGAAGCACGGAGGAAAAGTCGAGTTAAAAAAATTCGGTCATCCATCCAAGTTCCGACCGCGCACTTAGCAGCTCAGCTTTCGTGATCGTTACGCAGCGCCATCGACCTCCTCCGCGTTAATCTATAATTTCTCTATGCAAAAGATTCAAGTTCAGTTCTGCGTAAATAGATTTGAATAATCGTACGTTAGCATTCAAATATCGAATGCTAATTCCAACGCGGCTTCAAGATATTCGGTTACTACTGAAAATTTAAACATCGAATCCGAACGTTAAACGCCGTTATTTTCACGTTCCATATTCAATCAGGCGGTCCGTTGAGGACAACAGATGGCGCAACACTTGATAAGGGCCCATACATGCGGGCGTACACTTGTGGCCAGATAAATGACAGCTGTTAAGATCTGTGCCACTCGAATGAACAACCGCTTGTATGCCGCTTATTTAAAAGACAACGGAAACATCGGGTCTTGCTTTTTAAATTGGATATGCAGGATAAAAAATGTTCAATACTTGAGTGTGCGGGATTATTTTTTTTTTTTTTTCATAAAAAGGTCTAGAAGTGACTGCAATTACCTGATGGTAAGCAGTAGAGTTCAAATGAATGCGAGAGATAAACCGCTGCGCTAGCCACCCTCGCCTTGCCGACCTGCAAGGTGCTTCTTCACGCCTCTTTTGAATGACTCAGATTTTAAGAGGGCACACGTATGATGGCCGTGAATTTCATTTCTGGATTGTGCGACTTAGAAATGTGTTGCAAAAGTTTTTAGTTCGAATTAGAACGGTGACCACAGTTGGTCAGAGACACCGCCAACACGCGTAGTCCTTAAAAGGAAAGGAGATGGTGGGATCAGGGTAAAATCTCCTCAGAGTACTTGATCTACTTCTGATGCTGGCCGTACTATGGCATATATATGCAGGATGAAAAAAATGGACACTTGTATCTGGCGGTGAAACGGTTCACCAACAAACAATTGCTCCGTGAATTGTTCACCAACAGAACTTCGTATCCACTATAACTTTTCACCCAAAGAATATTTGCTTCGCAAAGATAGATATAGCTTTCCGCAGTAGCCACTCTCACTTTTCCAGACAGTAAAATGCTTCTTTACGCCTCATAAAAGAAGGAGTTCTAAGAAGTAGGTATCTATAGAACCCTATTTCGAATAGTGCGATTGAGAATTGAGTTGATTGAAAAAGCTCTTTAGAGCACTCACGTTTAGATGCGCTTATGCTTCTTTGCAAAATAGTACCTACTATACTCTCTATCATCTATCAACAATACATTTGAGAATGATTAATCTGAACAATTTCAACATACTCTAACTTATGCGTTGAGATTTAAAAGTACTTATCAATGTCCATTTAATTAAATATAATAAAATAGAATATCGCAGAAGCGTTCAATGTCCTATTCGAGCAGTCTAATATTCATTCGATTATTAGTCTTTGTGTATTAGAAAATTTGGATTACGAGTAAATACCTTTTTTATTTTATTGTGTAAACATTTTATTTCATCGATAGCATGAAATTCATTTCGTGACCTAAAAAATACGTAGTGTACACCCGAACACTGCCTCATTATAACTTTTTAATAAATAATCCCCCAAAATTAATTAAAAAACTTAAATTGGCAAAATTTCAAATTTGAATAAATAATGCGTCGCGTGAGGCCAGAGTCATTCGGTTTTAAAACGACGTCCAATTTATCTAGACACCTGAAATTCATTACCATAATCTTCAAATTGCTTCATCCTCTGTGTTTTGAGATACTTTACTAGTTTGGACAGCTCTTTAATGTAATTTTCTACATAATCAAATATACCGGAAAAGACAAATTGAAGTATCTATGATTTCAACAAATAAAAACATAATATCTTTACGATAAGAATAAGAAGAGGTCGATCACGAAAGCTGAGCTCCGAAAGTAGCCAAGTGGTCACGGTCGGTAATCAGATGGGTGACCGAAAATTTTTCTTCTTGATTTTCCTTCGCGCACGTTAATCTCATCCCGGCTTCTGTCGAATGATAGATTAAAATCTAATGCCTAAAACTATAGCAGTATTATCGATTTCAATGTACCATAAATACATAAGCACCAGGGTAGGAAAAAGAATAAGAATGATATGATAAAGTTATCAATTTCTATTGTCATGTTTGGGTCCGCGTACCTAGGATAAAGAGCCTACAGGACCATTGTTTCTTGGTAAGCCCAAATTAATGAGCCAATGTAAATTCATAAGGTTTCAACCCCGCTCTACACAGAGACGACTCGATATAGAATTACGATATTAATACTCAAATTCCTTTAATTGAGCCAGATCCCGAATATCTATTGACAATAAGCGGGACTTATATAAATGGCAAGAGGATTTGTTGAGTGTCTTTACATTTAAATTACAATTCGTTTATTTGATAGATTGGTAGAGAACGCAGAGCGTTGTCAGGAGGCAACATGCTAGGCCGCAGGTTTGCGAACATTCTTGCGAGGTCAAAATAACTTTAATTAAATCGTTTTGCCAGTCTTTATACACAAGCAGCCTGTGGGTGAGCTACACACAAGAAACCTACAACGCTCTGCGTGTTCTATATAATGATATGTTCCGGGTGCTGCTGGGACTGTCGAGATTCTCACGTTGACGGGTTCCATGCCCTAATAAGCCCTAGAAAGTAACTCCTATGAGAATGACCGGCACTCCCAAAAGTATTTTGATTACTTTGGCGGAAAGGTGAGACAGTGGCCAGAGGAGGCACTGGATCACTGCCCTGAGCCTGGCAAATATATCATGTATATTAAAATTAAATAAATACTTAATTAATAATTGTTTACTAACACTAGTTATAAGATCACTGTTACTAACACTGTCGACTGTTTATTAGTTGTCTGAATATATTGAATAAATTTGAGAATTTTATTTAATTAGTCGCCAGACTCTTCATTCTCCTACCCTACTCACTATTTATTTGTGTTTGGTTCAGTATGTCCTTATATCGACAATACCTACTGATATAGGTTTTGTCATTAGATTTTTACGGCCGGCCGTTTCCTGAAACTAACCATACTTGACAAAGACTGCTATATTTCGACAGCAGATGGGACCATCAGCTTCAGGTCATAGCGCACTTATCAGCTCGGAAAGGGGACGCCTTTTTACTATGAACGCTACGGAGAAGCGGCTACGAACCGGTTACGGGCCGTAGAGCATCGCCTCATTTTCAGGGTAAAAAGAGACGATACGATTCCAACCTGATGAATGTGCCACGACCTTCAACATGTCTTCCGAAGCAAGAAGGACAATCGAGTTGAATATTAACGGTCACCCATCCGAGTACCGTCAAGTCTACAGAGTTGTGAATGGATAAGAATGAGAGAAAGACTAAAGAAAAGTTGGATAAACTGAGTGAAAGAGAATGGTGCAAGCAATGCCTTAAAACAGTTAGGTTGTTAGCCTGACTCCTAGATCAAAAGTATCAAAAACCAACAACCAACTCTAACTAGATCTTCTCCGGAATTCGGGAAAAAATTAACGAAATATGTACATGATTATATACAATTGTGACTCACGAACTAATGTTGGACACTCATGAAACGAAATATATACAATTATGATTCATGAACCTATGTTGGATCTCATGAACTAATGTTGGGCCTCAGGAACTAATGTTAAACACTCATGAAACGAAATATATGCAACTATGACTCATGGACTAATGTTGGACACTCATGAAACGAAATAATACAACTATGACTCATGGACTAATGTTGGACCTCATGAACTAATGTTGGACACTCATGAAACGAAATGTATATAATTATGGCTCATGAACTAATTTTGGACCTCATGAACTAATCTTGGACACTCATGAAACGAAATATATACAATTATGACTCACGAACTAATGTTGGACCTCAGGAACTATTGTTGGACACTTATGAACTATTATTGGAAGGGAATAAACCGACGATCTAGTGCGGGTCGCGAAAGCCGCTGCATGCGGGCAGCGCAGGACCGAGGGGGTAGGATCCTTGATTTGCCTATGATCAACAGTAGGTGTCCTTCGGCTGAAATGATGATGAACTATTGTTGTTGGTGACTAAGGTGGTCAGACCTCCACGAGTTAGGGAAGGGGACCAGAGTTGGCAGTGCGCGAGTGTCATGTCAGTGTTGCAAACGTCTATAGGCTACAGTGACTGATTACCACCAGGCAGACTATATGCTTGTCTGCCAACCAATAACATAAAACAATAAGTATCCGTGTTCTTTAGATCGTTATGCCTATGATATGTGTGAGGTCACAAACAACGCGATGAATTACTCACTGTAAATATATTAAAAAATTAATCTTGTTCTTATCTTCATAAGAGCTACTTCCGATCACTTACTTAGAAGCAAACAAAACGCATGTTTACAATGATAAGTAAACTGACCGGTCCTCATAACACCAAGCAAATAGTTGTCAGAAACATCAATTAGAACAATATACTTCCCAATTATGTGTTCCCCAAACTATATTTACATAATCCATTAAATGCTTCCGACAAAATCAGAACGACTTTCCGAAACGCTCATCAAACAAGACACATAAGACTCAAAACAGGTTGACACGCACGCAATATTAAAGTGGCGGGTAGATGCGGGCCAAAAGTGGTTAAAGCCCTAACGAGTAGCGCACATGTGCGGATACGGGCGCCCTCTACCGACAATGCCTTCATTATACATGCGATTAAACTACAACAATAAACCTTATCTTTCAGATAATAAGTCTCAAACTTGTTCAATCTACTCCCAGGACAAAGGGTGGAGTTTAACAAAGAAAATCAACAGATGGCTCTAATAAAAACAGGGATCTCGAAGGGTATTCATTATGAAAATAAAGGGACAACTTCAGTGTAGGTATTGCAAGCGATAATTTTGTCACTTCTCGCGAAAATCAAAATAACTTCAAGTATTGAGGAAAAGTTTGGGAAAAGAGATTTAATTAAGCCTTAAGACATTCTATTTAAAACGGGTAGGACTAAGCGAAAAGCCGTTTAGAACTAGAGTAGTACATCAACCTTTTTGACGTGTATAGAATTCCTACGTCATTGATATGCACCAAATGTGCACAGAAATTTGACAGAAATCCACAAATTACAGTACTTTCTTTGTTTATCTTGTTTATGCATTACTTACTTATTAGGTTATTTTAATGTTGTTTTAAATTAAGTATTACGGCAAAGGGAGCCCCTCTCCTTTTATAGTGCCTAAGAATAAATGGCAAATGTATTGTGCACCCGCTGCCATTTTTAAATCTTATTTCATTGTTTTTTTTTTTCTTTAATCTTATTTTTATATTTTTATTATTTGAGTAGGTACTTTTTGATGCATTTTTAATTATGTTGTGATCGGTTCCAGCGGAAGACCAGCGCTAGCCGCAAGGCTGGCATTATGCTGAGCTGGGACCATTTGAGGCAAATAATGTATTATGTATTTGTTTGATTTTAGTGTTGTTGTCTCAATAAACGTTTTTTCTTTCTTTCTTTCTTTCTTTCTTTTTTTGATTGTCTTCTGCGTCACCGGGTTTTTAAGAAGGCGAAGAGCTTGGAGGATCCTCAAGCCTGTAGGTCGAACGTTCCTAGGGGATTACTGGGCGACCGAGTCCGAGACCAATCTCCATCTCGGGAGTCTCTCGACCTTCTACCTTCCCTAGGGCGTCCCAATCGGAAGGGGTACATCGACCTTACAAAAGACTGTACTCAAATACACTACCCTTCACAGTTTCATGGGGTAAGGGCACATGAACTAGGGGATGGCGTTTGCAAGTGCTGACTTATCTTTAGAAGAGAGGTGAAGAGCGGTGGCGTTTCTTAATAGCTAATACTTTTTATTTCACAAAAGAAGGCCATAATGCTGTAAATATTATTTAATTTATTTAAAAAAATATATAATACTCTATATTACATAGGAATAACGCAGCATTTTAATTGTGAAAGATTTTTTTAAATCAGTCCTGTACTTTTTGAGTTTATTCGTTACAAACATACAAATCTTTCCACTTTATAATATAAAAATTATAGAGACTAGCGCTTCGCCAGCGACATATCCGCGTCGAGTCTCTTTAAAATCAAATAAACTTAACTGAAACACGGTGTTATTATCTATACTGAAACTTAATTATAAATATATGCATAGGCATAAATTTATAATTTAGTTCCAGTTTCCTACATCTATGAGGCTGACACTCAGGAAGTCAGCGCCCGGGGTGCGCGTCGTGAAGATGTAAGGCGAGTGGACGCACGCCCGCAACGCATAGTATTTTTCGTTCGTTGAGCGCCATACACTTTCACTGCGCCCGGGACGCAAAACTATAGTAACAGGCTAATAATTTTTGATATCGGTCCAGTAGATCTTGAATATATTCGTTCCAACATACAAATCTTTTCTCCTTATAACATTAGTACCGCGTAGGGTCCTTATTCATCAAAATTGGATTATTAGTTTAGGCGCTACGGAGGAACATACACAAACACAAACATACAAAGACTGTTAAAACCATAACCCTCCCTTATTGCTTCACCGTTTGGGGTAAAAAGAGCACAGAAAACCGTCCGCAACAGGTAACAAAAAAAAATCGAAGGTTCAATATGTAGCCCACTTGTACGACGTAAAATTCGACTAAGTAATCAAGCGTAAAAATCGACGTCGCTAAGTAACGATAAACGACTTATTAGACTATTAAAAATCGTTTACGAAAAAAACTAATCAAACTTAAATATAAATCGCGCGAAGGTTGTTCGTTATCATGTTGATACAATCGGGAGCTATTTTTAACTCGTTAGATAACTAAACTTTTCTTTTCGTTAAGGGTATTGTTTTAGCAATTTATTTTTTCTAATAGAAGGAACTTTTCAATTTTCCTTACAAATTTGGTAACATTGAACTAAGTATTTCACAAAAACAATATACTTATGCAGCCACATGGAAAATTGCAAACAAGAGAACTCTTTATGTTAATAAATTTATTAAATCAAAAATCTTTTCGCATCACTAGATACCCTCGTTAGTAGTAAGGATTTTATTACCAGCAATATTAAAATTGAAAGTAAACTGAACGATTATATCAAAATAACTACACGAGGCGCCTCGGTGAGTGGTTGAGTGTTACAACATGCTTGCAACATGATATGACGTCACGAGCAATAATGTGTAGCCAGTTTTGTCGGCGTGACTCTTGTGGCGAAGTTAAAAAAGATGTTGCTTTCAAGTAAGTTTGCAAAATTATGTCCAATATTAGTGTAATTTTAAATCCTCAAGTATTTCAGAACACGTTTTACCTAGCACAGGACCTTGGGGTTCCTTGGAGGTGGCCCATTTCCAACAGTGGACGTCTCTCGGCTAACATGATGATGATGATGGTGAAACATGTGAATGAATAAGCTGCTTATCATCAGACGGCCTGTGCTTGTTTGCTAACCACGTAGCAGAAAAAAAAATAGTTTCACTATAAACCATAACGAGCTATGATCAGTTGAATCAATTGATTGATCGAATCAACATCATTTATAGTGTCAGAAGGCCAGACGACTATTCAATAAGCTCATTTGAAAGGAATTTGTTTGTAAGCGATACGTTAAAACTGTCATTGGAGATTACCAAACCAGAATTGTTCCCCCTTTCTAGCTAAACTTGAAGTTATAGCGTTATATTGAAAAACTTTAGTTGCGCATCCAATAATGGCTTTGTGAAATTTCCATATACTTAAGTTAAATATTTAGTATTGGCTCAAGATTGAGAAGAGATTTTCTATTGTAGCAAGTTCTTGCCTTTTCTCTCACCCCACACTTAACTAAGTGTATAATAAGGAAGAAGATGCAAGCAAGCTTCACCCAGAACCTTCGAGAAAAGGCTTTAAAATATAAAGTTTTCTATATTCCTTAAGTTGAAAATATGAGGATGTTTAATTAGGAGCAATCACTCTTATTACGGTAAAACCAGAGACTACTTTTTTGAGAAGGAAGTCTAGCAAATGACACCATCGCACCTGGAGCCCAATTAACAATTACCTCGATTGATAATCAATTGACGTCTCGACACAAATTTCCAGACATAGATTTTGCAGGCTACCAATTCTGTCAAATTTGTGTCAAAGTGTTAAATAATCCAATTCTGCTATTTACAAATTGCCTCGGTTGAAAATTAATTGTGTCTAAATAGCATTGTTTGACGCTTTGACACAAATTTGACAGAATTGGTAGTCTGCATAATCTAAGTCTGCAAATTTGTGTCAGTAGATTTTCAATCGAGGCAATTGTTAATTAGGCTCCAGGTGTAATGGTATCATTTACTAGACTTCCTTATCAAAAAAGTAGGCTCTGGTTTTACAGACGTAATAAGAGTGATTTATAATTAAACTTCCTCATATTATCTGCTTAGGGAATATATAAAAACTGATTTCACTATAAACCATAAGCAAGCAAATAAGCTCCGGCCAACCACTTATCATCGTTTCTTCAATTTACTTATGCAAGTGAATGATAAATTGAAATCAAACTCAAAATCAATAACAGACCCAGACTTGAAGAAATAATGGAAGCTTGCGTAATTACGAAGTTAAACACTGTGAAAGAGGAATTTCGAGGAATTACCTAAAACCAAAATAAAGGGCGCTGGGATAAAAAACATCAGGTTTTATGTGAATGCCCACATTAATAATTCATTCGTAATCCCCGAAGTTGGAGGTGTTCTGAACGTATTTCAGGACGCAATCGGCCGTGTTTATAAGAAAGGCTGCCTGGAGAAATTCTTTAAACGAATTTAAGGTTAATGCCTTTAAATTTATAGTTCACTTTATATTGATTATAAAGTAGTTATCTATGTTCTTTCTACATAATGTTATCGAGAGTCAAAGCTTGTTCAACAAAAATTCAATAAATTTCCCGAAAATAATGATGGTCGTCAAAAACACGGTATTACAACATTATTTAATTACAAGTAGTTTATCTTTCTTCTTGGAATAATATTAAAGACGCGGCGTTTTATCAACATCTAAGCTAAAGAAAATGAGGTCCATATATTTCACAGATATTTCATTATAATACTCTGATGCTTAACATTAAGATACCCAGAGAGGGTTGTGTCGGGCAGTGCCAGCTAAAGATCAATGATAAAACCTATAGCGGTATATCGGTGTCAAGGGATACTGTTCCGATCCTAAATTAATTAACTAGGTATGAGAAAAAAGAACAAAATACTCGGACGTTAAACTGCCTTTAGTCTTCATCTAAAGAATTATCCTTCCATTACCTATCAATTACGTAGAGCCAGATATACTCCTGATGTTAAATTAGTATTAAATATTGGTAGAACAATATAATAGTTTAGTGATTTCCAAGATATTTTGGTTGTACCTACAAAAGTTATTCTTTGGTGAATGTGTGGAGTCACGCGGAAGGACCGCGTTAGGCACTCGCACATCCGCGGTAGACTTCGTGTCCGTGACATTGCAGATATATCGCCTTCGTTGGAACGACCACGTATGCGGCAATGCCTGGCTACGTGGGGAACAAATGTCTGGCCATGCTCCGCCAGGCCCCGGTAAGAGACGAAGACCCAAGAGGTGCTGGCTTGACGTCGTAGGGGAGGATATTCGTGCCAATGCTCTCACTAAGCGGGATGTTGAAGATCGTGTGAAGTGGAGAAGGAAAAGTAGTTAAGCGGACTCCAAGCGTCCCAAGTCACTACCGGGATTAACGCTCGGATAATGATGATTTTGTTTGTACAAAATGTACCAAAACAATGGACAGATTATGTCTGTGTTTTGTTTAAGACCTATTTATCTTTTCTACGGACTAATTGGTAACAGAATTTAAAATGTTTTAAGGTTTCTAATGGTAGGTATGCTATAAGCAGATAATATTACTGATAATACTTCAATGAAGACCAAAGATATTACGCTCTTTTATATAAGTCTTTCAAATATTTCTGTTGTCTAGCTTACAGTGAAGTAATTTATAACGAGCGATTTTACTTTAAGATAAATCCTTACCAAGAAGTGTCCATGTCCGTAATTGTATCGATAGCCTAAACATTACTAACTTTCAAATAGTTACAACAAATATAATAGTCAACATATGATGTGATTCAGATAGGCATTGTCATTACTCACTATTATCTGATGTCACAGCGCTCAAACGGGCGGTAGACCAACAAATAACTGACACTGACACATCCATTACATAGAAAGCGGGAGGAAATTAAGTTTCTTCAGAATTCCACGAAAAAGGACTCCCTGTTAGTTTGGAATCGCTTCTGGTTGCAAATGGTAGGAAACTTACATTTACGCTGTACCCTAACATTTCGTAAGTACGAATCATGTTATTCAACTTAATGTGACGTCGTGACCCGACGGTATTTACTTGCACACTGGAAACTTCATGATTTACCATAGTTATGGGTATTATCGCCACAACTTCTTGTGAATGTCACAGTATGTACGGTCAACAGCCGAAGTCGATAAATGAAATCACTACAAATATTTTAAATTACGTAAAACAAAACTAAATGTCTGTAAATACTTAATTTCTCAATCGAATGTCAATAAGACGTGCGTAATTTAAATTACTTTTGTACGATTTTGCAAAAAAATATTGTGCTCGCATTTTAGAATGCTGTTTTTTATTATCTTCTGCTCTTGATACTACGGCCAGCATCAGAAGTAGAAGTAGATTAATTACTTTGGTAAGTACTTTGTCATAACAACACCAGCGTTTGTGCAGTAATAGTTGCGACCATTATTATATGACGGATGATTACTATGACAAAGTACTTTTACAATAGGTACTTATAATGACCGTACATACTAGTGTCTCGAATATGGAGGGAAAAAAACATCAGGCTGACCCCAAATAAAATTGAAAACCCAATGATAATGATATGTCATAAAATAAACTTAAAAGAATATTTGCTTCGTAGTACAAACTACTTACTTCATGTTTTCAATAAGTATGGACAGTTCTTTGATGTCGATTTGGGTATTTTAGTAAGTTCAGTATTGATTTATAGTCAGTGGGTACTAATAATGTAATGTAGTTTATTACTGGTTTCCGAATAATTTAACACTAAAAGCTGTTCTTCGTAAATGTTAGCATATTTAAATAATATACTATTCCAATATGAATTTGGTTCGTTAACCTTTTACCAAATAACTAACGCTGTAGTTGACTCATGTCTGACCTTAGTAAAGAAACAACCAATTACACATACGAAAAGAATAAAAAAACCACTAAATAAATTTAACAGTAAGAATGTCCGTTTGATACTCTAAGGCCCGTATTACAAAATGACACTCAGAAATCAATCATGCTTTGAGAATCGTTTGTCACTTTCTAAGCACAAATAGATCGAGATGCACGACGCTCAAGACGGCGTTGATTTTTGGGTCTCATTCTAATACATATAATACATAACTTATAGGAAAATAAAATTTACGATTATTTATGATGTTACACAAAAGTGGATACGCGAGAAAACATGAGCTATAAGCGGCCACTTATATAAGAAAGCGTTTAAGTCTTCGTCCTGTCCCTAGATTGACGTGGATAAAATTTGGCACAATGCAATGGCAAGTCACATCCTCAATAAGGAATTTAGGAATTGGACATGTGAAACATATCAGGAGATATGCTACAGTTGAATCTCTAGCACGCACATACGAAAGCGTGGATAGAACGTGATCCAAGTTACATGAGCGTTCGACACCATTGCTGGAAGCACAGAGAATGTTGAAACATAATTTCCAGAGAGCAATCAACTTGGAGACAGTCAAATATTTACAGAAGCCGAGATTACCACGGAAGCAGATGGTGTAAGTCAAATTTTGATGAAAAAATTCTTGGGCCCTTGTTTGCTGTGCTCGGAGGTAATGAATGCTGTCCCTTGAATCGTAAAAAATATGTCACGCGGACGCGAAATATTTTTGTTGCTACACTGCGTATTATATCACGCGATGACTAGGACATTCCGTTTTTATCATCAGTACGTGCGTCTATGTAACAATAATTAAGTTTACAGTTGTATGCAATGGATGAAGCTTAAAGAAAAATAGCTTTTTGTACATCATAATTTTTCCCACGTGAAACCGAGTGGAAATGGAGTCCCAATTTGAAGATACCTAAGTGTAGTAGATAATAATTTTGGAAAGCATATACTTGTATAGCAAAGGAATTTTTTACGGCTGTTTTAAAGAAGGAGGAGGAGTAAGAAAGATTGGAACGGCTGTAGTAAAAAAATTCAGAATATTCCAGGTTTGCATTTTGTGAGAAAGGAATAAGTTGCCTTTATTTGCATTGGAATAGTAACCAGTGTGAGTCTTTTAAAAATACAAGTATAAATTATAAAGACATATCTAAAAGACGTTTCCTTATTAACAACTGATGCAGTACATCAAACACTAATTGTATGATTCATCAGCAATCTTAAGATTGAAGGTTTATTTGGTGACTAATATAGGTCGGAATATGAAGTGCCAACCAAATAAAGCACTATTGAGAAACAACAATGTTAATGCTGACATTGTTTATATACACGGAAGGCTACTCGAAATACACATTGAATACTATCTTGCTTTAAACTTTGCTGATTAAAATGCAAACGTAAATAAGAAAACAATGGACCTGTTTCGCTACTCCAATGATAAACGGAAAATCGACAAATCGAGATTTTAAGGATAATAGCACTGCGTTTTGTTTACGTTAAAGTATTTTGAAGATTTACTCGAAGGCGAACCCAGATCTATAATGTTTTCTAAATAAAATATATTGTTATTCTGAATATAAACTCAACTGTTAACATAAACATTTCCGAAGATAAACAAATGGTTTCACTCACTCGTACTCCCTCAGAAGATTTACCTGAAAATAGCAATAACATTCATTTTAAATTGGGTCACATAATATCATCACTAAACTTACAATCGCTAATTTATAATATGTTAACTTATAATATAGATTAATTATAATAATGTGCATTTCTAAAAATAATGTTAGTAGAAAATGTTTATAGATAAAACATGATATGTCAAGATTCTAACCGAAGCAGATATCAGGCAAGCAGAAAGTCAAGGAGATATTTACGTTACATCTCAGAGGATATAATGTTCTGAGTAGCTCAGATTTATGTACCCTGGTACCCTATCTGCGACGGCATCTTTCTGCGGAAAATATCTTCAAGGTTTACGGTTTTAAGAAATTGAAATTTTCCTTTTACATGGAAAATCGTGCTTTTCTTTGAAATGTATTTTCTTATAAACAAGAGCTATAATATCAGGCTTCTGTTTGGTTTCACAAATAGTCGCGTTAAAAGGAAATGTATTAAAAGGAGACCGGGAAGGTCATGTCTTGAGCAGAATAATTACTTATGCGGCTCAATAGCCTGAAGATGAAGTGCACTGCTTTTGAATTGTTTAATTGAAAAGTAGTGCACTGTCATAAATTTATTTGGAAGCAAATTTTTGATTGGAAAAAAGAATAAGGAAAAATCTAGTCCGGAGCTTTCGACGGTGACACGAAAAGTGAATCGAACGTGGATGAATTCGATGCTTGTCCACAAAGGATATCCGAATCCTGCAGCTGACTGCCAATGTCGGTGGCTAAGAATAAATTGGTTGCAGCGTATACGGAGGGAGTTTCGGCTTAGGAATTTATAAGCAACTTCAAATTTGTATTCAATAGACGATGATTGGATACTTTTTAAATAAAAATTCAGTCTCTGTGTGTATTTGCATAGTATAAGTAAAAATTTGTGTCCGCATCTCGGAAAGTAGTTGTTGATCTTCAATATTTTCACAGACCAGAATTTTTAAATACATTTTATTCGAAAGTTCAAATGGATACGGAAAATTCTAAGCATTTTAGATGGTTTATAATTTGTCACAGTCGTAGTAAAACGTAGGCAGATTGAGCTAGTTAGTAAATAGTGAGAAAATGTACTTTAGTAAGAAATTTAATAGAAAAATATTATTGAAATGAGCAAAATTGACGAAGTGAATTAATGAAAAAAAAAATTATTGTTTATTTTTACTCGAATGGAAGTAAGAACAAGCTTGTTGGACAAAATGGTTTTTCAAATAAAATATTTTACAAAATAAAAAGAAAATTATAACTGTAAGGGTTGATATGACAATGACCTAAAGTTTATAGACAAACGAATTATAGAATTCGCGATCGTTACAATTTTTATGAGCCCTGTTGTATCATCAGGGTCAAACGAACCCCTGGGCAACAGACTAACAAAAGAAAGGCAAAGTGTGTCTGCCCATACTTCCAAAACAACACAAAACCGTCGGGTATGGTTTATTAATCTATTTATAGCTGCGGCCAAGTGTTCGCTTCATTACTTGTGAACATATTGCGGTGTTTACGTTGTGTATTTCTGGAGCTAGCCGTGTGTTCCGCCACGTGTGGGCTATAGTGCCACTGCACTGGCAGTATAACGAGATGTCTTGGCCTTTGATTTTTAAAAAGTTACGCCGCCATGTTGAGGCTCGAGAACGTTCCATTTTCAAAGGGATTTAAAAATAATGTCGCTTTGATTGTTAAACAGTTTGTGTTTAGACACAATAGACACTATTAGAGGCGTTATATGAAACAAAACTGAAGATATTAATAAGCCGGGTCCAAACATCAATTGATCTATCTTTAGCCTATAGGATATTCCATATTGTGATTATAAGAAGATTGAATGCAGCATGACGGCCTAGAACTTGGTTACTACAAAGGTATGAGCTATTCTTAAGTGAAAACGCAAAACAAAATAAAGAAATATTTGCATCGGAATGTTTATAAATGGGGGTAGACCATTGTCGATTGAAAGAAAAGTAGGACACCGAGGGATAACCACTTGAAATCGGTGTTCCCGTCCGAAGAAGTGCCTCAAAATTTAAGAAGACCACGGTCAAATAACATAACGCCACCTATTCATAGTATTGTGTGTCTGTCGGTGTGTACAGTGACCAGGAGACGCATTTTTGAATCTTAGAATTCCAAATCGTGTATGAAATTGCAAGATTTGTATGCGAATCCCTAAAATCGCTATTTTTGAATATACTCGTGAATTTTGCAACGAGTCGTCCGACCCACTCGTTTCCGATATTCTACCAGTAGAAAATCAAATGACTGACAGTGACATTATAACTTTATAATTTACGCTCCGTTCCCCCGTAACTCATTACCGGTTTTTAAAATAAACGAGTTATGGCTTTTCGGTTTTTATTTTACCTGCATGAGATGAAAAATGTTATAATATTCGAATTTTAGGGCAACACTCAATTCTAATATTTCAAAAATACGTAAAATTGGTAGGAATCGAAACTAATTTCGTATACATTTTGCTTTCATGCATGAATTTAAGATTCACTTCGAATGATTCAAAAATGCGTCTCCAGAGCTTCTGGGGTAGCAGGTTTTATTAGTGTTGGAAGCGCCCGAATTACATCTTAGTGTTTATAATCTATTACTGCCACTCATTCGTCCCGATTCCTAGAGACACAAGATGGCAGTGAGAAGTCTCGGACTTGACTAGAAATAGCGCGACCTCTATGAGAATTTTCCTCTTGGAAGTTTCCATAAAGGTATTTTCATAGAGGACCAAGACTCTCTTAAAAACAACTCCGTAGATGCTGTAATGGCCATTTGAGGTCAACACCAACAGCCTATCACAAAGATAGTGTGTATAAGGAGTGTGATTTTACGAAAATGGCCTACATTATAAGCGCATTAAGGCTGATTATCTATTAATTAGTACAAGATTCCGTTACAGGCTTAAGAAATGCGTCTGACATTGACGCCGGTCGTTTCATTAGAAAGGTCGGCCCCTAAAGTTCCGAGCTATTTCAGGATTGAATTTAAGCGTAATATCTGTAATAGAACTAGTTTTAGGATTAACATTAATGTTACGGTAACATATTATGATAAGGTAACAGCATGGCTTTAGGAGTCGGTATTTATTAAAGACACATCCCCATACACAGAGCCAACATACACAAACTGATAAAAATAAATACAAGTAATAAATACTCAATCATCGCTTTATACGAGAACCCATACTTTCTTCTCTCGTGCACTCACATCGTATATGCCTAAACCCAATAGTCCAACTATGTTACGGTAACTGCTACCTAGCAGTTCGCATAATTCTTGCTATGATACTTACATACATATACAACATGTAAATTAAATAACCAACACCCTAAATACAGGTGGTTAGGTATCGGCTTCTAGTTGATTTAAAATAAAAAAATAAAAATAACGATTATTTTTTAAAAAAAAAAAAAAAAAAAAAAAAGAGGTCAGAAAATTTTGTGCAATATTTTTTTTTAAATCAACTCAGAAGCCGATCCCTAACCAACTGTATTCAGGTAGGTGGTTATTTAATTTACATGTTGTATAATGCAGTAACACGAGTTAAGTACAAGTCCTAGGCTTATAGTAGAAACATATATTGCGGTAGGTCAATCTATCTATGACATGGTAACATACGGACGTTACGCTTTTGTTATTTACTGTCAAAACGAGGACCTGTGGATCAATAATTTTTAGATATGATATAGTGTGAAATGGAAATCAATATCTTATAAGTACTTATATTTTTTTTTCTTAAAGAACGCGGAGTAAATAATATATATAATAATAATATATTTTCCACGTCAAATTAAGTATCATTAAGAACGTGTGTTATGGATACTAGATAACGGACAAATTTAAGACATAATAATATAGATATTTTTAAAACTAAACTTAAATAAATACATAAACAACTATAACTCGTGAAAAAATGTTAGTATTCATCATACAAACATTTGCTCCTACCAGGACTCGAACCCGGACCGCTTGATGTATAGGCAGCGTTACTGACCACTCCGCCACGAAGGCGTCAAATAGTTGTAGAGTACGTACTGAAGATAGTAGGTACTTACCTACTGACATATTTATTTATGTATTTTATAATAACACTTACACATACATACGAATAAAGGTCATAGACTGTTAAAAGAGACTTGAACGTGACTTCACAAAGGAATTGGACGATTAATCGCAGTCGCAGCAGCTCTTTGCTATTGTAATCGATCTTCAATTCTTTGTTAAAGACATAAAGTTTAATTTGTAGGGTAAGATGGGGGAATGGCGGTCAGCGGGCAATGCCAGTCACGTCAAAATTTGACACTTGCAAAAACTTTCTGCTATCGGTACTAGTGTCGCCATCTAGTATGCGACCGAGTTAACTTATTGACCAAGCGGCGCCATTTTCCTTCGCGCGCAGTGAGTTTGACAGCTGTGTAAAGGTTTGGACGTGTTTTGTTGTAACAAAATTGAAAATTTGGCTAAAGGTAAGATTTAAGTGATTTATACCAATCAATATCCTTCTTAAAGTTAATTACTATACATTTGCTAGTGTGTCGAATGTGTTTGTTGAACTTTATGAAAGTTACTTACGTTTTTCGTAATCAACCAAAAAAACCGTTGTCGTATTTTGGGGTTATGGCAATCATTCTTAGCGGGCAATACCGGTCAGTGACTGGTATTACCCCGTATCGAATTATAAGACAATTTATTATTTGTTTGTTAATTTTATCTCTTATTTTTATACTTAAACAGATGCCGCGACACAGGGAAAGAACCACAACGAAAGGAAAATGGACAAAAGAAGAGTTAGAAAAGGCTCTTGAAGCCGTTAGTGCAGGGAATTCTTTAAGGTCAACTGCCAAAAAGTTCAGCATCCCCTTCAGTACGCTACAAGAGCGCATCAAGAAGAATGTTCCAGTTACAGGTCCTACTCTAGGAAGACATTCTACTTTTTCGCCAGAAGTAGAAAAGAGTATGGCTGAGAATATAAAACTTCTAGCCAAACTTTTTTATGGCCTAAGTCCATTGCAAGTTCGTAATGCAGCTTTCATTTATGCCGAGAAACATAACATAAAACACAACTTTAACAGGGAGAGGAAGCTAGCAGGAAAAGATTGGCTCTATGGTTTTTTAAAGAGAAATCCTTCAATAACTATTCGCCAACCAGAGGCAACTAGCATGAATCGTGTGACAGCATTTAACAAAGATGAAGTTAACTTGTTCTTTCAAAACTTGAAAGACGTTATGGAAAAACACAAGTTTACTGCATCTAAAGTGTACAATATGGATGAGACTGGCGTGACCACTGTGCAAGACCCTGGTACAATCATTGCCGAAAAGGGACAGAAGAGAGTCGGGTCAATTACCAGCTATGAAAGGGGAAAAAACATAACTATTAGAGAGAAAAAACATATATATTGCGCCATGTCGGCTTCAGGATCCTACATACCTCCAATGTTTATTTACCCACGGCAGAGAATGTCACCTCAGTTGTGCAAAGATGGTCCTGCTGAAGCTATTTACCACTGCTCCAAAAATGGCTGGACAAATGAAGAATTGTTTCTAACATGGCTCAAGCATTTTGTCAAATTTGCTAAACCATCTGCTGATGAACCTGTCTTACTCATATTAGATAACCATTACAGCCACTCATCTTATGCAGCATATATGTTTTGCCGAGAAAACTTTATCGTTGTGGTCTCTATTCCACCCCACACATCGCACAGGATGCAGCCTCTAGACGTGGCATTTTATGGACCCCTAAAAAACGCGTTCAGGAAGGAGTGTGATTTATTTATGAAAAGCCGCGCCCTGCAAAGAATTAGTCCGTTTGATGTGGCTTCTATATTAAACAAAGCCTACTGTAACACAGCAACAATACAAAAAGGGGTTTCTGGGTTTAAAGCAACTGGAATTTTTCCCATCGACCCCAGTATTTTTGGAGAAGAAGACTTCCTGGCCTCAAACTATCTGTTGGGTACCAGAAATGACTCAGTAACAGTCGACCAAAACGAAACTATGGACCAAGATCAATCAGCAACTGCACCTGAAGTGAATAGTCTATCTGGAACAAATACTCCAATTCAGACCCAAAGAGATCTGCCAACAACAGCACCTGAGGTCAATAGTCTGCTTGGAACTAGTACTTCAGTTCAGATTACTGCAAATCTTTCTGATATTACAAATATTCTTCCAGAAGGAAATATTGTCATAGTGACTCCAAGTAAAACATTATTATCTCCATTGCCACTTCCAAAAACGACCGCTGAACGCGCAAGCACCAAACAGCATTCGACAATCATGACAGCAACACCTATGAAAGAAGTACTAGAAAATAAGTTAAAAAAGAAAGAGGAAAAACAGTTAAAATTAAACCAGAAACTTACTAAAAATATGAAAATGAATACTAACCCAAATACAAATACAAAAGCTAACAAGAAAACTACTCAAAAGAAAAATGCTGGTATAGCTATTAAAAAAAGACAGCGCAAGAACACCACATCAAAGTCCTCTGAAGAGTTTTCTTCTTCAGATGAAGAAATTTTGTCTACCAAGCGAAAGAAACTTCAATTAAAGTCTCCTGAGACAAATATAACAGATGAAACTTCTCCAAAAAATAAAGAATTTTGTTCAATTTGTAAAGAGTTCGGAAAGAATGAAGTATGGTATAGATGTCGAAGTTGTGGGCGGTGGACTCATGAAGAATGTAGTGGGGCTGATTCCCCCGAGTCCTATGTATGCGATTACTGTGAAAGCAAGCGTAAGGTTCTCAGACGTTTCAATTTTTGATTTTCATTAGCATAACATAAATAATTAATAATATCTTCGGTTTTAGTTTATTTTGGTTAAACAAGAGAGTTTATTTTAGTAAAAATTTAAAAAGATAAAAAAGTTTGAATCTAAGTCAAAGAGAGTTCTTAGCATCTCAGTTTGTGATTTTCATTATCAAAACATAAATAATTAATAATATGTTTGGTTTTAGTTTATTTCGTTTTAGTTTATTTTGGTTAAACAAGAAAGTTTATTTTAGTACAAATATAAAAAGATAAAAAAGTTTGAATCTAAGTCAAAGAGAGTTCTTAGTATCTCAGTTTGTGATTTTAAAAGAAGAAATATTAATAATTAGTACTAATTTTGTTTTTCTTTTTAAATGATGTTATTTTTGGTTAAAATATAAAAATGTTTGGGTTCATTTCAGTTAAAATATTAAAAATTTTAATAATATGAAAAAAAATTGTTTTATTATGTTTTGTGACATTTTAAAAGAAACAATGTGTTATTTTTTTAATGACCGGTAATACCCCAACATTAGACCGCCATAACCCGCACCTGCGGGTTATAGCGGTCGACGGAAGCTTTTACAATATAATTAAAAAATAAGAAACCCGTAATAGATTGATAATTTGCCTCATATATATCTATAGCCAACTATATAAGCTATGTAAAAAGTCAGTTACCTATACCGTAAGTCCCAGAAATAAAATATAAAATGGATTACTGCTTAAGTGACCGCCATTCCCCCATCTTACCCTACTGAGTTTTGAAAGATTGAAATTGTTGTAAAAAACTTATGCGCAACGAAATAATAAATTTATAGGCAATGTAATTTAAGAGTAGATTCAAAGAATATTTAGTTATTTGCTTTTATTTTAGCAGTTTTTTTTTTGCTGAAGACCACAGTCAAATAAGTTACAAGTACAATACTTTCAAGGTGTGCGTTAAGTACCTACTGCTTTTACACGTTGTTACTCAACAAAAAAAATACTTTTTATTTCAAAGAAATTATAATTAATTTCTTTTAAATAAATTGAATAAAGGAATTCTGTACGAATATTAAGGAAATCACTTCATGTTGTGCCTACACGAAAACTTAATAAATGTCAACAGAATGACATTACCAAATTTGCCTTACATTAACAATATTTTTATAAGAGCTGAAAAATTCTCTTAAAGAACATAAGCACTTGATTTAAACATTTTTCCTCGTTCAAGGTATATTGTTTATCTCGCTAATAGGAACCTTATCTTTAATAAAGTAAGGCATGTTTCACCTTTTTAAATATTTCAGGATCATATTTTTTATTAAATAAACATTAAAATAATCTCCCAAAGCTCGTTCAACGTTTTCAATTTAAATTTGGAACGCATCAATTTTGTTAGTGAATAAAAATATTTCGCAATAAAACTGAAACGCTTTTACCAATTAAATCTATTTCAACCAATATTTTTTATGCAATTAGTGGGTATAATTAAATTATATTACTTAATTGCGTCAATAAAGTAGGTGCCCAATTAATCTTTACATGTAATGCATTACGTAGAGATTACTAAACAAATTATTATCAAGCCAATAAATTATACTTTTTAGAAAGAGAACATCAAGATTCCACAGGGCCCTTTCTTTTTTTATCGAGTTAGGGAAGCATCAATTACGTATGAAGGTACCGATTGAAACTCCTTTGTCCAAAACTTACCTTAAAAATTCGAAATTGGAACGCCACAGTCAAAACAGAGTATCCCAAGTTAAAATTCTAAAATAGAATGCACAGCACAATCGGTAGTTCGCTCACAAAACTATTCCACACATCCTACCTCACGGAACCGGTATGTTCAACTATTCCTTTCTCGGAGGCAATGGCTCCTTAGACGAGAAAAAAAAATACCGGCCCACGGCTTTTGTTGTGATGGTCAGTACCTCATGCAAAACAAAAATAACAAAATCTTGGAACAGGTCGAGGCAGACCTGTTGGGTGACTTTTGTTCCCTTCGCTTCAGCTGCGGCAGAAAAAAACTAAGAATACCCTTATTGCGACGCCACAAAGTTGGTTCTTGCGTGTCTTTTTACGACCGAGCTGATCGTTAATTTGGCTATCAAGTTGGGCTATGATTTAAAGGGGTTTTCGATTTCTTTAGGAATTCGGCCCCGTCGGGACAGTTACAGTACATAAAGATATTATAACACAATCAAAGAACAAAGGTAGTGTCGCTTTTCTCACCTGATGCTAAAGAGGTTCATGATCATAATTGACTCGGGAAAAGTAAGATGCTTTGTCTTCGCTTCACGTGAAAGAGAAAGAAATATACGCTTACTTTTTCTACTTAAGGGCGTAGCATACAGCAAAGCAACGGCCCCCGTTCTAAAAAAATGTACGAGTATTCTAAATTCAAAAAGGCTTAACAAGAAAAATCAGTCACTTTGATTTGATTGCAGTACTGAGGCGGAACATTAATCAAATATTAAATCCATAAAAAAAAAATATTCTTATTTTAGTTACAATAGACTAACAGATGTGTAACAATTTGAAAATAGAACTGTTTATTTTTAAGGGACCGAACGTATTTCGTGTTTCTAGAAATCGGGAGTGTAAAATTTATTTGTTTTAATAAGCGTACGTAGTGCGAGCTTTTGGCGTAAATAACATTTTTTATTTAAACCGTTTGTAGCTTTCGTGTTAATAATTAAAGTGTAAATAGCACTGTTAGGTCTTCGTGCTTATTGAATTATATTTTTTCTTTAAGATAAAATAAAATACCTTTTGAAAGTATATTCTCGTAATTTTTACTTTTACAAAATATTTCAGCGCTAATTGCGTCTACTCAAAATTAAAGTGAAAACCTACTACTATTCAAATAGGAGGTAAAATAATGAATTATGAATATTATGAGGATAGTCTAATCAAATTTGTTTCTAAAAAATTCGTCCCGGAACGATGAGTTGGGTAAGCCGCTTAAGCAACAGACAAGAGTGTATAAAAAATTCAAAATATCTATCTAAATTATTTTTCTTTGATTTTTACAAAAACTCCAACGATTATGCTGACTAACAAAATTACTTTTAAAATTATATACATACGCACAATAACGATCATAATCTCAAAGGGGATTGGGCAGACCTTAGGTAACATATGGTTACGCATAAAGTAACTTGCGATAGGTTAACACTGCAAGTGCGTTGCCATCCTGGGGTCTAAGATGATATGCCTTCCATGCCCAGTAATTACACTGGCTGCCTTTCCTTTCAATTCGAAACACAGCGAACTGCTTCACGGCAGAAATAAGAAAGGCGGTGGTACCTTACCAGAACGATCCTACCTATGGATCTACCTAGTTTCTGGCCATGCGGCCTCCGCCAGGGCCTAAGAGGGGCTGACGTCTTAGGGGAGGATATGATCTCACTAAGCAGGACCCCGAAGTCGTGGAGGAGGAAATGTCGGAAATTTCGTTCCCGTAACCTGTCGCCACTTCATCCATCCTGAGCTGATTCTATAATTGACGTATAGGTCGATACTATTACCACAAAAATAATTAGTATAATCTATAGATACTATACATATTTGTGTACCTACTTTATGATTATAAGGCAAAGTTAATCTATTTACCTAGTAATTACTTCAATAAACCCTTAAGTATTGCGTTTATATTACATTGAGCTTTAAAAAATATTACTGAAGGTCTAGCTATCTACTTAGTATAGCTATATTTAAAACGAATGATTTCTTTTTTGCAGGGCTGTTGTTCGTGAATGTAATAAAAATATGTTTTTGTTTAAAAAAACATTGCATAGCAAGAATTACGCACGTAAAATTATGTCTTGTACATAGCACGATAAGTTATTATGAGACGAGAGCTTACACTTATAAATATCACGAGATCTGAGGTGCACTAACCAGACATTCTTTCAAGGTTAACAAAACGACAAGAAAACATATGGACATAAAAAAGAAACAACGACCACTTTAACTTGAGCCGAAGCAGTTGGACGACTTCCTTTATGAAATAAGAGCAGCAAGGGTTTGTGGGGGTCAACGTATGCTGGGGTTCACTCGACCCGTGTGCATTGAGCTGTTATTTAGTTGCAGCGGTATGCAGGCGCAGGGCTTGTTAAGTTGGTCGTACAGTCAGCGTTATAAAGATAAAAGTTTGAAGTAGCCAAAATCGTAAGAATTGAAATAATTTATATGTTACTGCCTTCGCAGTTAAACTGCGGTAAAGTTATTTTTATAGCCTTCAAAGTAATCAAACATGTTAGTAACTTAATTTTCAAGCTGTCAGGATGTTCGAAAGAATGTGTGTTTGCTTGTTTTTTTTAATTCTCCCTATTGAGGGAGTGCAAAGGAATCTAATCCTTACAACTATATCTTAGTTACTATTTTTCATCTGTCTTGAAGTTTGCATAGAAATAGTTAGGGATGTCACTACATACTTTCACGGAGTGTTTGGCGAGGACTATACGGCAACAGACTTCATGATGAGGCAGCGAAAGAAAACCCACCATAAAATTGACAATCGCGGTCATAACTCCAAAAGGGGCTGAAGTACTTTTTTTTTTACAAAAAGATCTAAAAAATTACACCATTCCACCTGATGGTAAGAAGTGGAGTCCAAATGCGAAGATAGCTAGTGCAAGAGATAAGCCGCCGAGCTAGCCACCTTCGTTCGCCTTGGTGACCTGCAAATATGCTTTGATTGAGATTTAAGGGAAAAATCTGTCATGATAAGTGCTGAGACGGGACTTGAACCCGCGAACTTTCGCAATCTAGGCAACTGGGTCCCGATCGCGGTAATATAACACTAATAATAATCTTCGTTTCGTTTTTGTTCCAGCTGCATTTGCGTTCCATTTGAGTTCCAGTCAATGTGAAATTCCGTATCGCGCTAAAGTTTACGCGCAACCTAAGATGAAACGCAGCTAGAACACAAGGGTATTATAAATATTAGAGATGCAACCCTAGTGTACGTTCGTGCAACGTTTTAGAAAAAGTAGCGTCCTTTTAAGTTTGAAATGTAACATAAACGTAACTTTGACAGCGTTTGTGTTTCATCTGCGTTCGACATGCGTTCGCACCATCTGTCAAATCAACACCGCGATACGAAAAGTTGCGTTTCGTCTGTGTTCCATTTGCGCTTCATCTTGAAATGATTTACCGCGATCGGGACCCGTGTCTTCTAACTGAGCTACACAGGACCGTTTAATCACGATGAATTTGGATAAATTCTTTATCTCTGATTACATCACATGTAGTTCAAGTCTCGTCTGAGCAGCTATCATGACAGGGTATTTTCGAAGTAAAACTTCTTTACGTACCTTGGGGAGTAAGACGGTGAATGCGTGAGGACAGCGATACGAAAAGCGTGATAGGGCGAGGCGATCGGAAGTTAAGAGGGAGATATAAGTCAGTGAAGATAGAAAGAAACAGTGAGAGTTGAGTTTCGTATATTACTGTAGGGGCAAGAGAGAGAGGTGCGAGCAAACATTTTATTTCTCATAGCCAGTTACGTTTCGTATCTAAGACACAGTGCAGACTTGTTTGCCCCTTCCGACACGGGCGCCCTAGGGACGCTAGGCGGTCGAGAGACTCCCCAAGGGGGAGATGCTCGGTCACCCAGTAATCCCCTAGGAACGTCCGACCTACAGGCTTGAGGACCCCCCAAGGTCTGCGCCTTCTTAAAAACCCGGTGACGCAGAAAATGTCATCAGAGACAATCTGCAATAGAATTAAAAAAAAAAAAGACTTGTTTGTGTTTGTATCATACTGTAGGATTAAGAGAGAGGAGTGCGCGCGCACATTTTTTCTCTCTTTTCTTCTCATAGCCAGTGCATCACAGCAAACTCGCAAATTGAGTTTGCTAGCGTTCCGTGAACGGTGATTTCTTGATTATGAAAGTACTTAGCAAAGTCCGTTTAAATAAGGAGCTATTTCATTTCATTTATTTTCTCTTTAATAAATATCTGTCAAGTTAAACGATTTTTGGTTTTCACCTGACAAATTTTGTTAATCGAGACATTGGTTTTGATAACATATAAAGGACTAAAATATCTTCAGACAATTTCGGCTACTTTAAAAGCTTCGATCTATATGAAGCTGACTGTACAGTCAACCCGCGAAGGTGCGCTCTGGTCACTGACCACGTCCGAGAATAGAGCGGATACCTGCTCTTGCAGCCTGTACTTATGACGTCACGCTCAAATCAATTTATGGGTACAAGTATAAGAATGCAGGGGCAGAGCTAAAAATATTCAACGATTTCAGGTTCAAGTAAAATCCTTTTTTTTATATAAAACTAAATGGTTGTCCGACGAAAGAATGCAGTGCAACTTACTTGTTGAGGTACAGTCAACGTGAAAAGTGTCGGTGGCGTAGTGCGTAAGAGCGACGTCTTCCACCCGGGAGGCACCGGTTCGAACCCCGCCACGTACCAATGTGTTTTCAAATTTTGAATTCATATGTACGTTTAATCGACGCTTTTGCGGTGAAGGAAAACATTGTGAGGAAACCTGCACACACCTATGAAGAAATTATTAGGTTGTATGTGAAGTCGACCAACCCGCACTTGGCCAGCGTGGTTGACTAAGGCCTAATCGCCCCTAATGTGGGGTAGGCTCGAGCCCCTCGGTGGGGACATTATATGAGATGTAGATGAAGGCTCAGAATACCAAAAGCAGTTGCTCAGAGCCTTAGGCAACACATGAAGCCATAACTGACAGTATGGACCAGCAGTGCCTCAAAATAGCGACAGGTTGCCAAGCCTGTTGCTAGGACAACTTTTTCGACTTGGACGACTTCTAAAATCATGAAAGTAAGAAAATTTTAAATACTTAAATATAAGTCTAAGAAAATTGGCTATGACGTTACCGTAAGTAAACCGTATCTTTAAAAAAATGGTCTGCAACTGTCAACAACAGTCATCAGAGAGTACAAAGATTTGAGGTTTGACTTCGATCTCTTGTTACACATAGTCTAGTTAATAATCTCACCATCTTTTATTATATCTACAAAATCTATTGAAATCATATATTTTACAAACTACAGCATTCCGTTAAAATTTTCGTGGACTATACCCATAAATCATTTACCATATAAACTTTAAAATCATATTTATTACTGTAACCTCGTTTCAGATTATTTATTATGAGCATAAACAAACAAAAGAGTCGTAGCTCACATAAACGAATGCCACTTGAAATTCAAATATTAAACTACCCTCATTTTTATTCAAATTACCTCACAGCTTTCAAAGACCTTTCTATAACATTGCATGTCCACGCCACAATAAAAGACAGGCGATACCATCAAGTTGCTCTAATTCATCAAGGACTAAGGCTGCAATAGTAACCCTGCCATATGACGTCACACGGATTTATCACCGAGCGATATTAACCCTAAACCGTCACGAAGAGATTTATACAGAGTGTGCGGGCGTAGACTAGTAAGGACGCAGCAAGGACAAGAATAGAAGGACACTGCTATTAACTAAAAGCAATACCATTACTTTTTCCGTGGGAAAAAATTCAAACTAAACCCTACTAGATTCTCGAGTGAATCAGGCCTATCTTATCGCACAACACATTTTTTATACATATATATATATATAAAGATTTAGCAAATGACTTCATTCCCCCTGATGGTAAGCAGAAGATAAAACGCCGCAGTAACCATCTTCGCCTTGCCGACCCCCAAGATGCTCTTTTGAATGACCCAGGATTACTACTTAGAAATGAATTGCCAAATTTCTTAGTTCGTTTATCGCGCACAGACCAGGCACTCCTAAGGTCATCTGTCCAATGGGTCGCAGACGTACAACAATAGCTTGCATAAGGCACTCCGCCGCCGTCACCGGAACGTCACGAGGACGGGATGACGTTGTCGAGGCAGCAACACTATAATCTATGGCAGCCTGTCGACCGCAAGCCCGTTCAGCCGAGTTTGATCTCCTTCCGAAATAATCTCGTTCTCAACGTATTGCTGATAGCGGCGATAGGCAAAAAGTCTAAGGGCTGTTATCTGCAGTTGACATCGTCACCACAGATTTTCAATAAAGTATTTCCTTTAGTTTTCTAGTTGTTTGGTACTTATCTCCCGCAAAGTCTCACTGATATTTAGGGCAGGGGTTCCAAAACTTTAAAGATAATGGTACACCAACTAAATACCGTTATTTTATGGAACCCCATATCAAATGATTTCAAATCAACACTGAAATTTATAGTTTAAGAACATTATTTTAAAGAAATGTGTAATATACATAATGGAAATATTATTCTTATCTTAAAGTTTTAATGAGAAGAATAAAATTGTTTAACTGTTTTATGAATAAATTGTTTTATAGTTCGGATTTTGGCAGAACCCTGATGACTATTCTACGGAACACCTAGGTTCCACGGAACCCAGTTTGGGAATCCTTGATCTCAAGTCTCTGCAGGGTTCGTATCGAAAGTTCGCGGTAGATCTGAGAGTGCATTTAGTACCTCGGGACAGAGAAGACCTAAGCGAACGTTTATCAACCAAATCGAGGGAATAAAGAAGGTTTAGGACAAAATGTACTTGAAATAGCCGAGCTTGTTTGAACTGTGATGAGAGTAAACTCAAACTCATTTTTTTTATTCATTTAGGTACAATTTATACACTAATGAAAGTCAAGTTTGATGACATCGGTTCAAGAGTCTACCAGGAGGCCTTATATACGAAGCTAAATACATGTTAGGAAATAACATATATTTTACACAAAGAACTCTTACATGTTACGGCGCAACAAATAAGTTAAGCTTTCCTTCATGATTTATATAACAAAAAGCTATAATAAAAATACATTTTAATTGTACACCTTAATACTCAGACTCGTGAGCCAAGAATAAACGCTTTATTATTAAGAGTATTTATTCGTATTTTTCCTTTACATTCCTTTTATCTGATACACGTTTTGAGAGGGCGCAAGTACCTCCCACCGACATAGAAGCATTTCTCAACATCAAAAGAATTGTATATAAAAGAAAACAATACTCAAACATATGTATTTTGCCTTTGTCTCGCCTAGGCGAAGTGAAATAACTATGGTAATAAAATATTGAGGACTGTAACGACTCCAACTTCCAAGTCAGTTCCCATAAGCGTTTAGGTGACATATAGTCCATACAATACTGTCAATTTATCTGCCAGATATCTTCTAATCAGAACTTGTCAAATCAGTCCTAAATATTTTATTTTTCAGTTACTGTTGATTCTGTACAGGTATTAACATTTTACCCGATGTTTTAAAGCACGCTTAAGTTAAAGTGAAAAAATGTGCTTTTTTATTTAAAAAAATCAATCTTTTTTCTCTCTTCTTCTACTACTTCCTACTCTGGTTATTTAAGTTTGATTGATATTGTATAACGAAACTAAAAAAATAATTATTCCTTTCGGCTTGCAAATGATAATGCTGACAAATAATTTATAATATGCGTCTCTATAACACCGAAAAGTTAAATACCTAGTGAACTTCTGAGAACAACACAAAATTGGCATGTCATCAAACAGAATTTCGTCCTTTTCGTACAGCTTCAGAATAAAAGAGATACAATGAACTCGATTTTAGTTTCGCAAAATGTAGCTCGGAAACTGCATCCGTGCCTATTATTTCATTTTAAAGCAGTATTTAACTGACCCCGCGCAAAGGATTCTAAACTTTACCCCTTTCAGAAAAAGTTCACTATTGAAAACTTGCACAGTTGGGAATGGCAGAAAGTAGTTTTTTAAATTCTCTTTGAAAGCACAACTTTTGCACCAAGTGAATCAAAGGTAGTAATAAAAAGGTTGGTAAAATAGTTGCAATAGCATGCTCGTGTGATATAAATTGTTAAATTCAACCTCGACTAAGGAAAGTTGACGACTTTGAAAGAATAATCTTGAACAATTTGTTCCAATGTAATACACCGACAACATGTAATACATAACCAATTATAATTTAAATCAAGAATAAAATGTTCATTTATTTGTACACGTCTACAGATACGAAATTAAAGAAAAATAATGAGTAGATGATGACATTGCAGCTGATGCCTAGAAGGAAGGAATAATGTTAGTTTTGTTTGTTATTTCACGTTTACTCTCTCATAAAAATATTATAATATTATAAAATTTTATAATTATACAGGTCACCATCTGTAGCACAGGTTGTTTAGGAAACCTATATCATCATCATCATCATCAACAGCTCATATAATGTCGCCACCGAGGGGCTCGAGCCTACCCCACATTAGGGGCGATTAGGCCTTTGTCAACCACGTTGGCCAAGTGCGGGTTGGTCGACTTCACACACAACCTAAGAATTTCTTCATAGGTGTGTGCAGGTTTCCTCACGATGTTTTCCTTCACCGTAAAAGCGTCGATTAAACGTACATATGAATTCAAAATTTGAAAACAGATTGGTACGTGGCGGGGATCGAACCAGTGCCTCCCGGGTAGGAGACGACGCCCTTACGCACTACGCCACCGACGCTTTAACCTATCTATATCAGGAGGTCATAAATTATGTAATCAAGTTAAGAATAGGTACTCTACTATGAAAAGAAATAAATTATTTTAACATTCATCATCATAACAATTTCAGCCGAGAGACCACTGCTGAACATACGCCTTCCCCAAGGATCTCGAAACCGGTCGGTCCTGCGCTGCCCGCCTCCAGCGGTTTCCCGCGACCTTTACCAGATTGTCAGTCCACCTTGTAGGGGTCTACCAACGCTGCGTTTCCCGGTACGAGGTCGCCACTCCTTTTAGGACCTTTCCACCCCAACGGCCGTTAGTCCTCCTCGCAATGTACCCTACCCACTTCAACTTAAGGTTCGCAATTCGTTGGGCTATGTTGGTGACCTTGGTTCTCCTGCGGATGACATTGAGCCTTCTTATGAGGCCCATTGTAAGCGGCCACGATTCAGTTCCATACGTCATCAACAAGCAACACTCGCGAATTAAAGACTTTCGTCTTGAGACAGTGCGATGGATACGGTATAGTTTAAAATTATTATTTTATTATTCGTGTACGATATCAAATGGTTGCAAGAATTTATCATTTGAATTTATAAAGTTTACCTAATCCGTTGGTGGTCTCAGCAAATAGTGCAACAGTCTACCCACCAATCTGCATTAGGTTAGCGTGTTTACGGCGCTGAATTCCTCATGTGTGAAGGTCTGTGGTTAGATCTGGTACGTATATGGGCTGTTGATGATGGCGTACTTCAAAAAGCTAATTTACTAGTTCCATATTTGGTATCAGAACATAATTTGAACATTCTATCGTAGAATAATGACATTGTTGCAAGAAAAGAGAGAAATTTCAATTGGTTTTAAACCCTTTAATGATATGAAAAAATGTGAAATAAATTTACGTTTTTGAATTTTTTATAACACCATAGTATTTATACACCAGTATAATTTATAATACATACTTAACACAATATAAACCGGTGTATATTACATGGAATAATATGTATCACCATACACCATTTTTTTTCTTTCTTCCCTATCCATCGAAAAGTTGAAGCTATAAGATAATTGTTAAAATTCCAAAATGTTGATGTACAATAAAGCACATTATAACCTACACGTTAATGATTAACTTTCTATTATTCGCGAGGAAATTTCAAATCATATCCAATTCAAGTCATATCATATCTCCTGGTAGACTTTTGAACCGATGGCATCAAAATTGACTTTCATATGTTTACAAATTGCACCTAAATGAATAAAGAAATTTGCGTTCGAGTTTGATATAAGATATAGGTATATGTGTATTGTAACAAGCGGTATCTTTATCATAGTTGTTCAAGTATCGATCGAACACTAAAAAAAAGAACTCTGAATAACGAAGATGAAGAAGAAGTTCGCTGGTCATTCTAAGCTATTTTAGAAGACGGTAAATAAAATTATAGGAACATTGACTTTATAAACTTACACAAAGAAGTAAAGTGTCTACGCAACACTCTAGAACACAGAAGTAGAAAATCCCTATATAGACCATATTAACCTTAGTAGGTGTATAAAACAAGCCATCTGTGAAGCAGTTAATAAAATAAAAGTGAGTCGTTATCTTTAAGTTACCAATTATCTCACGTTGGAACGTAAGCAAGATTACGCTTGGGTATTATGTACAATAAAACTTAATTTGATGCTTAAGGTTAAGTTAGCCTTCGTGGAAGTTTGAGAGGTTATCGGGTTTTTGAGTGCGAATGTATACTAGAAGGTAATAAATGATGTGATGTTTATTTTACTCTCATTTAATAATATTAGATACTGCTTTTATCTGTTCGGAGAAAATGGTTCCAACGACATTCTTTTTCAAGTGCAGTAAATAAATTGACAAAGCTCCATTAGCATTTTTATGCCGAATAAAATGTATGAATAATGATCTGAAGCTCTGAAAAAAGATCGCTTAATAGAACTGAATTATGTACTTGAACGTTAACCTGAGCCAATCAATATACGAGCCTGGGATAACGACACAGATGCCCGCTATGCGACATTCAACAGTTTAAAAATAATAATCAAATATTCTCTCTCCGTACCGGTTCGAACATCAAAAAAGGCCGGATGAATTTGAAATTCAAAAAGTCAAAGTTAAACCTAAGCTTTTGAATTTTAACTTGATTTACATATACAAATGAGTCATCTGTTGGTTCGTTACGGTCTCCGAGCAAAACCCTTTGGCTGTATTATTTAAAAACGAAATATAGCTTTGTAACGAGTCCACTGCTAGGTAACCTCCAACTCAAATCTGAAATACAATGGCAATGGTTCAGTGTACGATGGAAAAAAGACAAAACCGCCAGGAAGTCCAATCATTATGCAAGGCGAGAGATCTTTCAAATGAAATCGAAAAAAACGTCAAATTCGTGCATTAGCATACTGGATGAATGGACGGAAATGGTTATTTGGTACACCGTACAATAGATTTCTGGAAAATGCAATCAGATACAAGGCTAGGGCGTTTCCTAAAAATAATACCTCAATGACTGCAGCATGCAATCCCCAATTTGGATTCTAAATTTTTAACTATGTAAATTCGTAACTATGCAAAAATAATCTTCGTCAAAACGCTTAATTTAGGAATTGGTAACATTAAGGACAATATGTAATATTTGAATTTTAATTAATGAATCGCGAATGAGGACATCAGACAGCATAATCAATTTTGATATCAAAATTATAGGGGTTGTAAAAGGTTCCTCCAATATTTTTTTAATAAAAGTTTGAAGCAGATTTTCGAATGATCAAATTGGAAGATCGCACGTTTGGTAAAGCTAAAAGAAATGATCGTAGAAGAGGGATTATTTACTGTCCTAATATAAGTACTTGAAGCACTAAACCAGAAAGTTTCTCAAACACGGTAAAATCAAATAATGAAAGAAGAACTAATAATTTTAAATAGTATTTTAAACAGCATTACGCTTTATAGATAAAACAGAAGATTGGTACCTCACAAACAAGATTTTAAGCAAATACTGAGTGGATTCCCATGAATTGCAGTAGACTGTTCCAAAGATATGAATCACAAAAAAATGAGTGATGGAAGAGCCTGGTAGGCTCTAACTTAGGCATCTGCAGCAGTTTAGAAGCGTATAGAAGCGACACCGCCGTGGTGGAGGGATCAGTATAGCTGCCTACACATCAAGTGTCCGGGTTCGAATCCTGGTAGCGGTAAATACTTGTGAAGCACAAATATTTGTTGACGAATCATGGTTCTTTATACATTTCTTTAAGTTTTTTAATAAAAATATCTAAAATTATTATGTAAATTAAAAATGTCCGTTATCTAGTACCCATAACGAAAGTTCTTAATGATACTTACTTTGGGCTAGATATAATTGGTGTGTGTGTGAGAGCGTGGAAAAATATATTATAAGTATGTATTACATATTATTATACATCGTCTAAAATATGTATGAGCTAAAATTTGGTAGACGATATACTAAGAGACATGAATGTAGATAGGTTAGGTACTCGTATTTTATTCAAAACATTAAAAAAGAAAAGGCAAATCAATAGTTTTAAGTACCAAGATCAGATCAAATTACCAGTTGATATATTAATTACTGTTGACGATGATATTAAAAAACGTCCAGATTTAGAAACACTTCGGTCCGTGTATTCTGAACGAGTTCAAATGCTTAGTAAATATAATCTTCGTCAAGATCAGCCTTTTACCCCTCTAAGCCTCCAGGAACCCGACCTTTGAATAATTTACAAGCTATTTAAAATCATTTTATAAATTCCCCAGCTTCGCCACCGAAACTCCAGAATCTTGAATCCCAAGAGGCTTTTAATAATAAATCAACAACAGTCTCAGTTTCGAAGTAATGGTTTTAATAAAATTGTGGGTATCTCGGAGTGCACGAGGAAATGAACAAGCCAATTTGCATTATTCGCACGTAAACATACAGTTGATATTCTTTTGACGTGCCAAGTGACTAATCGTTGAGGCATTGTAGATGTCTGTCATAGTGATTTACTCGTCCCTATCAAGATTCATAACTGATTCTGAATCTAATCTTCCATCCAAGAGTCGTGTCCTGATGTTGTTTGAGCAGATTACGTAACAAGCCAATAAGCTTTAAGTACTTTCTTGCAACGGCAAGCTTACTATCCGTGAGATTTCACAGCACTATTTCCCCCATAGACTCCTCCTACATTATTATACAGATGAGATCCTTTCTCAGTGCAGTTTCCCCGTAGTCTCAAACAGTTTTAGGTTTTAGTAGACACAATTTAGAAGTACTAATTACATAGAAACATAAAAAAATGTTGAATTGTAATGATATTTAGTTGCGGGAGGAGGGCATTAATAATACCCTTAAATCAAAATTTTTATAAGGAATAAAAGAAGAAGTGAGAAAGATGATATCAAATAAGGGTGTTAATGTTGAGATGACGGCTGTGGAAGAAGAAAATATATTACGCTGACCCCAAATAAAATAGGCAGCAGGGCACGTAAATGATGAAAATAAGAAGAAAAGCATTAGTAAAATAGATGTGTGCGTGCCTTTTGATGAACTTGGCTAAAGACATAAATTGCATGTCAACACAAGAAGCCAAGAATTCAGTCTTTAAAATTACCTTCTCACGGAAACAGCAAGACAAGCAAGGTTTGTTGATAGTTGGTACAAATGTACTTACAGTACTCTAGATATAGGTAGACACCTAATCGAATTCAATTTAAAGTCAAGTCAGGTCATGAAGAAGGTTTTCGTTGACCTTGCGAAGTAGCCAATGAAGTAATACAATTCGATAATGATTAATAAGATTATATCAACGCAATATCCAGTCCACACTAGGCTGAGAAATACCCACGCTTTATAAAAACTTGTCAGACGGAAATGGTATTTAGTGCTTCGGTTTAAGATTCAAATGTTAATGTGGCTTGTTTCCGATTACTTAATAGTTACATGTAAAGACAGATATACATCTGTGAATACGTCATAGACTGCTTACGTGAAGTCGCGTCTGCTCACAAAGCGATTATCTGAGAAAAATTCAGGTCTTTTGTATGATTCTTTCTATGGTTTTCTTGAACTGGAATATATTAGGTGAAAGTTATTCAAGCATTTTTTACTTCGTTACTTTAACTTTGACTAAATTCAGATGAAATTTGCGAAGTAATTAATCAAAATTTCATGCTGTAATTGATCATAGTCAAATACGCGTCACGAAATTGAATTGTGTCTAACGATTATCTCAAGGACATTTTTGGTCACCTATCTTAGAGCCCCCGCCCACGGCGACTCTTTATAGCGATGCTGTCGCGCGTTCGCATCGATACAGTCGCGATGTAAGCGCGATACTGACGCGCTTCCATCACGATACTAACACGAAACTGTCGCACTTCTATCGCGATGCAAACGCGATCAGCGATCCCTACAGTTGCAAGATGGAACTCCATTGGGGCAACGTTAGTCACGTTGTCTTTGGTGCTGCTTTTACGTAAGCAGCCGAAGCGTTGGCAACGAAAGCAGCGTCAATATTGGATGCACCCATTAAATAAGGAGAGATTACTTGGTGGACATTATGTAACAACGTTTAAAATACTAAAAAACTATAAATTAAGAAGTTGTTATAGAATGTCATATTAGATTTTCTGAATGGAAAGCAATTTCCATTGTAAAACCAGAGTTGACACGCAGAAATACAGCACACGGTCGCGCGTTTGCATCGATACAGTGGCGATGCTGTAGCGCGTTAGTAGCGCGTTGGCATCGCTTCTGTAGCGCGTGGCGATGCTGTCGCCGTGGGCGAGGACTCTTAGAATAACAAAAGAGAAAAATGGTTTATATGAGATAAATAATATTTCTAAGAAAGCGTGGGTACATTAACATGTTTACGAGGATAATATAAGCACATCCATTAGACTCTGAACAAAGGTTATAAAATAGCTTGGTCCAATAAAAGTAAAACGTCGAAAAAAAGCTTTTTTACACTCCAAACTTGATTAATAATCCAATGGGTATATTCAGGTTAAAAATAAAAAAAATGACACGTCACATCATCCCGGGTCCCGAATCAGGGGTCTATTCAACAACAATGGTGCCCCACACAATACGTGACAAACTGATCTCTATCACACTTAGAATTGAGTTCACCTTCGTGTAAATATTTACATCGAACGCGCGAAGAGTTGTGAACTCTATTTGTGGCGATGGAAAGGGTAAATTTGTTTGTATTGTGAGGGAAGGAATTCAAGATGGCCGCTGGGATGCGTTGTATAAAAAATACGGTCGGTCGCGCGGGCGGTCCTCAATGGGTACACATCTTAAGACATTTTGACAAAATTCAGTTTAGTATATTTAATGGGAAATTCCGAGCAGTCGTTCGGAAACGCGTTCGGTCACCGAACGGTCATGAAACGTGAAAGTCATAACTGAAAGATGAGTACGGTCAAGCGTATTTAATTCGTTGTACAATAAAGTCGATATTTGAGTAGTGAAAATAGCCGCCTAAAGAAGCATTAGCATCGATTCACAGATTCAATTCGAACGGTTCCCTTATTTACATTTAAAATATTATAAAATCAAAGTGTAAATTGGAGAAAGGATAGGTCTATCTCTGGAACTGTAAGAGGTAAGGAAATGTCATCGACCTTCAGGAGGCCGTAGAAGAAGAGAATATTAGGGGCGTACAGTACACGAAGTAAAAGGAAAATTAATTCATCTTCTAAAACCTAAACAGAACCAGTTTAAAACTAACAGCTGACATAAAGTATGGCAAAACTAGTCAGAAGTTACGTAAGCAACTAGATTATTTCCTAGACTCAGTACGTTAGTACGATGCAATTATTTTATGCAAGCTTTTGAGCATACCATAATAAATTCACTACCACTTACTTAATAGGTACCTTTTAGAACTCTGTTTAATTTTATTAAAAAGAAAAATACAAACCTTCATATCTATTACCGGGTTTACGCAAATAGGTCCTATCAAGTTAGTTCAGTTAAGATACTTGTATTTAGCAGTCAAAACATAACTCTCTCTAATATTTTGTATAGCATTACGAATATGCGACGTCCTAAATTATTACAGTCAACTGCCTGAATATTAAATGGTTTGATACGCTTAAAAATCAAATTGTAGAGATAATTTTAAACGATGGAGATTTTCTGGCATAGATGCCTTCACCTTTTACGAATTTTACACATTGTAATTATTTGTGAATTGTGTCAAAATCCGTATTCTGTCAATTCTGAGGTTGGTATTAATTAAAGTCATTTTTGTCGCACGGTTCTGGTTCGAATCCCGGCAGACGAAAATGTTTGTGTAATGAATACGAATATTTGTTCACGAGACGTAGTTGTTTGCATAATTACTTTCTCGTACACGCAGTAATAGAGGAAGTCTTGTAATCGTCAAAAAATTCGACCTCGAGATTTTGACGGATTTATACGTTTTGGACCTCCCTGAGTCCAATAAAACCGTTTTTGGAATTATGTCTGTGTGTGTGTGTCGTGCGTTAGTACGATAACTCGAGTATGCTTTAACTTATTGCAACCAAATTTAACATGCATGTATGACATCAAAATATAAGGTTTCTATCAACTTTTGAGTCGTCGATCACGAAAGAAAAGCAACTAAGTGTGCGGTCGGTACTCGGATTGGTGACCAAAATTTAACATGCATGTATGACATCAAAATATAAGGTTTCTATCAACTTTTGAGTCGTTTCCGGTGTACGAGAAAGTCAAGAGGCAACCACTCTCGATTTTTCTTGTTATTATTTCATTACATTCGGAGGACTAAAATTTTTACTTTAAGGACTCCGTGCTGGCTTACGGTGCCACCGACTAACTGTGCCTACCATTGCAGCGCGAACTAAGAAATTTGGCAACTCATTTCTATGTCGCTACGGCGCATTCGAGAAATGGAATTCACTGCCAACATACGTGTTGCTGTCCTTCTTACAATCCTGGGTCATTCAAAAGAGGAAAGAAAGAAAAAAAGATTTTTTTATTTTAACACAGACATGAGACACTAGATGCAACGTTGTAAATTATTATGGCAAAAAAAAACAAATAGCAAAATTAGTACTACTTAGGTATTGTTGTCCCACGACTGAGCCAAAAATAGGTGACCAATTCAGCATAATTGTCAGTATTAAAAAAATACCTGACGCTGGTTTTCAATTGGCCCCTTTAATATTTTGACAGCTGAATAGCTGAAAATCTGGATAAGGTCACTCTTTGTACAACGCTTTTGTTTTTAGTGTTCTCGACGGTATTTTTTATAACAAGTTTATTAAAACTTACACACGCATCCGTAACACAAAAAAAAATTTTTAATAAAAAAAAACCCTCCTTCCAAAAACACTCAAGGACAAAAAAAGTCACCAAGGAACTAAAAAGAAAAAATAAAGAAAAAAAAACATTTTAAATTTATTTCACGAATTCAGTTTAAAATCAACATAACTAAATACCCAATTATAAAATAAACACTAATTTTAATGACTATACGTAAACTAATTTTTAAATCCCTAATTGATTACCTATATAGACAATTTCTTAATTTTTAATCACCTTTTGAAGTCGGTGCCTCATATATGTATAAAGTATAAACTATTTTCTAAACCGAATTCTTAAATAAACAACTTAACTTACCTTAAAAAAAGATGAATACGAATTGAGAACCTCCTCCTTTTTTGAAGTCGGTTAAAAATACTCAAGCCGGTCATCTATCACACTTTATCATAACCTTAACTTTGTTATTACGAATACAAAATTAGAATGCAACTTACGAAATTAATATTGTAATGATGATGACATAAAATAACAAGTTAAGTCATATTCGACTCACGAATACATTAAGTACCCTTTCACATTACCGAGCGACTCACTTACCATACTGACACCCAAACAAATTAGCGGTAACTTAAAACGAAATGGTTCCAGGTACATTTTTATGGACGCCCGCAATTGTTACCACTCTTTTAAATATGAAAGCAATGTCGTTTCTTAAAAGTGTTGTTATTGCTGAAGATGTATTCTTTAATCAGGTTCATATTAGGTCTATTATCGTATGGCTAGACCGGCTAGCTATATTATGCTATATTACATGCAACAATTTTATTATGCATGCATAATAAGTAGTAATATTTTGCCGTTTTTGTTTGTTTTATTAGCAGCTTATTTCTTTCCCACTTCTAGGCTTAGGTCTACTATTTTTCTTATGGTAAGGATATTTTTGACTAAGTAAAATAACAGTTAGTCAGAAGAAAAGTTATCATAATTTCTGTTAACATAAGGATATTGTATTTTTGGTCACCCATGTTAGACCGACCAAGGCGAGAATAGCTTTGTTTTGTAATCAGAGCAGACACGCTACGTCACCGAGCTCAATATAAATCTTATTTTATATTATAGCTTGTCTTGATTAATGGCGATCGATGTGCTCAGTAGACAGTGGTCCTAGTATGCACGTGTTAAAACAATAATAAGGTTGACTACTACAATCGGGTTACGTAAACTAAATTAGCCCTTATTAAAAGGCGTCAATGTCAATAATTGCTCAACAAGTTTCCGTATAAATCGTTTTGTTATTTAAATATGAGACGACAGGGTCTTTAGTTATGAGACAAAATGGGACGTATTATCTCTTTGTGGTTGTTTTATTTATAAATGATCAATTATTTGAGGAATAAAAAATTACAACAAGCAATTTGTTCAATGAAATGGAATTGTTGATATTCTAACACTAAATATAGAGTACTAAAAAAACAATAATACACAACTTGTAATATGTATACATATGTATAATTTGTACCTAGTTACAATGTAACAGGACTAAGCACTTATTTATATTACAAAACTAATATTATAAATTTGAAAGTGAGTTTGTTTGTTTGTTACTCTTTCACGGACCACTAAACTGATTTGGATGAACTATGGTATGGAGATATTTTGAGGACCTAGGAAGATCATACGATACTTTTTCGAATCCGCGGGCGACCGAGAGTATAAAATAAATTTCACCAGTTGAATAATTAATTGCTTTCCCGCGTTCGTGAGGAAAAATTCTATGAGTGATGATAAGATGACCCTCAACAAGTGAGACTATCTTTGTAACGTCTAACTGTCGGTACCTTGTACCTACACAACGATGTGAACAGTCAAATACGTTCAAAATATTTAGGTAATTCAATGATATGAAAGTAATAAAAGCATTTGCTTATCAAATTATTTTTGGAGATATAATTTTGACTGCATCAATATACCCTGGTTTACCATATGCGGCCAGTTCACCTCACACCACCCACGCTTAAAGGAGAAGGGGCTGAAATGGAACAATATAAATTTCAACTGAAATAACTAGGCATTGACATTTTAAATAAATAAAAACACTTTAAAAATACTTCTAGGCAATGGAAATGTTACCAACCTACTCCAAAAGGAAGCAAAATTATCTCTATTTTTCTAACTCTGGTCTAGAAGAACTGTTAAATACATATAAGTTCGAGAGTAGATTAGAGATGTTGTTTGAAGCAGCATTTACTGAGTCAATGCTATGTTTTAAAGAATTATAGCATGCATGTATCCAATACCTTTCTTTCCTGTCTTAACCAGGTCTCCTATTAATTTAGGGACTTGGCAATTATTTGGGAATTTATATTTTCAGATCATAAATGCAGCAAACTGGAATACAGCACAGGTACTAGCCCTAACCCTATCTCCTAGCCATAGAGCTTTTAAAGTCGTCAAATAAGGTATAAGAGTATATCGTTAGAAATCTAGTACTATTTGACTGCTAAGGACACGAACACGTTGCAAAATCAAGCGGTGAAGCCTCTGCGTTTCCAATGCGTTATTCTATAACACAATTTTTTCAGTCAATTGCAAAAGTTACCTTCTTTTTAATAGGTTGGGGAAAAAGTTTCTTCGCATTTTTTAAGAAAATTCAAAACATTTTTTAATATAGTTTATTTACATTTAACTAAAGTATGTAGGTACCATTTTGTTCGATAACTTTTTGCCATCTTGTAGGTAGGGACATGATCCCATTGCTATAGAAATTTTGGGACTTCTGGTCAAAATACCGCGACAAGTGGTTTTGGCAGTCCTCTCGTGATGTTATCCTGACACTGCCTAAAGAATTCTGAAGAGACCGAAACAGGTGGAAATCTGAAGGTGCAAGGTCAGGACTATACGGCGGATGCATTAACACCTCCCAGCCAAACTCTCTTAATTTTTGCTGAGTGGCTAAAGATGTGTGAGGTCTAGCGTTATCATGATGAAAAACCACACCCCTTCTGTTGATTAATTCCGGCCGCTTTCTCTCAACTTCTTGCTTTAATCTCATCAGTTGTTCGCAGTAAAGTTCAGAATCGATGGTCCTGCCTGGTGGTAACAGCTCATAATGAATAATGCCCTTCCAATCCCACCACACACACAGCATCACCTTGTTGCGAGTTAACCCGGGTTTCGCCACAGTCTGTGAAGCCTGACCGGCCTTTGACCACGACCTTTTTCGCACGTTCTTGTCGTACGTGATCCACTTTTCATCACCAGTTATCAGCTTCTTCAAAAATGGTTCGGTTTCATTACGTCGTAATAAAGAATCACAAATGAGTACACGGTTCATTAGGTTTCTTTCAGTGAGCTCGTGAGGTACCCAAATGTCGAGCTTTTTTGTGTACCCAGTTTTTTTCAAATGCGCCAAAACTGTGTTGTGGTCAATTCCCAGTTCTTCAGCTACGTCGTAACTACTGACATGCCGATCTTGCTCAACTTTTTCAAAAATGGCATCCATTTTATCTGTAATAGGGCGACCAGAGCGACGTGCATCTTTGACATCAAAATTTCCGGATTGAAAACGCTTAAACCAAATTTGTGCTACTCTCACAGACACTGCACTAGGTCCATAAACATCGCAAATTTTTTTCGCGGCTTGCGTTGCATTTTTACCTTTTTTGTAGCAAAATTTTAAAATGTATCGAATTTCTTCATTAGATTCACTCATCTTGGCGGTACGAAAAACAATCACACATTTTCCTAATTTGAATTTGGAATTATGTTCTTTAAAATTTAAACTTTCAATGATACCAAAACCAGCCAGATACAAATAGTATAGCCAAAGAGATTTTATTACAAGTTTATACATCCTATAATGCGAAAAGACTTTTTCCCCAACCTAATACAATGAAAAGGACCTTGTTATTTAAGCCCCTTCTCCCCTATAAGTAACAGATGCGTGGTAACGTGTACTATATTTCGCATTCGAGGTCAATGATCATTGTTAAGTATTTTCGTTGCGTGTTACATTGATGAGTGTGTATGTAAATTATGCCCTTACAAACATCATTTAAATACGAGTAATTGTAATGTAATTAACACACGTTAAATAAACCACGTTGAAGATCATTTGTAACGATATAATCTTGGGCTAATAAACAAAGGAACTTACGTTTAATTGGAAAGGCAAGATTTATGCGGCATTTTACGTCAAGCTTGTCCGCTTCCCAATTAATCTGAAGACTACCTGATCAGAAGCTGAGAAATAGCGACTGTAAGCTACCTTTGGCACAGTTTGCTTGAGAAAAGACCCAGCAAATGAGTATTAATGTTTAAATACAAAATACAAAGGTACTGTATTATGAATAAGAGTCACGATGACGGTGATGAGTTGTTTTTGGATTGGAAGACAAAATTGAATCGTAAAACTGGTATCGTGGAACAGTAAAGAGAATTGGAATTGGATATAGAAGCAAAATAATTAGCAAGAGGAATAGATTGACCAACTAAACAGAAAGAGTTATTTGAAATGTTTTTAGTAGTTCGACTGGAAAACTCAGAGGCCAGACTAAGATTCTGATCTTACCTAAAAGAAACGCAATTTCGACGTATTACTCTCAGAAATTGAGGATTTTTCATTATACCACAAAAGTCACCACTACCACACCACCACAACTTAATAACACTGTTAGCAACTTCACTTTAAGCGCTTTCCTTTAATATTTTAGCACCAAGTGAATGGTTACATACTTATTTTGTTACTGGCATTATATTTGACGCAACCTCCTCGCGTATAGCTTGACATGCGGTTGATATAATACAATGCGCCAACTTCTCAGCTGCAATAGAAGACGAGAGTCGGCCGAGCATTTTAATTTTGGGGAATCATCTATTTTCCACGCCTCGCATCTTTTTCATATTATACATACCTAAATATACTCGCTACATACCTATACGCATCCGCAAAGAAACTAAATCGCAGGCTAAATGAATCACCTTCTGCTGCGCCGCTGTTTGCTATGTGATTTGTTTATTTGGTGGCGAATTTTTATCCAACATAAATTAAAGATAAGCGTAACGCAACCGCTTCAACATTCACGTAACCTTAAATAAAAAAAAATCCATCGTCATTTATATTCAAATGAAGTTCCTGGATATCACGTGCATTATTATTTTAATTTCAAAGAATTAACGTACTTATTGATAGCGCAATTAAATCCAGTTCTAAGTAAACATTGACACGGAAGTATTCGATCTATCATTGTAGTTAAGTCCATAGCGGAACTAAAGAAAATGTGAACCTTGGTGCACTGTACATTACTACCATATAAAATTAAATACGTTAATCAAAAATGCAAGCAGCCACAGATTTAGCTAATGTTTTAGTTTTGAATTTTATTTAGCGAGTATTAAGGTACATAAAGAATCAAGTGAATCTATTAGGTATAAGAAAACAAGGATTGCTTTTATTTCTTGTATTTTTTACACCCAACCCTTTCTTAGTAAAATTCCTTTTAAAACAATACCCAAAGTTCCGAAGACTCTTACGTAAAGTTACTATCCGAGATCTTCGGGGAAACATGTTACTCAATCCAGTATTAGAAGACATCAAATAAAACGCCCACATCAACAACGAAGACTTACAAAGTCCACACGTTATTATTACAACCAAAACACCAATAGCTAACCCGCTCTAAAGCGATACAAGCGACAGTGATAGAAATCATAATTTCCCGAACTTCCACGAATTTTGAAAGTTCAACATAATAAGAGTGGGACGGGATCATGGAACGAAGGTTGTTACGGTTTGAATAAATCTTGCCAAGTCCAAGGTAGGCGTACATTTCCTACACTCTATATCACGTGGCTGTGCGTGTTGCACAACGGTGCGTAATAATCTACGAACGTGCACCGAACATTGATGTTGGAGAACCTTAATTTCGTCATAGTCTAGTCTACACATAGTTAAAACATGTCTAACTATTACTTATTTATATATAATCACCATGAATGAAGTAAAACGACGTTTCTCATTATTTGTCCAAAATATTTTATACATCACCAATGACTAAAACAAAATCATATATAGCAACGACAGTGTTTTTAGCCACGCTATTGATTGCCTTTTATTTTAAAAGTGAGAAGCAGAATCAACCTAGTCGTCAACAATTAAAAGGTTGTTATTGTAGAAAGCAATTAAACTACAAAAATATGACAATTAGAAGGATATCTAATAATCTATTGATAGCGATTTTACCAGAAAGCAACATAATTTGTTATAGTGACACGTCGATTGCTATTTGATATGTATTTACGTATATTTACTTTTAAATATACGTAAATTACATATAGTAGTTATGTCACTGGCTGGCTAAATTAATCATTATTATATTAGAATTTATAAATAGAGAGAAAAAGAAAATTCTGCGTAATAAAATCGTGTTAAGCAAAATTAACACATTAGTTGAAGGCAAAGATAACAATGTTGTACTTTTTCTGCATATCAAAATATTCAGCATTGATCATGCAGATTCGCGACAGTGTCAGCACGGTAATGTTATAGGAACGCAGCCTTTGTATTATATGACTAACTCAACGCCAATGGCCCTACGTTGATCCAAACAGATTGTTCAGTTCAATAACATTCACTTCTAAGAGTTATGCAACCAGTTCGTACTTGTAACTTCTCGTGAAATGTTAGAAAATGACACGTGTTTAATTATAAAATTGTTTAATTAAAAGCTGTGTAAGAAATAAGTTAATGCGGAAATGTTTTCAGAGTGTCTATAAGATAATTTAGAGTAAGTGGAATTGCAAAGACTAAACATATGGACCTAGAGAAAAATGTAGAAATAAAATAGGACATTGGCAACCATAACAGCTATTGAGATAAAATTAATGACTAAAAATAAGGAAGAAAATAATAAAAGAGGCCATTGATTAAGATTCAGCATTGTCTTTTAAATAATTCTCTCGAGAGGTACAAAGTAAACATATGACCGAATTAAAAATGTTTAAGATAATATTAAATGCTCCTTTATGAATTCTACAATTTTCGAGTTTCAGTTCGTTTGTTCAGTTCAGTTCGAGAGTTCGTTTTTCAGTTTTAAAATAGGATGAAGGAATATAACGCATTTAGCTAGCATTATTCTCAATCTTTCTTTCTAGTTTTGAATACAAAATTGTTTAGGATATTTGGTATCATAAAGAATATATCATAGCAATAGCCTCTGTTCAACTACAACTGTTCAAGATTATGATTCAGATCATTTCCTAATTTCTATTATGTTGTTAACCTTCAGCAACCATCTGCGGTCAGTGACTAAATAGAACCGGACCTATATGCAAACATTATTTGACTAACAGGAAATTGGGTTATTCTGAGCATATATAAAATTGTATTTAATATAAAACACTGACGTCAAAATACTAATATTTGTCGAGCAGCAACAAGACATTATTATGATGAAGATTTTTCTTATTTATACGATAGTCTGGAAGAGCGATACTCTCTATCTGAATACCATTATTATCGAGAAAAACAGCTGTTTACGGGTAAATCAAAATTAAGCTGCAACGTCAGATAAATCACTTACTCAGGAGGAGTAAGTGATTTGACTGACGTTGCAGGAGTGCACCATGAAGGAAGGACGGGGCATAGCCATCTAAAGGGAAGTGTTAAGTGATTGTAATTATTTGACATTTGATTCATATTTTCAGTTCCTAATTTGTCGTGATACATAACTAGTTAACAAGTGCAGCTCAATAATAATAAGTTCATGAATTGAGCTCTCTGAGCGTCAACGAGAGCCATTGTAGTCTTAATTCATAACACAGACACACATACTATAATGGTAACAGTATTTGTTTGACCTTAGATACTACTGTTGATCATAAAAAAATTTCAGATACAGACAACAAAAATGTAACAATCACACAAAACTATTCTTCTTTCCTATTGTACAAGATTGACAAAAAGTTCAAAGCTTCGTCAACTGCCAAGTGTACAATAAAATAACTAATACCTTCCAAAAAGCGTTCAACTTCGAAGAAATTGGTGATAATTCTGTCGGTAATACGTACGTAATTGGACCAATTAGCCGTCTCCAATGGAATGTTCGGCTTACCTGAAAAAAAGAATGTAATGTAAGTAAGAATACCTGAAAAGGTGAAAGTATCTATTATTGGAAATGTCAAAGTTCAAGTTTCTTGTACAATTATACCTAAATTTAAACCTGACGTTTTATGAGAATCGGTTTTCTGATTTACGCCGGACCCAATAAGTCGTAATAGAAATGAATTTTGCTATCAAGTTATGTTTCTACGTATATTTCATTGGAAAATTTACCAACCTAAACTCCAAATACCAATGAAGAGAGCCTGAATTTATTATTTTTATGTTAACAATGTATATTATGTAGAGAAGTTAGTAACTACAAAGGCATTGGCGAATTCAAAAGTGCCATTTGCAAATAATCCAATATGACGTCCACTGCTGATTGTGTGATATGTAATCTATATATTGTCCATAAGACATTTGGAACATTCTATACCAAGTATCAGAAATCAAATGAAAACACAAGAAGCATTTGCTCACAGCTGAATGTATAAATTGTCGTCAGTTTCAACACCAACAAAATACAATCGCAAAAACAGTGAAACTAAGTTTCCTTCCCAACGTCCAGACAAAAAGCTTTTGGAAGATTAACAAGTCAGTTAGGGCCTAAACATACAGGCTACTAGGCGACCTCACGCGGTAACCAAAAGTCTTCTTAATCCGTCGTATTAAACATACTCTGTTTGGTCTAGTGTTGTGCTGTTGTCGATATACACGTCAGAGAAATTTAGAAAAAATGTAGAGAGAAAGAAGGAAGTATATTTTGTATCACTACTTGGCTAATAAGCGCGCTGATGGAATATAAACTGTCAACGCAACCTACACTAAAAGAATGTTCGGAGTTTGACCCGAGGTCTTGTTCTAATAACACGTGTTGTGAGACTCTGTTTTTAACTCAATTTACTGAACAATTTATTGTTAATTTGGATACATTTTCACCTTGGTTAAATGCGTAATAATTAATTCGATACGCCATTTATTAAGAATATAATAGAAAACAATATTCGCCGTTCGTTGATTCCAAGAGGTGGAAAATATGTTGATATTTCTCCTATGACTTTTAAATTGTATTGAACTAGCTACCTTTCCCGTCTTGTTTTGTTCGGAAGGGGCGAATCTATTTGAGGGCCGCAATTGTATACATGAAGTCTGCTTAAATTCTACCATTTTAGTCAGTTTTGCAGTAAATATGAGTCAAAATAACTGGTTCCATATTTAGTGTTTCAATGACGTCTGTTGCTCGTAGCTACTAATACACAATATTATAGAATATATTTACTGTGAATGTGTGCACAAGACCGCTGCCGTAATGATCGTCGGTGGGGTACGAGAGACTTGATATTTTGTACCTATTGTAAATAAGGTCGTTAAAGTATTGTATGTGAAGTAAGAGCACTAGCCGCTTTCAATTCAATTAGTATCTTAAGTACTCTAGCATTTGAATATAATTTTAAGTGATGTTAAGCTAGCAGGTGATTATAGTAATTACATTATTTTAATAAAAGGTCTTTTTCACACTATTCACAAAAGGAATTCTTTACCATAAAATAGTAGAGTGTAGACGCTGCGACATGTGCCTGTTCGACTAATCGAGTATGTTCTCTACCTCATCAGCTATTTTAGCAAGTGGACTCACACTCAACACCACGTGAAGTAATTTGTTAGTCTTTTACTAAAACTGTAGTAGTGATAGTGGACAAAAAATAACGATCATAATATCGACAAATGTTAATTGCCACATCACAATTTATCTAAGTAAGAAATTCAGTAAAACCGCTCATTCCTAAGCTTAAAGTCAAGGCGAGACCAAGCGGATTCCGTTGGATTATTGCCGGGAGAATTTTTAGCGTCGTTATTTACAAAGATTTATTGCGTTGTTTTGTTGACGGTAATATGATGGAGTGATGATTGCTCACAGACGTGACAATTGTTAGCTACTTTTGTGCTTACGTGAGCGAAATCCTTTAGAGTTGATGGTACAGATTCTTGGAATAAATATAGTCATTTATAGTTTTGATAATTCTGGGAATTTTCAACAAAGTTAAATCATACATCTAGAGAAAATTAAGATTTCATTACTTCAGTAGTTAAAGTGGCTTTCTTAACTTTAAAGTTACAATTAATCTTCAATGTTATAATAATGTTACTCTGTATTTAATATACCAATGAAATTAATTCTGAAACAGAATAATTGGCTTGAGACTCTGATTATGATTAATATCAGAATAGCATACTTGAGCGAAATATGCTTTCAAACCGAAACCAACTGTATCCAACCGAACATAAAATTGAGTTTACAACGTAGCCAGTATACCAGTATTATGAAATAATTGCAATTATGACGTGATATTAGTGTGGCAAAAAAGGAGACAGGTACAATACAATACGTAAAAATTTCGTTCGACATGACAAATAATATATCTTAATGCGTTATCAAATTGTACTTAAATTAATTATATTTACGCACAAGTATTTTGCATCATAATAGTCCCATTCTTATGTGATGTCTTTACCAGTACATGTTTTAAAACATGAAAAAAAACATGAATATGGAGAATGTGTATAATGAGTAGTTTTGACGCTATTATAATCTTTCTATTACACCACAATCTTTTAATGGAGGTCTTCTTTAGTTGCCGCCATTTCTGTCGATCTTGTGACAATTCAATAAAGTATACGGGTGTATATTTTATTAAATTATCACAAGATGACACAACTCGGGTGAAAAACAGTGCTATTTTTCACCCGTATTTTCTATTACGACTAAAATATTCATAAATTGTTTATTTCGTGACAAAACAGCATTCACTTTTCATAACGAATTAACGACTTAATGAACAGGAAGATCGATAAAAGTTATCGATACGCTCGCGACCCTAGCTTAGCATAACAAAGAAGAGGGTTGGACTGTCATCGGGCATTGTTTAACGCAGACGTTATTTAAATATTCCGCCTGAGACCGGCTCCAGACTAATTTTTTTCCGTTTTGCACGAAATCTGAAGCGGGCGTCTTTGACGAGTCTGGTACACGTGCAGATTTAACTCTTTTTTGTCGTTTGATGACATATTGGCTGTATGTTAATCGGCTTAAAATTATCTGAGCGAAAGGATGCAGGAGTGCTTCGTCGATTCATTAAAGTTGAATCGTAATCTAGGTAGTTTTACGTAAAGTATAAATACGGCAAATACTCATGAATATAGTCAATTGTTTCAAAAGCGACGTTGCATGAAATAGTTATACATATTTTATATGTTGTATTCACAAAGAATTCCGTTAGGAATTTAGTATCACCTATGAGTTAGTATCAGCTATGAGTAAATAGTTCAATGTGCTAAATATAATTACATAGGTATAGTAGGTAGGTGAAATGTTAGAGTAGATAAGGGATACTTGAAATTTAACATGCACAATGCACACACGACAATCATGGTTCATCCGTTTTCATGAGATAAAAATTGTATATAAAGATAAAAGATTCTAGAGTTTTCAACTTTAATTAATACTCCGTAAAATGGCAACTTGGTAACGGCATTGCATAACCGTAAAATATCAACACAAACATAATTATCGATAAGGCTAATAAACATCCCTAATTATAACCAAAAACCGATGGACGCGAGGAGACGCTCTACAAACTTATCCCAACCTTAACATAAGGGAGTAAGTGTCATAATCGCTTGTTTTATCAGCAAGATAATTTTTGTGCAACAACACCATTGTTCGAAGGAGACAGTTTATTTTGACACAAAGGAGTTGCGACACGCGCGTGCAGACACGACTTTATTTCGTTTTGTGAATAACAGATGGTATTATCATTTTAATTTAATAAGTCCGTGAATACAGACAGTTTAGAAAGGAAAAGACGGTGTTTTTGGTATTTAAAATTTACTAAGGAAGATTTTTGTAACCGATATAATAAATACAAAAAAGATGAAAATTATAGAACTTATTTTTTTCGATTGCCTTTGTCTCATAACAGGGTCACCAGAGCTTTTCGGTCATCCATCTGAACATCATCCGCGCACTTTGTTGCTTACCTTTTATGATTCTTATATCGAAGCAAATAGCAACCTACTCATGTATAGTTTGTATGTATTAATTATGTGAAGCGCTGAATATTAACTATAAACGAAAAACCTCAGCGACTGTTTTATTCCTATATCGGTCTGTAAGACCGCGTCACTCTGGAGAACCTTATGCTTTTTCATGCAGCCCAATACGATTAAGATGCAGTCTAATTAATATAAGTAATATCGGGCGCGCCCAGAACGCATACGTTGCGTCGGTTCGTTACGCGGCCTTGCTCTGAACATCAGGTGGATTGTGAAGTTTATTAGGCCCTCGAAATAAATAGTTTCTAAACTATTACTAACGCTATTTTTTGTTTTCTACGTAAGACGTTTCCTTATAGATATTAAGTAGGTACAATTCCCCTAACGCCCACTCATTACTTATTCAGCATTCATCTTGTTACGACCGTGTTTTAGGGAAGTAAACTGTAACATCTTTTATTTTAGGGCTGTTTTCCTGTATTTTCGCCTGATGGAATGCCGTGATAAACTCGACAAGACACGAAACGAACCAAAAGGTTGTTGATTTGAAAAGTCCATATTCACAAGACTCGTTCGCTATCATAAAACAAAAATAGTACTAACTACACGTTTACAATATGAAATAAATAACTAATGAAAGAAAATATTAGGTATGTTTATTGGGTATACACCTATAATTTATAAAACCAATTTATTGTAATGTATCATAATAACTATACTCACATGCTGCTTATTGTACCTTCTAGTTTTTCCTTCATTTTGCATTATTTTTTTATTTTAATTACCCCATTAAAATATTTTTTAATAATTTCGAAAATATGTACATATTTACAAACTAAACCTTCAAAAGGTAAGGTATAAATCAAATCCAATAACAAGTTAATTCCTTATTCGGCTTAATGCATAGAACGGTCTTGCAGACCGCACAGTCCCTCATTTTCAAGTCATAAAATAATGAAGAAAATTTCCATTCGCCCAGGAGGGTTAGGCTCTTCTCGACCCCCGTCACGGACACCGCATCCCACATCACACTCGACGTATTGTGATTTAAATTCTGCAATTCTCTCGGTGAATTTAGAGAGCATTTTAGGGTTAAGAGGTAGGATGACTTGTGTCAGAGATTAAACGGAGAATTTAAGAAGCACGCTCAATCGGACTGGCGGAATTAAATAATACCAGCATTGGACGGGTTAGTAAATTGACTCCTTAGACAAATTCATTCTATACTACGTTACAATAAGAGTCAATTTCGTTGAACACTTTTTGACGTCGTTTCAGAGTCAAGTTTAATTTAGAACATTGCTGGCGATGAATCTTGTTCAATATTAGGCCGACTTTTAGCTTGATTAGCTATAAATCTGTAATATAAAAAATGATTGACATATCAACAATTTTTGCCGATTAAGTATTTTCAAATTTATCGCCGCCTTTGAGAAATTAAATTAAACACATTATTTTTCTTGTCAAGGTAGCATTTTAAACTGTATAAGGTAGGTACAAATATTTAAATCAAAAAAATATTATTATAATTAGCCTGGACTGCTGAAATGATCAAGAGTATAACATCAGTCCTGATTGTTGTGTTGTTTATTGGTTTACTGAAGAATTGTACTTTTGGGGTTTGATGGCCTTTTATATAGATGACAGGTTGGTAACCTTTTACTATTTTGAGGTACTGCATGGCTCATACCCCCAGATGTGGCATGTGTAGCTAAACGTTACCTTATTCTACTCTACCGGCATCACATTAGCCATGTGACTAGAATAGCATCACCCCATATCCTCCAATGGGTGTCGTAGAAGGCGAGTAATGGACCAGCAAAGGAGTGTTCTTCACCTTATACTCCGTCCACGAATCCGCATGGGGCAAGCGTAGTGGACTACTGCCTAAACCTCCTTCGATGACAAAGAGAGCTCTTGTGTCTAGCAGTGGGTCGAAGATGATGATGAAATATCACCTGAATCTTTGCTTAACCATTTCGGGATTACGAGCGTCGTAGTATGCATATAATATTCCTTCGTCTGCACGGGCCCTTAATATCATGGCCTGTTCTAAAATAACTTCACACACACACAATAAGTATGTACTCCTTTACAACTCCACATTAATTTGCCTCTTTGATTTCGGAGAAGCCACGCAAATACAATTCTTTTTACCTCGGCAATAGGGTATGGGATTACAAAAAAACAGTAAAATAAATTATATTGAACACAATGAGTAAAAATATATAAGGAAGCCTTCGAAGTGTACTCTTGGAAAAATATATTGCGCATGACTTTGAAGTATGTAATTAGATGTAAGACGAATTTTGTAACACGCAGAATATATTACAATTAATTAGAATTCTTAATTTGTACTTTATACTTGATAGTTAGATACAAGTAAGCAGAATATTTGTGCAAACCATGCAATTGACAGTCTTAACGCTAAGAGCGATCTCTTCCAGCTAATCTTAAGATGGATAGGACTGAAATAACTACCTAATAAATATGTTGACAGGGTAATTAAGGTAGGTTGAACATATACAAATTAAAATAATTTATTATATTTAGCACAAATACATATAATAAGATGTGTAGGTTTATAATCAAATACATGTTTATAGGAGTCTAGTGGTCGTCCTCGACTTCGCTCGCGTCAATGTCAGTTATCGCGCCAAAAAGTAACATACGTCCTTCCCAGGCACTTAAACGATCCCTAGGTATGAAGATTTTGTCAAAATCGGATCAGTGGTTTGGGCGTGAAAGCGTAACAAAGAAACTCACTTTTGCATTTATAATATTAGTTATGATACTGAAATTGGGGTCTTTCATTCATATTCTTTGTTGCACTTCGTAAGTGTAACAAGACGTGCCCTAATATAAATAATAATTTATTACCGGATGGTAATAAGTTATTATTTATTTTAAGGCTTTGCTTTCAAAAGTAAGTAATTGGAGTCTAAACAATACGAGGAGACTATATACTTACTTCCACATTACACTTCTGTAGCTGATTGGACTATTTCAAACTACAGACTAACTCTAGGATGAGAGGCAATACATACCTACTGTCATACCACAAGAAAAAGATAGCCGCTAAAATTATTAGTTAGCCCAAACTTTTAAATTCGGAACGCTTTCCACGCCCCATAGATAAAAAAAAAATTCCAGAGCGTTCTAAATTCAAAAAGGTGGTGGAACTTTGAACGTTGACTTTCGAGAATATATTTTTAGTTGGGCGATGAATTAAGGCGGTTTTAGACGCCACCTGCAGGTAACCCGAGCAGGCATTAAGGCGCTAATGCACTTTCAAGATCGATGGAGGTCGTCCACCTTTTAAAGGATTAATCATAACGCTGGAAAGAATTTTGAGGATAAAATTTACGATCACTTTTATGGGGGCGAAAGAACTCTGAATGTTGCTTCCAATTTGAATTCCGAATGTGTTGACGGCTTTGTTTCGTTTCAAATTAAAGTATACGCAATCATACGCGTTTGGAACGATTTTAGAATTTCTTTAAATAGTATTGGATTTTTTAAGTCAAATCAGTACCTATTGAATCGGGCCGTGTGTGCCAGAATTGAAAGTAAAATTTTAAGCGAGGGACGAAAGATATGGCTTAGAGAGAATGAGATATACTTAGGTAGGTACTTAGTATTTTAGGTATATATCTGTCAAAAACGTTACTTTAATACTTAAAATATTTTTCCAGTTACAGCTATGAAGCGAATCAATAACTTAATGTCATTAACATAAAAAAAATTTAAATGCTTTAATTTGACGCAAGAAACTCCATCTAGTAATGACGCTGTTACAAAGAAACGATTAAGAATGAGGCGAGCATTTTTAATAGTCAAATCTGTCAAATCTTTGAGGTTAAGTAGGCCATAAATAAATAAAAAAAGATTGATGGTAAAGAAATTTTCTGTTAGTAATCCTACTCCGCCCATTTTTGGTAGGTTTCGATTTTTTTAAATACATATCTCCTAATTAAAAGGCGATAAATTCTAAAATAAAAATATAGTGTTGTAGATGACCAAAGCTGAAAATGTTTTCGAAATTATCATAACTTGTTTTTTTTTTTCAATGTTGTCAATTGTCTACAACAGTCTTGCCCGTTTATCGTCTATCATCTGCTATTCTCGGATTATGTAATGTGATTGTATCTAGGTGGTCCTTATTTTGCGACTTTTGAATTATCATTCTGGGCACGCTGTCATTCGATTATATACATCTAAATATTGATCAGATATATTATGTTTCTTTTATTTTTTATATACGATTTAGATTTTACCAGTTGTCAAACTTTTACAAAAAACGTAGTATGGCCACATAAATATGAGTCTCACTAATTATTCATTTTTGTGTTATTTTTTGTGAATTATTTACAACTAACGAAGAAAAAGAGTAATAACTGTTCTTTTTTTGTGAAAGAGTTTAAGAAAAAGTACCTTAATAATATTAAGGTATTTTTGCCTACTGTTTCACAAGTCAACCCTTATGTCTAAAATATGATTGATTTAAATGTTTATAAATGTCTCCAAGAATCCAACTAGATCCAATGTAGAGGTTTTGAGTTTTTATTTAAAATTCAAAACTTGGTAGCAACCCTCAAATATCATTTAAAATATATAAAAAAAATACTGAAATAGTTTCAGCAGGTATAAAATCAAATTAAGTGGTGCCCCGTGGAATTTAAGAAATAAAAAAACATTCTAAGACATAAGAACCACCCTAATATGTATGTAATACATTTGCACATTCACCTTTGCAAAATAAAGGACGAATTTAATCCTTACAAGAGGCGTATAATTCTTGCCTACCGCCTTGTCCGTCCCCTATCATCTATGTCCCTAACAAAGTTATGAAATTAACCAAATCGCCTGCACAAAACAGGGCTCGTTCCTCTCCCCTAACCCCGAGTTGAACCCGCAACGGAAACAGATCTATTTCAGTTTAAATAAATTGAACGCACCAAGTTTACGCACTCGCGTATTTTATTAACGTCTTCCGTTACGATCAAGTTCAACAGTTGTCGGAATTTGAAACGCTCTTAAATTAGGCACGCGGCGTGAAGAGGCCTTAAGGAATTAGTTCTTTGGTTTACACCAATTTTAAATAGTTTATTTAGTCTTTCGATTAGTGTCTATACAACAGTCATGTACTCACGCGGTTCTTGACGTAAAATATTGTATAACAAATTTAAAAAATATACCGTATAGCGGGTAGGTTAAATTATAACTTGAGGCTTTTATGTAGTTACCTAGACATTATTTTCTTAAAAAATAAGATAGTAAAAGAGAGTTGGAATGCACGGGTCAGACACAACCTGAACTATTCCTCTACCACCTAATTAGGTAGGTACTAATACAGTGAATCCAGCAATCAATGCATCAATATTAAGAAAGTAGATACTCTACACTACCCCCCAGTAGACACAACCACACTATAAATTCAATATAAACTTGGGAAGGTGTTACAGCACCATAAATCTCAATAAAGATGATATAGTGAAGAAAACGCTCGTAACTATACCAAAGTACGGTCAACAGCAGAAATTGTCGAATAAAATCAAAACTACCCTCTAAATTTATAATAAAGAAATATCTGCATAATATTATGTATTTCAATTGGTTTCTTTTACTGATCCAAGAAACACACTATTTCAAGTGGCTTCTTGGATCAGTAAATGAAACCAATATTTTAAAATAATAAAGGAATTGTATTAAAATATCACGAAAACAATTCAATTTTCAACATTTGTCTATCATATCACATTTGACAATATCAAATACAAAATATTATTTATTTTCTTCATTTTAACTATAAATCTAAGCTATTAGTCTTAGTAGTCAGCAACAATATGCAAATGTTTTATTTTTAAAATGATCCCGATGGGTGCACCGAGAGGAGACTCACGCCCTGAAATTTATAAGTTTATTTTTGAAATCTACAGACTGCATTGCATACTCTACCCGAAATCTCTGTGAACGGCCCTAGTTACGACCTTATTTAAATGAAATTAGGACTGACATTCTTTTAGTTTAACATGACTAGGAATATGACGTCGTGGCATTTCACAAGATTTCCGGCACGACGCTGCAACACGTGAGATATACAGGTTACAGGAAAGTGCGTGCTAAGTAATTAAGAGGAATACCTCGCGAATATTCAACATTTTCTTCCAACTATTGTGCTCATTTGCGAATATGTTATAGTTGACTACTAAATAAAGACATTCTCTAGAGCTAAAACACGATTAATAACAATTTTCTCGATAGAAAAAAATCCAAAGATGATCCTACCCAAAACATTTTTTGAGTTTTATAAGAAAAGTACCAAAGATTTAGATACCAAATTAGGTTTACCAGATAGGCAATAAATTATTCTAAACATTCTCTAAGACAGATTTTTCAAAAAGCTCTTAGTTTCTTTAAAATTTGATAATTTTCAAAATGTCGCTTACGTTTATTTATTTAGGAAGGCGTACGCTATTGCAGTCTCGTTTCTTGTTGTGAGAAATCATATTTCTGTCACTTGCCAACTCATCACAAATTTTTCACGAGGTAGCCCCTTAAAATAATGTTTTATCTAGAACCATAGTCTACATACCTAATCGTTACGGTCAGCCAACGGGTGCGTGGTGTATGCTTCAGTATGCCGCGTCATGCCGAAGCGTGCTTAGACGCGCGTCTAACGCCGTCTCAGTGGGCGCCCGGCCAGATCTTAATGATTTTAACACCGAAAGACTATTATTTTTATGTTCTAAAATATATTTTTGGTTACTTTAGCTGTTGACTGTACCAGAATGTACCATGAAACTTATTATCAACACAGATGCAGGCTTTGTAGGAGACAATGTGTTTCGAAATTGAACACATAGTTAATGCAACAGGTATGCGACCATGTCAATTTAGCTTCGCCGAATACCTTTAATGATTGATGGTAATGCTTCTGTTGGTCGACAACAAAGGAAGTTTGTATTGTACAAATTTTGAAGCATTTTTCTAAACTTATCAAATAGTGACGCAAAATATATTCTAAGCCTAATATCGATTACACGTCTGACATCGTTGAAAGTAAATCGTAAAATAACTGAGCTCCTGTATATATTTCTACTTCGAGAGCACTGAAATCGTCTCGGGACTCCAAAATGACCGAACGAATTTTGATGAATGCTATTTCCTAACCTAATGGTAACCGGAGAGACTGTATCGGAAAATCGATACAAAGTATAAATCAAGAGGGCGCAATATTCTTTTCACGAATCATATTTATGTTGATATCGAAATTGCTAATATTATATGCCTGCTGTACCTAATAGTTTAATAGAATTTAGTTCCACGTAATTTTTAACTCATATTATTATTTCATAGAATAATCAATAATTATGCAGGTTATTTACTTTGAAATCTAACCCCGAACCTACCTATCACTCATCCATGTAATGTAATGTGCATACATAACACACTCAAAAACAGTACATTCTGCCCAATCATAAAAAAATAATCTTAACGTACCTATCACTCAGCCATTTCTGTTCTGTATAATATGTTTCATTCAAGTGATAGTCAACATAACATCCTTTATAATTCAACTCACTGCTGGGACACAAGGACTCTCCTTGTCATCGAAGGAGGTTTAGGCAGTAGTCCACCACGCTTGCCCCATGCAGATTGGTGGACGGAGTACCTATAAGGTGATCAATACCCCTTTGCTGATCCGTTAGTCGCCTTCTACGACACCCATAGGAGGATATGGGGTGATGCTATTCTACTCTGTCGGCATCACACGGGTAAGAAGTGATAGTCGTTGGAACAATAATACCTATAGGAAATAAAAATACAAGAACCAAATTCTATGAAACATTTTCTGCGAAACGAAATTATAAGAAATTTCTGAGTGCGAAACAAGGGAACACCTATGATATGTTTAAATACAAGTACCTAAGTTGAGTCTATCTAATTTATTTCGATTGTGTTTAGGGTGTTGTGGCTCCGTGGCAACGTCACTACTGCCCATGCATGACTCATCAACTTTCAAGTTCCTGCCTGTTGTTTTAGCCGAGGCTAGCATTTCGATTGAACGAACACTGTTATAGAGATTATAACAATTAATTTACAATTTCAAATGCTGATTTATCAATATTTTAAGTAAGTAAGCATTATCTAAATAGCGAGACTTGATTTTTATAGTGTAAGAAATTAGGTGTTTTCGGCACTAAAACACTACATAAAATGTTAAAATATTTATGACAATTATTGTCAAATAAGCAATGGTAAAACATCAGTAACTATCATGAGTGACAACCATATTTAACTGCAACATGAAATAGAAAACTACTCCAAAAATGAGTCCAGGGGCCTATGGCATAAAAATTTAGTACTTATATTATAAGCGATTAACTCTTAACTTTTACTCATATTATGAGAGTTGTGTTGCATATAATTAATAGTTCATAATAATAGTTACAAGAGTTATAACTAATTTTAAGAGTCTATTAATTTACGGTGCATAAAGAAATTTTAACACTCGTAAAATTACTACTAAATTTCAAACTCATAATAGGAGTGGAATCCAATATCATTGCGTTGTTGATATGCATGGTATTGAAAAAGTATGTAGAGTAGTAAAAAAAGTAGACTATGGACGCCACTGCGCTACTTGTAATTGTTGTTGAGGACTTAGGGCATAATTTCTAAGCGTTGGATGTTGATATAGGTACGCCTTGTATCCTTTCCAGGATAAAAAAAGAATTGATTAAAATTCATTCTGAATCGCCGATTACATTCTTATGTGAATTGCAAATAGTTCTATCAATTAGAACTATTTGCAATTCACATAAGAATGAAATTCTTGCTTTAAAAACCCACTGTCGACGTCTTGGCATCATTCTTTTATCACCTGAATCACTCGAGCACATTGCGTTTAACTTGTGATTGCAACTAAGCATACAGAAATATACTTATAATATATTTTAACCTCCTTCAATGGTTGATAGAATTACACCACTAATAGGAGTAAATAATAGTAGCTGAGTCATTTTTTGCAACAGAAATTTTGTTTCACATATATTATTAGCTTGTATTTCCCGGCAGTAGACTACTAACTTGTATTATTAGTTATATTTTTTATGCAACGAGACGCTTCTAAATTTTACAAATAATATAAGTATCCAACTTATTATATGAGTGTCTTTATTTTTATGCAACAAAAACTGAAATTATTTTATGCAACAGAATTTTTTAAACTTCTAAAATATTTTTAGAAGTCTTATAAAAATAAGCTTATAATAATAGTAGTTTTATGCCATAGGGCCCAGGGGCCTATGGCATAAAAATTAAGTACTTATATTATAAGCGATTTACTCTTAACTTTTACTCATATTAGTAGAGTTGTGTTGCATATAATTAATAGCTTATAATAATAGTTACAAGAGTTGTAACTAATTTTAAGAGTCTGTTAATTTACGGTGCATAAAGAAATTTTAATACTTGTAAAATTACTTCTAAATTTCAAACTCATAATAGGAGTGGACTGTGAAAAGGCTGTACGCTCTTGATCATTGCCTACTTCTACAAGAAAAGAAAAATAATGATTCCCGCCATAGAGTCTATTCACACTAGTCTTTGGCCAGCATAGGCGTTCGATGAACGTTAGCGCAGTGTAGACGTCACACTATTGTAAATGACGGTATGCATCAAGCATCCGCGATGCTAGCTCATCCCTTAAATTTACTGCAGACAAAACGCGACGCAAACGTCGCGTTGTCGCGCTACTTGTAATTGTTGTTAAGGACTTAGGGCGTAATTTCAAAGCGTTGGATGTTGATATACCTACGCCTTGCATTATTTCCAGGATTTTATTTTTAATGTTACGAGATGACAAACAAGCTTGCGGCCCACTTGATGTTAAGTGGTCACCGCCCCCTATAGACACTTGCAATATTAAGTGTAAATCACTTAACATCGCAAGTGCGTTTGCCATCCGGGGACTAAGATGATATGCCCTCCATGCCCAGTAATTACACTGGCTACCTTTCCCTTCAATCCGAAACACAGCGAACTGCTTCACGGCTGAAATAAGAAAGGCGGTGGTACCTACCCAGACGACCCTACATATGGGTCTACCACCTATATAGTAAAATTTATTCTGAATCGCTCATTACATTCATAAGTGATTTGCAAACCGTTCTAAATGATTTTTGCTTTAAAAATCTACGGTCAGGCATTATTCTTTCATCATCGGAACCACTCGAGACCATTGCGTTTAACTTGAGATAACAACTACGCATACAGAAAGATACTTATGATATATTTTAACCACCTTCAATGGTTGATAGAATTACACCATTAATAGGAGTAAATAATAGTAGCTGCGTCATTTCTTGCAACAGAAATTTAATTTTACATATATTATTAGGTTGTATTTCCCGGCAGTAGACTACTAACTTGTATTATCAGTTATATGTTTTATGCAACGAGACGCTTCTAAATTTTACAAATAATATAAGTATCCAACTTATAATATGAGTATCTTTATTTTTATGCAACAAAAACGGAAAAAAAATTATGCAACAGAATTTTTTAAACTGCTAAAATATTTTTAGAAGTCTTATAAAAATAAACTTATAATAATAGTAGTTTTATGCCATAGGACCCAGGGGCCTATGGCATAAAACTACTATTATTATAAGACTATTTTTATAAGACTTCTAAAAATATTTTAGAAGTTTCAAAAATTCTGTTGCATAAAATAATTTCAGTTTTTGTTGCATAAAAATAAAGACACTCATAAAATAAGTTGGATACTTATATTATTTGTAAAATTTAGAAGCGTCTCGTTGCATAAAAAATATAACTAATAATACAAGTTAGTAGTCTACTGCCGGGAAATACAAGCTAATAATATATGTAAAACAAAATTTCTGTTGCAAGAAATTACGCAGCTACTATTATTTACTCCTATTAGTGGTGTAATTCTATCAACCATTGAACGTGGTTAAAATAAATTACAAGCATTTTTCTGTGTGCCTTATTGTGATCTCAAGTCAAACGCAATGTCCTCGAGTGATTCTGACGATGAAAGAATAATACCAAGACGACGACAGCGGATTTTTAAAGCAAGAATCAATTATAACTATTTGCAAATAACTTATGAGTATAATGAGCGATTCAGAATAAATTTTAATCAATTCACGTTTATCCTGGAAAGGATACAAGGTGTATTACAACATCCAACGCTTAGAAATTATGCTTTAAGTCCTCAACAACAATTACAAGTAGCCCTGCACTGGTTGGGAAGTGGCGTCCAATATCACTGCGTTGCTGATATGCATGGTATTGAAAAGGCTACTGTGTGTAGAGTTATAAAGAAGGTAATAAATGCTGTTCATGACTATGTTTTGCAAGATGTTGTGAAATAGCCAAATGATGTTGGTCGTGTAATAAATGAGTTTAGCAATATAGCCAACATGCCACTTGTCTGTGGAGCCGTTGATGGCTCTTTAATAAAAATAGATGCTCCAGGTAACTTCGAAAGTGCCTATGTTGATCGGCATGGACAACATTCTATAAACGTAATGGTCGTAGCTGGTGCTGACTTACGTTTTTATTATGTGTGTGCTAACTGGCCTGGAAGTACCAGTGACGCAAGAGTTTTACGGAACAGTGGACTATGTCATCGTATGGAAAACGGATGGAGGCCTTTCCCAGACGCTGTGCTTCTAGGAGACTCTATATATCCATTAAAATCATGGTTAATTCCACCGATTATTAGAGATCTTCAAAATGCTGCACAAAGGAGATTCTTAAGAGCTCATAAGAGCACTCGGCGCGTAGTGGAATGTGCATTAGGAGTCCTAAAGGAAAAGTTTCCCTGTTTGAACCACTTGAGACTGAATCCTGCTTATGCTTGTCGTGTAGTGTCATGTTATGTTGCCCTTTGTAATCTATCGAAAAATGATTCTAACACATTACTCAATGATGATGATGATGAAATAAATAATACAGAAAATGAAAGCGGAGACCTGGAAAATAACGAAAATATTGATGCTCAAGAAAAATTACAATATTACTATAACCACTTTCATTAAAATTAAACATCATTATAGTTGTTCAATTTATTAAGTTAAATTATACAAAAGATAAAGCCGTAATTTTATTATTGTTCTTCATCTACGACGTGAATATTACCCTCCTCATCCATTACAAGGGTCTTCAAATTAGTAACTTGTATGTCCTTAGTAAACTCACAATGCTCTACACCTATTGAGTTTTCTTTTTCCCATACATCTAATTGTAACTTCCGTACTTCTAATTCTAATTTTCTTTTCTTTAAGTCTTCATATGCTTTCGCATAATCAAGATTCAAATTTCTTTTGGATTTGCCTTTTAATAGTGGGAGGTTATCCTTCTGTATAATAGCAGTATTATCAGGTGCATTTACCGAGGTTTCGTCAGGACTGTCATCAATTGTCGATAAATCGTAAGATTCTAAGTTATCCTTATTAACGGACACTCCGAGAGAGTCGTGTACTCCAATTCCCTCCACTATCGGAGAGTTTCTCCCAATCACCTCTAACACTAGTTCATCTACGTCATCATATTTGCAGTTGGAACCACCTGCAGCTCCCGTGGTGCCAGCTCTGTCTACTTTTGCCTAAAACAAATATTATCGTAATATGTTCAATATCTATAAAATCCTACTAAGTGCGAAGTGGACTCGCGCATTAAAATCTACTCGCGCACCGAGGGTTCTGTACAAATTTTAGGTAACATTACTGATCTTCATAAACTATGAAAGCAATGAACATTATTCTGACGAAAAGATAAACTTAGACAGATGGACAAACTTAACTTTGCCGTTGGAAAACTGTTGTATTCATACATTGACTTATGTCGCATTTAGTTTACCAAATAAGTATTTTAAGCAAATAAGTTTTTAACCGCAAAAAAATATTATCTACTTAATTTGTGAGAGAACTAGAAATTAACGACTATCGGATTTTTTTCTATCCTAAAAGAGTCCTGACTGATCGAGAGTGAATCAGGTTAGTTTTTAAAATAAATAAACGACATAGATACATGGAGAACATTTCTTTTTTGCTAGAGCGGGCAAAACTAAATTTTGTTGGCTTCATGAGTAAAAAAAAAGGTTATGTATAACTTTTATAACGTAATTAGATTAAACTCTAATGCACTATGGTAATGAGGGTGTTAAAAGTTATACATCCCAACCAAGTAATTAAAAAAATCGGGAGTGGTCTCCCCTCGACTTTCTCGTTTACCGGAAACGACTCAAAAGTTGATAGAAACCTTATATTTTGATGTCATGCATGCATGTTAAATTTTGGTCACCCATTCGAGTACCGACCACGCACTTGGTTGCTTAACTTTCGTGATCGACGACTCAAAAGTTGATAGAAACCTTATATTTTGATGTTATACATGCATGTTAAATTTGGTTGCAATAAGTTAAAGCATACTCGAGTTATCGTGCTAACGCACAGACACACAGACAGACACACAGACATAATTCCAAAAAAAATATTTTTGGACTCAGGGAGGTCCAAAACGTGTAAATCCGTCAAAATTTCGAGGTCGAATTTTTTTACGATTACAAGACTTCCTCTATACTTACTACGTACTTAAACGAGAAAGTAAAAATAATATGAACATAATACTCGCACGTTACTTACCATTGTTCTTTGGCGTAAATTTGGCCAAGTAGTATCTCTTATGTAACTTATGTTTTTGTCCGCAGTTACTAAATTAATAGCAACAGCGTATTCCCGTAGCTGCGACCAAGCATTCTTTTTAGTTTCTTTAGTTACTGTCGAAGAAAATTTTGCAAACAAAATTTCTTTGAGCTCTAACATTTTTCGTAAAAAATTTATTATTTTTACGTTTTTCTCTGCACGTTTACTCATTATTGAATATTAAAATTAGTTGTTATTAACGTAAAAGCTGTAGCAAGAGTGAAACGCGTTTAGATTATGGCGGGAATAATTGGTCTTTCTTTTATTTTATTTTTTCTTAAATTTTCCCTGTTACGGGACGGCAAAGGGATCTAGCCCATACAGCCAAGTCTTCAGTTTCATCTTCCTTCTTGATTTTTGCAATAAAATGTAGATGCCACACATTTTAAGGCATCTAGGGAGTGCTTGGCGAGAAATGTATGGTACAGACCTCATGATGGTGACTGATGAGAATTGTATAGTGGGATTTCCAACCACTATACAATTCTCAACGTCATATACACATAACCTTTATTTCAATGATTCCTCATAACTGTTCGTCAACACGGATGCATATGCAACGAAACGACACCACTTTCACTGCACAAAATCCACTCCGAAACAATTTTGAATTATCGAAATAAAGATCGACATCTAGACGCCATGGTTTCCCGCCAAACACTCGTTTTCCTTTTCTTGTACTAGTATGCAACGATCAAGAGACCGTACAGCTTATTGACACTCCACTCCTATTATGAGTTTGAAACTTAGTAGTAATTTTACGAGTATTAAAATTTCTTTATGCACCGTAAATTAATAGACTCTTATTATTAGTTATAACTCTTGTAACTATTATTATGAACTATTAATTATATGCAACACAACTCTACTAATATGAGTAAAAGTTAAGAGTAAATCGCTTATAATATAAGTACAAATTTTTTATGCCACAGGCCCCAGACTATATAAGAAAACAAAGTTTTAAACATGCTTTATTGGTGTGGAGGATATTGGTGCCAATTCCGTTGTGCCACTCTCTAAACTAAACTAACCTAAAAAAAATCTAATTTTAATTTAGTTTTAATCATTTGCTATTCTGTTGTCACGTCTAACCTAATATAATCTTTCTTTTTTGACAGGACTAGCGCGTCTTAGTTGAATTGAACAGTGTTACCCGTTTAGTAGATTGATAAAAATAAAGAACGAATGGAGAATGAATGAAAGGGGTATTTTTAAGAAAATTTATAATAATAAACTTTTTTAAAATTAATTTGAAAGTAGTTAAAGGTATTAACCAACGTATGTGAGTTTAACGCGAGAATAAATACTATTATTTTAATTTTTTATCTAGTATATTTGAATTAAAATTTTGGAAGTGTTTAGCGGAAAATACTGACATCAAAATATAGATTTTTGTGCATGTGACTTTGAATATCAAGGGGACACACTTGACATCAAAAGCCACACACCCGCCGAGAAAGTTTCCCCACCACGTTACCATGGTCCGCCACGAGGAGGCTTCCGTACGGTCCAGAGGGCCTAGACAACATGCAATTCCACATTCGCTCTTGCTAAATCAAAAAATGGATGGGATTGACATAGGCAATCAAAGTGACTTTTCGATCGCTCATGTCAATCCCATTCATTTTTTGATTTAGCGATAGTGAGAGCGAGTGTCGAAATGCATGTTGTCGAGGCCCTCAGTAATGCTTTGCATCGTGTTATCAAATGTTTCTTTCTCGCTCGAAGATATGGCTGTATGGGCTATATCCCTTTTCCATCCCGTGATAAGGAAAACAAAAAAAAACGTGGATAGTTTTTCTACTTATAATAAAAGCCCGTCTACCTACATATACCTCTCTGCGGAACTTATCAAACCTGCTGATACAAAATTCTGCATCTTTCATACGGCTACCCTACTACTTATTTTCGAAATCTAATTAATCCCACTAGAGCTGATTCTCTGATTATGCGTGATGAACACAGATCACTTAGTTAATAATAATATATTTCTACGCTCACACCAATTAGCTAGCCCAAATTAAGTATCTTTAAGAACTTGTGTTATAAATACCGACTTGATAACGGACAAATATACTTACTTAATAATCTAGATTTTTTTATAAATAAACTTAAATAAATATATAAACAACCATGACTCATGAACAAATGCTCGTGTTCATCACACTAACATTTGCCTCTACAAGGACTCGAACCTGGACCGCCCGGTGTGTAGGCAGCGTTACTGATCATTCCACCACGGCGCCGTCAAAGTTGGGTGATGAACTATTCATGTGTTCTCAAAAACTAATTTTAATCGACATCAATTTACACGTAGTCTAAATTTAGCTTGACATTTCTAAATTTAGAGATATTTTGACATAAAACTTAGACAACAGAATAGCGAATAGCTAAATTGAGTAACTAAATCAACTTTAATCCTGTCAGATTAAAATTTAGTTTATTTCTGTCATTTTAGTCCGTTACAGAATAGGAATCGCAATCTGACAGCACTAAACCTAATTTTAGTTAAGTTTAGTCTAGTTTGTGACAACGGAATCGGCACCATTGTCCAATATGCGTCTTGTTTTATGTTGCTATGTTATATTACAATGTTAAATAATGTGGACATGTCCTATAGCATTAACCAAAATTTTAGTTAATCAGGACTCCCCTTAAGGAAGATATGGCTTAAAGGTATATATAATAGAATACCAAGCCAAAACCTCTCAAAAAAAAGTTATTCGTCTTTTCGTTTGACAAACTTTGTGTAAATAGGCTCTGAGGTAATAACATTGTAATAGGGGTTGTAAGAAAGTGGGTTATCAAATTATAACAACAACGACGGTAGGTGTACAATAAATAATATAGTTAATTTATTTTCCCAGCAGGTGGTCGGGAGCTCCGCGGTTTATGCTTCAACTAACACACGCACATTGTCTCTACATATTAATATTAAGGGTTGTGTTCTCTGACACATATTAAAAACAGTACCGAAGGATAGTAGGAAATCAACAATTAAATTTTTATTACTAAAACTAAGGACGGGGATTAAATGTCGTAGCACAGGAAAGGGACCGCCTATGAACGCTACGGACGAAACAGCGGCTACGAAACTGCTACGAACCGTAGCGCTGCACCTCTTTTTCGTAGTAATAAGAGGAAATACGGTAGTTTTACGACCTTAAATCGAAAATATTCTAAAGAACCGCCAGGTTAAGAGTGCTCACTAAACAACTATGAGGACTGTCATGAAAGTAGATGAAGCAAAAGAAATATGGAATTATCGAAACAGGCGCTCTCTGCCTACACCCATGTACTTATGTGCTAAGGCGCTATAGTCTGTTTGTTTTAACAAACGAGTACTGAGTATGTCTCTCGCATATATATTGACAGAGTGAAATGGGTCACGTTAGGGCGGGGCCAACGTTTATTCAAAATAATATTGGTTATATAAAGTATTCATATATTATTTACACTAGAACTTATAAATCAAATAATTATTATATATAATTCTTGTAATCTTAAAAAGTATCGTCGTCACTTCCTTCTGATGAACTTTCTGCAGACACGTGAATAATAAACTGCTCTAACAATATTTGTTTATGCCACATTTATCATACAGGCCGGTCTTTTGTGGCGTTTGTATGAAACGAACTTTATGTTAATTACATGGACCAATAACAACGCATCAACTTAAGTCAAATTTACGGTACATTGTCATAGACAATAATTATTCATACATAACGGTGGCAATCACTGCAGAAGCGCTAGCGTTGCTATGACATGGCACTAAAAATTTTATCTACTTCTGATGGTCAGTTACCAGTGAAATAGAGATTGAGAGGTAACAGACTAGTGTGGTACGGACATGTAATAAGAAGAGATAATGAGTGAGTATGAATGAAGAAGACCGAAGAACAGATTGATAAAATGCGGGGGAGATGATGTATAAAACAGTCTATGTTGATGCTGACTGAATGAGGACCACAGCCAAAGTTGAACATTAAATGTTCTTAGATTCTATGTACATGAGCGATGCAGTTATATTTGTGTTGTTCAAACATAAGTTTGAAAGCTTATCTTCTTTAACTCTCTTTATTTTGTGGCTTAAAGTCATATTAGTTAACGAGTTGTTCTTGTAAGTAAAATATTTCGAGTAATTAATCTTAATTAAGTACATGTTCCATTTCTGAATTTATTTCTCGTTCATTTATAAGTAACAGCGTACTCGTAAACACCGTTTATATGTGCCAGTCCCTCCGTGGTTGAAACCATTTACCAGGGGGAAACTATAAGCTATCTTATCATTAAGTGTCGGCAAACAATAATGCTATTAACATTATTATTATGACGCCAGAATTAAGACCCATCAATACAAAAAAACACAGATATTTGACCATCTTCTATGAGGTAAAAACTTAAAAGTTTGTAGCATATAGGTTCGCCACATCTTCAGCGAAAAAGGAAGTTCTTCCTCCGAGCTAGGTGTTCGCTCGGGGACCGCGGCCTAACTGTACATCGTTGGAAGTTGTATATATACTGATGTCCCTCGGTAACTTCGTAAGCGCGATTCAGGTGACGTTTCTGTGTCGTATCTTTGGCTCCGTATTTACATTTGTACTTTTCGCTGATCAACCATTTCTCGGTTACTCGATATTAACTGTATATGTAGCGCTGTGACGTAGCCGCTACAAGTTCAAATATGTCAAAACAAAAACAAAAAGTTTTATATTTAATATTGACTTCTTTAAGGACTTTTAAACCATCAAAAACTCAACCATTAATTAGAACTGCTAATAGGTATTATTTTTTCTCTTTCTATAGGTAGGTAATTAGCTATTTAGCTTACCAGTGTGTATTTAATAACCATTCCCTCTTATGTTACGAGTCACCTAATTATTGAAAACGCTACTGAAAATAGAAGGTAAATTAACTCTCCCATTGTTCTGTTTCAATACAAGGACGCTACAAGTCTTCAGGGATTCGGCGACCTCACACTATTCCCTACGTAATACCTCATTTTTACACACTATTTATACTCCTACCGCCATATTCATAAACGCTTAATAAACCTACTTTAGTTATAACACTACTTAAATACGTTACGTCATCTTCATTTCGCAAATCACTGACAGGGACAACAATCTTATAACATAAACCTAGAAGAATTTCCCTCTATTTGCAAAGTTTTTTAAAATCTTATCGTGAGACCTTAAGATTCCTCACGGTTAACTTCGACTAGTCAAGGTATTTATTATTTTTCACTAAATATTACAATAAAATATGTCAAGCAAATTATTTATTTATTACGAATATTATCAGTTTCTTAAGTACTTCCTAATAACAAGTGAAATATTTAGGTATAACTTACTTTGGAGAATTCCTTTTATTAGAAATTGTGATTTTTAAGTTTAGTTTAGTGCCAATTAGGAGTGTTTTTACTGTCGAATGAACTATGTCTCGTGTTTCGTCTTCCATTTTAATGTGTATAAATTTCAAAATTGTTAATTTGACAATAATAAAACCCAAACATCCTAAAATCGTTTAAATGGGATATTCAACAAATATTTCAGAAAATACACAATAAAACTGAAACACTTTTAAGCCATAGTTTACGTATGTGAAGCCCGAATACGCTCTAAAACATGTGCTGTCATAACATAGTTATAAGGGCTCTTTTCTCCACTCCCTAATAAAGGAACATAAATAGTAGTGAAGTAAAACATGGTCTGCATAAAGGGCCGAATAACTGACCCGGAAAATTGGGGTTCTCAGGATTCCTATTGTTTTAGTTCATACATACAAACGCTACGCAACTATAAGAACAGAATAAAGCGAGGACAGAGAGTTAAGAAATAAAAGATAAGGTTATTTGAATTGAAATTTACTCATTGTAATTTAACCTTAACAAAGCAGCAGATAATCTGGATGACTGGACGTCTAACTTCAATTACATGGGATTAGACAGTTTAAAGAATTAGAACGCTGAAGTGATAATGGGCTGGCCAAGTCGAGACTCCGTTTGCCTGATGACATTAGGTCTGCTGGCAGTGGCTGGCTGCGGGAAGTCCAGGGAAGATAACTAAACCTGGGTGTACTACATCCAGCATTAGAAAGGCGCTGTTGATTTTTCTTTTATATATTACGAGATGACAAACAAGCTTGCAGCCCACCAAGTATTAAGTGGGTTACCGTCGCCTATAGACGCTAGCAATATAAAGGGTAAATCACTTAACACTGCAAGTGCGTTGCAATCCTTAAGGACTAAGATGATGTGCCTGCCATACCCAGTAATTACACTGGCTACCTTTCCTTTCAATACGAAACACAGCTTGACTGATTGATGATGATTGATTGACAAGAAGATGCGCAGAAATAGATGCCTTTTTTAAGACGATGGAACATCCATTTTATGGACTATACCGACGTTGGCGAGTGTGGGACTCCCCTAGACAAATTGACGCCGGTCCTACCCTCTAAAAACCACCGGTACCTACTCTCCTAAGCCCTTTGAGGGGTCCTTTTAGTATTGCCGTTCTTACTTACGTACGCCTTGTCACCGAAACGTCCCCAGGCTAGCAGAAACCGATGCCTGGATAACAAAAGGCCTTGGATTCAGGGGTATTTTAAGCGCTGTCAAGCTGTTACCAACATGTGGGAACGGAAAAGTTTTTTATTTAAATTCATAGCATTTTTCCAACGTTACCTAAAAATAAATCCGAAAGATGCATGGGTGCAAAAATACCGAAAAGTGACTAAAACAATTTGAATGCGGTTTTGTAGTCCTCAATTTTCCTGGTCACTGACCTTACCGCCATGTTTGTATCGCGATTTTTTTTTTTACTTATATTCCGATGCTGTATAATTTAGCGAGAGGTCAAAACACCCACGATTCATCGGATTATAGTTCTTTGTTGATTACTGAAATGCATTCAATTTGTTCAAACAATGCAGATGATTAAATATTATTTTTAACTGCAAGATATTATGGATTTTCATGTATCTATCTACACTTTGCATCAAGATATAAACAATAACGAAGGCATGGGATGCTGGCAGAGTAGAATAGAATCACCTCGTATCCTGCAACGGGTGTCGTAGAAGGCGACTAATGGATCAGCAAAGGGGTATTGATCGCCTTATACTCCGTCCACCAATCCGCATTGGGCAAGCGTGGTGAAAACCTACTGCCTAAAACTGCGATGACAAGGAGAGGCCTTGTGTCCCAGCAGTGGGTCGAAGTGGGTCGGTTTTTGTTTGTTTGAACGCGCTAATCTCAGGAACAACTGATTTAAATTGAAAAAATCTTTTTGTGTTGGATAAATCATTTTTTGGTTGATTCCACATCCATTGGATAATCGCACTTTCCAGCGGCATTCGGAACTTATGGGAGCGTTCTCCGCCAAAGTATAAAAACCACCTGCGCTGACATGCGCCGACGACCAGCTCGGAGCCAGTGCCGATAAGCGTTGGCAGATGGGTAACCAGCTTTTTTTTGTGAGTAGGTATACGCCCTTACCGACTGCAAACACATGGGACAACCTTCCTAATGTGTGAAAGAAACTTTATAGTTACGGAACATGTTTTCGTGTCTTCCTAAATTAATTATCAGAAACAGAACAAAATCGAATGCACTCGAATGCCGAATCGAAGTCCAATGGTTGAATCAGTTTACGCCCTAATTACTTGACACAAACTCATTCGATTTTCCAACGAACTGATGACTTCATTAAATCAGAGATGTGCTACTTAAAACGAGATCAGCGCATTGTGTTGTGTCATATTTTATAGCGTTATGTAAAAAAAAAACCTAATCCGCGAAACAATACGAAAGGCCAGTTGAGTCTGACATACATCGCGTGGTAGTCGCAATGGAATTAAAACGATGTTAATACACGTGCGGTAATGTACAGCTATTGGGTGTAATTGCCACTTTAGGCCGGGCAAAGGTGTGAGAGGTGTGTGCTAACACAATGCGTCTCGGTTAGTAAGAGTAATCTTACATAAGCGAGCATTAAGGCCGATCAGACATTGGCCGTGTGATGCCGGGATGCCGGCAGAGTAGAATAGCACCACCCCGTATTCTCCAATGGGCGTCGAAGGTGACTAATGGATCAGCAAAGAGGTATTGATCACCTTATACTCCGTCCACCAATCCGCATTGGGCAAGCGTGTTGGACTATTCCCAGCAGTGGGTCGAATAACAAAGGCTATTTGATGATGATGATGATGAGACAATGCGACGCATGCACTACACACCCTTATATCATTATAAAATGTACATTAATTAAATAAGTTAAATAAAATACAAATTAATTATGTTTAACCCAAATAAAATAACATTCTATTGTAAAATGATTACAACACATAATGACGTAAATATATATGTAAGTATTATTACTTGTCGACACTATTTTTGGGGTAAGATGATAATTAATTATGAGAGTATCAACATTATATAAAATTACATTAAGTAAATAACAATTTATTGAATATCAATCGCCAATGCCACATTTAAAACACGGAAAATATCATTCAGGAAAATATCCTGCGAACTTATTAATCGGTTATGTAAACAATGTGTTCAGCAATGATTTCATTGTTATATTGAAACTGTTACAGTTAAATTGTAAAGTATGAAGTCGGTAGTATTTTTATCTCAGGAAAGCCGATGATCCAAGACTATTTGTGTAGGTAGATGATCAGGACAAAATCTTCTAAATTCATTGATACCAAAAATTTTTACAGAAAAGTAAAAAATATTCAAAGTATATTCATCTTGTAGGTGTCAATAGTAATCTGTTTGTAGTAGTAATTAGTAGAAGTAGTGATTTGAATAACTTCAATAACTATTATAAAGTAAATAAAATTCAAAGTCCTGACTAATTGACTGAGATATCAACGCACAGCCCAAACCGATGAACCGATGACTTGAAATTTTGCACATAGATACCTTATACAGTGTATGCGTCCACTAAACAAGGATTTTTGGAAATTCCACCCCTAAGGGGGTAGAATAGGGGATGAATGTTTGTATGAAAGTCCGTCAGTTTTGAAGTTAGGTCTTCAACTTTGGTATTTAGACCGACAATTGAAAAATAATATTTACAATGTTACAGCCGGTCCCCTAAGGATTTTCTCGAATGTCCACGCGGACGAAGTCGCAGGCGGAAGCTAGTATATTATAAAGTAAATTATCAAAATCTTATTTTAATAATTTACTTTTGTTGTTGACTGTACATCAGTGCACAGTAAACAAAGATAATGCACATGCATTTTTTTAATAAAAAGATCAAGCAAATGACTCCATTCCACCTGATGGTAAGCAGAAGTGGAGTCCAAATGCGAAGATAGCTAGCGCGAGAGATAGACCGCCGCGCTAGCCACCCACGCCTTGCCGACCAGCAAGGTGCATCACGCCTCTTTTGAATGACCCAGGATTGTAGTAAGGAGGGAACACGTGTGCTGGCAGTGAATTCTATTTCTTAACGTCAGCACGCGTATAAAAGGAAGGCACATTTGTGTATCGATCGACACCACAGAGCTTTGATGTCAATGTGTGTCGCGTGATACGTAAGACAAAAAATATATAATAGCACAGATAATATAATACTATAGTAACCAAATAGTAACTAGGATATACATAGGTATAAATTGTAATAAGTAACCTAAAATTTACATCTTAGAGGATGTTTTAATTTGACCAGATTCAATATAGACGCCTAAAAACCCTAGAGTTAACCCTCAAATGGCTACCTGTTGCCGACCGCAGCGACAAGGCGACCGCATGACTCATTTATTACGCATAGGGTAGACAACATACCCACCTAACCAGAAACCATAAAAAACAGGTAGACCCGCGTGAGATAGCAGATATCGCTATCACACGTGCACATATAACTTAGAACTCCGCCTAATCAAACAATAGGGTTGAAAATGGCTCGATGAAAACTTTTATAAATTACCTTTGTAAGGGGTGAATGTAGCCTAATATTTTCTAGCTATTAAAATTCGATAACGCAGGAATGTTGGGAATTGTCTAGACGTTTTTGATTTTATTCTGTTTATAGATACAACGTCTTTATAATTGATTTAAATGCAACAATCAATTATAAAGGCGTATCCGGATTGGACAGTTCCTGACTTTTATTGTGTACAGTACGAAAGAAAGATGCCAATATGACAAAATTAAAAAAAACGCTTTCAAAACTAAACACGGGGACTTCAAATTTTGTTTAAAATATCCAATAGTTTTTTTGAGGTCGGTCCCAAATACAAGCGGCAACGTTTATTCCGAATATTGAGGTTGGCACCGACCACAAAAAAATATTGATATTTAAAAAAAAAATTTTAATTCTGTTTTTAGTTTTGAAGGCGTTTTTTACTTTAAAATAATTTACTGTCTGCTTTTTAGTGTTGTAAGTATAGACATTTTCAGGAAACAATCTCGAGATCTTTTAGACAAACAAGTAATAAAATGATTACGATATCATCGATATCAATTAAACAGGCGTTATTAGGGATAACTCAAAAAGTACTCGTCAGATGTCGATCAAATTTAAATGGGACCACATGACAAGCACCAGCTTCCAAACGTTGAAATAATCTTCAAAATCGGTGCACCCAGTAAAGAGTTATGAGGCAACACACAAAAAACATAGTCGACTTGAAAACCTCATACTTTTTTGAAGTCGGTTAAAAATTGATAAATTAGTTGCTTGTGATTGTACCAATAATTACAACGACAGTTGAGCAATTTTTTATGCGATTTGTGTATTACATTTATCTTAGTTTAGACGACCTCGTCCGCGAAGGTGCTCGATGTCATATCAATTGCTGTTTAGCGGACGAAAATGATTGACACCGCAATCAAACGAGACGTGTAAATGACACGAGATGAAAGAAATGTTCTTTGCTAATGGACAATTTCGTAAAGCATTTAGGTATACCTACGTATATTATGGTGCAGTCAATCAAGTGTTAATGATACCCACACACTATCATGCCCATACCAAAGATAGTTAAGCAGAGGTAGGTAAAGGTCAGGACAGTAAAAAGGTCAGGTAACATTTCGTTACGCAAAGCACCATCTGGAATATTGACAGAAATTTATGAATAGTGACAGGTTGCCATGCCAGCCTGCCACCTACACAAAAGGGGCACCAAACTTAAAAAGTAACTATCTAATTAAAAAATAAAATGCAAACGCCCCAAAGCGTTTCTACAAATAAAAACGCAAAATCAAACATTTGGTCCGCCATGATGTTTCCTCGCTCATAATGTTAATCTTGTTTAATTTTTAGATACAGGGAGATAATAATTGAGTACAAGTTGTCGACAAAAACATCGATTATGTCCCAACCCTACTACAGACGGGTTGACATTCAAAATGAGCAGTATTAAATTAATAAATATGAGAATATCCATTTGCCGAGCAGCGTACAGTCAAATAACAACCGTACTCCACCGCAATAAATACTATATTGGGTGTTGGGTGAAGTGTTACGTATTCTCTGTGGGTGTCTGGTTTCGATTCCTGGTAAACAAAATACGATCGACTTACCACATGCGAAACGTCTCCTAGCAACTCTTTACATCTCGGCCTTTCCGTAAACATTTGTTCAATTATGCGTATTATAGCCTAACCACGATGATGCAACTGTCAATTGTTTTACGAACTTAAATTTTATTCTAAATAATATCTCGAAATGAGTGTTTGAAATTGGCACTAAAATTTAAAAGAAAATAACTTCTACATACACAATGTACTTACTTGAATTTTACCTCTTTTCTATGACAAATATTGGGTATGTATATAATAATATGGATCTTATTAATTGGTAGGTAATATTACAATAACAATATTCTGAATAAGGTCAGAATCTAACACGGAACTTGCCTGCTGCCAAGGCAGGGACTGCTGCAAATCAGTAGAAACTGTTTGCGATTGCTTTTCGCCAATAAAATACATACTTATTACAAAAAAATGTTCTGTATTAAATCGGTAGATAGATTTTCATTTTCTTCGTAAAAAAGTAATTTTAACTAAAACTAGCACTGTGACTCCCCATTTTAATGGTGAAACAGACAAGTTATTTTAACATTTAGATTCTATTACTAATCTCCCAAGGTTCATATCTGAGTCACGAATCGTGACTAAAACATCTCAACTGAGTTACTAGACTAATGACAAAGTCCTTATAATAATAATTTTGGCATGGCAACCTACCTAAGTATGGCAAACAGTGGCAGCGAGGTTTCCAATGGATTACTCGCTTTTAAAAGCCCATTGCAAGTTATGAAACAATCTGTTAAGACATAAAATGTTAGCACAGAGGGCAGCAATTAATCTGTAAAATTCCCTATATCATATGTTATCTATGTAAAATCATAACCTGTCTTTCTGAATTTATATCTGAAGTGTTTAATTGTACGCCTCGCCTGTAAATGATGTATTTGCCTTGCCTTGCCTTTAAAAATAATGTTTAAATGGTGATTTCATATGAAACTAATAGTTTAAAAAAACTAAAAACACGTTTTTATGTTAAATCGGACTAAAAAGTGAAAAATAACTTTTTAGTATAGAAACTAAATAATGAACGAAAAGTATGATTACTATTTAATCAGGATAATGGGATATTCTTATCGAATTATTGTAATGTCATCGGTCTTTGATAAGTCTATAAAGTTTAAATGAAATCTGACAGTTTAAAGTGGGTCAAAATCGAGTCCAAACGAGTCAGTTACATACATACAAACAAACAAACAGGTGAAACTAACATAAGCGATAAGCGTGTTAAAAATCAACAATGAACTATGCTGCGCTGTGCTAACTTTTGTTTTTAATCAAAGCGCAGCGCAGCAAGGTTAATTTGTTTCTTCATTATAATCTAAGGGGAGCACTTAAGGAAACGATAAGTTCTGGCGACCTTGCCGATACTAAGCAGAGTATCCCGTCCCGCGCCTGCATAGCACACTCACAAAAGACAAAGAAAACGAGAAAACTATTGAAGTTTCTTAACAAGATGCTTCTTTTTCTCATATGAATATTTAGATAAACAAATATCTACAATTTGAATAAAGCTTTATAAAAATAGTTCCAGTAGTCTCCGAGCGATGCCACTTTTTAGGGTTCCGTACCCAAACGGTAAAACTGAACCCTATTCCGTCCGTTCGTCTGTCACCAGGCTGTATCTCATGAACCGTGATAGTTAGACAGTTGAAATATTCACAGATGATGTATTTCTGCTGCCGCTATAACAACAAATATTAATAAACAGAATAAAATAAATATTTAAGGGGGCTCCCATACAACCAACGTGATTTTTTTGCTTGTTGTTGCTCGATATTGATAACGGCAACAGGTAGACGCTTGAAATATTCATAGAATATTAAGTTATATAATCACTTTAAAATAAATAATTAAGTTAATATAAAATAAATATTGAAATGCTCCCATGGATACAATAGACAAGTTTTTTTTTAATAGTAATGGTGCGGAACCCTTCGTGCGCGAGTCTGACTCTCACTAGGTCGGATTTTTTTTTTGTAAAGACCTAGTGTACTAATTTTAAATGTTCTCTTACTAATTTGTTGGGTAGTTGTTTACATAATAAGTATATTTTGATAAGATAAATTATCAATATTTACGCTCTTATTCGAAAATTGCATGTTGCCCCTATAGTCGTCGCCATAAGAAGGCGAAGACTCGCAAGTCCTCAAGATGAACCTCCATAGAGGATTTCTAGATAACAAGTCTCTCTCAACGAATCTCTTATGTATGGCATTCAAGCTGGAAGGGTATTAGAGGTAAGTTTATCTAAAAATGAATCTCTTACGGCGTTCGAACTGGAAAGTTCCTTATAGGTTATACATACTCGATAATACTTAGCATACAATGCATTAAAAACTTATGCCTGTTTAGCATGCACTGTAGTGTTGTGGAAGATTGAAATTAATAAGGTATTTTTATTCTTAATTGCCAATGGATAAAGTTGATAATTGCAGTTAAAAGATTCGGCTTTGAAGATGGTTTTGTTAGGAGAATTATGCTATTTGTTAAGTACTTACTTTTTGTTACTAAGTATCTTAGATTCTATTGTAATTAAATGCCGTTGAATTTGTTATCAGAGAAATTTTTAAAAACGGCCTTACTGCAAAATTATGTTGAAAGATCTAAAAAAAATAAACACGTAAACACAACGCGGCGTCACTTGTTGTCAGTATAAAGTGTTGGGTTTGCTGTGTCGTCCTCAGTACACGAGGTCGCCGACCTTTACCTGCGCCCCCCGGCTGCGCCTCAGTTTATCTGACGGTGTACTGCCCGTTCTGAACTTTGTTTAAGAATTATATTATACAACGGATTACTTATAGATAGATAGACTTACTTACTTTGGTTTCTTACTTACTTATTCCAATTCGCATATTTTAAGAATTATAATAATTCGACTACCCACGGCATTATGTTTCGTACTCCTTTGCTTAAAAAATAGTTGTCCACAAAGAATACTCAAACTTCTTTTTTATTTCGTTACCAACATCATAATTTACGTAAGATAAGAATTAGGTTTAGAAAAATAATTCTTTAAGTATTTAACAACAACATTAACGGAGGCATTCAAATTTCAAACTTCTAAAAACTGCTTTATTACAAGTTCATAGAACACCGCAAGAAAACCAATCCCCACCAAGCAACCGTCGACCTTATTACTTAAGGCGTAGGAGAAAAAAATAATACAATTATTGCGATTGCAAAATGATACAAGCGTCCGTTGCGAATTCGCTCGGAGATCTATCGCAATTGCTGTAACACATGACGTCACGCGTTATTGTTCAACGACCCAGTTCACAAAGAAACGTTGGCGTTTTCCTCACAGTATTAACTAAAATTAGGGATGTATTCGATACAGATACCGATATATCGGCGATACCTTAGGTAAGCCAATATATTGGACAAACATGTAGGCCGCGCTAAAGGTACCATGAGGGAGGACATCACCCTCTTCCCTCACGGTTCGGAAGGTCTTCTTCTTTTCGTTCCTCTCTCTTGAGGTAAGAAAGGGAGAGGAACTGAAGGGGGAAGGAAAAGAAAAGCATAGACGATATTTTAAGATTAATTGCCGATACAGCAACAATTTCAATTTCTCTCTTCAAAAAATAATGAAACGTTTGTTGTTGCGTCTATTTCGTTGCAAACGAGACACCACGACTAGAAAAAATATGGCACGACAATTCAGATTGACTTGAGAAATATCCTTTCGCCGCAAAACTTACGAATACCGACTTTGTTTTTTAAACATACTTAAAAATGTTTATTTTAATAACTAATAATGTCCTTCGGTCTGATTTTGTTTTTATTAAAATCAACCTACCTATATTGCGTCTTATTTTACTTTAGTTTTCATCTCACTCAGTGCATCGGTATCGGTATTATTAAAAGAGAATCGGTATCGTACCGACAAAAAGGTGTATCGACGCATCACTAGTTAAAATCGTTCTTTACACTCGGTAATTCGAATCATCACAAAATGTTTTTACTGATGAACAGTGACCAGTTACACTTATGGAAAAAATTTAAGCGGCCTTTCACGTAAAGATGCGTTCACGAACCGATGAACGATTCAGTGTTATACAACATTTTGGTAATGATGAATAATTGGTTGACATTCAAAAATAGGCTGTAAAACTAGCGGCTTACAATTTAATGTTGCAATTTGAGATCGTCTACCGAATATAACTAAAATGTGCGTCCACCACGAACTGTTTAATCATAAAGGCTGTTTGGAACAAGCAATACATACATACGCTGGTAGTCCCAAGAGGGATTGAGCAGAGCCTTAGGTAACATTTCGTTACACATAAAGCCACATCTGGCAGTATAAGCCATGCAGTGCCTCCTAACACTGACAGGTTTTACAGCCTGTCGCCTATTTAGAATATTAGTACACAGAATGACAAGCGGAATTTAAAATTTTTGATAATATGCGACCTGGTGCTGACAACCTGCCTCTAATTTGAGAAATTGCATGAAACATACAGCCAGATGTGGCTTTATGCGTAACAAATTGTTCCCTAAGGCTCTACTCAAACCTTTTCATTCTGAGCGTAATTGTATGAGGTGGTCGTTTGTTATAACATATACCACAATCCTCAGAAATTTAATGAAAATAAATAAATATAAATGCTAAAAAGAAATTGGAATCAGAGAGGTAAGATCTTTATGCCTTCCATAAAAATATAGACGAAACAAAATTGTAGCGCAACGCCTAGTAGTTTCGACATCATTCTCGAAGCGGCTTGCTTTTGTATTACAATAAACAAAACTTGAGAAATAAATAAAACTTGAGAGACTCCAAAATTTTTGCATACGGTTTATATTTGGCTTACGTAAATATGACCACGTTTCGGAATTTCGTACTAAACTCAAGTGGTTACCTATTCGCCTTCGCCGGAATGCACATATCCTATCCCTTCTTTATACTGTCCTGTTCAATAGTTGTTAAATAGTTTTAAAAAGCTGGTTGCAGATTACTATCTTTCATTGTGTGATACTTAATTTGTTTTAATATTTATGTTTACATCAGTTGTCATAAATTTGTATCTATGTCTATTCATATATACATATGTATAATTGTATGTATTTTTATAGTAGGTATATGTATTCATGTCTATTATGTTTATTAATAAAATATATATTAGGTAGTTGATATGTATGATTATGTAAATATATTTAAATATTTGTATGTAGCGTATATGTAGTTTATATATATATGTATATACTATTATATAAATATACATATATTTTGTTATACGTCGCCATCTTCCCTAGAGCATTTATTTTTAAATCCTATCCATCCTAAGGTTGCCTGGAAGAGATCGCTCTTTAGTGATAAGGTCGCCCTTTGTACAAATCATTGTTTTACTGTGTTTATTTCTGTATTGGTTGATGTATGTGCAATAAAGTTATATTCTATTCTATTCCATTCTACAATTATTTTTTCTATTTAAGTAAATTAAATGGACAATAAAATTAATTACTATAGAACATTTATGTATCTACTAATTACATATTCACAAAAGTAAGTCGAACTACGAAAGTGTATAATTTTCCTAACATCATAGATTAAGCGGACCGTTAATAATACTTTCTTCATAAAGTCGACTGTTTTATACTGCAATTATCAACTTTAGCAACTGGCAATTAAGAGTAAAAATAGCTTAACCTAATCACGTTTTTTGTTAATGTTTACAATTGTATTTACTTAAATACGCACCTGCCAATGAAAAATATTGTTATCGCTACCATGAACTCCTAACTCATTAATTATCTCATAAATTGAGTTAGGTTTGTACTTGGCACAATATTGACTCGGTTCGTCGTAAATATACGACGAGTGTGGGTCGAGTCCATAGACACTGATTGAATTTTTTATTACACATGGTATTATTTTACCAAATATGTCTTTATGTTTATATACAATCTACGTAACGCAGGGACGTATTCAGATTGGCAAATAAGTAGGTAAACGGCCCTTCTAATAATAGCGGTCTGAATTGAGTTTTCAATATTTTAGGAAATAATTATTTTTAAAACTAGAAAACACACTGAAAAAAATGGTAGGAAGGTCGATTTTTTTCAGTGTATTTTCTAGCTTTAAAAATATTTACGCGTTTGTAAACGCAAAAATTATTCTATAAGAAATAACTAGAAACAAATGTCGTCAAGATCCTAGCACACGATTATTCACTATTTCACTTTTACAACCGAGCTACACATTTACAGCATGTTTTTCTCAGTTTTGCTCTAATTTATTGTTTCTTGTTACGTAATCATAAGCACATATCTTAACACTTCCAATAGTGGATATCTTATCATGCTGTCACCGGGTCTATAGACACTTGCAACAACAGGATATCGCCCAAATCTTAACAGCGCGTGGAAGTTTTGAAAATTGATTCTAAAGCTATATGTTACCTATTTTATGAAGTCTTGTGTTTTTAAACTACGGTGACAGATTATTTAGGACTGTGGTTTTCTGGGGGGTGCTGTTACAGGAGTTGTGCTCCCGTGAAGTCAAGTCAAGTAAAAATTTCTTTATTCATTTAGGTCCAATTTGTACACTTATGAAAGTCAATTTTGATGCCATCGGTTGAAGAGTACCAGGAGGCCTTGTTCTGATAAGAAGAACCGGCAAGAATCTCAACAAGTTTTATCCTCCATTTACAGTTTTTATAGTTTGGATTTGGACATGAAAGGCATTGTGCCTTAAATTGAAAATCCATAAAACAGCTTTGCATTTCGCTGAAAACATCAAACGCCGGTGTCTTATAAGCAATTGTTGCATACCTAACTACAACATGCTAGCTATTACCAACTAACTCAACGTAGTACATAATAGATAAACGCAGCCTACACAAAGTTTCTAATGAAATAACTTAGAAACAATGCGACGAGGTAACGCTCCCCTACAAGAGACAAACCCAATCGATATCACGATAATTTTGTCGCCATCATAGCTACGAATTGAGAAAGGAATGCTTAAATGGTTCGGTCATGTTGAAAAGATATGTGGAAGTAGATTGACGAAAAGGATGTATGAATCGGCAGTGAACGGAGTAACGACAGATAAGACCTAGGCGTTAATTCCCGTTTTCACTCATATTAATCATGTAAAAGTTTAAGACCTAGGCGACCGTTCGGTCAAATCAAAAATGTCTTGCTAAATGGGTAAGGTAAAAATTATTTTGAAATTTAAAAAAAACCCGCCTTCAAAACTAACGGAGCTAAACGGAGAAATAAAAATTTTGTTTAAGTATATTTTTTTTTGAGTTGTCGGTCCCAAATACAAGTAAACTTACGTTGATGTTTATTCCAAATATTGAGGTTGGCACCGACCTCAAAAAAACATTTAGATGTTTATAAAAAAACAAATTATTTCTCCGTTCAGCTTTGAAGGCTTTGTTTTTATAATTAATTTTTTTTGTGTTTTAAGTAAGTACTTATAGAATTTTTCAGGAAACTATCTTGAGATCTTTTAGACACACAAATGATAAGATTACGATATCATCGATGTCAATTAAATAGGCATTATTAGGGATAACTCATAAACTATTCGTCAGATGTCGATCGAATTTAAATGGGACCACATGACAAGCACCAGCTTCCAAAGGTTGAAAGAATCTTCAAAATCGATACACCCAGTAAAGAGTTGTGAGGTAAACCTAAAAACCGGCCAAGTGCGAGTCAGACTCGCACACCGAGGGTTCCTCGGTATAAACTGCTGTATCTTTTGATCGCGTTAACTTAGAAGTTTGATTTTTTCACTGCTTAAAGGGACAATAGACCTAGGTATTTGGTATAAATTTCAATTTGATACCTTTATTCGTTCGTGAGCAATAAGGTAGTAAGTTTCATTTTATTAAAATATTTTTATTATATTATATAACTAAAAAAATAAGACTTTCGCAATTTTTCCTATATTTGCATTATATGACAATGCTTCATGCCAAATTTCAAGATTCTGAGTTTACGGGAAGTATCCTGTAGGTTTTGATTCCTTTGAGAGTGTCGGAAATTTGTTGAAAATATCGACATAATCGGCTGTATCTTTTGATTGGCTTGGCTTAGAAGTTTGATATTTTCACAGCTTAAAGGGACAATAGACCTGAGTATTTCATGTGAATTTCAGCTTGATACGTCCACGCGTTCTTGAGATAAAGGGTCTTGACAGACAGACAGACAGACGGACAACAAAGTGATCCTATAAGGGTTCCGTTTTTTCCTTTTGAGGTACGGAACCCTAAAAATGCAGTCGAATTGAGAACCTCCTCCTTTTTTGAAGTCAGTTAAAAAGTACAGGTAAGACGAGGCAAAATAATTATGTAAGTACAAGTATCGTAAAAAGTGGAAGACCTGTCTACGGGATCTATGGGAGAAAGACATGACTTTATGTATGTAGGTATGTATCATCGAATATTGAATGACTCACCCAATTCCGTGTCCATGATTCACACCATTTTCCGGAAAAGCGGACACGAAATTACTACTTCGTAAAATATAACACGTAGGTACCTACTTCTTTTCTGGGAAGGCCCCTTTGATACTTTTTCCAGTTCGTGTCTATCAAAGGAGATTAATTTCATTTTCGATGAATAGATACAAACTAAGCCTCCGAATACGTCTCTGGAATTGGTGTTTGTTTTAAAAAGATTTTTTTTTCTAGCGCAAAGCTAGCGGTAGTGACATTTTCTCTTCGATAAAAAAGGTTGCAATGTTTTTCTTAACACATCTTCTTTATTGACATAAATATAAAAATGTTCTAGGGAAAAAATATTTCGATTGCTCAATAAATAGTTACGAACGACATGGCAGTATATGCTAAAATCCTTTGCCTTATTGTTAGGAACAGAATTTTTAAAATATGTCAGGCAGGAGAGTTTGGCGCGCTTTAATGGCGTCAGTCAGATTTTTATTTCAATCATTCAAACATTGTTTTCAATAACGGTTTGCGTGTATTACCACATTATCAGTCACCATCAGAAGGTCACACATTTCTCGCCAAACACTCTCTGGTGCATTTAACACCCATATTTTTAAGTAAACTTTAAGAAAGAAGAAAATTACTTAAGACATGACCCCTGACAGATCCCTTTGCCTTCCCTAAATAAGGATAGACTTTGAAAAACAAAAAATGTTATTTAGCGGGTTTTAAAAACGACATTCCGATAGATTTTTATTACAATAAATCAAAAATTGCGGCGCTGTAGAAATTGTAGAAAAGTCGAGTTGTTTTGTTTGACGCATAACAAGCGGGCGTGTGGATGCTCACATTATTATTATTATGGTGTGTGTGACGTTGAGAATTCTATAGTGGTGTTTGCCATATCATGAAATCCGTTGCCATATATTACTCGGTAAGCCATCCTAGCATTAAGTTCTGATATTATAAATGTTAAGACAATGTCTTTAAGAATAAAAAAAAAGATGATAATATATCAGATACCTAATGACAGACGGTATGTGCCAGATCCCTAGTTGCCTTTCCTTTCTAAAAGAAAATGCAAAAGGAATAAATATAAAGTTTTTGGCGCGCTTTCATGTCAGATTCAAAAATTGTTTGAAAATCATAATTATTTTGATTCGAAATTCAAGAAAAATAACAAAAGACATGCTGCCAGTTGCACCAATACAAGTTGTACGTTTTACAATTTTGTAACAGTAACATACAAAACAAATAAGAGTGGCCCGTTCCATTTTTAAATATAATTCGTAATTTTTTTACAAAATTGTAAAAAATATAACTAGGTGCAACCGGTCGTTAGTCTGAAAAAAAAAACATTTAAAAATAAAAACTATCTAGTGTTAAACGCTTGTGTTTAGTGGCTATAATAATTGTAACAAAACATTAATGAATTCTGCAAAGTTGTTTTATGATGTAATTTAAATAATAAGTTTTATTAATCCGCGAACAAAGGTGTAGCTTATATATGGCATGTTGAAGTAAAACACTGTCTGACTATAAACAGAGCACATGTGTATATCAATGTACCACTTCCTCGTGGATTACTCATACTCATCTGCCTTGTTTGCACCCATCGACACTATAATTAAATGATTAAAGCATAATATTATGACTTTCCAATTAGGTCAACACAGATGTTTAGGCAGTACAAGAGTTGCACATACATTTTCTCAAATATTGGTTATTACATTTTTAAAATCTTACATGTCTATGGCCAAAGGGCGTGTATCTGACAATTAAAAAGAAATATAGTTGATGATCGTTCGAAATTTCAATATTTGAAGGCTGCGTCATTATTATTTCAAATATTAATTACATAATTATTCTTTTGCTTTGTGTTCACTTTATCATTGTAACCGTATCAATATAAATATAACTAGATAATGTTGGAATAATGATTATCTACTAATATTATAAAACGCTATTGTTAGATACTGTCAAACAGAAATCGAGCTTTAATCCTACGGAATAGAAGCGAAAATCGTATGACAGAGTTTTCAATTTCTGCCTCTTTTGCCTACAAAACAAAAATGTAATTTCTTTCCCTGTGCAATTATTAATTATTATCATAATTAACATCAATGCCATTACAATGTCTAATGAAGGAAAGTGGATTCGTTTATCTTTATATCCGCGGAGATCTTTTGATAGAAATTATTAGGACGATAACTTCAGGGGAGCTGTTAAGCTAAAATCGACAGTATTCAATTGGATTTAGAATTCAATTTAGATTATTGTCTCTTATTACTAGAGGGAAATACAATTTCATATTATGTTACACGCACAACAAACACATAGACAACTCTGGCGAACACGGAAAATCGGAACATCTCAAAATAATCTGAAACTGATCATATTAGAGTTGATTATGAGTGAGCAGAAGTTACATTGAAAACCTTAGCGCTACTAAGTATGAAGAAAATTAAAATTCACTTCAATTAACTCTTACGTCTAATCTGTGTCACTCTTCAGTCGTCGCGTCAATGCTCAATAAGTGTATTTTTGGGAACAAATTTAGTGCCCTAAAAAAAATATTGCTCACCAAAATGGATATTTTGCTCACCAAAAAAAAACTTTACACTTTTTTGGTGAGCATTTATCCTTTTTTGTAGGTTGGTGACTAATATATAAATGCCCTACCTTCAATTGTTTTTTTAGGAACTGACTGTTGTCATATAGATAATTTGAACTAAAACCGCCTAATGCCTTAATAGCCAGTAGACAAGCCTCGGTCCTCGTTAAGTGTTGAAAAATAGGTTTTGTTTTAGTAGCACAAAGTATATTTTAGAGATTACGTCTAGAAAGGCCCGCCGTCGTTCAGTGTCCATTGTTTTCTATTCCACTTAATCTTCTAAAATAAGCATTATCTCACACCAATAAAGTCCTTTTTACAATCCCTTAGGAAGCACTGCTCTTGAGGCGAGCTTAAAAAAGGTAGAATTACAAAAAGGGAAATGACAATGTGTCATTCTAATACTCAAAGCTCCATTAGGACTGTCTACAGTTTCGTATGTGAGTTAACACTAATTACAAGGTGCGCCTGTTTTGGGTAGACCTAGCAACTTATAGAAGTGACAAATCTTACTAGAATTTAATGCGATATGATGATCTAGTCGCTAAATCATCTTTATCGGATTTTGACATGAATGGATCTTGAAATGGATCAAATTGCAAATTGCATCAGTCTGTTTGACACCACAGACGTAACGGCACACTCACACACTCGTTTTGGAATCACTCTCAGTTCTACTGCAAAATTAAGACTCCCTGAACACAAGGTCTATGTAAAGGGTCTTAAGGGCAGTGAGACTCAGCATCTATCGTCGTCTCTGTACAAGCCTTATGATTAGGCTAACGTTAGAAGATCATAAAATACTTTGTTGCTCCTGAAACACTTAATTACGGTGTTGTCTAAGCGTCCGAAGAATCAAAGAAGGAAACACCAGGAGAGAGAGTTAGATTTTTTGTCTCCTACCAACCCTCCTTAGAAACGACTGCTACTCTTTCGACAGAGCCTAAACCACCAGCTCAACATGCCTTTCGAGTACGGAGGAAAATCGAGTTGGAAAAATTTTCAGTCACCCTCCCGAACTTAACGAAGAAGCTTAACGAATTGAACACGTAATAGCAAAGGAGATTAGTTAACACGTATGCGATTATGTCGGGTACTTTTAACAGAGGTTGGATACATCGGATTAGGCAATCAAACTTTTAATAGCAACCATATTACAGGACAACTAAAATTAGTTTTGTAGCGTTAAAACAGTTGGTTGAATTTTATGGCTCCTCAAGTCTATCGTGTTAGATCTGGCGTGTAAATACAACTCGGGGCCTTCTTCTTTCTCTTACTAGGCTCCCAATTAATTTGTTGTCGGTGAAGGTCTTGCTATCGACATACTGATACAGATTTTGACCTTAAATTTTACGGCCAGCCGCCTGGCTGACACCAACTTTCTTTGGGAAGAAATGCATCCTGAGAAGAGTATCAACCTATTCGCTTCAGTTTTCACACATTTTGTGAACATCTCGACAGCTGTCAGATGTCTAAGCATATGGGAACGTTAACGTTTTGGTTTATATCGTGTCGTAAATGTGGTATAATGCACTAAAGGTGATATCGGACTGTTCACTCGAATCATGTTCACTCCAGTGAATGCTTCATTTTCATTTCATTCCATGTTCACACGGTCGAACTGCAATGAAACAGGAAAGATCATTCATCTCCTCTTTTCTTTCGTACGTCGTCGAAAGAAGACCATTATGCCGCCGCGTCGTTTTCTTCTACAAGACTCAAAACAAAATGACCGAATCCGGGTGAACGTTCTCTCAGTGTTCAGACTGTTCAATTATCGTTCATACCGAGTGGGAGTGAAAGATGCCGAATGCCAATATCCAACACTGTTGAATCGGTTCATTACTGAATTCATTCAGCACTTGTGTTTCATTTTGGGTTCAGACACGAGTGACAGGTACCGAATGATAGGCGAAAATGAACGAAAAATTAACCGTCTGATACCACCTTAAGGCTCCTGGTCTTGTACAGAAGCAGTTTTGTGTGTCCGCCCAGAATGAAAAAACACCATTTACATGTGTATGTTAGCGAGCTCAGTAAAAAAACATTCGTGCTCTGTATTTTCTGTCGGCAAAACGCTGACACGTCGATATTGTTTGTACACCGTATTCGTATTTATCTTGGCATGTCGTAATCTGCCGACCCCATCTGCTTCAATGATACCGAACAAAACATAAAAATGGTTTTTAATATCGCATCTTTTATATAGACGATAAAACATTGGCCTCGCAAATTGAGACATTTTATTATTAGAAATACGGTTTTGAGTGTAATAAACGAGCCATCCATCGTTATTATATGACTTTATGAGTTCAAATATCACAATACGATCTTTGATGATAAAGGGAAATTGTTTTAATACTGTTAAATGCAGGCGGCATTTCTTCGTATTATAACTGTCACTTAATTTATCTTTTTAACCGACTACGGCAAAGTCAAAAGGAAGGGTAACGATTTTAGCAGTCTATGTATGTATGTTTGTTTGTATGTTCAACCCTAGCGCCTAAACTTTTTATCAGATTTTGATGAGTGAGCTGTCAATAGATTCGTTATTATGATTCGGTCAACATAGGCTACATTTTAACCGACTTCAACAAGAAGAGGAGTTATAGATTTTTTTCTTGTTAATTGATTTAATTATATTCCTTTGAAATTTGTACACGAACTCTTGTTGTGGTTGCTAAGCAATGTGAAATGGCCAAAATTGGAACTACGACTGTCATGTCAAAATGATGTTTTGAAATCGAGTGCCTCAATAATTTAAAATAATTGTTGCCGACTGATTTAGGTATTAATCCTTTTTGATATATTTTCTGTTTGCTTTTTAATATTTTTTGATACTCGTTTTGTTTTTGATACTTGTCAGATTGTATTTTTTACGTTGACCGAATATAGTGGATTTCCTGGGTTTTCTTGAAGTTTCTCTGTAGCTTTTACCGCCGCCGGTTCCGTTTACGTCGTCTACAATAATTCTTGACATTTATCCATAGTTAATCTGCGAACACAGTGTTGGTATTATGTGTTAGCAGTAATTAATCATGTACACAGCGATAAAGGGTGACTCCCGAAGTCTTATATAGTTTATGGAATAACTTTTACGTTTTCAAACGCGTAAATATTTATAATACTAGAAAAAATACACTGAAAAAAAATCGACCTGCCCGCCTCATCGTTGCCTTAATACGAATACAAGTGCGTAGATAATTAACCAATTAGGCTTACCATGTAACAGAGATTTATTAATTAATAGAGATTTTATAGAATAAGCTACCACAACATATTGTTTGTTAGACGGTATCTTTCGTAAATCCTCTAGAAGCAAGATTACTTACCATTATTAAATCTATTTTAAGAAATTCCGTTTTATACTGGAAAACTACAGGCAACAAAGCGAAGCCAGATAAATACAGATCAAACGTTTTAGCGATTTAATTTCTTGAAGTAGCGGGTATTTTAAGAAAAGATTCAGAAGATTAGCCTCGTCATAACAGCCTTTATAATTCGACCCACTGCTGGGACACAAGCCCTCTCCTTGTCATCGAAGGCAGTAGTCCACCACGCTTGCCCAATGTGGATTGGGGGACGGAGTACAAGGTGATCAATACACCTATTAGTCGCCTTCTGCGATACCCATTGGAGAATATGCGGTGGTGCTCTTCTACTCTGCCGGTATCACATGGCTAATATTATTCTTTGGATACATGTTTAGTAACTTGACTGTACTATTGCAATCATTTGCACTTATGACATTCATAGGAAAGAATGCTTGAAGAAAGGCTTATATGATCTGAGGCTTTAAGGCATCGAAACACTTAAGAACTAAAAAAATTCATAATGAAAATTTTTAAAAATGGCAAACCCATGAACGACTCTACGCCTTAGCTTAGATTCTAAGATATAACACCTACACGGAGTTAGATTGCCAAATTGCCGAAAGCACTCTCAAATAAAAACCCCAACTTGTGAAATTCCATAGATCAAACTCAATTTGTGTTCCGTTGCAACTCTTCCGTGATAAAAATATAAGTCAATGTCATTGCCGTTCTCTTTCACAAGGTTGCTGTCATGTAACGAAATCGGCTGTTTGAGAAAATCACTGGATGTCCCATAATTGGTTCAGTATTGAAATTAGTTTTCAAATTAAATTTAACAGTCATTGTTAAATAAAGAACAATCCTATTTCCTCATATTAAATTTAAATCTGTTTGTTATTAATTTAATTATATTAATGTGGACTGCAATATACTGCGAAATTCCAGAAATATGAATTATCAATATTTTTAGAACAACCTTGCTTGTGACAGTGGTCACAAACTAATCTAGTTAGCAGCGGACAATATGGCAGTCCAAATTGTCTGAGTGTTTCTGAGTCACGTTTTTTCATCTGTGACGTTATTTTCCTGTCGCCGCGTACGGCCGTGACATTTGGTTGTATGACCGATTGGACGGCCTTCGCGCGCGGCGGTCAACAACACCTCGGTGCGCGTGAGTCGGAACATTACCTTACGAGTTTTCACTAGCCAACCATCTCGTTCGCACTCCAATTAAACGGACACCCGCTGTCTCATTCGCGTGATCGGCATACGCAAACAAAAAATCATTCACAATGATCGTTAAAATATTAAAGTAGACACACAAAGTTTCTTTGGCCGCTACAGTATTCGCGATACAGGAAGCGTCTATCTGATCGGACGGTGATGTGAAACGAAACAATTTGTGACTGCTAAAACAATAGACAACAAAAAGCTGTACCTCTAAAATACATTTTACACGTATCATTTTCAATTTTAATCCCGTCCATCACGAGGTCGCGTTGGATCAAAAAGCGTTTGAATAATAAAACCATTGATACGCAGTTAACAACGAAGTGAATATTAGACGTCGTTAAACATTTATGGGGCGTGTTATATTAGAATTAGGAGTTCCATATCGGACTGTTACAAATTCAAGCCTTATTAATGACTTCGAACTTTGGCCACACACGAAAACACATTAGGTTCAAACTAGAGCCATTTGCAGCGGATCTAAACAGGCTAAAGCTGCAAATCGAGTGAGGCAAACGTGCCAAGAAAGGCCGTAAAACCTTCGCGGAAGCATTGTCAAGGAAATGTTCCTTTACACTCCGATATCAACAAGGTTACGAGTGAAGGTAGTTCGCATTAAGAAATACCTAACATTGTTGAGCTCCGTTTAGCCGTAGACGTAATTGCAATGCCTTTTGATAAGGACGCCGTGACTCCAGACTTCAGATTACAAACGGCATTTAACAGAGGTATAATTTTTTACTCATTAACAACTGTTATTTAACGTAGGTACCAGAAATTGTAATTACTCATATGGGTATTACAAAAAAAAGACATTTACTAACCATTATGGTATTCGACGCGGTAGGTCTAAGACAATAAGTTCGTGAGGCAAGAAGAATAATAGTTTTTGATCATTTAACAGACAACGTAGCCGAAATAAAAAGGGACGTGAGATGAATCTCTAAATTTAAGTTTTTGTAAAGGCCCTACACAGTATATTAATCAGGTTGTCATGTTTACATCAAAATCAAGCAGAGAAAAATTCTGGCAGCGTTCCGTAGAGTTTGGAGGAATAAAAAAAATGTACCAACTGATAAAATTTGTTGAGCATGTTATTTATTACACATCGGTTTTTATCACTTTATGTATGCTAAACTATAGCTATTTATGTTTTCATAAACGTTCACAGAGGGTATTGACATGTGTTTTCAAGTGAACAAGGAAAATGTAACGTCTCGCTTTAATTTCCAGTTATGTTAGGGTTTTGTTGTACTGACTTTGTGTCAGTCATTACACTCAAAGAGGCACCAACGTTCAACAAAGAGCCGATGACTAATTTTACTCGCAAGTCATGAGTCAACGCGCTGGTACTAAATCGGTACGAACGAAGCATAAGCCTGAGAACCAACTTGCGTGGCGTTACGCTTCTTGGTCAATGAAAAAAGGGGATGTAACGACACGGCCAATGACTATACCAGTCTGAGAATTTGTCTGCCCACTATAATTTGAGTTACCCCCCTTCCTCTACGCAGTTAGAAGGCAAAGTGAGTTGAGAGATGAAAGGTGAACTGAGAGGTCTCGCTTCATTGGCAACGGTTACATAACAAATCAAAAGGGGAAGGTAGGTGCGTAGAAAAAGCGCTTCGCTGGTGACTGATGACTTTAATTCCCATGTCTTTTTATGATTCGTCGATAATTACAAAGTTATTATAAGCGTGCACCATTTTTAAACAATAACTCTAAAGAACATAGAGTATTATGACCGTGTATAATATTATAAAATTAACGTCCAGGGATGAATTTATGTTGATGCGATCGTAAACGAGAATAGTCGAGATGTTATGACATCAGTCAATTAAAAGAAACACCAACCTACTTTTACGATTGGGTATGTACTACGAGTGTTATGCTTCACGAAGCTTCGCTTTGAATTATGGCTGTTCAGTCTTTATTGATAATTAATTGAGTGTACATAGTTACGGAAACTGTACCTATTCAATTATAAGGGCATTCCGGATTAATGCGTCTCTTTGTTACTAGCTTCTTTATAATGTAAGTAAATATAATAACTTCGAACTCAGACTCTACTGATAATATGATAAGAACAATGTTTTGTGATATTTTTAATTATTAATGGATTTTGCTAATAGAAAGTTCAGTCGCGTTTGATTCTCAAACAGGAGTGAACGAAGAATTTTTATGAGAGTTTTACCCGAGTTCTTATTGAAAAGCACGGGTAGTGAGACTAAATTTTTAACTCAATCTACTTTACAATTTATTATTACTTCAAATACACTTTCACTTGACATTGGCTAAATGCGTAATTAACTGTCGCCAAATAATTAATTATAAGAATAGAAATGGAATGGAAGGATTTTTAAATATATTTTGTCAACTAAACACCTATATTGAGCGAAGTAAGAAGTAAATTACAGTAGTATTTCGTATTCTAGCCCTCGAGGTCTTAACAGACACAGCTTTAACTCAATTCGCGTCTAAAAGTCATATTAACTATGACACAGATTTGATTAACAAAATTTCGCCATCCATTACGGAGACGCCTGGGAAATTTGTGGTAGAATAAATCCGTTGCTATGCCAACAGTGACATTTACCTACGTATTTCGAACACCACCCCTCACGCTGGTAATTGAATGATTGTACTTAATTGTAGTACTCCGAACATTTTGTGAAAGGGCCGAAGGATGTGGTTTAACCGTCGCATGTTCGTATAGAATATTCCCACATTTTGCAAATTGTTTTATGTTTCAGTAATTTTTGAAGTATTTTCGTTATGATACGGCAAAGAGCGTAGGTGTCGCACATTGAGTGTTCGGGCAATTTCTAATTAATTAACTTTAGCAAAAAGCTCTTTAAGACTTAATTAATTTAGCAGTGTTTTAGAATTGACTGCGGCGGAAAAGCTTTGGTAAGGCCATAATAACTTTTTTTTTTAATTAATTAGAAGTAATTCAAAATATGTTCACTATTTATTTTTACAGACAGGCGCTACCTTTACCTTTTTACATCTCAGTAGCAGGTAGAACAGTTTAAAAGCGATTAAATTATTCATCCAAATTACATATTCTAAGCCGGTAATAATAGTAAATAATATTCAAGAAATCTCTTAGATACCGACGAATAAATCTTAAATTTTCAAAGAAACTTTCTTGGGTTTCATTATTTATGAATTGCCGAGGATTTAGAAGCATTGGGAGTTTCGACGTTACAATGACGCATTGGACTAAGTACAGTCAACAACAGAAGTATAATTTATAATAGAAATGCTTATTGAATTCTTTCTTAAAGTTTATCTCATGGGTTACTCTTAAACTCGGACTAGGTACTAAGACGATTTACGGTCGGCAATTGTTGTTAAATTACCTACTAAAAATAACAGCGGTAACTTAGCAACCAAACCCTGATAGGAGATTTGTAACAATTGTAACTGAATAGAATATTGATACCGGCCATTAGAGTGGAAGGAACATCTGTTGGATCTTGGCTTATGTTTGTTGGGTCACTGAACGTGGTTTAGTGCACCTTATGTAAACTGGCAACCTGTCACTATTATAAAGCAGTGCGTGGCCCATACTGTCTGATATGTAACCAAATTAGCTAAGGCTTTGTTCAACCCTTTTTGGGATTTTAACATGATTGTCAGAAAATTAAACTTTTTCTTTCAAAACCACCAAAGCGATCTTTTTCAACTTGTAGCTGTAATAGACAGAATTGATTTATAGGTACCTCTAATGCTTTTAGTTAATGGTAATCACAGTCTGGTTTTAAATGGATCATTTATCCTGCTTATGCTGCCTTTACTTATTTTCTAGGTCACCGACAATCAGCTGTCAATGTCAATTATTTATGATAAAAAACAGGATATTACCGTCAATAACTATTATATTTAGGACCCAACAACATAGGAAAATAATCACTCTCCCAAATTAATCTGCAAAATATACTTTATCGCGAGTTGATAAGAGCTAAAATTGAAGGGATTCGAAAGATTTTTTATTATGGTTTATTAGTCATAAAGAGGTAAAATAAAACATATTAACGAAACCTTTTTAGCAAATTAAATAAATTCTTTAGTCATTAATATAAATAAAAATTAGATAGTTACCTAGCTAGGTAAAACTTTCATATCCAAATTTCCTAATCTTTTATTCCAAATTCGTCAGTCCCTTTGTCCTAACTTCTTTTCCCCTATTAATTTATGTGTTAAACACTCTTGTTTGGAATTATTAAACATTTTGCCGGTTACAATTATTCCTTAAAATTCCGACATAAGTACATACTCCTTGAGTGAGATGTTAAAATAACGTTAAACTAACGACTTTTTATTATCTACCTAGGTGGTCAAATTTATCCTATTGTTATCAAGCAATATCACATAAATATTTTGATTAAGTAAACAATGACTTATATTAAACTTAGAGCAGGTAGGTACCTGTTGTTATTAAAGGGATTTTATGTAGAACATTATTTAAGTATAGGTAATTCGGAATGTTTCAACCTAAGGAAATGTTTGCAAACAATATTTCGATATGCAAGTCCATAATCTAAAATACCTAACTGGTGTTACACATTTTACACGCCGTTAGAAAGAGCATGTGTAATACCTATGTGTAAATAAATAGCTTACGTATCTATTTAAACTCGAATCAAATGCTCGAAGCAACAAGTAACCGACTTAGCTTTAGTGGTCTGAAAGGCATTATCAAAATGTCATACAAAATGTTGCTGTGTATTACATAAAAGCGGTTCTCAGCCACCTTGATATGCAACGAACAATAGTTCAATTAATGAACGAACACGGATAAAACGTTATGCAACTAAGTCGCTTGCACAAAAAATTAGCCACTAACCTAGGTAGTATACTGGTTCACTAATGCGCGCTTATTGAGGTCGTTGACCCAAATACGGATCTACTACGCATTCATACTCGAAATTGTGATGAGTTATCATAAAATTCAATTTTAAATCACCATAAACATAAAGATTTGGTCATCAATATTCTCTGGCGTCAATGAATCAAATAAGACAAAATTCTATTTTTGAACTGATTATGCTGAGCAAAGGGGTACAATACAAGATACACTTGAATCAATGCGTAAGTTCAAATACTGTTCAACATACCTGTAGATACAAGTTGAAAGAAGCACGATCGTTCACCTTTAGACAATGTAAACCTTTGTTTCCACACAAGTCAACGTCTCCCAATCAATCCCAACAGTTAATCTGGAAATAGAAACGACTTTTATTAAATGTGGGTACCGGCAAATGAATCATACGACCGCGTCAACTACCCGTATATTTAAACCCCGCATACCGAGGGGAGAAAAAAAAACACATGTCTACACCATTAATATAACTACAGACGTAAACAATGAACATGTGTGGGGCGCGGTTTAACTTCCAAGGATAGGGATACACACCGTTCACGTAACAAAAATCACGTACACAGTTTTTGTCCACACGTAATATTTGATAGCACAATAGGTCGCCGGTAGGTCCGGAACAAAACTATTTTTTCCGATCGAAGCTCAACGAACGACAAGCGTCCGGCCTTTCCAGCGGTCGGCGCGAGACTGGCTGAGCGAGTGTAGGTAGCGCCCTCTCCGCCGCCCCGCTTGGTGTGTGCGTGAGTGCCTCTGTGAGGGTGCGCGGCCTCCCTACGCCCCATTCCTTTATTTATTTTCGAATATAGGGTGTATAAATTTTACGGTGCATTCGTCAGTTGCGATGACACACGTCTCGTGCCCCACACACGCAACCGCAGGCATTTTTAAAACGAAACGTCTAATAAACGACCGTGAACCGCGCGCCGCTCGCGGTCATTGCCACGGACGTGGTCGTTATAAAAATATGCACGTCACAAAACACATGTGTAACGTACGCTGTACCTTGTTTAATTAAATTCGGCTATTGCTAGTTAGAGCAGATTTCCTTGACAATGACATACAAAATTCAGTGAATCTCCAATTGTTTAATGTTACACGGATCTTATTTTCTGGGCGGTAAAGTCCAATTTGGTAAGGCAAAGACTATTTTAAACATCATAACATTTAAAACCAAAAATAAATTGGGACGAACTCAGAGGGGAAATGATTATTTCTGTACAACAAGGTCGACGCAGTGAAATGCAGCAACTGTTTGTCCTTAGATGAACGTCAGATCGAAATTTAAATTATTTAGAACTTTCGATGTTACATTTTTGATGAAATGAAATGTACTAAATAAAATAGGTATTCTGTACCAACATTTTATTAAATAATCTGAGTGATTGCCATTGGCACGCTTTTATTTATTACAATATTGTTTCTCAGTGGATTTTGCGCTGTAAGTAAAAGAGCGTCGGTGGCGTAGTGCGTAAGAACGTCGTCTCCCACCCGGGAGGCACTGGTTCGAACCCCGCCACGTACCGATGTGTTTTCAAATTTTGAATTCATAAATGTACTTACGTTTAATCGCCGCTTTTACGGCGAAAGAAAACATCGTGAGGAAACCTGCACACACCTATGAAGAAATTCTTAGGTTGTGTGTGAAATCGACCGCACTTGGCCAGCGTGGTTGACTAAGGCCTAATCGCCCCTAATGTGGGGTAGGCTCGAACCCCTCGGTAGGGACATTACCTATATGAGCTGTGGACGAAGATGATGATGATGATGACGTTAAAAATTAGTATAGTGGTGTTCACCACCTCTTAATGTCGTAATCATGAAGTCTGTTAGGCGACAAGCTGACAATCTGTCACGATTTTGAGGCCTATAGGTACCTACTATCAGAGGCCTAGACAAGTGGTCAATCGATTGCGTTGAACGCTTAAAGAAAAGGATATTATGAATGACACTGACATAATACTGAGAAAAAACAATGGCGACCATCATTGTTACTCGTAGAAACTATTTGCATTGCCACAAACTTATCTGACCCGGTGACAAAAATTGGAACTAAGTAAAATTTATCCAAAGACATTTTGACATTTCTATGACACATTGGTTCACCACAAGCACTAGCCACACACCACTAACAGCACTAGGCACCGTATATCGAATTTTCGGTCTTCATAAATGCATTATCTAATGTTATCTCTTCGCCCTTCCTGTCTCGCTGACGATCTGCAGATTTACAGGCATTCGGGGTTGACCGAGATCAACGATGCTATTGCTGCGTTGAATCATGCACAATCGACACTGGCATAACCTGGAAGACTGTCGACAAGCCAGGACAGCACTGATTACAATAACACAAGGCTATCCAAAGCCCTCCTACAGCTAAGTAGATCGCGTCTACGTCTTCTAGTAGGCGCTTTAACCGGTAATGGCAATTTTAACAAACACCTTTTCACCCTAGGTATAGCTGACAGCCCTCTATGCAGAGGCTCTAGGAAGAAACAGCCGCTCACATCCTGATGAATTGCAACGCAGTGGCAACACACCGGGCTCACTACCTGGGCCATCCGGGTAGACTCCAGGATGTCTTCAGAGACGTCAAGGCGCTAGGACACTTCCTGGAAGAGTTGGGCTGGAGTGACCGGCCTCTCGTCCTCCGACGCAAAACAGGCGCACAGTCGTCGAGTTGCGGAGGCAGCCCGTACGACGAAGAAGAAGAAGAAGAAGCTGCGTTGAATGATGATTTGTCCTCAATTCTGACTTGGGCAAAACCTTTGGCATGGCAACAGACTGAGAATTAAACTTTACATTAGCTTGTTACCGTCACTTATTAATAATGGAACTGCTATTGCTTACACGGATAGGGTGAACAATCTTGAATTAAATATGCATTGTAACATGTGTTGGGTATCTCAAGTGAGCGAAGTTAGTAGGCGTATGCATTACTCCTACCACTCTCCCAAGCGACTTCAATATTTCCTCACTTTTAAAATCAAAATTATGCTAGCGCAATATCTCCTACTTCCTATTCTCGATTACGCTGATATTTTGCTATCTGGATGTAACTGAAGAATTAGTTAACAAGCTCGAAAGTCTCCAGAATCTGGCCATCAGATTCGTGCTCAGTTAAAGTGACTTCCGATTCGCGATCGTCGTAATGTGCATATCATGTTGGTTGGTTATAAAATTTTGGTTTGATCCTAACGCCCCTTCCTACCTTTGTTCCCGATTCCAGCTCACTCAACCTCCTACTCGCTCAAGGCGGCCTTGCGTTAATAAAATGCTTGAGCTCCCTAAGGGCAGTACTAATTTTCATCACCACTCTTTTTCCTTTCAAGCTGCTTTGCTGAGGCACGGTCTTCCTGCTGTTATACAAGAAAGTCCCTCGGTTACTTATTTCAAAACTAGACTGAAGAAGCATTAATTACAAAAAAAAATATAGTCGCCAGTTGACGAATAACTGAGGAGTATTATCAAAGAAACAAAGAAATCACGAAAATGACGTAGAAACAGCTGGCAACTATTTACCAAATACGTAATCGAAGACAGATAAATAATAATGTGTCCGATTATTTACTGAGCATCGAGACGGGGCATCAACCGATTACCCGATTATAAATTTTAAATACAATTAATCATTTTTAATTTAATAATTGAAATGCCAAAAGGATTTCCAAATATTTTATATTGTAACTAACTTCCGCCCGCGACTTCGTCCGCGTGGACATTTTACACCCTTAGGGATGGAATTTCTAAAAATCCTTTCTTAGCGGATGCCTACGTCATAACATCTACCTGCATGCAAAATTTCAGCCCGAGGCGTTCAGTGGTTTGGGCTGTGCGTTGATAGATCACTGTCAGTCAGTCAGTCAGTCACCTTTGAGTTGTTTATATTTAGATACTAGCTGTCGGCGTTGCTGTGGTAATTTTATACTACTGACCTATAACATTGTATCTGCAGTAAAAAAAACATGACTGCTTATCAAGATAAAAACTATCCTATCTCTCAAGTTGGATCAAACTGCACACGGGGTACAAATTTGATTAAAATCTGTTAAGTAGTTTAGGAGTCCATCGCGGACAAACAACGTGACACGTAATTTGTGTATACTAAGATATGTTGCAGGATTAGAAAACAAACACATAATTTACATACACACAAATAAGTACCTAAATACAAAATGTTCCTAACCATAATAGCTTCCACTAATAACATTTAAGTAAGTATGTAAAATTTCGTTGAGCAATCAAAAACTAACACCTAGTTAATGTTCTAATTAAATAATAAATGTAAAAATTAAAGGAAATATGAAAAAAAACACTACATATAGGAATATTTAGTTACTCAAATAATTTATATATCCCTATCCTAAAAAAAAAATATTTAAAGTTGTCAGATAGATAGGTATAGATACCTAGGTAGGTACCTACCTTAAAAAACCTTATGTTCTGTAATGTCTGATTATTTCACCAAATTAATATACATTTAATACAATGATGTGTGAGGTTTAAGTGATGAGGTAAACCAACAAAGAAAAAAGTAATACAAAAATTAATTAATATAATATTTTATATACAACATGTAAACTAAATAACCAACATCCTGAATACGGGTGGTTTGGGATCGGCTTCCGAGTTAATTTCGATATTTTTTTTGTTAAAAAAAACGATTTATTTTTGAAAAAAAAACAAAAAAAAATAAAGTACCCAGAAAGTGTTGTTGAAAATGTTTTTAAAAAAAACATTATTGAAATCAACTCGGAAGCCGATCCTAATTAAACCACCTGTATTCAGGGTGTTGGTTATTTAGTTTACATGTTGTATATTCCTGTCCGTGTTATTTTCAAAATGTTATAAAAATAAGTACATTTATTAAACAATTCACATGAAGCCAAATAAAAATATTAACATAAAGAAATATTTTTTTAGAAATACTTTTGATGTTGTTCACCTATTTCCGCAGTTTGTGCCATATAAACCTAAACCGTATTACAAGAGCCTTAACACCTTCTAAAAATGCTTTGTTGTTAAACAATCGCATAAAAAGTCCTCGCAAATTATTTTCTTCAAACGCATAGGCTTGTGTTTATTACCGAATATATCTTTAAAGGTAACGATTGAGTGGAATTCTCTGAAAACACAGACAAATGAATTTATTCGCGCTCAAATGAAATAAATTGGTTTTTGAAATGGAAAAAGGGTTGCTATAATGAATTTAAGTTACCTTCATTTTGAAGGTAGTCGAGGCATTTGGGGCGCCTTTTAAATCTTTTTCGCTCTTTACTAATGGTTATCGTATTCATTTCTGCTTCATTGAATAGTGTTCTCTCCGTCGTGTTAAGTAAAGCTGTAATGGATGGCTTATAATTTGATAATTTTGTCCCAATATGATAATTTTATTGTTATTATACTTAACTCCTAACCGCTTCAGTCGCATCGCCCACTGGCTGATACACGAGGTCCTGGTTCGATTCATGGTATAACGCTTAAAGACCGATTGAAGAAATACGGAAATCCATAGACGAACTGGGATACCTGATAAAGTCAGCTCCGTTACAAGAAAGAAGTGGCAATGGGCTGGACACGTGTGCCGCAGAACAGATGGAAGATGGGGAAAAGGCTGCTAGTGTGAAGACCATGGACGATGAGTAGGAGCTTCGGACGTCAGCCGACCAGATGGAGTGACGATATCAAGAAGGTGGCGGGAAAACATTGGATGCGAAAGGCACAAGACTGAATGGATTGGCGTGCGAATGAGGAGACATATGCCCAGCACTGGGTGAAATTGGGTTGAGGAAGAAGAAGAGTTTGATTCCAGAATGGATAGAAATTTGTGTTGGGCGGGGTTACCACGGGTGACTAAAGCCGCACGATTAACGCCGCACAGCAAAAATCAATCTGGCTACGCCACAGGTGACTAAAGCCTCGAGTGCCAAAGTATATGAGCATCTGACTTTTACCGTGAGGCGGGTAACTAAATTGCACATTTTCTTTTCTTCGGAATTGAACAAGTCGCATGCGATATTTGTCGACAGGTGTAAATGGGGTTGCGATTCGATTTTAACAAGCGATGCTTGGTGGCGATAGCCTCCTCCAACGCGTGACCCAAAGCGCCATATCCAATGATAATATAACAAAAAGAGGCATACCTTCTAACCAAGTAATAAGTAGGTACTTACCTACCTATTGTTTTTATTTATGCAACGATACACGTATCATAGGGTAAAAGCGCATAACAATTTGCACGTTGCACTACACAGAAAAGGAAAGGTACGTTTTATCTCATATTGTTACCCGAGTACGGCAAAACCAAAAGGAAGGGTTATGATTTTAGCAGTCTCTGTAGGTACCTAATACATAATGTTACTCCGAGCACCTAAACTATGCATCTGATTTTGATTATATTGTGTCAATCGATTCGGTTTCTTCTTGACTCTGTGCACGTATGGCGGCTACGCGTAGATCGCGGATGAAATTTGTCTCCGACGATAGCTAATTAATTTAATTGGGTGCGGCGTCGTGCTCGACCAAACGACGTATCGGTACCCTTACTATGAGTTTTGATAATTTTGGAGCTCGATCAACGGGGTCGTCTCTTTTCATACATTGCCCACTGTTTCTGATAGTTTACGCTAGAGGGGCTTGTTGGCAATGTATAAAAAGGGGATACGTTTGATCGAGCTCGAAAACTAACAAAACTCATACTAGGGGTGCGGAAGATATGTACTTACCTATTGTCAAACTAACTTTTCATCCCTTCTATTCGAAAAGTGTCGTTTTGTTCCTCTATAAGTGGGAACAAAATAGCTCTTTTCCGATGAGAACTTTTTAGCGGGCGTAAAAGAGATTTGAATTTAGAACATATATCACTCATAGAAATCGAACGCAAATTGTGTGAATTACTGGCTGGTACGTGTTGGCAGCACGGCACGGGGACCGCACTAGCTAAAAAAAAACAAAAGCGCGCGAATTACTTTTCTGTTCTTGTTACCTCAGTACATATTTTATTGTATTTTGTAAAAATAATGAGTTCTACTACCTCAAGTTATGAAAGTGATAATGGATTAACTCCTGAAACAATAACTATAGAAGCTAACAACGTCGTACAAATACTCAAAATGTAAATGAATCGACAACAATATCGATCCCAAATAAAACAGTGACAATAACTTTTAATAATTGCGCTAGCGTATCCAATATAAATATAAATTTGTAATTATATTTACTTCATTTCACATGTCTTCTCTTAATTAAATATATTCATTAATTATATAACAGCGTCTCTTATTTATTTTCTCATAGAAAGGGGATGAAAAGTAGAGTGTATAACTCGAGAGCAAATTATTTTTCCCTCGGGCGATGTACTTTGAATCCTTCGCTTCGCTCATGCTTCAAAGTAGCGCCCTCGCCATAAAAATACTATTTTGCTCCCTTGTTATACAATCTACTATTCCTAAGTACCCCCAAGTTGGAAAGGAAAAAATGTGGGGAGGATGTGGAAAAAGTGACAGTTATGGAAACGTTCAAGTTTATTTTACCCGTAGTGTTAGTTTTTTAGTATATAAAAAACGTTACTATTATAGTTGCGTTAGGAACTCAATTTGTATAGGAAACGCGAATAGCGCCCCTAGCAGAAAGAAGCGTAAATTTTGTTTCCCATACAAATAGAGCATATTTCCCATACAATAGTAAACTTTTTATACTAAAAAAATTTACACTACAGTTACGCTGAATATCTGATGTGTTTATTTTACGAATTCTATCTACCAAAGCATGGTGGAAATATTGACCAGCCATCCGTGTACAAATTTCTTACTGAACTTTTACAATCGCAATATGATTATTTTTAACGAAAAGGATGTTAAATTCCTTCATATTATTACTTTCTTGTATAAGTAGTATAGAGGAAGTCTTGTAATCGTCAAAATATTCGACCTCGAGATTTGGACGGATTTACACGTTTTGGACCTCCCTGACTCCAAAAATAACGTTTTTGGAATTATGTCTGTGTGTGTGTCTGTGGTGTCTGTGCGTTAGCACGATAACTCGAGTACCTATGCTTTAACTTATTGCAACCAAATTTAACTGTACTCGGATGGGTGACCGAAAATTTAACATGCACGTATGACATTAAAATATAAGGTTTCTATCAACTTTTGAGTCGTTTCCGGTATACGAGAAAGTCAAGGGGAGACCACTCCCGATTTTATTATTCGGACTCAAGTCAAAAAATATCGGCGAGGAAAGGAAGCTATGAAGAGAAATTTATTACAAAAATGTAATACCTTTTTCAAGGATAAACTAGATGTCTAGCACGTATTTATAGTTATGTCCCAACCCAATCCCAAGAGCAAATGGATATTTGAGAGGAATCTGTAACGGGACTAGTTCTAAAAGAAAAGTATATTTCTAACGGTGGATAAAGTAAAGCTATTTTATATGACCACCTAATCATCATCACCATATTCGCTTTGCCATATCATCCTTTACGCAGTCTATCCATCTTTTCTTAGGTCTTCTCTGCCCTCTTTATCCATCAACATTCATTCTCATTAGGTACTGTCTTCGTTACATGTTCATCATCTCTTCTCATTTTGAGAGTGGACCTCATTGTTATGACCAGCGATGTGCGATCCATGGCCCAAACGCTTTTTTTAATTATTTTTATTTTTACAGATTAACTGTCCAAACATAAAAGTGGAAATACCCCTCACGTCCAGTTGCGTTTTTATGAAAAGTAGTTTCCTTTGAGGTTCAAATGAAATTTTGTTTTAAAAAAAAAGTTTTTCCGTACGTCCCAGCACTTTTTAGGTCCTCAGTTATATGTCCTGTCAAGTCCGCGCAATATATGGAACTATCCCTGTAAGTTCACAGCTCCAAAAAGCCTAGAAGTTGTACCGGCAAGCAGACCACATGTGGACTGTGAACGTGTAGAGCTTTCCGCCTACAGACCACTTATGGCCTGTGGACAATAACCTGTTAATTTTTCGGTTGTGTCAATTTTTTGTGTATGTATGCACGTCGTCTGTGTTATAACAATAAATATATTTCTATTCTATTATAATGTCCATTCTATGTTTGTAGAAGAAAATTGTATAAACATTATCTTAAACTACCTGTGCCCGCGACTTTGTTCGCGTGTTATGATGTTATAATAGCCCTTCTCGGTAAATGGAATATCCAACACAAAAAGAATTTTTCAATTAGAGTCATTAGTTCCTGAGACAAACAAACAAACAAACTCTTCAACTTTTTATTATTAGTATAGATTATCAAGAGCCCAAACGAACCATGTCTCCAACCGCAACTCATCAAACCCCAAAGTCCTTCTATTCTAATCGAGCAGCTCCATCAAAAAGGTGATTAGTCACTGACTAATTCCCTTCCAGAAACATCGTCACGCTCAAGGCGTGCTCGTGTGACGGTGAACGATAATTTACATTAGCTCTCCATAGTGGGGGGAACAAATCGACGCATTCGTAATTATGTTCACATGTGATGCGTATCTCGTGTACTGTGGCCGTGAAAGGTGATTCGGGCTTTTAGTTGTTTATTTTTAGACCCAGTTTTTTTATATACATAGGAATATCAAAAAAATGACTCCATTCCGCCTGATGGTAAGCAGAAGTGGAATCCAAATCCAATCCAAATCCAGATTGTTTTTCCTACCCTGCTCCTGAATTATTTGGAGTCGGTGTAGTATATTTAGTTATCGACAATACTGAAAAAGGATTTGGCATTAGAATTTTACGGCCGTGTGCTTGACACCAACCCTCCTTGGGGACGACTGCTATCTTTCAACAGCACCTGGGACCACCAGCTTAATGTGCCTCCCGAAACTCGGAGAAAAATCGACCGGTGTTTTATTTCTTGAACCCCTCAACCACACCATAACGTTACAAAAAATTAACCGCCTTCAAAACTAAAAACGGAGAAATAAAAATTCAATGTTGAAAAAAATCTACCTTAATGTTTTTTTGAGGTCGGTCCCAAAGACAAGTGACTACGTTTATTCCATTCCAAATATTGAGGTTGGTACTGATGTCACACAACATAGAATTTACAAAGATAAATTTTTAAAATTGAAGATAAAATTTATTTCTACGTTTTTAGTTTTGTGGGCGATTTTTTTTATGTAAAAATATTTTATTTTTGAGCTTTTTAGTGTGGTAAGTATAGAAATTTCCAGGAAATTATCTCGAGATCTTTTAGACAAACAAGTAAGTAATAAAATGACAACAATATCATCGATGTCAATTTAATACGCATAATTAAGTGTAACTGAAAAACTACTCGTCAGATGTCGATCAAATTTAAATGGATTCACATTACAAGCACAAGCTTCCGAATGTAAAAAGAATCATCAAAATCGGTACACTCAGTAAAAAGTTATAAGGTAACACACATATAAAAAACATACAGTCCAATTGAGAACTTCCAATAAATTGAAAACAGATTAGGAGGAAGCTGTTAGCGAGGCAGGCTTAAAACAAACCATACACGAAACCGAGCCAAAATTTTTATTCACCTATCTAACTTGAGATCTTTTGGCTCTGCAACTGGTTCATTACATCAGGTTTCCAGAAAAGACCCCTCGTTAGTTATTTCAATTTAATTAAACGACCTTTCCCGACGAGTGTACCGACAAGTTGATGTATTTGAAGACCTACCTCAATATTATGCAGGGCGGGTCATTTGCATAGATATTCCTTTTGTAAGAGGCTTCGGGCCGGCTTGGGTCCGCGTCTATTTATTCTGATTATGTTTCATTTCTATCAAGACATATATTAGGGGTATTATGTTAAGTGGCTTGTAGGTACTGAAGTTATCAGAAGCAGTCGTAAATAATGTGGGTAGGTATGCATCTATGAATATATGTTCTTGTTTTCATATACGTACAACTTTTATTATTAACTCTTTATTGCACTTAAAAACATAAAAATAACAAATAAACAGTGATACAGTTAGCAAGGGCGAACTTATCTCTATAAGAGATCTCTTCCAGCTAACCCAAAAACGTGGGTGAGATACGAAGTTGTTAGGTCGGAGATAAACAACTTTAATAAACGTCGTTAAAATCTTTTTAATTTTCTCTCTTTCCTGTCTATTCGAAGAAAATCTGACAGAGATCCCTGGTAGCGGTAAGACTGCCTATTGTACAATCATTAAACATAATGTCATTAGTTGTAAGTGCAAAATGTTGATCTGCAATAAAGAATATTCTATTCTGCAACACACACAAGCTATACATACAAACACATACGCGTTCATACATACTCACGTAGATCATCCTTCACCAGTTCTGCTCGTAATTCTGTTTTGCGGTCAGCGTAATATAATATGTATCTTCTTCCACTCTCCTCCATCATCTGTCATCTCAACATTAAAGGTGATTTTCCACCAGAGTGGCGAGACGAGACGAGGCGAGAAGAGAATTGAAATTTGTATGGCAAATTTTCAATCCTCTCTGTCGTGTATAGAAGGTAAACAGGCACGCAAAAGTTTTAAATCTGTTGCCTTTACTAGGGCAACTACTAAATTGAAAATGGTCCACAGAGATCTGAATGGATCAACTCCAATTTAGTAGTTGCCCTAGTAAAGGCAACAGATTTAAAACTTTTGCGTGCCTGTTTACCTTCTATACACGACACACATGGTTTTCTATCTACGTCCTTAAAATCTAAACCTATACTACTGTTCTTAAGACTACTCATACCTATACGACACAGATGTCCTAACCTCTTATGCCATAACTCGTACCTACTAATTGAGTCAGAGTGCACATCATAGGCCGCAATTTTAGGTATATTTACAGTACAGTCCAAAGAGTAAAGTCCATCACAGGGCGAACCATGTAGAACAGAATCACCTGTAAAAGAAAATGTATCAGCATTGTAAATATTACAACCCGTTCTATCAAAAAGAACACAGAAACCCCCTTTTACAAGCTCCTTTACAGACACTAGGTTAGAATTTAAATTAGGAACATAAAAAACATCTTTTAACATATTTACAGAACTACAACTACTATTTACAGAATCAGCAGATATAACAATGTCACCTATACCACATATATTTAGTTCAGTGCCATTTGCGACCGTGACTTTACCAGGTGAAGGCATAGGTTTAATGTTAACAAACCAGTCTTTTCTTGATGTCATATGTCGCGTAGCACCAGAGTCAACATACCATCTATCTGCATTTTCTTGATCTATCGCTCCAAAAGCGCTAGTTGTAGACGAGTCCTTATGCTTAACTGACTTCTTTGCCTTCTTCTTACGTAATGGGCAATCTGGACGTTTGTGTCCAGGCACATTGCAGTCATAGCATATTATAGGTCTATTTGATTTGCGTACTGTAACATTACTTTTAGTTCGCACAACAACAGCCGTCTCCGCCTCTATTTCTTCCTTATGCATCTCATTAAGGAGTTTGGCTTTGACTAATCTCGTGGTCACCTCTACATTCGAATTTTCTAAAGCCATAATTAAGGGTTCGAATTTCGACGAAAGTCCACCAAGGATTATAGCTGCCACTGATGTATCCTCAATAATTTTTCCGATATCAGCTAATTCTTGCACTGTACATAGTACGGCATTTATGTAAGCTTCTATATTAAGGAAATCATTTAAGCAAAACCGGTACAACCGTCTCTCTAAATTTAATCTGCGCCCCATACCTTTATCTTCAAAGGTTTCCTGCAGTGATTGTCAGGCTTCAGCTGCTGTCTTAGCATTTCTTACATGAATGACAGCGGAGCCATCCAGGGTCAAGCAGATCTTAGAAAGTGTTTTCCTGTCACATCTTGTACGAATATGTATAGGAGTAGAATCACCATTTGGGTACCCTTCTATTGATTCCCACAAGTCTTCGTGGATGAGATAATTTCTCATTTTAAATTTCCACACAGGATAGCTTTCCCTATCACGAAGCACAAAAGATGGAATGGAAGACGATGAGTTTTGTCGTGAGTAAAAATTGTCGGACATACCCATATTGTTTTCTCCATCCATTTTGTCACCGACTTCACTACACTACTTATATTTCGCGTATTTTATACTCGTGCTGATAACGATTGTTGGAATATTTGGTAGAATTGGCGAGTTCAGAGCAAAATACGTGTTGTTCAGTGTAGATTTTTTATTGAAGTAAAGCTGAAGGGTAAACATGTCAAAAAGTATAAAATTAAATTTGATTAACAAAGGTATTTATAAAAAGAACCTTATAGACGGCTAGTATTATTTCAACACTCTCCTAGCGCATCTTTGGTGGAAATAGTGTGGACTGACGAGAATATGCGAGGTGTGAATTAAAATATTTGTTGGTATAAAAATGAACACAACACGCATCTCGCGATAGGCTTATTGTTGTTCGTTTAGATTTAAAACTTTCGTCGTCTAAACTCATAAACAAAGTGTGAAACTCGCCATGATTAACGTGATATTTGATATGATTTCGAACACAGTAGCGGTGAGTTCGTTTTCTCAAAAGCACTATGAGATTATTTCTTACTGTAGTATATTCATCTGATTCACATGCACTTCATTCCTTCGTATAACGTGTCAATATCTAGCCAAACGATTCCCTTAAGTTTTGCTTGGAGCTATTTTAAATAGACGAATATTTTAAGGTTTTAGAGTTAATCCAACATGTTACCACACTATTTTAGGTTTTGGCATAAATACATTATACGAAGCTGCTCTGGATTCGATAGAAAAAAGAGCTAAGCGACTTATCGACAACAGAATACTTATAGACGGCAAACTGTCATGCTTCGAACATCGCCGAAAAGTAGCAATCATTTCCATTCCTAATGATTAGCCACTATAAACAATATTATTTGATAAATAATGGTGGTAGACCCATATGTAGGGTCGTCTGGGTAGGTACCACCGCCTTTCTTATTTCTGCCGTGAAGCAGTTCGCTGTGTTTCGGATTGAAGGGAAAGGCAGACAGTGTAATTACTGGGCATGGAGGGCATATCATCTTAGTCCCCAGGATGGCAAACGCACTTGCGGTGTTAAGTGATTTAAACTTAATATTGCAAGTGTCTATAGGCGGCGGTGACCACTTAACATCAGGTGGGCCGCAAGCTTGTTTGCCATCTCGTAATATAAATAATAATAATAATAATCCTAACTAATATAATGAATAAATAAGTTATTTAATACGTCTATATAAAGAGAAAGATTCATGTGTATTAATGAATATGCCTGAATAAAAGTTATAATTACATCCAGCAACACAATACTATCAAAGACTCTGGCCCCGTTCCAAAAGCACGTCGTAACAATACCTTGTTGATTGAACTCGTAAAATATTGAAGATTTGTGACAACGGACCAATAATAATTCCTTCTTTTTTGCTTCAACCGACTTAAAAAAAAGAGGAAGTTCCCAATTCGACTTTTTTATTTTTTTATGTGTTACTTCATAACTCTTTACTGTGTGTACCGATTTTGAAGATTCATTTAACGTTTTGAAGCTGGTGCTTGTCATGTGGACCCATTTAAATTTCATCGACATCTGACGAGTAGTTTTTGAGCTATCCCTAATAATGCCTATTTCATTGACATCGATGATCGTTATCATTTTATTACTTGTTTGTCGAAAAGATCTCGAGATAGCTTCCTGAAAATTTCTATACTTACAACACTAAAAAGCAAAAATAAATTGTTTTCAAATAAAAAAACTTCAAAACTAAAAACGGAGAAAGAAAAAAAAATATGTTTAAAAAATCTTATTTTTTTTAAGGTCGGTGCCAACCTCTGTATTTGGAATAAACGTAGTCAACTGATTTTGGAACGACCTCAAAAAAAACCATTTAGATTTTTAAACATTTTTTTAAATGTCATGCAAATTACTGCACCTCTACAGCAAGTGGAGACATTGAGACTCGAGTAAAGGTACTTAGTACTTAGTATGAGAGATAAAGTGTGCACCATACTATGTAGCCAGTCTAGGCTAGCCGAACTGCAAGCTTTTGAATGGCCCAAGATTGCAAAAAGGATATGTGGCACTTACTTTAAATACTAAGTATTTTTATATGAGGAAGTCGATGGATTTTGCTAACGGTCAGTAACTAATACCAAGTGCGCGAGACTCTGCAGAGTGACCGAAAGAGTTTCAATTCGACTTTCCTCCGTGTTAAGGAGCTGGTGGTGGTTCCGGCTGCTGTGGAAAGACTTCGTTCAAGGAGGGTTGGTTTCAGAACGGGGCGGCGGCAGGCTGTATAAAAATGCCAAAATGGATAGTCAGTATTGTCGATATCTTAGAGGGATCTTAGGTATATACTCATTCTCCCAATCTTCTTTACTCTGTGATCAAACTTTTTATTTCAAATAAAATATTCCATCGTTCAGCCCTTCTCGATTATAGGTAAACATCGCATCGAGAATCGAATTCGTCTGAGCGTACTCGGACACCGGGGACTTCGGAGTTAGTAGGCAGTAAATCTACTGTCGCGACGGTGTCTGCTCTCTACATAACTAGTATAAGTCTGGAGGGACTAGTGTTGCCATTAATATAAATTCAAACAGGACTAGTCTACAAAAAAATATATTGCAACCTTTTTTATTTGTATGCACTAAGCAGGCACTTCTTTGGTAGAGATAGAAAATAGTTCTTACATTTAATGTACTTACTCACTCAACTCTATATTGTGCATTACTATATTTCGACGATGTATTAACGTATTATCGTACCATTTCAACCTAGCTACCTATATATTGTATTTTATGTTATGTATAATGTAAAAAATTCTAGTGTTTAGTTGATAGTTGATGTGTTTAGTTATTAAGACAAAAATAAATAAATATAAAGACTACAGAGTAATTAAACTTATAAATATGAACATGTCTTTCATTATTAGGTTTAAGAAAAAATAACGAAAAAATCCAAAAAATGTTATTCGTTAGATATGTTCTAATGCCGAAACTTGATTTTTTTTAAAGTACAAGTACTGTTCTATAAAATAAAAAGATTGAGTTACAAACGGAATGTCATCATCACACGTGTTATTGCAATTAGAATTTGCGTGAATCGCTCGCCTGATGCCTAACTTGACAAGACAATGCCGATGCCTACTGCTTAATCGTTTTGTCTCTTTCTTTAACTTACTAGGAACATTTCTAGGGATTTAGCTGTGACCTATACTCAAATAATTTATTTAAGGACAGCTTCGTGCACGAGCTAAACAAGGCATTCAGAATTTCCGACGCCGGTAAATTATTGACACCCACAAGAAATAAATACTCCCTAAATCTGGGTAATTTTCCCAAACATGGCAACACTTGCTCGCTCGTACAAAAGGCACCTTGACTCTACTTTGTATTTTACACTAAAACCGTAATGGAGGAGCGACTTTTACTATGATTTGTTGGGTTACGGCAGATAAACTGAGATACCTATATTTAAGTTAACTGCACTCTCAGACAGATTGAGGGGACGTGAGATAGAAAACGTCACTTGTTTTGTTTGATAAGTAATCTAAAATCCTAGCGATATATCTCCTGTTTATGAGAGTTGGGAAGAACCCAAGGCCGAAGCGGCGTGTCGTAGATGTCCAGTAGTCGACGAATTTGGAACTTGCTAAATTATGAGATACTAGTGGTCGCCCGCGGTTTCGCTCGCGTTAATGTCGGTTAAATTATAGCCTATGTGCTATTCTGATATTTTAGCTATGTTACCTATTGTAAAGTTTTATTAAAATCCGTTCACTATTTTTGCGTGAAAGAGTAATAAATATCCATACATCCTCACAAACTGTCACGTTTATAATGGACAGCGTAGGATTACTAACAGAATGTCTTTGCCATCTACCTTTTTTTAAATTTATGTCCCAAACTTCAAAGTTTTGACAGTTTCGTCATTTTTTTTTTACTTTTGTAGAGCCTATGACATTAACCCACAAACATCCTACAGTTACGAGATTAAGTTTTGAAATTTTAAATTAAAATACCGAGGCACGTATTATAGAATGAGTTCAAGAATCAACGACATGAGCGTCGTATGTCTCTATCACTTTGTGCTTGATAGAATTGTATCGGTTCGTTTAGTTTAATTTATATTTTACAGAATTATTTATGTCCTTTTTTTTGTTTTTTGTTTTAAGCCCTCGTAACCCAACCCTCGAACTAGATCTTAGAGGAGTGGGAGTGGCTGAAAATCAGCGTTGTCCTATGTCAGCACTAGCGGAGCCACCTCCATTTGCTTTCTTTGTCATGTATGTCCATAGAGATTCGTCCCTATATTTGTACGATGTTCTAGTTGTATTAGCATAAGAGTATGATTGTTACCTACTTGTTTGAAAGCAATAAACGCATTTTATTATTATTATTATTATAGAAAGTGTCAAACGATTCTCAAGACCGTGTTTGATTTCTGAGTGTCATTCTGTAATACGGGCCTTAGAATCAAAATAAAAAAATATGTTTTGGGTCTTTTAATGTCTATTTTCCATTCATATAAAAAAAAAATACTATTAAAAAAAGTGATGTTGTCAATTATGTCTTCCTAGTTACTCTGTAGACTAAGGTACATGCTTACTTAGAGTGCGTTCCAAAACCAGTGCAGCCAAGTACACAGCGTAAGAAAGCTTTCTTATTGGTGTAAATTAACTATAGTTTAACAAAACTAACCAATGGTGTATGCGCTTCTTAATAAAGACCAATAGTGAGCTATAATTTACTCTACCACGAGTAAATTTAAATCGTTTTGGAACGCACCCTTAAAATTAGCATATTCAATCTAGCCTTGAAAAATGAACGAATGAATTGAAATCGACGTATGACGGTGACGTATCACAGACACGGTGCTAACGCTAATCTAATCCTATTCCCTAAGGAGCTAATGGGAACCTTGCTCACTGGAAATGAGAATAGGCAAATGAGAGTAGAAATTACGTTTGACTGTCGCGTCCGGTAGGAACACGGTGTATAATAGCAAATATGGGATATTTAATAGCAATTTTATGATGCTTTTTTACTCGTAAATAGAAACCGTGTGACAAAAGTTCTTAATAAAATAAATAAATAAATAAAAAGCTTTAGACCCTGCAAGGTACTAACTTTACCTTTTTCTTATTATACGAGAAAATATGGTCTCTGTGAACATGGATTAGCTTGTCACACGATGTGCGACGCCAACTCTAACCGCCTCTACATCGTGGCCCTCTTCAACCGTTACTACTGAGAAAACAATTAACACTATTAAAAGAAGCGTTTTGAGAGTTCTTCAGTAAGCGAAACACGCCACAAATTGTAGTGTTATTTGTCCCTTCCGATTCCGACGCCCTAGGGACGCTAGGCGGTCGAGAGACCTCCTGAGACAGAGATGCTCGGACGCCCAGTAATCCCCTAGGAACGTTCGACTTACCGGCTTGAGGACCCTCCAAGGCCTTCGCCTTTTTGAAAACCCGGTGACGCAGGACATGTCATCAGAGACAATAAAAAAAAAATTTGGTCACCCATCCGAGTACCAACCGCGCACTTGGTTGCTTAACTTTCGTGATCGTCGTCTCAAAAGTTGATAGAAACTTTATATTTTGATGTCATACACGTATGTTAAATTTGGTTGCAATAAGTCAAAGCATGCTCGAGTTATCGTGCTAACGCACAGACACACACACACAGACATAATTCCAAAAAAAATATTTTTGGACTCAGAGAGGTCCAAAACGTGTAAATCCGTCAAAATCTAGAGGTCGAATTTTTTGACGATTACAAGACTTCCTCTATACCTACTACGTACAAGAAAGTAAAAAGGGTTATTTTACTGCGGTCTTCTGTAAGGAGAGTACAGAGCGCTCCAAATTCTGCGATTTTAAATATAAGACTTTGCTAGTGTAAACCATTTATAAATTATTGTGTTATAAAATAACAAACCAAAAGCCGGACCAGCAACGAGCGGTAGGAAAGGTAATGAATATCTTCAAATAAAAAGTGTCTGCACTCATTCTGGGAGGGCGGGAAGGGCGCGGCAGTAAATCTGTCGTCTCTCCGTTTCCCTTCCGTATTTATGTGCACCATGTATTTAGTCTTTGCCGGGTTTCCCTAATATTTCTTTTGGTAATGAAATTATTTCATTAACCTTTCAGTCGCTATACTTTACATGACTACCTTAATAAAAACTGTGGATTTATTTATTAAATACACACCACAGGATGCAATTACAAAATAAGTTAAAAATAAATACATTGACTCTGGTAAAAGATCAAACTATACCCCAACAAAGTGTGCCTCTAATAATATGAATACAACTGAGCAACATTTTTTAAATATTAATTTAATATTACCTACTAACTTCATTGACTTATTAAAACAAGCTTAAAGAGCAATGCATCCACAACCACAAATCGTCAAATGTGGATACCCATCACTGCCCTTCCTCTTCAACTCAAACATTTTTTCTGAATTGTATTGTTCCTAGAAATAAATAGAAAGGAAATTAAAAATATTGCTTATTGTCTTCTTGACCCAATGTTCAATCTCCGTTATATGGGGCGGACACTTTTACTGGTCTGTTACCATCCAAAGCGGTACCGCTATCTACTAGTCCTCTGCCTCTCTAAGTCATAGCCCTCGTATACTCCTTGACGTGCCCGTCAACGCGAACCTGGTTTGGATAGACTTGGCTGTGCCGAGCACTAAAATGGCTTGCAAAACCAAATTTAGTTTCATAAGTTTTCTACTGCAAGGCACGCCGTGCAACCGACCCTTGATGTTATACATTAGACCTACAATAACCACTTCTATAGCTAGGTACTTTATATACCTTATTAGAGTATAATATAAATTATATTACGGTTTCTGCCTGATCTACCAATAGACGCTCTTCAAAATTATTCACACCCAGCCCCGTGGAGAAAGTTGCCCCTTCGTCTTCTCCGCCGAACGATTACTTTTTACTCCTTGCATGGGATGAGGTAGGTAATACCAAAATTGTGACATCGTAACATGATGTACTGTATCTAAATAGCAATTAAATTCGAACGATACAAAATAGACGTTTAACTGCTTTGTTGTGGATCGATTTTGGTTTAATTAGCGCGATCCATCCTCTGTTCGGTTTCATAATGATTTAAAACTACCTATTACATTAATTGAAACGCTATTTACTAAATCGTTAACATATTTCTCTTTGATTTGGTTTTCAACGTTCAGATTAATTGTTAATATGGTTCAATTGGTTCATGTTATATAACTATTCAAATTATTGTGATAACGGCGCCAACCTGTAAACTTGGTGTTCTTGTGTATTAAATGCTTTAGTTTTGATTGCTTATGCTTTGGTATGTCAAAGAGGAACACCAAAAAATAGCTTTATGAAACTTGACGGAAAAGATCTTATTTGGAATTCATCTGATTTGATGGTGTGTGACGATCAGGCCAAAATTGCGAGAGTTTCTTACGAACCGTCGGCACACAATGTTCTTATGGTGACAGACTTTGAAAAGAAGGTGACAACTGTGCAGGCGCAATTAAAACAACCACTACAACCAACAAAATACAAAACACAGGGCTTCTGGACCTGACGTGGTACACGTCCGGAAGGCTCCTCGTGGCGGACCCTGGTAACGTGGTGGGGAAACTTTCTCGGAGGGTGTGTGGCTTTTGTTGTCAAGTCCCCGTGGCATTCGAAGTCACATTCCATCGTCGAGTTGTTTTTGTTTTCCCACCACGGCTAGTTACGGACGGCCCTTTTCATGGCCACGACCGCGCCCGCAGTCCCCCGGGTGCGGGCCGATGGCTGCTCCCGATGTCCTCGTCAGGAGGACGAGCCAGGTCGAGCAGCTGTCGGTGAGGAGGAGGCCTATAAGGCCGGCGTCGGCCAGCGGCCCACAGGGGCTGGCGTTAGTCGGTAGCCCCTGTGGGCTGCTGGCCACCAATTGGTGCACAAAGAGTGCCTAGACGGGCAGCGTTGGGACGGTCTCGGTGTAGTTGCGCTCACGTGCGCAGATCCCAAGCCGTCCCGCAATAGCGCACTGGAGGTCAGGCCGGGGAGGATGTTTAGTGGGTATGGAGGGAACGCCTTTACCTCGAGTCTCACATATCCCCTGCGGTTGGCACCACCCCGCAGGGACGATGCGTAAATGCATTCGACCTCCCCGACATAAAAAAAAAAACAAATAAAAGGGCTTCTGGACTTGATATAGGTGGGTCCATCCACCACTGCACGCACCAGACCCAGGATAATATCACTTCTGCGGGTATCTCCTCCTTTTGTTCTGTGCTAGTCTCTTTTTTCTTTTATTAAAGTCTATGATATACACACACAGCCTATGGAAGGAGATAAATATAATAATTGTCCGATAATTAGTGGCCCTTATTTAGGGGAAGCTGGAAAACGCCCGTTACTTTGATGTCATTCAAAACAGACTTTCCCTTGGCACGTATGTACTGATGTTTCCAGGTTTCCAACCGTATTGATCAACCCTTCATTGCCACAGGCTATAATTACCATAGAGCTATTGAGTTGCAAATAACTTTTTTTTTAACATCGACGTTTTGCATCGTGCAAACGGCGCATAAAATGACCGACGCACTGAAACCGAGTGGCAGTGATTTCATTTAGCAAACCAGTAGCCTCCCCTTCTGTCTCGGCGTCTAGCCGTCTGGCCGACGTAGGGTTGGGCCTCGACAGATTAAGTTAATAATCGATATTGCGACGACTTCAAAAGAAAATTTTGTTCCATTTCAATACAACGTTTTTACGATTTCAAATCGTTTCTCGCCTTGTCCTTTGCTAAGAGTTAGATGTTCTTGGAAAGTCTTTCAATTTCGACTTTTCTGTTAAACTGTTAGCATCGAGGACAAAATTAAATGGAAAGATTTACTGTTAACGTAAAGTGCTATCAGCATTGGTATCTGATTTATATTTTAATAGACAAATCACTGAGTTGCTGCCTGGACTTTAAGTATCATTTGGTCCTATTCATTTCTTGTGACGAATATTTTTCATGCTATAGCTGAATAAACAGTTTGACATTTTGCTTCAGTTAGATATACTATTATACGAATCTTCGCATTTGGACTCTACTTCTGCTTACCATCAGGCGGACGGGAGTCATGAACCGACCCCAAATAATTTGGGAGCAAGGTAAGAGAAAGAAATATCTAAGAGCGGATAAAATTATCGACAAATTTTAATCACAAATACACGCTCGCTAGTAGCAACCCTAGAGTAGCTATAATGTATTATGGGTTTACGTCAAATCAGATCAGGAAGGGCTCGGTTGTCAAACGATAGTACATAAGGTGTATGGGGGATACCAGCATTTAATACTCAAGTTACATAATTTGGACGTGAACATAGCAAGGGTTGGGTTGTTAATTTATTGGATTCTGCATGCAACTTTGAAGTTGGTTCGCATTATTGGCTGACCAATGTTTACTGATACATGGTTACTTATTAAAGACCGCAGGTTATATGAAAGTTTTTTTTTTATATCTGACAGGGTTTATGGCCTTCGTCTCATCTGATGTTAAGTGAGGGTAAAATAGAAGAATCCATCCTTAGCTTTGTCATCATTTACCTTAAATACTAATAATAGCCAAAGGAGTACATTTATGGTATCAACAGGACTTACTTGGAGGCTACTCACAATAGATGGTAGACCCATATGTAGGGTCGTCTGGGTAGGTACCACCGCCTTTCTTATTTCTGCCGTGAAGCAGTTCGCTGTGTTTCGGATTGAAGGGAAAGGTAGCCAATGTAATTACTGGGCATGGAGGGCAAATCATCTTAGTCCCCAGGATGAAAAACGCACTTGCGGTGTTAAGTGATTTACACTTAATATTGCAAGTGTCTATAGGCGGCGTTGACCACTTAACATCAGGTGGGCCGCAAGCTTGTTTGCCATCTCGTAACATAAAAAAAATAGATCTTTGTAGGTCGCAGTGACGCAAAAAGCCCCGAAACGAAGAAATAATAGTAATACCACCAACCAAACTGCAATTTGGTAATCCCCTGAGTATTGAACCCGGGAACTTTGGATCTTATTACGGTGCTCTAACCAACAGACCACGGAGACGGTCAAGATTACAAGAACTATCATTTGTTTTTAATTTCTCAACATAAGAATGCGAGGAATGTCAACAAAAAGAAATAAAAATATTACAATAATGGGTTCGTCTCAATTATGTTAATACAGGATCGGTATGCGCGTCCATTTTTGCATAGTGCACGCGATCACAGAAGCATAATGCAGGTAAAACCGTGCCAAACTCCTAACAAAAGGTTTCATTTTTTCATACAACAAGCTAGTATGTGGTGATAGGATTTAGTGAGAGGGCTATGAAATTGTGAATGTATTATTTATATTATTTTGACGAAGGATGATTAATGACGCAAGCACTCGTCTTGGAACTGAACGCAGTATTATTCCGTCTTTAATTTTGTACTTGCATCTTTAGCGTGATCTTGGAAAAAAATGTCAGGCTGCATTTCTTATTGGTTAGCAAAACATAAAATGCGTTCTATTGTAACCTTTCGAAGTCAACTCGCAAAGGACTTGGCAATTGGATTTATTGAGCCCTAATCAAATGAAAACGAATACCTGCTACAATATTTGTTTTAGAACACAATTTGGGAGTAGATATTTTATCTCAGAGTTGGCTCGTAATTAAATAATTGAAATGAACTCGACTTTTTCTCTCAGTCTTTGATAGTTCTAGAATACCATACGATTTTACACATTACCAGCGGTTTGGGTTAAAGTAGTTTAGTTAAAAGTTTATTTAGAAATACAATAAATATCGTTTTACCTGTTCCTTTTTTCTCTTTTATCATCTGTTAGTTGTATTTACCTGAAACAAAAAAAAATAAAAAAAATAAAGAAAATAAAAGTTATTTATATTTAACAAAAAAATTAAAATGATATTTTTACTAATGTCTTTTAAATTCATCACAAACAGAGTTATTTTATATAAGTAAGTATCCACATTTTACAGCTTGGAAGGAAATAAAGAGCTGAAATAAAACTATAATATAATGTTGCAAAATTTTAATACTGCAATTTTTGGGTAACTATTCTACTGATTTCTTTTTTAAAAATCTGAATTGATGATTTGACAAGGTTTTGAAATTAAGTGGGCCTTAATAGGCACCAGTACCTACCTTACATAATTTATTATTGCTCGTGACATCCCCGACGGCTTATTCTACTGACGCCAACTTTAGTATGCCAAAGATGACGTGTCTTTCAAAATGGACCTTACTGACTTTTTTTCTTAGCCATCGTAAATTAAGGACGTTTATAAGTCGAAGATCGTGTCTAGTGATTTATTTTAGTTGTTGGTTGATTTTATGCCCCTCTTCCTGAAGGATGTGAGAAGACACTTACCCATTTGTTTTAATGTGTTTAATGTGATGCAGTAATTACATTAGGGTTAGGGTTTATGTAATGCCACCCAAGAGCGTTTTCATAATAAAATAGGTCTTTAAGAGAGGTAGGTATGTTGTGTGATGGTCTTCTTCTAACTAGGAATAATTTGACGCATTTTAAGTAGAAGTGAAGCCCAAATATGACGATGCAGAAGATCTTGGATGAAAAAATGTAGGTAACATGTGAGTAACGAGTAGTATGTCGCCGCCATATCGTATAAGTCGCATAAAGTAATATAAGACATAAAACGTAGTGAAGCGTGTGACTGTAAATGATATATATGACAATGATTCCACTCCGCGTGGTCATAAAAAAATAACCTGAACCTACCAATAATAAGCGATCTCCATTGGATTATACAAACTAATATTAATAGAATCTGCAATGGATTTATCGACCAACGCGATCCAGCGCGCCGTATTGCAATACGACGTGTTATCAGATATGGCTGCGATATACTCATATACCATGAGATGTTTTACTCTCTAGTTTTACCTCTATTGAAGTTTTTTAAGTTAGGTATACTTTATTGTAGATTTTTCAGACATCATTTTGAAGCGATGCGAATAGACTTTGCAAATAAATTGTATATTAAAGGAAAATTAATTCTAGATTAAAACTGATATAGAAAGGTATTTTAATTTACTCTTAGGTATAGTTTTGTAAAGCGAGGAGAATCTTATGGCGCGGTTTTACGAAAATGCAGTTCGAAGCTATCTTTCAGATGAAATACAACCATTATAATGGCAAACAATGCTTTGCAGAAATTGTTTATCTAATAGAAAATATACTACTATAAACCGCCATTGAGCTTAAATAAATAAAAAAATGATATAACATATTAAAAAGAAAAAAAATATGAATTGGTATATTTTAACGAGGATTTTTACAATGTTTTTGAAAATTACTTTTAAAATATACTAACGTTATTATAATACATATAATGCTAAACATAATAACGATATTATAACATTGTCAAACGCAGTCAGATAATTTTAATAATAATTTGAAAAATGGTCTAAATCCGAGCTCGCGGCCATTTTTCGATCATACACCCCGGGTCCTCCCAGCTGGTGGACAACTTATCGCTTTGAGCAATGTCTGTGTCAAAGTCAAAGACAAGTTTTTTTACTGGTACTTTGATGAATACACGCTCTCACACTGATTAGTTTTGACTTAGTTTTGAATGTAGATATTAATATCTCCGCACTACCCATTAATTCATATTAATCAAATATTAATTAATTAATTAATATTTGACAATTATGTGCTTAATACTTATTTGTAAAGCTTTGCCCGTCTGACACATGTACGCTGTTTTTGAAATATAAGAACTTTATAATTGTGTTTTATGCAACGAATTAGGAATATGCAAATAAACTGATTTGCTTTGATGTCATATTAACTATATAAATTGTAAATTTAAGGCGACGACTACAAGCGATTTCGAAACGAAAATTACGCGTTAATATGAGAGCATAAATAAAAAAAATATGCTTATGTAACTAGACCACTTACACAGCAAATTGGTATCAGAAGATTTAAAAATTTACACGTTTTAGAGTATTAAATCTTCAAAATAGGTCTTACAAGATAAAAAAGAGAAATCACTCGGAAACTACTGAAGCTACTATTTTCATAAAACTTTATTTATCTTGTAGATAATTTGATTATCTGAATATCCATATGAGTAAAGTAGCATTTTTAAGAAAAATCAACGTCACGGCACGACTAGGACTACGCTACTCATCACTGAAGAAGAAGAATAAGATTATGAGGAAATATTTTTACGTTGATGTGTAATTTCTACAATTATTTCCAATAATTATTTCCTTAGATACAAAAAGAACCGAAGTTTGTTGACAGTGACGGATTCACTTGGCAAAGACATAATACCATTATATAATGGTAAATACAGAAATATCTGTACACAAACAGGTCATTCACTATTCCATTTGAAAGCTGTTGAAATATAACGTGGACAACGCTATTGAAATATCGAACAACAAGACTTTATGTAATAAAATTTTCAGTGTTGTAGTCTTTCATTGAGGAACTCACTTCAACCTTTGACATTCACCACTTGGCATCAAACGGGATCAAGGCCAAGTGTTTCCTTACCAATTTAAAAAATAATAAAAGTCTTTTGTGATTTTTTCCTTTAAGTTTTTTTTTATGTTACGAGATGGCAAACAAGCTTGCGGCCCACCTGATGGTCGCCGCCGCCTATAGACACTTGCAATATTCAGTGTAAATCACTTAATAGCGCAAGTACGTTTGCCATCCTGGGGACTAAGATGATATGCCGTCCATGCCCAGTAATTACACTGGCTACCTTTCCCTTCAATCCAAAATACGGCGAACTGCTTCACGGCTGAAATAAGAAAGGCGGTGGTACCTACCCAGATGACCAGACGACCCTACATATGGGTCTACCACCTAGTAAACTTTTTTTTTTCTGCCGGTGGAATATCCATTTACGGACTAACCGTGCTAGACGGTGCGGAACTCCCTGACGCCATCAGCGACGCCGGTCATACCCTCTAAAAATAAATAAATTTAAAAACATACTTTTATTTAAATGTGCTGTAAAAATAAAAAAAACCAAATAAAATACATACATAAATTGTATTTACTTCGATCATCGTTTATTTATTCTGCCGATTTTATTACTGTTTATTTACATAAGTGAAACTCGGGACATGTTTTTATCATTTAAATTTTATTTTATTTCCTTCTTTTTAAAGCTTGTTTTTAATTTTTTTTAATAGAAGTTTATTTCTCATGCAGTCAGTTTATTCGTACCAATTCTTCTGAAATAGGTACCCGTGTAAAGTAGTATTAAAAAATAACTACTTAATCTGCCATTTTGGGCTGTCCGCCATTTTGGATTTAGAGTAAAGTCACGACTTACTTACTTACGAATGGATAACCGTTAGTTTATAAATTTACCATGAGACGTCGCAAATTGATAAATTTACGAAAATGTGGGCGTAATATAATAAAATTTATCTTTCGTTTACAATCGTACGAAAGTTTATAAATTTCCTAGGAAATTAATAATTTTGCGGTTCTTGTTATTTTCCGGTGACAGATACATACTATTATTTGTGACAATAGGTACATGTTAGAAATTTTAGCTAATCATCATTACAGCCTTTCTTATTCGACTTGTATTCGACCCACTGCTGTCATCGATCTTCTCATCGAAGGAGGTTTAGGCAGTAGTCCACCACGCTTCGCACCACGCTACACATCGGGCTGTCCAAGTTCGAGTCCTGGTAGTGGCAAATGTTAGTGTGATGAACACGAATATATGTTCACGAGTCATGGTTGTTTATATATTTATTTAAGCTTATTTATGAAATATCTAGATTATTACGTATATTTGTACGTTATCTAGTATCCATAGCACAAGTTCTTAATGATACTTAATTTGGGCTAGATATAGCGTGGAAATATATTATTATATTATTACTATTATTTACTTGTAGCTACACGCCAACTTATTTCTCTATTCTTCTACTCGCTTCACACAATCTATGTTGATGGCGAAACTGCCTAAACCTCTCTCACTTCTTTCATTCAGGCTATAGTTTCGGTAACAATCAATTCCTATTCCTATTGTCCCCGAGCTGTTCTGTAAACACTTAATCCTTAGACAATTGTTAAAATTATTAGTTTCTCGTTATCAATACCTAACAAACTGACATTGAGCCAGCTCGCTGGCTCAGTTCAAACTCAACATCAAAGTGATTAAGGAAGGTTTGTATTCAATTTACTTATTACAAGGACAAAGTAACTATTATTCAATAATTTTAATTATTCATAACAAAGATTCGTCTTAATTTAGGTAATGAAGTAAGTTTGTGTATCGAACTAGCACATATTATACATACTAGGGTAATGCCTCCACCTTGCAGAAGACCACATTCAAATAACACTACGTTTTTGTAGTGATGTGTTTATGTTGGTGAGTAAGGTTGCCAGAGCTCCATGGGGCAGGGAAGGGGAGTAAGGTTGGCAGCGCACGAATGTAGCGTAGTATTGCAAGCGTCTATAGGCTACAGTGACTCCTTACTAACAGCACACAGGCTGAATGCTTGTCTGACAATCATAATAAAACATAGAATAGTACCTACTCATTTCATATAGCTTATTGGTACATTCAACAGCACATCAGATTAACACAAACTGTGAAATTTCCTCAAACGATTTTGCGCTTAACAATTCACACGTTTAAGATTAACAATAAATTGGAGTTTGACAGTTTTGGGTAGTCTGATCTGCTGTCGTCTGTATATTTTTAACCGACTTCAAAAAGGAGGAGATTCTCAATTCGACTGTATGTTTTTTACTGGGTGCACTGATTTTGAAGATTCTTTCTACTTTTGGAAGTTGGTGATTGACATCTGGCGAGTAGTTTTTGAGTTATCCCTAATAATGCTGTTTTTAACATCGATGATATCGTAATCTTATCAGTTGTGTGTCTTAAAGATCTCGAGATAGTTTCCTGAAAATTTCTATACTTAAAACACTAAAAATCAAAAAATAAATAAATAAAGTAAACCGCCTTCAAAACAAAAACGTACAAATATAAATTTTATGTTAAAAAAAATCTAAATGTTTTTTTAAGGGTCGCTGCCAACCTCAATATTTGTAATTGGGACCAACCTCAAAAAAACATTTAGATTTTTAAAATATTTTTATTTTTACTATGAATGCCACGGAGCAGCTGATAAGTGTGCTACGACCTTTATAAGGCGGTGTTACCAAATATAACATAAAAATTGTCTACGTTATTTTCAACAAAAAAAGTCTTCTCCTTTTTAGGGTGTGAGCGTAATTGTGTGTAATTAGTAACAATCTGTGTAAAGTAATAATTAACTCTTCAATTAAAATTACATTCTAAAAATTAAATAAATTGGTCTTTAATAAGATAATCTTTATTTGCACCTGTAATCAATGGATTAATTCCAATTTGTACCACATATCAATAAAGCAATGAAAATCATAAATTTCTTTATTAAAATCAATTACGCGGCATCACGTTTGATGTCCAACTACACATCGCTTGTTTATTATTAAAATATGCGAACCTAATTACCATTTGTTAATCGGGGATGTTACATTTGATTAAATTTTGGGGCTGAAATACAATAATTACCCGAGCAAAGCGTAGATTTAATCAACGATACAACAAAACTCATCAAAATTGTATCAATTTAATTATCATTCTGAAACCGGCTGTGATTAAACTGAAATACTCCTTTGTCTATTTCCATTCAAAATTAGACTCAACTATATCCACGCTTAGGCCAACATTAAGAGTTTTAATTAAATCTAAAATGCGGTCGAATCAATTTATCGATATCGGTAGATTGATGTGCCCCATCACTAGTTGTATCGGTTCATGCTATTAACGCCCTTAGTGCCGGGAACGAAACAAAGCAACCATTATACAGACCCGCATAAAAATATAAGATGTATTTGCTTACATTTACCCTTATATTTAACTATTAATATACAGGAAGTCTCTAAGTAGACTTCCATTTAAGCGAGTACAATGACTTGGACTTTACTAACTGGTATGATGAAGCTTTTGAAGTAAAACTTCTTCGACTTGGGGTAACCTGGTGAATGCGTGACGAGAGCGTTACGAAAAGTGCGAACGGAAACGAATGGAACGGAAGTTGAGAGGGAGATATAAGTTAGTGAAGATACAAAGAGTTTCGTTTTTTACATTTCGTAAATTATTATTATAAAACAAAAAATTATATATAGGTATGTTTAGATAAAAGCGTCGGTGGCGTAGTGCGTAAGAGCGTCGTCTCTCACCCGGGAGGCACTGGTTCGATCCCCGCCACGTACCAATGTGTTTTCAGATTTTGAATTCATATGTACGTTTAATCGACGCTTTTACGGTGAAGGAAATCATCGTGAGGAAACCTGCACACACCTATGAAGAAATTCTTAGGTTGTGTGTGAAGTCGACCAACCCGCACTTGGCCAGCGTGGTTGACTAAGGTCTAATCGCCCCTAATGTGGGGTAGGCTCGAGCCACTCGGTGGGGAAATTATATGAGCTGTTGATGATGATGATGATATATTAGAGATGGGCCGGCATCGTTTGTAGTCGGCGAATAGTCAGCGATATTCGGCAAAATATGACGATTACCTATATCGGCGTACAACAAATGAAATATTACTAATAATTTGTACTTGCTCTTATAATTTCTAAACATTACTTATAGTAGGTATCTAAAGTTATAGTCTTTAAATTAAAGGAATCTATTAATCAGTTAGTAATTAATGTAATCATTAATCAAATAGAAATATGATAAGAAATATGATAATACATAACCAAATGACATGTCAATGGTAAGATTGGTAATCGAGTAACAAAACAACATGGCAATGGTAAGTAAGTATTCAGTCAGATGTTTAATGTTAAAAATGACAAGTAGGTATTAGAATGATTAGTCGGCCGACTAGTCGACCAACGCTGCGTCTCCCGGTACGCGGCCGCCACTCGAGGAACTTTCCGCCCGTCAGCTGTCAGTCCTCCTCGCAATGTTCCCTGCCCACTGCCACTTAAGATTCGTAATTCTTTGGGCCACGTTAGTGAACCTGGTTGCTGTCTCTTCCAATGAAGCAGAGTACAAAATCTGTGCTTAGGATGGTTGGTGGTAGAAACAGAGCTAACATCTTTTTAGTCTTTCGGTAGTTAATAATAAGATCGTCAGTTCTTCAGTGGTTGAGGTTTCCAGGTGAAGCTCGCTTCCATGGCCATCCACTTCTCTAACCTTCAGGTTAAGTTTAAGGTTCATAACAAAATATTGAACACAAACAACAAATAAAAACTAAAAATAGTGATGCGCATCACCTCACCAGAATTTTATCGACATTGCGAAACTGCAAATGTTAATAACAAGCAAATTTGCCTTGCCACTGGCGAGTGACGGAATTAAACAAAAGCACCATATGCGCCGGACGCGACACGCGCGAGTGCGCGTATGCAAGTTAACCGAGCGGATGCACCGACGGACAGTGCACATTTTATTACTTGCTAGTGTTGTCTTTTTAACTTAGATGTCAAAAGAATGGCACGTAAATAAAATATAGAATAGTATCCGGACTGCTGAGATGATTTTGAGTGTAACATCTGTCCAGGTTGTTGGCTTTGGTTTGTTTGTTTACGGGAGTATTGTTAATTTTTGGGATTGGTGTCCCTTTGTGTAGGTGACATGCTGGCAACCTGTCGCAATTAAGAGCGCCGAATGGCCTACACTGCCAGATACAACCTTTTTCGGTCCACTGCTGGACGTAGGCCTCGGTCATGTTACGCTATCGTTTCCTATCCTGGGCTTCTCGCATCCAACCGCTGCCAGCAGTCCTCTTAAGGTCATCAGACCAACGGTCGCAGGGCACCCTACTCTACGTGGTCTCCACTCCAGGATTCATCTGCTCCAACGGTTGTCAGTTCTGCGGCAGACAACCAGCCAATTGCCACTTCAGCGTACTAATTCTTTGGGCTATGCCGATAATTTTCGCTCCTTACTTACCCTGTCTTTTCATGAACTACCAGGCAAACCTACCCATAGCTACGAGCAATGCCTATATGTATATTAATGAACTAAGGAAATCAAGCTCTACTAACTAAATTACAGAAGACAGTGGTCAAATATGGCTACTCTTTCAAAGCGTATGTATATGTTTAGTAAGATTTCTTGAATCAGGTCAAAGTTACCGCGTTTGTCTCGAATGCCTCTTGGTGTGTAAATCAAACGGTTTTCCAATCTTAAAGTATAATCTACTGACTTTTTATGTTATAGGTTAACGGGCATACAGGCCACCTGATGCTATCACCAATTTATGGCCTTCAAGAAAGCAATAGGCTCTTTTCTTGAAAAAATGTTATGTTATCCCCTCCATCCTTCTGAGGGGTACTAAGAAACCTCGAACTTTTCTCATAATCATTTGGCGTTCTACCTCAACCGATAATAACATCTTATAAACTTATGCTCGCTGGAATACTGAATATCTAGACAATGTATTGATATTGGTATTGTAAAAACAACTTCTATTAAATACAGTTCATAATCTGTTCACCATGTTCACCACAAATATATTTATTGGACAACATTTATCGATATTAATATAGATAGCCACACGTTCCTACACATCTAATCAATTAGAAAAACCTTTATTTAGCACCTCTGAAAAATAAATGTTCATTTTTATTGCATTCCTGGGCCCGTCATGACAGCGAGTCGCGCGTTTGCCATTCCAGGGGTTCAGAATATTTGAATATGGCACGTTTAAGGTCGGTGCTTCAACAACAAACTTATCATGTGAAAGCTTAGCTATTTTTTGTTATTTTTTCTGGTCCATTACGATGTCTATCAGTTTGCTGTTTAGTACCCAAGTTAAAAATAAATGCTTTTCTCATACGTAAATGTATTTTATCCAAATCTTTTAATGTTATGGTATTTGTGAGTAGCTGGAGTATATTCTTAGATACCTACAGTAAGAGATATTTTAAAAAAGGAGATCTGCAATTTACTTCTTACAATACCTTTAACCTTAACGAATTTTACTTCTACACCGGTCTCTTAATCACTCTATCTATTGAAAAAAAACGCGTTGCCTAATTTAAAAGTGCTACGCGTACAGACAGAAACAGCGACATTGTTTTATACTATGTATAGAAGGGAACAATTGTTAGCAAAAAAAGTATTGAAGAATTTAGTGCTTAATTAAATTTTATTAGAATGGAAGTTACTAACTAAGTAGCTTGCAAGGATAAAACCGTCAGGATATTAAACCGGACCACATGATATGTTTTGTTAATTTTTAATACTTAAATGCATTTCCATTTTGTCTAATTACTCTGATATAATATGGATTTTGGGTTGATTTTGGGATGGATTTTTACAGCCGGCTGCTTGCCTGATACCAAACCTCCTTGGGAACAACTTTAACATTTACAGCCGGGACCATTAATGTGCGTTCCGAAGCACGGAGGAAAACGGAGTTTACAAATTGATTTGGCTGATACTATTTTTATATACTACGAGATGGCAAACAAGCTTGCAGCCCACCTGGTGTTAAGGGTGAATTTCAACAGGTCCAAAAAAAATCTCATTTCCGTGGACTTTTTTATCTTAAAGTTTTTTTAAAAACTAAATTGCGGGTTTTAAAGTTTTTGATAATGTATGTATTCTTCCTCAATATCTAGCAGATAACATAAAAAACAAACGAGATATACAAGATTAAAAATTTCGTGCCACGGCGATGAAACATGCGTTCTCGGCAATGAAACAAGCCTCCACGGCAATGAAAGAACTATGCCACGGGAATGAACGCATCCACGGAAATGAAAATCTATATTCAACATAAAATCCCTACTAATATTATAGCTTTTACATCTAAACCACTGAACCGATTTTGATGAAATTTGTTAACATATAGACTAGAGCTCGGGGAAGAACTTGGGCTACTTTGGCTTGAAGGGGTTGAAATAGGGGATGAAAGTTTGTATGGCAGTTCGTCATTTTCGAAGATAGAACCATTAAACTTTGAATTTAGGCACTTCTTATGAAAAAAATGAATATTTGATCAAAAATTTTTGAAATTTTGACCTGTTAGGGGGTGAAATGGGGGATGAAAGTTTGTATGGAATTCGTCATTGTTAAAGACGAAACCATGAAACTTTGCATGTAGGCACTTGATAAGAAATAAATAAATATTTGTTCTAGCGTTTTTGATATATTTACCCATGTGGGGATGAAAGTTCGTAAGGAAATAAAAACAAAAGGCAAGTCGATTTTTTTCAGTGTATTTTTCTAGTATTATATTTACGCGTTTGTAAACGCAAAAATAAAATTATTCCATAATGTAAGGTAGTTTTATCTTAGCTGGGCGTCAAATATTTGCAAAAATATTTCGTTCGGGTCTTGGAAGTGCAAATTTCAAAGATTTGATGAAACGATGTTTACCATAAAAACATAAGCACCAAGCACTGACAAATTTCGACAGCGAAAAGCAGTGCCTCGGTGGCGAAATTGGTCAACGCGTCCACCCAGATTGTGGAAGGTGCGGGTTCGAGTCCCGCCTGAGGCAAGTCGATTTTTTTCAGTGCATTTTTCTAGTATTATATTTACGCGTTTGTAAACGCAAAAATAAAATTATTCCATAATGTAAGGTAGTTTCATCTTAGCTGGGCGTCAAATATTTGCAAAAATATTTCGTTCGGGTCTTGGAAGTGCAAATTTCAAAGATTTGATGAAACGATGTTTACCATAAAAACATAAGCACCAAGCACTGACAAATTTCGACAGCGAAAAGCAGTGCCTCGGTGGCGAAATTGGTCAACGCGTCCACCCGGATTGTGGAAGGTGCGGGTTCGAGTCCCGCCTGAGGCAAGTCAATTTTTTTCAGTGCATTTTTCTAGTGTTGGACGCTACTTATTAACTTAATCGCTTTTACGCCATACTCCCGAACCGACTCTGATGAAATTTGGTACAAAAATAGACTAAACCTCGAAATTGAATAAAAGCTACTTTTTTGTAAAAAAGGGAATGAAGGGGTTGAAATAAGAGATTAAATATTTTTATGAGATTCCTCATTACCAAAGATAAGACCATGAAATTTTAAATAGCACGCAAAAAATATGCAGATATTTGTTTTAGCGTTTTTTGAAATATTGACCCATGTGGGGATGAAATAGGGGATGGAAGGTCGCATGAAAATTAGCAAAGGATGGAAAAACAAAAAAGGTAGTTTGTAAAAATGTATTATAATCTATTTACAGTAATGCACAGCAGTTTGTATGGGTATCTTTTGCAAAATAAGTGCCCAAAAAAATAAAAATGCTACCCAAAGTAACTATTCCACGCTGACGAAGTCTAGCACGCGGGCAAAAGCTAGTTTTATATATGTACTTACTTGAGTATTATCGTCATCATTTTGAAAGTAACTCCTTCTATCTGTCTGTTATGCTTTCACGCTTAAATCACCGAACCTATTTTGATAAAATTTGGAATATACATGGATTAGACTTTAAGAAATATAGGTTATCCCTTACACCGACCCACGCAAGCGCAGCTGCAGGAGAAAAGCCAGCATTTGGTATTCAGTTTCATTATCAAAAAATTCTTTAATGCCATTATAACTTTTTGTAATTAAAAACTGTTTTGGTGATTCTCAAAACTGATTAATTTTTCAGTATTTTTAATTTATTTTTGGGATATGGTTATATATTTTTATCAACATTCTATGTGGGGCAGAGGCGTATAATTTCAATTTTGAGTTTATTTTCATATACATATGTATATTGTTGCGGTCAATACTCGGCACTACCTGTATTACAGGTAAAGATGTATTTTTTGCCTTATCTTATCATGACAATAAAAACATAAGTCACGGAAATGAAACACCTGGCCACGGAAATGAAACACCTGGCCACGGCAATGAAACTAAATTGTGTTACAAGGCATGGCAATGAAATTTTTTTCATTTCCGTGTCTTTTTTTTCATTGCCATAGCAAATTTTGGCCACGGAAACCACAGCAATGAAAGCATGGCGATGAAAATCAAGGCAAAAATATAAAATAACAAAAAAGCTATTAGTTATTCGAGGTAATAAACACTTCACAAATAAACAGATGAGAAATGGCATTCTATTGAAAACTCAATCATGAGGACAAACTTATTCATATAGAAGTTAAACCTATCCACGGCGATGAAAAAAAAAATGACGACAACATAAAAAATGGAATACTTTTATTTATAGCACAAAAACGCATGCACTTGTGTTCGTCCTTCCGCGTCGAGTACTTAGGCGACACTAATATGCAACGCTTAGCGCACAAGGAGGGGGCCGCAAGTTGTTAGATAAAACAATATTCTTAAAAATGTTTAGGACATGGCGATGAAAGTTTGTTCTGGGACAAATGCATTTAGAATAACCATTCGTTGTATTGTTTAATAATTTGAATAAATGTATTCCGTAACAATACTTTAACTATTCACGCATCAAATAAAACTAAATTTCAATATAAATAATCAATAGATTTTTAGCAATGAGGTATAATATACATCAAGGTGACGTGTGGACAAACACGGCAATGAAAGATTTCGAGGTTTAATAATTTTTTTTGAAGTACCTATTATTCCTATTATTAAAATATTTAGTGCCCCACATAGATAACTATTTCATTTATCTATAAAAAAAATAAGAACGTTATAGCTTTGTTTTTTAATACCGATTTCATCGATGCCACGCAATTTTTGGTCCCGGGAAATTCACCCTTAAGTGACCGTTGCCTATAAACACTTGCAATATTAAGGGTAAATCACTTAACATGTGTGAACTCGCGTAAATGAGGTCGCGTAATCAAACCAGTCAAAACTGCAAGTGCGTTGCAATCCTGGGGACTAAGATAATATGCGTTCCATGCCCAGTCATTACACGGTTACCTTTTCCTTCAATCCGAAACACAGTGAACTAAGAAAATAAGAAATAAAAAAGGCGGTGGTACCTACACAGACGACCCTACATATGGGTCTACCATTTTTTTTTTGTGGCGATGGGAAATCCATTTACGGACCATTCCGCACACTAGCTAGCCGTACGGCATGTGCGGGACTCAACAGCTCTCAGCGCCGGTACTACTGCGCTAAAACCCACCGGTTTCCTCCTAAGCCCTTATGGGGGCGTTTGTGCGCCATTACAATGGGTCTACCACCTATGCCTACTAGTATAATTAGGCTGCGATCTTTAGTGAATAGGAGATGACGAAGATACTCAAGATTTTCAAGGAAAAGATTATCCGATCTTTTTTTTTAAAGTAGAAGTCGGAGTGACATATTCAACCACATTATCTCTACTTGTGCGATACCATAGTACGGGCCACAGAATCATCAAATATTAATTGCTTTGTATCCAATAATTATTGTAGATTACGTGTTGTCGACATCTCAACCACAACAGCACTCAGGATCCATCCGATCACTAAGGGAATTAAGTGATTAAATATTAATATTGTATGGATTAATAGGGATATAGTGGGTTCGTACTTAATACATTACAAGGCTAATATGAAATATGCAAGACGACTTGCGGCAGAAATGTGAGAGGTTTTGGTCAAACTTGTTCAAATTACAAATGCCGCAAGATTGCTTCGTCTTTTATGAGCAAAGTGAATTTCTGAAAGAACTGTTTTAGAGCGCCGAAACTGTTGCTGTCCAGAAGAAGACTCCATTTCTAGGACTTCCTTGGATTTTTTTTTTGAAAATCTTGGAATATTGTCAAAGCAAATAATTGACCAGTAATTTACCGAACACGAAAACTGGCGACATCGACAGTCTGGTAACCTGTCATTATTTTGCGGTCGGATTTGGATTTATTGTTTTTTTTTTTAATGTTAACTAAAGCTCTGTTCATCCCTTTTAGGATTATGAGCGTGATAGTAGATTAGAGCGTGTTTATCAGAGCTCGCGAGCACTTTGGTCACATGGCCAGCAGGAGTAAAGGTAGCCTCGAAAAACTTATGGATACTGGCAAAATGGATTATTTGATACGGCATGTTCGTATCCCTATGCGTTGGATAGACCAGATTCGCGCCACCCTCGAAACTAATTTGCACAATACTTTGCACATTGCTGAGGAAAGATTGCGATGGCGCAAAATCATCGCAGAAAACGTGGCCAAGGGGAGGTCAAGACCCTCTCCACAGGAACACGATGCGAGGATACGTAGTACTAGAAAAATGCACTGAAAAAAATCGACTTGCCTCAGGCGGGATTCGAACCCGCACCTTCCACAATCCGAAAAGCAGTGCCTCGGTGGCGAAATTGGTCAACGCGTCCACCGGGATTGTGGAAGGTGCGGGTTCGAGTCCCGCCTGAGGCAAGTCGATTTTTTTCAGTGCATTTTTCTAGTATTAAATTTACGCGTTTGTAAACGCAAAAAAAAAATTATTCCATAATGTAAGGCAGTTTCATCTTAGCTGGGCGTCAAATATTTGCAAAAATATTTCGTTCGGGTCTTGGAAGTGCAAATTTCAAAGATTTGATGAAACTATGTTTACCATAAAAACATAAGCACCAAGCACTGATAAATTTCGACAGCGAAAAGCAGTGCCTCGGTGGCGAAATTGGTCAACGCGTCCACCCGGATTGTGGAAGGTGCGGGTTAGAGTCCCGCCTGAGGCAAGTCGATTTTTTTCAGTGCATTTTTCTAGTATTATAATTACGCGTTTGTAAACGCAAAAATAAAATTATTCCATGAGGATACGTAGTATTAAATGAAATTTAGACAGTAAGAAAAAAAAAACAATAACTTTTTGTCCAGGACAGAACAATAGAAAAAAAACAATTTAAAATTTAACATAACTAAATACACCATAATGTACTCTGCGAGGGTAAAAGGTACCTGCCTCAGCAGCTCCTTCCTACGACAAAATGCAGCAGGAGCGCTGTATACAAATAGAAACATAATAAGTAATAAATACAATATTACGAATTTTTATAACCATATAGGGATCAATATAAATATTTTTAAAGAAACAGAAAAAAAAGTAATATAATGAACAAAATAAAAACTGGACGAAGAAAATGGCTGAATTGCCTTAAAAATGCGTCCGAAGTGCGTTGCATTTTAGGCCTATGCCCTTATACATATGTAAATGAACAGATTAACCAAAACTATGAATGTGTAAATTCATATGAATATCGCATTCAGTCCATCGCAGCATATAGTATCAGGCTTGTCGATAACGCTTCCGTGTGTCTCGACAATTTCCGGCTTCATTTTTAACAGTTCTCGTAAAAGCGATTCGATGGAATACATTATAATGGACGTTCGTTCATTGTTGCTAACAGTTTTATGTATGAGGGAAATATTTATATTGTTGCCTTTTATCAGTTGTCATCATTTACATACTAGTTCATAAAAGGTATTGGTCTTTGCAATTAGATGAGTTTTTGATTATATAATTCACAATTTTAATTTACGTAATATTACCATCTCTAGTATAATAAGATAAAGTTTTAAATCTAACGTTCCTATGCATTTCTCAATTATGGTTGATGATTTGTTGTATATAGATTAATGGTAAGCTCTCATGATTGTGATTATGACAATTTGTCTTATGCAATCTTTAACAATGATGACGCAGCTGACACATCAGATCTTCAAACCTCTTGAGCTGATGCGCAACAAATGGTAGTAAAACCTTAATATAGATGCAAATAGAGTTCAAATTCTAATAATGCCACGACGAAGAAATTTACACAGAAAACTTTCCAGGGGCATGAAAACTTAAATAAGACTTAAAAGACCATGTATCATTTACGTCCCCTGGGGCACAATAGTTGACTGAAGGTCAATTCTCTCCAAGAGCCTTGAAACTTAATGACCGCAGCGATGAACTTGGAGAAGCACCCGTACCAGCTAGTTTGGTTATTGCTAGTTTAATATGGACATGCCTTTGAAAACATATTTTCTTCATTCAAATAAATGAGTTTTACGGGTTCGTCGACATTTATATTGCTTTTTTCTCAATGTCGAAGTGGATATAAATAAAAGAATTTTCTCGACTAAAGTAACGTTTTGTTTCCTAAAAAAAATCTATGTAATGTAGCGTTCTTGTGAATGCTCTATGCTATGTACGACGTAGTGCTTACAGCGAGTGAGAGACATGTAACATTTCTTTCTACCTTGTGTCCACTTTTGTTCTACTCCAAGAGTCAGTCGCGCTTGGGCAATCTATATATGAAATTCAAAGTCATGACTGACTGACTGAGATATCAAGGCACAGCCCAAACCGCTGAACCTTGAGACTTGAATTTTGCACATAGATACTTTACATGGTGTTCCAAAAATCCTTTCTTAGTGCCTACATCCACTAAGATTGGATTTTTGGAAATTCCACTCTTAAGGGAGTAAAATAGGGGATGAATGTTTGTATGAAAGTCCGTCACTTTTGAAGTTACTATAGATTAAATTACATTTTTCTGTTACTTTACAAAATAGATATTTGTCTCTATAATTACAAAAATTCTTCTAAGTTATAAAAATTCGTAATTTTCTATTTATTACTTAATATGTTTTTTTTGATACTTGTGTCACGGTCTAAACCGTCTTTCAATATACTTACGTTGATTTTTAATAAAAAAATCCATACAAAACAAAGCATCACATAACTATCAACTATAATAATTAAATATTCTAGACTAATATTAACTTTTACTTGTTTTTAAAACAAATATAAACACAGCAATTGTTAACTTGTTTTGATCTGTTTACTAATGACAGTTCTCATGTCGGCTGACGCCGATACCCGCTTCTAAATTCTATTATTTATAATAATGATTCTGAATACCCTCCATTTTAAAAATATCTCGAACTTTGTATACAAGCCTTTTGGCCCAACTAATTTGTGCCATAAATTAATTAAATAACTAATATATTTTAACTTGTATTTTCTGCCCATAGAAAATCTGCTAAACAATTTAAATTATTTTTGTTTACATAATTTTACTGCAGCAACCATAGATACAGGTACTCTGTATAAACTATCCTTTGGTTATGGTTGCATTATTCATTAAACGGAACTCCCACTACAAATTTTGGGAAGTTTCCAGAAGATTTGGAGTATTTAAGGCGTAGCTCGGAGAAACTGGGCCTCTTCTTCCATTTTCTCCAGCTATAGTTTAGTAATCCTTCTTGAAGTTATTAACTGTAGTACGCGATCCCCGAACTAGGGTGAGTGTGTGTTCTTAACCTATCATTTTAACGTTTTGCATCTAGCTTTTTAATAATTTAGTAAACCTAGTGTTAAATCGCAATTTCATTTAATTAACGTATTAATTATTATTTCAATTCCTTGCACTGATAGATAAGGTAACCTTAAACTGTATAGGTACTTTTTAGTAGTAAATTTGCAAAACGTTATTTATGATTATTTTGATTAATTATTCTTATACATCATACTGTGTTTGTAATCATGTGAAACGTTCCACTAAATGGGCCGTGGACAGATTACAATCCACAGCTATATTCTTTTAACAATTAATCTGTGTAAAACTATTTTCTATGAGACCGCTAAGAAGGGTGCGTTTAGAAATCTATCGAGTTGAATAACTAATTTAATTTAATATGTTGGTAAAAAGTAAATACTAATTTCTACTTGAAATTAACTGTTCTTTCTTTAAATAGTATATAGTGACCACATGTTGACCTTTGCTCGACCTTTACATCTTATAATTTTTTTGATCACTTTATTACCCTTGTAGTTCTTTTATTAATTATTTTATTAAAACATTTCAATTGTAGCTTCGTCCCCTTATACCCTAACCTTAGCCGGTCGACTTTAGCGAACACCTGTTCATATCTTTTTAAAAACATTTTCAGGGATCCTATCTACGGGCAGCCGCCTACCCTGCTGCTCCGCTGCTGTGCTTCGTGCCACCCTACCGGCCGAAGCTGAACCCACGCCGACCACGCTGGTAGTCGACGTGCCTGGTTCCTGCCGCTTCCTGCGCTAACCGCTGAAGCTAAGTCTCTCTTTCTAAAGTGCGAGAACCCCAGTGCGAAACCCCACTCACGCCCTTTATTTTAATAAATAGTGTTAAATTTAACCTATCTTTTAATTCTCTCTTTTCTGCACATCTGGCCGTGCTTCCCACGGTCAGAGCGTGTCAGTGGCGCCCAACTCGCTCAGGGTTCTTCGCTCTGTGGTTCTCATTTTTTTTTCTCTCTTTTTTATTTTAATTTTTGTTTAGGTGGGTACCTATGTTTTTTTTATTTTTAGTTAAATTATATTTAATTTAATTATATTTTATAATTAATTTCCATTGGGTGATAGCCCTAAGCTATTACTATTCTTTTTACTAAAAAAAGTTTAATTTTTGCCAGTTGTTAATTTTTTAATAGCTACCCACTTAATTTTTTTTTTTTTTTTTTTCTCTAACGCTGCAATTGAATTGTTTCGCACACACTCGCCTTAGTCTCTTTTGTAAGTTATAGAGTTGTACTTTACTATGGCGGAAAATACAAGTATTAATTTCCTCTCATTACAAAAATCTGAGCTCGAATATGAGGTTGCTTTGCGCGGTCAAACTCCGGCTGACACTGTGTTCGAATTAAGAAAGCAGATAGTGAAATTGAGTAAGGAGTTTCCAACTGAAACAATTTCACTTTCATATTTGCCTCCTTCTGAGGATTTAGACGGAGTTGTGGCCTGTTTAGATAAATCTTTTAAAAATATAAAATCTTTAAATAACAAATTCGATGAAAATTTATTTTTGAGAACGGAAGTCTTACTCAACCATATTTATCACCGGTTAAATAGGATCGAGGTGGACGAGAATGATTTGGATGCGGTTCTTTCCGACTGCAAACAAAATTTTGAGTCGCAAATGACCGAGCTTAGAACATTGTCACCATCTAGCAAGACTACCTTATCTGTTGACGATTTGCAAAGGGCAATCATTGGTCTAACTGTTGATAAAAACCGTACTCCGGATTTATCAAAACTAAAATTTAATGGCAAGTCGTGTGTGCGTGCGTTCGTTCAAAAAGTGGACGAATTTGTTGAGGCAAGAGGCATTGATCATGATAAGTTGCTGTCTTTCGGCTATGAAATTTTCACGGACGATGCTCTTCATTGGTTCCGGTGCATTAAGCCCAAGGTGGATAGTTGGTCTCAGGTCGTTGATGCTTTAAAATCGGATTTTAGTCCACATGATTTTGACTACCAATTTTTGTCAGAAATTAGGTGTCGTTTTCAAGGCGAAGGCGAAAATATTAGTATTTACCTATCTATAATGGATGGCATGTTCTCTCGTCTTACTAAGCCCTTGCCTGAGGTTGAAAAATTGGAGATCATTACACATAACATCCGACCTTGTTATGCTAACGCATTAGCTTCTGTTTGGCCAATATTAAATATTGACACGCTTAAGGCTGTATGCCAAAATTTCGAAAAGGTACAATGCCAGTTTAAAAAATTTAATGAGCCTTCTGCTCCTAGTTCTTCAACTCTAGCTCCTGAGTTCGCTTATAAGGGCAAATCCAGCGCTTCTGTTAGTGTTGAAAAACCTACTTATAAATCTTATAACGGTACTATAAAACCGAAGTCTTTTGTTACTGCTGTAGCTTCAGCAACTCTATACTGCCCGAGGTGTCGTACTAACTCGCATAGTCTAAAGGCTTGTACACAACCAAGAACAATAATATGTTTTAAGTGTGGAAAAAAGGGTGTACGTACTCCGGATTGCACTAAATGCAACCCAAAAAACTAGTTTGCCAGGATTGGAGAAATGGCGACTCTGATCGCTCAAAATTTAATAATTTCTGCAGTGAGACCGAGTGGAATCAGTGGTTAGCTTTTGTTTCGAACGTCTTTTCTAACCACTCGGTGTCTCCAATCCTGGAATCTGAAAATAAATTTTCACGTCCCTATATAAACTTATACGTTAATAATAAGAAACTCGTTGGTCTGTTAGATACTGGTTCAGGCATATCTTTATTGGGCAATAGTTCTGATGAATTTTTCAAAAAACAAAATTATAAAATTTATTCTTGTAATCCGTTACAGCTTTCTGCAGCTGGCGGTCAAAAATTTTATGCTTCTAAATACCTTATTTTACCTTTAACTTTTAATAGAAAAACCTATAATATAAAACTTTATATTGTACCAGAAATACAAAACAATCTAATCTTAGGTATGGATTTCTGGAGAACTTTTGGATTGTTTCCTAGTGAACTCGATGGCCTAGTAGTCAATGCATCTCAGGAGACTAATATTTCTAACATAGCCCTTGACGACCCTAAACATATTTTTTCATATGCTCAACTATCTGAGAAACAAAAGGAAGCTGCTGATGATATTATTTCCAAATTTCGTGGAATTTCTTATGAGGAATGTGGTTTGGGTCGTACTTCATTGATAACTCATGCTATCGATACTGGTGATGCGGTTCCGATACGACAACGATATTACCGTATGTCTCCTCAAAAACAATCCATTCTCAGTGATCAACTAGATGAGATGCTTAAAGAGGACGTTGTCGAACCATGTGATAGTCCCTGGTCTAATCCCGTCCTTCTAACACCTAAGAAAAACGGTGAATATAGGTTATGTTTAGACAGCAGAAAACTAAACTCTGTCACTCGTAAGGATGCCTATAGCTTACCTTATATCACTGAGATACTTGATAATCTCAGAGATGCTAAATATCTTTCCAGTGTTGATCTTTCAAAATCTTTTTGGCAGGTTTTAATAAAGCCTGAAGATAGATGCAAGACTGCATTCTATGTTCCCGCTAGGGGAACCTTTCAATTTAAGTCTATGCCCTTCGGGTTAACCAATGCGCCCGCTACGCAGCAAAGATTGGTAGATTTGCTCTTTTATGGGCCTGAATTTGAGAACAAAGTGTATGTTTTCATCGATGACATCATAACGGTGTCAAATACTTTTGAGGAACATATGTCTTTACTTTCGCGTGTTCTAGATAAACTAAAATATGCGAACCTTACAATTAACTTTGAAAAGTGTCAGTTTTTCAGGGAAAAACTAAGGTATTTGGGTTACGTCGTTGACTCTAGTGGTCTTCATGCAGATCCAGAGAAAGTAGACGTTATTACAAACTATCCTACACCATCGAATAAGAAGGAAGTTCGCCGTTTCTTAGGTACTGCCTCTTGGTACCGTCGCTTTATCCCTAACTTTAGCACCTTGGCTGCGCCTCTTAACAAACTTACCTCTCAAGGTAAGACTGCACCTCCTTTTGTCTGGACGCCGGAGGCAGAGTCTGCTTTCAATAAACTCAAAGAGTGTTTGTCGTCACCTCCCATTCTATCTTGTCCTGACTATTCGGAACCATTCCAAGTTCACACCGACGCCAGCGATTATGGCATTGGTGGGGTATTGACTCAGATCCAGAACGGCGAAGAGAGGGTTATAGCCTACATGAGTAAATCCTTGTCAGCCCAAGAACGCAACTATAGCGCTACGGAGCGCGAAGCACTCGCAGTAATTGCGGCTATAGAACATTGGCGTTGTTACTTGGACAATGGTAGGAAGTTTACCGTATATACAGACCATTCCTCTTTAAAATGGTTTCTTAATATTAATAACCCTACAGGACGTCTAGCTAGGTGGGGAATTCGTCTATCTGCATTCAACTTCGACATTAAACACAGACGTGGCAAAGACAATGTTGTTCCAGATTCCCTATCTCGCGCTGTGCCTGTAGCTGCTATAGATAGTGCAAGTTCATCTTCATCACCAGTATCAGATCCTTGGTACTTGGAGATATTTGACGGTTGTAAATCCTCGCCTACATCTTTTCCAAATTATAAAATTAATGATAATAAATTATATAAATTTATTAAAACTTTAAATCCCTTAGCTAAGGAATTTGAATGGAAAGAAGTAGTTCCGAAAGACAGTCGCACTAGTATCATTATTGATAATCACTCTAATCCTACTTCTGGTCATCTCGGTATCTATAAAACTTTAAAACGTATATCTTTAAAATATTTCTGGCCTGGTATGCATAAAGATGTTGCTACGTTCGTAAATGATTGTGATGCTTGTAACTCTCATAAACATGCTAATCACCCTACCTTAGGACTTATGGGTCGACCTAAGGAATGTTCTAGACCATTCCAAATGATTAGCGTGGATTTGGTTGGTCCATTGCCTCCATCTAGGAAGCAAAATACAATGCTGCTTGTCGTAACTTGTTGTTTCTCTAAATATTCATTATTATTTCCTATACGTCGAGCTACTGCCGAAGTCGTAACAAATATTTTAGAAGAAAAAGTCTTTCTTGTACATGGCATTCCCAGTACAATTCTGATGGATAATGGAAAACAGTTCGTAAGTCAAAAATTACAACATATGTTTTCTCAATATAAAGTACCTAAAGTACGTTATACGCCTAAATATACGCCGCAGGTAAATACTGTCGAGCGTTATAATAAAACTATTATGACGGCTGTTTCCACATTCATCAACGAGGATCACAGGATTTGGGATCTAAATATACCAAAAATTCAGTTCGCTCTCAATACTGCTGTAAGTGAAGTAACGGGATATACCCCATCGTTTCTGGTCTTCGGGAGAGAATTGGTTTCATGTGGTTCTCACTACGTTGACGTTGATCAAACCGACGATATAGTGTTCACAGCTCGAGATGCCTATGCAGAAAATACTGGAAAACTAAGGAAAATCTTTGACCAGGTCCAAAGCTCTCTAATCAAGTCGCATTCTCGTAATTGTGGTCCTTATAATCTTCGTCGCAAAAACTTTGACTTCAACGTTAATGATATTGTCTGGCGAAAAACTTACTATCAAAGCGACAAAGATAAGCAATTTTCTAAAAAACTTGCTCCTAAATATATTAAATGTCGTATTAAATCTAAACTATCGCCCTTGGTCTATGAATTGGTTGATATGAAAGGTAAAAATCTAGGATCTTGGCATATCAAAGATTTTAAACTAAATAAATACTCTTAACTAATGTAAAATATTAAAATTACTAACATAAAAACAATCTTAAAAAATTATTGTATTTATAGTCTAAAACTATAAATATAATAATTTCAAAAACTATAACTAACATTTAAAATACAACAAAACATACATTCTGATGTATTGTTTCTTTTTGAATAATTTAAAACAAAATATAATTATTGTTAAAATAAGGAAACAGTTCCTTATCTTATAAAGCTGTCTTGTTTTTTTGTTCACAAATGCATTTGGTTCTAACCAAATGAAAATTTTGTTGAATTCTTTTGCTGGTCGTGATTTCATTGCTTTGTTTTTTTACAAAACCTTTGGTGACTAAAAATAAAATTGCTAAACAATTTTTCAAAAAATCCCTTCCATTTTTTCCATTTTTAACTGGAGAATGCTGTACCTAAACTGCGCTCTTATTCTTTTATAGAATACCTTGAAGTATCTCTTGATTTTACTTTCACAGCTGTGACCTTATTGTTTTTCGGTTGCTAAACAACTGGATTACTCTCTTTTGCCTCGCATCTGTAGTCCTAGGTACTACCAAGACTCTAAATCTTGTATTGTCGATACCTCTCGTCAATGGTGCAGGGTACTCTTTTGCAGTTGTGTTGTATCTTGAGTGTCTGAATGTTCTATATAACTATTACTCTGAAGTTTTAGTTTCTTTTTGAGAGTGTAAACTTCTTTAGGGGATTTTTGTCAAGCAAAATCCTACACTAAAGGGGGGGATATGTCACGGTCTAAACCGTCTTTCAATATACTTACGTTGATTTTTAATAAAAAAATCCATACAAAACAAAGCATCACATAACTATCAACTATAATAATTAAATATTCTAGACTAATATTAACTTTTACTTGTTTTTAAAACAAATATAAACACAGCAATTGTTAACTTGTTTTGATCTGTTTACTAATGACAGTTCTCATGTCGGCTGACGCCGATACCCGCTTCTAAATTCTATTATTTATAATAATGATTCTGAATACCCTCCATTTTAAAAATATCTCGAACTTTGTATACAAGCCTTTTGGCCCAACTAATTTGTGCCATAAATTAATTAAATAACTAATATATTTTAACTTGTATTTTCTGCCCATAGAAAATCTGCTAAACAATTTAAATTATTTTTGTTTACATAATTTTACTGCAGCAACCATAGATACAGGTACTCTGTATAAACTATCCTTTGGTTATGGTTGCATTATTCATTAAACGGAACTCCCACTACAAATTTTGGGAAGTTTCCAGAAGATTTGGAGTATTTAAGGCGTAGCTCGGAGAAACTGGGCCTCTTCTTCCATTTTCTCCAGCTATAGTTTAGTAATCCTTCTTGAAGTTATTAACTGTAGTACGCGATCCCCGAACTAGGGTGAGTGTGTGTTCTTAACCTATCATTTTAACGTTTTGCATCTAGCTTTTTAATAATTTAGTAAACCTAGTGTTAAATCGCAATTTCATTTAATTAACGTATTAATTATTATTTCAATTCCTTGCACTGATAGATAAGGTAACCTTAAACTGTATAGGTACTTTTTAGTAGTAAATTTGCAAAACGTTATTTATGATTATTTTGATTAATTATTCTTATACATCATACTGTGTTTGTAATCATGTGAAACGTTCCACTAAATGGGCCGTGGACAGATTACAATCCACAGCTATATTCTTTTAACAATTAATCTGTGTAAAACTATTTTCTATGAGACCGCTAAGAAGGGTGCGTTTAGAAATCTATCGAGTTGAATAACTAATTTAATTTAATATGTTGGTAAAAAGTAAATACTAATTTCTACTTGAAATTAACTGTTCTTTCTTTAAATAGTATATAGTGACCACATGTTGACCTTTGCTCGACCTTTACATCTTATAATTTTTTTGATCACTTTATTACCCTTGTAGTTCTTTTATTAATTATTTTATTAAAACATTTTAATTGTAGCTTCGTCCCCTTATACCCTAACCTTAGCCGGTCGACTTTAGCGAACACCTGTTCATATCTTTTTAAAAACATTTTCAGGGATCCTATCTACGGGCAGCCGCCTACCCTGCTGCTCCGCTGCTGTGCTTCGTGCCACCCTACCGGCCGAAGCTGAACCCACGCCGACCACGCTGGTAGTCGACGTGCCTGGTTCCTGCCGCTTCCTGCGCTAACCGCTGAAGCTAAGTCTCTCTTTCTAAAGTGCGAGAACCCCAGTGCGAAACCCCACTCACGCCCTTTATTTTAATAAATAGTGTTAAATTTAACCTATCTTTTAATTCTCTCTTTTCTGCACATCTGGCCGTGCTTCCCACGGTCAGAGCGTGTCACTTGTATCTATCTATTCTTCATTAATGGCGTCGCGATACATTAAACGTATGCATTTTGCCAATGTCAAGTGAAAACGTAACTAAAGTAATAAAAATTGTACGGTTGATTGGTGTTCAAAATGGAGTCTCTCAACACGTGTTTTTACCACAAGAACTTGGGAGAAACTCCTGGATACCCGTATGCCCCAGCAAAGAAGGCCCTGCCAGAAATACAGCGCTCCAACTGCACTATGTCGTAGGAAAGAGCACATGCTGAGGCAGATACCTTTTATCCTCGCACAGTACATTATTGTGTATTTAGCTATGTGAAATTTTAAATTACTTTTTATGGTTCTGTCTTCGATACATAAATTAAAGCAAATAATGAATTTACAATTAATACAAATTGCGATTTCAAAATCAACACAAAGCACGTAAAGCAAAGAATTTAGGGACGATTAAAAAAGTCGATTTTTAAAATTGAATTATAAAATTTTAATTGCATATTTATGAATAAATAGCGATGTTTCTCGTTTACTTTAGCAATATCTATCATGAAGATGCAATTTTATATTTTTTCTTTCATGGCATAAATATGTAACCTTATTGTAACCTTCGTTTTGGAGCTTGCAAGAACTCTTTCAAACGACAAGTGTATTTAAAATATGCAAAATTTCTGCAAAGATTTTGATGTGCTCTGATCGGCAGATACCTCTCTTCAAATAAATATAGTAGCTAAAAAACTATTGTTATCCACGTTAAGGTTAACGTTTGTCGTCGCCCATTAAGAAACTCTGTAGCGAGCCCAGTCGACCGCGACGTACGCACTCCACTCGACGCATCCGCACGGAACGGCCCTTGTTATAAAGGAAATTGTCGCATTTATTATTTTAATTACCTTCTATAATATTTGAGAACATAGAGCGCCTTCGCATTTAGTACGAGGGGAAAGATATATTGGTCTTGGGGCATTTTAGTGGAAACCATCTTAAGGTCTAATAACAGTTTATTTGCGTCTTTGAATTGATGACTAGCCATTGGTATATTTTGTAGTTTAAATGGATATCTGGATATATGGAAGCATTCGCTTTTTGTAATTTTCTTGACGAGTTATGTCACTAACATCATCGTCTTATTATTTCCCACTTCTAAGCACAGTCGTGTCATTCATTTAAGGATTCACTTCTCACTTTGACGATTTCACGTCTCAAATTTTAAAGAAAATTCCAAGTTTTGACGGAATTATTCATGGTATTCTATAACGTTATTATTAAATCTAATTTGGTCAATAATATTCATATTTCTTAGAGTTTGACAGCTAAATTCGAAATGCTTGGTGAGCAATGCATGGCAACAGATCTCATGATGGCGACTGATGAGATGGAAATTCCACTATAAAATTCTCAACGTCATAAACATTACAAAAACTCTATTTCAATGATTCCTCATACCTGGGCGTCAACGGGGAAGCTTGTGCATTAAAATAAAATTCACTACACAAAATCCACTACTAAACAATTTTTGAAATAACGCCATGACAGCGCGCCAAACACTCTAATGTTGCCTTGTTATTGAGTATGAGCAAGGCACAATTAGAGTGTTTGATGACGAGCAAAGCAAACAACACTCAGCTGATATAAACTAAGAATCTTACAGTATTCGTTTGTTATGTTATCAATCATCTGCCAGCTAAGACTACAGATTAAAATGAAATAGAATAGATTGTTAATATGTTTGAGTCTCTTAAGGTTATAGCAACCTGTTACTATTTTGAGGCACAGCATGACCCATGCTGCCAGATGTAGCTTTATATGTAACCAAAGTAAATTTAAGTGTGTGTGTGTATAATCTACATTTTAGCTGTACCTAATATACAAATTAAATTATCAAGTTTTTATAAGAGGCGTTAAACCACCCAGCTATTCATGTTCCACGTTTCCAGTCATTTGGCAGAGCACCGATAGCAGTTGCCACATTTAAAAAAGCTGTTTAAGAAATCCCTGTTATTATTTATGGAGTTGAATTGGAGATAAGCGCGTTTTTATGTCAGAGAAAGTCATCAAAAGGGACAATTAACTCCACTTCTTTCCATTTATTTTCTTTACATTTTTATGAATCCTAAAAAATTTATAGAGTGTAAAGACTGTACTGTATATTTCTTATCACATCGATCCTCTTCAAAACGAAACTCAATGAAAAGAAAGGACGCCAAATTGATATTTCCTACTGAAACGTAAGCTTTTTAATTAATTGAAAAAAGATTTCGTTTGAGAGAACTGAAAGAAAGCTTAAATTAAAAATCTTTTGCTCGAACCTTCGAACTGTCTTCGTCTTGCGAGTTCCCGTAAAGAACTTCCTCGAATTCGCTTGACCAGTTATTATTTAACTTTTACACACGAGCGGAATTAGGACTTCCTTTTAGGCAAGCTGTTGCAAAAAAGTTTCATGGAATTCTCCGAAGATATAAGTCGAGTGATTTACGTTTTAATTCGATCACATCCTAACCATGGATGGATACCATTATTATTTACTCAGTTCAAAAAAAAAGGAGGAGGGTGTCAATTTGACTGTATGTTTTTTACATACCGATTAGGTATACCGACTAATGATTCGTATTTAATTGACATCGATGATATCGTTATCATTTTATTACTTGTTTGTCTAAAATATATCGAAATAATTTCCTGAAAATTTCTATACTTACAACACTAAAAAGCAAAAACTAATTATTTGTAAATAAAAAAAACTGCCTTCACAACAAAAAACGGAGAAATTAAAAATATGTTTAAAAAATCTATTTTTTTTCGAGGTCGGTGCCAACCTCGTTATTTTTAATAAATGTAGTTATTTGAGTTTGAAAGGTGTTTTTTATAATAAAATATTTGATCTATATATTTATACGTAGAGCAAAGACTTTGTACCCCTTTTTACGTGCGCGGTCGAAGGAGTATGAAATTTGTCACACGTATAGTTTATATGTATAGAGAAGGAGTGCAGAATGCTATAGTTATACATAAATAATACATTAAATCAATAAAAAAACATTACACACACTACCATGTATTTGACACACACGCATATAACTCTTTTCTTTGTTGTTAAAATCTGTAGGCAAAATGAGAATAGATTAATATTATTTGTCAGATAGGTGACAGAACTGCATTAACTACATAGATTAATATATACACTATATGTTGTCATAAGGGTGAAGCCATTTTTTCTTTCTTCGTATTCATTATTTTAGTCATTTTTTGGATTTTTTTTATTAAAATTACAAACATAATATGTTTGAAAAAAAATAGGCAAATTAACAGTGTAGCCTTGGCGGAATCTGTGATTATAGAAGTATTTGACAATAGAACCTTAATAATGTTCAAACTTATAATTTAAATTAATTATGGTCGAAGTTCGACCACTGGGCGACCACTAGTATAAATAAAAAGTTAAAATATTGGATGGAATACAAATCAAATTGAATAATTTTGATCATATCAACTGAGTTTTTTTGGAAATCTGTCCGTTTTATTTATCTTGTTTCCTACAAATATTTTTCGGGTACAAACTTCAACAGCCTTAGAAATTCTATTTGGTTTGTATCAATATCGATACGCCAAATCGTTGATTTGTTACACACGTACTATTTGTTATTGGGATTTAGACCAAAATCCAACAATGCCTCTTGAAATTACTACCGTCCCATTTCTCCCCGTTTCATATATTTCTATTCCCTTTACGGCTTCTAGATTTCAGAATAGTGGATTCTATCTGGAAATAAGTAATAATAAATACCATTTTAGTATTCCGCCTGGAGCGCATCCATTTGAAGTTATATCTAAGGAGCAGCTGAATATAAGCCTAACAGACCAAAGAGATTGCAAATTAAATGCGCGGTGTCAGTTTCAACGATATATTCATACTATCTCACAAAACCCTATTTCTACTACTTTATCTCGTGCATTTTTATTTAAATTATTTTTCTTTCCAAAGATTTCTTCTACATTCCAAACGTAGAAACATGTCTAAACGATATAGTGAAGACTTATTAGTTTAACGTTACTGCCGTTTACGTTCTTAGTTTATTTCAAAATTTTTAAGATGATTTGTTATTAATTGAGATATGTAATGATACAAATGTTTTGCTAATTCTGCCTATGTATACTCGTAGATGATAAAATGGGAGTAGCAAAAAAAACAAATCATTCTAATTCATAAGGACTCTATTGACGAAATTCTTTAAAATACGTGCCGTTAAAATTTATACAAATATCACGGAAAAGTTCTGAGTAATTATTCTGAGCATTTCTCTTCCATCCGTCAGTTCGTTTTTCTTCCTATTGTGTTCAGTATAGCTCACTGCCTATTAGTATCATACAATCCATCCATACTACCAGAGCAATTGTGTAAAAGCAATTTTATTAATGATCAAATCATTAGATCAAAATCAAAAAGTTCTTTCCAAGTTCTTTTATCACCAAAAACCCTACCATAGCTTTGGACAGAATAAATAAATAAATTTAGTCTATTTGAACAATTAATTAATATGCTAGTGGAGAAGAAACGATTATTTCCTATGCCTAAAATTATGTTACTAAACCATTGCCGAAGTCTCGTGTCATCTCTATTGTATCGAAATTTGATTTAACCTAATTCTTCTCTTGCCTTCAGTGGGGCATAAGATAAGCTAATTTACTAATTTCATCGTTAATGGCGAAGGCGTATCTAAAGATTTTACTCTTATAACCTTAATATTTAGCTGTCCTTAGAAATGCTATTATGCCGACATTTAAGAACAATTGCAGTTTCGTAATCAATGAGATTTGCATCTTCTATCTACTCTTCGTCGACTGTTATTGTCTTTACCTATATTGTTTAAAAATTGTAAATTGTTCCAAATTTTATTTCCATTTCTCAAACAGTCTTCACTAGAACCCCACAGCATTCTGCGTTTTCATACAAAAGGATTTCCTTCCATCCTTTACCTATCCTAGTAAATATGATGAGAACCAGTGCAATGCAAAATGGATGAAATTTGTTTTGGACGCAACAAAATTGAGTTCTGCTTTGAGCGACCCTGTAACAGATTATAAAGTAATCTGACGGCTGGATATGATTTGAATTTTAGCTGTGTCTAAGTTATTTGAAGTATTTTTCACGTAAGAAATGTTTTGCGATTTGCATTGTATCTGTATTCTATACAAGCTGTCCAGAAGCTGACATCAAATGTGCATTAGGGACCAGATTTAATGCTTTATGGTTCATCCACTTACGAACGGACTAGCAAGATCACTACAGGAACATTACGGTTTAGAATATCTCCATTTCTGTTCTTTAGATGGTAAACAAACAGTTTGCTTAATGGCAAGCAACAATACAAGCTTGCAAGTAGCAGAGTGTCCCACATTAACCCTGCCCTACTCCTATACAGTGGAGATCTGTAAATCTTATCCTATTTATGTTAATGTTCAAGTAGTGTTATTTCGCAGCAATGTCCTGTAGGGTTGAGTTACTTCCCCAGGAGGATAGCAGGTTCAATTCGAGTCGCCAGTCTCGGCTTTCATATTTCTTCCCCTTTGTTTATCTTTCAACTCTCAACAAGCAAGTCTCTGAGACGTTGACTGCTGTTTTTGGGTGCAATTCTTGTGTTTTTATCGGCTAAGAATTTTACAATTATTAAAAATCCAATTAAAAATAAATAAGAACACCCAGGAAATAGACGTGTAGATCATTACATTTTCCTTTAACGAGTCTCACAATAGAAATGTACGGAAATTAGTTTTGGAGTTGCAGACAGGGAAGATTTAGTTTTGCTTTGTGCAGATACTCCTTAAGAGATTAGCAGTAATCTACTTTCTTGGGTTTAATTTAAAATGGATAGGTCCTGCACCGTAGAAGGCTCTTATAAAGTGATGTACTTCTAGTTTAAATGGTAAATCTAGATGATTTAGAAATAAAGTGACTATATTAAAAATTAATTTGTAACAGACGAGGAAGTAGTCAAATCTCCCAAGAAAATATTTGGAAGAAAGTTTTGTCCTGGGCTATATGATATTCCTATGAAAACTATTTTGAGTACTACCTTACAATACGTTAAGTTATCCTAACCTTCCCCTAGGGTTTCTGTCTGAGTAGAGGTTAGACGTGGACTTGACGTGATGGTTATATCTATTTCAATAATGTTAAGCTCTAATTGTTAAACTTGTGACTTTTGAATGTGCTTAATTGGATTTGTAGCAATTATTATTTCTCTCTTCTATTCTCTTACCTAATCTTAAGTGAAGATGTGGACTGCGATGTTACATGCTTATATCGAAACTATTTTTGCAATTTAGAACAACTGTCCAGATGTCTCTGTGGCAACACTAGCGTAAACAGCTGTTATAATTAGCTCCGTATATTTATTTGAAAAATAAATAATAATTACGGCCCCATTTCCACTTATCACTAAATATAAATGATATTCAAATCATTGGCATTGTGTATTAGTGTTTAGTGACACCAAATTGTGCGTAATTTGCGATAAAATTTGAACTTGTGTACTGGTGACCGGTTAGTGATTCATACAATTTGAATTGTCACAACAAAGTATAAAAGTAATCAATGTTTTCCCTTTCACGTGAGTAAAAGCTTATTTTAATTTATTTAGAAAAAGTAGATAATTAATTCCTCGTAGTTTCATATTGAACATTTACATTTTGTCGTTGAAAGTGTTGGTTATTTGACATAAGTAACCCCACTTTTTTTGTTGATCAAACTACTTCTTGGGTAATATTTATCGATTTTGTTTACATTACAATTATCCCATGATGTTGACTCGTAAGGCCTTAGCTCGCCAGGAGGAGTACCACCTGGTTTTGCAGGAATTAAAGGCTTCCAAGGAGTTAGTTGAACAACTGCTTAGGGAAAGGGATGACAGTGAGAAGGATCTGTTAGATGCGCTAGATAATAATAACAAACTTAAGAAGGAAATGGCTGAGTTGCATACTCAAAATGTAATAGTTACGGACGAAAAGAACAAGTTGCAATCTGTAGTAGACCGGTTCGACCAATGCGGTTATGAGTATGAGCAGGCCCTCAGGCGCATAACTGAATTGGAGCAATGCTTACAAGAGGCAAATAGCCATATTAATACATTAGAAACTGACAAATTAAATTGGACTGCCTCACAGAACCAAAGTCTATTCGAGGAGCTAGTTAGTAATGCCCCGGAAATGGTTTCTGCTGCATACAACATAAATCCTGCGGTGTCTTTTAACTTAACTTGCAATGACTCAATCAACACATCTGACACAGCGGTAAAGGTTGAATGCAGCAGAAATAAGTTAAAAAAATATTTAAAATTAAATAAATTTATTAAGAAGACTAAGACATTAATTAAGAAACAAAACTGTTTTCATAAAAACTTAAAATATAATAGGGAGCGCATAACGTTACTAAATAAACTGGAGTCATATTCGAATGTGATTAAGCAAAATCAAGAAATATATGAAAATAATGTAATGTCATTAAATAAGAAAATTAGTTTTCTACAGGAATCATTAACTACATTATCTGAGAAATATAATTCACCAAAAAGGGGGATGAGGGATTACACATTGACTCGCAATCACCTTATAAACAACAACTCAAAGTTTGAGGAATCCAGTGATTTAAAAAGTTCTTCCACGGCTCCTGGCCTGCTTGCTTTGGAACAACTTGAATGGTCTATGTCAGTGTGTGAACCGTCGATCTCTGAACAACTCAGCCAGTCAATTACAAGCACAAATGAAAACAGTTCTTCAATAAAAATAAAAGACAATTATGTAATATTTAGTGATGAAATTGGAAAGGATTTGGGCCTATTATTAATGAATAAGTTGGGGCAAAGTGTAACAAATTACTGTATGCCAGGTTCTTGTTTTCATGACATTATAGAAAAAGTTACTAAATACAACTTTAATAGTAATGACAACTTAATTTTATTCATAGGAAATAGGGATAATGTAAACAAAAGATTATTACAAAAGTATTATGAGTACCTACTAAAATTAAATGTAAAAAAAATTGTAATGTTTACATTTCCATATTGCGATATATACATATACATGTAGTATGTCTCACAGAACATTGGCTAAAAAGAACTCAGTTATTAAATTGTATTGAAAGTTATAACATTGTAAGTGCATTCACTAGAGAATCTGCCATTAGAGGTGGTTCCTTAATTTTGTTACAGAACAATATTAAATATAAAGAACGTTCAGATGTGATTAAGCACTCAATTGAACGAATTATTGAAATTTCATGTGTGGAATTTGAGCAATTTATAATTGTATGTGTATACAGACCCCCTTCTGGAAACTATGATCTGTTTGAAACTACAATGGAAAATGTTCTAAATATTATTTGTAGCAATAACAAGAAGATAGTTGTCTGTGGGGACTTCAATTTAAATATTCTAGTACCAAGTCCATACACAAATAGGTTCATTAATTTATTTAGATCTTTTAATCTTTATTATGCTTTCTTTGAACCTACCAGAATCACCCCTACTACAGCTACTTGCTTGGATAACATTTTCTGTAATTGTAATATACTTGAAAAATCTATACTCAACTGTGTAAACTCAGATCATAGTGGACAGAAAATCACTATTGAGCGCCGTAATGTTAATCTAGTAACAAAAATTACTTTTAGACCAATAACGGACAGTCGCATGAAGACTTTCGAAAATAATATTGAACATAGACTTCATTTCTTACAATATTGTGATGATTCAAATAAAATGTATAAAAATTTATTTAATCAAATAAATTTAGAATTTAATAGCATATTTAAACAAAAAACTGTTTCACTTAACTCAAAAAAGAAATTTAGTGATTGGGCTACCCCAGGCATATATGTTAGTAGAAGAAAATTATATGATTTATATTATGAAAAGTCTATGTCCACAGACCAGTCATTTATAAATTATGTCAGAAATTATTCTAAAATATTTAAAAGGGTTTGTAATGTTGCAAAAGCAAACTTCCTTAGTAATAAAATTAAAAATTCTGCTAATAAAATTAAGACCACCTGGAAAATTATAAACCAAGAAACTGGTAAAACGTCATTTAAAGATAGGTCTTTTGAAATTAATATTAATGGTAAAATGGTAAAAACGGATGAAGCAGTGGCAAATGCTATGGAGGCCTTCTTCTCAGACATTCCCATGAAAATCACTAGTAAACTGAATTCATCTACTGAATTTGCGGTTTCCTTTTTAGAATCTAGTGTTGATAAATGTGATATTTCTTTTAACTTTCATGAAATTAATGACGATTACATTATAAAAACGTTTAAATCTTTAAATAAGAAAAAGACGGAAGATCTATGGGGTTTATCGGTTACAGTTATAACATCAATAATTAAAGTAATTTCCCCATATTTAACGATTATTTTTAATAAATGCATTGAAGATGGGGTTTTTCCCGATTTAATGAAATGTAGTAAAATTATACCTTTGTTTAAGTCTGGGGATAAATGTGATCCCACTAATTTTCGTCCCATTTCCATTTTACCAGCGTTAAGTAAAATATTTGAGAAAGTTATTTACAATCAATTGCTTTCTCATTTTACATTGAATAAACTGTTTCATGACAGACAATTTGGTTTTACTAAGGGTAGAAATACGACAGATGCAGGTGTTGCGTTAATGAAACATATATTTGATGCTTGGGAAAATAAACAAGATGCTCTAGGTGTCTTTTGTGACTTGTCCAAAGCCTTCGACTGTGTAGAACATAAAACCTTATTGGCCAAATTACAACATTATGGCGTCTCAATGAACTCAATAAAAATAATTGAATCATACCTGAGTGACCGATTACAAACAGTAGTTATAAATAAAGCGAAGTCTTCAGGGGCCCCTATGCTCATGGGCGTGCCGCAGGGTTCGATATTAGGTCCGTTACTTTTTTTGATTTATGTAAATGACCTGCCTTACTATGTAAGCAACTTATGTGAGACGGTATTATTTGCAGATGATACTTCCCTTATTTTCAAACTAAATAGACAAACAGAAAATGTTGACGATGTGAATAATGCCCTTTCCAAAGTAATGTGTTGGTTTACTAATAATAACTTGTTACTAAATTCAAATAAAACTAAATGTATCAAATTTTCGTTACCAAATGTCAAGCAGGTCAGTACAAACATTAAAATTAACGAAGAAATTATACAATGTGTTGACTCAACAGTATTTTTAGGAATAACTTTAGATTCACGTCTACAATGGAATCCTCATATTACTACCCTATCAGGAAGACTTAGCTCTGCTGCTTTTGCTGTTAAAAAGATTAGATTACTGTCTGATGTTGAGACGGCAAGACTTGTATATTTCAGTTACTTCCATAGTGTTATGTCATATGGTATATTGCTGTGGGGATCAGCAGCTGATATTCAAGACATTTTTGTATTACAAAAGAGAGCTGTACGAGCCATTTATAAATTAAGACCTCGTGACTCGCTTAGAGAGTTATTTAAAGAAATAAATATTTTCACGGTTGCTTCCCAATATATATATGACAACATTATGTATGTTCATAAAAATTTACATACATTTCTGAAGAAAAGTGATTATCACAATTTAAACACAAGAGGTAGAAATAAACTTGCTGTTCCAAGTTTCAGACTTCATAAAACTAGTCACTCATTCATGGGGAAATGTATACAAATATATAATAAACTCCCACATCATGTAACTGAACTTCCGTCACATAAATTTAAGCTTCATATTAAACAAATTTTAATGAAGAAAGCGTATTATAAAGTTCAGGAATATATAGATGATAAAAATGTGTGGACACATCCAAATGTGCTCGATTCTCCATTGTAATCTAGTGAGATATCAATATGTCAAAATTTAATTTTCTAATTGACAAGATTGTAAGGAAAGATGTCTTAAATCACTTTTTTTTTAATATATATTTTTTATCTTTATTTTAAGTTTAATTATTAGTCTTTATTTTAATAAATTATTATGATTAATTATTAAAGACTTGACAATGTGAATTATGACTCTTTCCAAATCAATACTATAAAAACTGTAAAGGGAGGATAAAACTTGTTGAGTTTCTTGCCGGTTCTTCTCAGAACAAGGCCTCCTGGTAGACTCTCGAACCGATGGCATCAAAATTGACTTTCATAAGTGTACAAATTGTACCTAAATGAATAAAGTAATTTTGACTTTGACTTTTGATAGTTTGCCACAGATAGAAAATGAAATTAGATATAGATTAAACATAAAATTAGATACTATGTCATATTATGAAGACAAAATACATGTTATTGACATAAATAAATTGACATGCAACAATAGGTACAAAAAATTTTATTTGACAAGGGATAGAATTTTTCTATCAAATTATTTTAAAAAACAATTAGCAAAATTGCTAAGCTTTTCTTTATTAACTTCAGCCAAGAATTTGGCTGTTCGGACAGCTCCTATTGAGCAACCTTATTTTGACATTGCCTCTATTGGGCTATCTCGGTGTGACAATGCCCCTATACAGCATTGTAGTTCTGACAGTGCTCCTTTTGAGCAAATTAGTTATAATAACATAACAATTGCTCCTGTTGAGCAAACTAACTTTGACTCACAGATAAGCTCAACACAAAATCAATATTTAAATTAATTAGTAAGACAACAGAGGACACCTCTGGCAATAGCTCACTTAAAATAGTTCACCAAAATATTCAAGGCTTATCTGGAAAGGAACTAGAAATTTCTTTATTCTTACAGAATCTAAATATACATGTATTATGTCTCACAGAACATTGGCTAAAAAAAATCAGTTCTTAAATTGTATTGAAAGTTATAATATTGTAAGTGCATTCACTAGAGAGTCTGCCATTAGAGGTGGTTCCTTGATTTTGTTACAAAACAATATTAAATATAAAGAACGATCAGATGTGATTAAGCACTCAATTGAACGAATTATTGAAATTTCATGTGTGGAATTTGAGCAGTTTATAATTGTATGCATATACAGACCCCCTTCTGGAAACTATGATCTGTTTGAAACTGCCATGGAAAATGTTCTAAATATTATTTGTAGCAACAACAAGAAGATAGTTGTCTGTGGGGACTTCAATTTAAATATTCTAGTATCAAGTCCATATACAAATAGGTTCATTAATTTATTTAGATCTTTTAATCTTTGTTATGCTTTCTTTGAACCTACCAGAATCACCCCTACTACAGCTACTTGCTTGGATAACATTTTCTGTAATTGTAATATACTTGAAAAATCTATACTTAACTGTGTAAACTCAGATCATAGTGGACAGAAAATCACTATTGAGCGCCGTAATGTTAATCTAGTAACAAAAATTACTTTTAGACCAATAACGGACAGTCGCATGAAGATTTTCGAAAATAATATTGAACATAGACTTAATTTTTTACAATATTGTGGTGATGCAAATAAGATGTATAAAAATCTATTTAATCAAATAAATTTAGAATTTAATAGAATATTTAAACAAAAAACTGTTTCAATTAACTCAAAAAAGAAATTTAGTGATTGGGCTACCCCAGGTATTTACATTAGTAGAAGAAAATTATATGATTTATATTATGAAAAGTCTATGTCCACAGACCAGTCATTTATAAACTATGTCAGAAATTATTCTAAAATATTTAAAAGGGTTTGTAATGTTGCAAAAGCAAACTTCCTTAATAATAAAATCAAAAATTCCACCAATAAAATTAAGACCACCTGGAAAATTATAAATCAAGAAACTGGTAAAACGTCATTTAAAGATAGGTCTTTTGAAATTAATATTAATGGTAAAATGGTAAAAACGGATGAAGCAGTGGCAAATGCTATGGAGTCCTTTTTCTCAGACATTCCCACAAAAATCACTAGTGAATTGAATTCATCTACCGAATTGGCGCTTTCCTTTTTAGAATCTTGTGTTAATAAATGTGACAGTTCTTTTAACTTTCATGAAATTAGTGCCGACTACATTATAAAAACGTTTAAATCTTTAAATACGAAAAAGACAGAAGATCTATGGGGTATATCGGTTACAGTTATAACATCAATAATTAAAGTAATTGCCCCACATTTAACGGCTATTTTTAATAAATGTATTGAAAATGGGATTTTTCCGGATTTGATGAAATGTAGTAAAATTATACCTTTATTTAAGTCTGGGGATAAATGTGATCCCACTAATTTTCGACCTATTTCCATTTTACCAACGTTAAGTAAAATATTTGAGAAAGTTATTTATAATCAATTGCTTTCTCATTTTACACTGAATAAACTGTTTCATGAGAGACAATTCGGTTTCACCAGGGGTAAAAATACGACGGATGCAGGTGTTGCGTTAATGAAACATATATTTGATGCCTGGGAAAATAAACAAGATGCTCTAGGTGTCTTCTGTGACTTGTCCAAGGCCTTCGACTGTGTAGAACATAAAACCTTATTAGGCAAATTGCAACAATATGGCGTCTCAATAAACTCAATAAAAATAATTAAATCATACTTGAGTGACCGATTACAAACAGTAGTTATAAATAAAGCAAAGTCTTTAGGGGCCCCTATTCTTATGGGCGTGCCGCAGGGTTCGATATTAGGGCCGTTACTTTTTCTGATTTATATAAATGACCTGCCTTTCTATGTAAACAACTTATGTGAGACGGTATTATTTGCAGATGATACTTCCCTAATTTTTAAACTTAACAGACAAACAGAAAATGTTGACGATGTGAATAATGCCCTTTCCAAAGTAATGTGTTGGTTTACTAATAATAACTTGTTATTAAATTCAAATAAAACAAAATGTATTAAATTTACTTTACCAAATGTCAAGCAGGTCAGTACAAATATTAAAATCAACGAAGAAATAATACAATGTGTTGACTCAACAGTATTTTTAGGAATAACTTTAGATTCACGTCTGCAATGGAATCCTCATATTACTACCCTATCAGGAAGACTTAGCTCTGCTGCTTTTGCTGTTAAAAAAATTAGATTACTGTCTGATGTTGAGACGGCAAGGCTTGTATATTTCAGTTACTTCCATAGTGTTATGTCATATGGTATATTGTTGTGGGGATCAGCAGCTGATATTCATGACATTTTTGTATTACAAAAGAGAGCCGTACGCGCTATTTATAGATTAAGACCTCGTGACTCGCTTAGAGAGTTATTTAAAGAAATCAATATATTAACGGTTGCTTCCCAATATGTATATGACAACATTATGTATGTTCATAAAAATTTACATACATTTTTGAAGAAAAGTGATTATCACAATTTGAACACCAGAGGTAGAAATAAACTTGCTGTTCCAAGTTTCAGACTTCATAAAACTAGTCACTCATTCATGGGGAAATGCATACAAATATATAATAAACTCCCACATCATTTAACTGAACTTCCGTTACATAAATTTAAGCTTCACATTAAGCAAATTTTAATGAAGAAAGCGTATTATAAAGTTCAGGAATATATAGACGATAAAAATGTGTGGACACATCCAAATGTGCTCGATTCTCCATTGTAATCTAGTGAGATATCAATATGTGTAAAATTTAAATTTTCTAATTGACAATATTGTAAGGAAAGATGTCTTAAATCACTTATATATAATTCTAAACTTAATTATTAGTCTTTATTTTATTATATTATTTTTATTATGATTAATTATTAAAGACTTGACAATGTGAATTATGACTCTTTCCAAATCAATACTATGAAAACTGTAAAGGGAGGATAAACTTGTTGAGTTTCTTGCCGGTTCTTCTCAGAACAAGGCCTCCTGGTAGACTCGTGAACCGATGGCATCAAACTTGACTTTCATAAGTGTACAAATTGTACCTAAATGAATAAAGAAATTTGAGTTTGAGTTTTATGTATAAAACGGCTTCTCTGTCAGAAATTGTCACATAATCAGATGGAGTTTGCAACTTTACTCGTAAAACAGAATAGCAAAATTTTTATTTGTGTCATTCGCAGTAATATCTCAAGTATGTCACTAGTAATTTGTTGTTGGAGATAGTTAAAGTTTGTACGAGCCCGTGTTTTAAACGATGGTACGGAATTGTGAAATGTTACATTTGAGCTTCCAACTTTCCGGATTCGTTTGAATAATATAGAGCGTGAAATTGCCAAAGTATTTCACAGCTGCACTAGTGCTACAGGAATTATGACGAAGTGAAATTATGACATCGCTTGTCCAATATCAAATGAATTGTTCCTCATAGTGTTATGAATAAATATGTAGACGTCAGGTTTAGTTGTGTAAATTCTGAAGTTACCAGTAATGTTTAACAAATCTAATAACTCACCTATAAAATCTTTAACAGCGAAAATTATGTACTACTAGCTTCCGCCCGCGACTTCGTCCGTGTGGACATTTTACCCCCTTAGGGGTTGAATTTCCAAAAATCCTTTCTTAGTGGATGCCTAAACTGTATAAGGTATCTATGAGCAAAATTTCAAGTCTCTAGGTTCAGCGGCTTGGGCTGTGCGTTGATATCTCAGTCAGGACTTTGAATTTTAAATATATAGACGAGCTTTTTAAAGTATAGATATTTTTTTCTTCCAATAATAACTGTCATTAACCGGACTAGTAAGCGGAATTTGTATGAGGTAAGGGTGGTAACCCGCAATCCATCTAGTCCCCGATGGTTAAATGGAGATGATGGAATAAGCTCATGTAGCTCAAGAGCACTCTCCCCGCAGCAGTAGTGTTTAGTTTTGTTGCTGTTTGGTACATATTACAAACACCCCAAATTAATTCAGACCAGGATAGGAAGGAGAAGCAGTAATGCAATTTGATTTGTCTGCTTATGTTACTAGCATATTTACATTTTCATCTTCTATTCCTCAAAAATTTTCTGAAGCATGAGAATTTTTTCCCTGACCTCACGACTGTATAGTATCTGACAGAAATGATTCTACTTGGTTATGACATGCTAGTCCTTTCTAAAACCAGTTCATTAAATGTCCATAAAAGTTGAGTTGTTACCTGTACTGATGAATAGATTTAAGACAGGAAAACGTACCTGAAACAAAAAACAAAGCACATTATGTCATATACTCGTGAATAAAAAAAATCGAGGGTGCTGCAGTCGTGTACTGAATCCCGCCCGATCCCAAATATAATTGGGAGCATGATCACATGATGATGATTACTGACTGCTTAAATATGATGATGAATTAGAAAATAGATGGATTGAATACAAGAAGAGAGTAATCAATAAATATTGTGAATTTATTTTCCAAGTTGCGTATTGTTAATTGTAAATATCTCAATGTTCTCCAAGATTTGCGGTTACACTAAACTTACTCGTGTCTTTAGGTTATTGATTTTGTTTTTATTGCCCAACGTTTCGTAACACTTTTCACCGTTCGTGGTTAAGGCAAGACTAGAAATGTAGGTAACCTTCTTTATTATTCTTGACAGGGAAGCTCTTGGTCTTCATTACACCAGATGGTAAGTGACAATAAGGCAGAAGATGAAATCCAGTTTCTCCTGGAACCATTAACATGGGTTTGACTATCTTATTATTAATTCATCACAACAGCCTTTATAATTCGACCTAATGCTGGGACACAAGGCCTCTCCTTGTCACCGAAGGAGGTTTAGGCAGTAGTAGCCTGCCCAATGCGGATTGGTGGACGGAGTATAAGTAATCCATACTATTTGCTGATCCATTAGTCGCCTTCTACGACAGCCATTGGAGGATATGGGGTGATGCTATTCTACTCTGCGGGCGTCACATGGCTAATTTTCGGTACACAATTATGTTATTAACATTATTATTATGGCGACAGATTTTAATAAGATAGCCGATAATAAACCGAGTACAAAGGTGTACCTCCCTGGAAACCGAATTCCGAAACCTGTTGTATAACTACCGCCAGTTTAATTTCAATTCAGATTTACACATCATTTACACAACGTAAATATCTTGTTCGAAATTCGTATACAAACTTTCGCAGAACATTACAGACTGTATTTACTCATATAAAATTATTGGCAATAATTATTACTTTGTCTCAGTAGACTCTTTAGAGTAATCCCAAGAACGTTTCGCAAATTTCAATAACATTAATTCTCGCTAAGAACACAAGTAACAAAACGTGACTCGGAATTTACGTGTTTTAGCTACTTTTAGACGAAATGAGAACTCAGTCCCAACAAAAGTTTAATAAGAAATATTTTGCACATTTCTGTCGAGGTATTGTGAACTTAGTTCCGATGTTGATTTGGCCCGTGACTTTCGACTGGTATTTTTGCAAAAACTCAAGTTACGATGTAGTCACGTTGAACCTAAATATAAGTTTCAGAGTTTGGAGGCGTTCTTATATCATTAAGGTGGACTAAATCGGGGCCCTTTTAGAGTCAGACAGAGAAAATATTTCGGCACGCTGCAGTATTGTACGTGTAGCAAGAAAGGAATGTAAAACGAACGTAAAGAAAGTAATTAACGTTTACATTATATCAAAAATGGAAACGTCTACCGGGAGACACAGCGTTGTTAGGCCCCCCATAAGGTGGTCCACGTCCGAAAGTCTCCTCGTGGCGGGACCTGGTAATGTGGTGGGGAAACTTTCTCGGCGGGTGTGTGGTTTTTAATGTCAAGTGTGTTGCCTTGGCCTTCGAAGTCACATGCCATCGTCGAGTTGCTTTTGTTTTCCCACCACGGCTAGTTACGGACGGCCCTTTTCAGGGCCACGACCGCGCCCGAAGTCCCCCGGGTGCGGTCCGATAGCTGCTCCCGGTGTCCTCGTCAGGAGGACGCGCCAGGTCGAGTACCCGTCGGTGAGGAGGCGGCCTTTAAGGCCGGCGTCGGCCAGCGGCCCATAGATGCTGGCGTTAGTCGGTAGCCCCTGTGGGTTGCTGGCCACCAATTGGTGCACAAGGAGTGCCTAGACGGGCAGCGCTGGGACGGTCTCGGTGTAGTTGTGCTCACGTGGGCAGATCCCGAGCCGTCCCGCAATAGCTCACTGGAGGTCAGGCCGGGGAGGCAGTTTAGTGGGTATGTAAAAAAGGCCCCCATAAGGTGAACCGATAATCTGGTAAAGATCGGGAAAAGTCACTGGATGTAGGCTGCGCGGGATTGATCGGAGTGGAGATCCTTGTGGGAGGCATATGTCCAACAGTGGACGTCTCTCGGCTGATAAATGCAAAGTGTATCTACAGGCTACGTGCTAAGGCTCATATTTTGTCGAGCGGTGCGGTACAAATTGGCTACCTTTAATTTGGACCAGCGTGAGCGTGGTGAAAAATGGCATTACGAGTCTAGTGCAGAGGCCGTCGCGAAATGGTGTTTGTTTCCTTTTAATCTATACTTTTATGTTAGGTATAAATGGGCCAACGTTGAACTGAAATACTTTTTGTAATTTGTATTTTTGAAATCGCGCCAAATAAAAATTTCAACGAAAATAATAAAACATCTTGGATACAAACGTAATGCATGTTGAAGAGCACCAATGCTAAATTTCTAGGCAACCATATGCAAAACATACACCGGTTTCATATGCCCCAAATATTAAGAATGCCAGTGAAAATTTCAAATCTGTTTTATTCGCCAATTTTGCTCAGTAAATTTGAAAGCATAATCTTGAAAAATAATTCTAGCCAAATTTTATAGCGTTAGCCTCATAAAGTGCTTTATTGCTATTGTATTTTATAAGCAAAAGGTGGTAATAATGTGTACCCTGCATCATCAAAGCAAGCCCAAATAAGTGCTGTAATGCTGCAGACCAGAATAGGTACGAAAGACCTTAATTGAAAGTATACTGTGCCAGTACTGCGTTAAGGTAGGTATACTTTCAAGAGTGAAAATAAAATATACGTCATCATCAACACCTCATACAATGTCCCCACTGAGGGGCTCGAACCTAATATAACATTAGGGGCGATTAGGCAACCACGCCGGCCAAGTGCGGGTTGGTCGACTTCACACGCACAACCTAAGAATGTCTTCATAGGTGTGTGCAGGTTTCCTCACGATGTTTTCCTTCACCGTTAAAGCGTCGATTAAACGTACATATGAATTGAATTGAATCAAAATTTGAAAACACATTGGTACGTCACGGGGATCGAACCGGTGCCTCCCGGGTGGGAGACAACGCCCTTACGCACTACGCCACCGACGCTTTTCCCTGCGGTCATTTAGCTGGAATATTGACGCCTTCGTGGTGGAGTGGTCAGTATAGCTGCCTACGTATCAAGCGGTCCAGGTTCAAATCCTGGTAGCGGCAAATATTTCTGTGACGAACACGAATGTTTGTTTACGAGTCATGGTTGTTTATATATTTATTCAAGTTTATTTATAAAAATATCTAAAATTATTACCTTATAAAAAATGTCCGTTATCTAGTATCCATAAAACAAGTTTAATGATATTTACTTTGGGCTAGATAATTGGAAGACTATTATACTCTGGAAGCGTTGCAAAGGTTTTGTTTTTCTTTTTTGTTAGTTTTATAATCATATCATATGCATGTATTGTTTACCTATAACACAGATACTATAATACTATACTATAACCCTATCATTAACTTAGTAATTAGTCGTTTGAAATAGGTCAGCAAACCACATAGGCGGTTACTGTTAATATGAGAAAGAGTTTCAGTGAATAGCTCTCTTGAGCCTTACTCCCAACTATACTATGAAAATCTTTTGGTCTTCTCTAAATAACTTGAAATCTCTTTTCTAGATAACCGGCTTCAATTTGCAAAAAACTTCATTCTGCCGTTGACACCGAAGCAAATATAAATACCAAGGAACGTTTCGCAACTGCCGCCGCTGAGAATTCACGAAATTTTTTCACTTAAGTTAAAAATTAAGCGACGAAGCGCCTTAATGAGTTTGCGCTGCCTCAGACCACTTGCTCTCTCATCTACGATGGCTTTACATGTTACGATTTTTTTAGTCGTGCTAATATCGCACCGGCTCCGTCTCGACTAAAAAGTTTCATATTGTCTTACAAATACGAGCGTTTTTATATATTTTTTTTATATATACTAATATTATAAAGAGGAAAGATTTGTATATTTGTAACGAATAAACTCAAAAACTTATTCAAAAAATCTTTAATTAGAATGCTGCATTATTCCTGAGTGACATATGCTTTATTCGACTTTAAAAAACTCCACACATTTGCTAGGCCTTTCTTACATTTTTCTACGGAGCTTTAAATAACACAGCGAGTCCATGACATACTGTTTTATTTTTTAAATAATTTGTTAAACTGGTTAGGTACTTTGTACAACAAACTAATGCCATAAATGGCAAATGTGGTGTATAAATACATAGATAGATGATTGTCTCATAAGTGATTAAGATGAAGTGTTTTTATGCGCCTCCTAGATGAAATCAGGTGGTTTGACTCACCGTAGGAACACAACAGTATAAAGTTAAGTTGTAATTTTCTTATTTTTATTGTGTTTGCTGTGTAACTTAGATACAAGACTGAAGCTAAGTAAAAAAAGTTGAATTTGGTGTGTTTATTTTAAGTAAGTAACACATTATTAGTAGCATTGGGAAACACGCCCTTGGCCTCTTTTAATTGATTCCAAATTCTAAGGTGTTATTTAATTGATGCACTTTTAAAATTATGGTTTATTGGTATAAATAATATTAACAATTAAATACATGTAGGATAATCGTGCATTGTAAATGTCTTAAAACGTAAAAATAGAATGCGCGACATAATTCAGGTTCGGCGTGAATTTTCTTCGTCTTGATATTTCGTCTAATCTATAAGCAGGCTGCTGTGCAAACTTCAAAGGAAAATTAAGAAGGATGAACATAATTAAGCCAAAGGCCTATAATTTTTTTCATTGAATTGGATAATGTACAGTTTAATTTATCATAACATTATTCAGTTTATTGTACTCCTGAGATGATTTTGAGTGTAACGTCTGTCCGGTTGATGGCTTTTATTTGCTTTCTGGAGGATTTTTACTTATTGGGTTTGGCGCCCTCTTAATTTAGGCAACAGGCTGGCAACCTGTCACTATTTGGAGACACTGCTAGGCTCATATTGTCAGATGTGACTTTATGTGTAGCAAAATGTTACCTAAGGCTTTGCACAACACCTCTTGGGACTACAATTGTGGTAGTTTGTATGTATTTATGCTGCACCCGGCATGCGTCGCAATGCCACGTAAAATAAAACATTCATATGTATATAGATTTCTTCCGGAGTCCCTAGATAGAACACCCTAACAAAGTTTTATCACAATCTGATCATTGGTTTTGGAACACAGAGGATAAACGTTCAAACATTGATTTTTATATAAATAGAAGAAGATGTAGCTCTCTTCTTTCTGCCTTGGTCAGTAACATCAGTTGTAGATTAACATTTTGGTACCATGTCATATCAACAACAGAGCTTGAGCACTAAAAGTTGCTTCCGCTATGTTTGAATGATTATTATGACAAGGTACGACAGTATCTTATTAATCTATTTCTGATGCTGACTGTACTAATTATTCTCTACTATATTATAGGTGTCCTCCTTACTGCTATAGATAGATTAGCCCTTGTTGCGATGTGCTTGGGGTTCAGGAACTCCCTCAGTTTGCTTCTACGACACCCGCGGGATGAGGAGTACTCCTATTGGCGACCAGGAACTATACCGGTGATTAAACATAGCAGATATCGATAATAATATATTCAATTTTATAATTTATTGCTCTCGTGTTGTTTACAAGGCTGGTGGTAGTGACTTTAAAAGACCGCAGGACTAACAAATGGCTGAGAAAACAGAGCAAGGTTTCAGATATTGTAAAGCGAATCAAACAGATTCGTGGTGCAAGGCTTTAATAGAATGTAGGCCGTGGGGCTTTAAAAGACCAGTTGGCAGACCGCAAATGAGTTGGAAAGATGACATCTGAAAATTAGCGGGCCATAATCGGATACTGACAGCCCAAAACAGAGGAAAGTGGAGGGGGTTGAAGGAGACTTACACCAAACTGGTTGAAGGCTTAAGATGATGATGTTGCTAACAAAGGTTGCCATAATAATATAGAGTGAAACATGCACCTTTTAAGGGTACCGCAATTGCGCATTAAACACACAAAGAAAATTTTACTCCAATTCTAAGGAAAACATGAAAATTTAAAAATTTAAAGAAATACTTAAGATCCCTATCTCATTAGAACACCATGGTGGGGCAACCATCGCTGCCACAAACAAAATGGTTCGTTGGTTCCGCAACCAAGAGATACCGGTGAGGTATCCTCCATATACCGCTATAATTTTATTGATAACAGCGACTGGTTGAACCACCATGATGTGGGAAGGAAATTGGGCCCTAAGAGAAATAAAGGGATGTCGTTTGTCGGTTAAAATTTCAATTCATAATGGCAATTAATTAATCAATCCCTGATATATTCCTAATTAAGTAATTAATTGTATGTATTAATTATTATTAGAAGGTTGATGGCACCGCGGTTGGAATACCTTGTCATCTTTAGACGCCGTCGTGGTGGAGTGGTCAGTATAGCTGGCTTCACATCAAGCGGTCCGGGTTCGAATCCTGGTAGCGGCAAATGTTTGTGTGACGAACACGAATGGTTGTTTGCGAGTCATGGTTGTTTATACATTTATTTAAGTTTATTTATAAAATATAATATTAGGTTGGGGAAAAAGTCTTTTCGCATTATAGTATGTATAAACTTGTAATAAAATCTCTTTGGCTATACTATTTGTATCTGGCTGGTTTTGGTATCATTGAAAGGTTAAATTTTAAAGAACATAATTCCAAATTCAAATTAGGAAAATGTGTGATTTTCATTTGTTTTTCGTACCGCCAAGATGAGTGAATCTAATGAAAAAATTCAATACATTTTAAAATTTTACTACAAAAAAGGTAAAAATGCAACGCAAGCCGTGAAAAAAATTTGCGATGTTTATGGACCTAGTGCAGTGTCTGTGAGAGTAGCACAAATTTGGTTTAAGCGTTTTCAATCCGGAAATTTTGATGTCAAAGATGCACGTCGCTCTGGTCGCCCTATTACAGATAAAATGGATGCCATTTTTGAAAAAGTGGAGCAAGATCGACATGTCAGTAGTTACGACGTAGCTGAAGAACTGGGAATTGACCACAAAACAGTTTTGGCGCATTTGAAAAAAACTGGGTACACAAAAAAGCTCGACATTTGGGTACCTCACGAGCTCACTGAAAGAAACCTAATGAACCGTGTACTCATGTGTGATTCTTTATTACGACGTAATGAAACCGAACCATTTTTGAAGAAGCTGATAACTGGTGATGAAAAGTGGATCACGTACGACAAAAACGTGCGAAAAAGGTCGTGGTCAAAGGCCGGTCAGGCTTCACAGACTGTGGCGAAACCCGGGTTAACTCGCAACAAGGTGATGCTGTGTGTGTGGTGGGATTGGAAGGGCATTATTCATTATGAGCTGTTACCACCAGGCAGGACCATCGATTCTGAACTCTACTGCGAACAACTGATGAAATTAAAGCAAGAAGTTGAGAGAAATCGGCCGGAATTAATCAACAGAAGGGGTGTGGTTTTTCATCATGATAACGCTAGACCTCACACATCTTTAGCCACTCAGCAAAAATTAAGAGAGTTTGGCTGGGAAGTGTTAATGCATCCGCCGTATAGTCCTGACCTTGCACCTTCAGATTTCCACCTGTTTCGGTCTCTTCAGAATTCTTTAGGCAGTGTCAGGTTAACATCACGAGAGGACTGCCAAAACCACTTGTCGCGGTATTTTGACCAGAAGTCCCAAAATTTCTATAGCAATGGGATCATGTCCCTACCTACAAGATGGCAAAAAGTTTTCGAACAAAATGGTACCTACATACTTTAGTTAAATGTAAATAAACTATATTAAAAAATGTTTTGAATTTTCTTAAAAAATGCGAAGAAACTTTTTCCCCGACCTATTATAATATAAAAATATCTAAAATTATATTATGTATATAAAAAAAAATGTCCGTTATCTAGTACCCGTAACACAAGTTCTTAATGATACTTACTTCGGGCTAGATAATTGGTGTGAGCGTGGAAATATATTATATTATATATCTTTCATGTAGTATATCTCTTTATTCTCCAGTCCTCTTCCTCTATTTTCTACCCATCCATTTTTTTGTCACATTCTCATCATTTCTTCTCATTATGTTCAGAAGATAATCATCTCGTGTGTCCCCCGCCTTATTGGTCTCGGCGTGTTTAAGCATTCGTGTCGTGCGAAGTATTCCAATTAACACAGTGGCGCCCCTAGCGGGGAAGCGATGAACCCAGTGATTAATGACACTGTGTCGAGTTAGTAAGTTTACTTGTGCTTTCCAGTTTCTTTGCACGCATAATCTGAATGTTTAAGTTTTAAGCTGTCGCTCTATATAATAGTTTTCTCTTTACTTTGGCACAGCTAATTCGATAATATGAAAATTTGATTAAGAGTAGAAGAGAAAAAAAAACACGTTTACACGAAACGTAAACAAAAAAAATATGACAAACTATGATCTTAAACAAATCGATTCCCTGTGCTACGCTAAAAGGTCACTGCCTCAGCATATCCTTCGGAGCTGCTATATGAGCTGTTATAGGTTAGGTATACTATTTAGAGTATGTCATACGTATTTAAGTGCAAATCAAAAAATCTTTCTTTTGTATATCAAAAATACTGATTGCACAGCAAAACAGATAATACTAACTTACACATCACTCAGTCTTTTAGGTAGATACATGGGGTCCACGTCCGGAAGCCTCCTCGTGGCGGACCCTGGTAACGTGGTGGGGAAACTTTCTCGGCGGGTGTGTGGCTTTTGATGTCAAATGTGCATTCGAAGTCGCATGCCATCGTCAAGTTGTTTTTGTTTTCCCAGCACGGCTAGTTCCAGACGGTCCGTTTCAGGGCCACGAGCGCGCCCGAAGTTCCCCAGGTGCGGTCCGATGGCTGCTCCTGGTGTCCTCGTCAGGAGGACGCGCCAGGTCGAGCAGCCGTCGGTGAGGAGGCGGCCTATAAGGCCGGCGTCCGCCGGCGGCCCACATAGGGGCTGGCGTTAGTCGGTAGCCCCTGTGGGCTGCTGGCCACCAATTGGTGCACAGGGAGTGCTTGGACGGGCAGCGTTGGGACGGTCTCGGTGATATCCCCTATATCGGTGATATAAAACAGTGCAAATCGCCTGGTCATAAAATAAATAATCCTGACCTACTTATATATTGTACCCAGGCGCAAGCTTGGGTGAATTTGATGTGCAACCAGCATATTTTGCTGAATATAAATTGATGACGATAACTTCTTTGATGTGCATTTAAATAATAGCGCTCCTTTTATATTAGTTATTTTACAGTTACCATAGCATATTAAGACCTTCGTAGCACGTTTTATGCTGCGGCTGTCGCAAATAGTCGCGTTATCGCGATGTGTCTAGCCAAGTATTCGCAAACACTTCGGCACTTCGTGCGAAGTTGCAAGGACATCGCGCCGTAGTCGGTAAACTGGCGCAAATCAAAGCATTTTTATCGCGATGTCCTTCGCTTGCGTGGCCATACTTCGTGATCTTCAGTCGGCGCACAAACATCGTGCTCAGCGGACGTTGGTTTAAATTAGTTTTCTACCATGGAATGGAATAACGACAAGATTTTACGACTTATTAGCAATTGGAGTGTGAGTAGATATTGTTTGGCTTTGCTTTTTTCATATACAATAATTCCTGACACAATAAAAAATAATTATTTGCTGCTATAAAATATAGAGCGACCGCGGCGTCCATTTTGTTTCTTGCGTAACATCTCGATCATATTGCTACAGACTTTACAGCGCGCAATGTGGGGCCATGCACTTTCGCGGTAGGCCGATAGGGAAGAGTGTCTCATGAATGTTATCGCGATGTGTGCTGAATTTGTAACCGCCTCTATAGATACAAAGGTCCTGGATTCTATCCCTAGGAGAGTGTAAATTTGTGCTCTGTTGAGCCAGGGAAAAAAGGACGCAGTAAGAACAGACAATATTATTATCCAGGTGATAATTAGCTAGTATTTTATATTAGGGACACTATTCTATAATTGATTATTTTCCTCCACTTCAATTTTAAACGGTTGATCAGTTGTACCCAACCTCTCTTGAATATAAAAATGGACGCCGCAAAATGTTTTTATTTCCAATCCACTTGATTTATTAAATGAGTAATTAAGCACATTAGGGATTTCAACTTTCCCTTTTCATACTAAATCTAGAACCATTGTTCCAAATATTTGACTGAGCAAAAACCTTTACAATATCCCTAACAATTGTTTGATGGTTAAACAAACGTTTGTTTGCGATAAACACAACCAGAGCACAAATGAAAGCGAAATCAGCGGCAGTATTCGAAAATCGCAATTTTTCATGTAAGCCCATGTTCTGAATATAGATTTGTTTATCTTAGTGTTTGAGTACCTAAGTGTTTTATACCATTTTTACCATCGGGTTGAAAAAGAAGGGTGTTATAAATTCGAAGTGTATCTGTGTGTCTGTTTGTGGAACAGGAGCTCTAAAACGATGATCCGATTTTTTTTAGTTTCTCTTCCGATTTTACTAAGGTAACTTAATTGAGAATCTTCTTAGCTATGATTCAAAAATATCCACCGTCGTTTGAAAATCATCACATCTTGCATAGCAAGTGAAGGGATCTGAAACACTGAGAAATTTAGTATTGTAAGGTTTAGTCATAAGTTTGAAATTGATTACCTATCTCTTTTCGAACGAATTTAATATTTTTACTGGCAACACTGAAAGTTCGAAAGAACAACGATCCATAATGACGGACCGAGTCATTCAAGTCACTGGTCACTCGGTTTGGGGCACAAATTATTTGAATATATATAAAATAGAGATGTATCTCTAACATGAAAAATGGAAACAAAGTCCAAGTCAAAGTCAAAATTTCTTTATTCATTTAAGTACAATTTGTACACTTATGAAAGTCAATTTTGATGTCATCGGTACAAGAGTCTACCGGCCTTGTTCTGAGAAGAAACAGCACAGTGCTGCCATCTATGATCCTCTGGAGGAGTTATATTCAAGGCATATTTAGCGGGATTACTTATTTCAGATTTTTATTTTCCCTTTCTATTAATTAAATAAAAGAAGATGGAAATAATTTCAATACAGTATATTGAATCCATCAAAATCGACGGCTGAAAAAATTCCTGTTTCATCAACAGCTCATTTAATGTCCTCACTCGAGCCTGCCCCATATTAGGGGCGCTTAGGCCTTAGTCAACCACGCTGGCGAAGTGCGGGTTGGTCGACTTCACACACAACCTAACAATTTCTTCAAAGGTGCAGGTTTCCTCAAAATGTTTTCCTTCACCGTAAAAGCGTCAATTAAACGTACATATGGATTCAAAATTTGAAAACAGTTTAGCGGAGTTCAACCGGTGTCTACCGGGTGGGAGACAACGCTCTTACACACTACGACACCGAATTTCCTGTATATGCTAATTAATTTGTTTTAATTCCAATCCAGCACACGTAAGACTACTATGTAGCCCTTAGAAGAATAATGTTCTTAATCTAAGATACTTCGCATTCTCCAAAATTTCGTTACCTTTGTTGTATTGGGCGTTGTTGTTTCACAGCTTCTTGTTGGGGATACGTTTTCATAAGTAATTACGGTCCGAAATGATCCACTAATTAAATAAATGTTTTTTTTTTAATGATATCGATATTGCATCGTTATACAAGGTGTTTGGTACGTGGGGTATGAAGCCGGCACCTACCCATGCTAACATAGTCATATACTATGGTGATATTAGAAATTCAAAATTGTAATTTTTTTTTCAAATTTTCCTTACTTTTTTTTGATCGTACTATTTGTATGGGGAATTAATTTTTTTTTTACAATTTCAAGTTTTTGATATCACCATAGTATTTATATGACTATGTTATCATGGGTAGGTGTCGGCTTCGTACCCCATGTACCAAACACCTTGTATAATCGATATCGTTAAAAAAAACATTTATTTAATTTGATTTCTCTCTTCTATTCTTACCATTATTGCTAACTTATTTTTCTAATCGTGTCATTAACATGGTTAAGGTTTTTCTGGTGTTAAAGGTTTATAAGTAGCCTTTTTAACAAACTTAGCGTTGTCTTTTAAGAGTGCGATAAATGGTGTGTATCCTTTCGAAGATCGCAATAATAATTGCTATGTCCATATCTCATCTGACGACTATTATGATTTTGGTTTTTAGTATTAGAAATTTTAATATTTCACAAGCTCTAGGGCTTGGATTAAATCAATTCAGATTACATGCAAGTAGCGTCTACGATACGTTGTTGCGAGTGTATGCAACAAGTTTGAGTATACAATTTTATTGGTATTTTTGCTTCAGCTCCGTAAGTTTCATTTTTATTGTATGTGACCTGTTAAAGATTGGGTTTGTTTGGAGTTTTAGAAGTCGCTATTTCAGCTTCGGTAATTTGATTTAGTTGAGTTGAGCGGAGCTTTAGGTTACATTTCGCTCACCCCAATTATCTAGCCCAAATTAAGTATCATTAAGAACTTGCGTTATGGATACTAGATAACGGACAAATATATTACATAGTAATCTAGATATTTGATGCATAAACTTAAATAAATATATAAACAACTATGACTCATGAAAATTCGTGTTCATCACACTAACATTTGCCACTATCGGGATTCGAACCCGGACCGCCCGGTGCGTAGGTAGCGTTACTGACCACTCCACCACGGCGGCGTCAAATAAGGCCACGTTAGTCTATACAGGGCCTCACAATGGTGATAGGTTGCTAGCCTGTCAACCGCAAATCAAATCAGGTAAAGGTGGGTCCACATTTGTGACATTCTCTTGTGACACGGCCTCGTGACAGAGTCGGCAGCACTTGACTGTACTGTTTATGTGGACGATATTTGTCACGCGAAAACTCACACAACTTCCAAAACATTGGTAAGCACAGTGAAATGTGTTTGGTACGTGTCACGAGATAGTGCGAAAGGTGCATTTTTTTGTCACGATTAAATGTTACGTGTTATAAACTGATCCAATTTTAAAGGATGTACGTATTTTAAAAGATGTCCGCGATACCCTGTACGTCCACTCTTCCGTTTTTGTCACTTTGTCACTCGCACTTAGCTTCGATCACAACCACGGTCACGGAGTATTGGAAGATTCCATCTCCTCCTGCCCATCCTTGCTATAAAGCCTTGTGACAAAAACCGTCACGGCAAAATGTCACCAAATACAGGTCCAGTGAATGATACCAAATGTGGACCCACCTTAAGGAGTTGCACAAAACCTTAGTCTTTGGATAAATAAAGTTGTCTTATTATGTAAGTTCTCAATTTACATAGACATGACGCAGACCTTCGAGTCAGGCAAAGCTTAGGTACGGATATCTATAACAATCTAATTTCTTAATCTCAACAGTACAAGTCTCAACAGGACTGGTACCACTTTATCGTAGACAATAGCAAGCAATTATGATAACTGTTCCCAAGATACCGAAGCCTTTATTATTGGTTGTTCAACAATTGTTACAGAAAGATAAAAGAGATTTCCCAATAAAGTGTAGGAACGTTTAATTATAATCAAACGAATTCATGTTTTGTTCTGAAGTTTACAATGTAGTCTTTATTGATTTATAATATCAATGTTCTTCTTAATGTTCCCTGGTAGTATGTACTCATGTTAGAGTTTTGGAAGTCACCTTTAAACTTATTTCTCCAAGGTCTCCGAAACTAGTGCTTTTTTACTTTATCGTATACGTAGCATAGAGGAAGACGTGTAATCGTCAAAAAATTCGACCTCGAGATTCAAAAATATTTTTTTTAAATTATGTCTGTGTGTCTCTGTGCGTTAGCACGATAGCTCGAGCATGCTTTAACTTATTGCAACCAAATTTAACATACGTGTATGACATCAAAATATAAGGTTTCTATCAAATTTTGAGCCGTCGATCACGAAAGTTAAGCAACCAAGTGCGCGGTTGGTACTCGGATGGGTGACCAAAATTTGATATGCATGTTTGAAATCAAAATTTTAAGGTTTCTATCAACCTTTGAGTCGTTTCCAGTATACGAGAAAGTCAAGGGGAGACAACTCCCGATTTTTTTCTCTTTCCTGCCCCCACAGGGAGGAGCGATAGAGAAAGGATCAATAGAGCTAAGAAGTTCTTCTCATCTCATCTAGGCCTAGTATGAAATACCTTCCATGCCCAGTAATTACACTTGCTACCTTTCCTTTCAATTCTGCCCTTAACTGTTTCACGGCTGAAATATGGTGATGGTACCTACCCAGACGACCCCACATAAAGTCTACCATCTAGTATGTTTCTTAGTAAATAGGTAATTTAAATAGATTACTAATTTCTTCCAGAAGCACTAAACGTGGTAAGCCCGAACGCTTATTTGCTGTGATGCTTTAAAAATATAGCTAACCGTCACATGTCACGCCATTTGCCTTCTTTGTGAAGAACTTTCGAATTGAAAGGCAACATTATTCACACTCCGAGCGATTCGAAAATAAACTTTAAAGTTAAGTACTAAAGTATCTATTTCTCCTATTTACAATGTTGCAGCTTCCATTTCGTATTCATTCGCAACAAAGTTGTTCCGTCGGAAAGAAAATATGTTTTCAAGGAATTCGCACCTTCTTTGCAGTACTTTGATGTTATTTCTTGTTGGAGTTATTGCTGGATATTAGTTTTGTGATAGACTGGGGGAGAGGTTCGTAGGGGAAGGTATCGATTTCGAAAATAAAGTAAGTTTGATCCTGGTTAATCTCTCTTACAACTAAGCAGTTCGCGTTTACGTTTGCGTTAGCGTTTTTAGTAAGCTGTAACTATAGTCATGGAAATTTTAATAAATACCTTTATTACCCAATACCATGCAAAGGATGCAAAAGCAGAAGAAACAGCAGGTCGCGTTATATAGAAGGTAATGTAGTAGCGATACATCGGGCTCGCTACCCGTGCCATCTAGGTAAATTCCATGACGTCTTTAGTTACATAAAACTGCAGGGATTTCCTGGAAGAGTGGGACTGGTTTCCTGGAAGGATTGGGCCGGCTTGAGTAACTTAGCCTCTAACTTTCCGACGGAGAACAGTCAAAAACCCGTCGATTTAGGTTCAGAGAATTTTATTTACTCATATAGAACATACATAGAAAAAATAATGCAGCTACCCGAATTGCGGAAGATGCTGGGTTCGATTCCCGCCTGATGCAGGTCGATTTTTTTTAGTGTATTTTTTTCTAGTACATATTAAAAATATTTACGAATTTGTAAACGCAAAAATATTCCAGAACATACATAGTTCACTTAAAATGAGCTTAGGATTATTACTTATTACTAGTCGGTATAACACATCACAGGCATTACAAAATTTACTTATTTTCAGTACTTAAATTAATTTTCTTTTAATAAACTTTAGAATTTCAAAATCAAATAACTATATAAGTAACAGCTATATTATGTATCTATCTTTATATACAACTATTTTAATTAATTCTTAATGATTACTAATTATTAATAAATATTTTTGGAAATGCACTCTTTTAATTTTCGCTTGAACAAGCAAAGTGTTTTACAATATTTTATTTGGTTGGGTAGGTTGTTGTACACACAGCTCAAATCACTGCCCGGATTGCGTAGTGATTTGTCACGCACATGGTTATTATAACGAAGGTATCTGCTAAGAAAGGCTTTTCCAAAATTTCACCCCCTAAGGCAAAGACTATATACTCCGTGCCCTAAAGGTATGAAACAGGGGTCCACATTTTGTATGGACTACGCGGACGAAGTCGCGGTCAACAGCTATTAATTCATATGTCTAAACTGATGAGTTTTATGTTTTTTTTTTATTGTTTAGTATATTGATTTTATGACTTATGAAATAGTTTAACCCCGCACCTTCCACAATCCACCCGGATTGTGGAAGGTGCGGGTTCGAGTCCCGCCTGAGGCAAGTCGATTTTTTTCAGTGCATTTTTCTAATAAAATTATAATTTCGCATTCTTACATACTACTATTCAAATTAAAATTAACTCTTTCCTCCACAATTGCAAAAAAAAAGCAAAAATTATTCTAGCCAGTAAGCTATGTTTGCTATTTAATTTCGAGCTGGCGTGTAGATAAAAATGCATATTAAATTAACCGCACGTAACATTTTCATATTCTAGAAGTCAAATTTTATTCTGGTGCCTTCTATGCTATTCACGTAGCACGTTAGCCAGGCTTATATTAATATGACTTACATATTATTACACGTAATATTACCCCGGAGCCGGGCGACGCCTAATTACAAAAACCCTATGATAAAGAGCGAATGGAACGGACATAACTGGTTTTCTAAAGTATAGGACGTTCTGGAATATTCTAAATCAAGTGGCTAAAAGTAGCTCTAAGTAAGTTGGTTGCGCAAGCTTAGTCCCTGTAGATAACCAATTGACATGGCTGATGATGAAGAATTTCGATATGTTATCGTTACGAAACGATTGCCTTTTATCTAAGCTCCCTGATATGGACTTGTGAATTACAAATCAAATGATAAATGAAAATTTACTCTGTATCAATTTTCATTCTTCGGCTCCATTTAATTCTAATGATTTATATTACAATTAAATGAATAAAATCCATAGTCTAGCCTTTGTCGGTAGATATGTCGTGGCACGATCGTATAATTGGCCCGATCATCAAATGCTATTGGACCATAAAAAATCTCGACCACTGGTCGAGTAGCCCATTATCTACAAATGGCAGTGGTCAGTAGGTTCAAGGTTATTTTTTATGACCAAGCGGAGTGGACTGTTTGTGGGAGAGTCTAATCTACCTTTCTGTGTGATCGGTAGGTAAACGATATGCCCAAGCATTTCATGATCTGGCCAATTATACGATCAGGCCACGACAGACACACAGAAATAGCATTACCTATATCAAGTTCCATGCCACATCTAGCATCTCTAAGACGGCGCAGACCAACATAATTAGTATGCAGCATCAAATATTGCCCCTGGGTCCTGTAACATCAGGGTAATTGATTCCGTGTCAGTTCGTGCCTCTAGTTAGTGACCACGGCCCAAAAATAATGAGACACAACTTCCATCATAATATTTGCACGCTCGATTCGAGCATAAATTAAGTATTATTAAGAGCTCGTGTTGGATATTTACTAACGTATAAATATTCATAAAATTATACACCGACCGTTTCTTGATGAGCGACTTGAGTGGTCAGTAACGGCACCTGCATAACGAGATGTCCCGATCTCGAATTCCAGTGACGATTGTGAAACTAACTGACTGACATATCTCATCAGATCAGCTCAATCCTAGTCTAGAGATTCCAAATTTGGCACGTAGGTTCTATATGAGGTCTAGGGGTACACAAATAAAGGATTTATCAAAATTTACGTATTTCATGCTTTTTCAACCGACTTCAAAAAAGGAGGAGGTTCTCTATTCGACTGTATGTTTTTTTTTTTTTTTTTTTTTTTTTTTTTTTGTATGTATGTTCCGCTATTACTCCGTCAATTATGAATCGATTTTGAAGATTCTTTTTTCGTTAGGAAGGACATACTCCAAAGGTGGTCCCGTATAAATTATACCGAAATTGGTTGAGTACTTTTTTGTTAAAATGATAATTTCATTGGGGATGATATAATAATATCGTCCACGAACACAAAAATAATGTCAATTTTTTTTTTGAACTTGCCATTACCTAATATGCAATGGTGAAATTTTGGTTAGTAGGTCCAATAGTCAACACATAAACTATGACAAATTATTTTATGAACTTAAGTTAAATAACTAGGTTCATAGTTCATTAACTTACCATTCTTTTGAATGAATGGCAGACATTTGTAATGAGATATAGGTCTGAGACGTGATATTATTTGTTAACCGACTTAAAAAAAAGAGGAAGTTCTCTATCCGACTGTTTTTTTGTGTTTGTTACCTGATTACTTCGTCAATTATGAGTATTACGACTCGATTTTAATGATTCTTTTTTAGGTACGTCAAGATCAGAGATGGCCCGTATAAATTTTATCTATATAAATTCGACCCTTTTTGAACAAATCAGTAATAGCAAAAAAAACGTTTTAGTTAAAGTTTCCATTAACTTTTAATGAGCGCCTAGTAGGCCTATCCGTTTTCAATAAAATATACTTTATTTCCACTAAAAATAATAAAATAAAATATTTTTAGCAAAAAAATAGGACAACCGACTTCAATGCGTACAAATTTAAACTAAAAAGTAAGAAATAAATAATATTTTTATGAATTAGTTGAAAAGAGCGTCATAGAAAACCAAGGAAAGTATTGATACACATTTATAATTCTTTATTTATAATTCATACTCCGATATATTTGGAGTCGGTGCCAGCCTAAGCAAAATAAACTTACCTAATAGATACGAACTTGATTAATCCATTAACTATACATAATAATGAATGATGAAGATAAGAAATAATCCGCCGCTCCGTGAAGTTCGAAAATTGCAAACACTATCCTCCTTGGCTAGCTGGCACCGGCTCCAAATATATCGGAGTATGAATTATAAATAAAGAATTATAAATGTGTATCAATACTTTCCTTGGTTTTCTATGACGCTCTTTTCAACTAATTCATAAAAATATTATTTATTTCTTACTTTTTAGTTTAAATTTGTACGCATTGAAGTCGGTTGTCCTATTTTTTTGCTAAAAATATTTTATTCAGAATAACTTTTCTCAATTTCAATTTCAGGGGTAAAAGGGGAAAATGGGGGACAAAGTCTGAAAATCAACATGGGGGTTTTTCCTCTTAGGCGCTTGATAAGAAATAAATACATACATACATTAAATCAAGCTCGTAATCCCACGAAGGATTGAGCAGAGCCTTAAGCAACATTTTGTTACACATAAAGCCACATCTGGCACTATGAGCCATGCAGTGCCCCAAATAGTGACAGGTTGCCAGTCTGTCGCCTACATAAAAGGGGCACCAAACACAAACATTAACAATCCTTCAGTAAACACACCAACCATAGACAACGACAAGGACAGAACTTAAACTCAAAATCATCTCATAAATTAAAATACTGCCCGAAGTAACTATTCCACACGGACGAAGTCGCGGGCAAAAGCTAGTAATATTATATGGATTTAAGCAAACGGAAATATCTCAATAAAATCAAAGCCCGACAACAACATACTAGCTCTGCTCTTGGCTTTTTTTACACCACTACGGAACCAGCACCCGCAAGGTGAATCCACGGAATGATATTTTCGTGTCTCTTAAACATTTTTATTTAAACGAAACTTCCTTCATAATTTGGCGAGATTAGAAATTCATTATATTTTCCTCTTCTTTTAATATTTTGGGTGATTCAGATTGAACGAAAGATACCTCCCTTCATTTTGAAATGAATCACCGCGTAACGCCAAGATCACATTAACCTTTTGCCTCCCGCCTCATTTTCTCTGAAGCAACAGAAATAAATTACAATCATCCATCTTTTAAGTTCATTATCGTGAACGTACAACACCGAAGTACGCTCTAAAAATTCCTTCTCAGAAGATAATTCGAGTTGTACAATGTCAACCTAGTTCGTGTTTTATGGGCAGTCTTTTTAAGGTAGTTGGGGGTAGTTGAGATTTTTTTAATGCAAGGTAGTCGGGAAAAACGTTCCCGGAAACGTTAATGGCTAGGACGCTTTGTCAGTGCACAAACGGTTTTGTTAGCAAGTTTATTGTCAGTTTGCCTGAGTTCTTCTTGTAACAACACTTCTAGTGAAATTCCTTTTTAACTGTTATCTACTGCGAAATTTTAAATTCATTTCTACCAATAGGGAAGTTTATTGTCAAGATACTACTGATTGTATAAACAATTACTATATTATTAGTTATTAATATCAAATACACTCGCGGGGCATATCGTCGTATTCCTGGTCAAATCTGCCCAGGCCGATCTTTATCTCCTCAGTTCAACGATTGACCTTGACATACTGATCTCCAGTATTGTAAAGTCAGCACTGTTATTTTGTTAATTTTTCAAGAGAGCGTTTTAAATATTTAAGCTATCTTCGCAACGTTTGTGATATGTGTGAACCTCGTCTGAATCTACTGATCACACACATGTAGATGCATAAGATTTTACTTGGACTCTCCCACAAACAGTTCACTTCGCTTGGTCATAAAAATCTTGAACCCACTGTTCGCTTCTGCCCACTAACATTTTTAATAAACTTGGCCAATGATTGAGAGTTTTATGGTCCAGCAGGCACTAAGGCTGAAATTGCGGCGTTTCATGATATGCCAAGGCATATAATGATTCGACCAATCATACGATTGTACGCCGATATATATTTACACTGCCACCAGGCTATTTTCCAAGCTTTCATGTTTAAGAACCATTTAATTACCAAAAGAGTGTCGTTGCACCGATTTAAATTACATCGTTGATTTTCTAAACATACAAAACTCTCCACAAAATATAAAAGTTCTAAATTATCTTCCTTACTTTTAAAAAAAGTATTAAATGAAATGAAATAGTTATTTATTATACAAGAGTGGAAAGTTCCTTTTTAACCGCGTGCTCGATTTGGATGACCGAGCAAGCGAAGGATTCTAAAGTTGAATCACGAGCGCAGCGAGTGATTCTAAATTAGAATCCTGAGCGTCAGCGAGGGAAACAAACGAGCACAAGGTGAAAAATCTTTCCACTCGAGTGCAATACGTAACTTTTCATCCCACCTCAGCGAGGAAATGACAAAATGAAAAAGAAAACAATTTATAATGACAAAATATTTTCTCACAATTTAAAAAGTTCTAATCATAAATTTGGCACCATAGAGGTTACATTAAATAGGTTTAATGACGTTTTGAATTTACAATTATATTGAGTACTCATTATATGTGATGTTCTAAATTCAAATCTACTTTGCCGCTCAAGCGAATAAAATAGAATTTTCCAGCCAGATTTCGAAGCGCAAAATTACACTTTCCGAGGTGGTGGGATGAAAATGTAATTTTTGCGTTTTGCTTCCTCTTGTTATTTAAATTGTTTTTTGTTATTTTTGTGTTAAGTTTTGTGTTTTAAATATTAGGGGTTTAAGTATGAAATTGTCGTTTTGTATGGAGAATTTAACGAAAATTCATTTTTCCAAAGAATTATATTTGCGATTTATTAAGGACCCACAAATCAAAATTTTATGTAATTTTGTGGATATTTTTAGACAACATTAAGCTAATAGGATACTTAGAGAAAAAATTTGAGAATTGATACCTGTAAAAAAATATTCAAATTTTTATAACGGAGACGGACACCTCTTAGGACAGGCTGTTTTTGAAGATGTATTTCTAGTGAAAAAAAAAAACAAAAATAAGAATAAAATTTTATATATAAATATAAGTCCTTGTAATGAAGTTTAAAATAAAAAAAGAAAAATGGACATAGCTATTATATTAAAGGAATGATGCGCTAATGAATAATGAGGAAAAAAAACCATGTAATCATATTTTATAAGCCGAATAAGATTTCTTTCTTTCTAAATGGATTTTAGAAAATACTATTTAAGTTTATCTTTTATATTTTTAATTGTTGTCACATAGATCTGAAGGTAGTTTAATATTTGCCATTCATCCGATGTTTCAGATGTCAATGAGTGGCGGTGATCACTTACCATTGAGTGAACTGTCTGTCCGTTTGTCATCTTTTCCACAAAAAAGCGTAAAAACGTACTTGCTGACGTCATCAATTGCCACGGTTTTAGTGTAGCAGTCACGAAACGTTAATTTAAAAAATAGAATTTCTTTCCCACTGAACACGTCACAGGCAACAGATCCAAAGTCATTTTTCCCGCCAAAAGCCGTCGAGATAAATCGTACGCCAATCCGACTTGTTTATTTGACGCATTTACACGTCGCTAAAAATTGAGAGCGGATTTTGTATGGAAATATTCTTTATACATGCGCCTGTTGTGAAAAATGACGAGCATCAGTTAAAAATGTTGGTGAACGACAGATTTTAAGTTTCAATGGAATATGAAGCTGTATAAAATTTTAAAACGCTCTTTTTTAGCCAAGAGTATCATGGAAACACTTTTTCAATTTGATGTAATAAGAGAGACAGGAAGTGGAGGTCGATGGTGCAGCGATCATGCGTTCTTCTTATCGATCACGAAAGTTAAGCTACCAAGTACGAGGTTTGTACGCGAATGGGTGACCGAAAATTCTTCAATTAGATTTTCCTCAGTCTGTCGGAATGCACATTAAGCTGGTGATCCTGGCTTCTGTCAAAAGATAGCACCCAAGGAGCTTTGGAGTAATTTGCAAATCATAAAGCAGTATTGTCGATATCAAGTCATACTTCACTAACCCCAAATATAGAGAACAGGGTAGTAAGAGAAGAAGAGAGATGGGCATAGCCGATTAGCGTCTCGAATTTGAAGCGCCCGTTGTGAGACAACTTAGAGAAGACCTTCAATTAAATGACCTTAAATCAACTCATCCATCAACAAGCACACAACACACTCAGTCATCAACAGTCACACATCGCACAACTAATTCATAGATAGATCCTTTTTTTAAATATAATTTCATGGGGAATAAGTACCTTTTTTCTTGAAGAAATCAAGACGGGGTATTTATAAAACCGACAAATGTCGTGTAAACAAAAGTCAAAGATAATATAATATAAAATAATTTATTTCCACGCTAATAATAATTCCAATAACTCTACATTTCCGTTTCTGTCGGTGAGTAAGGTTCTAGACAAACGAATGGCTTTTCAACTGAATTCCGACTGCAAATTGCAGTAGGTGTGCAGTTCCAACAACTGCATGCTGACTGCAAACTAGCTGTACAGTTGGTCAGTCGACGAGCAGTCCTATTGCAGTTGGACAACTGCATTTGAACTGCATCGCAATATTAATTGAACTCACGTTGCACAATTTCTTTTTCTCTTACGAGCATGGAAGTAAAAGATAATATTAGTTAATCCTTACCGCATCATCGTTAACCCTATAGGAGTTTTGGTCAAACATAATTTATAATTTAAGTAAAGCTGTAAAAAATGAAGTAAAGCTGAGGTAGTTCATAATCGAAGATACTTTAAACTTATTTGCACCTTGAAGCAAAGAGTTTCTTACCAAAAACATGCAATGCCGTTAAATTATACCGGCTTAGCAAAGCCCATTTTGAAAATTGCGCAAACAAACTACGCATCTCGTGTATTCTACGAGCTACGCCGTAGAAACTGCTACGGGCTACGAACGTGCTACTACAGTAATAAATGTATTATCTTTGCGTGAAAATGAGTATAAGAAAATTTTTGTTCGCCGTTGGTTCGTCGCGTTTTTTTTCGTCGATGAACTGAGATAAAATATAGGTAACTAAAAAATATAATTATATTGTAACATATTCAAAGTTGATTCTATAATAATAATTGCTTATTTCATTTACTTTAGACAGTGTCCATAGAAATGTTACATACCTAATTACTAAATTTTACAAAATCATTTTGTAAATCGTTGTGTTTGTTAGTATGTTAGAATTTTCATAATTATATATATTTTTTTTTAATTAGCTGACCTAGCAAACTCTGTCCTGCTATATATAGTTCTTTCTCTTTTTAGTGGTATGAAATAATCTTTTGACCTTTTTCGTATCTACGAAATATACACAAAAACAAATCATAAAAATCAGTGAAGCCTTTAGGAGGAGTGTGACCACAAACATCGTGACACGAGACTTATATATATTTTAATTTTAATATACTATATAGTCTTTTATTAAATGTCAAAATAAAAAGTATAGATACTACATATTTTACTTCGCTCACAGCCCAAATTCTCGGCAAAAAATCCACGATTTGCACAGTTGATAATTCGCCGATTTTTTTTACGTTGGCACTTTCAAATTTCTCTCTCGTTCAGTTCGCTCCAATTTTTTCATCCGATACCGACTAGCGACCTGTAATCCTGCTTTTTAAATTCCTACAATTTTCACTCACTTTTTACTACGAATTGTGCATTCGAATTTCCATGCTGGATAGAGGTAATGTAACAATTTTAATATGATTGTTTTTATTCGGATCAACTAGTTGGGAATATTAAATAAGTTTTTATTTTTTATTTTGTAAGATTAATTGAAGCGGTCCTACAAATCAAGTTTCCGTAATATCTTTTGTTTTACCAAAATGTGCGAATTCTATAGGCCTGTATGAATGTGAATGATGGACTGGGAGAATCTTCGCTTAAATTTAATTAAAAAACCTTCAATATGAGCTGAAATTCTGAGTGCACGAATAATATTGTTGAGCAAGAAGTGAACAGTAAGAAACATTCACACTGTAATGTGTAATAGGTATACACATTTAACAGTTCGTGAATCTGATTGTGCAGGTAATGATGCTGAAATGTCAAAAGTGAATACGTATGCTCGTGCTGGACATACACACACACACACACATACACACACACACACAAATACAGCACTCATATTAATTGTTGTAAACAGTTCGTGAATCTCATTGTGCAGGTGAATGATGCTGAAATGTCAAAAGTGAATTCGTATGCTCGTACTGGACACACACACATACACACACACACACACACACATACACACACACACACACAAATACAGCACTCACATTAATTGTTGTAATCTAAATGGAAAGACGGGTGTTTACGAAAAAGGAAAACCTATTACAGAATGATTCTCAAGAATAAACGCCGTACTGAGCGTCGTACGTCTCTGTCTATTTGTGCTTGATAGAAAGTGACAAACGATTCTCAAGACATGATTGATTTCAGAGCGTCATTCTGTAATAGTGTGCTGTTTCTGTGTGTCCAAAGATGTAGTTTATTTAATAATATCGATGACACTATTGTAAATAATTACATACATACAAATATTCACACTCACAATCCAATATGGGGATAGGCAGAGCTTTAACTAACACTTGGTTAAACATAAAGCCACATCTGGCAGTATGAGCCATGCAATACCCCCAAAATAGTGACAGGTTGCCAACCGGTAGGCTACATAAAGGGACGTGATGTTAAAAACCTTCAGTGAACTAAGAAAAAGAACCTACTGGTATACAAGTTTATATAAAAAAAATCCACTACATCGTTAAGGAACTTTCTCGAAATAGGATTTACCCATTCATTAATGCGTAGGAAAAAACTTTGCCCACAAAACAGGGCCGAGGACACTTTAATTCAAAACATATTTAGTATTCATGTCCGTCTCCACTGAACTTGTACCAACAGTGTTACCAGTGTAACTTTACAAATTAAACACGCCCGGAGTCCATAAATGGTGCTGTAAGGACTACTGTTTTATAAAATTAAAGTGTTTAATATGAAAAATCTCAGACTTTTTTATTTCTAAGCCGCGTACTGTTTCATGCAAATTCATAGAGCAGCGCTGCGTGAGGCCGGTAGCCCTTTTTTTTGATTGGCTACTGCAGGTTGACTTTTCTGCAACACCGTATTTTAAGAAGGCGAAGATCTTAGTGGATCCTCATACCTGTAATTCGAACTTCCTAGGGGATTACTGGGCGACCGAGCATCTCCATCTCGGGAGTCCCTCGACCGCCTAGCGTCTCTTCCTAGAGAGATTCAGATGTCCTCATCTGAATCGGAAGGAGCAGGTCGCACGTCACACGCATCTGATACGGATATATCACCGGAAAATAACAAGAACCGCACAATTATAAATTTCCTAGGAAATTTAGAAACTTTCGTAGGATTCTAAACGAATGATAAATTGTATTATTTTACGCCTACTTTTTCGCAAATTGATAAAGTTACGGAACTCACGCGTAAAATAATAAGTAAGCAATAACCAAACGTCATGTGCGCTCTGATTGGTTGAATAAGTCACGTGTTCCTTCTCCTTCCGCCATTGTTCGCCACGGAACATAAACAAACCGGTTTCTCGTGTGTTTTTGTAAAGTTTTTAATGTTGTACTGTGTTAATAGTTTTAACAGCAAACTGTGAAAAAAGTTTTTTTTTTGCAAATCTGGTTGTACCTAATCTCTGGACACAAGCATTGCCACTGTCAACATCGACCAATCAGAGAGCAGTGTGTTATTTGCCGTATTTTAAAAAAACGTATAATTAGAAGCTCTTCTGTGATTGATCGACCCGTTAAGAATCTTACGAATGGATAGCCGTTAGTTTATAAATTTACCACGAGACGTCGCAAATTGATAAATTTGCGAAAATGTGGGCGTAAAATAATACAATTTATCTCTCGTTTAGAATCCTACGAAAGTTTATAAATTTCCTAGGAAATTTATAATTTGGCGGTTCTTGTTATCTTCCGGTGACAGATATACTTCTTTGTACTATACGCTATATCAGGGCTTCCCAAACTTATTTTTATTGTAACGCCCTTAGTAATTTGCCAATTGTTTTGCGACCCCTCTCTAAAAATAAGTATCTAAACATAACAGTAATTAATATCGAAGATGTATTTATTTATTTAAATACGGGCTTCCTTTTCGGAGCATAGCCTTTCAAAACAAAGACAGCTTTGGAAAACCCTTCGCTATATTAAGCGGTATATGTGGATGTGCATGCGAATTGAGTTATCCTCTCTTACTAATGTATGAGGAATAAGTTAATTACAGTAAAAATATTGTAAACCAGTAGCAACTTTTTAACCAAGTTAGGTACATTTACAATTTCGTAAAATTTGAACTTAAGTATGTTTGAAAACATAACAACCTTTTTCTTTGAATTAGTTGACTTTTACGGTACTCTTTGCATAATTTTAAAACGTACAATTAAGTGCAACTGGCCGTAAGAGTACAGTAAAAAGTTGTGTCACAATTTTTAATCTCACATAACTTACCACCTTTCCACTTATTATTTATAATTAATAAAATAGTACAAAAAGTATAAAACGATTAACAAATTAAAAATTTGTTTGTTTTAGCCATCTTTTTAATTTATAATTTGTGCGATAGATGACGAACATAAAAAATAAATCATAAAAAAGAAATGAAAAATATCATGACAACATTTATTATTGCAAATTCGCACGTGTTTAATGTGAAAAAAAAAAGAAATTATAGTGAGACTTTTTGGATGTGTTGAAAAATGTACACATTTTTCTCTCTGAGTTTTCATCTTGAATCTATCATAAAATTAAATAATTTTTGTCTACATTAAAAAGTTTTGGAATTTCCAAAGTTGCAGCTGCAGTTTGAATGCGATGGAAATGTAAATAAAAAAACCAAAGTCCTTTTTCAACTTTGCGGATTCGTGTACGGCTGTCGCCATTTGATTTTTTATTCTGAATCACTTTGTCGGACCAAAACTCCGGTTAAATATGTCGCGATATTCGTTTAACGTCGATTTTTGGATGGTCTCGTTAGTTATATAAAATCCGGCGAACTAAAAAAGAGGACGAAAAACAAACTGTAAAGGATTAAGAGAGCAAAATAGCACGATTTTTCAAAAAACCGTACTATTTTTATTTTCTCGTATACGTAGTACAGAGGAAGTCTTGTAATCGTCAAAAAATTCGACCTCGAGATCTTGACGGATTTACACAGATGGGTGACCAAAATTTAACATGCCTGTATGACATAAAAATATAATATAAAATATACTGAAATATTTAGAATGTATGTATAATAGAAGCCACGCACACACGGAAAGTTGTTTGCTTGTAATCGGCCCGGCACGCTCGGTGCGAAGACTGTCCATGCTATGCGTTTGTAATGAGGATAATTACTTTATTACGGGCCTCAGTCATTTATTATTTATTAAAACTAATTAAATAATAAATGACTGAGGCCCGTATTACAGAATGACACTCAGAAGTCAAACATGTCTTGAGAATCGTCTGTCACTTTCTATCACGCACAAAGTGATAGAGACGTAGGACGCCCAAGTCGGCGTTCATTCTTGAAACTTATTCTATTATATAATACGAACATTAATATTAGTGAAAAACTTCATTTCTGTTGCAAGTTTTTGCTGATAATTACACAAAACTTCAGGTTAAGCTACTGACAATTTTCTTTAAGTAAATTTCCACCTTATACAATAGTCATACTCCTTTATTAAAAAACGTGGACGAAAGTTAGCCATGGCTGAAAACTGTTGCTGTCACTTTTAATTGCTGAATGAAAGACAGAGTTATCATCAGTTTTAAACCACAACTAACTTTAGTCCATGTTTCATAATAAGGGAATAGAGTTCTTATTCTATTGAGGAAATTTTCTGGTCTTTGGCAGTGAAGCCTGACGAACAACTACATACATACAAGACTTTTTAGCGTCTGTCTTGCTATACATGTTGTTTATTTATTGAGTGCTTTAGCTTAGCACACAAGATATGTTACTTTTTTTTATTCCTAACCCCCTTTTTAATAGCAAAACAGCAATCACGGTATATCTTCATTGCGCTTTCAAGGTGGCTTTACGAGCGGTGTTAACAACTCTAGCTATTTCGCTTGTACGGTCAGGATAATGGACGCCGAAGAAAATTCCCATTAATTTCGGACAAAAAGGTAACGTCGGTAAATTTACTATTTCAACAAATTTTCAAAGTTTACTTTGCTAGTTTAAAAGCATTATGGTAAAGTAAGCATTTAATTTTGGTGAGCCTCGTAATGGGTTAGTTCTATATAACAATAGTGGACATGACAGTAGATACATTTGTATTAATAGATAAAAAATGTACGCAAAAATAATGTTTATTAGCATTTTAGAAAATAAAATAAATAACAAGTAAAATCGTCATCATTATGTCAGCCGAGAGACGCCCACTGTTGAACAAAGGCTTCCCCCAAGGATCACAATCTGATTGGTACTGCGCTACCCTGGGGTCCACGTCCGGAAGCCTCCTCGTAGCGGACCCTGGTAACGTGGTGGGGAAACTTTCTCGGCGGGTGTGTGGCTTTTGAAGTCAAGTGTGTCCGCTTGGCATTCAAAGTCACATGCCATCGCCGAGTTGTTTTTGTTTTCCCACTACGGCTATTTCCGGACGGCCCTTTTCAGGGCCACGACCGCGCCTGAAGACCCCGGGTGCGGTCCGATGGCTGCTCTTGGTGTTCTCGTGAGGAGGACGTGCCAAGTCAAGCAGCCGTATGGCTTTTGATGGCAAGCGTGGTCCCCTTGGCATTCAAAGTCACACGGCGACGACCTTTCCGCCCCAACGGTCGTCAGTTCTCCTCGCAATGCTCTGCCCTCCGCCATTTAAGGTTCGCAATTTTTCGGGTTATGATGGTGACCTTGGTTTTTCTGCGGATCGCATCCTATCTGACCTATTCTGAAGCTTTCACACCTAAACCACTGAACCAATTTTGATGAAATTTGCGACGGAGACAGTTTGAGACCTTAGGAAGAACATTGCATACTTTTTGACGCGACAACCGATATCGACGCGAGGAAAGTCGCGATCGAGCACTAGTAGTTCATAAACGTAAATTGCAAATACACTACTTGGCAACGTAATGATGAATAGATCATTTCGAGTATTTTAAAAAGAGCATAAGAGATTTTACATGCTTTTTATGTTTTAATTAAACACTTGCTGACCGTAAAGCTGATAGCAGGGCTGTCAATTAAAATATTTTTTTGATTTAAATATGAATATATTTGTTAAGAGACAGGCTGCCAACCTATCAACCCATGTTGCGATCATGTGTGTGATTGTATCGAGTTGCATTAATTTCAATAGTCTTGAATCATCATCATCAACAGCTCATATAATGTCCCCACCGAGGGGCTCGAGCCTACCCCACATTAAGGGTGATTAGGCCTTAGTCAACCACGCTGGCCTAGTGTGGGTTGGTTGACTTCACACACAACCTAAGAATTTCTTCATAGGTGTGTGCAAGTTTCCTCACAATGTTTTCCTTCACCATAAAAGCGTCGATTAAACGTACATATGAATTCAAAATATGAAAACACATTGGTACGTGGCGGGGATCGAACCAGTGCCTCTTGGGTGGGAGACGACGCTCTTACGCACTACGCCACCGACGCTTTTTGTCTTGAATCACTTGGAGTTATTTATTATAGTTCTTCACAGTAAAGGTTCAAACTCTCCAGTGTGCAAGCTTTGTAAAACTTTGAACTTGAGTGATTTGTTTGACATACACTTCGACTTTTATACCAGATTCTATAAATCTGTTGTATCGTTTTTAAGTTCCAAGCCCTAAGTTGCACTGTTTGTATTGTATTTTATAAATTTTGTTCATTTCATTATATTGTATTTGTATTATTGTTAACAGATGTTGGCTGGCATATTAAATAAATAATAAATATAATAAAATTACATGTAATAACAATTTCCAGTGAGCAAGTGATAGATTAAATATTCTTAGTCCCAATGTTCATTTCTAACAGTCTATAGTTAGCCACATGCAAAGAATTGCCCTAAATTTGTGGGTTATATTAAATGTCATTTGTTAGCATGTCAAAGTAATTTAATACAGTCGTTTGAAATATAAGCTTCTTGCCGTACATTTGCGTTTCATTTTACGCATATTGCATATGACTATTACAGTATATATGTATATGTTGTAAGTATTTGTTTATTTATAAGTATAACTTGTTAGCTCACATAGAAGTCTTTCTTTTTTGACTGTAAGCAATATTATTAGTTTACAGTGAAAAAAGAAACTACAAAATTAATATTGATAAGTCAAAATACGTAAATAAAAAAAAGTGAAAGAAGTCATCAAAAAACAAATTGCCAACATGACTTCTTAAAAAAATAGAAGTCATCAAAAAACATATAATCAATATACAAATCGTCAACATGATTTCCAGGTCAATTTAAAAAATAAAATAAAATATGTGAATGTCACATAGTGTCATCAATATATCAACTAATTTTGGTACGAAGCTTACGAAGCCTCAGTACGAAGCTGTCCCAAATGATCAGCAAGTATGACGTCATACCGAGCGAGTATATCTCCGATAAGTCGTATAGCAAGGCTATGGTAATGTACTACATTAACATGGTACATTATTGTTTTTAAAAATAAATTGAATGAAAATTTAATTATTTTTTTGTAATAATAGCGAGACAGTGACAACCCTAAGTGGAGGTCAGCGCAAATTTCCGTACCTATGCTGTTAGGCTGTATTGTGCATGCCTTTAATCCCTCCACTAGCGTTTTGGAGGGCTTAAGCTCGGCTCTCAAGAGTTCACTAAATTAACGCACAGACTAAAAGGCTTTTAAAATTATGTGCTTTTTCTTTCCAGTTTTAAGAGATTTCGTTGTTTTAAGTGCCGTAGCCAATATACGGCGTAATTCCTGATTCTTTAAGAACCGTCTTTTTGAGTCTGACGTAAAAAATGTTTGAAAAAATCCGGGATCTTTTGCTATCCGGGTGAGTGCTTCAAAAGATTGTGATATTACCTACTAAAACTTGTCTGAATAGCAAAACGTCTAGGTCTCGAGTCCAGTCTAAACTTTTTTTTGACATATTTGACGAGGAAGCACTTGATTATGACTGGATTTTTTTCTTGTTTTTCGTTTTTTGTTAATTTTCTTGTTTCTCCTACCCTGCTTCCATTTTTTTGGGGTTGGTACAATAAGTCTTGCTATCGACATATTATTTTTGCTTTCAATTTTTGCGGCTGGCTGACTGCTTAACACAGCCTGCCTCGGGAATACCTTTGTTTCAAACCTGTCAAATCATGCCACGCAATATTTTATAAATAAACAAGATTTTTGTATTAGGGGTTTAAGTATGAAATTGCCGTTTTGTATGGAGAATTTAACGAAAATTCATTTTTCCATACAAATATATTTGCGATTTTTTAAGGAACCACTCATCTAAATTTTATGTAATTTTGTGGATATATTTAGACAACATTAAGCTATCGGATACATAGAAAAAAAATTTGCGAATTGATATCTGTAAAAAAATATTCATATTTTTATAACGGAGACGAGCACCTCTTAGGACGAGCTGTTTTTGAAGATGTATTTCTAGTGAAAAAATAAAAATAAGAATAAAATTTTATACATAAATATAAGTTCTTGTAATGAAGTTTAAAATAAAAAAAGAATAATGGACATAGCTATTGTATTAAAGGAATTATACACTAATGAATAATGAGGAAAAAATCGGCAATTTCATTCTTTAACCCCTATTATTATGGAATAAATTTTGCGTTTACAAACGTGTGAATATTTTTAATACTAGCAAAATACACTGAAAAAAATCGATCTGCCTCATTTACATATAATTATTACGCCTCTAATAAAGAAAGCAGTCACTAATAACTAGTAAAAAACCTCAACAAAAAAAAAACATAATGACCGCTTGTAAGCGACGCCATAAATAATTAAAATTTATTAGTCAACAATAGCGGTCGCCCGCGGCTTCGCTCGCGTCTATATCGGTTATGCGCCAAAAAGTATCCTATGTCATTCCTCATAAATCAAATAATTGTAAAATACTTATAGGTAGGAACGCGGTATTAAATTGTCTACTTTAAATATATATATTATATACTAGTACATTTGATAAAAGTGCTTATATACTAAAACTGTAATATTTTAAATAAATAACGCTGTAGGGTATGCGCTTGTGTATGCTCGTCTTTTTAAATGATTTTTGCGATCACCCGCGATCGACTATTTTATTACTCGCATTCAAAAGGAGTTGCGCTGCCAAAGCCGTCGCGAGCACCCGCATGTCGCATATTCGAAAGCTCTTTACACTTAACTTCGTCTCGAGTTGTTATTTTACCAGTCCTGGGTATCCCGCCTACTTACGTCATCTACAAAGTGGTCCTTCGAGCCGGATCTGAACCAGCGACCTATGGATCTTTGTAGATGACGTAAGTAGGCGGGATACCCAGGACTGGTAAAATAACAACTCGAGACGAAGTTAAGTGTAAAGAGCTTTCGAATATGCGACATGCGGGTGCTCGCGACGGCTTTGGCAGCGCAACTCCTTTTGAATGCGAGTAATAAAATAGTCGATCGCGGGTGATCGCAAAAATCATTTAAAAAGACGAGCATACACAAGCGCATACCCTACAGCGTTATTTATTTAAAATATTACAGTTTTAGTATATAAGCACTTTTATCAAATGTACTAGTATATAATATATATATTTAAAGTAGACAATTTAATACCGCGTTCCTACCTATAAGTATTTTACAATTATTTGATTTATGAGGAATGACATAGGATACTTTTTGGCGCATAACCGATATAGACGCGAGCGAAGCCGCGGGCGACCGCTATTGTTGACTAATAAATTTTAATTATTTATGGCGTCGCTTACATTCTCCGCCCCATTGTCCGTCAAGGACAATCTTCACCAGTGGTAGGCAGTACGGCCAGCTTAGCAGCGGGTCTGGTCAGAATACCGGTCTTGGTTTTTATTTCGGCAACGCGCACACGACCATCGGCCCCTGGATGAACCTTTTCAACTAGGCCCATTGGCCAGGTGTTTCGGGGCAAGGTAGGATCCACAATGACAACAATATCTCCTTTTTTCAGATTTTTTCCTTCTTGGTGCCATTTCTGGCGAGGTAGGAGAGTAGGTAAGACTTCACGAACCCAGCGCTTCCAAAACATGTCCGTTAGGCGCTGTGCTATTCTCCACTGCTTCTTCAAGTACAGGTCACAGTCTGTAAATTTTCCAGGCACCGGTAGATTGGACGAGGACCCAATAAGAAAATGGTTTGGCGTAAGAGCTTCGGGGTACTCATGTTCAGCAGAAACGTGACTCAAGGGCCGACTGTTAACCAAATTTTCTACTTCAGCCAGCAGCGTCATTAAAACCTCTTCCTTGGGTGCTCGTTCCTTCAGGACCGTTCTGAGCGCCGTCTTCACGCTCCGTATCAGGCGTTCCCACGCTCCACCCATGTGAGGACTAGCAGGTGAGATAAAATGCCAATCAATACCTTTATTAAGCAGTTCCTCTTTTACATCACTCCGACCTATTTCTTGTAACGCTGTTTTCAGTTCAGTCGCAGCGCCTCTGAAATTTGTACCGTTGTCCGAGTACATCTGTAACGGCCATCCACGACGTGCTGCCATTCTTCGTAATGCCATTATAAAAGAATCGGACGATAGCGAAGACACCGTCTCAATGTGTATCGCCCTCACGGTCAGACATGTGAACAGCACGCCATACCTCTTTTCACGACGGCGGCCGATAACAACTTCCATCGGACCAAACAGATCCACTCCACAAAAGGTGAAAGCTCGCCGATGGTGGGCCAGTCTCGCTAGTGGAAGATCCCCCAGTCTTGGGTTTGTAGGTTTAGCCTTTCGAATTCGACAGACCAAACAACGCGAGGCCACTGTGCGCACAGAAGGACGTAAATGAAGTAACCAGTACTTTTGACGAATTTCATTCACTACCATTTCATTATTTCCATGTGCAGCAATCTCATGATAATATTTTATTATTAATTTTGCAGTCGGGTGGCGGCCGTCCAATATCACAGGATTTTTCAGGTTACGGTCCACGTCAAGCATCGCTTCAATCCGACTTCCGACCCGAAGCAGCCCACATTCATCAACATATGGTGTTAAGGTACGTAGTCTACTGCTTGATTCTATAGGCTTTCTATTTTTCAGCAGGTGAACCTCTTCCGCGAAAGACTGCATTTGAGCGTGGCGTAAAATCAAATTTTCAGCATTTTGCCTTATTTCGGCATTATTTCCAGCACTATTCTGCTTTCTGCATTTTTTTATAAACAGTAATACATTCGCCGTACTTCTGACCAAGCGAAGCCATGAAGAAAACTTAGTCACATCGGGAACAGGTAAGTCTATGTTTTCAATACTTTGTACTATGTTAACTTGTAATAATTCCTCGCTAATATATTTTTCTTTTTCAGGTACATATTTCGGATAATCTTCGGGCATCGAATACAAAAAGCGCGGGCCCTGGAACCACTCACAGTCATCCGTCAGTTGGTAATTACTATGTTTGGTAGCTTTATCGGCTATATTCATATGCGTCGGTATATAGTTCCATTCATGTGACTGCGACAAGTCGTCGATTTCTCCCAATCTGTTTGCTACAAAAACTTTATAATTGCGAGTTTCGTTTTTGATTTGGTGTAATACGATTAGCGAGTCCGTCCAGAAATATCTTTTATCTATAACTAACCGGTTTTCTCGTGTTATTGTATCAGCGAGCCGGCAGGCGAGAACAGCGGCTTGTAACTCAAGCTTAGGTACTGTGATATATTTATGAATAGGTGCGACACGGCACTTGCAAGCGATGAATGAAATGCGTAAATCATCTGTTTCAGTCATTTCTTTGTAATAGGCAACGGCAGCGTATGCAGTCGGTGAGGCGTCACAAAACACGTGTAGTTCTATAGTGGTCTCTTTCGCACTCGAGTGACTGCTATGCGCGCACCTCAACAGGTGTTCGTTGTGCTTCTCGCTTCCCGATTTATTTGAGTGAAAATGATATCTTGGTATGCGCAAGCGCTGAAGTTGACGTAATTCTTGTAAACAGCTTTGAAAAATTTTACTTTCTTTTTCAGGTATTCTCTCGTCCCATTTAATATTCATCTTCCATATACTTTGCAGCACTATTTTTACTTTAACTGTAAATGGAGCGAGGAATCCGAATATGTCAAATATTGACATGACAATGCGCAATAGCTGTCTTTTCGTTATACTGTGTGCATTATTTAGTATTTCCTCAGGAATACGCTTGAAAGACAAGTCAAACCCAAATGTATCACTCAGGGGGTACCAAAGTAGTCCGAGAGTACGCTCAGGCGAATCTTCGCAACCAGTTTTCATCCTTATTGCTTTATCACTTAAGGCTTCTTTTTGCGTGTACTCTAAGACTTCGGGTTTGTTGCAAGTCCAGTTTCTAATTTGAAATCCCCCTTGAGCATGAATTTTGGTAACCTCTTTTATTAATTTTAACGCAGCGTTTTCATCGTCTACCGATTGGATATAATCGTCCATGTAGTGTGATTTTAAGATAGCTTCAACGGCTTCAGGCATTTGATCTTTAAACCTTACTGCATTTTTATTTTTGATATGCTGCGCTATAAATGGTGAGCAGTTAGCACCAAATATTAATGAGGTCATAACGTAAGTATCAATGCTACAATTATCATTTTCCCGCCATAAAAAACGTAATGCGTGCTGGTCTTCTTCATTTATTTTTACTTGTAGGAACATGTCTTTAATATCGCCAACAAATGCAACAGGCTTTTCTCTAAATCGTAGCATGATTCCCAGCAAAGATTGTAACAAGTCAGGGCCTTGTAACAAATAATCATTCAGTGAATGACCCTCGGTGCTGGCGGCGGCGTCGAAAACTAAGCGCAATTTGTTCTTATTTGGATTGTCTACTCCAAAATGCGGCAAATACCAAATATGTTGTCGTTTCATTGATATCTCGTCGTTAGTCAACTTTCGAGCGTATTTGTTTTCGAATAAATGACTTATTCTTTCTCTGTACCTCGAAGCGTAACACTCATCCAATTTCATTTTACGCTCAATGCCTAAATATCTCTTATAAGCGTTGTGATAGTTATTTGGCATTTCAAGTTCATTTTTCCAAGGTAGACAAACTTCCCAACGTCCATTGATTAACTTAGCAGATTTGTCGATGCAACCGATTGCGCGAACTTCATCCTTATTTGCACGTGGCTTAGAGTTTACACCGATGGCTTCAAAAGCAAACGAACGTCGTACTAACTCGTGCAGTTGTTTACATTCTACGTTATCAAAGTTGTCATTGTGTGGATTCCCGTTATATTTTTCCTGTAGTTTCATTGAGCATGACGATGCGCCGGCGCATGTGTGCGTCAACTCTTGTTCGGGCTGGCTACCTGGGAGGCTGGCGGCGGAGAGGGGTGCGACGGCGGCGCAATGAGAGGCGGCGCCCGGTAGCGGCTGTCTCCACAGTGTCATAACACTCGCGGGCTCATTAGTGAATGATCGGGGACGCAGTAAGGAACTAACATTAGCGGGTACGATTCCGTGCAAACACCACCCGAGCGGTGTAAGCGTCGCGCACGGTTCGTTCTTGCCACGATAGACAGTCTTCAACGAAACTAACAATTGGTAATTGTCTTGTCCGATTAGCAACTTAGGTTTTACGTCACTTCTGCACAAATAATGTTTCAAGCTCCGTAAATGTTCATACGCGTCGACGTTAACTTTCGATAGACACTGTATAGGTAGGTCGAGTTCACTTATCTTTCGCGCGCGCACCTCATACACGTCACTGTTACCGTTTGAGAGCTTAAAACTAACTATTTCACTTTGACACACTATATCCGAGTTCCACGCACCGCGGATGCGTATAGATTCGGGCTGACCTTTTAAGTTAATATAGTTCGCGAGATCAGCTGACACTAAAGACACTGTAGCACCGTCGTCCAATAAAGCGTGCGTACTTATAACACCTTTAGGACCGTGAATATTTACGCGCACTATTTTTAACATTACACTTGCGTTCAGTGATGCTATTGTAGTGTTAGCGACGGTTTCGCTGGCCGCTTTACTACTTTCAGCTTCCTTTGTTGTCGTCACTAAGCTAGTAGCAGCCGGTACGTCATCATCATTAGTGACGTCACTGGATGACGACGGTTTCTTTGCAGGCCAATGAAGTAAGCGATGGTGACTCATTCCACACTCGTCGATATCACATGGCGCGGCTGGACAGGCTTCCTTACTATGACCGGGCAGCAGGCAGTTATGACAGAGTCTATTTATTTTTACTATGTGCCACTTGTCTTTTCTCAACGCTCGTCTGAATTTTTTGCACTTTGCAAGCGGGTGGACAGCAGCTCGGCAGACCTTACACTTAGCACTGGATTCACTATTGTGTAGCACAGAATGAACTTGAGCCCTGCGCTCATCATTTTTCTTTTGTACTCTGTGATCACTTTGGTTATGAATATAGCTTATTCCAGCGGAGGCCACCTTCGTGGCTTCACAGTGCAGGAATTCAGCAAATATTTCCAATTTAGCTTTACTGTCATCTTGGTTCTCATACAAATAATCCACCCATTTGTTTATCAGCGTAGTAGGGCACTTGGAGACGACTGAGTTTAGTAATTCAGGGCTTCTCAAATAATCCGTTTGTTTGATAGACTCGGCGGCTGCAACATAGTTCCTTATTTTCACGGCAAATGTCACTAACTCAGTGTGGTAAGTGTGTGGTAAGGGTTGCAGTTTTTTCAATTGTGTAGCAATTTTATGGATGATTAACTCCGGTCTTCCAAATCGAAGTTTTAGCGCTTCTAAAATTACGCTTGGCTTTGTGTTGCAGATAAGTAACGATGAAACTGCTTCTCTTGCTTCGCCACGAAGACTTCTACAGAGCCGTGCAATGTTTTCGTTATCACTAAAATTGCACAACTTATTTGACTCCTCATAAATATTTTTAAATTGCAGCCATTCAAATGGGTCTCCAAAAAATGGTGGTAAGTCCTTAGGCGTGGCTAGTCTAGATAGTAGTTTTGAATGCGCACTGCAGGTGACTGTGGCCATCTGTTCCATAGCTCGTGCCAGGTGCTGAAGTTCCATCGTGGAGGTTGCAGCGGGTGGCGCCGGCGGCGGAGTAGCCGCGCGCTGCTGCTGCGAATCCTGATGACTTTTATCTAGCCATTCTTCTACTTTATTCGAAGCTTCAGCAAGGGAGTCCACTTTACTACACTGTGACTTTCGTGATGACCCACATTCCAGTGCAGCGAGTTCAACTTCTAGCCGTTTCTCAATGAGTTTCTTTTCAATTTCAGCCTTCGCTTCAGCTGCCTCCAACTCCAGTTGCTTCCTGCGTGCTTCTAAAGAAGACCTATTGGAGCTCCTCTTCGATTGAACTGATGCCGGACCGGCGAGTTCAATTTTCAAGCTACCGTCTTTCTTCGAGATCTGATTAACTATTTCTTTCAGCTCATTTTTGGGAACCACTATGTCCGATTGCACTTTGCGTGAAAGCACTTCACTATCTTCAGCGGTATGTGTCAACGCTTCTCTTGCGAGAGTTCCGCGCGTTTTGACCATTGTGCGCGGCGGTGTGTTGAACATTCCTTTGTTCATCTACAGGTTGCAGACACTGTAATCCTGGATGATCCGGCTGAAGGACCACTTTGTAGATGACGTAAGTAGGCGGGATACCCAGGACTGGTAAAATAACAACTCGAGACGAAGTTAAGTGTAAAGAGCTTTCGAATATGCGACATGCGGGTGCTCGCGACGGCTTTGGCAGCGCAACTCCTTTTGAATGCGAGTAATAAAATAGTCGATCGCGGGTGATCGCAAAAATCATTTAAAAAGACGAGCATACACAAGCGCATACCCTACAGCGTTATTTATTTAAAATATTACAGTTTTAGTATATAAGCACTTTTATCAAATGTACTAGTATATAATATATATATTTAAAGTAGACAATTTAATACCGCGTTCCTACCTATAAGTATTTTACAATTATTTGATTTATGAGGAATGACATAGGATACTTTTTGGCGCATAACCGATATAGACGCGAGCGAAGCCGCGGGCGACCGCTATTGTTGACTAATAAATTTTAATTATTTATGGCGTCGCTTACACCGCTAACAGTCAGTAATAATGTAGTATAAAAAAGTCAATTCTAATTATATTAGTTTTATTGACTAGAATAAATCGAGATCATCGTGTCGAATGTGAATTAAGAGTCCTAACAAGTGGGCTATCGGTCCTGTGGTGGATTATCTAAATATTAGGTTGGGGAAAAAGTCTTTTCGCATTATAGTATGTATAAACTTGTAATAAAATCTCTTTGCCTGTACTATTTGGCTGGTTTTGGTATCATTGAAAGTTTAAATTTTAAAGAACATAATTCCAACTTCAAATTAGGAAAATGTGTGATTTTCATTTGTTTTTCGTACCGCCAAGATGAGTGAATCTAATGAAGAAATTCGATACATTTTAAAATTTTACTACAAAAAAGGTAAAAATGCAACGCAAGCCGCGAAAAAAATTTGCGATGTTTATGGACCTAGTGCAGTGTCTGTGAGAGTAGCACAAATTTGGTTTAAGCGTTTTCAATCCGGAAATTTTGATGTCAAAGATGCACGTCGCTCTGGTCGCCCTATTACAGATAAAATGGATGCCATTTTTGAAAAAGTGGAGCAAGATCGGCATGTCCGTAGTTACGACGTAGCTGAAGAACTGGGAATTGACCACAAAACAGTTTTGGCGCATTTGAAAAAAACTGGGTACACAAAAAAGCTCGACATTTGGGTACCTCACGAGCTCACTGAAAGAAACCTAATGAACCGTGTACTCATTTGTGATTCTTTATTACGACGTAATGAAACTGAACCATTTTTGAAGAAGCTGATAACTGGTGATGAAAAGTGGATCACGTACGACAAGAACGTGCGAAAAAGGTCGTGGTCAAAGGCCGGTCAGACTTCACAGACTGTGGCGAAACCCGGGTTAACTCGCAACAAGGTGATGCTGTGTGTGTGGTGGGATTGGAAGGGCATTATTCATTATGAGCTGTTACCACCAGGCAGGACCATCGATTCTGAACTCTACCGCGAACAACTGATGAGATTAAAGCAAGAAGTTGAGAGAAAGCGGCCGGAATTAATCAACAGAAGGGGTGTGGTTTTTCATCATGATAACGCTAGACCTCACACATCTTTAGCCACTCAGCAAAAATTAAGAGAGTTTGGCTGGGGGGTGTTAATGCATCCGCCGTATAGTCCTGACCTTGCACCTTCAGATTTCCACTTGTTTCGGTCTCTTCAGAATTCTTTAGGCAGTGTCAGGTTAACATCACGAGACGACTGCCAAAACCACTTGTCGCGGTATTTTGACCAGAAGTCCCAAAATTTCTATAGCAATGGGATCATGTCCCTACCTACAAGATGGCAAAAAGTTATTGAACAAAATGGTACCTACATACTTTAGTTAAATGTAAATAAACTATATTAAAAAATGTTTTGAATTTTCTTAAAAAATGCGAAGAAACTTTTTCCCCAACCTATTATATATGACTCAAAGGTGACTGACTGACTGACATAGTGATCTATCAACGCACAGCCCAAACCACTGGACGGATCGGGCTGAAATTTGGCATGCAGGTAGATGTTATGACGTAGGCATCAGCTAAGAAAAGATTTTTGGAAATTCCACCCCTAAGGGGGTAAAATGTCCACGCGGACGAAGTCGCGCGCGGAAGCTAGTTGACAAATAAAATATGAAAACTAATTCCACCGTCCTAAGCTGGAGTGTGTCCATATCCACCATACCGGAGAAAATTTTACTATGATTGCTACGGAACAGCGGACCATAGGTTCCGATCTGACAAATATCCCTTGTTAACTTTTGCGCTTTCATAAGAGTATGTTGGCTATCGTTTGTATCTTCAGCACAGAATTTCTTCACTCTATGTCTACAGTCTCAAAAGTAGACTAATATTTTACTTCCATGTCATACCAACAACAACGTGTGAACTGTTGTGTTATCGTTGCCACCGTTATATGAATGACAAGCGGTCGCCCGCGGATTCGCTCGGTCTAAAAGTATATTTTTAGACCCCGGGAACGGGGTCTTAAAATATCTCCATAGGAAATTTCATCAAAATCAGTCCAGTCTACTAGGTGGTAGACCCATATGTAGGGTCGTCTGGGTAGGTACCACCGCCTTTCTTATTTCTGCTGTGAAGCAGTTCGCTGTGTTTCGGATTGAAGGGAAAGGTAGCCAGTGTAATTACTGGGCATGCACTTGCGGTGTTAAGTAATTTACACTTAATATTGCAAGTGTCTATAGGCGGCGGTGACCACTTAACATCAGGTGGGCCGCAAGCTTGTTTGCCATCTCATAACATAAAAAAAAGTAGTTTCGGAGCCTATTCAATGCAAACCAACAATCAAATCTTTCCTCTTTAGGTTTAATATTAGAATAGATTGACAAAGTAATACATTTTTAATCTACTTCCAGCAAGGTTTCCAGAGGTCTTACAGTGCACACAAGACTTAACAGTGCTCGAGATTCAAGTTGGTCCAAGCCAAGGAGCTTATAATATAAGCTCCTTGGTCCAAGCTTACATCAGGCAGGCAATATGTAAAAATAAAAAAAAGAAAGTTCAGCAAAAAGGTTTCAATAAAATCGTAATATCGAACCTATGCACTTAAATAGCAGCTTTGCGTCCGCAAAAGGCAGCAACCATTTGCAATGGAAAATGCAAATAAATCAACCGACTCCCGCTATCGATGTGAGACCGAAAATCGACGCGTTCCAAACCTTTTATAGATTTTGTGGAGGTATTTGTAATATAAAGTTTTGTAATATTATGTTTTAATGTTAGATATTTCTTGTTTCACTTGTTTTAAATGTTTGTCATTTGTTTGTCCAGATTGTTGGCTTTTGTTTGTCTAGATTGTTGGCTTTTGTCTATCTAGATTGTAGGCTTTTGATTGTCTAGATTGTTAATTTTGTTTGTCCAGACTGTTGGCGTTTGTTTTTCCAGATTGTTGGCTATTGTCCGTTTAGATTGTAGGTTTTTGTTTGTCCAGATTGTTGGATTTTGTTTGTCTAGATTGTTGGCTTTTGTCTATCTAGATTGTAGGCTTTTGATTGTCTAGATTGTTAATTTTGTTTATCCAGACTGTTGGCTTTTGTTTGTGGGTTCAATGAAGGTTGAGTAACTATTTTTGGGTTTGATTTATGTAGGCGACAGGCTGGCAACTAGTCACTGTTTTGGAAATTACCAGATGTGACTTTATGTTTAAAGCTTTGCTCAATGATTTTGGGATTATCAAAGTGATAGTCCCAAATAGATAAGTGATATACTTCATTTAAAACTTGGCTATTGAAGATAAAAGTTTTTGTAGATAACTTCTTTTTCCCCGAACCGGGAACAGGGTCGTTTATTAAATTTCCAATTTTTTTACGTCTAATAAAACCAGAATTACTTTTCGTTAAAAACTGTTTTCTTTTCATTACTTCAACAAAGGAACTTTGGAATTGTATCATAACACTTTTATTTGTAGTATAAAGAAACTCTTTTGTACAACAAAATATTTGGAAATCTTATTAAAGAGAAAGTTCACAGAACGAAAAGTTGAAGGTGTACGGAAAATTTTTCGGTTCTTTATGTAAAGGAAAAAGGTTAAATATACTTTATTTCTCAATTTTTTTTTATATATTTATGATTATATTTCTAATGAACATGGGTTGGTCATGACTGTGGAGTTTATATCATAAACTAGTAGATAAATTTTGGGGTACTGTAAGGCCCATACTGCCAGATGTGACTTTATGTGTAACCAATTGCTACATAAGGCTCGGCCCAACCCCTTTTGGGACTATTAGGGTTATTGTATAGTATGTATAATGTTTTACAGAATGAGAAAGTGAAGAAAGTATTCAATGAAAACATTTTATTTGCATACATTTGCAGTGCTTAGATGAACTTTACTAAGAAAACAAACCGCCATAAATATAAATTTTACATGCAAGTACGATTCCAAGTACACACAAAACTCACACATACACATACACACAGACAATGCAAAGTTTACTCATACAAAATATCACACTCACACGCACTCATTCTAACACGCATTCACAGTTTTTAATACACATCTATGTAGAATAACAATACGCTGCTCTCTGTTTTTCGTTAAATTAGCCTTTTCTAGATTGTATTTTTATGTTATGTAATTTTTTATGTTATGTAAAGTGACCTGTAGCACAGATTTCTCCCGAAACCTATTTCAGGTACCAGTCCCTCACAAATTTAGATCTAACCTATTGTCACCTAGACTAGAATTACCTACCATTATGTACCTAAATTGTGATGGGCTAATAAATACTTTTGAATTTGATTCAAACTCAAACTCAAATTTCTTTATTCATTTAGTTACAATTTGTACATTTATGAAAGTCAAGTTTGATGCCATCGGTTCAAGTTCCTGGTAGACACCGGGAGGCCTTGTTCTGAGAAGAACCGGCAAGAAACTCAACAAGTTTTATCCTCCCTTTACAGTTTTCATATTATTGATTTGGAAAGAGGCATAATCCACATTGTCAAGTCTTTAATAATTAATCATGATAATATTATAAAATTAAGACTAATAATTTGATTAATATGATGTCAATTAGAAATTAGACATTTTACACATATTGATATCTTACAAGATTACAATCGAGAATCTAGCACATTTGGATGTGTTCACTCTTTTTCAACATCTATATATTCTTGAACTTTATAAAACGCTTTCTCAATTAAAATTAGTTTAATGTCAAGCTTAAATTTACGTGCCGGAAGTTCAGTTACAAGTTCTGTTTATTATATATTATTTTTGTATACATTTCCCCATGAATGTGTGACTAGTCTTATGAACTCTGAAAGTTGGAACAGCAAGTTTATTTCTACCTCTTGCGTTTTTCTGTGATAATCAATTTTCTTCAAAAATGTATGTAATTTTTTAGAGACATACATAATGCAGTCATATGGGAAGCAACCATCAAAAGATTAAAGCTAGATAATTGGTGAGAGCACGGGAAAAAATTGACTCAGTACATACTGCAGCCAGAAATCTTTTACATACTTTTAAAAACGAGGCCAAATTAAACAAAAACAACAATATCTGCAACTCAACTGCAATCAGTTGAGTTCATCATATCAAAATTTATAACACTTCAGCAATAGAAATCACAACATTCGACACAAGTTACTGAAAACCTTTAATCTACAAAACGACAGCCTATTTTCCCAATAGGTCACACTGCCATTTTTCATTGTCCATCTCTTTCACTTCCGCGTAATAAGAGAGAGAGGAATGTGAAATGTTGCCCTCCAAAAATACAGCCCGATTGCTTCATCATAATCAATCATAGCGGGAACCTTGTTTCACTGCATACGAAGCAGGTAAACGGGCGAAAAGAAAAAATTACCCGCTTATTTTGAACGCGGCAGGAAAATGAGCAATGTTCCAAGAAGTTTGAGGTCATTTCCCGGTGCATTCCAGTTTAATAAGTTTGCGCGTTTTGTAAATAATAGGTGGGTGTATTAGGTATGTGTGTCTAAAGTGGCGTAATGTATTATTATATTGTTGTGCGGGGGATGCATAGATAACGAGACTATACGTACCGCTTTTGTCGGTAAACTATTTAGATTTTTCAAACCCTAGACCTCGAAAACCTATTTAGATTTTTAAACCAAATTTTTATTTTATCTTTTTTTTATTTGCTTTTTAGTGTTAAGGAAATGTTCAGGAAACTATCTCGAGATCTTTTCGAGACAAACAAGTGATAAGATTACGATATTATCGATGTCAATTAAGTAGGCATTATTAGGGATAACTCTTAGACCATTCTTTGTCTCATGCTACGGCCGCACACATCGCGATAACATTCGTGCGATAAGCTTCGCCTTCGGCCTACCGCGAATGTGCATGGCCACACATTGCGCGCTGTAAAGTCTGTCGCGATGTGATCGCGATGTCACACAAAAAACAAAATGGACGCCGCCGCGGTCGGCCTATATTTTAGGTCAATTATTTTTGAAGTAAAACTTCTTTAGGCGCGACTAGGGGGTAACTCAGATTTTTCTAACGGAAGTAACGCTCAGTATTTGATTGACGTTGATGGCGGTTGCCTAGTTACGGTTGTTATTTTTCTATAGTCTGTGTAGTTTCCGCTATTTAAAAATAGTAATTTCGATTGGTCGTAAGTATCTGTCATATTTTTTTTTTTTTCAGTTAAAATTTAATCATTTCAGTGATCTACGTCAAAGAAGTTTTACTTCAATCGCGCGTAAAGGTTACACGCACACAATTTTTTATTCTGTCAGGAATTATTGTTTAAGAAAAAGCAAGGCTAAACAATATTGACTCACACTCCTAATTGCTAATAAGTAAAAAAATCCTGTCGTTATTTCAATCCATGGTAGAAAACTAATTTAAACCAATACGTCCGATGCGCACGATGTCTGTGCGTCGACTGAAGACCACGAAGTGTGGCCACGCAAGCGAAGGACATCGCGATAAAAACGCTTTGATGTGCGCCAATTTACCGACAAAGGCGCGATGTCGTTGCGACTTCGCACGAAGTGCCGAAGTATTCGCGAATACTTGGCTAGACACATCGCGATAACGCGAATATTCGCGACATCGCGATGTGTGCGGCCGCAGCATAAGGGAAGTACTCGTCAGATGTCAATCAAATTTAAATGGTACCACATGACAAGCACCAGCTTCCAAACGATAAAAGAATCTTCATAATCGGTACACCCAGTAAAGAGTTACGTAAAAAACACAGTCGAATTGAGAACCTTCATCTTTTTCAAAGTCGGTTAAAACTCATCTTTGTCAATTGTCAAAATCATTATCGTCAGTAAGGCGGTCTTTCTTTAGGCCGCGCTAATAAATTGTAATACTATTTAATTGCCGTTCCTAAGAAAAAAACTTAAGCAATCAATGTCAAACGATGGTTCAGACTTAGGTTTTTAATGAGCTCCGAGACGTTTCATAATTAAAGACTACTTTAGCTTTGAACTCAAGTAAAATTATGATTCTTAAAAGTTTATTGAGGTAAAGTTATATTTTAATGTATAATTTTTTTATTACAACAAATTTGTGTTATGTTGCATGGAGACGGTGTTCGCTGTATTCTCTTCTAAATGCATGATCCATGCAGCCAGATGTGACTTTGATACCTTCTGCTTTGCTCAACCCTCTGAACCTCAACATCAACGTTATTTATATTACTATTCATCGTTTCGGGGCTATTTGCGTCTCGGTGACCTATAAAGATCTATTGTGACTAGCTTCCAACTAAGTCCTATTGAGGCCTTACATGCACTACTTTAGCTGGACACTGTCTGAATGCTAAGCATGCTAAGATATTTCAAGCTTGGATTGTTTGGATATCATCTGGGTCAAGAATGTCTCTCCAAATGTTGGTTTCTTTTCTGAATAAGAGGTTCACTAAAGCACAAGAGGTCTCTTTTAGTTTTATCTTGTAGAGATGTCTGTTCAGCTTGCAGTGGCCAGTCAGACCCCTTTTTTGTTGACGGGGAGGTCAAATGCATTTACCCATCGTCCCTGCGGGGTGGTGCAGACCGCAGGGGATATGTGGGACTCGAGGTAAAGACGTTCCCTCCGTACCCACTAAACATCCTCCCTGGCCTGACCTCCAGTGCGCTATTGCGGGATGGCTCGGGATCTGCGCACGTGAGCGCAACTACACCGAGACCGTCCCAACGCTGCCCGTCTAGGCACTCCTTGTGTACCAATTGTGGCCAGCAGCCCACAGGGGCTACCGACTAACACCAGCCCCATGTGGGCCGTTGGCCGACGCCGGCCTTATAGGCCGCCAACTCACCGACGGCTGCTCGACTTGACGCGTCCTCCTGACGAGGACACCGGGAGCAGCCATCGGACCGCACCCGGGACTTAAGGCACGGTCGTGGCCCTGAAAAGGGCCGTCCGGAACTAGCCGTGGTGGGAAAACAAAAACAACTCGACGATGGCATGTGACTTAGAATGCCAAGCGGACACACTTGACTTCAAAAGCCACACACCCGCCGAGAAAGTTTCCCCACCACGTTACCAGGGTCCGCCACGAGGAGGCTTCCAGACGTGTTGTTGTTGTTGCAATAAAGTGTTATTGTACTCCAGTCTATTCTCTAAGTTAATATTAATTAAATAGCAGCTTCAATTAAATTTGATATCGATATAGTTTTTTTTACTATTTGAAGCTCTGGAAGGGAAATAGGATATTTTATGCGCGATAACCACAGATATATCAATCTAAGGAGATCGGTCGAATCGCCGAGTTCATAGGAAGACCGAGTGTCGCGATCAGCGGCCGTACTACATAACATGGTTTTAGTTGAGCATGCCGTAATATACACTATTCATTGCGCGCGTCTTAAGACTGCGAAGCAATGAAAGTTAGGCACAGCCGCAAAGGAGATCAGTCGAATCGCTGAGCTACGTATTCACTTGACTTTATAGGAAGGCGAAGTGGCGGAAATGTATGCCCACAGGGCAAACACTTTGTCACAAGTTAAACGCCTTCTTGGCCTATCTCCTTGTATTATTAAATGTGTGGCGATAACCAACCTCAACGTGAGCGAAGCCAAAGGCGACGGTTAGTAAAAATGTAAAGATCTCTGTCAACTTATTACCACATATCGACAATACAAAATCATTTTTAAGGAGACAATAACGAAGAGGTAAATTAACATTTCGCAACATTACTTTCGATAATTATTTACCGATTGTAAAGTGAATGCATAACACAAAATGGTTTGTTGAAATAATTACCGTAATTTATATCCATTTTGTACACATGCTAAAATTTACAATGGAGAGAACATTTTCATTGCGAGCAGCTTTTAAAAGCAGGTTTTTTTTGTCTGAAAACAGTTGCCAGTCGGTTACAGTACGGACAGTGAAACCAAGTAAACCGGGTCGATTTCCGTGCAAGAGATTTTTGTGCGTGCACATGTCATTTTGTCTTGGCCTTGGTGTATTCCTCTGTATTATGTTACCTATACTCTTTATTACACATATTGCATAATAAAAATTGTCAAATACATAGTTTTCAAGAGCGAACTTATCTCTAGAAGAGATCACCTCCAGTCAACCCATAAATGTGTGTTATATTGATATGGTAGGCGACACAAATGCAAAATAAAGGTAAAAAAGTGGCCAGCAAAGCCTGGGCAAGGATCAAATAGTTAGGGTAGTCGATGTATTGACTAAAGTCGCCCTGTGAGGAAACTTGCACCGTTGGTCGTATCCTAAGCGACTAGGTGTCCGTCCACACCGCCCCGGGGGCCATGTTACGACCAACTTATATATGATATGTATATATAACATGTTTACCTTATACTAAAAAATACTTAAATAAAATTAATAAATAAACACTTAAATACATAAACATGTACCCATAAGTTAATAATATTATGATAAACACAAAACTTTACAAAATAAACATGATGAGACAAGTTGTAATGATTAATTGCATATTTTTGGTAAATAGCACCTATTGCTTTAGTCTATTACAATATAAATATGTATTTAGAAATTAAAATAAGTATATTAATGTATTTATCTAATGTATAGTACCCATAATACAAGCAGATGTTTGCCAATATACAGGCCATATGGGTGTAAAAGACATGAGCAGTCAAACGAGAACCATGTATTCTATACATCAAAATAAGACATATTTCAAAAAAAATATTGCTGGGAAATGATTTTTATTTTTTGGTGTTAAAATAAATTGTAAATTGTACCGCGCAATGTAAAGGGCTCAACTCGCACGCTACTCGCAAAACCGCGATAATTTTGCCAGACGGCGGCCCCGTTCGTTAGTGTCCGTGCGCATCGAGTGAGCTACATTGAACGCTAACGTTTTGAAGCCATTCTTTGTTATGAAATACTAAAAAAAATGATAATGTTTCTTTGGATAAAAATTAAGAAAAAACGTATAGAAAACGTTTTCATAAAAAAATGAAAAAAAATATTATGATTTTGGCCTTTAATAAAATCGTAACTATCAATTTCCCAGGTATAGTCTAAAGGAAAAAAAATGTAATGATGGTGAGCAGAATACATGGCTCTTGTTTGACTGTTCATGTCTTTTAGACCCTGTAGGTATGTACTATCGCGAACGAAATCCCAAAGTAGAGCTTTATGTAACACTTGGTTACATATGAAGCCACATCTGGCAGTATGGGCCATTCACTTTCTTAAAATAGTGATAGGTTGGGCCTATCCCCTAGGGTGCTGTTTCGAGACCCTCTCGCGGTGCACCCTGGCTAACGTCAGAGACACACTGACGGCTGACGTCGGTACACGAGAGGGCCCTTTTCAGGGCCAGCGGACCTTCGTGTTGTGGGTTGGCCGGCCGATAAACTAGCGGGCTGCCTTGAGCGAAACTGGATGTTTAGCACTCTTGCCACACAACTGCTTTCAGAGGTGGCGGATGGATGCGAGTGCTGCTTTGGAGTTTCTCCCGAGTTCTTGTTGTAAAAACACGTGTTGAGAGACTCCATTTTTAACCTCAGTCTATCGTACAATTGTCTGTTACTCACTATAAGTACATTTTTACTTGACATTGGCGAAATGCATTAAATATCGCAAACTTCATTTATTTAAAGAAGAAGGAGTGCTGGTTTGATTTTTCGTTGTGGTATCATGAGGACATGCTACCCTGTCGAAGCTAGCGCACATGACATTGCAGGACTCAATCCGTAAAGCTCGAAACATACCTGCTTCTCTTCGAAACTTTCGGTATCTCAAAGCTTTTTAAAGGTCTTCGTGAATGTACCCCTGTAAGTTGCTCTCACCTTCCGTAAAGCCTCCATAGTATTTCTCTTCGCAATCACCAAAATTTTTTTTTTAATTGTCACGGTCATGTCATTTCCAACAAGTGGGTTGGAAATCTTGGAGAGAGAATGTGAGTTAAACGCAACGCTATTAGGGGATAAAACGAATTTAATTATAAACAAACTATAAAACCGAGGAAACATAAAGTTTACATGAACATATGTCAGATTCTAGACTACGACCAAACAATTTGAAAAACGCACCGAAAAAACATGACATGAAAAGAAAAGTATAACAAATTCATAGATGGAAAAAGGTTTTGTGCTGACGAGATTTCTAACACAATCAAACTGCTCCTGTAATAACGGATGGCTGCGGCCTCAGGTAGGGGAACAGACGGCTTAGACACATGGCGAGTTTCACATTAAAGCGTTCCTTGGCTACTGTTGGGTCAGTGAAACCTCGTGCATCTCGGGCGTAGGTAATATCAACCTGAACACGACTAAATAATTGCCTAATGTAAGGGAACGGTGTAAATCGTGCCTATATTAATGACAATTCGCCCATTTTAATTACAATTACACTCCTTTCATTACATCCCCATTTGTAATGTTGAAAATTGAGTTTGCTCTGGTAATTGGCCTATTTATCCCTGACATATTTTGGTTCTCCTCGCATTAATTTTGAGCCTAATTTACTTTGTCTCGGCTCTTATAAAATCTATACAAGCTTTTTACGTTGAAGATTATTTACGTAATGAATATTGTCGGACATCTGATCTTTTGAAGAAAAAGCTATTAGCTTGTGGTAGCAAAAAAATACATAAGACTTGTATTAAACTTGGTTATAGAACTTCATAATTTATCAGAACAACTAACAATTAAAATTTCATCTTGAAGTTTATATATGGTAGGTTTTTAATAGCTCGTAGATCATAACTATAATAATAATATATTTCCACGCTCACACCAATTATCTAGCCCAAAGTAAGTATCATTAAGAACTTGTGCTATGGATACTAGATACCGGACAAATATACATAATAATCTAGATATTTCGTAAATAAACTTAAATAAATATATAAACAACCATGACTCCTGGACAAATATTCGTGTTCCTCACACTAACAGGCCATTCCAGGACTCGAACCCGGACCGCCTGATGAGTAGGCAGCGTTTGACCACTCCACCACGACGGCGTCTAAAATTTACTACTTCATTTTCCATTTGGAAATATTTTTGCTTTGTAAAATCTCGGAGCATAAATGCCTTTTGCTTTAAATAATTGCAAATTTTAAATTTTTAGTAATAATTTTATATTACTAAGAATTAAAAATACTATGTTTTTAAATATTGTCTTGTTTTCTCTCCTACAACAATTTTCTCGTGAGAGGTGAACAGTTGTATGTTTCACACAAGGGCATTTTTTTGTCTCGTGACTTTTAATCACTTAATGCGCTCAGTAAGGCATAATCCAAAATGGACGTCTAAACCTACCCGAAGAGAACACAAGATATAACCACCTCGAGAGAACTATTGAGGTAGGTCTTTGGTGATCACGTCCCTTAGTTATAAGGTGTCGACTTTGAAGTAGATGTATTGCGAACTTACAAGTACGAGTAAGTCGACATTCTTACGCAAATCGATTTCTTTGTTCTCCGCATAATTAAGAGGAAACATATTATACAGCCTGCCTTATTAGGTAAGCTTTTCTATAAATAGTATTGTAGGTACTTTTGGTGACTCAATTTAGTATGCAAATTAAAGTAATTATTCGCCTGCTTAAGTACCGTCTGGTGTTTTATTGTAATGCTACCATAAAATAATATAAACTGTAAGATGGAAGAAGGGAAAGGTGATATTTATATCTATCTATACTTGTATTGTAAAGCTGAAGAGTTTTTAGAATACTAGAAAAAATACACTGAAAAAAAAAAAACGACCTGTCTCAGGCGGGTTTGCTAAAGAGTTTGTTTAGTTGAACGCGCTATCCTCAGGAACTGCTGATTCAAAATGAAAAATTATTTTTGTGTTAGATAGTAAATTTGTCAAGGAAGGTTTTATTTGTTATAAAAAAACTTAACGCGGACGATGTCGCGAGCGGAGCGCTAGTATAGAATGAAATACGACCCTTTTTATACGATACTGTTAGTAAGCAAAGAGACGGTTGGCCCAGTGGTGGGGTCCACGTCCGGAAGCCTCCTCGTGGCGGACCCTGGTAACGTGGTGGGGAAACTTTCTCGGCAGGTGTATGGCTTTTGATGTCAAGTGAGTCCCCTTGGCATTCGAAGTCACATGCCATCGTCGAGTTATTTTTGTTTTCCCACCACGGCTAGTTCCGGACGGCCCTTTTCAGGGCCGCGATCGCGCCCGAAGTCCCCCGGGTGCGGTCCGATGGCTGCTCCCGGTGTCCTCGTTGCGGAGGACGCGCCAGGTCGAGCAGCCGTCGGTGGAGGAGTGGCTGCTGGCCACCAATTGGTGCAAGGAGTGCCGAGACGGGCAGCGTTGGGACGGTCTCAGTGTAGTTGCGCTCACGTGCGCAAATCGCGAGCCGTCCCGTAATAGCGCACTGAAGGTGGCCTGATGGTGGTATATGGATGTCTTAAGTAGTTACAGTAACCGATAGATGCTTAACATAAAACAGTCGTTTAATAATGAAACATGATTCTATATTTCAAAAAACCATGTTGTCTTTTTACCCGACTACGGCGAAGCCAAAGGAAGGGTTATGATTGTAGCAGTCTATGTATGTATGTTCCTCCCTAGCGCCTAAACCATCGGATTTTGATAAGTAAGGGGTTAATCGATTTGTTATTATAATTCGAGTAACATAGCCTACATTTTAACCGACTTTAACAAAAGGAGGAGTAGATTTTAGCTTGTAAACTCCGATTTCAACCGATTTCTTTCCTTTCTTTCTAATCGGGTTGCAGTTTTTACAAAGTTTGTTCTTGTTAGGTGAATCGATAGCTTTATTAGACTAGAAAATATACACTGAAAAAAATCGACCTTCCTCAGGCGGGAATCGAACCCACGCCACCAAGGCACTGTTTTCTCTGTCAAAATTTGTCAGTGCTTTGTGCTTATGTTTTTATGGTCAACATTGTTTGATGAAATCTTTGAAAGCACTTCTACTATCTGAAAGAAATGTTTTTGCAAATATTTGACGCCCAGTTAAGATGAAACTACTATTATGGAATAATTTTCGCGTTTACAAACGTTGTTATTTTTCTTAACCAAGATATTACAGATTTTTACAAATAATTTTTGTTTCATGACTATAATAATTGAGGGTTAAGAAATTGGAAAATTAAATAATTAGTAGGGAAAATATCATTTGTCAATTTCATCGGTAGAAACCAGTTATAATGAGGCAACTAACTAATCCAATTTTTATTCCGCCAAACCAAGAAGCGAATTTGAAACTTACATCGAAGTGTCCAAACTCGCATCGGTCCGACCATTTGGTACAAATGAGTTTGGCATTGGCAAGGTCGATGGAAAGCGAAAGTACCGGTATCGGGGTCACGACAAGAAAGCGACTTTAAGGTCAGTGGCACAAGGTCCCTTAATGCAAGTACGTGGGCCGAATTTCAGAGACGACATCAGCTGTTGATTGGGAACAGTTTTTTGGTTAAACAAAAACAGATTGTATTTACTACGAATTACAATTCATTATTGAAACTGTTTTGTTTTTATGGCGGACACGTGGTGTTCTTTTTCTTTTGTTAGTAAAAAGTAATTGTATTTACTATGCTTTACGATTCAATTTTAAGTGTTTTGTTCTTGAAGGTATAGTGGTGTAAAGAAATATTTATGATAATCGTTTTCTTAAATATTTTTTGTTGCTTGACAATTATTTACTAGTGCATTAATGAAAAGAGATGTTTTACAATAAATAAGTGGTCAAGTAAAATAAATTCTTAAAACATTTTTTAACATTTTAAAAGTTTATTTGTTTGAAAATATAAATTTAATTTGCATACACATTTTTTAAGCAAGTTGCAAGATTTTTTGTTTTGGGGATTACCTATCAGCGTGATTATATGTATTATTTATTTATTTATTTATGTCTTAGGAAGACCAACAGCTTATCAAGCTAAATAGACATATAAATAGCAACTGAAGTCCCCATTAGTAGCACTAGAATTACTTATATTACACATAACTTCCATGTCCTTTGCCATGTGGGGCCGGCAGGGTGTCGTAGAAGGCGACTAATGGATTAACAAAGGGGTATTTAATCACTAAATCACCTTATACTCCGTCCACCAATCCGCATTGGGCAAGCGTGGTGGAGTAGTCCACTACGCTAGTAGCATAAAACGCCTTCGATGACAAGGAGAGACTTTGTGTCCCAGCAGTGGGTCGAATTATAAAGGCTGTTATGATGACAAATATCTTAAAATATATAGATTAGTTAGAGTGAGTACTCTAAAAACTAAGACGCCCGCCGTCGTGGTGGAATGGTCACACATCAAGTCCTGGCAAATATGTATCTAAAGAACAGGAATATTTGTTTGTTTGTCATGGTTGCTTATACAACATGTAAATTAAATAACCAACACCCTGAATACAGGTGGTTTGGGGTCGATTTCGACACTTTTTTTTGTATAAAACGATTTTTTTTCGAAAAAAAAAACTATTAAAAAACAAAAAGTACCCAAAAAATGTTGTAAAATATTTACTGGGTAATTTTTGTTTTTTTTTTAATTCGTTTTTTTTTAAATATTGAAATCAACTCAGAAGCCGATCCCAAACCACCTGTATTCAGGGTGTTGGTTATTTAATTTACATGTTGTATATTTAAGTTTATTTATAAAAATATCTATAAATATTGTGTACATTATTATATTGAAAATGTTCGTTATTTATTATCCATAACACAAGTTATTAATGATACTTACTTTGGGCTAGATAATTGGTGTGAACGTGGATATTACACCGAAAAAAACGTAAAGGTTAAAAATAAAAAAAATCTGTACAAAATAACCCAACAGGTTTGTCAATATAGCACCTGCAGAGTTTGTAGCTAAAAACAAATACGTCAAATGTACTTTATGCCAAGTATACATCATCATCAACAGCTCAATTATAATGTCCCCACCTCGGGCTCGAGCCTACCCCACATAAGGGGCGATTAGGCCTTAGCCAACCACGCTGGCCAAGTGCGGGTTGGTCGACTTCACACACAACCTAAGAATTTCTTCATAGGTGTGTGCAGGTTTCCTAACGATGTTTTCCTTCACCGTACTAGCGTCAATTAAACGAACATATGAATTAAAAATTTTAAAACACATTGGTACGTGGCGGGGATCTAACCAGTGCCTCCCGGGTGAGAGACACTGGTTCGTAACCGAGTCAAAAAGGTCCTTTGTTAGTGCCGTGTGTCATTATTATAACTATCCGTGCGAAGCCGGGGCGGCTTGCTAGTAATGTATAAAATAACCTCTTCAAGGTGACAAAGTTTATCTGTTAGTTACAAGCTTTGATGTTTAATAATTTATTTTTTACCAGTCTACAGTGCGTTCTTGGAATAATACTGGGTTAGTCATTTAGTAATTTAGCCAATTTTAATCAGACTTTCCGAGAAATCTAGATACTTTTTGTGTGTTAATATTCCTCGTTTGTAAAATAACTTTGAAGGACCATATAATGAAATGTATACAAATTAATAAATTACACTCGACTATAATATAGTTTATAAAGGTAGTTAGTATAAGTTAATATAATTTTATTTGTTGACGAGTGGGGCGATTTATTTCATAAACAGTGCCGCCAGTGTCACAATGGATCTGTTGTAATTTAATTCTTACAATGAAAACATATTGTGATGTTATCATAGTTTGCATGTGGTGCTTACCTTTAATTAATTGCGCAATCCTTATGATTTTATATTGTGTACTTTGTAAAGTATTAATAAACAATTTTATTGTTGGTAAACCTAATAAATAAATAAAATAAAATCTTACTAATTGACAACCCGGAACACTAGACCGATCTGAGTTGAACTCAGAATTACGCTCGAGATTTGAGCGGAAAAGGCAAGGGAAATTCTATAAAATGAAGTCGCAGAAACTAGCTAAGGATATTTTGTACCCAAGATTCCGTCTTACACACATTACAGCACATTATCGTAGCTAACAACCGCGGGTCGAATCGACCCCGTGCGTAATGCCGCGGCGTTTCTAGCTCCATTCGTTTTTATGTGATCGTATTTAGCAGGGTTAAACTGTCATCTGTATGGTGAAGGCATCGGTAATGTTTCAAATCGTTTGGGTCTATTATACCCGTGAATGCTGTCAAATAAGCTGTTACTGTAATGTTTTGACGACATTTACCCTATGTCAATTGCTTTTGTATTTCGTGAAATAGTTGTAAGCAATATTTAAATTTTGGGCAATATTCACATCACACGAATTGTAAGCCATTTACGAGTAGGCGTTACGCAGTTTACAATCCATCTCTTTATTAAACAAAAACCGACTCAGGCGCCTTCAAAATTAGCCGCGTTTGGAAGCACCGCAGTGACATCACTGTGGCGCGCTAGACGCACCACTACTAATTTCTATTCCGATTTTTATTCCTACTCCTTCTAGACCGCGAGCCAGCAACAGATTTTCATGATCAAGTTTCTTTCGAGCAAAAAATTCCAAATTGCTTCAGAGACTTGAATTATGAAGCTCCGTGAACGTCAGCTGTGGTTCGGTGGGTTAAGCAGAAGTCGCCTCCTACGCACGTTAAAAAAAATTGTCATTTCCCCCCGATTGATACTATAATCTAATTATAACTAAGCTAATCCAATATCTTAAAAAGTTTTGGTGTGTACAATAATTAACATAAAAATAATATGGTACAGATTTGATCAACATTACCATAAAAGGCAAAACCGTTAAGCAGTGCCATTCTCAAACCTCCAAAAAGTAATTGCATCTCCAAATCTGGAAATTCATATATTCTTTTCCGAAACTGCACTTCTTTCGTTACAAGAGGGCTCAGAACTTTCCCAGTTCTGTAAGCAAATGTTGGGAATTTCCAACTATAATCCTAACCTATACTAAAGTGGTCCCCAGCGTTATCTCCACCCAAAACTTAGTATGATAAACTCATATCAAAGTAAGTTCCTTAAGTAATAATGCCTTGATATCAACAAGGTTGGCGTAGGGGTTCCAAATTGGATTTAAGTAACTGCGTTTATTCGCCGCATTTAGGACGAGCGCTTGTCTGTTGTAATTACAAAGAAGGGCGAACCCTTATTGGAGGTACACACGCAAGTACGCTTGATGGCGTATCAAGTAGCGAGGGATAGAATCCTGGAAATAAAAGCGAATTTTTCTGTTTGGATGTTTATTGCTTAGGCACGCAATTATCATCATTAGACATTGGGCAGTGTATTGGTATCGGTCTTTGTGTTCTATCGTGTAAGGTCTAGATCTCAGCTGGAGGAAATTACATAAGCTGATGATGATAGAACTAAATACGCTCTACAGTTAAGTACAGGAATTTGGCCCAATGTGACCCAATTTCGATGGCCAAACATTGGTTGGATTAAGAAATGTTCCTAAGCTTAGTTGAGCTCAGTGAAATATAATTGTGATGACTATAGTAAAAGTTTCGTTTTAAAAATTCTTACCTATTATACTAAAAAATGTTCAGAGACGAAAATTCTTAGCATTCCATGAATTCACCATGCGAGAGCCGGTCCATCATGTTGCAGGGAGGGAACTAGGAGCAGTGCTTGGGACTTGTGACCAAGGTAGGAAACTTATCAGGCTTCTTTGGTACGATTCCACGAGAGCCACTTTAAATACGCGTTCCAATACATATTGCAATGGTTGCCAGTTTATCGGTGACTACGTAAACCAGAACGCGAATTCCTTAAAAGGAATAGATGGTGGGTGTAGTGTACACGTCTCGTGCTTACTCTGTGGTGGGGCGCTGGGTCAGTACCGCTAGAGTCGTGGCCGAGAGCGGACGTGTACTTGCGCACAGAATGTAGTGTCGAGCCAGTGTTACAAGTGGTTACGAGAACACTACAGTGGGATTAGGGTAAAAGCTCTTTAGTGCAGTTGTATAGACGGTAGAGCGCGCTCAATGACGCAACATTGCTAAGCAATTACTAGGTTTAAGGTGGTTGGTCACTTCTATGTCGCCGATGATGCGGGTCACGTGTACCATATCCAAAGCATCGAGTAAGTACTTGGTAGAGCCATCCCAGAGGTGCGAAGAATACTCTACGCAGGACCGTACTTCCGTCTTGTATAGCAAACACAGTTGGTTAGGAGTGAAAAAACCTTGTTCAGGACAGTGTTTCCGTGAAGATCTCTTAAATGTAGTTCATCATTTCCTCTTCACTTGTTTGTCTCTAAGTTTAACTGCCAAAGATCCTTACCTAATGAGTTTAGAAGTCTATAACGTATCCTCATTATAACTAAGGTTCAACTCGGTTCTGTTAATTAAGTTTAGCGCTTGAAATGTTTCGGTAATTACTGACCAAGTATATGTTATTAAGTTAATCGGCGACATTACTTAGAGCGGAGGTATTCAAGTAGCGTTTGTTGCTATCAAGCGGTTGATGAGACCTATTAAGATAACTTAGTAGAGTTTTGTATTATGTGAGTTTACGGTGTACGAGTATATAAGAGAATGTTACAGACAGTAGCAGTGAATTAACTCTTTGTAGTGTAGTGTAAAGTGGAAGCGTCGGTGGCGTAGTGTGTAAGAACGTCGTATCCCACCCGGGAGACACTGGTTCGATCCCCGCCACGTACCAATGTGTTTTCAAATTTTGAATTCATATGTACGTTTAATCGACGCTTTTACGGTGAAGGAAAACATCGTGAGGAAACCTGCACACACCTATGAAGATATTCTTAGGTTGTGTGTGAAGTCGGCCAACCCGCACTTGGCCAGCGTGGTTGACTAAGGCCTAATCGCCCCTAATGTGGGGTAGGCTCGAGCCCCTCGGTGGGGACGTTATATGAGCTGTTGATTGATTGAGTGTAGTGTACCTGTGAAAAGAGATTAAATTATGGTTTTTCTTAGTGTTGCAAGACTATAGAGTTATAGTCGCATAGTAAGGCTTCCAGAACTCTACGGAGTACCCATTTTTTTGGCCCATGTTGACACCGGCTGCGCGGAGAACTACGTAGACATACATGCGGCTCTGTCTGTGGTCGATGTCATTAGGTCTTTACGCTTTTAAAGGGCATTCCTAGTACACGTGGGAAGTCATCTCTTCACCGGAGGGATATGTCGGGCAACGTGGACCATTCCCGTCATTGGCAACCTCTTCTAAGGCGAGTTCAGACGAGCGATATTCCACAGCCATCCCTACCCAATGCGTACCCTCAGTCGGGACGTCATAAGTACTTGAACATTCCAGCCAACTGACTGACTATTAAATGATTTTGATACGCTTACAAATCAAATTCAAGAGACATTTCAAACAAAGGAGATTTTCTTTTACTCATTCAAAACCTTGTAATTATTTTGCGAATGGTGTCAAAACAATAACGCTGTTAACTCTATCACGAGGACATGGAAACCCTGGATTGCCAACTGTCTCATCTCATAGAATAAGCAGAACTAAACTCTTAATTCCACATCAAGTTACGTAGCACATTCTCGCTACACAATTTGCAATCTATTGCCACGGGAATATAGCCTCTATTTAACTGGCGGTACTTAGTCCGCTTCTACTCAAATACCAAACGAGTGTCACACCGAGTTTTACAGCCAAACGTATTGTCGACTGCGAGTTTTCCCGCATTTAAGACGAAACTTTGAACCATAACAGTTGGGAGCTGTCGCATTAAGTATAGAGCGTGCATGCCTGCAACTTCCGGTGCGGAATATCCTTTGGGGGTAGTCGAAAATTTTAGTAGTTGACGCTCTGGAAGTCCGATGTTGGAATGTCGAAGTAATTTTTGTTCGTCTTTGAATAATTTTGAATTGTGAATATTCTGTCATTGTTGCTTTTGCTGTTAAAAAGATTAGATTACTGTCTGATGTTGAGACGGCAAGACTTGTATATTTCAGTTACTTCCATAGTGTTATGTCATATGGTATATTGCTGTGGGGATCAGCAGCTGATATTCAAGACATTTGTGTATTACAAAAGAGAGCCGTACGCGCCATTTATAAACTAAGACCTCGTGACTCGCTTCGAGAGTTATTTAAAGAAATCAATATATTGACGGTTGCTTCCCAATATATATATGACAACATTATGTATGTTCATAAAAATTTACATACATTTTTGAAGAAAAGTGATTATCACAATTTAAACACAAGATATAGAAATAAACTTTCTGTACCAAGTTTCAGACTTCATAAAACTAGTCACTCATTCATGGGGAAATGTATACAAATATATAATAAACTCCCACATCATGTAACTGAACTTCCGTCACATAAATTTAAGCTTCACATTAAACAAATTTTAATGAAGAAAGCGTATTATAAAGTTCAGGAATATATAGACGACAAAAATGTGTGGACACATCCAAATGTGCTCGATTCTCCATTTTAATCTAGTGAGATATCAATGTGTAAAATTTCAATTCTCTAATTGACAATATTGTAAGGAAAGATGTCTTAAATCACATTTCTTATATATATTTATTTATTGTAAGTTTAATTATGAGTCTTTATTTTATTATATTATTATGATTAATTATTAAAGACTTGACAATGTGAATTATGACTCTTTCCAAATCAATACTATGAAAACTGTAAAGGGAGGATAAAACTTGTTGAGTTTCTTGCCGGTTCTTCTCAGAACAAGGCCTCCTGGTAGACTCTCGAACCGATGGCATCAAAATTGACTTTCATAAGTGTACAAATTGTACCTAAATGAATAAAGAAATTTTGACTTTGACTTTGACTTTGACTTTAAGTTAAAGGCACAATGTTGTTCTTAATTAAATTTACTCAGATTTATTCTAAAGACGACGCTACTTCTACTTCTTAAGCGTCACTTTTATTCAAATTGAATTCGACGTCTATTTTGGGCTCACGTCAATCGTGTCCTATCTGTATGTATGTCACGGAAGTTGTATTGCGTTACTTGTACACCTTTGAAGCTTAAGGTGTATATCTTGAAATGTGCGTTTTATACTAGTTTATGCAACTTCATTTTATAGAATTTCCCTTGCCGTTTGAGATTTGACCATAATTCTGAGTTCAACTAAGACTGGTCTAGTGTTCCGGGTTGTCAATTAGTAAGATTTTATTTTATTGGTTTATTAGGTTTACTAACTATAGTCATAATAATACATTACAAAGTACACAATATAAAATCATAACGGTTGCACAATTAATTAAAGGTAAGCACCACATGCAAATTATGATAACATCACAACATGTTTTCATAGTAAGAATTTAATTATAACAGATCCACTGGACATTGGAGGCACTGTTTATGAAATAAAACGCCCCACTCATCAACATATATGTAAAATTATATTAACTTATACTAACTACCTTTATAAACTATATTATAGTCGAGTGTAATTTATTAATTTGTATACATTTCATTATATGGACCTTCAAAGTTATTTTACAAACAAGGAATATTATCACACAAAAAGTACTTATGTAGATTTCTCGGAAAGTCTGATTAAAATTGGCTAAATTACTAAATGACTAACCCAGTATTATTCCAAGAATATACTGTAGACAAAAAAGTAGGTAAAAATAAATTATTAAACATCAAAGCTTATAACTAACAGATAAGCTTTGTCACCTTGAGAAGGTTATTTTGTACATTAGCTACTAGGTAGAGATAGAAAATAATTCTTATATCTTAATCTATTCAGTCAACCCTATATTGTGCATTATTATATAAGTCTCAGGCGGATCGTACAACACGCCGTATTACAAAAAAGCGCGGCGGATTGTAGTCTGTGAAAGTGATGGGGGACAATAATTCCGCTCCACTTCGCTTGGTCATAAAAAAATAACCTAAACCTACCAATAATAAGCGATCTCCATTCGATTATTCAGACTTGTATTGATAAAATCTACTACGGATTTATCAGCAAACAGTTTTATTTGGTTAGCAATTAATAATTCTCACACATTACAATCCGCCGCGCTGTTTTGTAATATGACCGACGTGTTATACGATTCGCCTGCGACATATATACCACGATGTATTAACATATTATCGTACCGTTTGAACCTATTGAATTTTAAGTTATGTGAAATGTAAGTAATTTTAGTGCTACTAGTGGGGACCTCTAATTAGCCTCAGTTGCTAGTTATATGTCTGTTTAGTTGATAAGCTGTTGGTCTTCCTAAGACATAAATAAATAATACATATAATCACGCTCCTAATACCTAAAATTTAAGTACTAACACAATTTTTGACGAATCAGAACTTTTTATTGGCTTGACCAGTTCAAACAATAATGCCGGTATGCACATACTATTATCTCCACGTACTATTAAGTTATGGATAATCAACGTTTGGAGTCAATAAGTAGATAACACACGATGTACCTAGTATATAAGTTTATAGAAGCAAGCAATAAAGCTTGGCAAATCGAAACGAAATTGGGACTTGACTAATTATTACTTTTGCATTGCTTGACAAATCACAACCAAACCACGCGGTAAAAACACACTTGACCAATTGGAACTGTCTTTCAGCTTGACGAATTAGTTCCTGAATCCTGATTTCTACAGCATGTATTCTGTTTTCAAGACTCTTCTCTCATACGCAGCTGTCACACCCTACATCAGTGTTGGGACCAGCACACCGTCATGCACAGCAAGTCGTGTCTTTTAGACAATTTCTGACTGTTCATAAAAGCGTGCAAAGCACTTAACGTGCTCTTATCATCAGGCGAGATGTACCTTCCAATCCTCGAGGTCATTCAAAAGAGGCGTGAAGAAGCACCTTGCAGGTCGGCAATAAATGTGGATTTTTTATCTTTCGTACTAGCTATTCTCGCATTTGGACTCCACTTCTGCTTACCAGGTGGAATGTAGTCATGTGCTTCACCTTTTTATAAAAAACAACTTCTTTGAAAAATAAAAATCTATTCAAGTTGGCGTATAACTAAATGATTAAGCTAGGATATATATCCTATCTTCCACTCCGTACGTAGAAAGCTGAGATCTGTTGAATATGAATGAGGCTTTGTGTTTAGTCCCGTAGGAGCGAAGCGTGCACCGAACTCAATTATTTAGGGTAGTATGTTGTCCACTGTGATGGCTGACTTGCGGTGACTTCGTGTTTGTGCATGTGCCATTAGCAAAGGCGAGCAGTCTTCGCCATAATTGATGATATGCGGAGGAGGTCGACTGGCGATGGCGCCGCGAGCGAATGGTCTTCAAAGAACGAAAGCATTTTTGGCTAAGAATTTACAAAAATAAATGTATATAAAAATGTTTTTGAATAAAATAACCGCCTTCAAAACTAAAAACGGAGAAATAACAATTCTGTTTATACAAATCTAAATGTTTTTTGGAGGTTAAAAGTATATAAATTTTCAGTTTTACAAATTTCCCACAAGTGATAAAGTTACGATATCATCGATGTCAATTAAACAGGCATTATTAGGGATAACTCAAAAACTACTCGTCATATGTCGATTGAAGAATGGGACCAAACGATAAGCACCAGCTTCCAAAGGTCGAAAGAATCTTCAAAATCGGTACACCCAGTACTAGAGGTACGAGGTAACAAACATAAAAAAAGTCGAATTGATAACCTCCTCTTTGAAGTCGGTTGAAAAATAGTAAGTACAGTAAACAGCACCTCAGCCTATACAAAACAGTCAAGTTTCTGCAAACGATTTTCAACCTTAACATATTGGATACAAAGGATATTTGTGGTAGCCCAACGTGCTGTTATCTACCTAACTAAAAAAATAACAATAACTGGCCAACTAGGTGACTGCCTTACTTCAAGTGGAAGATTAGCTAATAAGTGTGCGGTTGGTACTCCGGATGGGTTACAAAAATTAATTATTTTTGTAACCCAACCGGAACTTGATTCTCCTCTGTGCTTCAGAAGGAACGTTAGGCTAACGGATGTTGTCGAAAAACAGCACTCATAAAAACAAATCACCAGCGTTCGTGAGGTAAAAATGCCATTGCAAATTCGAAGATCTCAATTTGACTTCAATTTCTAAATGGCTTACATTTTCAGTTTTTTTAAAGTCAAGCTTTATAAAACTAAGTCATATTTCAAACTAAACTTCAACATGCGTTATTGTCTCCGCCTAATTTACAAAGTTTTAATAACGTTACAGAGGAAAGTAATGAAATGGGTCGGGACTTTTTGTTTATGCTATCTCCAAAACACGGACACACATGAGCCTTTTAATAAGTTACAAAACAGGGATGTGCTAAAATAACGTAAGATAAAAATCGGGAGTGGTGTCCCCTTAACTTTTTCGTATACCAGAAACGACTCAAAAGTTGATAGAAAGCTTATATTTTGATGTCATACATGCATGTTAAATTTTGGTCACCCATCCGAGTACCGACCGCGCACTTGGTTGCTTAACTTTCGTGATCGACGACTCAAAAGTTGATAGAAACCTTATATTTATAAGTTATACATGCATGTTTTTGGTTGCAATAAGTTAAAGCATACTCGAGTTATCGTTCTAACGCACAGACACTCAGACATACAGACACACAGACATAATTCCAAAAATGCTATTTTTGGACTCGGGGAGGACCAAAACGTGTAAATCCGTCAAAATCTAGAGGTCAAATTTTTTGACGATTACAAGACTTCCTCTACACTGCGTACTTATACGAGAAAGTAAAAATTATAAACTTAGAAATTGTTTTAGGAGTGTTTTTTAAAACTTTTGAATGGCACAAGTAACCCGCTCTTTTAGTAAAGAATATCATAAAATTCGCAAATAAACTTTGATTTTAATGCTGTTTAGTTACAAATAAATTAAACGAGGTTATGGTTTAACGTGTTATTGTTAATTTGGAATAAACGAACGGAAGGTAATTTTAGTAGATAATATATAAAAAATTGGAATATAAAATTTTTAGTGTAGTTATCAGTAGCAGCATGAAAGTTTTCAATTATTAATATTGTTAATTAATCGATTATCTTATTTGGTTTGAAAAGTAATATTTTTTTAAATATAATAAGTGCTATCACGCAAATTCACATTTTTTTTTTTTTTTAATAAAGGTTTAACGTTCCTGGAACGCAAATTCACATCTTTACCACCAAATTGCTTTATTTGTCTGATTCAGGCAAATGTGCCAGCGTTCTGCAGCCAATAAATAATTTATTTTTAATATATTAAGTTCTAACACCCAAATTCACATCCTTACCACCAAATTGCTTTATTTGTCGCATTCAGGCAAATGTGCCAGCGTTATGCAGCCAATAAACGATAGTGTAACCGACTGTATTACTTGGTTATTGCGTGTCGACCCGTGACTACAACATATTAGTACGTGCGCGGAAATTTTATTCACGTTAATTTTAATAACACACGATATATTCCCAGATATGGTATATGCTGACGAAAATGGAGAATTGAGTTTCACAAGATACATACTGGGTGTAAAAGACATGAACAGTCAAACGAGAACCATGTATTCTATACATCAAAATATGACATATTTCATAAAAATGTTGCTGGGAAATGATTTTTATTTTTTTGTGTTAAAAAAAATTGCAAATTGTACCGCGCAATGTAAAGGGCTCAACTCGCACGCAACTCGCAAAACCGCGATGATTTTGCCAGACGGCGGCCCCGTTCGTGAGTTTCCGTGCGCATCGAGTGAGCTACATTGAACGCTAACGATTTGAAGCCATTTTTTGTTATGAAATACTAAAAAAATGATAATGTTTCTTTGGACAATTATTTAGAAATAACGTATAGAATACGTTTTCATAAAAAAATAAAAAAAAAAAATATGACTTTGACCTTCAATAAAATCGTAACTATCAATTTCCCAGGTATAGTCTAAACGAAAAAAATTGTCATGGTGGTGAGCAGAATACATGGTTCACGTTTGACTGTTCATGTCTTTTACATCCTGTATAGTGGCACAAATATTTATTAAATAACAATATTAATACTTTTAGCTTTACTAAAAAAAGGAGATAGGCTGGCAAAAACTGTTACAGTTTTGAGACACTGCGTACAGATGCTTTATGTGTAACAAATAACTAAGCTCTGCTCAACCCCTTTTGGAATTATGAACGATTGTTGTACAAAATGGCCGATACAAATATGTGAAATGTCTGGACGACGTTATGCATTAACTTATCAATCCCCGCTCGGTAGATATCTGCCGCGAGACAATTAAAAACAATTTTGTGTCCGGATTGTAATAATGATTAAGGGGTCAAGTACGAGTCCAGCTAATGTAAAGGACACTTTGCAGCGTGGTTTTTCAAAATGTTTATTACACCTACTTTTATCATTTCACTTGTCCAAAAAATTAATTTTAAAATAATAATTGCAATGATTGTATGGAAACAGAAATTATCAACTTAATAGTGCGTAAGAAAAAATATTAGTTAAACACCTAATGGTTCCTTTGAAACTAAAATTAAACTAATAATTTTAATTGCGCCTCTTCTTCAACAACAGGTGTAACATAGAATTGTAACGAGAAAATTCGGCAACTCATTTTTCAGAAATAGAATTCTTTCACAACTGGAATTCCTTATTACAATCCTTGGGCAGTTAGCAAGGCGAGGGTGGTGCGCTTCTGTTTACCATCTTTGCTAAACCTAATTTTTATATAAAAAGGTCTTCTTAAATAGTCCCCCGCTGGGATGTAGGGCTCGAAGGACAGCTTTCCATGCTTTTACGATCTCGTGCAGCTGTAGACTGTTGCCACGACATCCCCAGTACTCGTAGGTCACAGTTAACCGAGCATCGCCAGTTCTCCTTGTATATAAGTAAATATTATAAAGGTAGTTACTTATACACAAGAAAAACACAAAAAAACACGTGTGAATTGTTATGTACCATACACCTTTCGAGCTCCAACGATAATATTATTAGGTAGGTACACCAGCTATTTGAATAATAGGTCTATTTCTCCCCTCGTTCGTAGAAATTTACGATATTATTGTATTTATATTTCAGTGGCATTCAATTATCTTTTTCCTGTTCTTTTCCTGAACCCTCTATTTTCTGTTATTTGTCTGAATGAAGCGAATAGTGAAAGTAAATGAGTTTTCCCCCAACATATTAAATCGTATAAGAATAAACCGAACTGGCTTTATAAATAAAATATATTTTATACTACACCTGATCAGAACAGTAGCTATTATTCCCTCAAATTGATAAGAGAAAGTTGATCATTTCTTCGACCTAAATATGCGGGAGGAAAAGTTGTATGAAATTCCATTTCTAACGTGTTTAGCGGGAGGAAAAGTTGTATCAAAATCTATTTCTAACGCGACGTACGTTGCCGTCAGCGGAGTGCGGCGGTGCTCGGCAGCAGGACACACGCAGCGACATAACTACAGGCCATTGGTTCGCCATTAGTTGGCCGGTGGTTCGCAGAACATCTGCAACTAGTGTTGCATAATCATAATCCCTTTATAATTATTTTATAGGTACTGTTTAATTCAATTTCACAAGTCTTTGAATGTTCCTCACAGGAATAGTATCAAGCACTATGTAACACTTGGGAGAAAGTCCGATTCCCAACTCGGGAGTATTGTGTGTAATCTGTCACTTTCGTCCCGCGGTAAACAATGTACTATTATTTTATTTCAAGCAAAGATCCAAAGATACCTTTATAGAGGTAATAAGCTGATAGACAAGACAGACGACAAAGTTTGAGACTGTCGTAGTTATTTAACTTAGATTAGAATACCTGTAGATGGAGCCATATGACGTCATCAAATCCATAGAGTGAGATCGCTAGATATGAAACCTATGTAAAGAATAAAGAAAGAAGTTTTTTTGTTACTGTCACCGTGGCCTGTTTTTATTGTTGTCACAATGAAAAGGATTGCCACGATGTCAAAACTTTGTGTCACTAAATCCCTCGCATACCGTTTTACCCATATTTAGGGTAAACCTTGTGTTATAGTAACACTGGCATTTAAAAAAAAATCGTTGTCTCATGATAGGACACGCGATGGCTCTATCGACAGGTGCATAATCTAAGTTACTTAGGCATACTTAAAATTTAAAAAAATGGAGACGTTAAAATGATCTAATGTGATAGTGTATCAATTTCGGTCACCCATCCTAGCACCGATCGCGCACTATGCAGCTTAGCATAGAATATAATATTTTATTTACTCCACTTGAGACGAAAATTATGACTTCTGGATTCAATTCCTGTACCCCTTATTATAAAACATAGACTAAAGCTAGCCATGGTCAAGAAATTTATAGGTATAACTGGAAGCCACACTAGCAATAAAAAAGTGAAGACAACCTTTGAATCGCAAGTAACCTTTGAATGTTTCCGTTTCCTACCTGTCTATGTTTCTTTCTGACTTTCCGCACAAGTAATATCATGAAGCACGTACGTATGACGTATTAGACGGTCAAGTGACACGTGCTGTAGTGGTTAGAAAGAGATAAATAGGAAATGAGAAGTTTCAAGGTCAAATTTTTTGGCTTCACTTTTTGTTCGAGTTGTGGCTTCCAGTTTTGCCTATAAATTTCTTGGCCATAGTTTAAAACTGATGCTGTCACTTTTATTTGCTGAAGGAGAGACAGAGTTAACATTAGTTTTAAACCACGACTTACTTTAGTCTATGATTAATAAGGGGTTTTGAGTTGTATCACTGGAGCACGTAGGCGGTAAAGGATTATAATTAAGATCTTTAAATGGCATTAGTAACTGTAGCTTCTATTACATCAAGACAAAAAACGAACAACGACTCAAAAATATTATTTTTACAAAAAGTTCCAAACAGTTACCGTATTGAAACTGTTATAGCTTCCAAATATCGGGAAAGCGTTAAAAATCTCAGCATCTCATTATCATCGAAACGCCGCACTAAATATTAATCGGGCCCATCTTAATCGATGCAGCTATTCGTTAAACGTCGAGAATCGATTCTGTAGCGATAATCGTAGCGCTAACGTCCCGTTTCACGTAGCTGGCGCACTTATGCGGAGTTAACGACATGACATTATGTTGCAGATGTTGTAATGTAATAAGGGTTTGACTTATCGCATACCTTCTGTAGCAGAGGTGTCAGAAAAATAAGAATTTCCTTATTTTAAAAGGCATTAAAATCCAAAATGCTGCAAATTCGTTATCTATACCTACTAATATTAAAAAGAGGACAGTTTTGAATGTTTGGAACGAATAAACTCAAAAGTTAATGGACTAACAGATTTGAATGTTTATAACGATTAGGCTCAAAAGGACTGGACTTATTACAAATTCTTTCACCGTTAGAATGCTACTTTTGATTGAGTAACCTAAACTATATTTTATGGCAACACAAAAAAGCCGCTATAAAAACTAAAAACGAAATATAACAATTTTACGTTTAAAAATCTCAAATGTTTTTTAAGGTCTTTCATTTAAAATAATTTATTTTTTGCTTTTTAGTGTTGTAAGTATCGACATTTCAGGAAACTATCTCGAGATTTTTTAGACAAACAAATAATAAAATGAAGATGATATCATCGAATTAAAGCGTCGATGGCGTAGTGCGTAACAATTTTGTACATTATCCAAACATCTGAAACCTAAACTGATTTCGCGTGAGCTGGGAAATATATGTACCGAAGTACCTACACTACGCATGTCATGTTTGTATGCATTGATATCTGTGATGTACCAACTACCGTAGAATTTACTTCAAATATTCCTGCATGATATTTGAAACAGATCATGATGTCAAATACACTGGTTGCAACGGAACGTGCATAGAAAATAAAACACTGCATAGCATTTAGGGTTGTCACTGTGAGATTTTTATACTATTAGGCAGCAATTAGGGAAAATTAGGACTTTTGTTAGGGAGACCTGGTTCACTAATGTTAATTTAATTAATAAGGCAGTTCACTGGTTATAAAATAATAAGGGTATTTATATTGAATTTTTTTTATACTATGAGATGGCAAACAAGCTTGCAGCCCACGTGGTGTTAAGTGGTCACCGCCGCCTATAGACACTTGCAATATTAAGTGTAAAGCACTTAACACTACAATTGCGTTGCCATCCTGGAACCTAAGATAATATGCCTTCCATGCCCAGTAATTACACTGGCTACCTTTCCCTTCAATCCGAAACACAGCGAACTGCTTTACAGCAGAAATAAGGAGGGCGGTGGCCTCCCAGATGACCCTAATGGGTCTACCACCTAGTAAAATTTAATTGACATACTCAAATTGGCATTTAAGCGAAGCTGAATCCAATATTTTTTTAAAAGCTAAAGAAAAGAAAATAATTGTTTTAAATAAAATAAAGACTCTTCTATTTTCTTTATAAGTAAATTGTACAGTAAATCAAACAGAAAAAAGTTCCTGAAGGCGAATTTCACAAATAAACGACGCCAAAAGAAATAATTGAAGACCGAAAAGAAAGAATAGATGTCAAACAAAGATTGACATTGTCGTGAAAAGAGGAAATGGCGAAGTGCGATAAAAAATATAGTAGGTATGTTTCGAAGCGCTGGTAGGTGGATTTAGACAATTTTAAAGTAACTACAAAATCCATTTAGTAAAGATCTTTTCGATATTTACGTATTACATTATAAATAGACAACATTATAAGCTGGCAACCTTTCTTATAAAATCTTTTTGCTTGACCTATTAAGTCAACTGCAATGGAAGAGGACGCGGACTGATTTACTGAGCTACAGGTATAGGTATACCTAGCTTAGAAATCAGAGACTTCATTATTATGGCTGTAAATTCTTTTCTCAATAAGGTTTTTATTATCTCCTTTATTTCATTTAAAATACATACAAAATTAGATTATTAAATTTTAACATTTATTATTATTAACCTGTCACTATTAGAAAGTCCTGCATGGCCCATACTTTTAAATGTGACTTTATGTGTAGCAAAATGTTACTTAAGACTCAACTCCTCCTGGGATTACGAGGGTGATCATTTACGTATTATAGATTAAAGAAAAGTTTTAAAAAAGCACCTCTAACTTTAGATTTTCCGATGTGACATTAAAAAATACATCCAAAAATTAAGAAAGTATTGGAATCTGTAATATTGTTTTAGGGTGTATGTATATTGCGTGCTAACTTGCTATTGTAATATTAGTTTATTACACCGTCTAATTAGGAATAATTTATGGTATCATAATTTATTCTTCAATAATAAGAACGTTTATTAGGGTAATTGTCCTAAAATGGGACTAGCTATATACTTTTTTATAGAAAAAATATTGTTATTACTAAAAGAGAAAACTTAGATGGGCAACTAATTTTGTAATAGGAAATATGCAATGGTATTGAAACAGAAAACTAAGAAAGAATAAATTCAAATATAATAATATTAGGTAAATTCATATATAATAACGAATTTAAAAAACTTTGTTATTATAATATGTATAACTGTTTCGTAGGTCTACGGATAAAATTTAATTAATAGTAAATTTAAAGACGTTCAAGTAGCTTTTATTTATATTTCAAATTTTGAAAATGAAAAATGTTTTAAAAACATTACCGTTTGATAGCTAAAATTATTGATTAAATTTAGTGAAAAGCTGAAGCCCATTTTTTCAGAATTGCCTACTATTGTTTTATTATTATAGTTACTGAGAAATTAAAAAAAAACTACATTTTTCTTTAAATATATCAATCAAAATTTCATAGTTCTTAATACAACATTGACAAACCTTATTTTTCTTTAAATATTTCATACAAAAATTTCATTGTTCTTCATACAAAATTTACAAACTTTAACTCCAACAATTATTATAAACCTCTTTTCAGAACAATGGTTAGTCATCGACAATCCGTAGCAGATTTTAAATTTAATATCAAAGCAGCATTAATTCATTTACACTTAATATTAAAGTGTCCATAGGCGGCGGTGACCACTTAACATCAGGTAGGCCGCAAGCTTGTTTGCCATCTCATAACATAAAAATAAATAAAAAAAAAGCATAGGAAGGAAATATGATAAGCATATTACTCTACTAATACGGATTTAACTCGCGTATATTCGGGTTTCTAAATTGATCATGACTTTTTTTAAAATAAAGTTTATCAAATAACCTCATTCCACCTGATGGTAAGCAGAAGTGGAGTTCAAATGCGAAGATAGCTGGTGCAAGAATAATGTCAGCGCTGGACCCTCACCTGATCTGCATATTACTTCATTACGGCTCTTTTTAATAGCCCAGGATTGTAAGAACACAGATTTAATAATACAAGGACAAGCCGGCATTTAACTTTCGACAAGTGTATGCCCTGTGGGCATAAATTTCCGCCACTTCGCCTTCCGATAAAGTCAAGTGAATACGTAACTCAGCGATTTGACCGATCTCCTTTACGGCTGTGCTTAACTTTCATCGCTTCGCAGTCCTTAAGTCGCGCGCAATGAATAGTGTATATTACGGCATGCTCCACTAGAACATATTATGTAGTACGGCCGCTGATTGCGGCACTCGGTCTTCCTATGAACTCGGCGATTCGACCGATCTCCTTAGATTGATATATCTGTGTGTAAGAAGGAGGGGTTCCACGACCGGAAGCCTACTGGTGGCGGACCCTGGTAACGTGGTGGGGAAACTTTCTCGGCGGGTGTGTGGCTTTTGATGTCAAGTGTGTCCCCTTGGCATTTGAAATCACATGCCATCGTCGAGTTGTTTTTGTTTTCCCACCACGGCTAGTTCCGGACGGCCCTTTTCAGGGTCACGACCGCGCCCGAAGTCCCCCGGGTACGGTCTGATGGCTGCTCTCGTTGTCCTCGTCAGGAGGACGCCCCAGGTCGAGCGGCTGCTGCCGACCAATTGGTGCAAGGAGTACCTAGACGGGCAGTGTTGGGACGGTCTCAGTGTAGTTGCGCTCACGTGCGCAGATCCCGACCCGTCCCGTAATAGCGCACTGAAGGTCAGGCCGGGGAGGATGTTTAGTGGGTATGGAGGGAACGCCTTTACCTCGAGTCCCACATATCCCCTGCGGTTGGTACCACCCCGCAGGGACGATGTGTAAATGCATTCGACCTCCCCGTCAACAAAAAAAGGGATTGTAAGATGGAAGGAATACGTGTGCTGACAGTGAATCTTGATTATACGACTTAGAAATGAGTTGCCAAATTTCTACTTATGTGCCATGTCCATTTAAACAAAAACAATATACAGTTCTAACCCCAACCCAACGTAATCAGAACAAGAAACCTTCAAGAAACAAGTGATTACAAACAAGCAGCATAGCCACTTATAATGCGACGTCAACACCCAATGCAATTTTCGTGTCCCCCAGTGCATTTCGAAGTTCTCCGGCAACTAAGTCCTATGTTAAAACATGAAAACATAATTAAGTTTCCTGGCCTAAATAGGAGTCGTCAGGCGAAACAGTTTTTAACTCCGCTGCACCTGCATTATAATTTAGCAAAAATATTAGTGCAAATCTAGTTGACTCTGCAATTTGCTGGCTTTCTCGGCTCTGGCTAGTGATGTACTTACTAAACTCGAGTCCTCGAATCTTAAATTTAGAGAGCAGGCGTCTATTAGCTCGATAAGCTCGGAGTCCCGAAAGTATAGTTGAGCCAAATTCAATAAAAAATAAATGTATACAAACCAAATGTCATTTTGAATAGGCATGCCCTTTTCACTCGTTAGCTTTCCTGCTCATCACTCATACAAAAATTATAGTGGTTTCCATTTTTTTTCGAATTTGATTCTTATACATATAATTGAGCGCGAGCTCTCTGAGCATCGTCTCGAGCCTTCAATAAGAGCTCGAGTTGGGATTCGAGGCAAGATATTTTTTGTGTTATCCAATCTAAGGTACGCAAGGAAACATTATTTTATCTACTATTGTAATAAATTGTTATCTACTTTTGTAGAGCATCTCATCATAATGAAATTTTAGAGCGCAGTAAGAGACTCGAGCGCAGAAAAGTCTCGGGCGCAGAAAAAGACTCGAACTCTAATGTCACGTTCCGAGGCTTACTTAAGCTCGCAGTCGTCGAGACCGTTATACAGAGTCGGAAGTATCCGCAAGGGTTCCCATGGTCCCGTTCAGCAGCGACACATCCGCGGCCGACGCATTCTCCTCGTCCGATGATAGGGAGGAAGTGGCGGTCATTGATGTTTTCGTACCAAGGTGCATGTGAGGGACATCGTTGGGTTTTAGTGGGTAGGCCCTACCTTTAGTAGGGAGAGTCCCACATAACGTTCATGTTACGCCTGGTATGACGTATGCGTAACGCATTTCCCAACGAAATGAATTAAAATGATATGAAATGAAAAAGCTCTTTATTTAAATGGACTTTGCTAAGTACTTTTAAATCGTCAAAACCCTACCACCATTTCGACGAAATAATTATTTTAGTTAAATAATTATTATTATGCTGATATGGAGAAGAAATGGCGAAAGAAACTCCACAGCTCACAATTTCGTAATGAATTGAAAACATCATTACAGTCAATACATATATCAATGAATAAATTACAATTTTAAATGCGTAAATTTTGGGCAGATTTTACTCCCATGCATTTGGATCATTTAAATAATCATTTATCTTGTAATATGCTTTTTTATATAATTTAGATTTAACAATTTTTTTTAATTTGTTAATAGGCAAATCTCTAATATTCATCTGAAGTTTATTATAAAAACGTATACATTGGCCCACAAAGGAATTGTTTATTCTGTACAACATAAAAAAAAAGGCCCTGAAACGATTCTGAGCCGTAAAGGAGTCGGAGGATTCGAGCCTTATACATCACTAGCTCTGTCTGCCTCATTTCGTTAGTTGTAATTGTAACTAAGTCATTCGACTTGCAACTTGTAGATCTTTGCCTTGGTGCTATTGAGATGTATGAGGGGTGTACGTAAATGCTGATTTTAAAGTTATTTCGGTTCAGCTGAGTAATTACAGTTCGCGTCTTGTAAATTTTAATGTCCGATTTGCGTTACATTGTCGAGTGGATGTGAATAACTGAGTACCCACTTTGGGACGATATTTTTCCCTCGCGACACGGAGTGTCACGTCGAAAAAAGTCCCATGAGTTGTTCCCGATTGTAAAAACACGTGTTGAGAGACTCCATTTTTAACTTCAATCAACCGTAGAATTTTTGTTACTTTAATTACATTTTCACTTGACATTGGTAAAATGCGTACGCTTAATGCGACGCGATGCCATTAATTAAGAATAGAATAGAATGTCACGTCAGTATTGCAAGCGACAAGGTGACTGTCTATCATTAGGCAGGTCCTTAGATTATATTCCTATCTAATCTAAGGGCAGGTCATAATGCTTGTCTGCCAACAGAATCACATAAAAAACTTGCTTATAATTTTAAATATCTCGTATACGTAGTATAGACGATCTTGTAATCGTCAAAAAGTTCGACCTCGAGATTTTGATGGATTTACACTTTTTGGACCTCCCTGAATCCAAAATTTTTTTTTGGAATTATGTCTGTGTGTGTCTGTGCGTTAGCACGATAACTCGAGTATGCTTTAACTTTTTGCAACCAACATGCATGTATGACATTAATATGTAAGGTTTCTATCATCTTTTGAGTCGTTTCCGATATACGAGAAAGTCAAGAGGAGACCGCTCCCGATTTTTAATATAAGAACTTGAGATATATTGTAACGTATAATTAAAGGTGGGGAACTTTACAAAATTAAAAATAGGAAAAAGTATTTTTATTACAATTGACTCTACACAAGAGAACAGTCAAATAAACCTTTATTCCATTAGGAATAAAAGTGTGAAACTATATTTATCAACAATTTAGACTTGGAGGTGTTGAATATTGTCGCTATTTAGAGGCACTACATGTAGTGCCTGGCATCATGGGCTCTCTAGCCTTTATTCCATTAGGAATAAGAGTGTGAAACTATATTTATCAACAATTTAGACTTGGAGGTGTTGAATATTGTCGCTATTTAGGGGCACTACATGTAGTGCCTGACATCATGGGCTCTCTAGCCTTTATTCCATTAGGAATAAGAGTGTGAAACTATATTTATCAACAATTTAGACTTGGAGGTGTTGAATATTGTCGCTATTTAGAGGCACTACATGTAGTGCCTGGCATCATGGGCTCTCTAGCAGCATGGGCCATGGCCCATGCTGCTAGATGTGGCTTAATGTGTAACAAAATGTTACCTAAGGCTCCGCTCAACACCGTCATGAGATTGCGAGCGTGATCGTATGTATTTATGTATGTATATTCATCAATCAGACGTTTTAATAATTGAATTAAAACTATAGGCTACATACATCGCTTACATTTTTGACAAAAAAAAAACTCAAAATAGAGGAGAGAATATAAAAATATGTATCATGGAATATGTATAAGTATGTATATGAATATGTATCATGTTGCAGTACCAAATTAAATAAATAAAATTATGTTTTTATAGATTTTGACAGCCCTACGCACGAAAGCTGATAGTCTGACATCTTATGCACGAAGGAGCATTTGTTTAGCAACGTGGCCGGGTTATACTTCCTATGTGCAAAATCGAACAGCTTACCGGTTGAATCGCTTGGATCGATCAAAGGGAGCTCTCGTGTTGATTTAATTTTTCCTAAGCAGCTTACGTAGAAGAATAACTAAGTAACATTGATTTTGCGTTGTCTCCCACTCGGGAGGCACCGGTTCGAACCCCGCCACGTACCAATGTGTTTTCAAATTTTGAATTCATATGTACGTTTAATCGTCGCTTTTATGGTGAAGGAAAACATCGTGAGGAAACCTGCTCACACCTGTGAAAAAATTCTTAGGTTGTGTGTGAAGTCGACCAACCCGCACTTGGCCAGCGTGGTTGACTAAGGCCTAATCGCCTCTAATGTAGGCTCGAGCCCCTCGGTGGGGGCATTATATGAGCTGTTGGTTATGATGATGATGAGTCAAGGGACAAGGCACAGCGGACTAGCGGCTCGAATTTGGAGATGCCCGAACTGGAGTAGTACCCCCACCTTACAGAAGACCACAGACAAATAACACTACATTATGGTGGTGTTGTGTTTCTGTTGGGGAAAAAGGTCACCAGATCTCCACGGAGTAGGGAAGAGGATTAGGATTGACAGTGTCACGTCAAATTTGCAAGCGTCTATAGGCTACAATGACTGATTACCACCAGGCAGGCTTGTCTGCCAACCATTTAACATAAAAACATAAAAACTCTGGATGGAGTGCAAATAAGCAAGTGAGAATCATCACCATAACAGCCTTTATAATTCGACGTTCATTGAAGGTTTAGGCAGTCCACCACGCTGGCCCAATGCGGATTGGTAGACGGAGTTTAAGGTGATCAATACCCCTTTGCTGATCCATTAGTCACCTTCTACGACACCCATTGGAGGATATGGGGTGATGCTATTCTACTCTGCCGGCATCACATAGCTTTATGTCAATATAGAGTTACATAATTATTTTATTCCTGCTTATCTACACTAGCAGCCTGCAACTGACAATATACAAACATTGCAATTTAAATATAGGCTTGTAATAATGAACGGTTGCTGACCGCACCGTAACAGCTCACAGTATCTTGAACTGATGGAAGCTTGGCTTAGTAGCATATGCAAGCAGTGCATTTGTTTAACGACTTTGCCGGCTTGTTGCCTCGTGTTTGCTGTATTGATTGGACAGAGCTTACGGGCTTAGGTTACTGAGGTACCTCCATTGTGTCGCTCCGTTGGTAGTTTGATTCTGCATACGTTTCTTGCAAGTTCAAACTGGCTTGATTTATCGGGAAACGGAGAAGTTGGCTTGGGGACGTCTTCTAATATTATAACAATCAATAACTTGTTTAGTAGTATCACAGTAAAATGAAATGGCCAGCCTGTTCGATAGCTTAGGGAATCTTCTTATATATTTCGATTGGATTTCTTGATTAAAACGAATATTCAGGTTGTAGGATAATTATTCATAGTAAATTACAGATCTTTAAAACATTGTACGTTATATTCGAATTCAAATCAAAGGGGAGAGTGAATGGATATAAAACGAGTGAATGGACGAATGAATTTCTGAATGGGCATGGAATGAATGTATGATTGAACGATGATTGATCGTCTGCCGCTTCTCTCGTCGCATGATAGATGGCGTGAATACAGCCTAACTTCAAATTACTAAGGAAACAATTTAGATATACTAAATTTACTGTTTATTTTATGTTGTTTGGCTTGCAATACTGATGTGAGAATCGCGTGCTGGCAACCCTACTCCTCTTCACTACCCCGTGGAGCTCTTACAACCTTACTCACCAACAGAAACACAGCACCACAAAAATGTAGTGTTATTTGACTGTGGTCTTCTAGAAGGTACACCATCCAAGTTCAGGCACTCCAAATTTCGAGCAAAATGAAGAATGTTATTTAAATTAAAAAATATTTTGAATCATGGAAGTGACGATCTAAATAGCGTGTTAGTAAAAATCAGCAAATAAAGTGTTTGAAAAGTTTACATAATACGAAAAGAAAGGAATAACCATGGCAGGATTTTTGGGACCAAAGAATGAAGAAAATAATTAATCAACTAAAATTATGAACAAGTTCAATGAAAAAGCAACTATTTATAAAGCTATTAGATCAAAGCGAGTTGTCAAAATAAATATCACAACTTTTTTGGAAGCCAAACCTAAAAGTAGCTTTGCAGTATATTTATTTAATATCTGTTCACAGAAAAACGTGTCGTATTGTTAATGATTTTCCTCCTGTCCTAGCCTCATAACTCGGTAACAAATCAAAAGGCCCCGGCCTTACTACGAGATAACGCCCCGAGGTAGCGCGCGACTTATTTTTCACGCGCGCTATTCGCGTGGTCCAAGTAACGAGCTTATGTATTTTTTGTTTTGTGGTTGACAAACAAGCGCACGGCCCACCTAGTAAACAGACACCGTAGGATTGTGATGGTCTGGTAACCGCACTCACAAAAAGAAACACGTATGATAGCCGTCTTCTCTAAGGCTTGTGCTTCACACACCAATCTGTCGTCGGGCAAGTACGCTGCGCGGATATCATTCAAATACCGTACTAAACACACGGCAATAAGGTCATTAATTGAAAAAATTCAATGGCCTTTTGGCGTTGAATTTGTTCAATAGGGACCTTATTGCCGTGTGTTTAGTACGGTATTTGAAAGAAACGGAACGCCCGATCGGTGTGCTTCGCGCCTAAGGTGGAGGTACTGCAGTTTGGAGGCTCCAAATTCAAGCGGTTAATCCGCTGTGCCCTTATCGTCTTGGTTCTTGATTTAATTATCATATACACTGATATTATAAATTGAAAATATTTGTATGATATTGAATATGCCCAATAATTAAAGTACAATTTATATCTGGTTTTCTTGAGGTCTGATAACGTCTACAAAGTAATTATTTTATTTATAAACGCTACCTCCTCTGCCTCGTGTCGATTCCTTTTTCCCCGGGCTTATAATAGTTTTCCCCATCACTATTGTTCAATGGGCAGCGTTTGCGAAATAAATAACACAAAAACGTTAGACTATCCATTTTGTTTTGGACAGGTATACGACGCTTGTGGCAGTCTTAATTATTACCTTTGCCACCAGTACTGAGTTCAGGAGCGTACAACAAATAAACGCGTATTATATGTCACGGTAAATTAGGTTTTATCGATCAGATGCGTGTTTGAGGTTGAGACGGTTTTTTTTTGCTTGTTAAAATTGTAGATGTTTTTTAATTGAGATTGCGATAATGTGCCTGCAACACAAGCGTCACTTCCTCTCTTCAAGAACAGTGAAGAGCACTACTTTTCTGTATGCATTCATAAAATTTAAGCCGATGTCAAACCCTCTTCTGTATTTTTAACCGACTTCAAAAAAGGAGGAGGTTATCAATTCGATTGTGTTTTATTTTTTAATTTTTGTTACCTCATAACTCGTGACTGGGTGGACCGATTTTTAAGATTCTTTTGACCTTTGGAAGCTACTGCTTGTCATGGGGTCCCATTTAAATTTTATCGACATCTGACAAGTAGTTTTTGAGTTATCCTTAATAATGCCTATTTGATTGACATTGATGATATCGTAATTTTATCACTTGTGTCTAAAAGATCTTGATCTAGTTTCCTGAAAATTTCTATACTTAAAACACTAAAAAGCAGAAAAATAAAATTTTAATAAAAAAAAAACCGCCTTCAAAAAACGGGAGAAATAAAAATTTGGTTTATAAAAATCTAAATGTTTTTTGAGGTCGGTCCCAACCTCAATATTTGTAAGAAACGTTGTCACTTGTATTTGGGACCGACCTCAAAAAACATTTAGATTTTTATAAACAAAATTTTTATTTCTCCTGTTTTAGAAGGCGGTTTTTCTTTCGTTTAATATAACACGGAACAATATGTACATCGAACTTTTAAATGTACAATTCGCTAATGCAGCCGAGACGTTACCTAACAAACGTGCACTCGATACGTTTCCAGGTGTAGCGGGTTAAGTGGTAGACCGGGGGCGTTAACGACCCCCCACTTATCCACTTACCACCGGGGTCTAAATGGACCCCTGTTGTCTTAATGGCTTTGTCTGTCGTTGGACCTTTTGCGCCACTTCCAAGAGAAACGAGAGTTTCAATTTTAAATTTGTAATAGTACTTGATTGAGTGCTTGGTACATGGTACATACAAATATACTATGATGTTATTAAAAAAATAATTGTAAAATAAATTCAAAATTTCACCCTACTAACGGCTAACGGCTATAAACGTAGTTAAATATCAACATAATTCATAGAAATGGGTTGTTTCATTTTTAAAACAATATTATTTTTTACGAAATTGTAAAAAAAATAACTTGGTGCGACCGTTTGTAATAGCTTGGCCAGTAAAACAAAATGAAAAATTAATTACCTACTGCTAAAAAAGAAAGCCTCAGATCACATATTGCCTAAAAAGAAAGACTGGTCGTCAAATACCTGCGATTTGATACATTCTTTGTTTTACCGCCCTAGTTAATAGTAGCGTGCGGAATATACAGAGTGAATTTCGTAGTGGGCGTTCAGGACCAAATCCTAAACTGTAAGGAATATCGAAAAAGGCTGAAAGGAGTCCCGAGCCCGATTTTGATGAAAACAAAAACTGATGATAGGTCAGTACGTACGTATAGTATGTCTATAAGGTGGAGGTACTGACATCATCATAACAGCCTTTATAATTCGACCCACTGCTGGGATACTCACACACAAGGCCTCTCCTTGTCATCGAAGGACGTTAAGGCAGTAGTCCACCACGCTTGCCCAATGTGGGTTAGTGGATGGAGTATAAGGTGATCAATACCCTTCTGCTGATCCATTAGTAGATCCTGACAAAAGTCAGCGAGTTCCACGGGGTAGTGGATGTGGTTGGGGTTCGCAGCGTGTGTGCAGCACAGACAGTGCTACAATCGTCTATAGGCTCCGGTGATTGCGAACCACATAGATAAAAAATTGCTGTTCGAAGTTTTTGAAACAAACAATTGTTTTTTCTCACATCAAAATCGTCCATGTCACGACATTCGTCACATCAAAAAAAAAGTTCGTTGACCCGACCGAGGTAACTAGTAGAAAAATATTAATTACCCCATTGCTTCTGTTTTGAGCGCGATGACCTCGCAGTGCGTCAAACTTGTAGCCTTGACGGGGTCATATACTTCTAGAGCTGTTAAGTTAGCAAAAAATTTTTACGCAAAATCAAGAAAATACTTACCATTATTCTGTGGGTGTAAAGCACAGCCACAGAGTAGAGAGACTTCAGAAGTTCACCTACAATGAGCACTACTAGCACGGAGCAAAGAAACGTAAAGATCTATTTATTTTAATTTAGTTGTTTTAGTCCATGTTATATTGTTATTAGTGAATTAACTGGACTCACTAAAAACCAGCGTCCCAGCATGAAACTGAGTGGGTATCTACCATTTTGGATGCATTACCTGTTTCTGTTTACATTATAATTATTAAGTGTATCATGTTTACTATAAAATAAACCTTTTATCATTTCATTTCATTTCAAACGTTTCTGTACTCTGTGCTATAAGTACCGAAAACATATAAATTATTTTGGTACTTAGAGAGTAGATTTGTTCGTAAGTAATGAATGTTTTTATATATTATTTATTCTTATTTATAAAATATAGTATAGAAATTTTATTCCATCAAACAGTTTCATCCAATCTAAAACATATAAAATATTCCTACAAAGGACAACAAACTCTTCCAGAGGTACAAGTGGTCTTCTAGACAAAGGTATTAAAGCAGATAGATGATAATCGACTACACGTGACTGTGACGAAAACGTTACGATGGATGTTTGGTGTAACAAGAATGGACAAACTGAGGAATGAGTACATTAGGGGAAGTTTGAAAGTAGCACCTATGGCAGAAAGACTGAAGTAACAGATTAGTAGAAGATCCGAACCTATATCGACCTTCACCGAGCTGATAATAGAATGAAACATATTTTATTATTAATTTAGTATATTAGAAAATATATTAAAAATGGGTTGTCTAAAAAAATCCTGGACAGACTATTTTTAATTATTTTTTGAAAAATGATTTAAAAAAAAAAAATGAATAAAATATTGCAACATCAAGATAATAAGTAAATTTTGTCCTGGCTGATAGTAGAAACCGTATAGAATGTGCAGGCATTGGGTTGTCTATTATTTACCTGCGCGAACTACTGGGTTGTCAGGTATGAACAGGTATGTCGATATCAGTTACTTTCACTCGATTGGATAATAGAAAAATTTTTATATCATCATAAGCGCGCGACAAAATTTTCTTATTATCTTGATGTTGCAATATTTTATTAAAAATCATTTTTCAAAAAATAATTAAAAATAGTCTGTCCAGGATTTTTTTAGACAACCCATTTTTAATATATTTTCTAATATACTAAATTAATAATAAAATATGTTTCATTCTATTATCAGCTCGGTGAAGGTCGATTTAGGTTCGGATCTTAGACTAGATTGGCATGGTTTGGGCATATAATGAGAAGAGATGATGAGCATGTGGCAAAGAAAGTAATGATAATAAATGTGGATGGATATAGAGGCAGAGGAGGACTGAAGAATAGATGGATAGACTGTGTGAATGACTATGACAAAAAGGGTGTAAATCTTGAGATGACGGCTCATCGAGCAGAGTGGAACAAAAAAGCATATTACGCCGACCACAAATAAAATTGGGAGCAGAGTAGGCGAAGGATGAGTGATGAGTAATTATACTTTCAAGATCACACCAGTTATCCAATACAAATTAAGTGTCTTTCAGAACTTTCTTGCTCGAGTGCGTGTTGTGTGACACTTTTCTTCTGTACACTATTTATTTTGTAGCACACTTCTAAACAAAATTTGGTTACAAGACAGAATCTAACAAATTAAAATGGTTCTTATTACAAGTGACCAAGCTGTGTTACGTTTGTTAATCTAATTATCCAAGGCTATTGTCTTAATATTGCGTAACGTTATGTAATGACCGCAAAAAAATGTTTATGTATATTTACTTAGGCAATATATGAATAAATGATCATGAGAGGTCTACTGCGCCGTGGTCGTGTATTCTTGGTAACTTCGGTACTCGGATGGGTGACCGAATGTTTTTAAACTCGATTTTCCTACGTACTTCGGATGGCATGTTAGGTCTGGACTCCACCAAAGCGGAGACGAGACGAGAGGAGAGGAGCTGTGTTTTAAACAACCAACAGATATTCGTTATTGACACATCTCGTCTCCGACAGCTTCAGAGGATACCACCGAGCGAAGATGTATCATATTTGTATGTCGCAATCGAGCTAGCGGAGAGGAGATGTGAGCTGTGCCTCGCAAGCCGACTGAACTAAACTGCAATCTTAACAAAAATCGCACACATCTCCGCTGCAGTCTAGTCAGTACGCATCTACGCTCAGCTTTGGTGGATACCTTTGTTGAAAAACTTCTCTTCTCGTCTCCACTTCGAACTTATCAGCACATCTCCACTTTGGTGGAGTCCAGGGGGGCTATTCGCTAACTTTATTTGACAGTTGAAAGTGATGATCACTGAGTGAATTACATAATACCTGCTGTTTTTACATGTCAAGTGCCATAATAGAGTGTGGTGTAAAACGGCAATGGATATGTAAAGCACTCATGATGTAAAGCACTCATGATCATCACTTTCATCTGTCAAAAAAAGTTAGCGAATAGACCTTCAGGCCTAAGCTGGTAGTCCTGTCGAAACTACTATATTTTCGTATGAGTACATATTGTGGTGTCTATTGTGTATACTGTGTTGGGTACTGTCGAATGTTAGTAGTCGTTTCCAAATTCTTAAGCAGTATTGTCGATATCAAGGCATGCATAATGCACCGACCCAATAAATTGTGTGCAGGGCTTAGATTAAAGTAAAAAAGGAAAGATAGCGCTACCCGAGTAACGCGCGTGTGCCTACAAAACTGAGACCAATGACCCTACTACGTCTCTGTTTCCAATAGAACGGTGAATCGTTTGTACGTGCATGGTCCGTGCTATATTGTGAAAGAAATATTAATAATAGCTTAAAAAATGCCTTCCTGTGTATTTATACAGACAGTTATATGTTTCAAGAAGATTCCTATAAGAAAATACATCTTATTCGGACATGAGTAAAGGAAACAAAAAATACGCTGACGCTACTTTGTAATGTAGTGACGTCTCGAGACTCGCTGACTCGCTCGCGCTTACGTAGTAAGTGATCACTCTATCTCGTTTTCTCGATCGACACTATTCGGCACCTTAAAGATGCTGTACGTAGCCTTCATTGACAGGGTGTGAGTGATAGTCTATGTGGTTGACGAGGCCTACTTTTTGATAAATGCGATATGGGGTTACCAAGATGCTGCAGCGCATCGGGGATGTTTGCAGAGGCGCATACAGATGGATTCCATGCTATCATACGCATGCGGGTCGCATCTCTGATGGGGAGGGTGCGGGACCAACAGCCGCCTGAATGTATTTGCTGAAAGGGTGAATAGCGCGATCTTGAGGCAATGGATCACATTGCACTTGACGCCAGTAGTTTGGGCCGCAAAATGAAATAAAATAGGGTCGTACATAATAAATAAGTTTCTAGTTTTGGTTTATTGTTTTTTTTCCGGTTTATAACTATTACCGTTTATAACAGGGAAGAATTTTTATAAATTGGACCTCCTGCCCCGTGAGAGACTTTACTTTAATAACAAGATGTTTTAAGTGTCAGCAGTATGGCCACTCTGCAAAGTATTGTCGTGAAACAGACTCCATTTGTGGTCACTGCGGAGGTATTGGACACGTAATGAAGGAATGCCCTAAAAAACAAGAACCACCACAGTGTGCGTCTTGTCGACGGTTCAATAAACCAACCCAGCATAAAACTGGTGATGAGCAATGACAAGCCAGGAAGCATGCTGAAATAAGATAAGTATATAAGCACAATCGATTATGAGGGCGCTTAAGGCGCTGCAACGAAGTTGTTAATAGCTAGCTAATAGGTGATTAAATATTTAATAAACAGAACTCAAATCATTATTCTTAATCGTTATAAATTAATCTTGTCAGCCAAACACTAACCTACATTAACGCACGTACTTATATTATTTTAGACGCCTAAGACACAGGTAAACACTTTTACTTAGTTTAGGTTAGTTTAGGTGTCAAATTAATTAAGAACTCCTCGACCTTAATTTTATTATGTAAGTAATTCTTTACTCAGCATTAATTATTATTTTCTATATCACTATACTTATGTAAATTATTTAGATGTTAACTATGTTCTCTAGACTAACATTATAAAGAAATAAATTTTATCTTATCTTATCTTATTGACTTATTTAATTTATGTGATTATGAACACACTATGGATGCAAATCTGAAAATAAATGAATTATTATTATTATTATTATTATTATATAATAAGGAGGATGCCGTATTTTCCCTTTTTTGCTTTAATCTAAGGTGCAGGGTAGGAAAATTAATGAATGATGATAAATAATCTACTATATTGTACCTAATGCTCTCCGTAAGTTCGCGAATCAACCTCCTTAATATCTCCCCCTATACGGCGACCTACCGAAGCCCTAGCTACTCCGGAAGTCCTAAGTTTGTCCTTCCCAACCAAATTGAAAGTCTTGCTTGTAGTCGTAACTCTATTAAGGCAGCGAAACACGTTTAGAGGAAACTTAGGTTACTCAAGCTGCCCGTCTGAAGACAGCACATATACACTCGTTGGTTGCAGCAATATTAACAGGCCGTATTACAAAATAGCGCGGCGGATTGTAGTGTGTGTGAATTGTTAGCCAAATTTGTTGATAAATTCGTGGTGGATTCTATCAATATTATTATTTTACTCTTTATTGCATATAAAAATTTTCAGATATATTTCACTAAAACATAATTTGCAAGGGCGAACTTATCTCTAGAACAGATCTCTTCCAGTCAACCCATGAATGTGTGTTATAACGTTAATAAAGTAGGCAGCATAAATGCAAAATAGACAGCAGTATTACACTATAATAATAAATATATACTTATATAAATATCCTCATAAAACATATACATATATACCTACATATGTTTATATATAATAAAATACTATAATACACATGAAGAGATAAGCTTGCAATGTTTAATTTGAAATTTGTGATAGACAGTACTTCTTAATTCTACTTTTGAAAGAAGTAATATTAGTGAAAGAAGTATAAGTCTGTATAATATAATGGAGATCGCTTATTATTGGTAGGTTCAGGTTATTGAAGATCGATTGATCAAGCGGAGTGGAATTATTGTCACTCATCACTCTCAAATACTACAATCCGCCGCGCCGTTTTATAATACGGCGTGCTATACGATCCGCCTGCGACATATACATACGATCATGTTCATAATACAGACATACAATCATGAGTCGTAACATTTAATTACACAAACCTGATGGGATTTTATTAGTGCCTTATAATACATAGAAGGGGCATAAATCCCAAAAAGTGACACACCCTGTAAACTAACAAACGAAAGCCAACCACCAGGTCAGATGCCGCAACCTAAAGGTTATAGCAGATTTATCAGTTAAGAAAGGGAACTTTTTTATGAAGACGCGCTTAAAAGATTCACATGTATGTTTACTTGCTTGCTTGTATGTTTGTAACCGACTCCTTTGTACGCAATTTTGACCCACTAAAAAAATCGCTACATTTTCCAGAGATGTTGATGAGTATACCACACAATTATTGCATTATCGGTGCAATTAACTGTAATAGACGTGCACTTATGAGCACTTATTACGTAGCTACTCAAGCGTAATACCTACTGGCCATATGGCCAGTTCTTATAACCGGCGGTATCGTGAGAAGATTGGCCGAAGCATAAGATATTAACACGGCTATAAAAGTCAATAAATTCGAACGAAATAATTTGGTTTCTTGACCAGTAATTATAATTTGATATGGTTAAGAAGCATATGTGGAGTTTGACTTTGATATATTTACAAGCTGACCCCGCAAACGTTGTTTTGGCATTTTTTTTTCGTTTTAGTGGTATGAAATATACTTTACGACATATTCTTCTAACTACCAAATATACACAAAACATTTCATAAAAATAGCTCGAGCCGTTTCGGAGGATTTCTGACACAAATACCGTGATACGAAATTTTCATATCTATACTATAATATTATAAAGCTGTAGAGTTTGTTTATTTGTTTGAACGCGCAAATCTCAGGAACTACTGATCCAAATTGAAAAAATCTTTTTTTGTTGAATAGTCCATTTATTGAGGAAGGCTTTAGGCTTTAGGAAAAAAATTTGATGTTAACGCTAGCGAAGCCGTGGGCCTCCACTAGTATAAGATATAAGTATTGGCAGGTTTTTAGAACTAAATGTATTCTTCAATAAATATTATAAAACAGAGTAGTTCCTTCTGTATATGTACGCTTTAAACTTCTATTCTACGCAATGGACTCCAATGCGGTTTTTAACAATAGATTATGAAGGTAAAGAGATTCAGGAGGAAGGTTTAGAATAATTCGTTAAGGTACGTTAAACTACTCTCAGTACTATCCGTGCAAAGCTGGGGAGCGTCGCTAGTTAAATATAAAAAAAACAGGCCAAGTGAGAGTCTGAATCGCGCACGAAGGATTCCGTACCATTAGCAATAATAATAATTTAATTTTAATTTAATCATTTATTTTTAAACTCAATAATATAAATTCTATCTATTCTTAATTAATGGCGTCGCGATACATGAACGTTACGCATTTTGCCAATATTTTTAACTTCATATCTATGTGATATGGTTGAAAAACAATGAAAAATTTTTTTTTCTTTACAATTCAAAGGGTTAAGATACCATAACTTACTTAACCACCTTTCGCTTCACTCTTCTTCTTTTTCCTACCCTGCTGCCTTTTTATTTGGGGTCGGCGCAGTATTTCTTGCTGTCCACATACTGCTATTGGTTGTGGCACTAGATTTTACAGCCGGCCACCTGCCTGATATAGTCATCCTTGGGAATAGCCTGGTGTCTTACTTTACGAATCTCCATTTCTGGTCTCTGACGTGACTGGTTTACGACTGTTACGACAGCAGCCAAGACCACTAGCTCAAATAAATTTTTCGGTCACCCATCCGAGTTCCGACCGCACACTTGGTTGCTTAGCTTTTGTCATTATTATCATAACAGCCTCTTTATGAACCACTGCTGGGACACAAGGCCTTTCCTTGTCATCGAAGGAGGTTAGCAGTAGCCCACCACGCTTACGCAATGTGGATTGGTGGATGGACTGGTGATAAATACCCCTTTGCTGATCCATTAGCCGCTTTCTATGACACCCATTGGAGGATATGGGATGCTACTCTAGTTTAGCTAGCTTTTGTGACCGTTACGAATGCGCCCTCGCCCTCCTCTTCATGCCCTTAGAAATTTTATGTAATCAGTTAAAAGGTCAAATGAGTTTCATAAAGCGACACAGGAGTGACTATTTGTTTCGTTACATTGGAAGTTTTTAACAATACCACAATACGGTTTCCTATAGCTGACCCAGGTTAAAGACAATCAAATCAAATCAAATATATTATATTCAACGTAGACTTTTACAAGTACTTGTTGACGTCATACATAGTTGTAATTAAATTAAATAATATTTATACTAAACTAAAGCTAGAGCTGGTTCGGAAAACTAAGCCTATTGAGAAGAGCCAGCAAGAAACTCAGTAAGCTGTTGTCTCTAAATAATTATAAAACAACACACTTTATATAAATAGCAAAAAATAAACATAAAATACCTAACAAATGAAAAACAATACGTCTAGAAGTTAAAGACATGTGAAGCGTACGTGTGTGATGTGGAGAGCAGTGGTGTGTTTCCTAATTAATGAAAGGCGCGTGAACAGGTGAAATCAAAATAATATATTAGAAAAGTAAAATAACAACGTTTCCGTAGCAAAGCAATGAGTGACAAGTAAGAGTGAAGTAAATAGACAATATAGAAAACTATCAAATACATCTCTCTATATAAAAAGAGGCCAGCAAAGCGTCCGCAACATCCTCCCCCCTTGTGCAGGAATGCACACAGCTGGTTAAGGAGTTAGCCTGTCAATTTGCAATCTAACCATCTGTCTGAGGGCGGTGTTGCGTGCGTCTTGGTGTCGCGACATCCAACACTCTCACTACCCATTGTCTTCTTGTTCCTGGGCACGCCGCTGGTCTTGCGTTGGAGATTCCGGGGACTCGCGTGGAGCGTGTACCCACATCAGCTGTCACAGTCCCCATGTTTAAGTACCGTAGTCTGCTGCTGGCTTCTGTTAATAAGGTGCTTCGACAGGAGCAGTTTTCAGTGATTTGATAATGTTGGACAAGCCGCGACTTTTTTTCGCCCTAGGACGGTGCCGTCCACGAAGCCAATCAAATGGGCTGTGATAAAGGTGGACAGGTGGATGTCCTCGGTGACGTCCACGAAGCCAAACAAATGGGCTGTGATAGAGGTAGACAGGTGGATGTCCTACCGCCGAAGACAGAAGCGGAGACAATATGTTCGGGCTGTCAGTTTGTGTACCACTTCCTTGCATGGCGCTCATAAAATATTCCATCAGAGACAAAACCACAGGTGGATCTTCTGTCACCGAAAACACATGTGATGACAATATTGTCGGCATATCAGAACTTCGACTTCTATCTCTCATGACGTTCGTAAATCGTTCCGCCAAAGGTAAAAGCACACATGTGTCCCTTCCCCTAACAAAAGGGATCCTCGTAGGACGACTGCTAACATTACTATTCACACGACCGTGACACTGGAGCAGAACACGCTCAAAGTCTTCACAGGAACCTTTCGTGTTGACTCGTAGAAGGTCGTGGTGTCCAGTCTTGAGCCGTGCAATCAATGGGGTAAGAGTGCTGGATGTCGAAGTTCTAGAGGATGGCCAGCAATGCCTGTGATTAGAAAAAACATGGTTATTAAAAAGTTTATGTTTTGCCGAAAGGGGCCGCGATGGTTGTAGCAACGATATCGCGGTAACAAAGCGTGACAGAGCAATCGAGGACGCGTGGAATTCTCTTTTCTCAATTTCTACAGTGATATGGGAACTTAACAAAAGAGAATTGTCTTGCTTCTTTTCAATAGCCTTCCCTTTATGCGTAATAATATCAGATAGGAAGTCCAAACAAAAGTCTAATATTACTTTTTTTAAACAATGTTTCCGAGGATATTTAGCAATAATAGACTTATGCGATAATTCCAGGACAGTTTTGTTGAGTGCAGTCGCAATATTAGGCCAAGAGACATAAACTATTATAGATTTGATGCGACTGTGTTCGACAGAAACATCAAAGTTGCAGCCTGAGACCTTTTCAGGTAATGCTAATATTATGTTTCGTTTTCTACTAATTAGCTCGGTTGTGTTTTCCTTCCGATTAGGGAGGAAAGCAAAAGCGATATTGAAATTGTAGAAAAAATATCGTAAATCGCCCGGTGATTTACTAATAATACGGGATTCACGTATCCAAGTCCCTTCAACATCTAACCAACTAAGATTGTTCAAACGAATTTCTGAAGCATCGATAGGTGCTCGGAACGTCGTCGTGTCCTTTTCCTTCAAGACGATATTCTTGTTGTTTTCGTTGTCTTCCAATAATGAGCATCGCTCGACTTTGGTGGCAGCCTTGGTCACATTATTGCATGCTTCGTTGCAAATGTGCCCAAATGTGCCTGTAGAAAAATAGTTTTTATTAATAGCGAGTCCTTTAGGGGTTTCGGGGGTTAAACCGATCATCTCGGAGACTTCTGTGACAGAGATCTCACATGTGTCAAGTTCCGTAAGTTTGAGTGGAGGCCTTGATCCTACCACCTCGGAAACTTTTGTGACTGAGAGCCTTGGTGTGTCAAGTCCCGAAGAAAACAGCGAGTTTGAACCCCTACAGATTTTAATCGTTCTTGTATTGCTATGCTCATGAAGAGTTGCAGAGTCCCATGTGGCCTTTCGTGATAATTTTGTGTGGCCGGGTTGTGCAGCATATTGCTTACACGTATCTGCAGAATTGTTGTTACTAACATTAATATTATTAAAATGATTTCTTCCGCACCTTTGTTTTTCCATACATACCCTCGTCGAACGCCGCTGAATATCAGAGCAAATTTTCAGTTGGGCTTCGATTGCAGCACGTTTAGCATCAAGCTCCCTTTCTCGACGTCGTTCATCCAATTTGCTATCGAGCTGCGCGATCTTCTCCTCTAACTCTAGCCGGCGACGTAAATACCGCTCGTATACGGCGGCTTTACGTGCCTCAAGCGTGGCAGAAGAGCGGGAGGATGTTGCACCGACTCGAGAGGACGGTCCCGCGGAAGTCACTGGCAATTTCGTGTCAGTTCGTGCCTCCGCATTTGTGGGATGGCCGTGTTTGGATGACGATAAGGTAGACGTGAGCTTGAACGACATGACTAGAAAAGGTATCTATGAAAGCGGAAATGAAACTACAATGAAAAATGGAAAAATGTTAAACAAATGTTTTTAGTGAAAAAACTACAGAAAATAAAATGTCACTAAAACCGAAAAAGTAAAAATAATAGGTAACTGGTAATAATGGGAGAAGGACCAAAATGAAGCGTACGTGTGTGATGTGGAGAGCAGTGGTGTGTTTCCTAATTAATGAAAGGCGCGTGAACAGGTGAAATCAAAATAATATATTAGAAAAGTAAAATAACAACGTTTCCGTAGCAAAGCAATGAGTGACAAGTAAGAGTGAAGTAAATAGACAATATAGAAAACTATCAAATACATCTCTCTATATAAAAAGAGGCCAGCAAAGCGTCCGCAACAACATGAATAAATAAAAAATTTTGCTTTTAGTAATAACTAGTACCTACAGAGAAATTTCATTTCCAAGCGTTATCATCGGCAATGTAGTCATTGATCCAAATGCTGTAACGTCCATAATTTGCTTCGACGAAATACGAACTTTATTTTACATTTTCATTTTCCATTCAAAGTAATTGGTTCACGTCATATTGACTTGCAATTAATATTCATTTGAGATTTATAAATCGGAAGGAAGTTAAATAAATTAAATAGGACAATTTTAATTGGGAACTGTAAATACTTTGGTATTTTATAGAAGCACTCTTTTTAGAAAACATACGCAAAATTTAACAGAAGCGCGAGAGAAGTGGACTGCTCTAATTACTGAATTTATTTAAGGCATAATTACAATACCATAAAACTTACTAATAATTAATACTAATTATATATCTGCACCCAATTACAAAAGTGTGCATCATTTATTTATTTAAGAGAAGATGAGTCTCTCTCTACACAAATTCATTCAGTCGGTACACAACATTGTATTACAAAATTAACAATATTTGAACTAAATTGGCTATGGAATTCATTTATATTGAAGGCATTTCAATACTTAATTTCAATGTCGTAATATCTGATAAAGGCACCCCAAATTCATTGGATCCAACCGAACTTTGAGTACTTAAAGAACCATTAACAGAATATTACCTGGCGAACGGCAGCATTTAATAAAATCGCCATTACCTGAAAATAAAGAAGATAATTAGTGAAGTCGTTCACACAATCAATAGGTACCTCGATAAATGCTTAATTTTACTTCATTCGAAAATAAAGTGATTACGCAACAGTTGAGAGTTGACGATTGATTGGCAAAAACGAAGGATTACTTGTTGGTAGAATGAAAATGTTTTTACTAAAAGATATTTGCTATGTCACAAACAGTCTATAATGGAGTATAAGCTGGCAATGAAAAGACTTCTGAATTATGACTCTTTCCGAATCGTTGTTTTGAAAATTTTAAGTAACAGACACAAGAAAAAAAAACTAAAAGTTACGAAATTTTTTTTTTCACGGCCTAATTCTATAAAAGAACTCCTTAATATTTTTAAGATGAGCGTCGCCACGTCTGGGGACCGTAATGTGGAGAAGTAAAATTTATTATTTTTATATGTATATTGGTTTCATTTTATTTACTTCGCCTGAAAAGATTTTCATGAATTGTACGTAGGAACCATCTCGATCGCGTCAGCTTGTCGCAAAACCAAGAAATGGAATTCACTGCTAGTACACGTGTTCCTTCCTTCCTAAAATCCTGGGTCATTCAAGACTCTCTCGCTCTAGCTATCTTCACATTTAGACTCCACTTCTGCTTACCATCAGGTGGAATAGAGGCATTTGCAAACCACATCATAATCGGACCATTCGCTGAGCTACGATACCACATACAGACACACAGACACGTCCAACTTATGACACCTCTCTTTTTGCATTGGGGGTTAAAAATTATAAAGGAAGAAACAAACATGCTGAGTTTCTTGCTCGTTCCGCTCAGAACAAGGCCTTCTGGTAGACTTACGAACGGATGGAGAGACGGAAACTCTTAGCTTTGAATGGATTCACCGTGCGGGAGCGCCCACTGTGTTGCAAAGAGGAAAAGGGCCTGGGACTTGGAGACCCCTGGTTTTAAGGAGACCCCTTATGATGCATGAGCACACATCACCACTTACATTATCTAATGATGGGGAGGTGAGTTTCCGGGATCTTTTGTGTGTCTTCTTTCCTTTTACTCCTGTCGCTCCTTGAATATGTAGTCTATCAGCCTAACTATGTCCATGGGATTGAAGAGCCTGTAGTACTCTGGCCTTGGATTGGTCATTTTCAGGATATTCATTCTAATCCTGGCCATGAAATCGCAGTAACACAGCAGGTGTTCCATGGATTCCCGTTCACCCTTATCTTCGCTTCTCTGGATTCTCTCTCTGCTCCGTAATATTTGGTAAGATTCTGCAAAAGCGTTTAGATATTCTTTCCAGTACAGAGATTAAAAGTCGAAGTCTTTTAATAATATGCAAGCTGACTATGATAGTAATAATATCTCGGGTTTCTCCGAGCTTCAAAAGACACTTCACACCGTTGTTGGTACTGCAAATGATTTTAACCAACAATCCGCGTGATTGTGCTTTTTGATCTATGACAGAAGCCCTTAGGCTTCATCTGAACTGATGTTCAGTGTAAATAAGGCTGAAGATAGATGCCAGACTCATCCGGAACCCTTAATCACTGAGGGACTGGCCAGCTTCTAAAGGTCAAAACACAAAAATCACCATCTATAGTCAAAATTTGTGTTTTACAAAACACAAAAATCACCATCAATAGTCAAAATTTGTGTTTTACAAATGATTCCATTCCACCTGATGGCAAGCAGAAGTAGAATCCAAATACAAAGATAACTAATGCGAGAGATAAGCTCCACACTAGCCATCCTCACCTTGCCAACTGCAAGGTGCTTCTTTACGCCTTTTTTCAATTACCTAGGATTATCTATTCCATTTCTTGATTTTGCGACATAAAGATGATTTGCCAAATCTCATAAGTTTTGGTTAATTACATCTGTATATTTAACCTGCTTCTTTTATCTTAATACATGGTCACAAATCGTTTCCCATAATTATATTATTACGTTTTCGTAACCAACAAATGTGAGTGGAGCGTAGCAATCAGCCAAGTTATTTCTGCTCGGAAATGAATTTTCGCATGGCTTGACTCGCACGGCTAACGTACCTATCAATTATTTTAATGGATGCGATGAATATACGGATTTTGTAGTAATGATGCATGAAGGGATAAAACAAATTAAATAGATTCGATCACTTAGCTTTAGCCAAATGCTTCGGCTTGAGCTGGTACGCATATTGATGTTGGTCTTAATGGTCAGTTTTTTCTGCACGCTCATTGGTTAATGTTTAGTGAGCCAGGACGAAGATATATTTTTTTATGGTAAAGTTCTTGATCTTCATCTTTTCCTTCATGGTCACCTGATGGTAAGTGACCATAATGACTGAGGTGGTTTAAATTAATTTTTTGCGCCATTTCTGGAGATGCCGGTTTAGGCAGAGTGTTGACTAAATTAATAAACGAATTAAGCACGAGTAACGCCCTAATATAAGAGTTATTTGTTTAAATGAAAATGAAAATGAAAAATTGGTGGACGGAGTATAAGGTGATCAATACCCATTTGCTGATCCATTTGTCGCCTTCTTCGTCACCTATTGGAGGATATGGGGTGATGCTATTCTACTCTACCAGCATCACATGGCTATGTATGTGCAAATATTCAAATGCATAAACTCCGATATCTATGTAACTAACAGGACACAATAATGATGTTAACGCTATTATGATACCCACAAACTGTGAACTGGAAAATATTGTAGAAATAATATTTTCCAGTTCAATGAGGAATCGAAGAGCCAAGAACACGGATAAGTTACAGGAGAAGATAAAGCAGCAGTTACAAGCATCTGGCTCCGAGCTCCTGTAAGTGGGATAGATTGGAATTCAATAAAATTAAAGATTCAGGAAGCGTGCCTCGGAAAAGCTTGGCTTAGTGCGGTTTGAGTGACGAGATGTTAGAAGTTTGAAAAATTTGTTTTGATTTGATTAATTTCTGAAGTATGGATAAAGGCTGAATTTGGAGGGCCCAAACTGGGGACCAAACTCCACTTTACAGAAAAACACAGTCAAATAACACTTCATTTTTGTGAAGTTGTGTTTCTGTTGGTGAGTAAGGTTGCCAGAGCAGAGAACAGGTAGGCAAGGGGATTAGGGTTGGCAGCACACGAGTGTCTCATCAGTGTGACATTTGCGAGCGTATATAAGCTAGAGTGACTGCTTACTACCAGACACGCTGTATGCTTTTCTACCAACCAAAGGACATATATATTTTTTGAAATTTTTTTAAAGAATTTATCATATATCTAAATAACTTTGTCAAAATTTAGAATAGAATAGAATAGAATAGAAAACATTTATTCACACCACTTAAATCTAGGATTACAGGTTGTATTGAACATAACTTTAAAAGCAGTTGTGAAATGGTATTCACTCAGCACAATATCGGGACGACCGTAAGACGCCTAGACGCTGATCTTCCGTGAACACCAGTACCCCTAGTATGAGTTTGTTAATTTTCGAGCTCGACAAACTTATCTTCTCTTTTCATATATTGTCCACTAGCGCCCTAGCGGTAAACTATCAGAAACAGTGGGCAATGTATGAAAAGAGACGATATGTTTGATCGATCTCGAAAACTATCAAAACTCATACGAAGGGTACAGAAAAAAAGTAAAATTTCGCCTAATCTTATGTCTTACGCTGCAAATACAAGCAAATCCAACAACCGCGTTGCCACTTACGATTAATATGTTTATTTACCAAGTACCTTCGCAAGGGGAACGTATATATTGTGTTTTCCCCTTTCATTTCTTCCCTTACGATCAACTGGCTGTGTTGTTGTACTATAGCAGTAATATACAACGTTTACCCTGATAGCAGTTTGCTTAGAATTCGCATCTAAGTCTATTTTAATAAAATAGTTTTTTGTTCAACAAGTGAGCAAAGTTATTTTTGGCTGCGAGTGCCGATATTAAATCACGAACCAGCGAAGTAGTCGATTCTAGCAAGTAATTCATAAATAGACTACTGAGCGCAGTGAGTGATTTAAAGACACGACAGAAAAAAAATTTGCTCTCGTATGTAACATACAACTTTTCACCTCTCCAGCGAGATAATGGATAAAGGTGAAAAAAACAAGGCAATACTTTAATACACGTTTATTATCTTAAAAATAATTATTGAAAGTTAAAAGTAAGATTACTAAAGTAATTTAAATTGAACGTAACGCCTTGTTCAGAGCTCGCAGCAAAAAGCGTTTTTCCTTCGAGATTTTACGAAGCAAAAGAGGTCTTTTGGTGCTAGAGAGGTGAAAATATTTTTTTTTTCAATCAGTTCACATTACAAAAGTTGATCATTTTAGCCACGTGATGCCGGCAGAGTAGAATAGCATTACCCCATATCCTCCAATGGGTGTCGTAGAAGGCGACTAATGGGTCAGGAAAGGGGTATCGATCACCTTATACTCCGTCCACCAATCCGCATTGGGCAAATGTGGTGGACTACTGCCTAAACCTCCTTTGATGACAAGGCCTTGTGTCCCAGCAGTGGGTCTAATTATGGCTAGGACGAATAATAGGCTGTTATGATGACGTTGTTGTTGATCTGTGAACCATAGATGCATGCATATTACTGTATTGGTCTTTTACCGTCTGGTCGTTTCGCATATTTGCCAATATGAGTATTTGATATTGGTCATTATGCGTATAGGTCGCTTTGCTTATGCGTCATTATGTGTATTCGTCGTTTTGCATATATGTAAAAATGAGTATTTGCTACCAATCCGCACTTGGCCAGCGTGGTTTATTAAGGACTAATTGCCCCTAATGTGGGGTAGACTCGAGCTCCTCGGTGGGAACTTATAATGAGCTGTTGATATGAGTATTTTCTGTTGGTTATTATGCGTACTGACCGTTTTGCGTGTGAAGGATTTTTACCACTTTCTGCCCTGCACAACCACAGTTGTGGAGTCAGCTTGTGCCAACAGACTTTCTGAGAGGATACAATTTAGGGATATTCAAGAAGAGAGCCTATTCTTTTCTTATTAAAGGTAGACAACGCAACCGCAATGGATATAGTGTTATGGTTGATTATGTGACGTTGATTTCACCCGGACTGCGAATTTTTTTTAAACCAACTGTGCTGGTTGTGTATGTTAATTGGTTCACTGAAGTTTTGTAACTTTTAGATTTGATGTCTCTTTAATGTAAGCGACAGCCTGGCAACATATCACCATAACGTAAATTATTGGGCTATAGTTTCTATACTCATTAGTTACAAACACACATACTATCATGCTTAGTCCCAAGTGGGGTTGAGTGAGTGTCTTAGGTAACATTTCGTTACACTTAAAGCCACATCTTCGAAATAACAATCCTAGGAAAAGTACATTTAGGTAATGAGTTGATGAAACAATGTTTACTATAAAAACATAGGCATCAAGAACCGACAAATTTCGACAGTGAAAGCAGTGCCCTGGTGGCGTAGTGGTTAACGCAGCCGCCCGGATTGCGGAAGATGTTGGGTTCGATTCCCACCTGGGGCAGGTTGATTTTTTTCAGTGAATTTTTTCTACTTTTAAAACTATTTACGCGTTAGTAAAAGCAAAAATTATTTCATAATAACAATCCTATTAATATTATAAACGCGAAAGTTTGTATAGATGGATGTAAGGATGTGTTTGTTGCTCTTTCATGCAAAAACTAATGAATGGATTTTAATGAAACTTTACAATATATAGCTCATACATGAGAATAACAAGTCGAAGTCACGGCCAGAAGCTAGTAAGTAATCATATACTAATTACACCTAAACTACACGTACGTGCAATAAAATCGACTCACCTCGTAGGTTTCGATTCCTAATATATCGGTATATAAAAATAAGATTAGATAAACAAAACATGTAAATATAATTTGAATGTACATTTCATAAGCTTTATTTAATCTACTCTAAACACCGATAAACGAAGTATTGGTGACAATAGACTCATTTCTTCGGAAACCCTGGTTTCTCATTTTCACTATTTGGTTTTCAATTTATAAAATCAACAAAGCAAAATCTATCACAGTAAAAACTGGTCTAATGTAAGCTTAGGTTCTTGTTTAACACACAGGGTTAACAATTGTTATTTACTGATTGTAGATTTAGTGAGTCGATTTCATTACTCGTAAGTGTATATCACAATTTAATTTCTAAAGCAGCTAAATCTGAAATGCAGAATACGTACTCGTACAAATTCATTGAATTCTTGAATTCTGTCGGCGATATTCAAGGTAATTGCTGGACGTTGCTAAGTAAATACACGTCTTTCTACGTCTCCTCTCTCGGTAGTCAAGTGCGATATTGACTTGAGCATTTGGAACATTTTTAATGTATTTGTAAACAGTGGAGCATGCTGCCACTACATCTAGATAATATCAATGCCCTACTTTAACATATGGTAGTATGGGAATTACATATATACATTATTAGCAGGCTCAGAATCGTAAAATGGGTAATGGTAATGAAATGATACATTTTTCTAGTTCAAATTTGTTGTAGCACTAACCCTCCTCAGTACTGTTACAGAGTGGAGGGCGCGTGTAAATCAAATGTTTGAAGAGGACAGTTGCGTTGTTGCTGGTGGCGCCGGCATAGCGTGGGTGTTTCTAATGGCTCGGTCCGCCCGTATCGTTCGGAGTGATGTAACGTCTGTTAAGTGACTGCGCGTGCGGTTCTAAACCATGTAGATTCACCCGATACGGAATAACTTCAGAATATAGCAAAATGCTGTTGAAGGTGGCTTACTGATACAGAGCGCATGGGGTTTAGAACCCTTGGTGCACGGGGTTTAGAATCTACTTCAGTCAGAGTAAATTATTATAACAGTTAGGTTTTTGAAAGTGCATAAAATTTTTTTTATAAAATCAAAAGCAAAAAAAAATATTATTTAAATAGACTTTGCTAAGTAGTCAATTCAAATAATTGACTTTTCCAAAGCGCAATTTATTTAAGTGAATAAGTACAATTATCTGCATGTACACAGCTTTAAGCCCAAATTAATTTAGTTCAACGTATGCGTACGTCGTTCTACGTACACAATTTCGATTATCCGATAAGCGTAATCGATATCTCATTTACACAGTATCGAGAATTCGTCTGCGATTGTCTGGGATTATACGCTTAACTTGTTTACGGGTTTTTGTGGTTTTAGTTAAATTTTTCGAAGGCATGGCAGAATCGTTTTTATTTAGACTGGGTAGGGTTGGTTTCCTTTCGGCTAAGGTTTGTCTAGGTTATGGATTTGCTGTTCGTATGGAGGAAACGCCTGGGGAAATAATATCTACGTTGCAGAAGAACGGAGTCAAACATTACCAACTTTTCGTTAAGCTTAGTTTCTGTCGCACTGAGTAAGGTTCTCAGAGTTCCATTAGGTAGGAAATTCTCATCAAATGAGCGATAATAATAAATGAGATGAAAACTTTTTTTATATAAAAAGGTCAAGCAATTGACTCCATTCTACCTGATGGTAAGCAGAAGTGGAGTCCAAATGTGAAGATAGCTGGTGCGAGAGATAAACTGCCGCGCTAGCCACCCTCGCCTTGCCGACCGGCAAGGTGCATCTTCACGCCTCTTTTGAATGACCCAGGATTGTAGGAAGGAACACGTGTGCTGGCAGTGAATTCCATTTTTTGATTGTGCGACGAAGAAACGAGTTGCCAAATTTCTTAGTTCTCGTTGGAATGGTAGTCACAGTTTGTCGGTGACAACGTAAGCCAGTACGCGTAATCCTTAAAAGGAAAGGAGATGGACAGATAAGGGAAAAACCTCCTCAGAGCACTCGCCGTGGTACAGACGATAGAACGCGCTCCTACCTTGGTTGAAGCGATAATTAAAGCGATGATCATTATTATTTTCAAAAATCACAATACAAAAACTGTATTTTTTCAAAAACGCAGGTTTTGTTTTCATCAAAATCGGGCTCTCGACTTTGAGCATTTTTCGATATTCCTTATAGTTTAGGATTTGGCCCTGAAGGCCCACTTGAAAATTTCACCCTGTATAGCGCCCAATGTAATTTTTGTTTTCAACAATCGCAAAATTAATTAAACTTATTCAAATTAGTGTTCCTAAGCTAAACCTCCAAGGAAGTTAACTAGCTTGTGTGATGTTAACTCTAATGGGTTCCTGTCGATGCGAAGCCAACCGCTACCGGAAATTAGTTTGATCTGTTTGAACTGCATTAAGCACCAGTCTTTGAATTCCAGCGTAAGATTGAATGCAATATTATACTATGTTTTCCATCTGTAATATTTTTAATGCTTAGCCGATTTCAAATAAACAACTTTTAAAAAAAAAGTCCAACCGACTTCAAAAAGTATAAAAATAACATATTATTAAAATGTGTGCTAGGTACCTGCTGTACTGTTTGAACCCGGTGCCAAGCCATGCCAATCGTTCAGCACACCGAGCCCCTCATCACCTAAGCTGACGCATTCGGTCGGTCGCAATCGCGGGATGGTGTGATCAATGTATGTGATGTGGCAGGCGGACCTATAGAATACCTAGTTGGCTCGGCACCGACTTCAAACAGTACAGCAGGTACCTAGCACACATTTTAATAATATGTTATTTTTATACTTTTTGAAGTCGGTTGGACTTTTTTTTTAAAAGTTGTTTATTTTTCTATTTTTAGTGTTTTATGTGGAATAATTGTTGTTTTTTTATATATATTACGAGATGGCCAACAAACTTGCGGGCCACTCGGTGTTAAGTGGTTCCGTCGCTTATAGAAACTTGCAATATTAACCATAAATCACTTAACATTAGAAGTGATTTTTGGGTTTTGTGCCCCTTTTATGTAGACGACAGGCTGGCAACCTCTCACTATTTGGAGGCACTGCATGGTCCATACTGCCAGAGGTGGTTTTATGTGTGAGACAATGTTACAGTTTTGTACACGTTTAACATCCAAATACTAACTATTACGGTGCTTTGCCTTCCATCATCAGCTCACCTAACAAGCCTAACAAACTTTAATATTTAAAGAATTATCATCCAACTCTTAATCGTTATGGAGTTTCTACTTCCATCATCAGCTCACCTGAATAGCCTGAAAGAATACAACTATCGCTCTTTAGGTACCTTTAATATTTAAAGAATTATCGTCCAACTCCTAACCATCAAGGAGTTTTACCTTCTATCATCAGCTCACCTGAATAACCTGAAAGTATACAACTATCGTTCTTTAGGTACCTTTTATATTTAAATAATCATCAACCAACTCCTAACAGTTAAGGAGTTATTCCTTCCATCATCGGCTCACCTGATTAACTTGAAAAAATACAACTAACGGTCTTTACGTGCCTATAATCTTTAAAGAATTATCATCCAACTCCTTACCGTTAAGGAGTTTTTCCTTCCATGATCAGCTCACCTGAATAACTTGAAAGAATACAACTATCGCTCTTTGGGTACCTTTAATATTTAAAGAATTATCATCCAACTCCTAACCATTAAGGAGTTTTTTGTTTCATCATCAGCTCACCTAAATTACCTGAAAGAACACAACTATCGGTCTTTAGGTACCTTCAATATTTAAATAATCAACAACCAACTCCTAACAATTAAGGAGTTTTACCATCCATCATCAGCTCTTCAACATGAGATGACTACCACACGCAATCATACTAGAATTCCTTTATAAAAAATATGAATAACCCTCCCTTTCCGTTGTTTTTCGAGGGTTGCTCTCGATTTTCCTAGCTTTGCATCATCAGATCCTGACTTGGTGACACTGGGACCACCTCAGGAGTATACACTATCGAATAAAAAAAGAATTTTGAAAATCGGTCCACAAATGACAGAGATATCGGTGAACATACATTTACCTTCCATCATCAGCTCATCAACATGAGATGGTGACTACCAGACGCAAATGCTAGTATAGCTTTAGAAAAAATATGAAAAACGTTGTACATGCCTATAAAATTTGAGGGTTGCCCTCAATTTCCCTGGCTTCCCATCATCAGATCCTGACTTGGTGACAATGGAACCACCTCAGGAGTAAACACTATCGAAAAAGAATTTTGAAAATCGGTCCAGAAATGACGGAGATATCGGTGAACATACATAAAAAAAATACATACAGACGAATACAGAACCTCCTCCTGTTGGGAAGTCGGTTAAAAAGTCGCAGAAGCAGAGGTTTGCCGTTCTTTGACCTATGTCGGTGACTTTAGTTCTCCTGCGGACCTCATCATTTCTGATACGATCACGCTGAGAAACACCGAGCATACCCCTCTCCATTGCCCTTTGAGCGACCTTGAGCCTTCTTATGACACCCATTATAAAAAAAGCTATAACGTCTTTAAGTAATTGAGCAGCAGTAACAGTTCAATAATGTCTTTAAGAGAATCAACTTAAATATTAAATTTGGTACTGATATTCTTCGGCGTAATCGAAAATATGGCGCATGTTATGACTGTTACTAAGTAAATTGCGCTATAAAACGCAATCGATCGATGTTTTATTACCAACGTTTAGACGTGATGCTTTACTGATGGAGAGGAAAAATGCTTATAATTTTTATTATTAAAGATCGCAGTCAAATATAGTTTTTCAGTATTTTGAACTTCACAGTTAATTTTTAACAAATATTAATTATAACAAGGTTTACAAGGGCCAACTTATCTCTAAAAGAGATCTCTTCCAGTCAACCAAGAATGTATGTAAGTGACTACAAAAATAATAAGCGGGTGACATCGAGTGCACGGTTGTAAGAAAAAAGAATTCTAATTTTTTTTTTAATATATAATAACTAACAAGCATGCATATTTAAATAAACATTAAAATAAATAGTCATAAAATACACACATAATAAATACGTTAATATATGTTAAAATAAACACATAATGGTGTCATCATCATAACAGCCTTTGTAATTCGACCTACTGCTGGGACATAAGGCATTCACCGAAGGAGGTTTAGGCAGTAGTCCACCAAGCTTGCCCAATGCGGATTGGTGGACGGAGTATAAGGTGACCAATACCTCTTTATATTATTTTCTTATATTGTTTGCCATTCAATTTCGTTGTTACGAGTACAGTAATCCTTTGGTTTAGTACCCCTATGATTGCTGTTGGCTGGTAAACGTTAGCTTCAGTCGCTTGGTCAGATTATTAATTAAATATTGACCTGAAATATTTATATAAGCGCTTCACTTGGTTGCTAAGAAAAAAGACTAAACCGGAAACCGGACTATGTTTATGTTTTTTTAAGTTCACATATTATCATAATAGCCTTAATAATTGTACCCTTTGCTGTGACACAAGGCCTCTCCTTGTCATCGAAGGAGGTTGAAGCAGTAGTTCACCACGCTTGCCCAATGCGGATTGGTGGGCGCAGTACAAGGTGATACCCCTTTGCGGTTCCATTAGTCGCCTTCTACGACACCCATTGGAGGATATGGGGTGATGCTATTCTACTCTGCCGGCATCACACGGCTGCATAATGATGTATAAATATATAATAGACTATGAAATACTGTTTGAACCAGAATAAGTTAGTCACGACTGTGGAAGAAGGGAGAGGTACTGTTTTTTATTTTATATTTAAAAGATTGCGCTGAGGGACTCTTCTGAACGACTGATGGGAGTCGACTCCATAATCGAACAGCACGAACGGTAAAGGTGAGGGTCTCCTTCATATACCTTTTTATATTTTGTTGGTGGCCACCGATTGGTTGCGCCACTTTCGTTACTTAATGAGATAGGGCCCTAATATTAATCATCATTATCATCCTCAACAGCTCATATAATGTCCCCACTGAGGGGCTCGAGCCTACCCCACATTAGGGGCGATTAGGCCTTAGTCAACCACGCTGGCCAAGTGCGGGTTTGTGGACTGTACACTCAACTTAAGAAATTTCCTACCGATAATTGTCCGAATCCGCGCGTGAAATTTAGCTTCGATGATTAGTTCACAACGTTGTCTGCAGCTAAAGTTTGTATACTCTGTGTTCCTTATATCCGGTGCCTTATTTTTAAAGCTTCCAACACCAATATTTCGAACACTATGAAATTTAAAAAAAAAGAAAAGAAGTATGGCCGATTTTTTGCGTCATTACGTAATTATTACTGGTAATGTTCACGGAAGTTTATTTTAAAATATTTTTACATTAACAACTATGGTTTTTATGTTTTTTCAATTAAGAATGTATCCATCTACCCTATAAAGAAAAAAAACTACCATGTTATTGATTTATTTTTCAAAATAAAGAATTTTTAAGGGTAAGAAAAATAAAAAAATAATAAAAAAAAAATGTCATTGTTTACAGATTTTTTATAAATTGAAATAGATAAGATATTGAAATGCTTTTGACATCATTCGATACGGTTATTAGTCTACATTCATAAAAACACAACTTGACCGTGTTCTTTACAAATCCAGATGTATTTTAAAATTTTTATTTGCGGCCTACCCGCACTGTCATATATTTTCTAAGACTTGGCAGGCGGTGCATACAGGTACATTAGGACGCTTGAGCGGATAATTGTGTGCAGGTTTTCTCACGATGTTTTCCTTCACCGTAAAAGCTTCGAATAAACGTAGTATTCAAAAATTGAAAACACATTGGTACGTGGCAAGGTTCGATCCGGTGCCTCCCGGGTGGGAGACAATGCCCTTACGCACTACGCCACCGACGCTTCCTTATACTACTCATAGGTTTTGTAAAAGTGCATCCAAGCCCATTTAACTTTTGTGGAGCAACACGGCAACATTAGGTAACTATCTGTAACCTTTGTGGTTAAATACCCAATACCATAAATTAACAACATTCAAAGAGAAACTAACACAACAGATCTTACAGGTCGCAGTGACGCAAATACCCCGAAACAACAAAAATAAAGTCTCTGAGTAATCGGGTAAAGGTTTTCAGCCATCACTTGAGACTGAAATTCAGGGAGTCTCATTTCCACAAACCTTTAGTAAAATATTAGTACAGCACTCAGGCGCTGCATAAAGGAAGGTTCCCTTCAACGTTGCTTGCATCTTGTTGAAATATTGAAGTCGCCAACAGAATGGTGGAAGCCACGAGAGATAGCGAGACGTATCCCGCTATAACTGTTTAACAGTCCTTAAATTTTGCTATTGATATTATTTGTCTGCACAGGTAAGGGTTATACGAACTTACAAGATATAATATTATGAAAAAAGTGATGCAAGAATTTCGAAAGAAATTAAATTACGATCAGACAGAGTATATGATAAAGTATTATGTACAGTCGAACCAACTGAATCATGACCCACTTCGCCGATCATTCCTTTACAATCATATATTTAGTTAGGTTTTCTTCGCTATCATGCGTGTTGCACTTAGTACGTTTTAAATATGAATAAAAATGTGTCATTACGGGTCAGAGATCTATGCAATTTTAATCTTTGTTATCACTGCCCTGCACTATAATCTAAACTCTTTTCACTACTGAGAAAAACGAATAACTATTATATTTTTAAAAATAAAATTACGTTATGTGTCAGATGTCAAGTAGTAGTAGAAAAAAATTTAAAAGGCCATGTTTATTAGACACTGTCAGTGTCTAATAAATTGATAACAGGTTCATTCCTTAAGAAATGTATGTTCAAGCGAATTTCAACCTACTTTGTATTGAGTGACTGTAGGAAAATGACCTTAAGGTGGGTCATGATTCAATTTGGTCGACTGTACATATAAGTACAGCGTAAACGAACACAGTAGTGATTTAACTAAGTTATGTATAGATTGAAGGGTTGGGAAAAAATCTAAAATTACTCTTCCAGTTCTGTAAACCTTATGTATTTTTCCCGATTTTTTGAAATAAAAATTATTATTATAATTAAGAAATATAAATTATTATTTCTCCTAATATATTCTCCTAAGTCTAGCTTTCGCCAGTTACTGATATATATATACTGAGAGAGCGAGTTTGTATTGGTATACAAAAACAGCTCAGCTACAGCTCTCGTCAAAACGTCAGTGACGTTTAGTCCTTCGATAAATGTCTTAGAGCACCATGATTTTCATCTGATCCCACATGGGCTAGCTAGATAATTGGCGTGAGCGTGGAAATATCAGAGCAGTATGGTATCTCATGGTGACATACGACGAAATACCCTGAATTGAATGCATGCAAATCCATTTAACATTTTACATGTGACAGTTAGGGAGCAATATTATAGGTGAGATATAAAAATCGCTGTTACTGAGGCCCCGCCCCATCGTTAAGGCTTTAGCGGTTCTCATTGGAAGCGGGACCAGCTTATTGCACTTCCAGCAGCATCTTCCGAACTTATTAAATTAGAATATTATTGTCTACAGCAATTTTGGTGCAATTTTCCCGATGAAATTGCTGACGGCCGTCTGAGCAAGCGGTTTTTATTAAATTGTTCTTTGAGACGTTGCGTTGGTAATTATAGCTCCTGGAAAATTACGGCCTTGTTCATAAACCACAAAAATCTGTCCTAACTTTTTTGATAAAATTTGCACAGAGGGCCTAGCCAAGTGGCAAACGCTACAACTTTTAGTTTCTATAGATTTCCATCGAACGAAATGTCAATTTTTGACTACTGTTCATACATTTGACATGACGGTCGCCATGGAGCTTAGACAATTCTTTGTCTAAGCCATGGAGCTTTCTCAGTAATACGTCAGTTACATACATTATATTCGTGATCATATTCGTGTATCATATTCGTGTGTAGGGAAGCGTCGATGGCGTAGTGCGGAAGAGCGTCGTCTCCCACCCGGGAGGCACTGGTTCGATCCCCGCCACGTACCAATGTGTTTTCAAAGTTTGAATTCATATGTACGTTTAATCGACGCTTTTACGGTGAAGGAAAACATCGTGAGGAAACCTGCACACACCTATAAAGAAATTCTTAGGTTGTGTGTGAAGTCGACCAACCCGCACTTGGCCAGCGTGGTTGACTAAGGCCTAATCGCCCCTAATGTGGAGTAGGCTCGAGCCCCTCGGTGGGGACATGATATGAGCTGTTGATGATGATAAATTATATTATTTTCGTTTAACGTTCGGTGCAATCGATAGGCCACTAGGCTAGACCCTAGAGTGGTAATCTCTTACTCTTCAAAGAGTAAAAGAAAGAAGCAAACAAAGAGCCACATGAAATAAAAATTGTAAATTTGACTGACGATGTTAATGTTAATTGAAATAAGAAACATAATTTTATTACTTAAAGTTGAGAAGTCGACGATGCCGCGGTCATGCGGTATTCCTAGCGTTCACAAAAGCTTAGGTACCAAGAGTACCAAGAAATTTTTTCAACTTGATTTATTTTCGTAGCAAGGAAAGAAGAGGTCTCTGCGTACCCTTATGGAAGAAAGGAGTGACTTTATGTATGTATGTAATATTATATCAAATATAATTTTTCTTATTTTAATGTAAAAATAGTGTGATTTATAATGTATACCTATATGAATATGAACAGTCGCCATCAGATATATTGGGCAGTCAAAGTGACCAAATACTTCTGAACAGTTTAAAATGTCAATAAGTTCCATACACTACAAGTTACCAATAACATCTGAACATTCATTACTTCTATAATATCTGAGCAGATGCGGCTCAATAACTTCTATACACATAACTAACCAATAATATCTGAACACATTCATACATTTTAGACTGTTCAGAAGTATGTGGTCACATTGACTGCTCCAATATAACTGACGGCGACTGAACTAGTAATGCGAAAAAGTAAGAAAAATCTATAACACTCCAGCGTACCTAATACATAGTTCATAAGCTACCTCTTCTTAACTAAGCTTTCTTAAATTAATTAGAATAATTTGTTCCCACAAAAGAACAAAACACTCAATAACACGTGGAAGTAAGCCAACAAAATGTTTATTGTTCAAATAAACAAAAGAAGGTAACATGATATTTTCGCGAATGCAGCAGTTTCGTGCAAATAAAGACAATTCGCAAAGTTACCGGCACCGCACTGCACTAATACCGTGCGGTATTTAATATTGTCGCGGCATGCGCCCGGTGCGAGTGCTAACTTGCAACAAATATGTAAGTGGCGGGCGGCGACGGAATTGGACATAACATAAAGTTTCCAATTAACTCGACAAAGTGGGTGATGTTAAGGGACTGTGAAAGCGCTGACTGATTAAACTGAATAGTGTGTCGTAGAATAGTTTTGGAAGAAGGCATTTTTAAAACTAGCTGGGTATATTTTAGTGAATTTTTTACGAGAATCGCGAATATTAAACGGTCATCGTGACCTAAATACTTTTTTTTTAAGTTATACTTCTTTAGGCGCGATATGAAAAAATGATGAGTGAAATGTTTTACACTGTAACACAAAAGTAACAGGTTGAAGTTACCCGCTAAACCGCTTATAAGTCTCGAAATAATTGTATAAGACATAATTTTTACTGAATATTATAAGATTCTTAGTTTAAAATATTTATTATTGATTATGAATGAATGTACGTATGAATGAAAATATTTAATTCTAACACTAATTTAGCACAAAATAAAACAAGCACAACCTACGATTACGATTATTGAATTATACAACATGTAAATCAAATAACCAACACCCTGAATACAGGTAGTTTGGGATCGGGTTCCAAAATGATTTCAATTTTTTTTTTAAAACGATTTAAAAAAAAAAACAATAAAAAACAAAAGTAACCAGAAAATGTTGTACAATATAGTAGTAGTTTTTTTTTCCAAAAATAATCGTTTTTTTTTAAATCAACTCAGAAGCCGATCCCAAACCACCTGTATTCAGGGTGTTGGTTATTTAATTTACATGTATGATTATTAAAAAAAATATTATTTTTATTTCTTATAAATTATATTCAGCAGTGATTTAAATTGAAGATTTTAATTAATATTATTTACTATTTTGAAAAATTTGTGAAAACAATTGTGCTTATATACTTTTTCAAGTGCTCCAATATTGCGCGGACAGTTATGTATATCTATTATTTATTGATATAAATTAAAACATCATTATTTAATATAAATGATACCAAATATTATTAAATTATTAATCTTAAATATTTATTATTTAATGATGCTAAAGAATCTAATTAAATTGATAAATGAATGAATAAGATTGTGGAATGAATAGTATCTACACTCACGCGACCTTCTCACTTGCGTTCTCGGCCGTCATGCGAAATGGATGACTTTGACAGTGCAGCGGCTTTGGTATTTACAGTAAACCACAGCAGTTTGTAGGATCGAAAGGAGTGATATTATAAAAATTAGTACAACCTACCATTATAATTATATCATCCGTTTGGATGATATAATGTTTACTAGGTTATTGGTTGTTTTAATGTTGGCAATGAGCTGTTTTAGAATATTTTATAGAGGATACAAAATTAAATAGAATAGAAAAAAACCTGTCATGGATAAGTGCTGAGACGGGACTTAAACCTGAACGCTTGCTATTAATTTAGATCTTAACTAAATGCCAAAAAAAAATTAGAAGCATAATCAATGTTTTAAATAGAAGATTTAAAGCATAAGTGTAGATATAATTAATTATTTAGACCTCAGGCTCAGATTAATAAAATAATAAATGCAAAGCACACACATGCGATGGCAATTTTGATACGGTTCTCTTTTCTCGCCCGAGAAACCCTTTGAAGCGGGCCAAAAAACCGACACCGAGCGGAGAACAGGCGAGCCTGAGAACGAGAACGCGAAAAACTAATCACATTCACGCTTCTCGGGTGTTCTCAGGGGTTCTCGGCGAGAGTGTGGAGGGCGCATCAAATCTTGATTGTAAAAGTAGCTAATTAAAATAGGAAAAAAGAACGAAGTGATAAAGTTCCTATTTTTATACTCTAATGGATAGTTTATTGCTCCCAAGGTAAGCATCGCAGCTAACCGTTCACATCAAAAATGACGTAGTAAGTCAGAAATTAATCAAAATTGCAGGTTTCCCGAACTAACAACAACAACAACACACGCGAGTTGAAATTTCTCAGCGGGGCACGGAACTTAGCCATTGTACATTAATAATGAAAGTTGCTTGCAACTTAAAGTTACTGGCTCGTTTGCTTCCGTAATTAGAACTAGGAGTATTACTGTTGCTTGTGAAAAATAAAGTAAATATTCCTACATAATTAAAATGCTTAGAGTGCTTGTAATATGCATCCACGTTGAAGTAACATTATAGTTGAGCAGCGCTTACAGACAACATCACAGTATTTGTCAAGGTAACACTAATTTAAAGTTGTAGACAAACTAAACAGACAAAGATTTTAAAGGTACATCATCATCTGTGATCATCATCATCATTATATAAGCCGAGAGAGCCCATTGTATGACATAAGCCCTCAAGGATGTCCAACCCGATCTGTCCTGTGCTTCCCGTATCCAGCGGGAAAGATGCACCTTTTTATAAGCCTTCTTCGGGAAGCCTTCTTCTTTGACTCAGTGGCAATCAGTCGCTCTATTAGGAAAGCAATCATTTCGGCCAATTTCAAGTTAGGAAAAACACTTCGTTTTGTTATTTTCCCGCTGTCGCTCAAGTCCTTGATGTTTGCATTAAAATATAGGCGTTACACATTTTAATGCATCTAGGGAGCGCTGGCAACAGACCACAAAACCTTTATTTCAATGAATCCTCATAACTGATCGTCAACACAGATGCTTTTGCAACGAAACGACACCACTTTCACTGCACAAAATCCACTCCGAAACAATTTTGAATTATCGAAACAAAGATCGACATCCAGACGCCATGGTTTCCCGCCAAAAACTACCCCGCGACCTTTTACAAATTGGCATATATTAAAAAGGAAACAAACTAAACAAGTTTCACAAACTTTTGTTATGGTAACGACATATATATTATTATGTTCATTGGGAATACAGCCGGCAGTAGAACTCAAACTTGAATGGTCTTTACAAAGGAACCGGGTTACTGGACGTGGGATACACTGGGCACTCGGGTACCAGTGAAAGAAAAGAGTGAGATGGAAAATGAAGCAGACTCTTGGCCGAATTCTGATACATGCGAAATTGCTTCGCTAATCGAATACGAAGGTTTTGTTCTTTGAAAATATGTATAGAGAAAGTTTAAGTTTGATTATGGTTTACTCTTTAGCAGTAACTATTTTCTTAGGCGTGGGAGGATGTTACGAATTGAAACTCCTTGTTATTAATTCATCAACAGCTCACATAATGTCCCCGCCGAGGGGCTCGAGCCTACCCCACATTAGGGGCGATTAGGCCTTAGTCAACCACGCTGGCCTAGTGCGGGTTGGTCGACTTCACAGACAATTTTTTTGCAGGTTTCCTCACGATGTTTTCCTTCACCATAAAAGCGTCGATTAAACGTACATATGAATTAAAAATTTGAAAACACATTGGTACGTGGCGGGGATCGAAACAGTGCTTCCCGGGCAGGAGACGACGCTCCTATGCACTACGCCACCGACGCTTCTTGTTTTAAATGGTTTTTCTTGGTTTGTTATTAATTATGTCATTTAAATGTTATACAAAATATAGAATATAATAATATAATATGACAGTCTCCCGACTAATCTGGAAAGTTATGGTGGTTTTGTTTATAAAGTCCTTTTAGTAAATATTAAGTTCAACACGTTCAGTTAAAGACGATAGCCGTTTCGTAGCCGCCGTTTTGTAGCATTCATAGTAAAAGACGAGGCGTTCCTCTTCTGATTAGTGCTCAATGCTCATAGTTGCTGATAAGTGTGTTACGTCCTTTATTCTTACTTCGCTGGGCGAACCACTAGATCATGAAGGCAGTTAAATGCTATTGAGAATAATTCCCATTATGACTGATCGAAATTATACAAAACAGTCATAATTAAAGACAATGTAAACCAAATAAAGCTTTCAATTATCAATAGTAATCATGCCTCGTTAATAGGATTTGGGACCGCGCGCCCAATATCACCGCAATATTAATTATAAAGCAACATGCTTCCAGGCGATTCCGATCAATAACGCGCAGATCGTTGTTAGTAGAAAGCCAGTTAGACGCGTTTCGGTAAAGCACTACCTATTATCGTAGGGCTGTCGAACGTGACCATGGCGCATTTTTAATTGGTTTATTTTAAAGTTCCTAATTAGTGCAGGTTCCGAGCGAAGTTTGATCTTCAACCTTATTCACTTTCAAAAGTAAAATTGTAAGTTTCATGTAACCCCACACCAAAATAAAAAACTTTAAAAAGTAAAAAATTAACTTTTTCTCTGGGCTTTTTAACTTCAGAGAAAAAAAGAACCTATTAATATTTTTAAGATAAGTGTCGTCACGACATAGGACTGGTTATCGATACTTCATCTTTATCAATAATTATTATTTTTATTAGTATTGTGGTTGTATTGAATTTACTTAGTGAGCCCCCGATGCGGCGACGCTCATTTTAAAACTATTAACAGGTTTTTTTTCTTCTCTCTAGTTAAAAAGCTCAGAGAAAAGGTTTATTTTATACTTTTTTAAGTTTTTTATTGTGGTGTGGGGTTATTTGAAATTTTTAATGAAGTTAATAGGAAAGCCCAGAGATTTTATTACTCTTTAGATTTTTTTATGAGGGGGTACTTGAAATTTTTAATTCAATGTTAGTTTCTTTCTTTTTAAATTACTCGCTGGCCCTAATTCCAATAGATATATACAAACATACATGCAATTACGATCATAACCACAAAAGGGGTTGAACAGAGTCTTAGGTAACATTTGGTTACGATAGATAACTACTTAAATTACAATACTAGAAAAATGCACTGAAAAAAATCGACTTGCCTCAGGCGGGACTCGAACCCGCACCTTCCACAATCCGGGTGGACGCGTTGACCAATTTCGCCACCGAGGCACTGCTTTTCGCTGTCGAAATTTGTCAGTGCTTGGTGCTTATGTTTTTATGGTAAACATCGTTTCATCAAATCTTTGAAATTTGCACTTCCAAGACCCGAACGAAATATTTTTGCAAATATTTGACGCCCTGCTAAGATGAAACTACCTTACATTATGGAATAATTTTATTTTTGCGTTTACATACGCGTAAATATAATACTAGAAAAATGCACTGAAAAAAATCGACTTGCCTCAGGCGGGACTCGAACCCGCACCTTCCACAATCCGGGTGGACGCGTTGACCAATTTCGCCACCGAGGCACTGCTTTTCGCTGTCGAAATTTGTCAGTGCTTGGTGCTTATGTTTTTATGGTAAACATCGTTTCATCAAATCTTTGAAATTTGCACTGGATTTGGATTTGGATTTGGATTTGGAAGTGCAAATTTCAAAGATTTGATGAAACGATGTTTACCATAAAAACATAAGCACCAAGCACTGACAAATTTCGACAGCGAAAAGCAGTGCCTCGGTGGCGAAATTGGTCAACGCGTCCACCCGGATTGTGGAAGGTGCGGGTTCGAGTCCCGCCTGAGGCAAGTCGATTTTTTTCAGTGCATTTTTCTAGTATTATATTTACGCGTATGTAAACGCAAAAATAAAATTATTCCATAATGTAAGGTAGTTTCATCTTAGCAGGGCGTCAAATATTTGCAAAAATATTTCGTTCGGGTCTTGGAAGTGCAAATTTCAAAGATTTGATGAAACGATGTTTACCATAAAAACATAAGCACCAAGCACTGACAAATTTCGACAGCGAAAAGCAGTGCCTCGGTGGCGAAATTGGTCAACGCGTCCACCCGGATTGTGGAAGGTGCGGGTTCGAGTCCCGCCTGAGGCAAGTCGATTTTTTTCAGTGCATTTTTCTAGTATTATATTTACGCGTATGTAAACGCAAAAATAAAATTATTCCATACTTAAATTACATTTATTTAAATATTGCCAAAGAGAGAGCTGATGACCTAAAATGCCTGAACCTTAGCTAAGAACAATCTCGATCACGTCAGCTTCCAAACAAAACAACGCATCATAAACGGTCCATTCAATCATTCGTATAGGAGCAGCGATGCCGCAGACAGACACACAGACATGTCAAAGTTAAAAACCACTCTTTTTGCATCGGGGGTTAAAAACGCCCGCCCTGGAAAGTCCCTCTTACTAAACACTACAGTCGAATAACACTTTACCTTCGTGTTGCTGCAGTGAGTAAAACTTCCACTAGATAGGGGGAGTTACGATGCGAGTGAACCACGGTATTGGCCTAAGTACAGTCAGTATCACAAGTAGATTATGGCCATGATATTTTATTTTTATTTTTATTTATTTAGGACAATCAACAAGACACACATCACAACTAGTATATAAAAGTTACATCAAAATTTACATTGTTAATGCTGTCTTAATTAAAGATTGCCACAACATGCTTAGTGGACTAACAATTAAAATAATTTCAACGAATAAAATGCGTGTAGGTAAGTTTATACCAATACATAATTTTAACGATTATTACGATCTGTTATTACAATTATTATGATTCTCTTTTATGTATCAAGTACTGTTTAAAAGATAGTGCCTTATTAACAAATATATCAATTTCAAAGGATTTGACCAGCCCATTGTACTGTCTCTGTAGCCTGTTGACGGCGGCATTATGACCCAAGTTACTACGAGATAGATTCACACAAAATGAAACCATTCTGGTAGTACGTGGGGATCTTATAGGGACATGAAGATTTATATGACATAATCTAAATCTACTTCCAAGGGCTCTGGTGAATGCTTACTAATATAATAGCATACAAAATAAATCAGACTCAAATTTAACCATAAGTTTAGTGGAAACATTATTAAAAAGCGGTTTTGCGAAAAACAATCCTGAAATATATAACCGCAAAGCCAATATTAAGCGACTACCGCATAATAAATTCTGGTACACTGTAAATTATCAAAACTACATATAATTCATTGTCTATACAGGATGTTTGGTACATGAGGTATGAAGCGGGCACCTACCCATGCTACCATAGTTGTATAAATACTATCATCATCATCATCATCATTTCAGTCGAGAGACGCCCACTGTTGGACATAGGCCTCCCCCAAGGATTTCCAAACCGGTCGGTCCTGCGCTGCCCGCATCCAGCGGCTTCCCGCGACCTTTACTAGATTGTCAGTCCACCTTGTGGGGGGCCTACCAACGCTGCGTTTCCCGGTACGTAGTCGCCACTCGAGGACCTTTCCGCCCTAGCGACCGTCAGTCCTTATCGAAATGTGCCCTGCCCACTGCCCTACCCATACACATATAAATACTATGGTATCTGATATTAAAAATACAAAATTGTAAAAAAATTTTTTGAATTTTTCATACATTTAGAGTTAGGGTAGTGAAGTTCAAATTTCAAAAGGCGTAGTCGAAATTAACTTTTAAGAGTTGTGTTTTATATAATAAAGACGCTTTGACATAGAAACCAGGTTTTTACAGAGTTTTATATAGTATACATACTGGTATAGAGTTCAATGCACGTGCAGTGTGGTTACGATTCCATAGCTACCTAATAAGACTAGCCCAAAAATATGTCAGGCTTTTCATTCGAAAAAAAATGAAGAAATATCTCAGATTAAAAATAAGTTCCGACTTATAAAAAAATGTAATTTGCATTATTCTCCTAAAGAAAATTATACAATATCATTTAATCAGCTGATTGTCAACTTAATTCTATATGTAAATAATAATTTACCACTTTGTACAAACATATTTTGTGGTGTGTAGTCGGTATTTAATGAGGGATAATTAGCTTCACAAATGATTTTGGGACTTGTTAAGGGCACTAATGGCTAGTACATTATGCCGAACAAAACTGACGATTGATTTTGGGATTTAATTTAATTGGTGTTACGTAATTGCTTTAATAGCATTACTTGTAATGAAAAGGCCTTTAGAACTTGATGTTGAAGTCCTTACATGTTGACTTGGCAAAATAGAATAATTTAGAAATTCATAATTTTAGGATATAGGTTTAAAATTTTAGGATGTACCTACCTGCATCCTAAAATTTTGAATTTCTAAAAGCTTGATTATGTGAAGAAATCAATTTCAAACTTAATAAACCAAAACTCTCGTGATTGAGGATGATTGATTAGTTCAAATATAATTTCTAACAGGGAATGAACCCCTATATCTAATTCAGTTGAGCAAACCATTATAACATACATTATTATGTTCTCGGCAAAAATATGCAACACTGGAATATATTTTATACATTCCATTTTAGTTTTGTTCAAGTATCACAGATTTTTAGAAGCAATCGGCAATTAAAGTATTTCCAAATTATTTATTAACTCACTAATTAACTAATTACTTTAATTCGGCACAACCCTACAGAGGATTACAGAAATCGCTCATAAGCTGATACAACGATATGCTATTAGCTGACAACTGACAAATATATACATTGATATACGTTTGTATGTCCAAATGCGTCTACAAGGGTCACAGAATGGTGTATATGTAGGAGTAATCAAGTGAATATTAGGACTAAGGATATTACTTACTTAAAAATGGAACCAAATTTTTTTTATGTTCCACCCAATAGAGAAGCTAAGGAGCGAAGCGAAATATCTACCATCTCATTGTTCCTATGACTGTGAAATTTAAAAGCGTATGGAAATCAACTCCACCTTGCTTTATTGGGTATGGAGGGACTTGCTTTCAGATCAAACATATCCTCTCAGACTTCCAAGTCGGAGGCAAATATATTAATGCATTCCTTACGACGAAACGCTATTGGCGAATGAAATATTCACTCGCGCTATACGAATAAGAAGCGATGGTCTAGACTAGAACAAATTGTGGTCTCCAAAGTCTTTAATAATTAAGTTGGATAAGATCCAAGACAAAATGTCGTGACTACGCTGTTTTGTAATTGACACTTTATAATTTAAGTGGACTTCAGGAGTAGCATCTCTCCTGAGAAAGTGTATTAATTATTGCAATTTAAGTTGTCATTTCTTCTCGGTTGGTTGGGTCTTGATGAAACAAAAACTCTGTCCTTCCTCGACTAAATTTTAAATACTTTTTTTGTGTCCATTACACTACTGACAAATTTTGTGCTTTGTGGTTAAAAGAAAATATTCTGAAGTTGGTCATCATCTCTTCGCTGTTGATTCATCACTGATACAACAAGTTAAGTTTGGTATGATCTCTCTCCAGTGCATTTATTGGGTCAATTTTTTATTTAAGTTTTTTATTTTCCTGACGGTGATCTCAAAAAACTGTTAAAATAAATCGTCGTTATATTCGGAGAGACTTCTTGTTATACCAAAGACTACCCAATTGGAAACGTCCAATTAGGGTAGTCTTTGGTATAACAAGTAGTCTCTCGAGCAGCATCTTCTTCAAGTCCTGGCAAATTTCCCGACTCTAATGGACATAAGTGCGCATAAACTTGACATCAATATCGGAACTGCCAAAGTGCAACTGTCCCCACTTTGTGCATCAAACTTGGTCATGCGAACTTAATTAGTTGGACCTTAGTTTGGGGATACTTTGAAATTGATAGGCTGAGTCTCCGCTTCGAAGAACTGGGTTAATGAAAACTGATAGTGCTGAATTTATTTTCGTGCATCGACGATTTTATGATGACATCGCCAAATTTCAGGTTAATATTTTGTGATTTTAAACAAGGCATGTTTTTTTTATCATAAATGCAGGAATTATATCACTATGTTCTACTAATTTGGACTTTTTGCTACTATAGACACAGTATGTACTCCGGCCTGCATTTCTTCTTTTAATACATCATACCCTAGTTGTGTATCTGGTACAATATGATGATTTTATAAATATTACTTGTATTTAATAATTTATTATGTGAAGCGTGTTCAGGAGTTATCTAGATTTAAGGTCGAAACGGAACAGAGTAGGATATTCTCTTCCGAAGTATCCCAGATATCTTTTGTTTACTTAAAGTTTAATCTTCGATTGACTCTTAAGTAACTTTGTTTTTTTTTAATGCTAATTCTTGAGCTACTCCGTTAGATAAGACATGGTGGGATACCCTGAGGAGTAGGAATAAATGACGTAACCTATTTTCCGAGATGTGCTTCTATCATTACTTTCTTTCTTCGTATAACGTATGATTCAGCGTCCAATTCAGCGAGCTGGAAAAGGAAATATCGTAATGAAAATTTCTGTTAAGTAAATAGTGCTCCCGTCTAGCTTGGCTGGATTCCGTATTACTGCATTAAGATATATGGGTACTGGAATAGAGGTACTATGTTCCTAGAAGGCCTATGTTCAGTATGAAGTTTTTAATATTTAATAAAGCAAGCGGCCATTTTTAAAGCAAACACACCCAGGCGTTATATCAACTCAAGATATTTTCTCAGTAGCCTCGTAGAAATAGAAAAATGTTCTTGTCGACATTTCACCGAACATTTTTCTACTGAACCCATATATTTGGGATCCGAGGAAAACTACAAAACGTTGCGATACATTGCGGGTGTCAAATTACACGTTCGACGCGTTGGATCCCAGGGTTGGCAGCGGAAGAAAATTATTTGCCACGCAAATTGGAAATGTATGTTTATGGTATTACGGTGGAAATCAGATATCGACGTAATTTGAAAATGAAATTATGTTCTCGGCAGTAAATATTTCAACTTTATTGATGTTTCTGTTACAAAGTGATTTAATTTGTCTTTATTTATAATTATATTTTATTTATTTATTTAAACTTAATTGCACACAAAAAAGGTACAAATGGTGGACTTAATGCCTTATGGCATTATATACCAGTCAATCGGAAAGCTGGGTACAGTAATTAGGTGGTGCGTAAAATGAATGAAGTTATAAAAAACCGGCCAAGTGCGAGTCGGACTCGCGCATGATGGGTTCTCGACCATTATCTATAATATTCAAGTGTCTACCTGTTGCCGTTATCAACATCGCGCAAAAACAAGCAAAAAATCACGTGGTTTGTATGGAAGCCCCCTTAAATATTTATTTTATTCTGTTTATTAGTATTTGTTGTTCTAGCGGCAACATAAATACATCATTTGTGAAAATTTCAACTGTTTAACTATCATGGTTCATAAGGTACAGCCTGGTGACAGACGGACGGATGGACAGTGAAGTCGTAGTAATGTCCTGTTTTACCTTTTGGATACGGAACCCTAAAAAGCAAGTACCTAACAATAGAAAATACATACATACTGAATATCAAAATAAGTACATACATACAAGGTTGATACAAGATCATAAAATAATAAACAAGATAACTATATGTGCAACAAATACATTATAATAATAATAATATATAGATACTATACAATATATATAGAATCATAGAAAAAATATAATATGTGTTACTTTGTAAATAAAACAACTTTTACGGATTTAACTCGCGTGTACCTAATTAGATTTTACATGTTGTTATTACTGCCCGCCGTTTCGTAACACTTTGCAGCGTTCGTGGTCACGGGATGACTAAAGATATAGGTTGTCATATTTTATGAAATAGTTAAAACTACCGTCACTTTAATTATTAATTTGTAGTGTTCCGTTTTACGCAAACGGAGCTCACGGTGTCATTAGGTCTTGCTGTGTGGTGGTTTGCTTGAGTTTTAATAATTTTAATTACTGGATCCCAAGCAGGTGGTACGACCCAACCATCTTCTCTATTGAAATTTGGGTGTTTCTTTATTTCAATAGCCTCGCGCAACATCATATGTGTTACTGCTATCTTTGGACAGCACCCAGTACCACCAACATAACGTACCTTACAAAGCATGGAGGAAACCATGCTTAGACACCATGGCGTGCCAAATAGTTCATCATCATCATAACAGCTTTTATAATTCGACCCACTGCTTGAACACAAGGCATCTCCTTGTCATCAAACAAAGTTTAGGTAGTAGACCACCACGCTTGCCCAATGCAGATTGGTGGACGAAGTATAAGGTGATCAATACCCCTTTGCTGATCCATTAGTCGCCTTCTACGACACGCCTAGGATGATATGGGGTGATGCTATTCTACTCTGCCGGCATCATATAGCCTAGCCCCCCTATTAATACTCAAGAATAATACTTCCCCAAATATACTTTAAAGGTCTGACACAGTGACATACGCATTAAATGGATCAGTTATTTATATCACATGAGCAATAGGTATTATTTTATGTGTTCACGCTAAGTAAATTTTCTTTCTCGTCGTCTGTTGCTTATTATAAATTTATACAGCGAAAGAATTACTTTATGTTTCTCGAAAATATATTTTGGGGGTCACCTACACCCCAAACATCTTTATCAAAAGATACGATGTATCTTGGTTTTATCTTATCCAGTATTTTAGGAGTGGCTTTTGTAAAACAATCATTATGTAAAGAGAGGTAAGGCATAATGTTATTTTGAAACTGAATATAGAGTGGCCGGGGAAGAACCTATGCCTTGCTGTAAGTCACAAAAACAATGGTTACATAGAAGCGTATTGATTTAGAAGCATAATCTTTATAGCTATTATGTAACAGAATAAAAAATAAATATACTTTTTAAAACCATTTTCCTAAGGTATAGTTCTTGAGTAATGATTATTTTTACAATTTCAGAAAAGTTTTTTTTTGGCTCTGGTGAACATTTCATGTTTGGAGGCTTACGGCAAATACGTTTTCCTAAGTCGATATTATATTAATTTTTCAGAATTTCATAATAAAAATATTCACACTCTTCCTAACCGAAGGAAATTTCCAATTACTCTGAAATGCCTTTTAAAAGCTACTAACAAACCATTTGACAATCGCACACCCTCAGACTGACAGTACAGGCACAAGCAATAATATGTACCCACTATTGACAGAACATCGCTTTTATTACCTTCGCAATTAAAGCCACGAATTGTCAAATGTGGTTACATATTAAAGCTCTTCACTGTACTAACGTAATTACAGATATTACAATATGTAAGTGGGTCGATGTACGAGAGATAAGTGAATTATTCCATGCGTAAAATGAACATTATTTGTAGGGTGATAAATATACATTTCGCGTGTCAATTGTGCCGTTATCGGACAAGGGACGGCCGTTGTGCAACCGATTGAGCTTACGTAAAGCTTATCATAGGACTACGATAGCGTGACATACTGCTATTCAGGTTAACCAGCTTTTTTCACTGATAATTTACAGTAGTATATGAGGTTTTTCTTAAGGATACGAGGATCTTTGGTTTAGTTAATTGAGTCTCATCCGGCATCCTCTGAATCCTCTAACGGCCAAGCTACTTTATCACTAATCATTAACAAAGCTCAAACAATATTGATCCTTCGAGCCGGATGGTGATTGGGAAGGTGGTCTGTATTGAAATATATTGAAGGACAACTAGAATTGGTGGTTTTATTTTTTATGAAAAGGCCTAGCAAATGACTCCAACCCGTTTAATGGTAAATGAAAGAACCAACAATGGTAAGTGAAAGTGGATTTCAAATACAAGTTAGTGCAGACGAAAGATTATGTGTTGCACAAGCTATCTTTATCTTGACCGCCTGGAAGTTGCTTTTTCATATCTTATTTGAAGAATACTGGGTGAAGGGAGAGGGGCAGAAGAAAATAAGGGAAGAAAGACCTTTACAGACTAAATTTGTTCGTGTTTCAATATTTTACTAATTAGTCCTAGCCCACATGGATCTAAGAAGGCTCAGAATGAAAGGAACAATCATCATTATCATTTCAGGCGAGAGACGCCCACTGTTGGACATAGGCCTCCCCCAAGGATCTCCAAACCAGTCGGTCCTGCACTGCCCGGATCCAGCGCATCCAAAAGTTTCCCGGTACGTGGTAGGACATTTCCACCTCAACAGCCGTCAGTCCTCCTCGCAATGAATCCTGCCTACTGTACTACTACAATGAAGAAACAATGACCCGACAATTTTAGAATATCGAAATTATTGGTAATACATCGCAATTAAGTTTGACATTCGTACCAGCAGTCTGTGGCAAGCCCTAAGCAACTCATCGCAGCCGCCTTATATAAGGAGTTATAAAATAGGGCGTATATACCCTGTTGCCTAACTTAGGTACGTAACGATAGCCGTAACTAGATTATCCAGTTTGATATAACTCGTGTCGAACAAGAGGTTTATAGGAAAGTTAAAGCAATGGAAAGCTTTGCCAAGCCAAAATGTGTTTTGATACACAACGTCAGAGAATAATGACAGTGAAAATAAAAAGGGCAATGTTTTAGTTGTGAAGACGGTAAAGAAGGTTAGTGAATGATAGGCCAAGTTCATACTCGAAGATAGTACTAAATTGACTCCTAATATAAAGCTTTAAGCTTTATATTACTCTGCTCGTGACCACAGATGTTTCTATTTAACTTCTTCCCGTATTTTGGAAGGCATATTCTGGGTCCGAACTACATAACAGTCAAGAGATGTCGTAAAAGAAAAGTCACGTCGAACTTTCAGAGTGTATGACTGTATGTCCTTCCACCTACCACGAAACTGAGTGAAAATCCTGAAGGTCTGAGGTAGTCCTCCAGAATCTTCACATTACCTAGGGGGTATGGGGTTCTGTGGGTCCTGTGGGCTGCTGGCCACCAATTGGTGCACAAGGAGTGCCATGACGGGCAGCGTTGGGACGGTATCGGTGTAGTTGCGCTCACGTGCGCAGATCCCGAGTCGTCCCGGAATAGCGCACTGGAGGTCAGGCCGGGGAGGATATTTTTTTTTTGGGTATGGAGGGTCGCTCGTGTCCCACATATCCCCTGCGGTTGGCACCACCCCGCAGGGACGATGCGTAAATGCATTTGACCTCCCCGTCAACAAAAAAGGGTATGGGGTTATATAGTACACAACACTTCAGTTGGCAGTATGAGTCGAGGTGTAGGGTGTGTGCCGGGGTGTCGAGAGCCCAGAGAAAAAGACCTCAAAGAAAAAGAGAGAGGGAGAGATAATATAGTGGTTACTTGTCTACTACAGTACCAAAGTTTGTCGCCGTAACAATACCGTTAACCTTCCGTGAACCATGTGGCGTTTAAAAGACCCCAGTCACACAAAAGTCCTCGTAACTCTGGAGTGACTCCTTGATGCGATGGTCTGTATAGGGTTCAGAATTTTCTCAGCATTCTACTACAGCCACGAGATGAGCAGGGTTCGTGACCAGGACCCCGTTACAAAAAAAACCCTTAAAATCTGCTTTCCGTTGTTGCAATTGACTGTACTGTCTTATTTACATTACCATACAAATTCAGTTGATCCTCCCAAATTGATATTGTAAAGCGGGCCGAGGCATTTATATTGTTTGCCATTCAATTTCGTTGTTACGAGTACAGTAATCCTTTGGTTTAGTACCTCTATGATTGCTGTTGGCTGGTAAACGTTAGCTTCAGTCGCTTGTTCAGATTATTAATTAAATATTGACCTGAAATATTTATATAAGCGCTTCACTTGGTTGCTAAGAGAAAAGATTAAGCCGGAAACCGGACTATGTTTATGTTTTTTAAATTTCACAAATTATCTTATTAGCCTTTATAATTCGACCCACTGCTGGGACACAAACACCTGTATTCACAAACATTACTATGAGATTCCTCGACTTTTGAATAAATAAACGCATTGCATTGAATAGCGCTGTTGTCTAGTGCCCATTTTGACTGACTTTTTACTACTTCAAACCTCTTTCAAACTTTAAATTTTGACATCTGCACGTTGCTTTTGACATCTCGACCTGTGCGTTGTGTAATATAGCTAGCTAGCTACCTAAGCTGTGCGTTCATTTTAATGTACGCATAGTTCCGATCCCCACATAAGTATTGTCTTTGAATAGGTTTTTACGAGCCTGTGCGTCCACGCGCACTATGAGACTTCAAAATCCTTGCCATATGGCACGCACTGAGAAATGCCTTATTTTGCATAGCATCGTTTTTTACTATGATAGGTATTGTTTGTGAATACGGGCGAAAGCCTCCTTGTCATCGAAGACGGTTTAGGTAGTAGTTCACCACGCTTACCCAATGCGGATTGGTAGATGGAGTACAAGGTGATCAATACCCCTTTGCTGTTCTATTACTCCCTTTGGAGAATATGGGGTGACGGTATTCTACTCTGCCGGCATCAGATGGCTGAGAGAGAGAGCTTCTATCTTTATTTTATTATGGTTAGAGAGTATATTATTCTTTTCGAGTTGTTATTATAAAAAATGTAAAGGGAGGATCAAACTTGCCGAGTTACTTTTCCTATCTTGGTTTAATGTTATTTGGTTGGCAGAAATTCGGTGGCGTAGTGCGTAAGAGCGTCGACACTAGTTCGATCCCCGCCACGTACCAATGTGTTTTCAAATTTTGATCGACGCTTTTACGGGGAAGGAAAACATCGTGAGGAAACCTGCACACACCTATGAAGAAATTCTTAGGTTGTGTGTGAAGTCGACCAACCCGCATTTGGCCAGCGTGGTTGACTAAGGCCCAATCGCCCCTAATGTGGGGTAGGCTCGAGCCCAAGGTGGGGACATTATATGAGCTGTTGATGAGGTTGGCAGAAAAACATATACGGCCTGTCTGGTGGTAAGCAATCACGGTAGCCTATAGACGTTTGCAACAATGACGTGACACTCGCATCCCTACCCCATGGACCTCACAAGGACTCCTGATATATGGGCAGATGGCTTGTAATTTGACTTTCATAAACGAAGAACTCACACCTAAATCAAAAAAGAAATTTCAAATTTTGACTTAACGTCTGTTTTGGTTCTAGTACTTGTATAACGTACGTATTATACAATGACACCCGTATTCTCAAACATTACTATGAGTTCTCTCGACTCTTGGATAAGAAACGAACCAATCACAGAGCTCAATTCAAGGCCATTGCGTTAAATAAGGCTCTGTGATTGGTTCGTTTCTTGTTGTGAATACGGGTGTTAGTCTCCAGAATCAACGCTGACTTGAGCGTCGCGCAGCTCTAACACTTTGTGTTCGATAGAAAGTGACAAACGATTCTCAAGACTAGATTGATTTCTGAGTGTCATTCCGTAATACGGGCCTTAGAGAGTTCGCGAATTCAATCTTTAATTGCCTTGGGCTCAGTTCGGTTAGTGGTAGTTTTTATACATTTTTTCTAATAGCATTTCCCTTTAAAACTCCCATTAAAAGGCAAAAAATAATGCTACAATATAACGCTCGAAGAAAGACATTCAGAATTAACCTGTCTGTTACTATTCTCTGAGTAGCAAAGTTAAATTTCGCGTGACCGAATCGCGTTTTTCAAGGCAATAAAGAACGATTTACACCGACATAGCGCGTCGGCGTCGCTCTGCATTTTACAATATTAAGCTACATTGGTATGACTTCTCGATAATTAGAGAACACATTTTAGAGTATCTTTGAATCCAGTCTGGGGAGTGTTCTCCGATAGAAAAAAAAAAATGAAACAAAACACACTTATGTTACTATACTACTCAGTCGTAACCCTAATACTTAATTCTATAGATATAATAAATTTTCTAGTTGCGAGATTTTTGGTGAAATGTATTTTTTATTTACAATACATATATTTTATATATTTTTCTTACAATATAATTAAAGTGGTCACGACGACGGCAGATCAGCTACCGCAAACTGTTCAATTTCAATCGGCTTGATGTCGTAGAAGTGGAAAATTCATTAAAGCAATTCCACAGTTTTAGTTTAACTTATAACCTACTTCTGTATTACAAGAAAAAACGAAGTACTATTAATATATCTATGCAATTGATTGCAATCTCTACTAATATTATAATATTAGTAGAGATTGCGTTTGTTTCTTTAGTTAAACGCGCTTTTCTCAGGAACTACACATTCAAATTGAAACAATATTTTTGTATTGGATAGCCCATTTATCGAGAAAGGTTTAAAAAACCTTCATGCGGACGAAGTCGCGGGCGGAGTGCTATTGCAATATAAATTAGTTTTGTTTAGTCACCGCCATGTTTTATTGCCAAAACAATAGTGTTGACAGCATTGTCGTGTTTCTGTTCAAACAAAATAGTTTCTGCAACTTCCAGGTGAGTCAACCTTCGACTTAACTATCCGGTAAGATGGCAACCCCATCAAGTTTACAAAAAAAGTGTCGCGTTGAATGTAAATCGTACTGGAAGCCTTCGCCACATTTTCCCCTAGCTTATTATAGGTATAATTTTTTCTCGTACACAATAATAAAACGTCGGAGTGGCACTGGCGCGTGGTGTCAGAGATAAGGACAGATTTAGACGGTCTTACGTGAGGTGTGAATTTCGAGAATGAGATTCCACGTGGCGTATTGTCAGAATGCTGATTTAATATTAACGTTTATTTGATTTCAACTCTTACGAAAAAAGAAATTTCAGATTATTTATAAGCACGTAGGAACTTCAGTCCCTATTTTGATTTATAATATTCATTTAAACTCATTTAAAAAATGGAATCATTTTTGCGTTCATCAACCCGTGTATTTCTTTAAGTTTTACAAACATTTGAAGAAAATTATTAAGGTCTCTAACTATGTCGACACAGCAGTCCTTAAAATATTGCTTATAAGGCTAATCTCCTAGGAACGTTCGACCTACAGGCTTGAGGATCCCAAGTTCTTAGCCTTCTTAAAAACCCGGTGACGCAGAGAATATCATCAGTGATAACCTGCAGTAGTCAAATAAAAAATAATTAAAGAAAATGTCTTTCATTCATTTCATGTTAAACCAAAAAACTTTTGCGCGAGGAATGTCTTATAAGCCCTCATTTAAAACTACTGTAAAATCCCATGAAAAATACGAACGTTTTCTTATAGAAACTTTTCTAGCGTCACAAAAAAGCCAATACGTTGATTTAGTGTCCCGCTTCAACTCAATACGGGTCTAAGCCCGAATAAACAGCCAATTATTCCGATGAAAAGGTTCAACAGAATTCGCTCATTGCAAAATAATTTCTGAATTCCCGAGCTCACTACACATCATTAATATATTCACAAATAATTGAAATTCGGAAATTGAGCTTCCCGTTATAATATTAATGGAAATTGGCTCCGTTTTGTTGTATAATGATATAAATTGTGTTTTAGCTTACAGTTTAATTGATGGTGCGGCGTTAACGATTTATCGGAGGTTGCAGCTTTAATCCGTACAGAATTGAAGCCGGAAATTATATTATGCACTATTCTAGCTTTTGGCCGCAGAAGTGATTAGGTTGGGGATCCTTGAGGAAGGCCAATGTCCCACAGTGGGCAACTCTCAGCTGACATGATGATAAAGGTGATTTTTTTTAGGCAAAAATATGCAAGCACCTATTTTCTAGAGTTCTTTGTCACTAAATCAAGTTGCACAGAAAGACTGCTCCTGTATGTCTATAAAGATAAAGTGTAGATAGAAAAGTTATTGAAACCCAGCATAAATGAAATCTCCCTTCCTTAAGGAATACGCGTACTGGTCAACGTCACCGACAAACTGTGGCTACCATTCCAACGCGAACTAACAAATTTGGCAACTCGTTTCTTTGACGCACAGCCAAGAAATGGAATTCATTGCCAGCACACGTGTTCCCTCCTTCCTGGATCATTTAAAAGAGGCGTGAAGCACCTTGTAAGTCGGCAAGGCGAGGGGCCACCCTCGCCTTGCCCGCGGCAGATTATCTCTCGCACTAGCTGTCTTCACATTTGGACTCCTTCTGCTTACCATCAGGCGGAATTGAGTCATTTGCTTGACCTTCTTATAGGAAAAAGATCGTCCTCCCTGTAATGACATATGGGGCTGAAATGTATCTCTTGTCCACCAGTTCAAAGTCGTAAGGTAAGCTATGGATAAATGCTCGGAGTTTCTCTTAGGGATTGTATCCGTAACGAAGTCTTTCGTCAGAGAACCAAAGATACCGTCATAGGGTAGAGAATTAGCAAGCTGAAGAAGCAGTGGGCAAGCTACATATGCCACAGAGCTGATGGACGTTGGAACGTCCACCAATTATTGACTGATGGTCGACTTCTTCATTATCAAATCTCTCCAGCCTGCGTCACTCCTGGACAAAGACCTCTCCCATGGCATGCCACTGAGCTTTCAATCCTTGCCCGCTGCCTTACAAATACCATCGTCCCATCTAGCTACAAGACGCCCTTAACTGCGTTCGCCAACATGCGGTCTCTACTCAAGAACTAATCTGCCCCAACGGCCACGAGTTCACTCTTAGGTTGAAAGTTCTCGGTTAAGCTCGCTTCTGTCCAGACTTCTCATCAGGATGAAGGCGAAAGACCTTCCGCTTTCCGCAAATTACAAAAATAAACTAATTAAAATTAACCACAAACTTCACAGACAGGAGTTGCGAACAAATAAAAATCAACACAGCGTATTATGACGTAATGTAATTAATATAGTTTCGAGTAACTTTTGCAAACAATTCTACTAGTTAATACTATAACTTTTCCTTGCGTCTTTCCCAGTTTCTGCTGCCATTAAAAGTTTGGAGACTTATTTCGTTAGAGGAATCTTTCCTCGTCTTTTGTCGCTGCTGTAAAATATATTGTTTTCTTTGTACTATGCGTCAGTACCTGCTTAAGTATAGAGCAGGCTTTTAAGTAAATTATTTCATTTCCAATTTATTGAGAACACTTTTAATTTACCAAGTTAGATGTTGAAAACTTAGGTAGTTATTGACTTGGCTAGGCAGAGACAATGAAAGTGAGTACGGATCAAATCAAAAATCATTTATTTGGAACATAGAATGGAATAGCATTTGAAGATATTGTAAATTTGTTTTTTCACCTAAGTATTCTTAATAAAATGACATGCATTTATCTAATATATAATTTATAATTGATTTAAATCTTAATGTCGCATCATATTGGCGAAGTAATCACTTAACGATGCTTCTGTTCCAACCAATATCTGTTCCGAATCCCTCTGATCCGTCATTTGACAGCAAATGGATTGCAAAGCAACAATAAATGATGCGAAGTTTAAAATAGGTCAAACCTGGTCAAACATTGACGCAAGGAAATCTGATGAGATGAGAGAAGAAGACAGAAACATGAGACAACTTAATGTTGTATTATACGGTCGGTCGGTCTTATATGTAGATGAACACTTTAGTAGTCAATAGTGTACCAGCTGCAAAATTCTACCAGCTTTATATATTTATCAAGGAAAAATATGGTTCTTCAGTCGTCAGTGGCTAGCAAATTGAGTCGTCTACTGGCGGATATCAATAACATAGCTACCGACAGTTTCCATCGGTAATAGTAGAATTTTGGACATAATTTTGTATAAGGTATCTGTCAAAATCTTATGCTTGGTAAGCCAAAGTGTAGATAGATAAGTTATTGAAACCGGAAAGTATAGTTCAAAAAATTCACCAAAAAGCGTTAGACCTTATGAGTTGCAACGCGTAAATTTGGGTTATGGAATGGGTTAGGGTCGGTTCACATATGGCAAAGTTCATTGAATACTACATAGGCTCGAGAATTTTTGAGTACGCGTGAGCTTGTCCACTTATGGGCTTGCAATGTTTAGTATTATTTCAACAAAAGCAATATTGATTATGGTTTAAACTGAATAATAAGTAAAACTGAAGATTGACAGTGAACGTGTAAGTCTCTAAACGACAGAGCAGCTCTTGCTAGTCAGGGGATATTCATCTTTGGCTAACAGTCTACAGTCAACGGGACATCTGTCAACCCTCCTGTGGAGTTTAACCAATAAGGCAAGTTGACTAAGGTCTTCGCCTTCTTAAAACTCCGGTAATTTCGAACAATATCTGTGACCAAAAACAATGTATCGGGCTGCGTTTCGCTATGCGTGGGTTGATCCTGAGTTATAAGTGTTGCAAACGTCTAAAGGCTACGGTGACCTTTTTTAGTAATTCTAATACTGCCTGTACAGTGTACACTGACCTTATCTGGCTTTAACAATGAAAACAGCGATTACCTGTAAAAGAAAAAAAATATTATTTAGTGACAATTTAAACATCGTAGTGCGTATTTAACATTATAACAAGCTTTTTGTAAATAAAGGAAATATTGTTATGAAATAATTTATCTTAAAACTCAGTTATTAAACATTAGAATATTCAGAAGCAGAAAGTCTTTTGAAATTTGAATTTTTAGATATATGAATATGTATTTATGTCACACACTCTCTCTCTCTCACACACACACACACACACACACACAATATACGTACACGCACCTACACATAAAGCGGTTTCTGCTTGGGTAATTTATTTATGTAATGGAAGAGTGGCTTATTTCTGGTACGGACGCATTTCGCGTCTAAAAGAAATAGTCTACCTTTGGTTTTATAACTGTAAGACCGTGTTTATTTATTTTTTTTCATTTTTTTTTTCATTAAGGTTGAAATTGGGAAAGAATTAAGGGCCTTATGATACACAGTGAAAGTAGGAAAATTCAGAAAAGAAACGAAAAACTAGACGATTCGTGCATTAGCAAAGTCAGAATTTAAACAGATAACGGAATAAAAAAATGAAGGGAAATAAACCGCCGGAACTTCCGACCGCGCACATGGTTGCTTAACTTACCTGATCGTTACAAAGTGACGGCTTCAACCTCCTCCTTACGTCTCCATTTCAGATTATTTTAATTAATTATACGGTGACACGTATCGCAAAGACGTTTACTTATGATAGATTTACTTCAGTGAAGAGTTGTATCATCACTCTGGTCTAATGTAGATTGATGAGTAGTAAAGGGTGCCTTCCGACGGGAGTTGAAGTTTATAATAATAATATTGTTCCGATAGTCATATCTGCCCATGGTTTGATAGCTAAGAGCCTCGATAAACACCTTAAGAGGCTCGCGTTAGATGGTCGCATCAAGAGTCAGATGCAGAAGGCAGTACTTCTAGACACGGCCCGTATAGTGAGGAAGTTCCTGTCTCTGGATCCTTGACCACCGGTAACCGGGACCCTGATCTTGCTACGGATGGGGAACTACATTTTTATATTTTTTTATGTTATACATTGTGAAAATTTGATAATTAGAACCATAATTTCGTATGTGTTTTAAAAGGAATGAAGGGAATAATAATAAATGTATATTTATTTCACAACATTATGCAGAAAAAAAATACATTCTTATTGTACAGCTAGGACTTACTATTACGGCTGCTTATTCTTATAATCGAAGAACTCTGTGCTATCAGGTAACTCTTCTATAAAGTATCCAAAATTATTTAGTAACTTAATTTTGGATAATTTATAGAAGGTAACATTAATGAAGGTAACTTTATTGCTTGTGACACTTTCATTACAATCCGTACTGCTGCGATTATTTATGTCCGTATTATAGAATAAGTTTCAAGAATGACGCCGGCTTGAGCGTCCTACGTCTCAAGACATGTTTGACTTCTGAGTGTCATTCTGTAATACGGGCCTTAGAATGTACATCCTGGTTTTAATTTGTTGAAAGTTGAAAGTATGTTAATTTTTGGTTTCATGCCCTTTTTATAAAGGCGACAGGCTGTCACTATGTCCTGTCACATTTTGAGATAGTGCATGGCCTCGCATGGCCCTTCCGGATGTGGTTTCATATGTGTCCACTTGTTACCTAAGTCTCTGCTCAACCCCGTTTTCGAATTAGTCTGTACGAGTACTTATATTGTGTTCTTATTACAAAAATGATCTCGCAAAGTTCTGCGCAATAATTTAAATGTCACCTTTACGGTTGAATTCATTAAAACGGTCTAATACCTGTTACGTATTTAAAGCCACAGATAATGAAAAAGCCCAGGTACCAAGGTTAACCCTCAACCGCTCCAGATATCCAAGGAACGCCCACGAAAATTCCTCGCGCGGTCGAGAGTAATTTAACCCGAAATTGCTGCGTACATTTTTCCAGCGAGATGTACAGTCGGGGTGCGAAAACCTTCGTTAGTTTTCAAATTAATCTATACTTTTTAATAAAGCCGAAGAGTTTGTTTGGTTGAACGCGCTAATCTCGGGAACTACTGATTCAAGTTGAAAAAATCTTTTTGTATTGGTTAAACCATTTATTGAGGAAGGCTATCAGGCTAATTCATAATGAGTTAATGTCCGTTTTGCAAGCAAAGCCGCGGGCGACCACAAGTTGCTGTATAAAATCATATAGCCTTTTAGCACTTTAAAATTAGGCAGCGTGAAGTTCGTGCGTAACTGCAATCACTCGACGTCCGGAAAGCTAGTAGTCCTGATGGCATCCCGGGGGTTGTTCTTAAAACATGTGCAGCGGAGTTGTTTTCCGTACTAACGAACCTAGACCGGCTCTCATACTCCTCTGGACGTGTGCGGGAAGTTTGGAGCTAGGCTAATGTGTAGCCTGTATCCAAAAAAGGAGACTGCTCAGACCCGGCCAACTATTGGCCGATAGCTGTCACCTCAGTACAATGCAGAGCTATGGAAAGGATCCTTAACAACTATCTGATCCTAGAGGATCACTCTCTAATTAACGATCGACAGGACGGATTTACACCAAAACGATTGACGGATGACCTACTAGCGTACATGACGAATGTCTGGGGTGGAACTATGGACAAGCATGGAATCACTGGCTGTTATCCTTGATATCGCCAAAGCTTTTGACAGGGTTTAGCATGAAATGGAATTTTGTCATTGAACTCAACCGAGAGCTGGACCTTGTTTCTAAATGGGGTACAGCAAATCTGGTTGAGTCCAATGCCAAAAAACTCAGGTGTGTCCGTTTACGACTAAAACGGAGGTTCAAATTTCCGCAAATCGCCACATAAATATTTGACAAACAAAATGTTCGATGTTTGTCAGCGGCATGTAAACAAAGTTGTCGCGTATCATGAAAAGCGACTTTGTTCGCTCATACACGGTTCTACATGTTGTGTTTCAAACAAGGCTTAAGGTGACTAGCATATTTTCATCTGGACTGTACTGTACACCCCTTCGTATTGAGGTGTCGGCGCCGTACATCTCTGTGTCAAAAATTCGTCTGTAGATTTTCGCCCATTTTGTTTTTGGTGTGACCACGCTTCCTAATTAGCGGCGAGTGTGTCATGTAAATTTGTAATTGAAAGACAACATTACGCGTTTGCCTGGGCTGTGTTGGTAATATACAAAAGAGCAGACTATTTAACAAACTGTTTTCGAAAAATTAAACGATGTGCTTTGTAATTTAGTGCAAAATTACTTATGTTTTATTAATCCATTAAAATTATTACTGAAAAATTTATTCCAAATTTCATTAATTCATATACTTATTGTAAAACTTAATTTTATCTTTATTAAGATTTCAGCCAAAACGTCATAATTCCAGAATACCAGTACCAAAGATTTTTATTTATTACCTACATTTGAAATTTCTCCCTGTAGAGGAACAAATTTTCAATTCAGTTTGAGAGTTTGTTCCTACTGGAGGTACAAAAGCCAATAATATATGTAACAGTGGTGCCCAACGTGGGGCGCTTCTTCGGGCCATGTCGTATAATTGACTTTCATAAGTTTACAAATTGTACCTAAATTCATAAAGAAATTTTGAATTTGACTTTGTCGTTGACCTTAGTTCTCTTCTTTCTGAACCTCGGATAATAGACCTCTGAGAATTACCCTTTAAATGACCTTGAGACTGAAGCCCATTGAAAGCGGCCGCTTAAAGTAATAGTTGGTCACAAATGCGCTCAGAAAGTTTTCCGTAATATTCTTTGTAATATTATACAAGCTAAATAAATGCTTTGTCACCCTATTTGTCGGATCGACACAGATTGGTCCTGTGATCGTTATTCCGTCACATCAATCTCGCAAAGTCGTCATTTGTCGACTAAATTGAACTGAAGTTCGCTTCCTGATCCTGTTCTTCGGAGATTTATTGCAGGTTTAGTGACAACCCTGTTTTAATATTGAATGTCTTTGTTTTATCTTAATGACTTCGACTTTTATAGGGCTGTCCAAATAATTATGAAAATTATATATGGACATTTTTATACTAAAGGCCGTATTACAGCGTAGTCTACAAATTAGGTACCTAACTTCTTCATAGCATTAACAAAGTGTGCGAACTACAATTCTAAACCTTACTCTCCGATAGAAAATCAATACCTACCAACAAAAAGTTGTGTTATTTGATTGCAGTCTGAAATTATGTGAACCGTCCAGTAAGCTCTTTGCAGAGCCATCCCATAGGTAGACAGGTGCCATGTCGTATCAAAGTAGCTATTTTGCAGGAATCGTTGCCACCATTGTGTATAAATGATTTGTGATGATTTGACAAGGCACTAAAGTGTTAATCTACTTATTATACCGACCGTACCACACTTGCGTCATTTAGGCAGGGCAGTTAACCAGGTATGAAAAAAAGCTGCGCCCTTACTCAAGTCGTTGTCATCATGCTTTAGATTCTATTTTTAAGAACAATCTCATCAATCAAGCAAACTGTTTTATATAATACTAGTAATCGCCCGCGGTTTCGCTCGCGTTAATGTCAGTTTGCAACGTCGTGCCCTATGGTCCAACACTGTCGGTATGACCCACTAATAAAACACGTTTCCGTCACTATTTTTATTTGTTGTTATAAACATTTTCTAAATGGTATATAAAAGGCACTCTGAAAATAATATAAAACACAAATTTTAGTGCCTTGATATAATTTTTGTGTACGTATTTAGTAATATTATAGCCCAAGCCGAGGTCAAGAGCGAGACCCTTAGGTACGACAATAATAATGTGTTCTAGGACACGGTCAGCAATGGAATGAGTCAAATAGCGCGAAAATGAACCAAATGTCATGATGAATGATGATTTTGAAAGTGATTGATTATTTTTAAAAATACAGCCAGTAATAAGGACGATGCTACTATAACATGGCAATGTTATAGTACCACGTTACAAGTTGTTAGATATATAGTTGCCTTTCTCGATTAACACCAAAAAAATTAAACAGTATTTTTTAACTTACTAGGGTGGAGATTAACTGGCACATAAAGTTTATAATTCATCATTATTCTATGTTCTATTTGGAAAAAAACTGATTAGTTTCTAATCTTATTAAAAACTTTAAACCTATAAATAGAACGAATCCAAAATCTTGTCAGAAACGTGGCCACAGTAGCCGCCGGCCCAATATGATTTACGCTGACAGAATAAAAGAAGAAATTAATAATATCATGAAATTAATTAAACTTAACGTCTATACAGTTTCTTAATTAGTTAGTTAATAATTTGTTTGTTTTTTGAGGAAAAACCTTGAGACTTCATGTTTTGTTAGTTAAGATGTTAATTTATTTTCGTAATGAATTTTCTTAGTTAAGGTGCTTTGTAGAGCAAATGCATTTCGACGCTGCTGATGTGTCAGAGGCATCACGCGATGCTGACCTTAGAATGAGGTGGACAGGTTTAATTTTATTTAAAAAAAAAGCAAACAGTTGTTACTAATATAAAGTTCTTCGAGTGCGAGGAAGTAAGAATAAAGTCCTCAATTAGTATGTTAAAAGAGAGAGTGGACACCACGCTAACCAGTCGGATTCTAAAACTATGTACATGATTAGTAGCATGAATGAGTAAGTGACAACCCACAATATTAATAATAAGATTAAAGATAGGTAATATTTTAATATTAACAAGCACTTATTGAATCCCAACTTTATCTTTGTGTTGTGTTTTGCCTTTTGAAAAAAATGTCAGCTTACAATCTGCCGTCGTCTGTACATCACCATTTCAGACTTAGGACAACGTTATGTCTAATGACTGTAAAAGGAGCGGTTTTACCGCTATGAGTGATCTCTTCCAGAAAACCTTTCCACTATAGGAAAGAAATAAAACGAAAAACATGATTTATGGTGATACATCATCCCTAGTGATTATACACGCGAAAGCTTGTGTGGATGTCTAGATGTATGTTTGTTACTCTTCCACGCAAAAACTACTGAATGGTTGCACCAAACCCAAAAATTAACTACCCTTCAGCAAACATACCAACTAGCCAACGGCCAGGACAGATGTTACACTCAAAATCATCTCAGTAGTCCGGGTTAAATACTATTAGGGGTTTAAGTATGAAATTGTCGTTTTATATGGAGAATTTAACGAAAATTCATTTTCCCATACAAATATATTTGCGATTTTTTAAGGAACTACAGATCTAAATTTTGTGTAATTTTGTGGATATATTTAGACAACATTAAGCTATAGGATGCTTAGAGCAAAAATTTGAGAATTGATACCTGTAAAAAAATTATTCATATTTTTATAACGGAGACGGACACTTCTTAGGACGAGCAGTTTTTGAAGATGTATTTCTATTGAAAAAAATAAAAATAAGAATAAAATTTTATACATAAATATAAGTCCTTGTAATGAAGTTTAAAATTTAAAAAGAATAATGGACATAGCTACTGTATTAAAGGATTATACACTAATAAATAATGTGGAAAAAAATCGGCAATTTCATTCTTTAACCCCTATTATTTAATATAACTAAATATATAACAACGTAGTTATTAGCTGTAGTTACATTGATTATAGTAAGCAATTGTTGACTGAGACTAGTCCAACATCAGCTTCGGATGTCCACCGACTCCCTCAAACATTTAGGGGGCTATATATTTAATAGTAATACCAATTTCATCCAAACTAAACCAGGACAGTATTAATTAAGGTTAGGGTACGGTGCGTGATCTAAGTGTTTGATATTGAAGATAAGGTCCCAGGATGAATAATTTAGATTGCTACCAGTTTAGGATGCCATATTAATTAATTTCTGTGGGCTTTCGGCAGGACCTCCTCTGTATTGGTTTTGAACAAACATCTCAGTTTGTATTAATTATTGCGCTGTGTACAGAGTTTTGATGGAAATTGGATTTGGTTATTCCAATTGGATGACATTCGTCTAACGTGATGATACGCAGAAGCACATAAATGCTTCACCCGGAACCTTGAGTGAGATGCCATCAAACTTGACTTTCTTATGTATACAAATTGTACCTAAATGATTAAAGAAATTTGAGTTTGAGTGATTCAGTGAGAAAACAGGATTTTGCGGTACCTATATATTAAAATATTCACCATTACACATAGACGTGTGATGCCGGCAGAGTAGAATAGCATCACCCCATATCCTCCAATGGGTGTTGTAGAAGGCGACCAATGTATCAGCAAAGGGATATCACCTTATACTCCGTCCATTAATCCGTATTGGGCAAGCGTGGTGGAAGACTGACTAAATCTTCTTCGATGACAAGGTTGAATTGGCTGAATTATAAAGGCTGTTATGATGATTAAAATATCATACAAATACAGTTTCAACAATCTTGAACTGTAGTCAATAGCATCAGTTTATAAAGCACATGACCAACTTTCTGATAAGGAAAAAAACCACTGTGGTACTTTTCCTTACCTACTGGCTATGTTATCATTAATACTATCAAAACCCAAAAATGTTGTTAACCACTACCTACTGTTATATTGATCGACTGTGTTTCAATATCTTATTTATTAACAGTTCCGATTACTAGCGGTAGAATTTTGACATTCTATTTTGTTTTTGATATCTGTCAAAATTATATACCTAATAGTCAAAAAAGGTAAAATACCAGCAACTAGGTGGTAGGCCCATATGTAGGGTCGTCTGGGTAGGTACCACCGCCTTTCTTATTTCTGCCGTGAAGCAGTTCGCTGTGTTTCGGATTGAAGGGAAAGGTAGCCAGTATAATTACTGGGCATGGGGGGCATATCATCTAAGTCCCCAGGATGGCAAACGCACTTGCGGTGTTAAGTGATTTACACTTAATATTGCAAGTGTCTATAGGCGGCGGTGACCACTTAACATCAGGTGGGCCGCAAGCTTGTGTGCCATCTCGTCACATAAAAAAAAAAAAATGAATGATAAGAGAGTACCGTACAGCGTAGTGCGTTTTTTTACAATTCGGGTGTGGTATGGTAGAGGATATGGTTAAGATTGGTAAAGTCCTGTAGATGCACATTGATGTCATTCAAGTCTTAAGCATTTTGCAAATTCTTGTCTATGAACACATCAAAATATATTTTTTTCATAAAGGCACGGTGCTAAGAAAAAATCATTAAAATTTGAGACTAGAAAAATGCACTGAAAAAAATTGACTGCGAGATGCGGGTTCGAGTCCCGCCTGAGGCAAGTCGATTTTTTTTTCAGTGCATTTTTCTAGTATTATATTTACGCGTTTGTAAACGCAAAAATAAAATTATTCCATAAAAATTATTCTATTAAAATTTGAGTTTAATATCAGAGTAGTAAAGTGTACAATTAGATGTCCAAACCACAAATGTGGGTCTACTTGAATGACTTTATTATTTTTTAAACTTTAATTGACAACACTATTTTTATTGTAATTGGAAAGAAATAAATAAACAAAGCAATTGGAGAAGTTCCAAGAATTATAATGACTCATAAATATTTTCGTTAATTTCACATTTAACAGAAGTAGCTTCTCATCATTATTTTCAGTTCACAACTCAGTAACATAATTATTTAGTGTTAAGGTGAGATAATAAGGTATTTCCTTTAAAAAGTAGAGGCTTAGTTTGCCTTATGTCACATAGAACGGTGAGTTAAATACAGCTGACACAACGGTATTATAATCTTGCCTTATAATACTCTTGACTGACAGTTGTGTGTACAACATTAAGGATAAAAAAACTAACTCATGTTAGTGAACACCAATATAAAATTTATGTCGAAAATCCATTTCCATGCTCTAAGCAAATATGTAGTCCAAATTAATATTACATTTTTTACTAGGATGGTAAAATATGAATGCGATCTTGCGATCTGAGGCAAGTTTTTGAATATGCGTTCTTAGACTTTTTTTTCCCGCCCGAAGTAATTACAAAATTAATGACACCCCCTGACCAAGTAGTGGCTTTTCCACTAAAATGCCACGTTTTGGTCAGGTTTTGCATAAATATTATTAAAAACTTGGATACTAGATAAGGGAGAAATAAAATTTTCAAATATTATAATGTAATAGATGTTTTCAAATGCTTATTAATAATCTGTGTTATGACACAAAGATACAAAATGACTGCATTTTAATTCCTCGACAAGTCTCTATTATGTAGCAACATGATGAGCATAATCATGATCGAAAGGAACATCAAGAAGATAACTCTCTTTTCATGTTACCTGAGACAGATTATTGGAACTTCTAAAATAGCCTTTGGTTTTCTCTTATCAATAAAGTACTTTAAACAAATAACGTCTAACTGTCCCAGCTATTAGAAAATTCACTCACAAAATCCTCTTTCACGTAATATTTTTCACAGAACAACAAATGAAAAGACCATTACAAGAGTTTTCGTTCTAATCTAGATTGTCCCAATTTTATTTTAAAATTCAACCCTTCCATTCTTTGCAGGGCCTTTGAAAAACTGATCACACATCCGATGTCACCATAAGAGTTTATCTAACCCTCTATCGCGCTAGGTCGTTTAGACCGGTCTCATTAGCCAGACAGATAGCGCAGTCAGCACATGCGCTTCATTAATTTTAACAAGCGATGCTAATTCTATCTTTATTGGTGGTCGTTTGGACCGAATGTTACGTGCGATTTTGTCAACGCCCGTTAGCCCCTGTCATTTTATTACAGTTGTGAGGAATTGTTTGCGGATTTTTGGACGGGAATTTAGATTATTGCGCGTGTAGTACGGGTTAATGAGCGTTTTGTTGACTAGGGAACAGTATTGACAAATCGGGCACGATTGATGTGGTGTGGGGTAATGGACTTTTTAGGTGAGTGTATTTGAAAAAGAGACGAATATTGGATTTTTGAGGATTCAACACGCAATGACACAGTGGCTGAATACTTGCTTTGCGCGCTGCTGTGGTTGACATTGTCCGTCCACTTAAGCAGTTTTAAACAAAATGTAGATAGAGGGAACACGATTTAAATTTCTTAATACATTAACAATTACTAGAACTTTCCCCGACACCTTGATTGGCTCCATTTAATTTCCTTCGATCTAACTTTCGATGCTCCAATAAATATTCATTCGTACCTTTTAAGGGCCACTAATCGCGGGCATCGGGTCCAAGGGAGTTTTACGGCAGTCATAAAAGTAGATAATATACTTACTTGGAGTGCTTGTATGCGTGAGCGAAATACTCAATTTGAGGGTAGTGTACCAGGCGATAGTAGAATAACTGAATTGCTTTTTCCACGTTGTGGAATCATAACGCTATATAATACTGGTAATACGCTCCTTCCCCCAGCAGAAATATATTAATATGTTATATGATTATTTTCTATTTATGTTAAGGAAAAACCTAATACCGTAGCGATGGAATGTCTCAGGATAACACTTTCTCAGAATCTTTAACATTAGATCACTGAACATTTACTTCTTAAGAAGTTTTTCGAATTTAATTTTAAATTAGTCTCAGACGAGGGCAATAGTTTTTAAAACTTTAACAATCTCAAAACAGTTTCGAAATGGAACGGAACAGAAGAAAAAGGTAAATAAATTTCCTATAGAAAAAGATCAAAATGTAAATCCACTAAACGAAAGTTTTTGGCAAAAAATATTAAAGTTGTGACAAAAATTTAATTCTGAGCTTCCTTTTAATCAATTCAGTTTTATCTTGGGTGAGATTCCCCGTTTAACGTGTTGGTAATTTTTATACATAAGTCTTGATTTCTTTTCCATTTTAATTTCTTTCAAAATAATTGTTTTATCACTGTAATCGATTTCAACCGCTTTAAAATCGAGAATATTTATTTATATTTGATCCTCGCTCTTTGATTCATCATCATCATGGCAGCCGAGAGACGGCTATTGTTAGACATAGGCCTTCCCCGGGTATTTCCAAACCGATCGCACTTTGATAACTTATATTATTATAAATGCTTTGATTCAATTCAGATTATTTATAGTGTTAATATTTGTCAAACAACTTTTCCGCATTTCACATTCTGTCAACATTGCACTATGAACGAATTATTTTGAACGCAAACTCAATGTAATGAAGTCCAATTTCTTATAAATAAATAAAGCCCTTTCAGGCTCGTACGAAGAAAACGTCGTATACTTCGACATAATTTGCTTAGTGAGTTCCTGATTGATCGCCTTAGAATACGTTTAGAGTGCCATACAAAATAGGAAACGAAATATGAACATGTTTTGTATATTTTTCGTCACTCATTTTTGTATAGGAACTACTATCAGCCGATGAATTACTCGCTGGATGAGGAATTGCACTGACATTGGCAATTCTAAGAATATTGTCTATTTTAAAGCATCGGGTCTTGAAACTAGGATTGTATAATTTTTTATTTCATTTTCCTAGCCTTCTAAAAACTTATTAAACAAATAATGTGCACTTAAGGTTTTGGAACATCGAGTCCATATATGCATGTCGTGGCACCCTATAATTAAGTCTGCACTAAGAAAGATTGATAATCTGTAGGTTCTCCTAAAAATGAAGCCCTTTTTTCCTGTCTCACCTGCTAGACAGTTAAGATGATAAGATGACTCTGACTTGACAGGCTTTTCAGAAGAAAATTCGTGGTAGGTCTTTTCTAGGTCTTTTAAGGCCACAAAATGTCTTAAAAGACCTAGAGATATCTATATCTATCATATCTTGATACACACAGAGTTTCTTTTATACTGTCTCGTTGCTGATGCTATCAATCTGGCGTAGTTTGTTGGCTGGTCACCTCTCTTTTTTGTATGGTGAATTTATTTACGATCTATAGAAAATAAAAAATCCTTTCCCATTTCAAATTTGTATTTATATATCATTATCAGTCATATGGCACAAAACAGCCGAAATAAAAATTAAGCAGAGAAGAACTAGATCAGGTAACCAAATTTGACTAGTTTTTCCTCCGTGCTTAAAACAGAAAAATCCTGGCACCATGGTGAACTGAATAAAACGCATGTTATATAGGAGAGATGGATTTAAATCTAGAATAGATGGGGTGACCATAGCAGAAATGGGTAAGTTGCGTGAAATTATATAAAGTAAAAGAAATAAATGATAATATGATAGCTGATAGAAAAGAATGAAAGAACAAGACATATCATCGAATAAAAAGGTATCAGTGTCATGTAAGCTCTGCGAGAATACGACAGTCGTTCTAAGCTGGTGAAGTAGATAAAGAGTGTCAGAATATGACTTGCATGTATACAATACGTTAGAGAAAATCCCAAATATCAGAGCGATAAAGGCTGATACCTTTTAATCTATCAAATTACAAAATAAGGCGTCTGCAACGAATACTAATTTCTACGCATCTGATTTTACTCCTACAGGTAATTCGTTTTGAGAATCTTATCCAACTTTAATTACAAAGATCTCGGGAATAAGAACGGGAATAATAACAATCTCCCAGTGCTAATTACGTCATAACCTCGGCAATCTAATAAAGATGGCGTCGGCAAACATGTTTTATGTATTGGTATTTGCAAAGCGTGTTTATTTATGCCCGTTGTAAGCAGGTTATGTTTTTTATTATCTTCTATGAGGACGTTGTTTTATTTCAGACCATGTTTTTGTTCTGTTTTAGTATCATTGATATTGCCTATAACTTTTTTAACAAACCTGTCTAGGAAATGATTACAAACCTGATGGTAAGTGAGAGTAGAGCCCAAATGAGAAAATAGCTTGTAAAAGAGATTGCATACGTCCTGGACTAGATCTTCGTCTTAAGGTGCTTCTTCAGGCCTTCCGGCCAGACACCCATAAACGTGTAGAACATTAAAAAATATGTAGTCTACTCGTATTATCCTTACTTTTTGCTCGTACAGTTCAGGGAACCTTACTTTTTGACTACTTCTCATGGCCGCAGATCGACGTTTCAGCGTCACTGGAGTTTTTAAAGATGGCGAAGACTGAGGAGGTCCTCAAGATGGTGATATGGTGAACCTTCCTAGATGGTAACTAGCCAATCGAGCATCGGGGGAATCTCTCGACCGATTAGCGTCACTGCGAAAACGTAGTGTAATAAACTCATCATTTATATTTGGTACTTCCTCTAGCAGCATTCAGCTTTCATATATACGCTGCAATCCTTTGCAAATCCTTACAGAATAACGCTGTTATACTACCTAACTGCAATGACATATCACGCTCATTTTGCGGTGAAATTGTACATGATTGTACGTAAATATTACAGTGAAATGTAACACTGCCACATGTACAGAAGTCAACACACCGAGCGTTGCACTTTTAAAATGATAACGACCTTACTTTGATGTAACTAAAGTTGTCAGTCAATAACAGTGCTACGGTGACGTGATGTTGACTGTACATTTACAAGAGTTCGTTGTACATAAATAATAATGTTTGCGCTCTGATTTTAGCTTTGGTAGCCTGAATTAGCCAATTTGGTTGCTACGGTCATTGTGACTGATGTTTACCACATTTGGAGCCACATCGACAAGGTTAAAGAGGTTAGTAGGTTATCTATTAATTTTGAGCCTTATTTTTAAAGCAAATAACTATATTTCCCGGACTACTGACATGATTTTGAGTGTAACATCTGTCCTGGTTGGCTTTAGTTGGTTTGTTTACTGAAGGATGGTTAATTTTTGGGTTTGGTGTCCTTTTTTGTAGGCGACAGGCTGTCAACCTTCACTATTTTGAGGTACTGTATGGATCATACTGCCAGATGTGACTTTGTGTGTAACCAAATGTTATCTGAAGCTCTGCTCTACCCCTTTTGGAATTGTGAGCGTGATTTTATGTATGTAACAACTATATTTGAAGGTAAATAATTTATATTATCCGTGATACAGTTTCGAGACTATAATTGCTGAAATTTGTCGTTTTCTTCAGAACTTCATCATATGAACATTAATACATTATTTGTTTATTTTTTAATTTCATATTATGAAGTTCTGAAGAAATTTTCTTTACATTTCATTTCTCAATAATAAAAACCAGCCAAACAACTAATACAGATGTTACACTATGTGAAACGTATTGCCTCTTTTTACTTTTTCGTATACGTAGTATAGAGGAAGTCTTGTAATCGTCAAAAAATTTTACCTCGAGATTTTGACGGATTTACACGCTTTGGACCTCCCTGAGTCCAAAATCATTTTTTTCACACTATGTGTGTCTGTGCGTTAGCACGATAACTCGAGTATGCTTTAACTTATTGCAACCAAATTTAACATGCATGTATAACATCAAAATATAACTTTTCTATCAACTTTTGAGTCGTCAATCACGAAAGTTAAGCAACCAAGTGCGTGGTCGGTACTCGGATGGGTGACCAAAATTTAACAAGCATGTATGACATCAAAATATAAGGTTTCTATCAACTTTAGAGTCGTTTCCGGTATACGAGAAAGTCAAGGGGAGACCACTCCCGATTTTTACTATGAAGAAGAGGCGATGCGCTAGGGTTCGTAGCCGCTGTTCGGTAGCGTTCCCTTCTCGAGCTGATAAGTGTGTTACGATCTTAAATGATCTAAGCAGTCTACAAAAAAAAACACATGTTAGATACACCACATAAATACCTAGTGTTTTCTATCACTATTAGTACTATGCTATTAGTGTGTATAATCGAATTGAGATAGTTTTTATTGGTTTAGATTATTTCTTTAACGACTAAGCGGTGTTCAGTCTTCATAACAGGTACTTGTAAAAACACGTAAAACTGAACTTAGATTTTTCGGCGAACAGTAATTCGGTGAACCATACTAAACGCTACAAAACAAAATAATTATATCAAAAGTTTAAATTTTTACCATAGTTATTTGTATTAGAAATAGGGAATATGCATCAAAAAATTTACTGGTTTAACACTACTGTACTATACTGGTTATTCTTAATATATATAAATTACGTGTCACGTTGTTCGTCCGCGATGGCCTCCTAAACTACTTTACCGATTTTAATCAAATTTGTACACCGTGTGCATTTTGATCCAACTTGAGAGATAGGATAGTTTTTATCTTGATAAGTAGTCAATTTTTTTTATAACTACAGATACAATGTTTAAGTCAGTAGTATGAAATTACCACAGCAACGCATGGCCGCGACAGATAGTCCATTTATAAAAAAAAAAACGAATAATAATATTGCTAATAGCAAAAAATACCCGAGATATTTGAATTAAAAATTGCTGTATTCCTGTCTCTTTGTTAAACAACTTCTTGTATGAAATATGTAATGTGAAGTCTATCTCCTAGTCTAACATACAATTTTGTGAGATTCTAAGTCAGGTATTCAGCAATCATAACAGCCTTTGTAATTCGACCTACTGCTGGGGCACAAGGCTTCTCCTTGTCACCGAAGGAGGTTTAGGCAGTAGTTCACGGATTAGTGGACAATCATCAATATTTTTCTAAGATTCTTTCAGTTTTTAATTGATGCATATTCATTATTGATGCATATTCACTACTGTCACATAAACTTTTATGTCACACTGGTAGTCGGCTCTGCGAGTACGTTACAAGTTCACGTTGAGTGCGTTCCGAGTGCAAACAGAGTTCGTTCAGGTGCAACGGCAGTACATCTGGGTACAAATGGAGTGCGTTAGAAAGCTTATTGTGCCTTAGTGCAGTGCAGTTTTAAACTTCTTACAGAGACTTGCAGTTCCGTAGTTTTATAAAATGTGTGTGTAAATTAAATAACCAACACCCTGAATACAATTGGTTTGGGATCGGCTTCTGAGTTGAATTCAATTTTTTTTAAAAAATACAAAAAAAAAATCGTTTTGAAAAAAAAAAATTTTTTTGTATGTTGTATATTTACATGTTGTATAAATTACATACACAATAAAAAATCTACTGACTTATTTGGACAGATCCCGATTTCCGATTTTTACAATCACTTATATAAGACAAAAATTTATTAATAATATACTAAAATGTAACTATATCGAAATTCGTGTTCATTAAAAGTTAATTTAGTACGCAATTACTATAAAATTTAAACACTATTAAAGCCGGGCAAGAGTATGTTCTCATTATAACTACAATATCTTTGTCGCCTGCAAATTATCTGACCTAAGCGCCGACGAAGTTTTAAGGACGTAACACACGCCAAAGATACTATAATATTCTATTTTAAGATATCTGGATATAATAGATGTATTTTTTCCCGAAATGGTGATAGGGCTTTTGACGATGTAAAAGTACTTAGCAAAGTCAATTTAAATAAAGAGCTTTTTCAGTTTCATATGGGTAAGAATATTTAAATAATATAGGTACCCCTTCATTCGCTTGAAAGTTGCCTAGTTGCTGCAAGTACTTATGACCGAATCAATTTGTACTAGGGTGACCAATATTATACCAAGGCAAGGAATATAATTTTACTATTATTTTTATAGACACATGATTTTGATCCTGAATTTGATTTTTTTATGTTAAGTGGTTGGCAGACAAGCATACAGCCTTCCTGGCAGTAAGCAGCCGCCGTAGCCTATAGACGTTTGCAACGCTGACGTGACACTCGCGCGCTGTCAAATCTAGTCCCCACCCTGGAGCTCTGGCGACCATACTGACCAACAGAAACACAACACCACAAAAATGTATTGTTTTTTTGACTGTGGTCTTAAGGTGGAGGTTCGGGTGCTCCAAATTATAGTAGCTAGACCACTGTGCCCAACCTCGAGTAAAATATTGATATGCAAATTACATTAGCACATTCCAAAATGCATTGAATTTTGATAGAAAATCATATAAAACACAGAAAGACCCGCGGAGAATTACAAAATTATTACAGCCTATATGTAACTTTCGTATCTTAAGGTAATATCTTACGATATATTAATATAACGTTACGTAATTTTCATACATGAAATTTAAATATCGCTAGGTAGAAAAAATACACTGAAAATAAATCGACCTGCCTCAGGCGGGAATCGAACCCAGCATCTTCCGCAATCCGGGCGGCTGCGTTAACCACTACGCCACCAGGGCATTGCTTTCGCTGTCGAAATTTGTCCGTGCTTGGTGCTTTTATATTGTCTTTGTATTTTGATATTCTTTTACATGTCATATTAATGTCTTTTACCTCTTTGATACTACGCATTGTAAGAGCCTTTGTATCCACCTCTTAGTAAAGCTGTTAATCCTGAAGTCGTGTTTCCATCATCACACACCAGAACCACATTCCTATACAGTCCACAACTCACTCGCTATCAGTCGCCATGTGTGATGTTCCATTGGATTGTATGGTGAGCGATATGATAAATAATAAAATTAATTATTTTAACTTTATATATTGCTGTGCCCTTGCAAGGTTCATGTTTGTGTCTTTTAAAATGTAACATATGAAAGTATGTAATCAAAATGCAATAAATAATACTCATACTTAAAACCTTATAATATCTTCGCCGTGTGTTACACGCTGAAGCGTCGACGAAGTTTTATTAGTTCAAAATAACCCAGCACCGAGACTAAGCTTTTCTTTGAAAAAGATTCAAAATTAATTAAAACCTCACTAGACTCGGTCCTGGAAGACAAGTAGAAAACTAATTGCTTATTTCTTTGTCCTCACTGAATAGGGATTAAAGGAGGTTTTTTAAAGTGTGCTCTACGAGATGATATTTATGACTCATTTTGTCTTTTCGATTATATGGAGAGATTATTATAATGACGATGTTTTAAAATTTGTTTGAAAATTTATAATAAAATTTCTCTTTGAGGATTTCGTTAAAACCTTAATGGTTATGTAACAAGTCGTATAGTACGCATCATTTTAAATAAATTACTTTCATTATTTTACATGTAAATAAATTGATACAAAGTTTGTGATAAAATATTCAAATTTCAAAGTTAATTGAGCTATTTATTCTGCACTGCATAGCTACGCAACACTGTTTTAGCATTTTTATTGAGATAAAGGTCATCGCACGCTTATCAGTTCGGAAAGGGAACGCTTCACTAAGACTTTAAGAGAAAATATACAGAAGAATAATTTTCTGTAACTGCAAGAATATTTTTCTGTTAGCTACGTAATGTTACCTATAAAATTTGTTCATGTGACCAATATAAACTATAAAAAAAAATAGGCTGTCAGGGTGTAAATATTAAATAACTTCCCAAAAAAATACAGCCGAACAATTATTTAGTTAACTAAAAATAATTGTCACGATTAGAGTGGCGAATCCGATTATATATTTTAAGATTCTTTAAATTTACCACGGTAATTGATATTTTTTTGTCCAGTCCATTTTAAAACATAATAATTATAAATTTTCGTAATAAATAAATCGAACACACACATTGCAAATCCAAAATGTCACATAGTCCGCACGGCCTGTATCTCCAATCCCGAGCATCACCATCTATAACGCGTTTACGAGGCCCATAAACCAGCTAAATATATCAGCCAACCTATGTACCAAGGAAATATTTCGTTAGAGGCTTCGATGTAATTATCGTAAAACATCGCTGCGTTTATGAGAGGCTTAGAGGTTGCTTAGTATACTTTTTTCCCCATGTGTATGGAATTACGATGGAAATGGGGAATTTATAACCTTATCCGGGCGTTGATTTCCGTACTTGAGTTTTTTGAAACTACCTACAATTTAACAAGAAAACTGATCATCGCACTCAAAATCGCAAAATTGGTTGAGCTGAGTCTTAGGTAACATTTTGCTACACATAAAGCCACATCTGGCAGTATGGGCCATACAGTACCTCGACACAGTCAATATGAGTTCTTACAGTCTGGACAGGGCAATTTTGAGGGGGACTTCCGACACAGTATACCAAGAACAGTAATACGTCTTCATACAAACTGGCCGCTATCCATTAGAACGTGTGTGTGCGTACTCGGCGCCGTGTACGCACGCACTGTGACGCACACATTGATATAAAATATGGTGGCATAAGGTGGCTGCAGTGCGGGCCGCGCCGTCTAGATGTGATCGTGCGTTTTTAGGCCATTGCACATTCGCTCGCCGCTCGTTCCCGCCCGGCACATTTACGAACTCTAGCGTCAACGCAAGAGTAGGCTAATAACTCGCCGACAGCCCGCAGATAAACCACTGTTCTTGGTATACAGTGCTTCCGATGACAACATCGGAGAACTGCTTGTCATCACAAGTTCTATTCTATTCTCAATTTGACATCGCTACAACATTAAGTTAAAATGTATTTAAAGGAACAATATTTGTACGTCAGATTAAGTTAAAAAAAACCGGCCAAGTGCGAGTCGGACTCGCACACCGAGGGTTCCTCGGTATAAACTGCTGTATCTTTTGATCTCGTTAACTTAGAAGTTTGATTTTTTCACTGCTTAAAGGGACAATAGACCTAGGTATTTGGTATAAATTTCAATTTGATACCTTTATTCGTTCGTGAGAAATAAGGTAGTAGGTTTCATTTTATTAAAATATTTTTATTATATTATATAGCTAAAAAAATGTGATTTTCGCAATTTTTCCTATATTTGCATTATATGACAATGCTTCATGCCAAATTTCAAGATTCTGAGTTTACGGGAAGTATCCTGTAGGTTTTGATTCCTTTGCGAGTGTCGGAAATTTGTTGAAAATATCGACATAATCGGCTGTATCTTTTGATTGGCTTGGCTTAAAAGTTTGATATTTTCACAGCTTAAAGGGACAATAGACCTGAGTATTTCATGTGAATTTCAGCTTGATACGTCCACGCGTTCTTGAGATAAAGGGTCTTGACAGACAGACAGACAGACAGACAGACGGACAACAAAGTGATCCTATAAGGGTTCCGTTTTTTCCTTTTGAGGTACGGAACCCTAATGAAGTCTCACAACACGTGTTAATACAACAAGAACTCGGGTGAAACTCAGCAGTTCTAAATTCGTCTCACACTCCTTCATACATTGTGACAGTGACAGAAATAGATTTGCACGTAACATTTCTAATAGAACAAACTCGTCAGAAGGCATAAGTGCATAGCATTTACGACGCAAGTTTACGAGCAGAGACAGTTTGAGTTTATAGCGCTATCCTTGGATGTTGATACCAGAGACGCCAGTTTCATTTCGTTAAATGGTTTCTTGTGGAGTACCTGTATTAAATCTTTGTATTTACTCAAGGTAGCAAACTTGTATAGGAGTTTTTGAACCTGATGGAGCAGTTCTTGGCCATTAATTCACCTTGGAGGATAATTGAAGGTTCCATCTTAAGTTTGCTTCCATCTTCGGCCTTGAGTTGAAATGCAGTCCGTCTGTCTACTGACTGCATTTCAACTGCAGTGCTCGAACAACTGCAAGCTGACTGTAAGCTAGTTGCACGGTCGACGAGCATCCTGATGCCGTTGGACCAACTGCATCTGAACTGCATTTGAACTTCAAGGTACGTTGGATAAGACTAGAGATATTAAGACTCAAAAAGAAGCGGGCTTCACCCGTAAGTCTCAGAAGCCTCATCATCTTGGGACTCTATCGGAATCCAACAATGCTTTATATGTTTATTTTTGATTCAATTTTGATTTCAGCTCATCGATTTTTGTTCGGGATATTGCAGAGCGGCTACGTGAGACAGTAAGTGTCAATAAGGCTGGTTTGTATTACGCGCAAAAAAATAGTCTCGCGATTCAGCGAGGTAAAACAGCCAGTGTTATTAGTACACTTCTTGTTTCAGAGGACCTAGGCGAAGTCTTTTATCTGTAATTTAGTAATTTATAAGTTTTTTGTATCTAGTTTTAGTGCTTCATTTCTTTTATTTATACCTACTTCCCAACGATAAGTGAAGGTGGACTTTAAAGGGTCCAACCATTAAAGTAGTTTTAATAATCCTAGTTCAAGAAAAAGGAAATTAGTCATAACTTTCCCGAATGAATAATTAAAATGATCCAAGTTAAACCATGTGTATTCTTCTTCCTCAGAAAGATTTTTACAAGTCTACCATTCGAGGGGAAATCAGCTTAATCTGCCATAAGCAAAGGAGAAGTTTAGGTCGAAGCATGTTGGTCACTCATCTGCAACGCTATTGTCCTCCAAGTGTTTATAAAGTAAATTCGCTTATGTGCATCATAAAATAAATTAAATTTAAGTACCTACAGCTGAATTTTACTTCACCTAATTTTTTGGTAATTTGCTTACAGGAGGCAAATTCTCTACTTAACATCTATTAGGCTCTATTTAACATCAACATGGACGCTTACAAATTACATTGTCACGCAAAAAGTAAAAAAGTGTTGTCGTAAAAATCTACTACAGAAAAAAAGTAATAGCAATCTCTGGAAGATTGAGAGCGCCTGGATGAGAAATGAGCAGTATTTATTTAATTACAATGCAGGATTATTAAAAAAATCTATTTAAAAATCATTCGCTATAATCTTACACTTAATAACAGGTGGAATGAAGATATTTGATAGACTTTTTCGATAAATTCTAAGTTTTATGTATCTAAAGTGATGACATAATGATAATTTAACAAGAAAAAAATCAAAAAATACAATTTATGCATTTAAAAAAATCTTAACAAATTACGTCTCTGGAATCAAAATAATTCGAAATGAATAGGTTTATTTCGAATACTACTGATAATCAATAGATTTGTAAACGAGAAAAGAAAGATAAGAAAAGAAACAAAGAAACTTTGTGGTTGAGACAACAATTAATTCTTTTCAATTAGATTTTGGAATCTATTCATTATTTTTATGATTTTGGCTTGGTATCTAAGACCTTTGAGCCATATTTTCATTTAGCAATTTCTTCTTTTTTGACGTTCGTATTAAAATATGGGTGTCACACATTTTAATGCATCTAGGGAGTGGGAGTGCTAGGCGAGAAATTAATAGCAACAGACCTCATGATGGCGACTGATGAGGTAGTAATACCACTATAAAATTCTCAATGTCATACACACCAAAAAACTTTTATTACAATGATTCCTCTTAATTACTTTATTGGACATCAAAATAATACCACCTTCACTGAGTAAGCTCCGCGAAAACAATTTTTTTTATTATCGAAATAGAAATCTTCCCAACACTATGATTTCGCGCCAATTCCTAGAATCTATTCGAAATTCCAAATCAGTGATAATGTTCTGCTAATGCTATTTGAAGCAAGCAGTCAAAGATCTAAAACCTATACATTAAATATTAACGATAGCGTTAATTTTGCTTCGCACATTATTTGAAAATTGTCTCTTAAAACGACTTTAAAGCACTTTCAAAAGAGGTCGTAACAAATATTCGCTTTACCACTAAACACGGTAGGACTTACGTAGTTTAAATGTTATTTTAGTAATCCGTTAACGCTCGTGCAAAATAAAGCATTATTTCTGTTACTAATTATTGTTTTAAAAATATTAGGTTCTGTTATTTAATTTTAGCATTATTTGAAATTGGTATACAGATAAATTACAATGCTTTTTTGACAATTATTTAGAATGGTGTGGCTTATATTTATTTCTTATTAACACCGAATCATGGATCGAATCAATCATCACCGAGGGGCTCGAGCCTACCTCACATTAGGGGCGATTAGGCTTTAGTCAACCACGCTGGCCAAGTGCGGGTTGGTCGACTTCACACACAACCTAAGAATTTCTTCATGGGTGTGTGCAGGTTTCCTCACGATGTTTTCCTTCACCGTAAATGCGTCGAATAAACGTACATTATGAATTCAAATTTTGAAAACACATTGGTACGTGGCGGTATTCGAACCGGTGCCTCCCGGGTTGGAGAAAACGCCCTAACGCACTAGGCCACCGACCCTTTCTTAATAAGATCACATATTTTGGATTTTGCTTGCTACGATAAACATTGCGCCAATTATTTTATAGCTTTGTAAACACTTATTTCATTATCTAAATTCAGATTCAGTGAAGCATTCTGAGCTCAAAGTTTGTATTAGAAGATTTTTTTAATTGTTTTAGCTTGTGTGTGTTATTAAATGACAAGTAAATTTCACTTTGATACGTGTGAAAAAAACGTAAGCATTGCATGATTATGCTGTAATGTTAAGTCCCTGAAGTGTAATTTGGGAGAAAGGACTCATTTACGCGGGCCCTCGAATGAGAGGAATCCGTGAGTTACAAAGTCGTTAAGTACTTACTCAGTTTTATTTTAGTCTAAATTGCTAAATGCTGGCAACCCCAATTAAGAGTTACGACTGGATTTACTTTGACGCGGCACATTTGGTATTCGCAAACAAAACACTTTATTGAGAAATAGCCTGTGTTTCGAGTTTTTTTTTACTAGCGGTTTATAATGGTAACTGAAGAAAAGGGCGATGATTTCGCAAAAAGAAAATTTTAGAACGTTAAAGTTGAAGATATTACCTTTGGGAATTGCAAAGTGTAGAGACAAGATCAGAAATAATTAACTTTCTTCTCTTCACACTCAAATGTGCTGACAGTGAATTCTATTGTTCGATTGAACGTCATAGAAATGGGTTGTCAAATTTCATAAGCCCGGTCCAGATATGCATCATTTTCTCAATCCCATCAGCGTATCCGTATCGCCGACGCGTATCATGATCGCATATGTGGACGGGCGATGATACGCGTATCATGATACGCTGTTATGATACGGCCCGTCCTTTGTCATGTCGGTTTCATACGAAGCAAATCGAGGCGTCCACAACTTGATACGGGGCTTGATACGTAATACGCTGATACGGATACTCTAATCGGATCGGGCAAATGATCATATTTGGACCAGCCATTAGTTGGCGTAGTATGGTAGTCACATTCTACGGGAGCGTGCACGCGTAGGCCTTTAAGGGAAGGGAGAAGGTATGATTAGCGAAAAAAGTTCGCCAGGAAACTCGCCTTGAATAGTAGAATGTAGAATAAATTACTACCCTCCACCACCTTTGATAAAATAATACGATTATACACGCTGCAGGAAACTTATCCACGTTTATTGGGTAAATACGAAAACCAAAACATTATGTGAACACAAATAGGTACTGGGGAAAATATTTCGAGTAAATACAGAAAAGCGAATGTAAGTAAAACAAATAAAAGCAGCCACCGAATATACGTAGATATACAAGTGGATCTTATTAGCTGGAAGAGACATGTCAATTATTAAAATTATGGTAAAGATAATTATAGTGATCCTTGGAGGCCTATGTCCAACAGTTGGCGTCTCTCGGCTGATATGATGAAAGATTACGTCACCAGATGAAATTGAACCATTGCTTGAAGGGCTAGATGATGATATATATTTTTATTTATAATATCGGGAAAGTCGAAAACGAGCTTCTCCGGACCTGTCAACCACTGAAATAAATTTTATTAAGTATCACTATTTTTATAGTGACAGACTTTCAAAATACAAAGCGTGCAAAACCCTTGCTTTAGTTTCTGCTTTTATGTACCACGGAGCGGTTATATTCTTCATATCAATAATGCATCCACCTAATGGCTGCATACCACAAGTCATACCTGGATTTCTACACTGCAACCGAACCTGTGCTACTAGGGAGTTCAAGAACACCATAAGATCTTATCCGCGCACAATATCATGTGCTGCTAACTCACCTAGTCTTGGTGCTGCTTTGACTTCAGGGGATTGATATGAGGTTTGTTGGAAAAGCAGCTCAGTATCGAAGCCGACCACCTACGTCCCGGTCCTAACGTTCATTAGAAATTAAATTATTTGTAACTTTATTTTATTTTGCTCTTTAGTTATTACACTACTCTCTAACCTAGCTGGGACCTATAATAAAGGTAATAATAGCTGTTTAACGTAAAAGGAAATACGGATCTTGACATGTAACGAAGATCAGTCAAGGTTGAACGCTAGCTTCCTTCGGGGTTTAAGTTTATGGACGATAGAGATTTGTAAAAGCTATAAACCGTCAATGAGAAACCAGGTGGCGAACTTGTACCCTAAATTCAGGGGGCCATTTCAAACAATTCAGGTACTTGATAAAATACATTATAATTTAAAAGCTTAAAACTCAAGGCGTACATACAAATGCACAGAAGAAAGATTAAGAATGAAGAATTGTCATCGGCGATTCAGCCTTTTGAAAATGTAGAGTCATCATTAAATCAGATTGGTAAATTTAGCTGATCGAGATCGCGGATGTGATCTGACGTGTAAGGTCACAGGGTTGATCTGATGTGTAAGGTCACAAGGATGATTTGATATATAGGTGACAGGAAATCTAAACATTCCAAAGAACGTGTGCCACATCCAGCATTTTTATAACTAATGCGGTATTCGGTCGTAAAATTTTGAACAGCCATGCCTACACCTAGCGTTGTAAATAAGACTTTACTGCCCCCTCCCCAACCCCCGAGGGAGCTGAACTTGTGAACAATGACGTAATAGTTAATGAATTGGATTCCGACTGTCACGTAATGGTAAAGGAATTATCAAAGTTTGTGACAGCGCCGATTCGTATGTGACTAACATTAATAATGTGTAATTCTTTTTGAGGGTAGGTGTAATACTTAGAAGTTTCTAGAAGGATAAGAGCGGTCTACTTTTATATATATATTTTATTGATGAGAGGCCATTTGCTGGTCGTAAACTTTATCTAAGAAGACAAGGTCCTTGGTGGATGCTCTAGTGTAGCCTTTAGGGCGAAGTTCTCCTGAAAAGTTGTAATTTAACTTTTGAGATTGACAAAAAAACAAACGCCAACAATTCTGATTGTTGGCTTTCTTGTTTACTGAAGGATTGTTACATTATGGGGTTGGTTTTATGGATGGCCTATACTACCAGATGTTAATTTATGTGTAATGGAATCTAAATATATATAACTCAAAGGTGACTGACTGACGGACATAGTGATCTATCAACGCACAGCCCAAACCACTGGACCGATCGGGCTGAAATTTGGCATGCAGGTAGATGTTATGACGTCGGCATCTGCTAAGTAAGGATTTTTGGAAATTCTACCCCTAAGGGGGTAAAATGTTCACGCGGACGAAGTCGCGGGCGGAAGCTAGTGTTTCAAAACGTAAACACATAAAAATATAGTCGAATTGAGGACCTCTTCCTTTATTAAAGTCGTGTAAAAAACCCTAGTTTGTGTATAAAAATGTCATTAGAAATAATATTCTAGAATTGCTTACTTTCCTCGACGAATTTCAATTTTAATGCACTTTGGTAACATTAAAACATTTTGCTAGACACGCGACGCTAATTCTCATTCCTTCTTTATTAAATGCATTGTTAGCCCAAATACAAAACACAATGAACATAACGAGTTGGTATTTAGTTTGAAATTAACGATAGAAATACTTAGATACGGCCATAATTAAACTCTAAGTTATTCATTTTGGTATAACCTACACTTTGTCTGCATCATCATAATCATGACAAACCGTGAGACGCCCACCATTGGACATATGCCTTCCCCATAGATCTCTAAACTAGTCGGTCCTGTGCTGCCCGAATCCAGCGGCTTCTTGCGACCTTTGCCAGATCGTCATTCCATCTTGTGGGGGCATACCAACGCTGCCTCTTCTGGTACGCCTTCGCCACTAAGGGATTTTCCACCCCAATGGAATTTAGTCCTTCTAGCGTTAGTGCGCTGCCAACTGCCACTTAAATTTCGCAATTTTTGTACTATGAAATCAAACTCTATCTAAGCCATCTGTTTCTAAGTCCATCAGGGTTTCAACCTTGTTCTAAGAAGAACAGGTAAGAGCAAACAAGTCTGTTCTTCCCCCTACATTTTTAATAGTAATGAATAGCAGATTTTTTATATATTATTACAACAAGCTTGCGGCCGTCCTGGTGTTACCGTCGCCTATTGACACTTGCAATATTAAGGGTAAATCACTTAACACTGAAAGTTCGTTGCCATCCTGGGGACTAAGATGATATGCCTTCCATGCCCAGTAATTACACTGGCTACCTTTCCCTTCAATCCAGACGACCCTACATATGGGTCTACCACCTAGTAAAGCCTTTTCCAAGGACCGGTGATGGCTACGGCCTTAGGTAGGGGGCTAGACGGCTGCAGTTACATCGTATTGCAGGGATGGTGCGTAAATATTTCTCCATACAATAAAGGATCGCCAGGGGAGTACAAATTTGTACTCGGTTTTGTTGGCAATAGAGCTTGTTTTACAGCCACTATAACTATGTAATGTTGAGCAGTAAATACGACATTACTTCACCATAAAATTGCAATATGTTCACACCAAATATCAGTCATTACTCAAAAATAAAACCTTTCCCAGTGAATGGAAATTTTAAAATCATATAAAATTAATTTAACCCAATTACAGAACGTACAGAATGTTATTGAGAATATTATTTTTATGATCGCGGTATGTGATTGCCTCAAAAATAAAGTTATTCCTTTCCTGAAAATATTAAAATATAATTTGGGTATATTTGCTGTAATTTGCATTTATAAGCACACATTACAAGCAAAAATGCTTTGCAAACGAATGCTTTGCATAAAAATTGTGTATCAAAATCCTTGGCGTTCATATCAAGGATTTTTTTTATATCAAACAGTTTCATATTTCGAACATGTTCTCAAATAGGTTTCAAAACAAACAAAGAAAAAAATAAAATAAACGTATAAAAAAATCGGGAGAGGTCTCCCCTTGACTTTCTCGTATACCGGAAACGACTCAAAAGTTGATAGAAACCTTAAATTTTGATGCCATACATGCATGTTAAATTTTGGTCACCCATTCGAGTACCGACCACGCACTTGGGTGCTTAACTTTCGTGATCGACGACTCAAAATTTGATAGAAATGTTATACTTTTATGTTATACATGCATGTTAAATTTGGTTGCAATAAGTTAAAGCATACTCGAGTTATCGTGCTAACGCACAGACACACACACACAGACCTAATTCCAAAAAAAATATTTTGGACTCAGGGAGGTCCAAAACGTGTAAATCCGTCAAAATCTCGAGGTCGATTTTTTTTACGATTACAAGACTTCCTCTATACTACGTATACGAGAAAGTAAAAATAGTAATAACGATGCCTGTGATTTGACCATTTGACCTGTTTTAACTTTAAATTAATCTTAATAATGACTTCCATTTCAATTTAGTTTAATCTTGTCATTCTCATATTGTCTCTCATTAAGATAAACCGACACAAAGTAACACTGAACACCGACATAATAAACATGACATGATTATTGAACAATTCAATTTGCAAAAATAAGTAGAGCGAACTCGGTGGTCACCAATGGTTTTTGCGGACTAAATAAGCTCGTACGCACTAAGTTACAAAGTTACTTTTATTTTGAAGCCGGTTTGTAGGTTACGTTGCAGCGTAGAAAGATCAAATGGAATAAATGTTATTTACAACTACGAATTTGTTTTTGAACTTCATAAGTAAGATTTGTTACCGTTGCTTTTAGTTAAGCCCGTTGTATTTCCAGGTATAATAGGATTACCGCTTCCTCATGCGCCAGTGTTTAATTTTATATCACAAGGATCATAAGCACTAGTCCCCTGAGTGTAAAGGATAAGACCACCTACCACCAGTGTACTTACAAAAACAAAGATGTCTTGATTATAGAAGATATTAATTAATTGTGGTGCCGACATAGCCGTGTGATGCCGGCAGAGTAGAATAGCATAACGCCATATCCTCCAATGGGTGTCGTAGAAGGCGACTAATGGACCAGCAAAGGAGTATTGATCACCTTATACTCCGTCCACCAATCAATTGGGCAAGCGTGGTGGAATACTGCCTAAACGTCCTTCGATAACAAGCAGAGGTATTGTGTACCAGCAGTGGTTCGAATTATAAAGGCTGTTATGATGAATATGACAACAAAGCTTATTCAAACAGAACTTTTTACCTAACCCATGGTGCTCTAATCTTAAAGGTCTCGTTAGACCTTACTTCTACTTTTTATTCACTGCGACGCTATTGCTACTTCTAAACTTGCTTAAATTTATCCTGTACTCTATCCATTTGCTCCTCCACTCATTCATCTCATGAGCAATTAAAATAATGCAAGATACAATGGTTAAGCTGTATCAAGTTACTCTGTGGTCGACGACTACTTTCTCTCAATAATGCCAATGTCAGTGCGGCTATTTTCACCCGCATTATACAATCCGTTACGATAGGTTACGCAATCGTCTCGGTGCTGCACGTGGATCGCGTGTAGTGTAATCTAATGGGTATGATTTTATTCCAAGTTTTGCTGTGTGACCTTGCGTGGTTTATTTTATTAATTTTTAGTTTTTGAAACGTGATAAGTGAAATTTGACTGAGACGGGCCATCCAGATATTTGAGCAAATACAGATTTAGGAAGATCTTTTCAACTTACTTTTTTACTTCACCAATAGTCGTTTGGGTATTGTTTAAGAATTAAAAGGCTTGCTATAATGGCACGTACTGAGAAATGCCTTGTTTCGCATATCATTGTTTTTTAACCGATTTCAAAAAAGGAGGAGGTTATCAATTCGACTGTATGTTTTTTTTAAATGTTTGTTACCTCATAATTCGTTACTGGGTGGACCGATTTTTAAGATTCTTTTGACCTTTGGAAGCTAGTGCTTGTCATGGGGTCCCATTTAAATTTTATCGACATCTGACAAGTAGTTTTTGAGTTATCGCTAATAATGCCTCTTTAATTGACATTGATGATATCGTAATTTTATCACTTGTGTATCTAAAAGATCTTGACGTAGTTTCCTGAAAATTTGTATACTTAAAACACTAAAAAGCAGAAAAAAAAAATTAAATAAAAAAAACCGCCTTCAATGTTTTTTGAGGTCGGTGCCAACCTCAATAGTTGTAATAAACGTTGTCACTTGCATTTGGGACCGACCTCAAAAAACATTTAGATTTTTATAAGCAAAATTTTTATTTCTCCCGTTTTTAGTTTTGAAGGCGGTTTTTTTATTTTTTTATTTTTTACTGAAACAAGTATTGTTTGTGAATATAGGCGTTAACCAAGCCAAGTGGAATTGTCGTACAACAGTTTGTGGGTCTAAAGATCAACCTTATCTCAGTTCACTATGATTTTGCAACAACTATTAACCAGTTATTTATCGCAAGTCCTTGTAACAACACAGAAAAATATGTACCTCACATTATCCACAGCATTGGAATTACTGGTAAGATTCTTTAAAGTATTGAGAAATTTAAAGACCTTGGCACATCAGATATTGAAAAGCTGTTTCAACATGAATGCAACACGGTGCAAGAATGCCTATCTATGCACGATGCACGATTATGACTCAACACGAACTATATGTCGTTAACTAGCAAAATTTCGCAAGATGGTAGCGGTGTAATTGTGCTCATAGATTTGCTTGCAAAGCAATCTCTTCCGAAGGATGTCACATGTAATGGTTTCTGAAGTTAATAGTTATTTGTTCAACAAGTAAGCAAAATTTTTAAGCCCCGACGAAAAAAAAGGAGGTTCTAAGTTTGACCAGTCTGTGTATCTGTTCGTCTGTCTGTGGCATTGTAGCTCCTAAACGAATATATCAATTTTGATGCGTTTTTTTTTGTTTGAAAGCTGATGTGATCGAGTTGCTTTTTAAATATAAATTTATGTTTACATATTTTTTTCAAATTTATAGTTCTTACTGCGAGTGCCGACTTTAAATCACGAACCAGTGAAGTTGTCCAGATTCATAAATAGACTACTGAGTGTAGCAAGTGATTTTAAAAATTAAAATTAAAATTACTGTCATTATGTAGATTGAACGTTAAAGTCTTGTTCGGAGCTCGCATCAAAAACCGTTTTTGCTTCCAAACTTCACAAAGCAAAGGAGCTCTTTTGGTGCTGGAGAGGTGAAAAATTATTATTTATTTATAACAGCAATTTGCCTATTGTGCTTTTCTTGGATGATTAAAGATAAGATACTAATCTACTGCAAAGTATTTTAATCATTTTAGCCATGATTACAAATAAGGTTAAAACTAAATATTATTTGTATTACAGAGCATAGTACTTCGCTAAGAGTAAATTAATGCTCTGGTGTAACGAACTCACCGAACGAGTGGTCAAACGTAATTCTGTTTAGTCCAAGAGTGTCTCGAGATTTGCTACCAAATAGAACCTTAGTCCGCTTTAGCAAATTAGTTTTCGAGTAATACTAGTTTCGAACCATTGGAGATTTCTGGAGCAAGCTTTATCTGTTCACAGATGCAAGCCTTTGAGCTTAATTTGAGAGCAGGTAGAATCGTAACCAATAAGTTAACAAGATTTTGTCGAAATACAAAGACATTCGAATTTTAAAGTGAAATATAGGCACATATAGGAACAACACTTCCTATTACAACCCTATAGTTCAGATGTGTCGTTCACATAACGAGTTGCTAATGGAATATTATCATATTATAGCTAGATATTTTCTTAAAAAAGCATGTTGCGTTCAGGCACACAGTGATAAATATCTTCAGCTGAACCCACTTAATTGTATCTTTCACAATGTTTCGGATAATTTAAGATTTTGTTTACTTTTTTTACTTTCTCGTATACGTAGTATATAGGAAGTCTTGTAATCGTAAAAAAAATTCGACCTCGAGATTTTGACAGATTTACACGTTTTGGACCTCCCTGAGTCCATAAATATTTTTTTTAAATTATGTCTGCGTGTGTGTGTCTGTGTGTCTGTACGTTAGCACGATAACTCGAGTATGCTTTAACTTATTGCAACCAAATTTAACATGCATGTATAACATCAAAATATAAGTATTCTATCAAATTTTGAGTCGTCGATCACGAAAGTTAAGTAACCAAGTGCGTGGTTGGTACTCGGATGGGTGACCAAAATTTAATATGCATGTATGACATCAAAATAATAAGGTTTCTATCAACTTATGACTCGTTTTCGGTAAACTAGAAAGTCAAGGGGAGACCACTTCCGATTTTTTTCTTTTTGTTTTTATAAAATCTTTGTTTACGTGCTTAAATTTTGATATCTAGTTTTAATAATATTCAGATGTTACTATTTAGTGTAAGTTGTAACCTGTTGCGTATACCATAATAAATAAATTAAACAAAATTATCAATAATTATCTTTGCTATTTACGTCGCGGAAGAGAGTTTAGAGGTATCCAGTGTAAAAGTTTCAGGTTAAATATGCAAAATATAAGCCCGTTGGGCAGACTGTGCCTGTTTGCCAGTGGACTTTGTTTGGTATCTCATTGAAGGTATAAATCTCTTAGAAACGTTGCGATTTCAAATCTCCTCTTCCAAGATTAAAAAATATATATAGAAGTTACTTAATCACACTTTGATTTCTTTCAAAGCATAAATATATTTTGTCAATAGGCCATTTGTAAATCTAGTTTTAAATATAACAGCACCTGTCCATTCGCAGGTGGAAGTATGAGTCAAACGTTATTTGCGTTGTCTCTACACAATATTTTTTAAGGTACACGTACCTAATTTACAAGCATCTTAGCCACTTATTTTCAAGGTCGCACATAATCAGTGGAAATTGATGACCAATAATTTAGCTAAGCAAAAGCCTACCTTAAGTTTCAAGCGGAAAGGGTTATATTTAAACTAGACTAGAAAGTCCCGTTCGTTGAAATACCTACGATGTTTATCACTTAAACGTTTCCAACTATTTCGCAACTTCCCTCCGTAATATTTATTATCAGGAGTAAATTGTAATGCGGAAATGTAACAATCGGTAACAGGGCCGGTCCCTAATTGCGTAAGTGAAATTATTCGAAGTCGAACAGAACTCGTTTTAATGTCGTTTAAATATTTTACTACAATACTTTCTAAGCCAAATAATTCTCTCGGTTTTAAGATTGGTAGTGGACAATGAATTAGTCACTCAAATTTGGAGCGCTCGACACAATTATGTAACTCCACTATACCATTCCCTATATCTCCATTCAATAACACTACTTATCTGTTTTTATAATGCTAACTATTTTTACAAAACTGTGAATGACGCCGGCGTGGTGGAGTGGTCGGTAATGCTGCTTACTCATTAAGCGGTCTGGGATCGAATCCCGGTAATGGCAAATGTTTGTGTGATAAACACGACCATTTGCCACGAGTCATGGTTGTTTGCGTTTTTACAAAAATATAGAAATCACAATGTATATTTGTCCGTTATCTAGTATCCATAACTAAAGCTAAGAGCGTAGAAATTTATTTATTAATTACATAATATGAGTTCGTCGTGGAACTCTGTAGAGTTTTCGATTTTTGTTACATAGAAAATTACGCAATGGGCATTGTTGGCAACTCTTCTTCTCCCTATTCTCGACTATGCTGATGTCTGTTATTTGGATGCAACAGAGGAGCTGCTTAACAAGCTGGAACGCCTACAAAATCTGGCAATACGCTTCATTTTCAGTTTACGGAAATTCGACCGTGTTTCTGAATTTCGCTCAAAGTTAATGTGGCTCCCCATCCGACTTCGCCGAAATGTGCACATCCTTACCCTACTATACAAAATCCTTCACAATCCTCAACATCCTGATTACTTGCGTTCCCGATTTAATTTCCTTCCACCCAGTTCCCGTCCTAAACGTGCTTGTATCACCAAAACCCTGGTTCGTCCTTCTACCAAATCCAAGTTTTTTGCCAAATCTTTCACTGTGCGTGCAACGCACTTATGGAATAATTTACCGACTGAGATTAGAGAGAGTGCATCGGTCACTTCTTTCAAACACAAGTTGAAAGAGCACTACCTCTCAAATTTGTCTTAATATATATATATGTAGGTATGTATATGTATAATATATGTTTATATACAGTATATATTTGTATGTATTAATAGTTATATTTTTAAGTAAATATATATGTATGGTTCTATATATGATGTATATATTTTTATTAATTAATTATAATGTAGTAATATTTGTTTTTTTTTTTTTTATAAATACATTGTTTGACTATTTTGTTATGTATTGCTTGAAGTAGGTACACATGAATCCCGCATTTTAAAATTTAAAACTAAAGCTAGGGTTGGCTGGAAGAGATCTCTAATAGAGATAAGCTCACCTATGTACATGCCTTTCTCAATGTATATTTTTAAACCATTTTATTTGTGTACAATAAAGGATTATAATTGTACAAGATGGGTCAAGTTCACGTTTTTAGGTTTGACTACCTGTGTGTCTCACAAGATTGGTATTGCAACCTTTTCATCGCTTAGTAATAAACAGGCCAGCATATCAACCAACGTAAGTAACAAAAATATTCAGTAGGTAAAGAAATTAATTTTTTTAAATTAAAAACTTAGTCTGTTGGTCGCCAATTTTATGTTTTTTGGTTACTCACATATTTTCAGTTGCTTGATTTATTATTGCGCATTTTTATCTTCCGATTCGCAGCGATAGTGAGGTTACAGATCTAATCTTCTCATGTGTTCCCTTATAGGAAAGGCTAAGTAATCGACTTTTGTTGTTAATAATGTTGAAGATAAATGTGGTCTCCAAACTAGGATGCAACGTTTGCAAGTACTTTCTCAGATGAATTTACACAATTATGTATATAGGAAATTGCGTCCTCTAATTCTGTTACAAAACTAGATACCGACATCTTTATTATAATGTAGTTACATTCAATGCTCACTAGAAACACTCTCATAGGCATTCATTTCACGCTGTTGCATATAACACCCACTAACTTGTAATAGTTGTGTAAGGTAACCGCAGACTGTCGCTTACAACAACGAACAACAGATCTTGTAATAATCGCCTTTAACACATGAAACGTAAGCTTCATAATGGCGAAACAACTGAAGATTTTTGCGTTCCTAATACAAAGGTAGAACTAAATATATCAGTAAAAAAAAACTAAAGTGTGAACAAAGATAAAGCATCCGATAAGTCCCTCGAGACCTGATTGGCCTCGATCGATTTGACTCATCCACGGTCCGATAAATTAATTGAACGAAGGAATGGACTTAATACTGAGTATCAATAATTTAATCAGAATATCCGGTCTATTCGAAGGTTGTTAAGTGCACAATATTATTAAATATTATTCATTGCTGCAAATCAATGAAAGTAGAAACTCGGTAACCAAGGGACTGCTATTTCAACAGGGCTGCTCTGGAAAACCTGGAAATATATACAAGGAAAATCTATCTCTTAGAAGAAGAGAAGTATTTGAAGAAGTACTTTGTCTGGGTCCCACCAAGGTCTTCTCTTGCTTAGTAACCGGGTGAGGTTGTAAAAGCTATCTGTGATCAACAGCAATTGTAAACAAGGCTTGTACTTTTGTTTACATATTAGTAATATCAAAAACTCCTTACCCTTTGAACAATTACGTTAGAGTAGCTGTGGAAGCAATTCTAAATAATGATTTTTCTTGTATATTTAATTGAATTTATTGATTATATGTTTTTTTTATTCTCTGTCTCCTCCAATATATGTTTGGAGCTCTTGTTTCTCTGTAACATTTTATCTACTATTGCTTCTACATTGTTGCTGCTATTTTCTATTTCTATTGCATTTACTTATATGTATAAATCAAAATCAAATTTTCTATAAGCTAATCCACACTAGTTACATAATATCTTTTAATCTACTTCTAACTTACACAATAATTGTTATTCTTTCTTTTCTATTTACTATTTTCTTCAAGGGGCCATAACTCGGTTGTTTGCGGTTCTTATTTTATTTTCTATTTATTCTATGTACCTATTCTATTTCCATTTCATATTCTACTACTCTTTTTATATGTTGTAATATATGTGCAGTTATCATTCCTATTAATTTTATTGATTATTTGTCATGTAATGTGCAGTTATCATTCCTATTAATTTAAGCTACTTAAGCGAACTTAACGTGAGTTATAGAGCAATCATGCTCATCCGAACACAAATCCAATTGATCTATAGTCAGATGAACGTAAATTCAATTACATCGGGAATTTGAGATTGTTATCATTCAATCAGATCAAAGCAACATGAATGACCACCAATAGGTATATGAGGGTTAATTTAGTAGATCCTCTTTGGACGACTCATTAGGATTAGCAGGATTGTCATTTACCTTAGTGACAGATGAAAAGTATTATTCACAATAAATTAGCACTTATTACAGATAATGTACAAATTCTAATTATTTCGCTATTAAGTCTACGTTTCACTTTGAATTCAGAAATATGTTTAGCATCAATAAGAATTTAATCCCTTTAGAAATCGATAGCTTTTCCCATTTTTGAGCAATTGTCATATCTGGGCTGTTGAAGTCTTCACTCTTTTATATTAATTTTTTATCAGTATATCCATTTGGAAATGACGATGTGTGTATAATTGGTATGTATTGACTGTATCGACACGAGAATTTATCTTTACAGCCTAAATTATTCAAATAAAGATTTTTACCAGTTACGACTTCCCATCGTATCTTGCCGTTTTGATATCCGCATTCTAGATTCATATTCTGAACGTTTAGAACAATCACCAACTAAACTGGTAAAAAACATGCACAAAAAATCTCTCAGATGTTATTGACTTACATTTTTTGCGTACCGCGGTATTGTCCTCTAATGGAGTTCCAGCATCGTATTGTGTTGTTTTTGTTATTTTTCTAGTCAATTACCGCGGTATGAAAAATTTCGTAATTCTGAACGATGTACCTTATAACCGCAAAGAATTTCTTGATTTTAGTAGAGGAGAAATTGTTTTACCCGGTAAAGTTAGTGAAGCGAAGTGACATTATTCCAGATAAGACGAGATTTCATAAACTTCGAGAATTTATAGGGCGACATGAACTTGTAGAACCTTCAGAGTCATATTTACGTTTTGGAAATATTATTATCATCTGCGTTTTTTTTCTTTTACCGAGAAACTCATGGCCTTCATCGCACCTGATAGTAAGTGAAGATAAGACTCACTAAGGTAATAATGAGCATCGTCCGGGATTCTCAATAACTGAGAGACTGGTTGTTGACAAAACATAGCTCCAAACATAGCGTCCGATGGCTGCTCCCGGTTCCTCGTCAGGAGGACGCGCCAGGTCGAGCAGCCGTCGGTAGAGGAGTGGCTGCTGGCCACCAATTGGTGCAAGGAGTGCCTAGATGGGCAATGTTGGGACGGTCTCGGTGTAGTTGCGCTCACGTGCGCAGATCCCGAGCTGTCCCGTAATAGCGCACTGAAGGTCAGGCCGGGGAGGATGTTTAGTGGGTATGGAGTAAACGCCTTTACCCCGAGTCCCACATATCCCCTGCGATGCGTAAATGCATTTGACCTCCCCGTCAATAAAAAAAGGCCTGTAGATAGGTACAGTTGGGGTGCTATGTTCCAAGACCTCCCCGCGGTGCACACTGGGCAACGTCTGGCGCCTCCACAGACGGCAGACTTCGGAACATTTTCAGGGCCACCGGACCTTTAGGTCGTGGGTTGGCCGGCCAATAGGCTGGAGGGAAACTTGTGTGAAACTGGTATGTCGATCGCTCCTGACACGACTCTGCTCTCAGAGGTGACGGATGCGACCTCTGGTTTGGTTATCCGCGGTGATGTCATGGGAGGCGGGCGAGACAACTGGACCTAATAGAGTCGCCTCCTCATGCGGAACCGGTATGACGGGTGGCTGCGGCTTTAGATAGAGGGACAGAGGGCGTAGACATCGGGCTTAAACTGAGCTGAGTTTCACTCAAGCCACCTTTGGCACTACTAATGGGGACGCGGGAAAAGACCCTTTCTAGGGCTGGTGGAACCTTGTGCCGGGGCGGCTGGTGTCCACGACAGGTGATCTGTTGTCCTACCAGACAGTGTACATGATTGAACGGTACACCGGTTGGGCCTGAAAGGGCGGGCACAGATGTCTTTCCGATGAAAAGCGAACTATCGATATCCCAGGGTGCTGTCATAGTGTGTCTTGGCAGCATGCCCAGAGAGGACGTTTAGTGGGTAGAGGGGGGAAAACCTGTACCTCGAGTCCCACATACCCCTGCAGTTGTATCGTACTGCAGGGATGATGTGTAAATGCATTTCACCTCTCCGATTAAAAAGTCCTATGGGTACATTTCTACAACTATTCTTCAAGATTAGAAGAATCACCAATCACGTCGTATCCTACTGACATTTTCTCCGAGCATTAATTCTGGTCAAAGCATAAATATTTAAAAAATAACTCCTTCAAAGCGCTTGAAACTTGAAGCTTTACAATTTAAATATGAATGAGCTAAGATACCTCCTCCTAAGTTATATTTTGCTGCAAAAACTTAAGACTTTCCTGGAAGCTCCAACTTAAAGATTTACAGCGGTTTACTAAAAAGCCTAACCTAGAACGGAACTTTCCAAGTTAAGTGGGGTGTGTGGAAAACGTAAACTTTGCTCACGTACATCCTAGAAGATTCAGTCAGACTTCGGCTTATGCATGCTGAAGACGTGGAGGAAGCAAATTTTAAGGTACTCCAAAATTTTGCACGAAGTTGTTGTGTCTATTAGAACGTTTTGCCGAGTTATAAATAGTGCTTCGTTTTGCATAAACATATAAAAATTCCAGTTTATTTAATACGATGGTGACTTTCGCAATGTATCACTAAGGAAAATGATAAAGTGTCTGAACTTTGAGATATATAAAAAGTATGTTCATCTCCAACTTGACGTAGACGTTCTAGATCTTATTTAGAGTTTGAAAGACGCAAGTAACAATAAGAAGTAGCCAAAAAACTTCTTATAATCACACAAAAGAATTAAACCCATAAATGTTTAGGCGCAAAAAGCGACCAACCCAGAATGCGACCTCCAAAAAGCATGTTTACCTATCGTCCGAACATTGACTTTAAACGAAAAATCTTTGATCACCACTCGGTTCAAGGATCAAGGCGCTATTCTCATTTCCTTTACAAACTTAGTTTGCATATTTCAAACAAGATTCTTTATATAAAACGGTCTTTATTGCTATTGCAATAACGCCGTGGACAGTTTAACGAGATTGGAAAATTTTGTCAATCTACGGAAATGCCCAGCAAATTTTCGTAAAGGCTATTCAACTCTTGGAATATACACTCATAACAGTTTGGCGTTTTTCGTGTTCTATTTGTGTTTTGGTCAATAATATTTAGCATTAAATTTAATAGTTTCGATTTAAGCATGCATCATAAACATTTTGTTTTCTAACCAGTGTATCTATTTCGAGATAGGTATTTAAATGAAAAATTTATAACGCTATTGGTCCTATGATTACAGTGCTCCTTGAGGTACTCCATAAATAGAAAAGTGTATTTTTACTCATACCAAATTCCATGGTGTTCGTTTATTAGTAATGTTCATATGTATTGATTATTAATCAAAAACCTGCCATATTTCAAGGTTGTTGTTACGTAGTGACCAATACCATTATAATTTTAGATTACATATCAGCCTTCGGAATACAATAAAATGTTCACAGATAGCCATCAATTGATTATTCACAGTTGGAGACTATGCTTTGACTTTTTATGTGATGTTTTTATAACTTAATGAATGAGGAATTTTCGAGCTGTAATCGTTGATCGATCAATCAGTGTCGTTAACATTTAGCTAATTTACTTTCAAAGATAAAAACGCTTTCTCAAAAGCACGCAATTATTTGGTATCCAATATTTTACGGAAATTACTTCGCATATTTTGAGATAGTAATATGCAAAATACTTTTGGACACACGGTACTTAAACCGGAATCGATCACGTGGCTATTCGTTATACGGACGACTAAGTACTTTTCCAACTGAACTACACAGATCCATGAAAAGTTAACGAGTTTGTTCTATATATTATATCGTATCGCACAAGTTATATCTTACTGTCTCGTTTCTTATTATGGTAACATAAAGCCAAATGATATCGCAGAATTTATATTTTCAACATCCGATAAGATGTTTCTTCTAATAGGTACATTTGCTATCATGATCATCTTGTTTTTTTTTTTAAAAAATTTTGTGCTGTAATAGTCGTCAAAATCGATAATTACTATAAACATAGTTTAAAACAAAGTCGCTGTTTCTGTCTGTACGCTTGGAACTTTTAATCTAGTCAACTGATTTCAATGCGATTTTCATCAATACATTCAGAAATTCAAGAGGAAGGTTTAGAAGTACAATTCGTTAAGGTCAAAGTAAATACTATACGCTAGTGCTATAGCACTAGCGTATAGTATTTACTTTGACCTTACTACGTACGTACGTACTACTTATATATAAGTAATTTTGACCTTCATTACAAAAATGAATACAAATACAATTATTAAAATATATGAACATAAATTGTAATTAAGATTTTTCTGTCTTACGAAAATTGCTTGCCGGCATAACGTTATTTATTTTCTTTTAATTACAGTAAGAAAATTACGAGACTGTATCGCATTGTGATCATATGAAAGCAATAATTACAGTTAATAAAGGAGCAGATGCGACTGACACCCGATTTGTGTTAAGGTCATACCAGCTGCCCAATAATTAACTGACCTTGTACCTACTCTTACATTTAATTAAGGGCTTAATTAAAACTGTTTTCATGATCACATTGACACATAGTCCGTCTACTATGTATTCCCAGTGGTGAGACTTAAAACTGATTAAAATATTAATGTAAGCTAGCAAGCTCGTGTAATATGGCACCCTAGGGCACGACCTTGACCTCCTCGGTACATAGAAATGTACTTGAAGTTATAATGGAAGTATCTCGGGAAAGATTTAACGTTACTGTGTACTTAGTTACGATATTATTTTTCTTTCATTTTCTTGCAGACAATCTGGTGCCGTTCGGATAGCGTTGCGAAATTCCAATTAGCAGCAGCAATAGAATGTAAATTAAGTATACAAGATGAAATAAAAACATTTGCTACAGATTTTTTTATTTTCTCCACCACTGCTATTAGGAGAAGTGGTTTATAAAATCAGCAGGTAGTATCTGCCTGCTGCTTTCTTCAGCTGATAAGCTGGAGATGGAATTCTTGGCTGAAGAAGTAATCTATGGGTTTGTGGAGAGTGTGTGACGGAATTACACGAATTAATTCCAGCAGTCCCATTTCTTTATCGGGACACAAGACGCAGTTTTTTTTTTACCACTATTTAATTGTTGATATCCCATAGAACTGCAATAGCTAAGGAGTGGAATTCGTTGCCTCCAGATGTGTTACCTGAACATTATAATTTGGATGCCTTCGAGGCAAGAGTGAAAAGGCGAACTAGGAAAGCAAGCATGTAAAATCGTGATCCGCATCCTCACTAAGGATCATAAGCACATAGGATCATACTTCACTCATCATCATGAGTTTCATAAGCACATGTAATATGTCTAAATTGAATAAAGAATTTTGACTTTTACTTTGATCACAATCATATTTTGAATTCATATGTACGTTTAATCGACGCTTTTACGGTGATTACATCGTTAGGAAACCTGCACACACCTATGAAGAAATTCTTAGGTCGTGTGTGAAGTCGACCAACCCGCACTTGGCCAGCGTGGTTGACTAAGGCCTAATCGCCCCCAATATAGGGTAGGCTCGAGCCCCTCGGTGGGGACATTTTATGAGCTGCTGCTGATGACGATGATGTCCCTGCTTCCGATTTATTTGGAGTCGGTGCAGTATATCTTGATATCAATACAAATAGGTGTTAGCATTAGATTCTTACGGCTGGCCGCTTTCCTGATACCAACACTCCTTAGTGTCAGGAAATGCTCGCCTATAACAACTAAAATAAGAACACGAGAGATTGACTTGGATGCAACACTATTTGGATCCTTATTCTAGCCGGGCGGACAGCCCTGACGCTGTAAAACTTGAATCAGAAGAAGAAGCAACTCTCAAAAAAGAAAGAACTGCCTTGCATACCACAGTCAATGAAAAAAATCTCGATATTTTATATATGCGGAACAGGTAGATGTTTAATTGTAATGCAAGGGTTGCCACGTTATTACCGTGCAGGGCTCACCTTGTCAAAGTAAAAGCCATCCCTCAATTAACTCCCGACTCTAGGGAATGTGACCTTGCTTGCTTGTTGGAGAATTTTAAATGGAGTTTTTCGTTCAAATTTTGCTTGGAGCGCTTGTTGAAATTATAAATTGATGAATTTTGAATTTTATTATTACGAATAGAAGTGGGTGCAAGTTTTAATGTTGAAAAATAGGATTAACATACATACATACGCTATTACGCTGATAATCCTAAAAGGATTTAGGAGAGCTTGGGGTAACATATGGTTGCACATAAAGACACGTATTACATTGACCGTGCTTGTTTCAGAGTAGGGTTCACAATTATGAATAATCTTAATATGATGTAGGTAACGTTTTACAGTAAAAGTAAATTATAGCAAAAAGTCAGAAATACAATAAATTTATGTCACGATAACTACAGAACTAGGTACATTTTCGAGTGATTTTGATTTCGATCGATTTCGAGTGCGAGCTCTGCATATGAACGATTAAAAAAATAATCTAGACTCATGCTAGAACCTTGTCGTAATCAGCCTCGCTTTTATTTTTCCTTTACTGTGATAATATTTTACCATGGATCAGGATTCTGTCTTCTCTATAGTACCAATAAGATTGACTTAAGCATAATTTCTGTGTAAGCTCTAGACAATAATTATCATGCCTAACAATACGTCAACTTGAAATTAGCTTAGCTCGTGAATCCGCCAGAGATTTTATTGTGCAATTAAAGTTAGGGAACTATATGAGCATGCTTAAACACTTTATGACGGTAAGTTTTTAATTAATTCGTGAATGAGTCACGAATTATGAGTTGCTCGTGTTATTAGCAGATGTATTTTCAGCGTTTATTTATTTTTTGAATTAGCTGTGATGTTAGTAATAAAAATACTAATGTTTAAAATAAAGCGTTTTGGTAAGTATAATAAGCTTCTCGTCAATTTCTCCACTGCACGGCGCATCTGGGCCAAAGTTAGAGCCTTTAGAGGTATCCTCAGATCTGCCGAACCCTTTCGATTCGAACCTTGCAGGGACTAGACGACAATGAGACACTTGTCAAGTATAAACTATTAAGGTTCTTGCCTTTTTGAGGATCTACAGTGACGCTGTAAAAGACGTCTAGGGCCAATAACAATAGACATTCAAAAGTAGGTATGCATGTATGAATTTTATTGGCACTTTGACTTTTCACGTCTACATATAAAAGTTCACAAGTACGCGGTGGTTTACTTGTCAAAAAGCAAGATTCAATTTCTCCAAGTGATTCTGATGAAGCTTAGAAGTGGAAACTATAAATTTTTAATGGAATAAGCACAGAACATAGATATAAGAGGTTCTGTGGGAATAAGTATCATTATTAAAATAAAATTTACGCGTTTGTAAACGCAAAAATTATTTCATAATGTAAGGTAGTTTCATCTTAACTGGGTGTCAAATATTTGCAAAAATATTTCGTTCGGATCTTAGAAGTGCAAATTTCAAAGACTTGATAAAACAATGTTTGAAAAAAATCGACTTGCCTCAGGCGGGACTCGAACCCGCACCTTCCACAATCCGGGTGGACGCGTTGACCAATTTCGCCACCGAGGCACTGCTTTTCGCTGTCGAAATTTGTCAGTGCTTGGTGCTTATGTTTTTATGGTAAACATCGTTTCATCAAATCTTTGAAATTTGCACTTCTAAGATCCGAACGAAATATTTTTGCAAATATTTGACGCCCAGCTAAGATGAAACTACCTTACATTATGGAATAATTTTATTTTTGCGTTTACAAACGCGTAAATATAATACTAGAAAAATGCACTGAAAGTCGATTTTTTTCAGTGCATTTTTCTAGTATTATATTTACGTGTTTGTAAACGCAAAAATAAAATTATTCCATAAAACAATGTTTACCATAAAAACATAAGCACCAAGCACTAACAAATTTCGACAGCGAAAGCAATGCCTCGGTGGCGTAGTGGTTAACGCAGCCGCCCGGATTGCAGAAGATGCTGGGTTCGATTCCCGCCTGAGGCAGGTCGATTTTTTTCAGTGTATTTTTTCTAGTATTATTGGAAACGTTGCAAAATCTAATCTAAATGCTAATAATAAATGTTGTGATAAGCACTCTAATGATACAATTGCGAGAGACAAATCACTAACCAAAACCGCATACAAATTAAGCACAAATGCAACTTTACAAAACATTTTCACCTGCATTCAACCAGTTCGAATCAGCTCAGCCGGCGGTTCATAACGGAAACATACCTGAAACAAGCACCGCTTAATATTAATTAAATCACCGAAAAACCAGAGCGGTCATTCGTTATTGTTAAACGAATTAGTCGCGTTTTCGTGTTTGTACGATATACGGATGCCGTAACGGTGTTAAGTGGCCGACTGACGAATGTAATGCGGAGGATTGGGCAGGACGGTGGATTTGATTATTTTCTTATATTGTTTTGTTTTGTTGCTACCGTATTTCTTGTTTGATGAGATTGGTCAAAGTCATCCGTTTAATGTTACACTAAAATATCTCCTTACGTTATCATATAACGACACTGAAAAACTTTTAAAATAATGTTTTGTCACAGTCACAGTTGCCTTTCATCCATCCCTCGGCTCCTACGCAGATCACAAGAAAACTACAACAGATCTCTCACAAACACATACACACACATTCACACTCAAACACGCGCATACACACACACACACACACACACACACACACATACCCACACACATACACGCAGGCACATACCAAATATATTCATTTAAATGAGTGTATATTTTGCATCAGTTACCTAGTGTTATCTTTTATTAATTTATTAACTTATATAGCTAATTTTTTTAAATTGGAACATTGAAGTGTACAATCGGAGGAGGGCGTTGTTGTTTGCTACACAGTTTAATACTTCCTGCGGACAACATCGTGATATTGTTTCTGTGTCAACTTTTTGTTCCCAATAAAACATTTTTGATTTTTGATTTTTTTTTATTTTGAATGTCTCCTTGACCAATCCAAAATACAATCTTGAGCTTCTCTGTGCTGTGAAAGGTTCTTACAGCCATTATTCTTGTTTGTTGATTAAATGGGAAACATTCCATATTTCTCACTAAGCAACACTGTGTTGTCATTCTGGTGTTACAGGCGTTTTTAATATGAAGAAAGTTCAGTATGTAACGTGGTACTATCGTCATTATTACTGGCAATATTTAAAAAAAATAATAATATAACAAATTCAAAATAACCATTACGTTTATAAAATTTTACACAATTATCTTTCACAAGGGTCTCGCTCTGGACCTAAGCTTGGGCCATAAATAGTACCTCTATTATACGTAATACTAAAATTATCTCAACGCACTAATTTAATTATTGCCGTATGTCTACCTTTTCAACCGACTTCAAAACGGAGGAGGTTCTCTATTCGAATGTATGTTTTTTTTTGTATGTATGTTCCGCGATTACTCCGTCAATTATGAATCGATTTTGATGATTATTTTTTCGTTACGAAGGTCATACTTCAAAGGCGGTCCCGTATAAATTATACCGAAATTGGTTCAGTACTTTTTTGTTGAAATGATAATTTCATTGGGGATGAAATAATGATATCGTCCACGAACACAAAAATAATGACAAATTTTTTTTTGAACTTGCCATTACCTAATATGCAATTGTGAAATTTTGGTTAGTAGGTCCAATAGTCAACACATAAACTATGACAAATTATTTTATGAACTTAAGTTAAATAACTAGGTTCATAGTTCATTAACTTACCATTCATTTTGAATGAAGGGAAGGCATTTGTAATGAGCTATAGGTCTGAGACGTGATATTATGGCAATTTCTAATAGACAAATAGCTTCTTTTCTTGGTTACTACCATTACGTAGCCACGTTTATTTAAAAAAAATGTGTCAAATTGCTATTTTTCATTAATTCACAAAATTTTCATTTCATCCTTTGAACCATACCAACATATAATCTGGTTGAAAACTGCGGAAATAACATTGACTAGAAAAGTATAGTTTGTTCCTTTACCTTCAAAGCACAAACACCGTCTTAAGTGAGAATAATGACACCGTTTGCTTTACAAGTTTACATATTCATGACGTCATAAGTCAATGAACGGACCACATACATAATTGTATGTAATCTTCACAGCCCATCACTAATAGTTCATTATTAATTTAAACATTGAATTCGCTAATTAAATATTAATTTGTACAGGAGCGTGGAAATATTTATGTGGTAAACAAACAAGAATATAATTTGTTCAATTTACATTTTGTCAATATTGAATATGAAATAATGAATACACTAGTAATATGATTAGCATAAATCAAACACAACAGTGAATATTTATTCAAAATGTGCACATACAGTCGAGTTCATTGAGGAGTTTATGTTTCAAACAATTTATAAGCGTTTTCTTCTTTATTAAGAACGAAGAATTTTCAAATTTTGGAATTAAAATAATGAAATTAATTTCATTTAGAATATTTTTTATAGTTTCGTTAAATCTAACTTTTTCTCTTCTCGGGTCTTGTAAAAAGAAACCCAAAGGTTAGATCTCCAGAGTATACAAATTTGTACCCACTTTAGTTGTTGATAAAGCTAAAACAAGCAAATCAACTAATAAAGCGGGTACAAATTAGCCCTTATGTTGGCAACATTGTTATGTTTCGCCATCAAGTGGCATTTATTCTCTGGTTGAGGGTTTTGAGATTTCCACCGTTTCATCATCTACCACCAGGAAGTATGAGGCCAAGAGCTTTCCCGACAAACACAAACACAGTACTTCGGATGTATTTCCTTCTTTCTTAATGTTAGAAAATCTGAGTAATAAACGGCAAAAGGCGTATCAAAACTTAATCCAAAAAAAAAACGAATATGTGATACTTAGTTTATTTATTTAAAACTACCCATTCCGATTATATGTCCACAGCTATTATTATAATGAACATGCCAATCTACAGACAAGGTGTGTCCCAAATTGCCAAAAGTACCATTATCAACAATTAACTTACGGCCAGGCATTTCTGAATTAGCGAAAGTAACTTTATTTCATTGGAAATAACCTTGCTTGTCGTTTATCTATTCATTTTTAAATTTAAATGTAATTTTTAAAAAGCTTTCAGTTTTGTTTTAGATTCTGGACTAAACCAGATTGGCTAATTTAGAAAATGTTCAAGAGCAAGAAGCAGATGTTGCAATATTCCTCCGTACTTCCGTAAATTAGCAAGCGCTTCTATGCAGATTTTACTGTCTATCTAAGGTTCTCAAAATTCCGACTTACTTGAATTCAATGGTGCCATAAAACGATATCTGCGGTTGAAGGGGTTTGAAACGTTCTGAGATTCCGAGTCCGTGACAACTATCTATATGTGCCTTGTCCGAGTGCATAATTTTGGAGCATACAGTACTTTATTCTTTTCCGCTAAATTTCATATCCCAAATAAGACTCACAAGCGTGGTACTAATACTATGCGTAAACAGTAGCCCACAATAGCTACATCCTGATTTAACTCCAACTCCTATAGTTAAATAAAGAATTGCGCCGTAGTTCCGACCGAAGCACTTAATATTAGTTTAAGAAACTATTTCTGAGATCGGCGCGTGTGCCGGTTTTAGACACGTCGATACTAACACACGCATCGTAAATAGAGCGATCTTGACTGATGACGGGATAAATAACAGAATTGGTGTTATATGGAACACTATAACAGCCAGTGTATCGAGAGCTATGTTACAGTAGCAATCGAATATTGCGAAAGATCAACAAGGAATGGCCAGGACAGTTCAAAAATGTTTTCTGATTTAGCAGGTAATTTAAGTTGTCGGCACATAGTGTAACTATCTTCTATGTATTTTATTAATGTCTCTGGACAATAATTGAGTGTCTGCTGTTGTTAAGTTTGTATCAGTTCCTATTTTATTACAATATTTACCTTTCCTAAATAAAATTTTTGGTTAGCAATATCTGAAGGAAGGCTTCTAATCACGCAAAAACTGACTTCCACATTTAGGTACGAAATTGAAATTTAAACAGTCACCTTTAAAATAACAAACAACTTCTGAGTGCGAAATATGATTAGTGAATTTATGCTCTAGCCAGGAAGAGAAATTTACGATGTAGAATTTAGTTTTAATCCCTTGTAACTGAATAATTTGCCGTCCTGTAGCTTTTAAGTCAACGGGTTATATATAGCTTACTGACACCAATATATTAGTTGATAATTTATAAATCAATTCAGTATACCTACTATTATATTTTTAATATAAGTTAGTAATAAACTTTCAGTGGACCAACGAACAAAAGCCAAAAACCGGGTAATTGATGTGACCGGGTAATGAGGTTGAGTTGATTAGCAAGAATACTAAATATTGGATTATTGAAAAATCAATATTCCTAGCCAGGAATCGAACTCGTTGATTTTGACAAAACAACCTGTATTATTACACCATTCAATAGTGTCGCTAATGAGGAAAAAATTGTGGAAAGTAATGACATACGACAAACTTAAGGAAAGAACTATTTTTCAACAAAATACTTTTTTATTTCATAATTCTAAGGAATCAATTTTGGTTTTCATTAAAATCGGGCCCGAGACTCCTTTGAGTACTTTTGGCTATTCCTCATATTTTCGGATTTGGCCATCCACGTCCAATTAAAAAAATCACCTATATATAACCATATTTTCCTCCATCGAATACTTAAGCTAATTAAAAGATAACAGACTATGGAAATCAAATTGTATTCTCAGTTCTAATAGAGACTTGTTATAAAACGATATGGCTCGTGTGACACGCGGCTCTACATGACGTGATTGCTATTAGTTGTGTGTCATGATATTGTTGCTGTATTATCGTTAATGCGAGGATGCACGTGATGTGTCAATGAACTGAAATTATGCTTACCACAATACACATTAAGTATAATACTGGTAGCAACAGTATGCCCGATTAAAACATTAAAAATCGGTCAAACTGCGTCGCTGTTGTTAGTACTGAAATGTTCCACTTCTTTTATTCTAATATAATTTAAAACTACATGATCTCATATTAATTAAATAAAAAACATGAATTAATTATTTTCACGTTATCCCGTTATTTGGATTTCTATTGGTTATTTGGATCCCGTCGAAGACATTTTCTTGGTCAGTGTCGCTATTAAAAATAACTCCATTTATTACCCATAATTTGGTTGTAGGAATGTTAACATTAAAACTGACAAAGTAGATCTCGTGCAGTGACTTTAATAGAAGTTGGACATGTGGTATTAAAACGCAAAAAATAACTTCAGATTGGCTTCATATTCCCGAGCATTAGAGCTAATTTCGGATTAATTTCTGCATCGAGCTATCGATATGTAGCATTATGCACAAAACCCCATAACATTTATATAATATTGTAGACTACTATTCTACCATAACCATAAAGAAATAAACTTGAAATTTACATTCATTTATAAATCATACTCGAAGAAATAGAATTTACATTCACCACTATATCAAGTACTCCATACAAACTCAAAGAGTCGTTTAGAAGCACACACGTGCTGTATATTATTATACTTTATATCTCAAAGTTGGTAACAATCGTTAATCATTCCAACTTCTTGTGCACATGTTGGTACAACTAATCTATTTTACCAAGAATTGTATGGTCAGGTGCGATATGTGTGACAATTGGTATATTCTGGAATGTTTTGGAAACTCGTAAAAAAGTCGGTAGTGAAGTAGATATTAATTTTACTCTCAGTTAATTAATTTCTAAAAGTGGTTCTTATATTTAGAATAGAATAGTAGACTATACTACTGAAAACTGACAATTTATCAATATTTTTGTTGTTTTTATGCTATAGTATGCTATAGTATAGTATGCTAAGGAATTTTAACAGATAATGGCAATGATATTATATTTTAAAAGATAAGTTACTTGCTTGCAAAAAGTGGCACCCTAAAAGTAAGCTAATTAGCACACCCGAGCACATATCTTTCTCGTTTACTCTATTACTAGATATCATGTTGTCTTACACGCAACTTACAATACGACCATGTTAACTCGCCACATACGACAACATGAAATCGTACACTTTAGTTGCCGAGTTAATTTGACCGTGTTACATGATGACATTTTGGACAATTTTTGACTTTGAATTAGTATCTAGGTAACCTATCTACCTCTTTTTCAATATAATATCATTGGATAATGGTATCAAAACGTACTGAACCGACCCAAAATATAGTGGAAGCAGAGTAGGAGGAAGAATATGACTAAGGACATTAACAATATACATTCCAATGCTTATGCTTCTCATACTCACAGCTACATGATAGAAAAAAGTGAGATTATTTTAATAGGAAGTGTGGCAAAATTATCTTTCTTTAAATTCTGATAGATTGTATTTTTGACGTTTCGTCATTAAGAAAAAACAATTTACAAGTTCGATGACTTTTCTCGCATATTCTTGGTGCTTTTCCTAATTCTCTAATTAGATGCAATGATAACAGGAATCATCAACTTAACATGATGTCCAAAGAATGAAAACGAAGAACAACTAAAGCGTTAAACACATCAGTTTTCCTTTAGACTCCTTAAATTTACTTAACACTTTTTTCACCCATTATTTCTGTTGTTGTTTGAACAAAACTGTACAAATTTACCTGAAGAACAAATTGCTTTTTTTAAACCTCTGCACGAATTGAAATGTAAATAGAGAGGGATTGGTTTATTTACATCAAGGCATTGTTGCTGTTCAATGGTGTGTGAGAAATGAAGGGCTTTTTTTACAAAAGTCAATATTTCAGTAGCAACTACAAGCCTTTTCACAGCAAATAGAATGTACACAGTTGAATCATTTGAAAGAGTTGAACATAGGACGGACACAATACCCCTTTGTGCTCAGCACCGTAGCAATAAATGTTCTGAATTTCTTTACTTATTTCCGGATTTTTAAAGAAAATGAGATGACGTTTGAAATGAAGGCTGGTATGCCATACAAAGGCTGGGGGAAGGATCGAAATTGTTTTATTGAAGAGGAATGAACTAAAGTAAATATTCCAACAAAAAACTCAAAGGTAGTAATTTTGTACCGACTTCAAAACGGGCAGGTACTCGTTTCAATTGGGCGTTGTTTTTCAGTGATGCATAAATTTGTAACGGGAAAATATACTTCAATTATTCTGTATTACCTTTAGGAGACCTTTAAGCCACTTGAATAAGATGAATACAAATAAAGGAAATTTATAGAAACACATTTTTTAATACCATAATGACCTCGCCGAATTACGTGAATTCTTTCTCCAAGTTACACGGTTTTCTTTATGTAGAACTCTTTTAAAGATCTTATTTTACTTCGTGTTCTGGATTCTGAAGTATGAAGTAAAATCCTATTAGTTTTTTCAAATCTGATTAGAACTTGTATTATAAAAACTAAAGTGCTCTACAAAACATGATGTAAATGATAAAATGTACGTGACCTATGTTTTCTCTGCGTGTAATATTATTAAAAGCTTAGAATTGCGGGAGCAGTACGTCTTAGATTAAATGAAACTATTTATATGAATTTAAGTCTCGTGCTTAATTTAGATTTCTCGTTTCGTGATTTGGGTTTACATTTTGTTATTTCACAGGAAGACTAGAAGGTAGATCCTCATGTTACGATCAACTTTGAAATATGTTATTAATCGTGGGACTCCACTAACGTAATGTGAAACTCAATCAGCAAGTATGTTGTTAGGTTTTTTGTAAACGAGCCAAAATAAAATTGCTGACAATTTCTTGCAAAAATTTTATCAAAATGTAGGTGAGATGTGAGTAGTTTGATTTGGCAGTAAAGAAAGAAAACTCTCAGATACATCCCGCCCTGTATTACCGGCCATCTTAACCTTGTGAAATAGTCTTTCCGCACAACATACGACTGTACCCAAGTTCGTAAAACATCAAAGATAGGGATTGTCCCCGTGTGGAGCATTTACATGGAAACGAAGGGTGTTCCGACCCTTTCCGTCCTAGCTTCCATTTGTTTTATTATTCCTCTGTCTTGTCAATTCACATCTGAATTTTTCATCACGAAAGTTGGATGAGTGACGTGGTGTATTTTATGAAACTATACCCTGAAATAGCTCGGGAACAAAAATATTTCAATAAAACTGTTACCTACTTTTTGAAATCTATTCAAATATTTATTTAATAAAATACACTGACGAGCAAAAATACGTCGCCTAATAGTTTTTACAGTACCGCTAGTGCTTTTATGGAACTTACACCTTGGTGCTACTAACCTTGCAGGTGAAACGTCACCGAAGGAATTTAATCCACTAGTTTCTCCCAAGGGAAGTCTCGGAGAGTCTCCAGGGCTTTGGCGTCGGAAGGAAACCATTTATGAACACAGTGATCTTATTCTATTTGTACAACCTTTTAGACAATCATCGCATGTATTTTCTTTTCCTTATTGGTGTACTATGTATTATAAATGAGACATTTTTTTTTAGAACGGAAAAGCGCTTAGTCTTCGTTTCACAGATGTTAAGTTGAGTTTAGGTCAAAAGTTCTAAGTCTGGAATCTTCAACAAACTGAGTAACTGGCTAACTTTTAAATACCCAATAACAATAATTAGAATTGTTGCTTAGGTAAGGCAGTGGTAGATAGCAATTATTTTAACTAGAGTAGTAGTTAAAATAATTGTTATCTACCACTGCATTAGTCATAGCGAGCCAAACATTATCTGGACTACTGGCATTTTTTAGAGTGTAATATCTGTCCCGATTGTTGGGTTTGTTTATTAGTTTACTGAACGTAAAATTACTAATTGGATTTGGTGTCCATTTTACATAGGCGACTGGCAACTTGTTACTATTATGAGGCACTACCTGGTCCATTTTGCCAGATGTGGATGAAATGTTATCTAAGGCTGTGCTCCCTTTTGGGATTAAGAGCGTGATTACACCTAAACATAATGTAATATAAATTTAGCAGCAGTCCAGGAGGTTCCAACTACATATTACGCCTTACTTATTAAAACCTTTGTCGTTAGTATTGCATCAGCGTTAAACCCGACAAATCAGTTTAGCTCACCCAGTAAATTGACTTATGCCTTACACGGTATTACGTGATGATTAACGTCAAACATGACCTTGAGAGCCCACGTAACGTTTTCTGAGTGGAATGACCTGAACAGAATTGTTTGAAATAGATCGCTAGCAAAATCCGACAAATAAACAACAGTGGTAATGGTGATTATTGAATTATTTTAAATTACTCGTAATTGAGTCGTTATGATGTTGTGTGGAGAGGAACGACGACCTCTCGATCTCATCAGAATCCAGGTGATTGCTTCAGGTATTATTAAGGAAAACAGTATTGCGCAAGCTTGTAAATAGTGTTGTTAGTGCATGTTAAAATATTTAATAGACTGGTGCAAATTTGCCACTAACCTGGTCAAAGTCTGAAAAGTTTACTCGTTTTTAAAACAACATCTTTTTTATACTTTCGCGATTATTTTTTAACTTAGTTTAATTTTTTGTTTGTAAACTTAGCGTTAGTTGAACAGAGGGCTCTGTCTAAGATTGCTCTGGGAATGTCGGAACGCAACAATTAGAATTATACCGGATTCGTGAATCACAGATCTCAGATATTTAACTCTGTCCGTGCGCTCGACCATGTGAACGCATATGCGGACGGTTGTGGGATCTGTAGAGCTTAACGCCAAGTACTCGGTCTTCGATTCAAGATTGCCGTTCTCAAGAGCCTCCTTCTATGACTTTACACGTCCTACCAATAATATGCTCTTGTCCTCATCTGCCAGTACAATATCGTCAGCATACATGAGCAGCCAGCATACATGAGTATCTAGTAATACTTATTAACATCAGGTATTATATTGCCCACCAGAAAGATGTCGACGTTAGTCAGGAATAAAGAAAGATTATTTTTAATTCAGCTGTAAAATTTGAAGGTTGAACCTTACTTTTCAAAACGCATAACTACGCAAAATTGAAGCCTTATGATAGAAAAGTGAAATTGTAAGCAGTGAAAAATATAACGAAGAACATTGTAAATGAAGAATAAATTGGAAGCAATAAAGAAAATACACTTTGCACATATCTCAGTTCATTGCTATTTTACAACTCCATCAAAAGAAACATCGTTTCTGTTTAAGACGTCTTGTAAAATCCCTAAATCTCTTGCAATAACCATGAAATTTGAACTTTATTGAAACGAGACTGTGGTATAAAGTTTATATATTCCTTTGAATATATCCATCCTCAAGATTCCTTTTATAGGCTTTTTCAAAGAGTTTCAAGTCTAGAATTTTCGCCAAAATTCATGCTTATTACAGCAGTGTTTGTACGGCTACGAACTCTTATAATCGTAGTAGGTTCATCGCGCCTGACGTCTGAAGGTTACGCCGGCTGCCTATCACACCGTACTGTACCGTAAAATAAAAAAATATATATTATAAAATTAGTAACTATTACGTTCAGAAATTATTCCTTTTCTTTGTGTTAGGTTGATGATTATTTAGATACATACTTGAACAGATTTACATAAGTTTAAGTTATTTGGATATTTGAATTAGCTTATGATTTGATTTAAATGGTGCGGCAACTTGTGGTAGAAAATATGTTGCACTTTTATTGTATTCAATAAGTTGGGCTATCAAGTAAATTGCTGTTAGCAATTAGACGGTATTACTGACACTCGCATATACTCTCACACATCTCCTACTAATCGCTATCTTTCAGAAAGTTCACCGACTGATACTTTTTAAAACAAACGTTATTTCACTACGCTCCTAATTTGAGTTGCTAATCTGCTCGGTTTGTTAACTTACCTATACCCAAATGAGCAAAAAAATTTAATATAGAATTATAAAATTTTGAAGGCATCTTACAGTTTTCTTGAAAAGCACAATCCTTTCAACAATGTATTCTCCTAAAAGAATAAATGTTTTCTGATATGATCGATTCAACTGAATATAATGTAAAATTCTATTACCTTTCTTGTTATAAAGCCTTGAAGTGGCATAAAAACATAGATGTTGAACAAACTTTGAAGACCCTTACGTTGTCGGCACCCATGTCTCTTTCCAAATTTGCATTGCTTTTGCTCAAAGCTTGCCTTCTAAGTAATAAGGCCGAATTGTCTGTACTGTATCTGGTTGTTCCTTTATGTTTTTTATTAAGTTAGAGTGCAATTAAAGTTTTTTATTAGTATATTATGATGAAGTTCTTTTTCAATTCATTGTTCCATTGCGGTGTAATAGTAGTCCACTTGTAAGGTAACGACCGACTTTGCACGTATCATAATAATATTGTATTGTATCTTAAGCTTACCTTTTGTGCTATTTGCTAACAATATGTATGAGAGGTCACTCATACAAGGTCATGCTTTAATCTGAGATTAAAATAACATAATAGCAAGCTATTCTATAAAAATCTTTTTAAAATGAATCGTTTTGTAGATTGGTATTTATATTGAATACTGTATGTTGAATAGATTTATTGTTATTTGTATGATATTGTAAAGGTTTCATTTGTATGTTAAGACGTAGATATTCTTTTTACATACAACTATTTTTGCAGATATACTTACCAGCGTCACAGGGACTTTTCTTAAGGCGCGAACCTCTACTAGAGTATTTCTAATCAACAGCGGGACCCTCGGAGAGTCTCTTCAGGCGTCTAGTCTCTATGAGGTTATTACTAAGCATCATGAGTTCTGAGAAAGCGGGATTTACACCACTTACCTCTGCTTTGTGAAATATCCGATATTTCGGCATTATTACGTTACCATAGCGCAACAGCCATCACAGATAGCTTTCCAGTTAAAGGGAAAGCTTCACGATACCGGGTCGCTGCGTACCCAAACGCAAAAAGGTAGTGTAAATTATTTGAATACAGTCAACGGCAAGACACTTTTACACTTTTCAACTAAAAAAAGGTAAGACTGGAAGCCACACTACCAATAGAAAAGTGAAGAAAACTTTTTTGACCTCAAGTAACCTTTGAATGTTTCAGCTTCCTATCTGTCTCTTTCTAACTCGCCGCACAATTAGTATGATGACGTTTGTAAGTATGACATATTACGTAGCGTGCTCTATTGGTTAGAAAGAGACAAATAGGAAATAAAAAGTTTCAAGGGCAAATTTTTTGTGTTCACTTTGAAAATGAAAAATCTCTTTATTTAAATAGACTTTGCTAAGTACTTTTAAATCGCCAAAACCCTACCACTATTTCGGGACGAAATAATTATTATTATGCTGAGATGGAGAAGAAATGGCGAAAGAAACTCCACAGCTTATAATTTGGTAATGATTTCAAAACATCATTACAGTTCAATAGATAATAATAATTTAATTAAAATTACAGTTTTACATGCGTAAATTTTGGGCAGTTATTATTCCCAAGAATTTGGCTCATTTATAATAATAATTTATCTTGTAAAAGATTTTCAATATAATTAAATTAATCACATTAAAAAATTAATTAATTTAACCTTTGATACCTACTCACCACCATTTTGATATTGGTAGTGTGACTGTCTTACCTATTGAATCCCAAGGAGGGTAGGTGTCATGCAGGCAGCCGGCCGTAAAGGTTTAATACCAAATCAATCTACAGCAGAATGTCGATAGCAAAACATACTGCACCGACCACTAAAAAATTGGGGGCAGGGGAGCTAAAACCAAATTGAATAAAATCAATCAACAAATAACTTAAAAACTAAGCTTTTTGATGTACTTATCCTTTGTAAGATATTATGTTTAGCAAAAACTATGGAAGAATTTTGCAAAGCTGATGCATATTGTCAGGAGCACGGTATAATGTCGCAGGATAATTGCATAAATCGCATTTTCGCGTTAGTCCATGGAACATTTGATTTTAAACTTATTAACCTCCGACGCAACAAGAGGGGTGTTATAAATTTGACCTGTCTGTGTATGTGTGTGTGTCTGTCTGTGGCATCGTAGCTCTTAAACGAAAGTACCAATTCTGATGCGTTTTTTTTGTTTGAAAGCTGATGTGATCGAGATGGTTCTTAGCTATAAATTTATGTCGGGGATACATAAAAATTTCAATTTTGTAGTTTTTTATTTTAGGTAGATTTAAAGATTTTATTGTACCTACTTTCCTTTTCAATAACATAGATTATACAACAATCCTTCGACATATTAATATGAAAATGACGACGTTGTTATTTAACCTTCATCTTTTATTCAAACCCACAAAGAAAGTTGGCAGAGAACATACAGTTGCGTATGTTTTGGTAAGACATTTTTCCCGTGTACATAATAATTTATTTTACTCCTTTGTTTTGTAAATAGATGGGTGAGCTCTCGATCTAGTGAATGAATCTGGAGTTGAATCCTTGCCAACGGTTTACTACGAGGCGTCGCGACGGTCTGTTTATTTTGGTCTACAGACACAATGATAAAGTTCGTTCAATGAGAATTTAATAAAACAACACTTTTGTAGTTTTAAATATTATCTCAGGAACGGAACAATGAATCTGAACTTTAGAAAATCGTTGCCAAAACTATTGTAAAGCAATTTTATTTGAATAGAATAGATTAATAGTACGTTATTGCAAAGGCCGCGAAATAGACAATTGCAGGTCGAGTAAGTTTGAAGGCCGAGCCGCAGGCGAGGACTTCACTAATACGAGACAGGCAATTGCCTTTTCGGCCGAGGCATATATAGTGCTTTTCTCAAAAGAATGCAGGGAAATAAAACATACTTTACCTTTGACGCTAAATATATATCATCTGGGGCTTTAATTAAAAATTGCCTTTGAATCCGGTCGATTGTCGTTTAAATCTGGTGGAGTACAATCAATCTCCATTTCACTCTCTGAACCGTCGGAACTCATTTTAATTAATAAATTTATAAATATTATTATAGTTATAAATTTAATAATTAAATGTAATTTTTCTATTTATCACCAAGACAAACGCATGTGTGGCTATACAGCCACATGAACGCAATTTGTACTAAGCAAAAAGACTTAAGTGTGCCAAGATTGATAAAAGAGATCCAATCAAACAGTATTTAATAACTCCAGCACGCCGTTTCATACAACATTGCTGGAGCTTGTAATGTTCTAAATTCAAAAAACGCTCCAGCAATGGATTTGCTTTTTTGTCCGTAAATTCGATACTTCGCGTGTTCTTTTTTCGAAAATAATGACATTATTTCCATGCATGTTTGAGAAAATTCTAATAAATATTCTATTCAATAGAATACTTTAATCAACTGGTCATACAAATACAGTAGAGAATTACTAATAACAAAAAGTTACTACAAAGGACAATCATCTAGCTCAAAGCGATATCTTCCAAGTTCCAGTTACTCTTAGAATAGCTAGGGCATTTCGCTGACAGGGCCACGTAAGGACGTCAATCCTGAAACGCCTCTACAAAGTGCTTAGGATGGTACCGGTGGTTTTAGGGGGTAGGGCTGGCATCAATATCAAGGCCTTCGGGGAGTCCCACACACGCCACATATTCCAGCCAATCCATTTTTACGAAGATTCGGAGTTATAAGTGGGCCGGCCGGCCTCCATTGATATGGAAGAAATGGTATTGTGCTGTGATTGTTATTTCTCCTTCCGCTTTTACAAACGCCCACACAGATTCCTTTTTAAAAATATGATATCTTTTATAAGTAACCAATATCATAATAAGCCTTTTATTTTGTATCCGTAATAAATATGTAAGTAAACATCAACAAGGAAAACATAGTAAAATTGTTTTAATATTATTTCTGTTTTGATACAATTCCCAGGCGACCCTTAAGTGCTATTGTATTCTATATCATATCAATAGCGAGACAAAAGTGTGATGTTTACGAGTAAAGAGAAATCAAACAAATATTATGTTCTCTCATGACAAAACAGTTGCTCTTATAATTCTGTCTCTTTCGCAGGTATTTGACTAATTTTCGAATAATATGTATAAAATAATTTCGTACTACACTGATCGAAGCAGTAGCTATTATTCCCTGAAATTGAAAAGAGAAAGTTGATCTTTTCTTCGACTTCAATATGCGGGAGGAAAAGTTGTATGAAATTCCATTTCTAACGTGTTTAGCGGGAGGAAAAGTTGTAAAGAATTTCTGACGCGACGTCCGCCGGCCGCGGCAGCAGGACGCGCGCTGCGACATAACTACAAGCCATTGGGTCGCCATTGGTTGGCCTGTGTTTCGCAGAACATCTGCAACTAGTGTTGCATAATCATAAACTCTTTATAATTTTATTTTAGGTACTGCTTATTTCAATTTAACAAGTCTTTGAATGTTCCTCACAGGTGTAGTATAAAGCACTATGTAACACTTGGGAGAAAGTTCGATTCCCAACTCGGGAGTATTGTGCTGAGTATACTGGAGTATACTGCTCCCTCGTTGGTAATCTGTCACTTTTGTCCCGCGGTGAACAATGTACTATTATTGACCCGTTATATTCATAAAATTCAACCGTCGTGGTGGAGTGTCAGTATAGCTGCGTACATATCAAGCGGTTCGAGTTCGAATCCTATTAGCGGCAAATATTTGTGTGACGAACACGAATATTTGTTGACGAGTCATGGTTGTTTATACATACAGTTGTTTGTACATTTATTTAAGTTTATTTATAAAGATATATAAAATTATTATGTAAACATATTAAAAATGTCTGTTAATGATATCTACTTAAACTTTGAGTTGAGCCCTTTACATTGCGCGGTACAATTTGCAAATTTTTTTAACACCAAAAAATAAAAATCATTTCCCAGCAATAATTTTTTTGAAATATGTCTAATTTTGATGTATAGAATACATGGTTCTCGTTTTACATCCTGTATATTTAGGTTTTTTTTTTCATTTGAATTAACTTGTTTATCCTTCTTACGGAGTTAGACATAACGCGTGCTATTATTATTATTATAGTAAGAAAATAAAGCCCCAGACTCTGTTCTGCTGAGATGATTTTGAGTGTAACATCTGTCCTAGGTGTGGTCTTTAGTTTGTTTGTTTACTGGAACTAGAAGAAACTAGGAGGAAATTTTCAAATTTTCATTTTATATAGGCTATTTCTAAAGCAATACATAGCCCAAATAATTCCAAAACATAAGTGGCAGTGGGTGGGGCACATTGTTCGGCGAGCGGATGGCCGATGGGGCCGACGAGTTCTTGAGTGGCTACCGTGCATAGGAGGACGCAGTGTGGGTAGGCCCCCTACAAGGTGGACTGACGAACTGATATAGGTTGCTGGTCACGCTTGGGTGCGAGCTGCACAGGACCCGGTGTGGCGTCTCGAGGGGCGACCGTGCACCGGAGGACGCAGTGTGGGTAGACCCTACACAAGGTGGACTGACTACCTGATATAGGTTGCTGGTTACGCCTAGATGTGAGGAGTACAGGAGCGGTCGTTGTGGCGTTTTTTGCCTATGTTCAGCAGTGGACGTCATGTGGCTGAAATGATGAATGATGATGATAATGGCCCATACTGCTAGATGTGTCTTTAAGTGTAACCTAATGTAACTTAAGGCTCTGCTCAACCCCTTTTAGGATTACGAGCGTGATTGTATGTATGGATGTAAGTAATCTGAATGTAAAAAAATCTACCGGATTCGATTACATCACTAACAGGTGTCAACTGTATGTCCTACTTGTTTATAATGAATATTCATTGTAAATGAGTTCGTTATGTAAATACGTTATTTAGCCCTGAATAAGGACTCAAACTTGAACAATGGTGAATAATAACTCGCGAACATGTGGGTACCGTCAATGATTTGTGACGGAATTATGTTTTGAATTGCGTAGTGCAATATCAATTATCGATTTTTCTTTTATGTTGCTAACGGTTAATCTGTTTAGAGCTAAAGGTAGGTTTTTATAAAGAGGTCAAGCAAGGTTTATTATATTTTACTTTAAATTACCTTCTCCTAAAATTGTGGCGTCTACTCTGTAAAGACCTTACTCATTTCAGAGCTTACTTCAAATTCAGATCCAGTAAGTACCAAAATGTTTCACAAAAAAAACTTATTTGTTATGCAAGGCTGCAAAGTTGTTTTTTGGCGCGAGAACTTGTATTGAAATCTGAGAAAGCGATATATGGATTCTAGGATTGGTTCAAATATAGAATCCTGAGCGTAGCAAGGGTTACAAAGGTAAGTACGAGACGCAGAATAACTTTGCTGCCAAGCGCAACACACAATTTTTCATCTCATGTATTGTGAGGAAATTTCTATGTGCAAAAACCAGCTTAAATAATAGGCATATTTCATTATGTGATTTATTTTAAAAATTAAAAGGATAATTACTGCTATTGGTGTCACAGTATACCAACAGTAGTTTATCTGCGGGCTGTCGACGAGTTATTAGCCTACTCTGCGTTGACGCTAGGGTTCGTAAATGTGCCGGGCGGGGACGAGCGGCGAGCGAATGTGCAATGACGAATGCCGAGACGGCGCGGCCCGCACTGCAGCCACCTTATGCCCCCATATTTTATGTCAATGTGTGCGTCACAGTGCGTGCGTACACGGCGCCGAGTACGCACGCACACATTCTAATGGATAACGGCCAGTTTGTATGAAGACGTATTACTGTTCTTGGTATACTGTGGTAATATTGAAGGTAGATTATTTTCTAATTTTATGCTTTTGTCTTCAAATGTAACCACGCTTTGGATTATGAGCGGGATTAAAATGATGTCCTTAATGTACATTGTTATTTTTTTTTAATAAATTAACCACAACAACGTGTACCGGATCAGCTAGTAGGTAAATAATGTTTATCGTAGTTTTCATTATTACTTATTATTTGTAAAGTGGAAGTACTGCCCTAGTACGAATGTTCCAAATTCAAGTAGCCAATCTGCTATATCCTACCTCCTTAAATTTCCGAACTGGTTTACACAAGTCTAGCTACGTGCTACTAGCATACAAGTGGCGACAAACAACTTTGACCCACTTGCCTGTTTTGGTTTAATAAAGAATCAACAAGTAGGAAAATAAATTTGAGTGTGGAAAAATACGTAAAAAAAATTGGAGACTTTAAGCAATACATTTTATTTCACAACTGTCATACAAAACAATCTCTTTAAAAAACATAAAAATAAATTAAACACCTGTCATCTACACCATGTCCAAAACATCTTCCCAAGGGACAAAAAAAGGAAACAAAAAAATATATTAATTTTACATACAACTATGTAGTTCCAAACACTGCCAATACACAAGCGAGATTATTAATTTATCTACTCGCACACAATTTTTTTTAGAAGCGTCGGTGGCGCAGTGCGTAAGAGCGTTGTCTCCCGCCTGGGAGGCCCAGTGCCTCCCAGGCGGACAACGCTTCAATCCCCGCCACGTACCAATGTGTTTTCAAATTTTGAATTCAAATGTACGTTTAATCGACACTTTTACGGTGAAGGAAAACATCATGAGGAAACCTGCACACACAGAAGAAATTCTTAGGTTGTGTGTGAAGTCGACCAACCCGCACTTGGCCAGCGTGGTTGACTAAGGCCTAATCGCCCCTGATGAGGGCTAGGCTCGAGCCCCTCGGTGGGGACGTTATATGAGCTGTTGATGATGACACAATTTTTACGTAAAACCGAATGGCAAATCAACAAATGGCACATCAAAAGATAGTATTCCCATTAGAAATCCGCATAAAACATGGATTAAATGAAATGCTCTCCTGACCCGGTTTCACTCGATGTTTTATATGCGATATCAATTACTAGGTCGGCTGTTAACAAGAAACCGATAATTTAATGGTGCGCACACATCTTAAACCGCGATAAACGATTCGTAATCTGCTAGTTCTTAAACAAAAAAAAAGTTTTCCAGTATGTCAAAGACAAACATCCTTTGTTATTTCAAAAGCATTGAGAAAAACAAAAGCACAGAGAAACTGTTATGTTAAGGTAACACTACCAAAAATGCAAAAAGGTATTCAAATCAAAAGAATCTATATCATAAAGTTTTTGGACTTTGATTAAATATTTTTATATAGTATTAAACCCTATGACCACTCCCTGGCAAACTTAATATCTGTTCTATTCCAATTAATAATAGATATTATAATAATACTACACCTTGTTCTTGCCTTTAGGCTTGAGTTCACCATGACGTAAAACAAAAGATTAAAAGTTAATCGTCAGTTTTTGACAATGAATGAATGATTTTCCTTGATAGCTTCCACAATGATTTAGACAATGTTCAAATTTGGATTGGTTCGGTTGGTCGAATCATTTGGAAACCCAAATGTTCACGACTCTGCTCAAATAGTAATTTAGGTGTTGTGCAGTTAAGCGGCAAGAGAATATCAGTTTTTGACAATTCTTCTATACGATACAATGTCAAAAAGACTGAGTGACGTGGTGACGATCCCACGTGGTTCAGGACGTCGTCTAAATTAATTACCACGTGCCATCAAGGAGATTCAAGCCACTCACGAATACTGCTTTTGCGAATGATAGTGGGCAACTCATTTAAATTTGTGTCTAAGAAGAATGGACATTTCATGGGACATACATGTGTAATTACCAATTAATTTGATTTCGTCTACAGACGTGTGAGAACCCCTCTCTAAGCGGTTTAATCAAATATACTCACAGTGTTGGTATAACAATAGATTATGAGTGTTTATCTTAGAGGGTGTTATGACCCGCGTTGGCGATTATGTTTTCTTTTGTTGATCTTCCTACGTTGTTAGTGACGATGTGTGATTAATAGCTATGAATATTTAGGTCTGATAAGAACCATTTAATTAAATTACCTACGGATGAGATGTTTTAGAGTGAACATCTGTCCTGTTTGTTTGTTCATTTACTGCTCGTTAAGTTTCTAATTGGGTAACCTGTTACTATTTTGTGGCTCATACTGCCAGATGTGGCTTTGTGTTCAACCGAAAGTTTTCTAATGTTTTTTTGGTTGGCAGACAAGCAAAGAGGAGGTTGATGGCGCCGCAGTCGTGTTTTCTTTGTAACGATCACAAAAGTTAAGCAACCAAATGCGCGGTCGGTACTTGGATGAGTGACCGTTTTTTTTTATCAAATCGATTTTTCTCCGTGCTACGTAAGGCACGTCAAGCTGGTGGTCCCGGGTGCTGTCAAAAGATAGCAAAAGATCGCCTATAGACACTTGCAATGTTAAGGGTAAATCACTTAGCACTGGAAGTGCGTTGCCATCCTAGGGACTAAGATATGCCTTCCATGCTCAGTAGTTACACTGGCTACCTTTCCCTTCAATCCGAAACACAGCGAACTGCTTCGCGGCAGAAATAAGGAAGGCGGTGGTACCTACCCAGACGACCCTACATATGGGTCTACTACCTAGTGCTACATTTGGATGTACCACCTAGTTCCTTCTTTCGTACAATCCTGAGTCTTCCAAAAGAAGCGCGAAGAAGCACTTTGCAGGTAAGGCCTTATTTGACTGTGATCTTCTGTAGGGTGGAGATACTACCCCAGGTAGGGCGAATCAAATTCGAGCGGCTGCTCGGCTACTAATAGTATGTACCTACAACCGTAAACTGAAATAAATGTTATTGACTTTGACTTTAACCCGTTGGTGCGTTGATCTGCACGGAGTTCAAAATCTCCCTTAGGGTCTGAAATAAATGTTATTGACTTTGACTTTAACCCGTTGGTGCGTTGATCTGCACGGAGTTCAAAATCTCCCTTAGGGTCTGCAATATCAAAAGCTAAGCATCGGGGTGAGAGAGGGTACACCCATTCGTAAGCGGGAACTACACCCAGCTCCCTGTGAAGTATGATAAAAAAAAGGTTTGGCTTGGCTTTTGATATTGCTGCGGAAAACACACAACACACTATTGATCTCGACGTGCGCTATGCGAACCCTATAATGGTTTTATAGGCCTTTCGCAAATAAAACATTGCTATATCCTCGGGGAAAACAGCAGAGACTTTATTCTACAACCTTGGTGTACGTGGAACGAATTTCACGCAACACTTTCACCAATTCACTTCTATAATAAAACGTGAAGATGGATACGCTGTCGATAATGATTTGCTCCTAATTTACCACAATTCCTCTAGCGTTGCGAGTCGCATTTTATTTACGAAATCTCAGCGTTTATTGATATCTCGGGTCGTATCACCAGAGATATCATTTGCAATAAACGCGCTTTTTAAAAATGCTTTTCTTCCCCATAACTACATCCATTAGGGCCATAGTAGACATGCTACTATTGCGAGGAGAACTGACGGCCGTTGGGGCGGAAAGGTTTTTGAATGGCAGCCGCGTACTGTGAGACACAGCATTGGTGAACCCCCACAAAACGGACCAAGGATCTGATAAAGGTCAATGGCAGCCACTATCCAGTGGCTGCCCGTGACCTTTATCAGATCCTTGGCGAGCAGCGCAGGATAATGTGCGCAGCGTTAGACATACATAATTATGTAATAATGATCTTAATAGACTAAAATAGAAATTAATTATTTCATTGAAAAGTCGGCTAATGCATAATATAGAATACAAACTAAGGACAGGCAGTTAAAAAATAACTTGCCATTTTAGTTACGACTAGTTTCTGAAAGGTAGCATGTCCTGTTACGGCCCTTAGAGACACTCATATACAAGCTCATATAAAAGAAAACAATCCTCAGAGTACAATTCCTAGTAACCATTAAACAAACGTACGTAATATCCGACCTCATTGCTGTAATGACTTGAGTAACACTATCGTATATGCTTGGGGTGTGGGCTAGTGTCAGCGGAGCAAGAAACGCGGCACAAATAGTAATGAACTAATTAAAATCTTAATATGAATTGAGTTACATGTACAGCTTTTAAAAATAATATCAATATAATATATTGATATTATTTTTAAAAGCTGTACATGTCCCCGGTGTAGTTCAGAATTGGATAACATTCAGTCAAGCAATTATGTGTGTTTTTAGGGTTCCGTACCTCAAAAGGAAAAAACGGAACCCTTATAGGATCACTTTGTTGTCCGTCTGTCTGTCTGTCTGTCTGTCAAGACCCTTTATCTCAAGAACGCGTGGACGTATCAAGCTGAAATTCACATGAAATACTCAGGTCTATTGTCCCTTTAAGCTGTGAAAATATCAAACTTCTAAGCCAAGCTAATCAAAAGATACAGCCGATTATGTCGATATTTTCAACAAATTTCCGACACTCGCAAAGGAATCAAAACCTACAGGATACTTCCCGTAAACTCAGAATCTTGAAATTTGGCATGAAGCATTGTCATATAATGCTAATATAGGAAAAAATGCGAAAATCACATTTTTTTAGTTATATAATATAATAAAAATATTTTAATAAAATAAAACTTACTACCTTATTTCTCACGAACGAATAAAGGTATCAAATTGAAATTTATACCAAATACCTAGGTCTATTGTCCCTTTAAGCAGTGAAAAAATCAAACTTCTAAGTTAACGCGATCAAAAGATACAGCAGTTTATACCGAGGAACCCTCGGTGTGCGAGTCCGACTCGCACTTGGCCGGTTTTTTGATGTACACACACGTATATTTCATTTTCTTGTAACCATGGTTTTAGTTGAGAAGGGCACGGGTCATTTTTAGTTCCGCACGGAATGCGATGTGCGGAATCCGTACGTTTAAGCCATTCTTAGTCGTCAAGATCGGACGCTTGAGTGATGGAAAACGGCCAGCCATTAAACTTTGTCAAAATTTATAGTAGTGTGAACCGACTTCAAATTAATTGGGGCCAGGGTAGAAATAAAGAGGACGAGAAGAACAAGGAATGTATTTCGAAGAATACATCTACAGTCCTCATCCTCTTCTGCCACTCCGAGATCAATATAAAACTTGGGTTTTGTATACTAAATAACGCACAATGCATAATACTACATTAGATCATGAATAAGACGAAATAAAAATATGTATGTATAAAATCATGATACGTAAACAAACCCGCGTTATAATCCTCGTCTTTGTCACACGACACATGAACATTTTCAGAATTCGAATCCGGACCGCTTTGTGTGCAAGCAGTACCTAGTATTGACTACTCAATCAAGACGGTAATAAGTCATAGTCAATAAGGTGATCATATTTCATTGTTATGTATTATTTTAATGTAATAATGCTGTTTTCATCAAAATGCACCTTGAGAAAAGCTTTCACTTTGAAATATTGGTTTAAACGTTGTTAACATAAAACTTCATATTCATTGCTGCCTTTACAAACGTAGATTGTTTTAAAGTATACGCAGCAGGAGTGGACGGAGTATAAGGTGATCAATACCCCTTTGCTGATCCATTAATCGCCTTCTGCGACACTGGAGGATATGGTGTGATGCTATTCTACTCTGCCGCCATCACATGGCATAACCAAGTAATTGATTGAATATATATATATTTTTGTAATATGTGATCCAATTAAGACTAAAACCGATAGAAACGAACTTTCATTGTAACTTTTACCGAAAAATATCGCCAACGATCTAAACTTTTTAACTCAGTAGAATTTAGGAGCTATCCCGCTCACCGCTGGCAGTGATACGTACACCAACCCCTCAACGCTGCGGGGCAAAGTCGCTAGTCACGGCACTCGATCACATCTCACCTAACGCGCTGTCGACGCGTAACCCCGCAATTTTTTACTCGCTCTATTGATCGCCCAAGTTTGGAGCTGAAGCGATTTTCCTAAGCTTTTTTTACCAACTTAAGGTGAAGATAAAAGCGACCTTGCTTATACTGATAGGAGCAACCCGTACCTGCATAGGACACTCAGAAAACTATTAATTGGGGGGCAGCCCCATTTCATTACCGGGACACAAGACGCAGGTTAAATTACGACCCATTATTGTTGATATCCCAACGATCCACACAAAACAATTTGCTAACTATTATATACGAACAGCTAAGGAGTGGAACTTATTGACTGCTGATGGGTTCCATGAAAATTATAATGGGTGCCTTCAAAGCGTAAGTGAATTTCTAGGTAAGCATGTCACATCGTAGTTCAGATCTTCACTCAAGATCAGGTGTGGTAAAAATTTTACTAATTTGAACACACTCTCACCTTCACCTGATCCTATTTTTACTAAAAAAGAGTGGATATTTAATTACTAATCAGTCAGGAACACAATAATTAGATATTTTGTGTAAGCGTGGAAAAAATATTAAAAAGGAATTAAATTGGATTGTGGAAGATGCGGGTTCACGTCCCGTCGATTTTTTACAGTGCATTTTTCTAGAAATTAAATTACTTTTATCTTTAAAGATTTTCAAAAGCAAATAAAAAAATGAGGTCGAGGAGTTAGTGCCATGCCCACAATAAATCTGAATAAAATTATTCATTATTATTTTATTCAATTTGAACGGGTAAAATTGTCTGCTTAGCTTGTGTTTTAGTTGATTTTATGCGATTACATCGGAAACACGCTTATTTCTGACTCTATTGCTATCGAAAAATTTGTAATATTTGATTGCGTCTGTATTTAATCGACTTTAAAAAAAGGAGGAAGTTCTAAATTCGACTGTATGCTTTTTAAACGTTCTTACTCGAGATGTGCGCTCTAAATTGGTGAGTCGCTTCTGCTATGCACTACTTCTCTTCCATATTTAACGTAATCGCTAGACGATTGTAAATTGAGTCAAGCGCTCAGGATTTGCTACCTAAATTATTTCTTTATGCGGTGTACGTAAATATATCTGTTGTAATTTAGCTATAAGGTCGCCTGTTTGAGTACGATAGCGCTTATTAGGTCATCCTAAACCCGAGGTCTTTGAAGGCTGGTTGATGAAATTGTTTGATACAGTTCGCTTGCTAGGGCCAGTGTCAAAGGATTTTTCCGAATAAGCTTTTAAAATTATATCCTAATAGAATCTTTTGTGTTTGAAAATCAATAGTAGAAGCCTGTTGAGGAAATTCTTTTCACGTGGCTATGCATAAGGATAGTCAAGTGTCTATATATATTCTTTACTCTTTATTGAATTTGTAAAATATGTTTCAAAATTTAAAAATACAATTGTTAGCAAAGACGAACTTATCTCTAAAAGAGATCTCTTCCAATCAACCCAAATGAATGTGTGTGAATATTAATGCAGGGGAGAGGTCTATGTCATAGCAAAAGTAATAAATCCGGATTTTGTATAGGTATTATACTATCATTATAATATCTACTCAATTTACACGAAGTTATAATTGTCACAGAATTAATCACATTAACTAGGGAATTTGTATAAATTCTTGGAAGATTAAATTAAGTAATAAAACAAGTGGTAGGTAGGGTTATCTTTTGATGGCAAGGCGGAGAGTAGGTACTGTTTTTGGGAGAGTCTAATGCGTTATGCGCCTGTATGGCTGAGTGATAATTCAGTTCAGGATTATTTATGACCACGCTGAGTGTTTATAGATATCCCTGTTCGGCGTCGGTGGCGTAGTGTGTTAGAGCGTTGTCTTCCACCCTGGAGACACCGGTTCGATCCCCGCCACGTACCAATGTGTTTTCAAATTTTGAATTCATAGGTACGTTTAATCGACGCTTTTACGTTGAAGGAAAAACATCGCCAAGAAACCTGCACACGCTTATGAAGAAATTCTTAGGTTGTGTGTGAAGTCGACCAAGCCGCACTTGGCCAGCGTGGTTGACTAAGGCCTAATCGCCCCTAATGTGGGGTAGGCTGGAGCCCCTCGGTGGGTACATTATATGAGCTGTTGATGATGAAAAGAAATTTTATACAAATTATATTGTTGCAAAGTTACACTGCCAACTTAACGCAATTCGTACCTATCCTATCTACCCTATAAGTAGCTGAATGCTTCCAGAAGTTGGAAACTTCACAAAAGCCGATAGTCAATTTCGAACAAAGAAATTCTTAAGGAAAATAAACTTGAAACTCGAATTCATGACAACGTTACTTTGATAGCGAAATCTATTCTGTAAAATGAAAATAGAGATGTATTCAGAATACTAGCGTAGATTGTCCCTTGTGAAAAATTTAAGTTAGCAGCGAAACGGTATGAATGAAATTTCATTGCAATAGTGCTGTAACCATTTTAATCGACGATTCGCATTGAAGATTTGTCGATATTCAACGATGGCTCTGTTCTTTTTATGGCGCAATAAGTGTAACTGCCGTTTACAGTACTATTTAAAATGCGATCATATTGAATATTTGGATGTCGATTGCGCTGCACGCGTTCGTTTGTATAAGCAAAAAATTTATTAAAATAGCCTATTTTATATAAAAAAAAACAATATTTGTTAAAGTTATACTTACGTGCGGCGCGTAAACTCTGTAACTTCTACAAGGCTTACCTGGAACAAATAATTACGATGATAATAATAAAGTGTCTTCTATATAAAATTATGGTAAAACAAATATTAATTACCTATTAAATTAAATAAAATCAAATAATAATTTTATATTCCGTATTGAACATTAAGATATACTATCTATATATTATATGGGAATAACAATGAGACAGATATGGGAATAACAGAGGTCGTTAATTTATTAACACTTAAACTAGGACAAAGAAATTCTGTGCCAAAATTATGCACTAATTTACAAGCTCATATAAGCTACCTTACTTATGTTCTTATGTATCGTTTTCCGTGAGTAGAAAAACGCGATTACCTATTTAGTCCAAGGTGACACCTTACGTCATAGATCCATTAAGCATTACTAATTACTGTTGCCTCATTTCTCAGCAAAAGGCACCTTTGTTTGGCCGGAAGTCCCTTTTTCGGACAGCTTTATTTGGCGTTCCTTATCGCCAGTACCGTCACGGGCGGCAATGTATGTAAAACACTGGTTATCTGTCGCGTATAAGGGTGGCCCCAGACTAGCCGGTCGTTCTTTGCTACCTAGAAAAGACCATAAAAACGGGTTCATCGTAAAACACTCACCGGTGGCCGGTCTTTCTTAATCGGCGCTCAGTCGAAGTCTAGCGCTTGCCGAGAGAGGTACTCGTGTACCTTTGTAATAATACGTAAAAAATCGTAATGGACGATGATGAACTCATGCCCTTTTTTTAAAGTCTGTAAAAAAGGACATACTGCATTAACACGGGAATTTTTGGATATGTAAAATAAGAGATTCTGTCGAACCCGCCATTTTTCGCAACTCTGCAACGAGTCCACGCAGGAGCATAGCTGCCGGCGTACTGAATGAAGTAAAATCGCCGAGGGGCGTGGTCCCGTTGCTTGCTTACCGGGCGTCCTTTCCGTTTTACACCGGGTGGTTTGTGATGGGTAGGACATTTTGTATTGCATTCTTGCCTTCCGGTTTTATGGTCTTTTCTAGATAGCAAAGAACGAACGGCTAGTGTGGCACCACGCTAAGTCATTAAAATAACAGCCTTTATAATATTCAACCCACTGCTGGGACACAAGGCCTCTCCTTGTCATGGAAGGAGGTTTAGGCAGTAGTCCACCTCGTTTGCCCAATGTGGATTGGTGGACGGAGTATACAGGCGATAAATATTGCTGATTCCATTAGTCGCCTTCTACGACACCCATTTGAGGAGATGGCGTACATATATCGCAACGCAATTGGAAAGACTCAAGACGGTTGGTCATTTGAAAGAACGCGCACTAGACTAGACCGTTCTGTCACCGACAGTGCACAAAGCATAATCTTAACCGGAATGTAAACAATAGTCGGCGAGGATATTTTGCCGGTGCTGATAATGTGAAAGTGCTCGGTCGGCGACGGAAAGGTCCCGTGGTCGTTGTTTCATATTCATCATTAACAGCTCATATAATGTCCCCACCAAGGGGCTTGGTGGGGACATTATATGAGCTGTATTATACGGGCTACCCCACATTAGGGGCGATTAGGCCTTAGTCAACCACGCTGGCCAGGTGCGGGCTGGTCGACTTCACACATAACCTAAGAATTTCTTCATAGGTGTGTGCAGGTTTTCTCACGATGTTTTCCTTCACCGTAAAAGCGTCGATTAAACATACATATGAATTCAAAATTTGAAAACACATTGGTACGTGGCAGGGATCGAACCAGTGCCTCCCGGGTGAGAGACGACGCTCTTACGCACTACGCCACCGACGCTTCTCTACGCCACCGACGCTTCTTCTTCTGTTTCATATTAATTAACACAAAAAATACTGTTTCTGCATATGCCTGAAAGGTTACGGTAATTTTTTAAAAAGATGGCGGATTCTTGTGTCGTTGCTATGAATAGGTGCCGGCAACATTGCCCGGGCATCTTACGTTTTATTTAAAAATAGAATTAAATGAAATATCGCAATTATTTCTTTGTTTTTACTGTGTAGTACGCTGTTAAGCCAACGGCACGTTTTTTTAATAACTGGTACACACACGGTCTCTATCTCAAAAACTAGAAAATTTATTTTGATGAAACTTGCACAGTTCCTTAAGAAGGACTATATTAAGTACCTAGTTGCAATCTGACTTATAGTTTTTAAGATGCGTCATATCATACAAACATTAACTCATAGGCGCGCGTATTTAGAAGCTGGATAACCTCCTTTTTTTGAGTCGTTTAAAGGCTAAAAACCATTAATCATATTTAATTTTTTTATTGTTTGTTTTGACGTTTATAAGTGTAAACTCTGAAAAAGAATATTTTTAAGTTTCAGTCACGAGCTAAGTTATGTATCCACTTTTGACATATCAGCATTTTTATTTCCTACTCTGGGTAGGTATCACCGCCTTTCTTATTTCTGCCGTGAAGCTGTTCGCTGTTCGCTGGGCATGGAAGGCATATCATCTTAGTCCCCAGGATGGCAACGCACTTGCTGTGTTAAGTGATTTACCCTTAATATCGCAAGTGTCTATAGGCGACGGTAACCACTTAACACCAGGTGGGCCGCAGGCTTGTTTGCCATCTCGTAATATAGAAAAATAAAACAAGACTCTTACCGTTTTATTTTTACTAACAGATAAATGTGGATATATATTATAGCTCATGCATGAGTGTACCTTTGTGGCTGTATTCCATGCATCTATGGTTACTTATCAGATTTTTAAAATTTTATTAAAATTTCACCATAAGCAATTAGCCACGTTTAACTATTTGTAAGCGTACCTAAATGTACTCAGGCCTACAACAATTCTTTACAACACCAGTAACGCTCTAATGGTCACCTAATCACAGAACCACAAAATAGACAATGGACAGAAGACCAATTCTTATACTTCTTCTTTCTCCTATCCTGCTTCCGATTTGATTGGGGTCTGTGCAATATGCCTTGCTATTGACATACTGGTATAGAGTTTTGCCATAGTTTTGGCTACGCTGGCGCGACGGGTTTTGCGTACGCGGTCAGCTTAGGTGCTTTCTCTTACCTTCCCACACGGGAGGCGGCGAAAGACACAGTAGCGAAAAGCGTCAGAAGAACCTTCCGGACAAACGAGGGAAGGGGAGGGTGAATCCTCATGGATACCCTAAGGCCGGCCCTATGGGTATGTCGGACTCCTACCGACTAAACACCTCCTTATTGCCTAGTGCCATAATAGCTATAAGGCTATAGGAGCAGCCCCCTCAGGAGAGAAGGAAGTGTACCGCGGTCAGCGTGATAAATTTCAATATGAGCTGAATTGGAGACGCCACGTTGGCGCGACCGGAGTGCGCAACAGGTACCGCGACCAGCTGAGGACATCGTAGGTGGTTGCGGGTCCTGCGTATTTATCAAATCATGTTGAATTTTCAGCGGTTTTCGTATGTCACGCAGCAGCTTCAACGTGGCATACCCTACCGACATGGAGGCCCTAGGGACGCTAGGCGGTCGAGAGACTCCCCATGGGGGAGATGCTCGGTCGCCCAGTAATCCCCTAGGAACGTTCGACCTACAGGCTTGAGGACCCCCCAAGGTCTTCGCCTTCTTAAAAACCCGGTGACGCAGAAAATGTCATCAGAGACAATCTGCAATAGATATCCAAAAAAAAAAACGTGGCATACTACAGCGACAGGGCGCAGCGTCTACACTCTTGTCTTCACTCCCGCAAACGCTCTAGCGTGACCAACGACTTACATTTTGCGGCCGGCCACCTGCCTGACATCAACCCCTCTTGAGAGTCATCATCATCATTTCAGCCACATGACATCCACTGCTGAACATAGGTCTCGGACTTGGGAATGTCAGAGGTCTACTAGTCCCATTTCTGGCATCTGATGTGACTTATTTTACAATTTTATTTAAAATGGAACAATCCATTTACGAATTAAGTTGTATTTTACGTTACTTTTTGCAAAATAGCGAAATATAAAATTTGGTGCAACTGGCTGTATATATTTGAAACAGCTGATATATATTTGCCTTCTGTATTCTCTCTATACTGTGGCACTGGGTTCAGTACTTACCGTTTATCAGTGACATTGAATCTCATGGCCTTCACTTTATCGCCAGTTTGCGGCGTTTTTTGCGCCATCGATTTTTCATTAGCAGTAATGGAAGTAATGTAATTATTTTTTCTTTACCTAGGCTTAATAAAGTAGTAGGTGGTAGGTGGTATTTGAATTAGGAAGTGTATGAAAATTATTGTAGCGTAGACTGCACGTCAAGCTAGCACAATCTGTCAAAATTTTAACCGACTTCAATAAAAGGAGGAGTTTCTCAATTTGACTGTATGTTTTTATTATGTGTGCACCGATTTTGATGATTCGTTTAACATTTGGAAGCTGGTGCTTGTCATATGGTCCCATTTAAATTTAACATAAAAATATTATTTCTCCGTTTTTTTTTAAAGGTGTTTTTTTTATTTTAAATTATTTCAATAGATTTTAAACTGCGTAAGAAGATTTACCCGAGTTCTTGTTGTAATAAAATGTGTTGAGAGTCCTCTTTATTATAATTTCTGTTGTTGAAAGAGTCCATTTTAAACTCAGTCTACCTTACAATTTATTGTTTATCTTATTCTTAACTAGCGACCCGCCCCGGCTTCGCACGGGTGCAATGCTTATGTAAATATGCATGTATTATACATATAAACCTTCCTTAAGAATCACTCTATCTATTAAAAAAACCGCATCAAAATCCGTTGCGTAGTTTTAAAGATCTAAGCATACATAGGGACAGACAGACGGCAGATAGCGACTTTGTTTTATACTATGTAGTGATGATTAATGGCTTTCGCGGGATTACTCATTTATGGCGGGTTTCAATAACTAATAACTACCGACAGTTTCCATGGCATCGGTAGAATTTTGACATATTTTGTGTAGGATATCTGTCAAAATCTTATCCCTAGTAAGCAAAAGTGTGGATAGATAAGTTATTGAAACCGGCCAATAGCCCAATATCAAGGGAAAATGTATCATATGTAATAGTAAATTGTACGGTAGATTAAGAAAAAAAACTACAAAATTTAAAATTTTACATAAATTTATAGCTAAAACCAATCTCGATTACGTTAGCTTTAAACAAAAAAACTGCATCAAAATTGGTCCATTCGTTTAGGAGCTACGATGCCACGGACAGACACACATACATACAGATACACAGACAGGTCAAACTTATAGCACCCCTCTTTTTCCGTCAGGGTTAAAAAATGTAGGAACGACAACTCGACAACGATGCTACTGAAAGATTTGGATGCTAATGTTACAGCCGGCCACCTACCATATGTCAACGCTTCTCGAGCAAATGTTTCTGTAACATTAACTATAGAAAAACGAGAAAGTAATAAAATAAATATCTTCACAATCTTGTTGTTCGCAAGGGCAAGTTCATGGTCTGGAAGAGGTCATTTATAAATAAACAGACTCATGCGCTGCCATAAATACCTACTGTACGGCTACAATGTCTATTTGACTGAAAGAGATTAATGTCTATCATAATAAGTTTTACTAACTGATCTATGTTTTATGCGCCTTTTTAGTAGTATAGAGGAAGTTTTGCAATCGTCAAAAAATTCGACCTCGAGGTTTTGACGGATTTACACGTTTTGGACCTCCATGAGTCCAAAAATACAGTTTTTGGAATTATGTTTGTGTGTCTGTGCGTTAGCACGGTAACTCGAGCATGCTTTAACTTATTGCAACCAAATTTAGCATGCCTGTATGGCATCAAAATATAAGGTTTCTATCAATCTAATTATTGGGCATGGAGGGCATATCATCTTAGTCCCCAGGATGGCAAACGTACTTGCGGTGTTAAGTGATTTACACTTTATATTGCAAGTGTCTATAGGCAGCGGTGACCACTTAACATCAGGTGGGCCTCAGGCATGTTTGCCATCTTGTAACATAAAAAGAAAACTTTTGAGCTGTCGATCACGAAAGTTAAGCAACCAAGTGCGCGGTCGGTACTCGGATGGGTGACCAAAAGTTTACATGCATGTATGACATCAAAATATAAGGTTTCTATCAACCTTTGAGTCGTTTCCGGTATACGAGAAAGTCAAAGGGAGACCACTCCAGATGTTTTAAAATTATGGCAACCTGCAGTTTCTCTCAGCAATTTCTCGAAACTCGAACTCGTGAACCGATGGCTTAAAATTTTACTTTCATAAATGTACAAATTGTTCATCAATGAATAAAGAAATTTTGACTTTGACTGCATGACCCATACGGCCAGATGTGGCTTTATGTGCAACCGTTTGTTACCTAATCTAATACTCTGATTAACATCTCTTGTGATTTTGAGAGTGATTGTATGTACTTAATTATACTCATAATTTATAGTGCTTACTGCTTACCCCAATGATATTATATTGTTATGATACTTGAAAACGTCCCAATTGGGACGTCTTTCATGATAACAGTCTGTGTCAAACCACCAAGAAAACATTTGAAAATTTTAGACGGCATAGATTTCAATCCAAATTACTATAAACGTAACATATCTTTAGCTTATAACATCTTTAGATTACTCAAATGTTCATACACTTCTCATTTATGCAGGTTCTGTCCATTCTAAGGTTGCTTAGAAGAAACTGCGTTTAGCGACAATCGTTTATTGTACCAATAAAAAGTATGAGCAAACAAATAAATAGATAAAGGACAGTTACGCAATTGATTTAAAAAAAAACTGTCAAAATAATATTTATTTAACATAATCTGTAAGTTACCTTTATTTAACAAAAATATTGTACGCGATTATAATCTGCATTAAAAACTCTAATGTTGATTTTTATAAATATCATTTATATTTCACATTTTAAATTTAAAGATAATTCTCCAATATTATAACCCATTTCATGTCAAAACAAATTATTTATTGTTGCAAGCTTTTAACAGATCTGTTGATGAAACCAATTCAGTACCAAGAAACGGGTAACCATCATGTGAGTTCAGCGCAGTGATAAATTTAATTAATTAATGATGGCAATTGCCTGTTTACTTAATTGAAGCCGGGCGCATCGTTCGACTACGCAGAAATTCTTAGTGCACGTAATAAAAAGAAAGTAAGGCCTATGACCCTACCACAATAAAAACTGTATGAAACCATCCGGGCTAAAATTGTAATGTCGACGCACTCAGACGGTGTGACCTTAAAAAACTACAAACGAATGCCGCTTCTATTACACAGGGAATAAAGATCGAACTATTTACCCGCATAAATCTGCGCAGTCCTTTCAGAAACAAACTAACCTCGCCATTCAGTATAAATCAGTATACCAATAGATGTAACTCCAGTATTTTACCGATCTAATACAGCCTCTAAAGCACTACTCTAAAATTCAATTTCGAATGCCCCTATAGGAATGCAAACGCGGGAGCCGCTGGAGTCTGGATAATGCCCTTTGTGAATCGTTACAATTTTTAGAATTTCGACTCATTGACTTTTGTGTTACCGCCCATATTGCTGCGAACGGTGAATTCCGATCGGACTTGAAATATCTTTTGTCCTTCCATAAAGGTTATGGGATATCGTTCTGTCGGTAGAGTGCAGAAGGTTGGGATTTCTCTGTCGCGATGATGGAACCGTGAAGCTGATGTCATGACATTGCATTCCTGGCGATGCGAATGACTCGGATGACAACGGCCAGACAAGGGCAACACTTGCATGCACTCTGTCTCCTATTGGTTTGAACCTGGCACGAGTTCATTCGTGTGAAGGACTGATTAATATTTACAAAGTAATGAGGAAACTGATGTTTCTTTATTTACTGTTTCACAATGGCAGATTCAAAACTTTATTTTTGTTAATCATGTTAATAAAGACAGATGTGTGGAACAGGAAAATAATAATACGCTGATACCAAATAAAATTGGGTCAAATCCTTTTAATTGAATCCGAAACAGATAAAAACTACACAAGACAAGTAGATACAAAACAGTAAAATTTAGGCGGCCTTATAGCCAATAAGCTATCTCTTCCAGGCAATATTGGGTGAAAGAACAATAATTGAAAATGAGAATGGTTGCACGAAAGAACTGAGAATTAAGGGTATATTATTTAAAATAATTAGAATTAAATATAACTAAATGAATATTACACACATATTATAGAAAATTGACAGTAAATGACATCAGGATTTGACTTAGAATTATATCATGATGATGATGTTTTTCTATTTATTAAAAGCTTATTTGAAGCGTCGGTGGCGTAGTGCGTAAGAGCGTCGTCTCCCACCCGGGACGCACTGGTTCGATCCTCGCCACGTACCAATGTGTTTTCAAATTTTGAATTCATATGTACGTTTAATCGACGCTTTTACGGTGAAGGAAAACATTCTGAGAAAACCTGCACACACCTATGAAAAAATTCTTAGGTTGTGTGTGAAGTTGACCAACCCGTCCTTGGCCAGCGTGGTTGACTAAGGCCTAATCGCCCCTAATGTGGGGTAGGCTCGAGCCCCTCGGTGGGGACATTATATGAGCTGTTGATGATGATGAAAAGCTTATTTTTGAGATTAATTCATACATATGATCACGCTCGCAATCCCATATGAGGGGTTGAGCAGAGCCTTAACAACGTAACACTTTGTTACACATAAAAAGCCACATCCGGCAGTATGTGCCATGCAGTGCCTCCAAATAGTGACAGGTTGCCAGCCTGTCGCCTGATATTAAATGATAACGATTTTGTTGAAGCTGAAATAAAACGTGTATTTTTAAAGGTTTTTCATAGTTGAAAAATATCCTTCTATCAAATTTAGTCAGAGACAGTTACGAAAGTTTTTCAAAAAATATTTATTTAAACTTCATTGTACACAAAAAGATAGAAATGACGGACGTTTTGTCATAATTTTTTTTTTTAGAAAATCATCACAATTTTTGCTAATTTTCTTTTACCATTAAGCATTAAGCTTCATATCTTTTGACTATCTGCAAGATATCAAATCAAAATCAATATGCATTCAATGTTGTCCGAGTCGAATCTCATTCTAAATATTAAACAGAATATTCAATGAGATCAATTTCAACTTCAGCTAACTAAACTTTTTCGTTTTAAAGTAGGTATCTTACCTAGTCAGGGAGGGGTTAAGGGCGCTCTGCTTCATTTAACTTTTGCATAGGTACCTAACAATTTACAAGTACCCATTTTTTATTTAGTTGTGTAGTGTACAGTTAACTGGGATAATTAGTTGACAAAACGTACGTTATGTTACACGTTTTAAATATCAAACTTCTATTCCTACAATCAGCAACTGCGCTGAGTTACATCCGGTTTACCCTTGTTTGGTATAACAACGTTTGCTCGAAAATCGTTTCGTCTAATTTTAGTTGCAATAAAGTCATTTCGCATAATTATTCATTTGACCGAATATTTAATTGGTAGAATTTTATTTAGCATAATTATTTATTTGACATAATGTCATTTCACCGAATTTTCATTTGCACTAATTTTATTTAACCTAATGTTTAATTGGTAGAATTTTATTTAGCATAATTATTTATTTGACATAATGTCATTTCACCGAATTTTCAAATGCACTAATTTTATTTAACCTAATGTTTAACTAGACTAATAATGATTTGGTCGAAAGATCGTATCGAATATTCAGTTCAGTAGTAATTCAGTGAAAACGCCCTAAAATCGTTTCTGGCACTCGCCGGCCGCTGCCGCGGCACGCTCGCTTCGCTCGTTCGGCTCGTGCGCTTTGTTCATGTCAACCTAACTCGCTCGTCGCTTCGCTCCTCGCTAACCTATTGTTCAATTGAACATTCGATGAAATGAAAATTATACCACCTGAATAATACATCAAATGAACATTATACTTTTTGATCAATAGCGCAAATGTTGTTATCGCAAATGAACATTCGATGAAATGAAAATTATACCACCTGAACAATACATCAAATGAACATTATACTTTTTGATCAATAGCGCAAATGTTGTTATCGCAAATGAACATTCGATGAAATGAAAATTATGTCAATCGATATTATACAAAGTGATTATTTTCTTAAACGTTGTTCGAAGAAATGATTTTCGACTAAACGTTGTTATACCAAACAAGGGTGAACCGTTACATCCACTCCGCCCTTGGCACCACTAGGAAGACTTGTTGTGTCATTGAGCGCGTTCTAGTTAAGAACTACGCGTGCAGGTTTACGCTGTCACCGACAAACTGTGGCTACCATTCCAACACGAACTAAGAAATTTGGGTCTGGTCATTCAAACGAGGCGTGAAGAAGCACCTTGCAGGTCGGCAAGGCGAAGTAGGTGGCTAGCGCGACGGTTTATCTCTCGCACAAGCTATATTCGTATTTGGACTCCACTTCTGCTTTCCATCAGGTGGAGTGGAGTCATTTGCTAGATATTTTTATATATCAAAAAGGTACTTTTCAGGGCCAGCGGAGCTTTGGGCTCGGTGCGGGCTAGTCTCCAACACCAGCGGTCTGCTGTCCGGTATTTATGCCGGATATCGGACACGATTGAACGATGCACCGGTTGGGCCCGGGTAGGTACAGATGGCTTCCCGGCGAAAAGTGAAAGTTTCGCGATCCTAGGTCGCCATCGTAGTGTGCCATGGCAGAATAGCTGGAGAAGATGTTTTGTGGGTGGTCTGGGGATCGCCTTTACCTCTGAGCCACATACGCCAGCATTTGCATCGTAATGCAGGGATGATGTGCGAATTGTTATAAAACAAAAGTAAGGGGAAGATCAAAATTTTCTTGTCAAATTTAATAAAAAGAACGACACTTGTAACTTTATTATCTTAAGCTTAATATAAGTAATTAATCTTTCAAAGTTCGTCCAAGTTTTTATATTACTCAAAATTTTATCTATTTTAATTTTAAGAGCTTTAAAAATATGCAAGGATAGAAAAAAATTAACTAATTGTCTGTCATAAAACTTCTCGGGTTTCAATAAAAGTTTTCGTGTTCTTATAACGTTTATGAAATGAAAGATATTTTTTTGGAGCGTGGAAATCTATTATTATTATTTCTCATTAGATTGGTAAATAGGTATTCATTAACTGAGCAATTTAACATGATTAAACATTATATAGTGTGAGCTTGTGGAAGTACTTAGGAAATACATAAACAAACAGGCAGAGTGGCAGCTTTGTGTGATCTATTGTATCTGCCTAGCGAATCAGCGAGACGTTATGTGGATTGCATGACTTGAAGGTATCATTAATGCCCTCGGTATGTAAATATTAAGCGGATAAATTATTTAGTGCACACAGTAACACTATTCATACACTGTAAGGTATTTGTGTAAGTACGTATACAAGTTGATTAAAGTGTACTTTGTATTACAGTTAATTACCACAGTTTATTTTATTACTTACATAATATTTATTAGAACGCTGTCCCTTTGTCTCCGGAGACGGGCGTTAGTGCTGCGACACAGTTTTTATAACTAATGCAGTTATTAAGGTACAATTAAGAATGTACCAATATATCTTGTTCCAAATAAATTATTATTATTATTATTAAACAGTAACAATGGAAGTTAGTCCGAAAATAAAACGCGCAAAGATGTAATCAATAGTGAAAATACTGATGTTGATTTTCCAAATGCAATCTTAACTTCACTTGACACCAATCGATGCCTGGGATTTGCGACCCAGGGGTAGATTCAGAAGGCTCCTAATGCTTTGCGCAGAATACGTATGTTTTAAACTGTGGTCGTCTTCAAGATTACTTCCCCAAGGCGGAAGCTCCAATTTCAAGACTGCTAATTCCTTGGGCGATGCGAGGCCTTCAACCTCGTGAGAGTTTACCCGGAACTTATTAACGTATTCATTCCTGTAGAAATAGTTCATGTTCTAATATAAGATTTACTTATAAATAGTACCTTAACGTTAAGGATATCTTTTAGGTTAATACCTTCCTGTAATTAATCTAATCACTACCAAGCTAAATACATTTACAAAATTAAAAGGTAAACCTAATTTTAGACTTAAACTGGCTTATCCTGAGCCCAACTGGATTTCATTCTATCGGCAATAACTTCAAATAATAGAAGTTTAATTTTAATAAATATAGAATATTTATGAATATATGTTCAACATGAAATCTTTTTGCAATAAATTGTAATTAGCCATAAAGAAGTAATAAAGCTACTAATAATACACATAAATATTTGCTAACACAAGTGTGTACATGGTTTAAAATGTTCGTGCTAATTTAGTACTGAGGAAGGTACTCTTATTCGTGATCTTTTTACTTTCTCGCACACGTAGTAAGAGGAAGTCTTGTAATCGTAAAAAAAATCGACTTCGAGTTTTTCACGAATTTACAAGTTTTGGACCTCCCTGAGTCCAAAAATAAAGTTTTTGGAATTATGTTTGTGTGTGTGTGCAGCACGATAACTCGAGTATGCTTTAACTTATTGCAACCAAATTTAACATACATGTATGCAAATCAAAATATAAGGTTTCTATCAAATTTTGAGTCGTCGATTACGAATGTTAAGCAACCAAGTGTACTCGGATGGCTGACCAACATTTAACATGCATGTATGACATCAAATTCTATCAACTTTTGAGTCGTTTCCGGTATACGAGAAACTCAAGGGGAGACCACTACCGATTTTTTACAATTAAAATGGTTCTACATGCGAATAGTATAAACAAAGTAAGATTCAAAATACTATGTACGAGTGGGTTCCTAATAACTCGACGTTTCGGTCGGCTGTTGCGGCCGCGAACTGAGTTCTTACTTTGTCTAAACCATAGATTTATTATTACTGACGTTAAGTTTATATTATGCGCCATTTTAACTGTCCAGTTGAAGTATGCAACGCGAAAGTTATATATTAAGAGTTTTATACATTAGAAAATAGAGTGAGATATCTTTTGCCTATAATTGACTACAACACGAAAAGAGCTGCAATTGCGTTTTCTGATTTAAATAAATAAAAAATTATTTTTTGTAAGTTCTCTGAATCGTATTTCCTCGACAATACTGTTGGTACAAGATGGTTCAACAATCTTGCTTGTGCTGATAACGAAGTTACATGGGAAACGCACAGTGAATAGCAAAATTTGATAGGTACTAGCTTAGACCAGGACAAACTAGATTTGCCTGCAAGCGAATCAGTCGCTACATCGTAAAGTCTGTTGGTACAGTCACGTGCAATAGTTACTATGCGACAATATTGACAGCGACAATCACGTTTAATTAAAAAAAAGGTTACTACAATGTTAATAACGATTACATAATTTGTGCTAGTGGCTGATTATAAAAACGTGGTTGTGTAGGACAAGACACATGAGAAACGTTAAAAGATAAAACAGTTTTCCTTGAAATCGAGATCGGTCAAAAATATTGTATCTTCTATAGTTTGTTCTATAGAAATAAATTCCCCTGAAAATCCCAAGGACGGCCCTGGCAACTGCATACTTAAGCTACTGAGGGCTCATCGAGGATTCACTTGCAGATGGAGCAGCGCCAACTCTAACGGAATTTTATATCTATGCGGCTACTCTCAGATGAACCAGCTGCGGTGTTATCGTTAATGTAACTTGGATGACGTATGTGTGTCTAGCTCCACTGGTTTTTGTTGCTTCTCGTCTTGTGTAAACGCAGTTTTATGATTTGCTAAGGTTGTTATTGCATTTCTGTTGGTTATAGGTACCTTAACGAATTTAATAACCTGAATTCTTATTGAGAAGGTGTTTATGCCAAAGGTAAATTTATGCCCATGTGATGGTGAACGATCATCGTAGTCAATAGCTTACGTAACCTGACTCCTATAACTCGCTATTTCATTTGTGATGTCTAAGAATTACACTTTAAGAATGATGTGGAATTAGATCTCGACGTCCTAGGTCTCCTAAAGATTAACTTTAGGAGAGTAAAGTCAACAGCAGAAATAGATAATCAAAAACAAGACTTCTAAATTCATTAAGAGCGAAATAACAGAAATGTTTTAATTATTAAATTATATCCATCTTGTGTGTGTTTAGTCATTTGTGTAATACATACTTGTTTGCGAATCATGGTTGTTTATATATGTCATGTATGTATCATGTATGTTTAGTTTCCTTACAAAAATATCTTAAATTATCATGTAAGTATATGAAAAATGTCCGTTATCTAGTATCCATAACACAAGTTCACTTAATTATACTTACTTTGGGCTAGATTATTGGTGCGAGCGTGGAAATATATTATATAGTAGCTGTCCAGGCCACGCCTTGCTGTGGTAATTTCATACTTCTGTCCTATAATATTGAGTTTGCAGTAAAAAAATATGAGGGCTACTTATCAAGATTAAAAACTATCCTATCTCGCAGTTTGGAACAAAACACATATTAAAAAGAATTAAAATCAAATTGTTAGTTTCGGAGTTCATCCCGGACAAACATGGGGCAAACGTGACACGGGAATTATATATAATAGATTATTATGCTCTGACAATTAACGATATCCAAAACTTAAAAAATCCTATCTCTTACCTCGTGGAGCTCTGGAAATCTTACTTAGTGTCAGAACATGGTTATTGTTACCGAAACGTGGTGTTTGCTTGCGGTGTTCTGTACGGTGGAGATACGTCCTCGAGGAGTTTCACCCGATTTCTTGTTGTAATAACTACGTAAGGCTCCGTTTTTAAATCCATCTACCGTACAATTTATTGTTAAAGTTAAATACTACTTTCACTCGACATTTGCTAAATGCGTAATTACCACGAAGCTATTAATTAATTAGAACTAGAGTGGCTAGTAACCACATTGGTCTAGCCCTACCTCTGAGGTTATTGCTGCGTTATATCTGTTGACGAATTTATTAATCTTATCTGTTAGAGTTTGTGAGGGAAACAAATAAAAGTTATTAGCTATGCGAATACATAACGAGTAAGAATTTATCTATGCAAATTGGATTTGGAATATTCATCTCTGAGGAAGACGAATAAGTACAAATTCAGACGACGTGGACACAACATAAAGATGGTACAGAAGACTTGTTTTTTATGTACTCTATTGCTTTCTCTCTCAAACTAATTCCAACTGCTGGGCATAGGCATAACTTGCATGCCACTCAACTCGGTCTTGCGTCTTCAGTATCCAATGCTTTATCTCTGATTTCTTAATATTGTCAGTCCAACTGGTTGGCTGATGTTCAGTTTTAATAAGCTCAGTTCAGTGCTGGGAATCGTTAAAGTCGTCAAAACTATGATTTATGTAAGCCTAGCATCTAAATCAACAATTTTCCTATGAAGTTTTAAAATTGTTTTCACTCACGTTAAAAACAGGAATTGAAAATTGGTATAAGCAATTTTAAAAAGCATTTAGGTACCTATTGCTCAGTCGTTACTTGATAAACAATTCAATAAATCCGATAAACCCGTGAAAGTTTTATAATAAATAATTATAATTTTAGCTTAAAGAACAAATTCCTATTTTTTAGATGTCTCTAAATATATAAATAAGTTAGCCTAGAAATTTTAATAAAGTTGTTGAGTATCTTAATGAATAAATATTAGGTACCTGGCACGCTGCACACTCGCTCATAAAGTCTTGAGATACTCTGAGATAGCCGCAGCACTTAAAAGTAACTGTTATCTAAGCTTGTGATATATGTAAATCCGACAACTTCAATGTCTACAACAATCTTACACATCAGACGTCTCGGCATTAGCGCTATAATGTGGCTTGCTCAGGCGCTTAATATTAGAAGTTCATCTTCTGTGCTCCCTTTATTTTGTGACCTCGCCTTGATTACGGGTTAAACTTTACTGAAAATCTTAGGATAGGTCACAGCGGATTACACACTCGAAATTAAAGCAGTTATCCTGGGAAGTAAATCTGGCTTAGCTAGTAGATCTGTTTTAACCATCTTCAAAAAAAGGAGGAGGTTCTTAATTCGTATTTATTTTTTTAGGTATGTTACCGGATTACTCGAAGACGCCTAGAGCGTCGTATTTTTTTTTTGAAAGATTATACTTATATATTCGAAAGTTGCTAAACAATTTCGATAACTCTTTTATTGTCTTCAAGCTCAAAGTCTCGAAATAGTTTCTATACTTACTATTAAGTATAACTATACTTACAGACTAAGAAGCAAAAATGAATTGCTAAAAAAGCAATAGCCGCCTGGAAAATTAAAAATGAAGAAATAACAATTTTATGTTTAAGAAAATGAAAATGCCAACTATGTTTTTTTTTATTTCGGTGCCAACATCAATATTTGTAATAATAATAAACCTTGCCTCTTGTCTTTGGCACCGACCTCAAAAGAATATTTGGCATTTAGATTTTCTTAAACTTAAAATTTTTATTTCTCGACTTTTGGTTAAGAAGCCGGTTTTTTTATTAATAATTGAAGGAGAAGATGGTGAACTTGATAAGGCCAAAGGTGAGAAAGAACTTCAGACTTTTAAAAATCTAAATGATAAATATTACAGCATGCTGTTCTTAAGATTAGTAATTTTCTTCGATATTTTGAAGTTTCTTTAAATCTCTCTATTCTGATTCTCTATGTGATTGTCCTTCTTTTTCCCCTAGGCTGTCCTAGTGTTCCTAAATAATGTCGGTTCGGTGAAGTAAGTCTTGACCATTATTCTATCAGCTGCCTATTTATAATATGCCTATAGGCTTTTTTCATATAATTTATATTTTATTTTATCCATTGTACAATCCATAGCTGGTAATTCTTTCTCATAACGCGTTCCGTTTCGCTGTCACTGTCAACAAACTAAAAAATATTTACATAGGTAACTACCGAACACATAAAATAATCAATGTTAATTAAAATTTTAATTCAAATTAGTCTAAACCAGACGTAAAGGAAAGTAAACACTTTCAAACAAAATTAGCTCCATTACGTCCACCTAACACAGATTTGTGGGTATTCGTAATAGCTGGAAACTAGATAAATCTTTCCAATTCAAGGCGACAACGGCGTGTAAATTTCCATCCCCTTGCGAAAACTAAGTCTCAGCTTCGTCTGAGAATAAAACGAGGACGCCAGTTTCCAACTGGCTATATGTCAGGGACCCTACTTGAAATCGAATGTCCGTTGCTCAAATATAAAATAATCGAAAAATTTTAACATAGAATCGACAAATCATGAGTTGGACAGTTCACCACACTAAATTCTAAATCTAATACATCAAAATCTCATCTGATATATTATAAGCTCGTATACGTGAAGATGGTATAACTGAAAAAGTTGGAAAAATTCATGTCACGACTGCGTATTTATTCGATTCTAAAAAAAACTACTAAATCAATTTTGTTCATGTATGAAATGTAGGGATATATCCGTACATTCGAATCGCTCTTAAATATTGTAAAAAAATAGCCCCTCAGTAGGTTGCCGATCATACAAATATGTATGGACTTAGTTATTTGAATATTAAATAACTAAGTACAATACACCTAGACTTCTTCAAGATCCTTCGCGTATTCAATCCGTTGAGTTTATGTGATTCGACGTTACATTCATCGATATAGCGAACTGTCGATATCATGATTTATCGATTTCATGGTTCTTCGAGGTAAGGTTTTAAAGTAGGTATTTATTATTCGAGCAAAGGTTACTCGTTTTTAAGTATAGATACCTATATGTCCAATGTTGCCGAGGAAGCGAGCGTGCTGATTCAAAAGGATTAATATGCCCTCAAAGGGAACTCTGTGTCTAAGCAGTTTGCATATTAATAATACAATTTCAGATTCCCTCGGGGACCGTTTTAGCTCACTTGGTTGTACTTGTATGGCAAGGGACTATATTTTGTAAAGGTGGAGTTTGATATGAAAACTTGGTAAGAAAATGTCAATTACAATTTCAGAAATTACGAGTATCATTTGTTACGGTGGTAAAAATAAAGTAAATTTTATTAGAAAAAGAACAAATATCTGTAATAGAAACTGTATGTGAAACCAAATCAATAAAGCACAATCTTTATTAATGTCCTTATGAATTATATCGGACATTATATGAAGATTAGGCTAGAAATATTATATACCGTGTCTGTGGTCGACTGTTGTCAATCAAATGGATAACATTTTAACGGTTTGACGGTTTGAGGTCAAAAGTACTTGAAATCATCAGTATGTAGCATCGACATCTTCGCAGATAAGCCCCAGAAATTCAGGCGCCTAATACTAGAGTCCTTTGACACTGCACTAAATTAATGACTGAACATGATTCAATTTTAATCTTAATTATAATTCTGTCTTAGTTGAATAAGTTATACCTACTCAAGTAAATAGTCCTGGTTTTTTTTTATATAAATTCTAGTCCACATTGCATGTCGTGGCAACCTTTAATTAAAATGGCATTTAGTTTTAAGTTTGTTTGTTCCTTAAATTTTAACTTGTATCAGTGTTTATCTTGTTGGTTGTCCTAATAAATTAAAAAAAAGGACATGAAAGAATTATGGAAGGAAGCAAAGTTTGCCTACAAAAATATTAGAAGTCTACAACACAATAAAATTCAAATTGAATCCTAATGATCTTGGAGTCCGTCCAATCAACGTAGATTTATTGGTGAGACAATGGACACTCAGTCAGCATAATCTTCGGTTCGTCCGTTCATGTGGTTTGCATATTAATAGTTCAATCGGAGATCTTCGCTGTGACCGTTCGTTCTACTCCATTGTGCATCGAACAGTTGCAATCGCGTTAACGACGCCGCATTCAAATGTTTTGCCTTTTAAAAAAGTTGAGAGATGTTGCCTTTGTGAAGTTCTTTAATACAAGTTGCTCGCATATTACAGACGCTTAGAAGTTTGTGACCTTTTCAGAGATATTTCATGAAATTTACAAGTGTTGCCATTCTTTGATAAAGTTCGCAGGTTTCTGTAGACTTGGTGGACGTTTGTGATAGTCGAGCGAAATCTTTGTACGTTTTATTTTGAAAACCTTATATTATACAACATCATCTTCTTAGAAGTTAAGTGCAAGTTTATCTCTTTTATCTACAAAAAGCAATGTCTTCATCTCATATGGTGTTAAGTTATGGTTGGAGGTGGAAACACAATTTACTGTATCCTCAACAAAAAGAAGGAAATAAATCTTATAATTGTTATTGTAGCCGACTGTGGTGTCTAGTTAAGTAGACTCTCTATCTTAAGACAAGCTGTATAAACTACCAACCCGACCAAATGTTTTACTCCCTCGAACAATTTACTTCTAAATCTGGGCCAACCAGATCATGGACTGTGAAGGTGGTTAATGCTTCTACATCTTCGGTTTGACAATGGTGGATGAACTACTGGAAAAAGATCAAGGAAATTATACGCCTTAATATAGTTTATAAATAAAACAAAATATGTATAAATGTTTATCGCATTCAAAACTCAAAAGCAATCTGTTTTGTTCTTGTATTAAATCTAACATTTTAAGAACCTTTTAATATTAAAATTATATCAACTTTATTTCAATCCACCACCCGATTTTGGTAAATTTACATTTACCTTTATATACCGCAACAGACATTAAACACCTATTTCATAATCACAATAATCAGGCTCTATTGCTGTGAACATTAAGGTAAGTATTCACATGGTATTCACACACCGCACTCTTGAAGAAATCAAATGCCGCAGAAACTTTGGTACATACGTGAGCAAGAGATTGTAAAGAAAGTTACTAATGTTTTTGTTAGGAAATTACATTCCTAACAAAAACATCTCTCTATACCAAATTCTGCTCTGTGTGCAAAATAACTGATCATCAAAGAATACTCTTAGTAATTTAAAAAATAATAATTCAGATGTGCGGTGGTTCGTCCCATGGATGTGTTTATGTTTAGATACCTATTAGGACTTTGTGACTTGAATATAAACTTATTTAAAAAAAAATTAAAGCAAGTACTTATAGAGAAATGCTACTATGAAGTTAGCGATTTTTCAAAAGAATAATCTTGACGATTATTATTTGACATTCACTATTATACGTATGATTTAATTTGACAATTTTAAGAATTTAAGTATTTTTATTTATATTCAATTAAAATGAATCAATTAGTTTTCATTAAATTAATTAATATCTAAATATATATAACTCAAAGGTACCTGACTGACTGACATAGTGATCTATCAACGCACAGCCCAAACCACTGGACGGATCGGGCTGAAATTTGGCTAGATGTTATGACGTTGGCATCCGCTAAGAAAGGATTTTTGGAAATTCCACCCCTGAGGGGGTAAAATGTCAGGAAGATAGTAAGAGATATATTTAACTGTAATTTGTAAACTTTACTCCTTCTAAGGCAGAACATGTCGAACAAAAACTGTTTAATATAAGATCTTTCCTGTACACATGTTCCAAAAATTCAAATATCTTTTATATTTTTTTATCTTTCATGATATACACCTATGTTAATGAAAATTAATTGTAAGCCGATAGTTCTTTTTTAGAAAAAGATCTAGCTAATTATTTCACCTCACCTGGCGGTAAGCAGAAGGTAAAGAGGCCAAATGTAAGGATAGATAATGTGAGAGATTAATTACGCGCCACACTCCCTCGCCTTGTCAACGTGCAAGGTACTTCTTAAAGCATCTTTATTTATGTAAAGTGGTTGAGAGACAAGTATAAAAAAAATTTACCCCATTTCGGGCTGCTCGCGAATCTTGTGAATTTGTAAAGGTCCTCACAGCATATACGGTGCGATTCATGGCTTTGATTAATCTGACGAAAATCTTGACGATCGATCGCATAGTCATACACTGAAGATTCGTTACGATATTCATGATTGCATGGGACTGTTGCGAATTCCAAACGTCTTAAATTAAGTAAATCGTTAAACGATCTTGATATACACAAGCGATTCGTCGTTTCGATCGGTCTGAAACGACGAATCGTTAGATCCATGGCGCCCTTTAATTCTGCGGCACTAATTGGAATTACCAAATTGTATTAGTTCGCGTTGGAATGGTAGCCACAGTTTGCCTGTGACAACATAAGCCAGCACGCGTAGTCTTTAGGCTTACACAACATTACAACCTTCTGCGCTGGTTTATTTCGTACCACGGCCGTTCGCCCTGTTCGATTCAGAGTGCAATTAGGCGTCGACTAGATTACGGAGTCTAGCGTTACCACTGCGGTGTGTTGTATTACTCGCTCGGAAAATGCTCGTTCAATTTGATGTCAAATAAAACGTGCTTAACGGGAGTGCAGAGCGAAGGAAATGGTGGCCATGAATTACTTTTTCTATTGCTATTATAAATTTCGATGTACGAAACAAGATCTTTATTGTGTTCTTGTTTATAGACTATTAAGTATGTTTGATTTTATGGTCGCACATGGAAATTAATATTGAACTGTATGCAAGAAGCGCTCTTCTGTTGAACGAATAAGATACAAAATTAAGATTTGAAATAAAATAGATGTGAGGATATCATCATATCAGCCTTTATAATTCGATCCACTACTAGGCCTTGTCATCGAAGGAGGTTAAGGCAGTAGTCCACCACGCTTGCCCAATGCGGATTGGTGGACGGAGTATAAGGTGATCAATACCCCTTTGCTGATTCACAGACACCTCTACGACACCCATTGGAGGATAGGCGGTGATGCTATTCTACTCTGCCGGCATCTCACGGCTAACGATAAATTAGTGAGAATTTAAATTGGTTTAAAAATATTTCTAAAAGTTTTATGTAGATTTTCTCGTTGTTCAGAAGATGTAAAAGTCACACTTTTTAAGGCATATCGTCAAAGCATATACACGGGAAGTCTGTGGGTTGACCATACTAAAAGATCCCTGGAGACTCTGCGTATCCTTCACAATAATGTATTTAGGATGATGCTGGGTCTGCCCCGTTTTTGCAGTGCATCCGGCATGTTTGTGGAGTACCAAACAGATAGCTTTGAGGCCGTCATACGCAAAAAGACCGCCTCTCTAATCAGCAGAGTTAAAGACAGTCAAAATAGCATCTTGAAGACTCTGGCTGATCGTTACATCTCCCCACTGTGGAAATCCTTTATTAAAAGAGTAACAGCCACGGGAACCTACCCTTTTAGGTAATAGTCAGCCTTGACAGTATAATCATTTAATGAATCTGTTTTGTAATAAAGACAATGTAACAACTAACAAATATGGATATGACTTATCTGAATTAAACAATTATTATTACTATTTAGATTTAATAACAATCAGTTTTTTTATTGTAATAAATAATATAACAAGCACCTTGTAGTTGGCTAGGCGAGGATAGCTAGAGTGGTGCGTATCCTTCGCATAAGCTATCTTTCCATTCGGACTTCACTTCTGCTTACCGTAAGATGTGATTCATTTGATAGGCTTTCTTATATATTTATACATAAGGGTATGGGTCTGGTAGAATTAACACGTATAAACAAACAACAAAGCAAGATCATCATCACCAACAGCTCATATAATGTCTCCACAAAGGGGCCCGAGCCTACCCCACATTAGGGGCGATTAGGCCTTAGTCAACCACGCTGGCCAAGTGCGAAGTTGGTTCAAAGCAAAATACGTACATTCTAATAATAATTTTTTCAACTAAAGAAAAACAATCCCTATCTTTCTGTACGTCCATGAACAACCTCTTTATTCCATTAATAGATAATAGGTGTTAGTAGTATACTGAAAGGAGGTTAAAGCTTTCAAATAATAGATTCAAGGGTTGTATACAACATTAAGTTGGTAAATAGCATATTTCCAGGCTTTCACCAGTAATTTAGCCTAATTTAAGTATCATTGAACTGTAATGATACTAGATTACGGACAAATAAAGGAAATATTTATTTATAAACTCATAGACAAATGTTCATGTACCCAAATAAATGTGTGTTTGAACAAAAAAAAATATTATTAAAGAGAGTTTTGAGACTTTTAAAATATTCTTCTTGTGTTGCCATCTCCTACCGGAGCACAGCCTTGCTATTCTGTAAGGATCTCAATTCTCACTTCGTCCCACTTCAATTTCACCTGTTAAGTTTAGAGAAAGTCCCTAGCTTTGTCAGGTAAAAAAGCAACAAAAATAGCCATGGTATTCTATAAGGAAATTACGTAGTTTAGCTAATCATATTGACTGAAAATATATTTTTTTGTGAAATATTCGTTTGCGTTTGACATTGGTATTCTATAACGAAATTACGTAGTTTAGCTAATTATATTGAATGAAAAAATATTTTTTTGTGAAATATTCGTTTGCGTTTGACATTTAAATGGAATGGCATGGCTGCTTTAAGGCAATTCGATCTTAGGACACTACTGCGCGGAATAGGGATCTCGTGCTCAGAGCGAACCAAGTCCGTAGGTTTTTAAACCATGAGCTGCGTCTCCTTTCGGGTGGTCGAATTTTCGAGATCTTATGCTTGATAACACTTACATAAAAGTTGCTTTGACTTCTTACGATCGCTTGCAGCAAGTTATAATTTTAATTTCATAAAAAATAACACATTTAAAAATGGAGCAACCCATTCCATTGAATAAAGTTGATTTTAATGTTACCTTTTGCAAAATTGTTTTTGCAAAACTTTGTGCAAATGGCTGATAGAGTTATTATGATTGTGTTGTTAAAAAAAATCACCTGACCAATCCACTACGACGGCGTCAAGTTGAAATAATAAAAATGCGTTCTTACCATTGAGTTTGCAACGTGCACATTTACGGATCAACATAATATTGGTACAATAAAAAGTAAGTAGGGCATTATGACGTCTCGTCTTTGCAATAAGCTTCATTTTCCAACTGCAGTTTTCCTTACGGCTGCACTCACAATGTTTTGTAGCAAAGTTTTAATCGCTTGTTTCTTAACAATTTGCTTGAATCACTGTTGTTCAGAAAAGCGTTTGAGCGTGTGTCGGCGCCATCTTTGCCCGCCATATTGGCTTAGTGAGTCCCACCCGCAGCGGAAGGAAGTAGGTATAGTCGTAGTGATGTGTTGAATATTGCAACACTTGGTATCACGTGGTGTGCTTTTGATATTGTTAATGTTCACTTTCACATCATGATAACGACAAAGTAATATGGACGAAGGATGAATGGTATCCTAGAAATGGAAAGAGACATAAAGGACGTCCGAAAAAATGGAGGAGGTTAGCTCGGGACAGATTAACCTTCCATTTAAGATACTCCTCGAGTGGCAACCACCGGAAAACACAGCGTTGGTAGGCTCCCCACATGGAGGACCGACGATCTGGTAAAGGTCGCGGGAAGCCGCTGGATGCGGGCAGCGCAGGACCGACCGGTTTGGAGATCCTTAGGGGAGACCTTTGTCTCACAGTAGGCGTCGGAATGATGATGATGATGAAATAGAACTGTAATGTCAGTGAATGAAGGTTTTTATTATTGTTACAACGTTATCGGACCTCGTGGGGCGGAGGCGAACTTCAGACAGCTACGGGACTTCGTGTGACGGTGGCACAAGATTAGGAGTGGGCTAGAGAGAGAGAGAGGTGAAGAGCGAAGACGCCGCAGAAGAGGCAGAAGACTGGGCAGTGGGAGCAAGCGTTACCACTTCGGGTGGGCTTGGACGACCTGAAAGGCACCGAAGGCGTACGAGTGATGTCCGCCCCAGAAAGGGGCGAAGGACCATAGGGACAAGGAAGAACTTGTAGGAGAGATTAAGGTGCGCTGTGAAACCAGAGCCTCCGGCAACTAACAGCGCACTCTCCCGTGATTCGGCCGGTATAACTGTAAGGTTGCGTCAGGCCATGGGAAGGTGGTGGGTTTGTTACAACGTTATATCGGAGAGAATTGTAAAGCATTTGATTGATACGTTCGAGTTAAACCACATAGATCAAGGGTATTTAAGGGATCAAGGGACCAAGTATAGGCAGAGAGAGAAGCCGGAGTAGTGGAGGTGGGTGCCAATGCGTCATCAGGAGGTCTCATCTTAACCATACACCTGGTTCACAAGCCCCAGGTACTACTTCTGGCGCACTCGTACGATGAATCTATGGAATGCTAAGAATTGACTCAGCTATTTCGAAAATAAAACAACATTCTTTGTCTGATATCTGTAATTGTGCCGTTGTAAATAAATAAATACATTGGTGAACTACAGGGTTCTTCTCCGTTACAATAAACGATAAGCCATTGGTTGCGGTTTGCTGCGACGTTCTCTACTCAAAAATCTAAATTCATTAAAAGAATAAATACAGAAATGTAAAATTCCTAAAAGTATATTCATCTTATGGGTGTAAGAAGATTTTGGTAATACATCATTTAAATTTTTATCATCCATAGCTTTCATCTAGTAAACTTAGTTTTTATTTTGATCGTCTTTTTTGCTGTTTACTGTACTTATAGATCTGCTCCTTTTGGTTATTAAAGGCACATATGAACGTGATAATAAGTACTATAAAGCTTCAGAGACGAGCTCATCTAATAATAAGTCAAGCCAACAAGCAAATTGTCATTAAAGACGAATAGATTAATAACACGTTATCTTCATTGAACTTGAGATGATCAAAGTAGTTCAGTAAACTCAAGAGGTCACGCCTACTGGGTTCAATGACCTAACAAATGTATAAGTAACATTTTACTAATGATTTTCGCGATTCAACTCGCAAAATCTTTATTGTGAAATGTCGTTGACTTTTCTCTTTTATTATAACATTAACAATGGACGTACTTGTTACTAAAGTTGACATTTTGGTCTTTCCACGTGGATTTTTTTTGTTAGTTTTACTTTTAGGGAACGAGAACTAGGGAAACTAGACTTCTTATATTACAAATCCCTATTAAGATATTTCAAAAGTTATACATTTTTAGTCCTGAAATACAGACTCTTAGGCACATATTATAGAAGAAGTCTCAAGAATGAACGCCGACTTGAGCGTCGTACGTCTCTATCACTTTGTGCTTGATAGAAAGTGACAAACGATTCTTAAGACATGATTGATTTCTGAGTATCATTTTGTAATACGGGCCTTAGTATAGGCTCCAGATCACGCATTATATAGTTAAATCATATAACATGTCTTGTTACTGTATTAATTATTATGTGATAAATAAAGCTTTTTTATTAAAAAAAATATCTTTAAAATAGATAAGAATTTCTTTTATTTTTTTACGGTTTCCGGCAATGTATTTCATTTTGTTTCATTTTTTTTTTCGATTTTATATTATTCATCATTCATTGTTTTTACATATAATTTTATTTCTTTGTTAAAGTTTACAAAACTTGCTTTTTAGTTACTATTCTATATAAGCTACATAACAATAAGTAGTGACTCAAGCTTAACGCATACTACAATACAAATATTGTTTGTTCAAATTCACAGTTGAGTTTTGAAGAGCAAACAATGACTTTAACAATTAGACCCACATCAGCGGAGGTGCGTTCATTCACACCAAGCGAAGATATATTATCTTGTGCGTGAGTCATTCCAAGGAGCTGGCTGGGCACGCGTACGTGATCGGGTTGTTGATGATAATTCAGTAGACTGAGAACTGATTTTGGACCTCGTGTTAGCTGAAGGTTACCTTGACCATGCTAATAAATAGATGAATGAATATACCGAGACACATAAGGGTTACCAGATCAAACGATCGATCGACTTTGATCGATTGGTGATTGAACGACGGATACTGTTCCATAACGTCCATGAACCACTCGCCACATCGTTCGGCTATATTAAGCAGCGGTAGCGATAGAGAAGCAGCTTGATCGACGTCGCTAGTCGACGTCGATCAAGCTGCTTCTGTATCGATTGATTCATTCTTCCATCGATCGACGATCGATCGGTCGACTATGTCTTTGTGGTAGAAGCTATCGATCGCCATCGGCTAATTCATTCTACCATCGATCGTTGATCGATAGATTGGTCTGATAACACCCTTAACCCTAGAACTTTACCCATCATAGCCTAAAGGCTAAGTAACAGTACCCACTATTTTTTACAGTACTGGAGTACCCCTGTATTTTTTTTTTGTACAATTATAAACATTTATTAGTAATCAACTAATACCGACTTATGTAATGGCATTTATTTCAGTCTCACTTATTAGTATTAGGCCTAAATAAAAGAGACTTATTTTAACTGCTTTGGAAAATCTTTGTTTGAGGCTCTAAATGAAGGAAAATTTTACACGAAACAAAAAGCGAAATTTACAGTCTTTTCACCTAGGACAAAATTAAACATCGTCCATTTTGTTTCTCAAGAGACTGGAACATCATATGACCGGTTTTATTCTAATATACCTCCAATTCTTACTTGGTAATGCACGGGCAAAGGGTACTGGAGCACCTTACTCGCATTTTGCCACGACCACACCACTAAGAGGACTGCCGCTCAACGGAGGGTTTGTCGGAACTATCCAACCCGTACAAATATGCGGTAGCGCAAAAATATCCGTTGTGAAACAAAAAAGTAATTGCAAATTTAAAAAATGTATCTCAGGGTACGGCTCTAGGGTTAATGTAACCAAAAAATCTATCGTTAAGAAAGCTGATTGAACTGGGAGAGGCTAAGAATTAGGGTAATCCAGGATTGCTGACATGTTTCAATGTATCTAATATCTTTATAGACTTTTGTTAGTTGATTAATGAAGGCTGACTTGTTTTTCGGATTTCGTGCGCTCTTATGTAGGTGACAGGTTGGTAACCTGTCTCGATTTTGACACACTGCATGATACCAGATATGGCTTTGAAGAATGTCACCTAAATCTGTACTCAATCCCTTTTGGGACTCTCTGTCAGCTACATAAAGCGCAAACAGATCACGCTTACCAACGCATTTACAAAGAAAGCCATTTCATAGCATTAAAATTATACGAAAAAGTGGTCCTTTTAAATCGGCCGCTCATTCAGCAAACATGAAAGGATTTCGCATTTAATCAATTAAGCGAAAGATCCTCAGCGTACAGCCAACTCACTAAGCCCAAAACGATTGGCATGAGCACCTCATCACGTAATGTGTGGCGCAAGTTACAGGCGCTATCCGTATTGATATTGCCTTGTGTTACTGACGCTGGTGTGGTGGACTAGATAATGAATATAAACATAATATTCATTAGTCATGACTGATTGAATTATAAAAATATCTAAATTAATATATACTATAAGACAAGATCTTAATGGTACATAAATTGGTAAAATAAATTTAATTTTTATACCTACTAACCAATTTTACGATTTTACTAGTTAAGGAGGATGGAGGAATGAAGCTACATATTAGAGCAAGAATAATCGTCAACAAATGCACCTATTTACTGTAAGAGATGAGGAGCTGAAGTTGGAAGCGAATATCATCTGGAATCCTATAACTCGGAATTCTCTGTCTTATCATTAACTGTCAGAAGCCAATTTGTATTGCTTTTCACACTATTATCACAGTCTATATAAGTTCATATAGTCGTTCGACGAGCCTGTCTAGACAGATCAATCGCGAGAGGGACGCGCGACGCGAGGCGAGCCCGAGCTTCATACACTCCCTCGGGACATTCGGTCAAGGATGTCGCATTACCTTTATCACGTATTCAAATGTGACCATGACCATGAATATTAATACGTGACAAAAGTGGCATTTTCCCTAACTTCAAAGGCGTCGAACCACTGGATATATTTATTACGCATGCTATTATTCTGACAGTAGACTTTGTTAACATAGTAGTTGCTAGACAGGCGGGCTTTATATAAGCATTACCGCCAAATAAAGCGACCACTGGATCTAAGAACTTGTCCAGAAGAGCGAATTCGCCGCGTATCTCTACGCGCAAACAGACAACGCGCGTTGTCGAGGTACTGGGGCTCAATACATTGCGTCCACAAGCTTCGCGCGAGTTTCAAATACAGCGTTGAGCCTTAGTATGTGTTCGCGCGTAAAGATTCGCGGCGAATTCGTTCTTCTGGACAAGGTCTTATGGTGCTACCGGTGGGCCAACCACTATTCTACGGAGGCGATAAAAACCCGTAAGAATTAAAAGGTTTATCTAAGAGAATCATATATGTTAATATGATTTAGTACTGTTTCAATTAAAAATAGCTTCATTATATACTAGTATTATTAATAAAATAAGATTTTTATCCGCAATACTCGTATTAGTTTGAAATAAACAGCAGATGTCGTAAAAAGTAATGGTTATTGGATTAGGAGTGTTATACTCTTAATCCTATAACTTGTACCACAAACTCTGGCGAGAGCAGAGCACTCGGACCTACAAGATTGCCTTTCGAGAGCTATTATCCTGTGTTCGCCAAAATGTGGAGCTTTTATGAACCTTCACTCGATTTTTACGTTTATTGAAGCGGAGCCGACAGAATGAATCGTTTTGGGGTTAATGCTTCAGGATTGTCGCTTTTAATGATATTAATTAAGGGTCGTAACTGGTGGCAGGTTAAATGGTTGACCCATAAATCTACCAGACCATACGAAATTGTTACAGGAAAAATATATGGTTAAGCCTACATTAGAATACGTAAATAGTATAATTTTAAATTTGTTTATTAAAATTAAACTAGATAAAAAGTCAGCTGATACTTATAAAAAAAAACAATAGATATTATAAGAAATTCGTCATATTCCCTTATAGTACTTGATGAGAAATCTGTGTTCTGAATTTGATACATATTTCAAATATTAGATTTTTTTCATCCCTTTGTGACGTCATTGATTCGAAACAGTGTGTTTTATAACAGAAACAGATGCTCTTAAAAGATTGTATACGATGTATTTTTGAATGCCTGAACTAAACAGAATACTATAACCAAAGTGACAATGTTTGTTGCAAGATATAAGCAAAAGAATGTCCAAAAAATATTACACGAACCTCTTCAATCTTTCTCGCTTTGACTTGAAATGTAAAGCACACAAGATTCGAAATTTAATCAAGACTTCAATTTACTTAATGTTAATAGTTGCAAAAACTTCGTTTCACGTTTGTTGCGAAACTTAGGTAATCCCATGAATACATTTCGAAAGAGAATCATTGGCGTAATTGAAAATTAATGGAAACGTGATTGAAGCGGGATCCAAAGAACTTCTCAATGAATCCCCAGAATCTTTTAGTAATAGTAGTTGCTTTTATTAATTGCTTTGCTACTTTGAAGAGAAAGTAATTTTGTGGGTAGTTAGCAAAAGTGAATATTGTTTTCCAACATAATTACAGAAACCTTACAAATGCAACATACAATAGCTACAACATTACGTTTATACCGACTTTACTTATTCTTAATTATAGTCAGTTGTGGTGTTATGTTGTGCTGTAATGAGATATTAATGTGAATTAACGGCATAAAGAGATAAATCGCATTTCAAAAGCGAGAAGTATTTAGAACGCTCAACAGATGCAAGCGAATTCCAAATTGCGTTTTCTGACGGCACGACCATGCAATTTTGTAGCAAAATTAGATGAAGCTTTAATTCACCAAAAATAAAGATTTACTAACAGAATGACTGGCTCAAATTCGAGTCGAAAATTTGAAGAGAGATCAAAAACATAATGAATTAGCAATTTACTCCGAAATTCCAATAACCTTCAAACTCGATCACCAATTAAAGAACACAAAAACTACGTAAGTAGTGCTGGTACGTATTTCTGTAATTTGGAGGCACTTCAACAGGCGGGTAATTCCAAGTTCGAGTTGAAAATACCATTTACCTTTTTAGCTATAAAGCAATATTTCCACGTGAAATGTCGATATCTTTCCCAATAAAGTCTACAAAATCAACGCCTCGAAGGGTCGTTGAGTAGATTGCCTCCTTTCATATTCGCCGTCCATGAGTCTGTAAACATCCTTACCGAACAAATTATTTCCTTTGCCCTTGATTAGAGTAATGCTTGAGATTTCAAGCAAAGGGTTTCTCTATTGAAAGCCTAGTGGTTTGGAATCTTTCAGATTTCTTAGTTAGTGGTTCTACCGTTTAATAGTACTTGAGTTCTTTACGGATAAACAGACATTTTGATGTTTTAATATAATTAAAGAAAGTTCCGAGGCCAAAGCCTCTCTGGTTTGGAAAACTTTTTGTCTTTTTATTTGCTTCTACAAAGGGTCTGATTGGATTTGGGAGCATTGGTTTGTTTTCAATGCAATTATGAGAGTTTGTGTTTTCCTTTATCTTTTTGTCTTTACGGATTATGTTCTTAAGCTACTCTCCCCTTTTGATTATCTTTCAGATTCAAAGTGGTTGCATTTCTAACGAGGCTTATTTTCTCTATTGTCTTTGCTGTAAGATTTGACTCTTGTCACGGGGATTATTCGTAACTAATCTAATTTTCTATTGTTATATTTGTAGCGGCTACGTGACAGCGCTACATAGACAGTTAGCATCGAGTAATTCATCATCATCATGTTTTCAAAGATCTGTGGAATTTGTAAAATAAATAAATAAATCTCAATCGATCTCATCGTCATAACAGCCTTTATATTTCCACCCACTGCTGAGACCTCTCCTTACCATCGAAGGTTGAAGGTCGTATCAGCATATGACACTCCTCGTTTGCTCGCGTATTTTATTTAATTTTAGGTTTGAAATTGATTGATTGCGTCACCGAAGCCGAGTCACTTCTGAGCCGATGTGGTTACGTACTTACGTACAGTAAGACACTATACGACACCTAGTTGACGGGGCGAGGCGAAAGGCGATACTTACGTCCCCTTTCTGAGTTGGTAAATGTGTTACGACCTTTAGGCAGTAGTCCACCACGCTTACCCAATGCGGATTAGTGGACGGAGTATTAGGTGATCAATACCCTTTGCTGATCTATTAGTCGGCTTCTACAAAACCCTTTGGAAGAAATGGGGTGTTGCTACTCTTCTCTGCTGGTATCACATGGCTAATTATTATATTGCACCAACACAATTCTCAAACATATTCACAGTTTCGAGTTACTAGTGTAGACATCATTTTATGAAACAATTCTCATCATAATTATTTATCTTTTCTAGGTGTTATACTTCAAAAATCTTCATACGCAGCATTCAACTATTCCATTACTCCTTTTATATCATGCATCTTAGTCACTTGCAGCACTTATCAAAGCCTTGTCAGCAATTTTATTTACGACTTTCTATTTTCTCATAAGCGCTGTGCTACAAGCCATATATTTCCTTTGAAAGCCTGAACGGATACTAGTCTAGCGAAATTCATAAATATTACCTAAGCCACTCATAAATATAACATGAAACATTTTGGGAAATGAAATTATAGTCGCTCAGGGTTTAACCAATTCAAGCAAACGTTTATTTCTCAAAATGATTCTGAGGAAAAAAATAATGAGATGGTAATAATCCTTATATATCCTATATTTTTTAATCAACTGGCGAGATTCATAGATATTAAACTATGAATCTCACCAGTTGATTAAAAATAGATAAATACTTTTATAAAGATTGAGATAATGGTGCCATCCTACTTGATGGAAAGCGGATTTGGATTTAAAATCAAAATATATTGGAAAATCATATGTATGATATAATAATGTATTAGCCACCTTCGCCTTACTGATCTAAAAGGTGACTCAGAATTATATACAACACAACACTTGTCAAATATCAGACAAAGATAACTCTAAAATAATATTACTCAGTAGTAGTCATTTGTTTACAAATTTTATCGTAATTGATATCAGCGCAGAGCAACAACGGACGACTTTCAGATATTCAGGCAGATTTAAGGGGCAGATTAGACCAAACTACTTTTGTACCATGATACATTCAAGTCAGACTTTTACAAGAATTTTCATCAAAAATAACAATGAGATCATCAACTACAACTACTAATGTATAACCGTACATTACACAGCGTAGTGGAATAATAACATGAAACTTACTTGGACACCAAATGCAAACATTTGCCTACAGCTACAAAACTCTTCAATTTGCATTCCGAAATATTTTTATTGTAGACAATATTCTTAAAAAATAAAAGAAAACAATTCTTAGGAGAGGCGTTATTCTTTAGCTAAGCCACACCAATTGGAACAATTGTTTGTTTTAATTCGTATCTATTTTTGAATCGTTCTATTTTAGGATACATTGAGAAGACGTTTTAATTGAAGTTCAAATAGCTGAAGTTGCGGGAAGTACGAAGAATATTTTTAGAAGAGGTATCAGTCACTATGTCCGCTATTTCAATAAGAAGTACCTTATAGGGATTTGATAAAGAAACTATTACTTTATCATCATCATCTTCATCAACATATTTTGTCCACAGCTGGGCGTTCGATGCGGGCGGGCACAGGGCCTATACCTCTTCTAGATTACAAATCAGTATTTGGCTCTTATTTTCCAATTGCGGGCTGGTTCTATGCTATGGGCGTTCGAAGCCACGAAAGCCAAGACGTTGTCTCTTCCCTAGAATACTTCTCCCCGTCCAAAGTTATTCAATTCCGCTGTCCACGTGATCATTTCCAGTGCAGCTGGCTAATCCAGTTATGTTGCTAGCATTGGTTTTATTCTATATACTATTACATGTTCTTAAATTAGTACATTTATCTTACACTGACTGTGTGAGGATCTAGAGGAGTTTTCTTGGGGTGTTGATGTATGATGAGTTCTTTTAAATATGAAGAATTAACGTTTTAATTTTGGAAACTTTGAAAAAATTAAAATAAAAAAACGTGATATCTCGAACTTTGTATTTGTTCTAGCATTCACTTAGCACTAAAACATTTTGCGGTTTTTGATTATTTCATCTCCATAACATTCTTTTAAATATGTCTGAATAATATCGTACCATCAATATCAAAATTGACAATTTAGAAAAGTTTCTTTTACGTTTTAAATCGATTTAAGATGGACCAGCCCCTACTTATCTACGCCATCGTAAGCCGGTGGAGTTCCTACACAATTGATTCTGACTTCAACAATGAAAATGGTCTAAGTTTTCTTTTAAATTACTGTAATGGCCGCGTGAAATGGGTGCCCATAATTTGAATGCATGAGCCAACTTCCTTCATATTTAATAGCCAACGTTAGTACCGGGACTATCTCGTGGTAACTTTGATTCAATTTAAAGTCGTTTTTAAACTTTATTAGGCACAAGTTTAAAATAGAGTGCGTGGTGAATTGAATTCCGATTTTAGGGTGGCCCATAAAATTTATCATGAGTAATATTTGTAATTTTTTCCCTCATTTCTAGATTTACGAGTTATTAATTATTTAAGGCGCAATGCAGACAAAGCAATTTTAATTAAGAAAACTATCAACGTTGTTGAAGTAACTATAAACGTTTTAATATTTTTCAATTTTTAGGTACTGATTGTAAGATAGGTCACAGTCACAGCGGATTATCCGGTCAAAATTGGAGCGCCCTTTCTGGGAACAACCTTAGAGAAAAGCGCACCCAAATCTCACTAACCTTTTATGTGTTGTGTTTCTGTATATGAGTATATTTTTCTATAACTAGATGACAAGGAATCTGTAGGCCCATATGGTGATAAGTGGATACCGTCGCCTATAAACAACAGCAATAACAAGTGTGTTATTATCATGAGGCCTAAGATCAAATGCCCTCCATGCCCAGTAATTACACTGGCTACCTTTCCCTTTAATCCGAAACACAGTAACTAGTTGCCTGTGTTTCACGGCTGAAATAGGAAAGACCCTACATACGTGCCTACCACCTAGTATGTTTCCAAAGGTCCAAAGTTGCAAGGATATAAGCATAGGGTGCTCTTAGCTAAGCTGTTGTGGCTGCTTACTATGAGGTGGACTATTATGCTTGTTTGCAATTTTTATGGTAGAGATGAAAACTTTTAGCGTTCCGTTGTGGAAATGGGAGATTGGAGTATATTTTTTTGTACAGAAAACTTTTTATTCGTACCTTTGGCGAGAATAGGGCCACGCCAGGGTTATGTGGGAATTACCGGCTCTAACGGCTGGCATATCCACTAAAATCTGTCGAATCCCTATCTCAACATGTCGACGGTTGCGCGGGAGCATACATTCATCTGCACTTACCATCTGCGGTTGACCTCATAAGTCTCTGCTTCCCCCATTGAGGTAGAGAGGACATTCCAGGGATCTTGAATGTCCTCTTAAGCTAAGACTGGAGTACCTGAGACTTGAGACCCAATGAGACCAAATCATAAACGTGGTGAGTCATAAATCATAAAGATAAACAAACATTGACGTGGGTACATGAAGAATAATTTATTGAGTACAAAAGAATTAATTACCGTAAATTTTTGCTCACTACCTACAGGGGATTTTTCTCTAATCGCAACTCCTTAGGAACATGGGGTTCTTAGTTTTGCGTTGTCACCAACAATAGGTATGTGGCAACCTTTCCAATACTAGAAATAAACTTTGACAACTAACTTACTATTACTTAATATTTTTGTAACTTCTTCCTTTCCCCTTTCTTAAAACCCAAGAGAAATCTCTGTACAATGACGAAATCTCTTATATAGGCCTTCAAAAGATGTAAAGGAGTGCTCTCCAGGTCGGTAAGTTGAGTGTGACTAGTGCGGTATATCTACTACACTAGTTAATTAGTATTTAGACTCCTACTTACCACGAGGTGAAAGAGAGTCATTTGTGAAACTCATTTTAAAAACAAAAGTCTTGGAATGGAAGTACGTAAGTATAAAACCCGACCATAACTACCGCTTCGAGATTTTCATTCGCTCAATATACAGCAATTCAGAAAGTTTAACGAGACACATTGCAGACTGAACTTTTTGCATTGAAGCTGCATTGGTTCCAGTAGGTATTAATTACTTCCAATACCTCCATTATTCCATACGATTGATAGCTAATGGAAATAGCTGCATTCTCCGTTGAAAGTTTAATTAAAAGCTAATAGTTCTCTTAATAGCTCTTCCCTTGCTGTAGTTTGAGGTATACTCATTGCAATCGTAGTTCGCTGTATTTCGGATTGAAGGGAAATGTAGCCAGTGTAATTACCGGGCATGGAAGGCATATCATCTTCGTCCCCAGGATGGCAACGCACTGCAGTGTTAAGTGATTTACATTTAATATTGCAAGTGTCTATAGGCGACGGTAACCACTAACACCAGGTGGGCCGCAAGAAAAAAAATCGGGAGTGGTCTCCCCTTGATATTTTGATGTCATATATGCATGTTAAATTTTGGTCACCCATCCGAGTAAAGACCGCGCACTTAGTTACTTAACTTTCGTGATCGACGACTTAAAAGTTGATGTTATACATGCATGTTAAATTTGGTTGCAATAAGTTAAAGCATACTCGAGTTATCGTGCTAATAGACACACACACACACACACACACACACACACACACACACACACACACACACACACACACACACACACACACACACACACACACACACACACACACACACGTACTTTTAAATCTTCAAAAGCCCTACCACCATTTCGGGACGAATAATTACATTTTATTTTATCGTCACAGCCGCGCCGGGGCGCTTTTTATATCATGTCGCTTACACGTCGTCAAGGCGAGTAGGGTGGCTAGTGCGTCGCTTACATTATCCCTCGCTCTAGCTATATTATGTATTTGGACTCTACTTCTTCTTACCATCAGGTGGAATGAGGTTAATGACCTTTTTATTAAAAAATCTTTAAGCACCATTACCTTTAAGATTCCATTACAATCTTTGCCGTTATCACTATTCTTAAGCCTCAAAACTGAAAATGGCTGCCAAAAATTACGCTTAAAAGCTACTAATTCACTCATAAATATTAAACCTTATTACCATAGAGCTAAAAGCCTTCTTATGTTTTTCCAAAATTTAAGTGACGATCTTCGAATTACAACTGCGTAATTGCAACCAAAAAGGCTGCGTTAATATATTTTACTACCTATTTCTATTAAGTGTGAATTGCAGAGATTCTAGGGATCTCAAGAGGAAATTTACCTTTGGAAGCCACCTTAGTGTAGGTACTCTTATATGAATACATAAGATCACGTTGATAATTCCAAAAAGAGTTACGAAGAGCCATCATCATCTTAACAACGTTTTTAATTCGACCTACTGCTGGGACAAGGCCTCTCTTTGTCATAGAATGATGTTTAGGCAGTAGTCCACCATGCTTGCCCAATGCAGATTCGTAGACGGAGTATAAGGTGATCAAATGCCTAATATTGGCGGATATGGGGTGATGCTATTCTACTCTGCCGGCATCACATGGCTAACAACAAAATTTTACACAAAATGCCACATCTGGCAATATAGGCCATGCAGTTCCTCATAGTGATAGGTTGTCAGCCTGCTGCCCAAATAAAAGGGCCAGGGCCATCAAACCCAAAAAAGTAACAAATCTTCTTGGATGTTTAAAAAGCATTGCAAAGCTTTAGTGACCTACAAAAGCCAACATCCAGGACAGATGCTAAACTCTAACTTAATCATTACAGAACTGCCTGATCCGACGGCTGAGACATTTTTGCTGACTTCATAAAATGGAGGAGGTTTTCAATTTGACTGTATGTTTTTTTATCTGTGTTACCTCATAACTCTTTACTGGGTGTACCGATTTTGAAAATTCTTTTAAAGTTTGGAAGCTGGTGCTTGTCATGTGGTCCCATTTAAATTTGATCGACATCTGACGAGTAGTTTTTGAGTTATCCCTAAAAATGCTTATTTATTGACATCGATGATATCGTTATCATTTCTTGTTTGCCTGAAAGATCACGAGATAGTTTCCTGAAAAATTCTATACTTACAATACTAAAAAGCAAAACATAAATTATTTTTAAATAAAAAACTGCCTTCATAAAAAAATGTTTTTTTGTGGTTGGTGTCAACCTCAAAAAACTAGTAATTTTTGTCTTAGGGACCAACCGCAAAAAACATGTAATTTTTTTTTTAAACGTTCTGGTTTTTAGATTTGTTTGTTCACTGAAGGATTGTTACTTTTTGGGTTTGTAGCCCGTTTCATGTCGGCGATAGGCTGACAACCTGTCACTATTTCGAGGCACTGCATGGCCCATACTGCCAGATGTGGCTTTATGTGCAACCAAATGCTACCGAAAAACTTTGTTCAACCTTATTGCAATTATAAGCAAAAAAAATTTTTGTTAGAACACTGCTCTGCAAAACTGTACTGCAGTTATTTTTTACATTAGCATACGTGTTAGGGAATCGTGCGATTGGCGATTGTCGTCATTTAGTGGATTTACATAAAGAATTACCGGGCTTCAGTTAAAACGTTGGTTATGCATCGCTTATGAACCGCGTATGCAGATTTTCTGTGAATATAGAAAATTGCGCCATATCGTGATTGACTGCAATTCTCTTTTGAAATTCCGAACGCGAAATTTGGAGCTGCAAACATTTAGGCAGTATTGTATTTCGAATTAGTTTCTGTAAGTATTGTAGAATCAGTTTCTTTTTTTCTGTGTTCAATTTTATATTAAAAATCTATAATATAAAATCTATTTTATATTATAAATGTACTATTGTAGATCCCACTACATTAACTGTCACACGTACAAAGTGAGAATCTATATCTGTAAATGGCATTAAGTTTTAAAATAATGTAAATTGTAAAATACTATCTTAAAGTGCTGTAATGCTGTTGAAATGAGAACCTCGAGGAACATGAACCTTGGTTCTCCTGCGAATCTCATCTTTCTGATATGATCACGCAGCGAAACTCAAAGCACAGCCCTCTCTATTCCCCTTTGGGTGACTTTGAGCCTTCTTATGAGGCCCATTTTAAGCGGCCACATTTCGGTTCCATATGACTTACACGACTTTCGTTTTGAGACTTTGCGGTAGATGGGCCGAGAATATGCTGTGTAGCTTCCCGAACGCTGCCTAGCCGCGCTGGATATAACAACTATACAATTATAAGTAGTGTTGGGTTATTCGTTACGGTCGCTTCCACATGACATTCAAACTAATTTTTATGATTCCGAATAATGCTTATTTCGTTCGAAGAGCTCGCGAAGTTCAAAGAGATTAGTGTAATGTAATAGATTTATAGTCAATCATTCACTCTTTTAACGTAAATATTGGCTCACCTTTACAAAAACAAATTCTTCGGAGCAAAATAACTTCAAAGGGAAGTGCGTTGTGCGTAAAATATTCGAAACTAGATTAGTAGTAAATAATTTTAGAATGGAAACTGATTGCTTCAGATATAACATTTTGTACAATGTTTTTGCAATACCGTGGAGAAGTGAAGTGACTTGCACCAGTCATTATTTGACCTACTCCCGATTTTATTTTGGATCGGTGTAAGGTGTTTTGGGGTAAGATCGGAACGGGGGGTAAGATCAGATAATTCAAATAACTTTCTAACACGGCAATATTTTTTAAGGGAACAAATTAAGTGGCCACCTTTAAAATAGTACGGTCGCTATCAAAAGTAGATGATCATTTAGTACCTTGTCTTATCATAATAATAATTCATACATAATTGTCGCAACTATTACTGCACAAACGCTGGTGTTGCTATGACATGGTACTAAAGTGATCATCTACTTCTGAAGCGACTGTACAGTGCTCACCAAAATGGATACTTTTGCCACCAGAAACAACTTTTGGTGAAATTTTACATTTTAGGCTAGCTGCCCGCCTGGCATGACCATGGAAACTGCGAACATGTTTGCAGTTTCGATAAAATTTCAAGATTGCGGTTTTATCTAATGATTTTTGACAATTCAAAGCGATAAATGGCTGTATCATATCGTGATCGGTGGTCATGCTAGGCGAGCTGGTAACATAACGTCAAAGTCTATTTTGTCCTGTCCCTCTCTATAGTCGGCGGTAAATGGTTATTGAGGCGTAACTATGAAAGTGATAAGTAAGTTTTTTTATGCTTGACTGGGAATTTGACCTTTATTTCACCTGATGGTAATGGTGGGGATGATGACGATAACGCCGAAGATGGATCCAACTTCACCAGGAACTTTCGACCACAGAGGGACTGGATATCTTATCATTAATTGTCGGAATACAGTAATGCTGTTAACATTATTATTATGGCGACAGAGTTTGACGAGATGGTGGTAGCTAATCAGGCGAACTTGTCCTACTGTCCTACTGTCAAGCAGGTCAGTACAAATATTAAAATTAACGAAGAAATTATACAATGTGTTGACTCAACAGTATTTTTAGGAATAACTTTAGATTCACGCCTACAATGGAATCCTCATATTACTACCCTATCAGGAAGACTTAGCTCTGCTGCTTTTGCTGTTAAAAAGATTAGATTACTGTCTGATGTTGAGACGGCAAGACTTGTATATTTCTGTTACTTCCATAGTGTTATGTCATATGGTATATTGCTGTGGGGATCAGCAGCTGATATTCAAGACATTTTTGTATTACAAAAGAGAGCCGTACGTGCCATTTATAAATTAAGACCTCGTGACTCGCTTAGAGAGTTATTTAAAGAAATAAATATTTTCACGGTTGCTTCCCAATATATATATGACAACATTATGTATGTTCATAAAAATTTACATACATTTTTGAAGAAAAGTGATTATCACAATTTAAACACAAAAGGTAGAAATAAACTTGCTGTTCCAAGTTTCAGACTTCATAAAACTAGTCACTCATTCATAGGGAAATGTATACAAATATATAATAAACTCCCACATCATGTAACTGAACTTCCGTCACATAAATTTAAGCTTCATATTAAACAAATTTTAATGAAGAAAGCGTATTATAAAGTTCAGGAATATATAGATGATAAAAATGTGTGGACACATCCAAATGTGCTCGATTCTCCATTGTAATCTAATGAGATATCAATATGTGTAAAAATTTAATTTTCTAATTGACAAGATTGTAAGGAAAGATGTCTTAAATCACTTTTTTTTAAATATATACTTTTTATTTTAAGTTTAATTATTAGTCTTTATTTTAATAAATTATTATGATTAATTATTAAAGACTTGACAATGTGAATTATGACTCTTTCCAAATCAATACTATAAAAACTGTAAAGGGAGGATAAAACTTGTTGAGTTTCTTGCCGGTTCTTCTCAGAACAAGGCCTCCTGGTAGACTCTCGAACCGATGGCATCAAAATTGACTTTCATAAGTGTACAAATTGTACCTAAATGAATAAAGTAATTTTGACTTTGACTTTGACTTTACTACAAACCAAACCGAGCACAATACTCCCCTGGGAATAACCCAGGACCTCTGAACTTAATTCTTGTGGACGAACCACTAGGTCATGGTAGCAGTTAAATAATCATCAACAGTTCATATAATGTCCCCAGCAAGGGGCTCGAGCCCAGTCTAGGAGCGATTAGGCCTTTGTCAACCACGCTGGCCAAGTGCGGGTTGGTCGACTTCATACACAGCCTGAGAATTTCTTCATAGGTGTGAGCAGGATTCCTCACGGTAAAAGCGTCGATTAAACGTACATCATCACCATCATCATATTAGCCGAGAGACGATCCACTGTTGGACATAAGCCCAAGGATCTCCAACCCGAACGGTCCTGTGCTGCCTGCATCCAGCAGCTTCCCGCGACCTTTACCAGATCGTCGGTCCACCTTGTGGGGGGCCTACTAACACTGCGTCTCCCGGTACGCGGCCACCATTCAAGACCCTTCCCGCCCCAACGGCCGTCAGTTCTCCTACCTATGTGCCCTGCCCATTGTCAATTCTTTGGGCTACCAAACGTACCTACGAATTCAAAATTTGAAAACCCATTGGTACGTGGCGGGGTTCTAACCGGTGCCTCCCGGGTGGGAGTTAACGCTCTTACGCACTACGCCATTGTCGCTTTTTTAAATACTAAGATAGCTTAGTTAAATAATATTTGAATATATTATTAAGCAATATTTGGGTGGAAGTTTCACGACCGGCCGCTTATTAGAGGTGGACCCTCTTTGGGCATGCTAAATGTTGCGCTTAAGGTGCTTTCGGGGTTGCGGCGCTCTTGTGCGTCCGGGATGTTCGCTTTGAACCGCGTTTATTGTTACTATGCGACTATGTGCAAACGATGTGCTTCATTAGTGTGCAGGGTACGTTGCAGCCCCAAAAGCGTTCTGAACATGATTGCAATCTATATCAATCTTTGCTTGCCATATCAAGTGGCACAGCACAAACATCAAGAATGCATCAAAATTATAATTACTTACATAGATTTTAAGCAATATTGTTACTATCAAAATGCATTGTACACTAAAATAACTTGAATAAATAAATAGATTATATTAAATGTTGGTGGACACTCTCCATCGACGACAAAATTAGTGGTACGTCAAATATCATATCATAGCCTTTTACGAGACGTGTGGTTATATTAGTAGGATTATTTGCGGACGCTACCTCAACCTCTATGAGGTGTATGTGATGTGTAGGTAAGGTATGTATCAAAACAAATCAACAGTCCTTCGCTTCAGCTTAAAAGGACAAATTAAATTTATTTTGTTTTGTTTCATTTTAAATTGACTGCTAATTTTGCCGTTAATGTTATTTTTTTAGTATATATACTTTACAATTGTGGAATAACGTGTCATGTGGAAGTAATTAATAAGCAAATGCGTCAAACCCATAATAAAGATATTGTGTAAGCTTTTTCATCGATATTTAGTCACCGTTGTCCCAACACTAGTACTATCGTTAGATGCATGTACGTACACCATTTGCAAACGAGGTGTAAGTGTGATTTAATCGGTTGCATAACTGCGATTCTAGCTCAAGCAACTCGCGTACACGAGCAATAGACGTTACATTGTCGAGTATATCACGTTCACTATTTTCGATGTAATTTACATCATTGATATTCAGACGCCGGCGCCGATGCATTTCACATTATTTCATAGAATTCGTTTACAGCGAAAGCTATGAGATTAAATAGTGCTTTAATTATCTGTGCCCGTTTTATGAAAATATTGTCATCTGTAGTCATGAGTCAGTATATAGGTTGTCACTTTGACAACCAGCCCACTTGCCCGGCCTGCTTAGCTCCAAACTGCACCTTTATTTTTACGGGGAGGTCAAATGCATTTACGCATCGTCCCTGCGGGGTGGTGCCAACCGCAGGGGATATGTGGGACTCGAGGTAAAGGCGTTCTCTCCATACCCACTAAACATCCTCCCCGGCCTGACCTCCAGTGCGCTATTGCGGGATGGCTCGGGATCTGCGCACGTGATTGCAACTACGCCGAGACCGTCCCAACGCTGCCTGTCTAGGCACTCCTTGTGCACCAATTGGTGGCCAGCAGCCCACAGGGGCTATCGACTAACGCCAGCCCCTGTGGCCCGCTGGCCGACGCCGGCCTTATAAGCCGGCGGCTCGACCTGGCGCGTCCTCCTGACGAGAACACCCGGAGGCAGCCATCGGACCGCACCCGGGGGACTTCGGGCGCGGTCGTGGCCCTGAAAAGGGTCGTCCGTAACTAGCCGTGGTGGGAAAACGAAAACACCTCGACGAAGGCATGTGACTTCGAATGCCAAGCGGACACACTTTACATTAAAAGCCGCACACCTGCTGAGAAAGTTTTCCCGCCACGTTACCAGGTTCCGCCACGAGGAGGTTTCCTACATCTAAACATAATAACTCAAAGGTGACTGACTGACTGACATAGTGATCTATCAACGCACAGCCCAAACCACTAGACGGATTGGGCTGAAATTTGGCATGCAGGTAGATGTTATGACGTAGGCATCCGCTAAGAAAGGATTTTTGGAAATTCCACCTCTAAGGGGGTGAAATGTCCACGCGAACGAAGTCGCGAGCGGAAGCTAGTTGATTCTATAAACTGTGGATAAGTTTGTCATCTGCTATTAAAAGCTTGCGTTGTTATATACCTAATAGATAACTGTGAAAATAATATCAGTAAGTATTAGAGGAGGGTGATGGCGACGCGGTCGTGCGCCTTTCGTAACGATTACCAAGTGCGCGGTCGGTACTCGGATGGGTGACCGAAAATTTTCTTCGAAAAGCATTTTATTTGTATACTACAGCCGGTGTATAGACTGTCATCAGCAATTTTCATTAATCAATTTTTTTTTTCTTTATGTGTAAATATTTATTGTAGAAAGTTATAGTTTGTTTCCGATTTGAGACGTTTGATCGAACTGAAAATCATCCGAAATACTTAAGATTAAGACTAATGGAGTTTTTAGCGATCTAGAAAATTTGTTTTTGGCTTTGCTGTATATGTATGTGTACCTAAAAATTAATTAATCAGTATGCCATTGCACCCAAATGCGCGACGTGTATCTTTTTTAATAATATTACGTCACTACGCCGTGGTCGTACCGACTCACAATGTAATATTCAACGTAAACTTGTACTTATCTTCTGTTCGATGCACAGAACATAGCTATGTTTTGTGGTTCGATGCCTGTCATATGTCTTTTCCTTCCATTTCATATACAAATGCACAATGGGCGGCCCTATCCCTATTTCTTCCAGGCAACCTTTGGATGGACAGGATTACAACAAATAAAGTGAAAATTGTAATGTAACAACTCTATATCTTAATGTAATATGCATATTTCTTATAGTTACATATACTAATTTCATACAATATAAGATATACATACACAATACAGCTCACTATAAAAATATACCATAAAATATTTTGGCATATGGTATTTTATACTAATGATACTTCCGCATAAAATTTTTAGCCGTAACAGATTTTGGCGTAATTATTTTAATCATAAATACAATCAGCATAATCATGTTTAAGCATAACATTCACAACCATAATTTTAGAAAGGCATAATGATATCAAACCGTATTTAATATAAGCATAATCAACTAACTTAACCTACCCATCACTCAGCCATGTAGACGCATAAAACACTAGACTCTCGAAAAATACTATTTTGTGACTATACACTATGCCTAAAAGCATTATGCAAATAAAAAAATATGCATAAATATATGAGTCTTAATTACAATTATGCCACAGATAATAATAATACTGTAGCAAAGTATTACTATGCAAAAAACATGCTAAATACATTATGCCAAAGTATTTTAGGGATAAATACGTTATGTCAACGAATAGGATCCCATATATAATACAGTTTCATAATAGGTACGTGCGTTCTTCGTCTATGGGAGGCATATTAAGCTGGTGGTCCCAGCTGCCTGTCGAAGGATAGCATTCGTACCTAAAGTTGGTATCAGACGGTTCATTTTCGCCTTTCATCCGGTACCTTTCACTCGAAATTAAGTTTCTGAACCCAATATGAAACAAGTGCTGAATGAATTAATTAATGAACCGATCCAACAGTGTTGGATATTGGCATTCGGCATCTTTCACTCCCACTCGAATGAACGATAAATGAACAGTCTGAACACTGAGAGAACCTTCACCCGGATTCGGTCATTTTATTTCGAGTCTTGTAGAAGAAAACGACGCGGCAAAATGGTCTTTTTTTGACGACCTACTGAAAGAAAAGAGGAGATGAATGTTCTTTCCTGTTTCATTCCAGTTCGACCGTGTGAACATGGAATGAAATAAAAATGAAGCATTCACTGGAGTGAACATTCATTCGAGTGAACCGTTCGATATTACCTTAAGGAGAGTTGGTGTCAGGCACGCGACTGGCTTGAAAAATCTAATGAGCAAACTTATTACCTACCACTATTATCTACAAGACATACTGCACCGACCAAAATAAAGTAGCAGCAGGGCAGGAGCAAGTATACTTATAAATATACTCGTCTAAACTTAATACACCTCTGAGTGCAATACTTCGAGTCCCATATATCCCCTGCGTTTGGCACCACCCCGCAGGGACGATGCGTAAATGCATTTGACCTCCCCGTCAACAAAAAATAAGGGAACTTTAGGTGGCTAACAATCCAACGCGAACTAAGTGGCAACTCGTTTTTTTGTCGCACAATCAAGAAATGTAATTCACTACCACACACGTGTTCCCTCCTTCCTACTATCCTGGGTCATTCAAAAGAGGCGCAAAGAAGCACCTTGCAGGCCAGCAAGGCGAGGGTGGCTAGCGCAGCAGTGTATCTCTCACACCAGCTATCTTCGCATTTGGACTCCGCTTCTGCTTACCATCAGCTGGAATGGAGTCATTTGCTTGACCTTTTTATAAAAAAAATTTGGTTACACATCTGGCAGTATGGGCCATGCTGTGCCCACTTCAAAATACTGGCAGCCTCTCAGCCAAGGGGCACCATACCAAAAAAGCAATTAAACCGCAACTGACCTGAATTTGTCGTCCTAAGTCACTTCGTATGGTGTAAGATATGAAATAGGTATGTAGAAGAAAACATATTCATTATTCTTATAAAAATGCCTAGCAAATGACTCCAAATGCAAAGGTAATAAGTTGCGAAACTTAGTTCTTGTTTGACGTTTATATAAATTACTCCTACACAACATTTGTTTCCATCTGAATTCTAACCCGAGATTTCACGGTCTGCAAACTTTGTTACTAACAGTCCGATCTAGATAATCGGTTGATAAGGATGAAAGTGAAATTTAGGTACAAAATAAAATGGTATTTGTAGGTTATAAAATAACAACGAAGTTAATAACTGTTCCTATTATAATAACTATAATATTAATAATATAATTATATATTTCTACGCTTACACCAATTATCTAGCCCAAATTAAGTATCTTTAAGAAATTGTGTTATGGATACTAGATAACGGACTAATATATTTAATAATCTAGATATTTTTATAAATAAACTTAAATAAATATATAAACAACCATGACTCATGAACAAATGATCGTGTTCATCATACTAAAATTTGCCACTACCAGGACTCGAACCCGGACCGCTCGATGTGTAGGCAGCGTTACTGACCACTCCACCACGGCGGCGTATAACGTTTATTTGTGTATTTAGTATTAATAACAGTGACTCAAATAGTTACAATATTAGAGAATAATGCTCCGATTTCAGTATGCTCGTCGGTAATTACTAGCGTATTTATTACAACATTTACCTGCTTATAACCGGCGTAATCCAATATACGTAAAACACAATCAGTACATTCACACACAACACTAGGAAACCGGTCCCAAAACACACACAAACAAAACCAAAAAACAAGGGTCAGTAGCCACTTCACTTTCTAGTGATGTTCTCAAAAACGTCGATGTTCTCCGTGTCACGTATGCGCGTGCCTCGCGGGCAGAGCCAAGCGTGTATTGAGACCGAATCGAGCGATAACCGACCGATTATGGCAGTAGTGACGCGCGCGGCCGCTATCGATAATGTCTGCGACGGAAGCTGGCACGATAAAAATGTTCAATTCATGTCAGTCTTAAATAAACATTTCATTCTGGTTCATTCATGAGTGATTTAAGGTTTATGTTATACTCTTATTGTCAATTATATTATGGTTCTTATTTAGGTCATTCTACTTAATTAATATGACGTGTAGGATTGCATGTTTTTATATGTAACCTTTTTGGTTATTGTTATTTTTTTTACCTTATTTGTAATGCTTAATATTACAAAGGCTTTTAGAAATTCTATCTGTCTCATTTCCACGCCTAAATGACTGTAGCAATTTTACAGTTAAGTAGTTTAGGAGTCCATCGCGGACAAACAACGTGACACGTAATTTATATATATTATGATATAATCGATATTTTTAATAAGGTTCACCTAAATAGAGCATTGTAAATAATTTATTGAACCAATTTATTTATTTATTTATAACTGAAAAAGTTTCATAATTTTGTAGTAAGTACATTAGTACACGTACATACAACCGATATCATTCTAAGCGTTACATTAATCTGGACTTTGTACCGAACCTATTTAATCGCAATTGTGCTGTTTGCTGATAATATTATTTCATGTATTAATAGTTTTAATATAATTTCATGTAAGTATTAATAGTTTTAATTTAAGTACAGTCAAGTCATGTTGATGTGACTTTATCTATATAATATTTGTTTTGAATTTTACTTTCTATCATCAGATTCACATTTCAGTTTAACCCTATTCTAAAACTCTGCTTATCTCCTCTCTATTTGTTTAATTATATCAATGTCCAGAAATTTTAATATTGAAAAAATTGTATTTTTCCTTTCTTTGGCCTCCCTTTTACCGATAAGGTAAATTTGTTATTTGATTCTTTTAGCAGCATTTGCTTACGTATACAACAAGCTTACATAAATTTTATTTTTATATTTCTACGTATTTAAAAATTTGGTGATTCAGTAAACGATATTTAAATTTCTTTTAAATTTACGAATAAAATCTTTTATTATTTCCAAAATAATTATATTTCGATAAATACGATCACGTGCCTATTGCTAGATTTAGCGAATGTCATCGACACGAATTTGTTTAATTCGTAGACAATCTTATCAGCCAATGTTTACTTTTGATAGTAGCTAATCGATAAGTTGAATGAACTGTCGGGAGATGAAGACATTCGCGTACGATTTGCTTATCACACTCTTTATTAATGAGCTCTTTAATGAATGACTGTGTATTTGCTATTCTTAATTCGACCTTGAGGTAAGGCAATAAAATTCAATTTATGAATTGACAGTAAATTTCGTGATCCCTGTACAAGAGAACTGTTATTTTTAGAACAGTATCGTATATCAATATAGTGAATTATTTCTTAAGGCATTAATAGACATGAGTATGCACTTGTAATGAGTATTTTAGCCAATGTTACATTACACGTAAAATTTCACAAAACAAGTGCGGGGAGCGTTTTAGCATGTTTTAGCGAGGATTCTAGCGAAAAGACAGTAAATTTGCTTCACTCTTTTTTTGTGATCCGAGCAATTTCTGTCATTGTTCCGCCGGCGTCCCTCTATGCTCACACCTCGCGCAACCCTGTTGCTGTTTTTTGACGAGAACGTTCGATAAAATACATGAAAATTTTTGAAGCGTTTGGCTCTATGCTTTGCTCTATTCAACAATTTGACGAAAGCAGACGATGGTTCGATGCTCTGTTACAAGTGAAGTGATCTATATTATATAAAAGGCAAACTCCTGACTCACTGTCTGACTGATCAACGCCCAGCCCATACCCTTGGACCTAGATAGCTGAAATTTTGCACAGAGGTTCCTTTTATGACGTAGGCAAGGGATAAGGCCGGATTTTTCGAAATTCAACCCCTAAGGGGGTAAAATAGGGGATGACAGTTTGTATGGAAATCCGTCATTTTTTTAGTAAAATCCGTACAAATTGGTATATGGATTATCCGTTGAAAATTAAGAATAATGTATGTTTCGAATTTTAACCCCACGGGGACGAAGTCGCGAGCAAAAGCTAGTAACGTAATATAAAGCGTTTTACATTTAAATTTCAGAGATCTTTTTAAGCTACTTGTTGGCAAAGAAGCATAGTATAAGTAGCTTAAAAAGATCTCTGAAAGTTCTCTTCAATTCTCGTCCAAAAGACAGCCACAGCAACGATTGCGGAAGATGCTTGGTTCGATTCCCGCCCTGGACAAGTCGATTATTTTCAGTGTATTTTCTATTTTTTAGAATGTTATTTTCATTACAAATAATTTGAAATGTTTAACACTTTAATTTTATTGCATAAAATGAGACGGCGAGCATCATCTGCATAAAATCAAGGCAATTTTCATTTTAAATAATTTCAAAAATTTAACACTTTAATTTTAATTCCATAAATTTAAGACGGCCAGCACCATCTGCATACAATCAAGGCAACTTTTACCACCTCTAATTCGTATCTGTTTACGTTTACGTTTTCCTCGTTTTTAAAATAACTTTGAATTTTGAAAAAAACAAGACTGATGAGAGACTTAGTTTTTTCTTTTTGTTAAAAATATTTTGATATAATCACACATAAAGATCGAATAAGAAATAGAGGCAGTAAAACTTTTTCTCTGCTTGTATGGAGACGTGCAATCGTACATTAATGGATTAATGAAATGAAATAAAATGCAATGAAAAAGCTCTTTATTTAAATGGACTTTGCTAAGTACTTTTAAATCGTTAAAACCCCACCACGATTTCGGGACGAAATAATTATTTTACTTAAATAATTATTATTATGCTGAGATGGAGAAGAAATGGCGAAAGAAACTCCACAGCTTACAATTTGGTAATGATTTCAAAACAACATTACTTATTTAGTGATAAGTTCTCCCTTGCAAAGTATGTACTGTTTACTATAGTGATTAACTATCTTCTGCCCGTGACTTCGTCTGCGCAAGATTAGTATAAGTTTTAGCTAGATGTAATTATTGTAAAGTTTATTTAAAATCCGTTCAGTAATTTTTGCGTGAATGAGCAACAAAAATATATCCAGACATCCAGACAAACTTTCGCGATTATTATGTTAGTAGGATTAATTATCAACTTCACATTGCGAGACAATAAGTTATCGTGTAAAAGGTCACTCTCAGTTTAAAAATAAATATATTTTCTGGAAACGGCTATTGCAGAGTTATTTACTTTTTTAAAATTTAGTGTTGTTACTGTGTGTGGGTGTAATTTTTTATTTGGCATGAGTATAATATTTTATTAATTGGTAATTTTATCTGTAATATTTTGAGTGTAATATTTGTACTGGTCGTGAGCTTTAGTTGGTGTGTTTACTGAAGGATCGTTTTTGGGTTTGGTGCCCCTTTTATGCAGGTGACAGACTAGCAATCTGTTACTATTTGGAGACACTGCATGACCCATACTGCCAGTTGTGGCTTTAGGTATCACATATTTTGCCTAAGGCTCTGCTCAACCCCTCATGGGATTACTAGCGTGATGTATATATAAATCTTACAAGGTTAAACGGGCAATCTAAATATACTAATGGCCAGCATAGTGATATCAGGCACTGACTACGCAATAATTTGTTTTCATTGAATTGTTGAGCTAATTATTTTTTTTAATAATTATGTTTTGCTTATTATGTTTGTCCACGCATTTCTCAAAAACTGTAAGTCGGATTTCAAAACTTCTTTTTTTGTTAGACTAGGTTTAGTCTAACTTAGAGATATGTGCAAGTTTCGTCGAAATTGAAAAAAACGAGTTGTTGCCTTTAACAAAATTCAAATAAAAATTGAAGAAATAAAAAATAGTTAAAAAAATTAAACCGACTTCAAAATTAAAAAGGATGAAATAAAAGTTTTAGTTTTATACGTATAAAAGTCAATATGCCAACCTTAGATTATATGCCAACTATTTTATTGAGGTCTGTGGCATAGATTATTGATACAAATATGAAATGCCAACCTGTTTTACACATAATTTTCAAAATATTGTGTATTTGTACTTCAAACTCACGTCTGATAGACTACTGGTCAGTAGAATAATAACAATAATGTCACCTCTGTGGCAGAGGGTTCTATTAATGAACAATGACGTAATTATTGCCTTATTTCTTCATATCACCCCATCAATACACGCTGAAGCGTCGGTGGCGTAGTGCGTAAGAACGTCGTCTCCTACCCGGAAGACACTGGTTCGATCCCCGCCACGTACCAATGTGTTTTCAAATTTTGAATTCATATGTACGTTTAATCGACGCTTTTACGGTGAAGGAAAACATCGTGAGGAAACCTGCACACACCTATGAAGAAATTCTTAGGTTGTGTGTGAAGTCGACCAACCCGCACTTGGCCAGCGTGGTTGACTAAGGCCTAGTCGCCCCTAATGTGGGGTAGGCTCGATCCCCTCGGTGGGGACATTATATGAGCTGATGATGATGAATACACGCTGACACCGTAACGTTAAGTCTGTATATAAATTACAGGTTATATTGCATATAATTGATACTGCTCCATTTGTATGTAGCTCAAAAGTTTGTATGTGTTAAGTGTGCGTATTTGATTTTAATTAACCATCTATAGATAGCTAAGCCTTGTAGCACAAGGCTACATATATAGCAATAATATGAAGCCAGCGAAAGAAAGTGTTTTTCCATCTGACGTTGTATGCGTTTCGCGTTCCGATGTGATTTATGATGTTTGTCATATAAGCCGGGACGCCGTTCCTCGGCGTGGCCACTAAATCAATTTTATTAGAACATTTCGCCGTAAACAAAACGAAAAATGGTATGCCATTAAATTTTTCCGATGGTTTCTCCTATAAATAAATTATAATGGTTTATTAAAATTGCGCACACGTTGCTGAAAAAGTTACAAAATTATTTCTTTCATAGTTCTAACAAAATCGGTATCTTTGGTCTAGTCTAGAATGTTCCAATATCAATACTAGAAAAAATCCAATATCGGTATCACAAACCTACACTATTACCCATTATGATACCGATTATCTTAATTATGAATAGCATTACTAATTCAAGCGTTGTGTCACAGTATACCAAAAACAATAAGTCTTCATACAAACTGGCCGTTATCCATTAGATTGTGTGCGTGCGTACTCGGCGCCGTGTACGCACGCACTGTGACGCACACATTGACATAAAATAAGGGGGCATAAGGTGGCTGCAGTGCGGGCCGCGCCGTCTCGGTGTGATCGCGCGCTTTTATGTCATTGCACATTTGCTCGCCGCTCGTTCCCGCCCGGCACATTTACGACCGCTAGCGTCAACGCAAGAGTAGGCTAATAACTCGCCGACAGCCTACAGATAAACTACTGTTCTTGGTATACTGTGGTTGTGTGAAGCCATGTCATGGAACATTTCTGTGTGTGTTTTCTTCTTTCTAATCTGGTTCCATGTAGGTAATTTATTTTAAAAAATTATCGATTTCTTCTACAATGTTTTTCCCCACAACCTCTTAACATTCAAATTCTACACAAACTCTCGATCGGAGATTTCATGGCCAACCTAATTGGTCAAGGTGTTAATTGCACGCTGCCATCTTGATCCTCTCCATCTGAAGTTCTGGAAATACTTAATTGTTTGTCAATTATTCAATTTAATGACATCGTTTAATAATCTAGCCACATCACTGGCCATGTTTATCGATGAAACGCATGTCGTAGTGTATATAAATAATCATGTTGCACTTTGATTATCAATTACATAGCAATACGGCGTGACGGTGATTTTACGTAGGTGTGTTTCAGTGAAGTGTTTTTCCAGTTGATTACATCTTTCAAGCCTCGAATAGGGCCAGGATCTAGAAGACCATTATGTTCACTTTTATCATTATTATTATCGACATTATTTTCTTCTTAATCTTTACCGTTATCATTGAAAGTTTACAAGACAAGCTTAGACCAGAAAACATTTGCAAAATCCTGTCTGTATCTGCATCTAATTTTGAAAATGTTGCAATTACAGTTGGAGCCAACAGTAGTTGGAGCCTAACGGTTATTGTTTTAGTAAAAATTTCTTTAAAAATTACACCATTTCATCTGATGGTAAGTGCAAGTGACGTCCAAATGTTCCCATTTAGATAAACTGCAAATACAAATTTGAAATTGGCTTAAGTTGTAGGATCTAGGTTTTATAAATTCTATTTTCTATTGGCTAGTAAATGGATCTGCTCAAGAACCTCTTAGGTACCTTTATCTCGAAACTCTTCGATATCGAGCTCTCGCAAACATACTCCTATTACAAGTTCTAAAATTCCCCAGAGATTTTTTTCAAACGGACGAGTGAGCGTCGTTCGAAATCCATTTTGCTAGCATTCGATTCTCCTACTAGTGGCACTCGAATAATATTTTGTAAATTATTTATTTTAGTTTGAAACTGGTCGTTTTTGTTTTCAAATTAAATCAAAATAAAAAAATAAGACAGCCATGTGATGCCTGTAGAGTAGAATGGCATATCCTCCAATGGAGGTCGTAGAAGGTGACTAATGATCAACAAAGGGCTTATACTCCGTTCACCAATCCACAGCCAAGCGTGATAGAGTACTACCTAAACCTCCTTCGATGACAAGGAGAGGCCTTGTGTCCCAGCAGTGGGGCAAATAATAAAGGCTGCTATGATGAAAAAAATAAGTTCCTACTTTTAAATTTACACTGAAAGTCACAATGTTATCAAATTAAAACTCAAGGTCATGATAGGATCTAGGTGTAATTATAACTTGATCAAACCATGACTTTGAGTTTTAATTCTTTGTTGCATAATACTGAATTAATACTAAAGGATTGTCTAGTATTTTTTTATTATTTTATTTAAAAATTAATAAAAAACAACTTAATCGTAGTCCTTCTATAGTCACAGTGATTCTTCACTGGTCGCTAAACGTCATCAAGAGAAACTTAATTTTCATTACGACGTAGTTTAAAAAAAGTTAAAACGCATAAGTTAGACCTATACATTAGAAGCGTCTATAAGTTACGCTGATCGCGCTTACTACAAATACGTGAGTAACGTATACTTCATTTTTTTCGTACCCAAAGTGACCACGATTTAACAAGTCAATCCTTACAAGTCGATTTGAGACTTGTAAGGATAATCGTGGTAGGGGTCACTAATGCGTAATGCTCGAAATATTACTACAACCAGGTGTTAGGAAGCGAGATTTAAAGACGCATTTCCAAGCGAACGTTAGGTATAATCTCCAGGTGAACATTATACTTGCTAGACGCAAATATTCAATTTGTCTTGCCATTCAAAATTCTTCCTTTTAATGGGCATGGCTCATAATTGTATCTATGCTATAGTGGGAAAGTATACTTACATTCAGTAGTCAAGTTTTCGCTGTCATCATCACGAATTTAATTGGATAAATTAGATAAATGGGCGTGGTAAATAGAAACCACATCCTGCATTTTCTTTCTCCAAATATTCTTCCAATATATTTGGGATAGACGTAGTATTGACGTGGCTAAGATGAGAATGCTTCGATAGATGTGTGAAGTAACAAGATTGGACAAAGTTAGGAATGAGTCATTAGGTGGGAATCGTACCCTGCATCCTCCGCAATCCGGGCAGCTGCATTAACCACTACGCTACCAGGGCACTGCTTTCGCCGTCGAAATTTGTCAGTGCTTGGTGCTTATGTTTTTATGGTAAACATTGTTTCATCTTTGAAATTTGCACTTCTAAGGTTCGACGGCGAAATCAGTGACCGTCGACCCCAAATATTCTACAAGTTGCTTTATTTAAATATTTAAACACCATAAACTATTTACATGATAGTCATGTGTTTTTCGTATTTAATGATTTTAAGTCATCGAGCACATATTAGTCCATTTATGATTAAAGAATAATGTGTTTGTGTCAAAAAGTAAAAAAGTCGAAAAACCTGGATGTATAATTAGGGAAAACTGAGTTCCAAAATCTTTTTTTTTTTTTTTTTTTTATAAAAAGGTCAAGCAAATGACTCTTTTCCACCTGATGGTAAGCAGAAGTAGAGTCCAAATGCGAAGATAGCTGGCGCGAGAGATAAACTGCCGCGCTAGCCACCCACGCCTTGCTGACCTGCAAGGTGCTTCTTCACGCCTCTTTTGAATGACCCAGGATTATAGGAAGGAGGGAACACGTGTGCTGGCAGTGAATTCCATTTTTTGATTGTGCGACAAAGAAACGAGTTGCCGAATTTCTTAGTTCGCGTTGGAATGGTAGCCACAGTTTGTCGGTGACAACGTAGACCAGCACGCGTAGTCCTTAAAAGGAAGGGAGATGGTGGGATCAGGGAAAAAAGTTCCTCAGAGCACTCGCCGTGGTACAGACGGTAGAAAGCGCTCAATGACGCAACATTGCGACGCAATTGGAGAGGCTCAATCTATTGGTTATGTGCTATTAGGTGCTCAGTAGTACCTTGGGGGTAATCACTGGAGCACTTGCTAAATCTTGGAAGCAGGGCAGCGAATTATGGTGCAGTATATCGGCGCACTGCTATTGTTAATTATTTTGGCTTTACATTACGGCCGTGTGCCTGCCACCTCTAATTGAGATTCTATTCGGGGACTAATTCCGATGGAAGAACCAAAGTAAGGAGGCGATCAAAGTTTTCCACTCTTCATGAATTTGCTGTCTAATTACTTCATAATATTTTCCAGTCATATTCCGAAACCCATTAACCATTTATCCGTTCAAAGAAGTTTGTATAATCTCCTCACATACTCTGAAATACGAATCCACTCAGAGACGACCTTGTGGGTAAAATTTGTTGTGTAATTGAAACGAGTGATTCTTGGAACATTTATTCGTGTCTTTTTGAAATAATTCTCAGTAAAATATTATGTGAACAAGAGGGTAACAGGATGTCTTACGGCGATGAGTATTCGAGTTGTTTTTCCACTTATGAAATTCGTATTGGGATTCAATATCCAGACAAGTCAATATTAAAAAATAAAGATAGGTACGCGTATTACTTTATACGTTTTGAGATTGACTTGTGATTAAGATAAACGATAGATCGAAGTCAATCTCGCAACAAGCTTTTATTACTATTTAAAGTTTATTTTTATCATTTTAGTGACTCACTCTTGTTCCTACGTACGCATCAGAAATTACTAGCGTAAGTATCGAAGCAGAACTTTGACTGTTCGAACAACTAATTTTACTGACAATGATGGATCTCTTGCTCAATGGTCTTGCATTCTATGAACTTACATACAATAGTTACCTGACACTGTGCTGCTGTATTTGCGATTAAAAGATAATCTACTTATTAATCAATTTATTTTGTTAACAGAAAGAAATTCGCGGGGCTTTGAGCACGATTCTTCAAGTAATGTGCTCTTTGGGAATTGTGATAATGCTTAGTGTTGGTCCATTCGTGTCCTATACAGTGGCCAATGTTATACACTTGACTGTGGTCATACTTGCAATATTACCAGTACCATTTCTTCCGGAGTGTCCTTGTTTCTTGTATAGGAAAGGTGAGTTTTAAGAACAACTTTTGGTAATCTATTTACCTACAATGCAAATCCAAAGATAAATAGCATTTTTAGAGTTATGTTATGTCCTCAGACCAATGATGTTGTGTCATAATCACAATTGAAAGATCTGAATCATTTTATGTCTGCCCTATCCTTAATTTAATTTGGTGTCAGTATAGTAGATTTTCTTCTGGATGTCTATTTAAATTATTATGTCTTACTTACGCCTCGAACCTGTACAAATTCTACCAGACAGAGGCTTCCCCTAGAAAAAATATGTAGATTAGAAGACTTGGTCTCTATGTGACGCTGTAATGGCGATTTACGACCAATGGCATTAGCCCACAGAAGAAAAGGAGGATATTTATTTCATTAAATTTAAAATAAAAGCTTTTTTTATAAATATTTTTTCTAGATAATTTATTTTTTACTTTTTAGTCAATATTCGTATTCTTCTCAGTAAAACACAGCTTATTGTGTATTCTCATCCAAGCTAAACGTGTATACAAAATTTCAGCTCAATAGGTTGAAGAAATCTGCTTCAAAATCGAGTTGCAGGATTCTACCCGAACAAACATACATTGCAAGTTAAAGCTTTTAATAAAGATTCATATATTAGGGGTTTAAGTATGAAATTGCCGTTTTTTATGGAGAATTTAACGAAAATTCAGTTTTCATACAAATATATTTGCGATTATTTAAGGAACCACAAATCTAATTTTTGTGTAATTTTGTGGATATATTAAGACAACATTAAGCTATAGGATACCTAGAGAAAAAAAATGAGAATTGATACATGTAAAAAAATATTCATATTTTTATAACGGAGACGGACACCTCTTAGGACGAGCTGTTTTTGAAGATGTATTTCTAGTGAAAAAAATAAAAATAAGAATAAAATTTTATACATAAATATAATTCTTTGAAATGAAGTTTAAAATAAAAAAAGAATAATGGACTTAGCTATTGTATTAAAGGAATTATACACTAATGAATAATGAGGAAAAAAAACGGCAATTTCATACTTTAACCCCTATTATTTCAGAGATTCATAGATTCTTTTTTTATAAAGACGCGTAGGTATTAGTTAAAAACTTTAGCCGAGATTTTTACTGCTATTGTATACAAGGCTTTACCAAGGATCTCCAAACTGATAGGTTTAAATTGCGGGCGTCTACCAATGCTGCATCTCCCGTTACGCGGTCGCCACTCCGTTTTCGCTTTTCCGCCCTACGTCAGTCCTCCTCGCAACGCCCTTCTCACTGCCACTCAGACGTTGGCCACGCTGGAGCGACCGCGGGGAGTGGAGGCAACCTGCGGAAACGGAGGAGTGGCGCTTGCTGCTGCAGTATGCCACATCGAAGCGTCTGCGTGACGTACCGAAAGCGAGGAAAAGTCAACACCATTTAATAGACACGCAGGACGCGCAACCACCTATTATTTCCTCCGCTGGCCCCGACCGCCTGCTGCGTACTCCTGCGGTCAACGTGGCGCCTTCCGTTCATCTCCTATTGTTATTTTTCCACTGACTGTAGACGCAATACACGTCGCGCCAGCGTCGCGAAAAACTTATATTTCCCAACTCGTTCGTCCGTATTAGGTACTTATCATATTATATATATATATAAGTATTTTTACTACATTTTTCATACAAAAATATTTTCATTGTGTTGACATAATTATGCTATATTTTTTGTGATGATACAGCCGAAGTCGAAAGCGAGCTTCACACGGAATAACAATTTTAATAAGTTGAAAAAGGTGAAGTTGTTGGTGAATTACAGCTAATAATAGATAAGTAAATGTATACAGTTTAGATATGAATATAGTCGTACATTTACATATATTATTACTCTATTTATGGAAAAAAAAACCCTAATCAAAGTTATTATTACTAGTAGAAACAAAAATAACATGCGTTTTATTGCGTTTAATGTAATTCCATATTTCCGTCATCATTTACACAAGCGTGTGCTTGTCAAGCGTCACACCGTCGCGAGCAATGACACTATACTGTTACGCAACTTGACGCGGACGTGTTGGCCGACATGCGTGGTTGCGTTAGTTGCAACGATGCAACTCTTAAATTGTGTATGATTTAATTTGCTGTGTTGCTTCATACAGAGAGACCATTGAGGGTTTCAAATAAAACAAATAAAAAGGTTAATGAAAAAAATACTAAAGTTGAGGCTGTATGGGCTTTAGTTCCCCTTGCCTTCCCTAAAAAGGGGACAATAAAAAAAACAAACCAGTTACAATTTTCATTTATTCCTTCGATGCAAACGCGAATCAGACAGAAGACATTATTGCTGATAGCTAGGGAGTAATCCGCAATGATTGTTCTATTGTATGTGGAATTTAATGTCCCTTATAATTAGTAATTTTAATTCATATATTAAGCTTATTTTTTTGTAATTTAATGATAATGCAAGTTATTTGTTCAACTGTGTTAGTTATGGAACTGGGTTCAGCCCGTGTAAATATTATCTATAATAAATAAACTCTTACATTACTTACACCTACATGCTCAGCGATATCGATGACTTTACAGAGTTCTACCATAGAATGTAACACAAATCAAAAAGCAATATTTGAAAATCATTGCGTTTCACAGCTGCATATCATATCAGTGACGCGTGCGTTCACGCGCGACAGTAACACGTGGGAACGAACATTATGTTGCGCCGTGACGTACAACGACATCGTAAAATTAAATGCAATAAAGAATTACGTAGACTGATATTCATTTCGCTTTGAGGACGAGAACGAATTTAATAATGTGTTACGGAGTGAATTGAGTCGATGGAGATAGAAATGTACGTTGAGAATATCATTAGAAGAATATAAGAGAATATTACTTTTTTTAATAAGCCCCATGCAAAAAGAGGGGTGTTATAAGTTTAAAAGGTCTGTGTATCTGTATGTATGTCTGTGGCACAGTAACTCCTAAAAGAATGGACCCATTAAAGATGGTTCTTAAGGTCATCAGCTCTCTAGAATAATAAAGTGTAATTTAAGTAGTTATCTATCAGAATTAGGGTCCGCGAGTAATTAAAAATGAAGGAAAATGTAAAAAAAATATTAAAAAATCTTTTGGTTTTTCATGAATACTTTATCATTATTAATATTATTTTTTTTATTCTGTTTTCATTTTATTTACTTAGCCGTCGCCTGATGTGGCGACGTTTATCTTAAAAACATTAATCAGTTATTTGAGCGAAGTTAAAAGGACGAGAGAAAAAAATTAAGATTTCTACTTTTTTGTTGTATTTAGTTTTAATAAATATTGCAGTTGGCGGCGGTGCAGTTCCCGGTTCGAATAGCACTACCATTTCTCATCTCATGGGTGTCGTAGAAGACTGAGGGGGATTCTAAGCCCAAAGCAAACCATTGCATCAAGAGCTCTCGCGTGGTGTCAGTATTCCCTCACCCATAACAGGAGTCCCAAAGAGTTGGTGTCAGGCAGGCAAGCGGCCATAAAACTATAGCAGACATTTATCTGCATATACGCAACGACCCCAAATTTATTAATTTAATAATGTATGGTACACATAGAAACAAAAATGGAAAACACAAAAATAAAAATGTACAAAAGGTGAGGCTTATTTCTGAAAGAAATCTCTTCCAACCCACCTACAATAGGAGACGTGCAGCGAGACGTGAATGTCGTATGTACCTAACCTAAAAGTAAATTAATTAAAGCATAAGTTAAAAATAAATACAATATAATACATATTACCTTTATAATTATACAATACAATATATACATAAATAACATGAACATACAAGGAATCCTACATACAAGGATAGAATAAGTCTAAAATGAAGAAAGGAATTTAGCTCAAAGAATGGTTTACCTTTAACTCTCTCCTTGAAAAGTGGAAGTGACGAGATTTCTCTTATTGCTGGCGGTAGTGCATTCCATAGCTTAACCGCATGAACAGTGGAAGAGTCAATGAAGGAATCAGTACGGTAAGGATTGGAAAGAGTTCGGAGATTCGATTTAATTGAGAACAAGGTCAGAAGGAGATAAAATAATATCTGACACGCCCCCTCGTTGTCTTGAGTGAAAGGTTTGAGTGAGAATTGTCATTTTGGAATAGCAATTTAAATAAGTCGCGGAAATAAATCAGGATTTTTCTAATAAATCAAGAAAGAAGAGAGTCAAAAAAATGCTTGTTCTAGAATGAAATTTGAATTTAACCTTTCTTTACCTTGCCTCCTCTTCCAACTAGGCTAACCCAGACTTCGGAGCTTACAAAGAACTTTTGTGCCAGTCAAGAATGTCAGTTTTACTCCAATTCAAATAGAGTACAAATCCCTTTGCAGAATTAAAGCCGCTTGTTGTTAACCTACCCTTTCCCTCTGGTGTTTCCATTAAGCCGCTGGACCACTTGACCCTGTTCCATCTCATTTGCAGTCGTCAAAACATACACTCAGGTTTTAATAACAGCCAACGGGACGATTTCTTTCAGTTGCAAAATTAATTGGTGCGTGCTCATATGAAAGGGTTCCGTAGAATTCTTGGAAGGATCAGTGAGTAGTTATTTCAAGTTGAATGAGGCCTTTGCGTTATATTGTCTTCTTAGGATAGTCCGTAGGGACATTGAGAACTAAATGAATAACTTTCAAAGTACGTATGGACAGTATTTAGTATTATTTTAATTTCTGTTTAAACAATATACATCAGAAATAACGCATAAACTGAAAAGAAAAATTATCTTAAATAATTTTACAACCAAAATTGAGTTTTAACCGACTTCAAAAAAAGGACAATTGTCAATTCGACTGTATGTTTTACATCTTTACTGAGTGCACCAATTTTTAAGATTCTTTTAACGTTTGGATGCTGGTGCTTGTCAGGTGGCCCCAATTAAATTTGATCGTCATCAGAAGAGTGGTTTTTGAGTTATCCCTAATAATACATATTTAAATGACACCAAAATGACACCGATGATATCGTAATCGTTTTATTACTTGTTTGTCTAAAAGATCTCGAGATAGTTTCTAATAAAGCAAAAAATAAATTATTTTTAAATAAAAAAACCGCCTTAGAAACTAAAAATGGAAATATAAAAATTTTGTTTAAAAAATATTAATTTTGAAAACGGTACGATATGAACAAAAATCTACAAGGACACAACGAACTATTTGAAAATAAAAATGACTGAATTTTTTTAATTTGCATATTACCTATTAACAAACTTCTTTCAGGATTGTGTTATTTCTGTTACAAGTTTTTCCCGAATAAGTTATTCCAGTAACTTTAACTTTGGTTAAATGACCCCTAAGTGAACACTGTGTTATTGGACTCTGCTCCGCAAGTTGTAGTTCATCCAACCGCTCCAAATTTAAGGGGAAATTAGCCATAAAAATGTGTAACAATTTCCTCATATCTATCAATATGCGTCGAGTTGCTCTGCTATATACTTACTGTTAAACATGATAAACGATTTCTGACCCCGACCGTACATACCTACATTTGCCGATATGGACTCGATACTGCGGACGGCCCTTGCATTATTTATGTGAGAACAACTTAATGGCAACACGAGGGGAATCCACGTAGAGTTAGAGACAGATAGGGTTTAATGTTGTCATTGTGGCGTTGGTATTAACAGAGCTAGTCGAAGCACGGCAATAGTTTCATGAAAAAGAATAAGGGGTGAAGAATACTGGGATGGGAAATTTATTAACTTATTGCTTTCTGCGCGATTTCTTTTCTACCTAGATGCCAAGATGATTTAATTTGTAGCACTCTAAGATGGTAAAGACCTCTCTGCGGTTTGGTTTTGCTAGCTCGTGAGTTCTCGGGCGCTCCAAGATCAAACTGTGGAGTGTGAAAGGCGCCACTTGTTTTACTCGCAAAGCAAGAAAGAAGTAATGTGTTATGGATATAAATAAAACACTAAAAAAATAAAGTTTATATTAAATAAAAACACAAACATTGATGGAAGTCAGGAGACTCCAATAACAAGCCTTCACGTACTTAAAATTATGTTAGTACAACCAAAGATAAAGTAATACTATTATAGGATTGCATACCCCGATGCTAAATTAATACAACCTCGCAAAGGTTGTTCTTATAATGTGGAGAAAAATCGCTTTGTATTTTAACATAACATAGTTTACAACATAGTTAAAATTATCCCTAACTGTTTGGATGCCTAAGTAAAAAAATTATAGAGATAAAGATGTCACCAACAATGAGGCAAACGTCTATTTATATATAAATAATCACTGAAGTTATAACAAAAGAAAAAGTTCATAAATACCGTCCTTCAATTTGTTGACAATTATTAAAAATTTCCAATGCAGAAAACATTTGCTTGCAAGTCATAACCTCATAGCCAATGCAGCAGCCAGCGTCGCCTGGTTCCTCAATCAGCAGTAGGTACCTATTGAACAGCCTAAGCCTGCTAAGATGTTTTAACTTGTAACATTTATATTAGTTGTCGGCTTTTATTTGTTGGTTTATTAAAGGTTTAATTGTCGCCGCTGTTACTCACTTTGAGGCAAAAGTGTTGGACTTTTTCCGTTTCTACAACTGTCATCTTTGGATCGCAATATGTACCAAAGGTTTTATATTTAGGCTAGAAACTTGTGTATAATGATCCTTGAACTAAACTCATAGATACACTAGATAATAATAGTTTAGAAAATTTATTTCACGAAGACACGTCAAGTATTTAGTCAGGCAAAAATATCAATGAACGATTCTATCCTTCTATTTTGGCTATAAAAAATATCTCTTCAGAACATGTTGCTTTCGATAGGTTGGGTTTAGCTAGCATATTTTATCGTACCAAGGTCCTATCCGAAATATTCGTACTGACTCTATTAGGAACCGTACACACGATTATGTCATGATCTCCGGCCGGACGTTACTGGGGCCACAAACTATTTCTCGCAAACGCGGGTAGAATAACAAAAAATCTGATATAGTTGCGTAAAATACAGTTTCTATTTGAACTGACTATTAGCGCTGGGTCTGGGGTCCCATATTTAATGAATTACTCTCGCCCAAATGTTTTGTGGATCTGTAAATTGTTATAGCGGTTAGTTGAAATAATGTTGCTGTTTCTTTAGTTTGGAGTACCTAAAACTTTAACAGTGTTCATTTATATCTCCTCAATTTAAGTATATAATCTGAAACCTCCAATCGTCGCGTAAAATGTCATAAATAAACTCATCATTTTCCTACCCTGTTCCCTATTTATTTGGGGTCGGTACAGTATGCCTTGATATCAACAACACTGCTTTGCTTAAAATTCAAATTCAAAAGTATTTATTAGCCCATCACAATTAGGTACATGATAGTAGATAATTCTAGTCTAGGTGACAATAGGTTAGATCTAAATTTGTGAGGGACTGGTGCCTGAAAGAGGTTTCAGGAGAAATCTGTGTTACAGGTCACCAGGCAACAAACAGTTGAAATATCCTAGTTTGAGCAAAAATTTAAATAACATAAAAATACATAGTAAAGGCTAATTTAACGAAAAACAGAGAGCAGTGTATTGTTATTCTACAGAGATGGGTATTAATAACTGTGTATGTGTGTTAGAATGGGTGTGTGTCAGTGTGAAATTTTGTGTGTAAACTTTGCATTGTGCTTAAGGATAGATATATCATTATTTCTGTTTGTATAACTTATTTCTTTTGGGTATAATTATTAATTGCTACACCGGCAATCCCATTATTGTTCTCTTGCTATTTCTTTCCATCCAAAGGTTGCCTGGAAGGAATCGCTTTTTAGTGATAACGCCGCCCATTGTACAGTCGAACCAACTGAATCATGACCCACTTGGCCGATCATTCCTTTAGAATCATAAATTTAGTTAGGTTTTCTTCGCTATCATGCGTGTTGCACTTAGTACGTTTTAAATATGAATAAAAATGCGTCATTACGGGTCAGAGATCCACGCAATTTTAATCTTTCTTATCACTGCACTAAAGTCTCAATTGGAATTTTAAATAACATGTCGTTCATAATCTAAACTCTTTTCACTACTGAGAAAATGAAATAACTATTATATTTTTAAAAATAAAATGACGTTATTTGTCAGATGTCAAGTAGTAGTCTGAACAAAATTTTAAAAAGCCATATTTATTTGACACTGTCAGTGTCTAACAAATTAATAACAGGTTCCTTACTTAGAAATGTACGTTCAAGCGAATTTCATCCTACTTTGTATAGAGTGACTGTAGGAAAATGATCTTAAGGTGGGTCATGATTCAATTTGGTCGACTGTACAATCACTCGTTGAACTATGTCTGTACATTTTTTTTCTTCTTTTGGTGTACAATAAAGTTTATTCATTCATTCATTCATTTATATTTTTTTAACCCTTATTGGGGATGTCATAAATAACTTTCAATGACTTCTTATTTGTGCAGTGATGAATATGTTTTCCTTCAGATGTATTGAAATAAATTAGTATCTAATTTTCTTAATTTTTCAGCCTTCACCATTCATTGGCCTTTACTTAGATAAAGGTGTTTGGCCTTAATCAAGCTAAGGCCGAAGGAAAAAAGCAATTTACCCACAATTAAAGAACTTGCTATCTTACTTCTAAATGTCGAACGGAACAATTGTTTTTATGGCAGTAGCCTTAGATAATTGGATATGTATCAAAATCCCACAATTTCTTAGTAGCGAACACTAAAAATAGGAAGAAATAAAAGTGCAAATAGACCTGCAATTGCCTGTACCATCAGGGCAACACAATGAACAGAAGCTCTTCTAAAACACTTTTATTAGACTTTTATTCTGTAGAGTGCCTGTTCGGAAGTTAATAAAGAGACCAGCTAAACACTATTAGCTTTTAGTGTGGGGTGTACACACAAACAATTTGGGTGTGATTTGGGTAAGGAAGAATCGGCGGGTGTTTTTACCCCGTAAGTTGTGAGTTGAATAAAACGCAGAGTTCCATAATCTACCGTATTGCCTCTCGAAAGTTCAGTATCGATCAAGTTTTATCGAAGTTGCTAAGTCTTAGCTCGCTTTTAATTCTCCGATTCACTCCGCTGACATTCGTTAGCTCTCCCAAATCATTCGAATAGCTTTGTCTATCGGTTTTGCCGGAAAGCCAATGCAACGATAGACATTCTTCAAATGTCCTTTAGCTCGAAGTGCCAGTAGATATTCAAAATCAAGCAAAAATGTAAAACACTGTAATCTAACGGCAAAAAATAAAGGAATTAAATCGGTATAAATAAGAATTTACAAGGTAAAATTTACTCCTATTGTTAAAATCGGTTTGAATGTAACCTGTTACCGAACCATAATAATGAATTGGTTGACAAATTATTCATCAAAATCGGTGAATAGTTACGAAGGAACTCACGTAAGCACAAACATACGTACATACAAAGACAGCTAAAATATAATGGAATATTTTTTTTGCATTTAAAAACGCGTAAATATTTTTACTACTAGAAAAAATACACTGAAGAAAATCGACCTGCCTCAGGCGGGAATATTTCATTCGGATCTTAGAAGTGCAAGTTTCAAAGATTTGATGAAATAATATTTACCATAAAAACATAAGCACCAGGCACTGACAAATTTCGACAGCGATAACAGTGCCTCGGTGGCGTAGTGGTTAACGCAGCCGCCCGGATTGCGGAAGATGCTGGGTTCGATTCCCGCCTGAGGCAGGTCGATTTTTCAGTGTATTTTTTCAAGTATTATAATTAACTCTATTATTAGCAATAACCCTTCATTTTGGCTTCGCGCTGTCGGGTAAATAGGACTTGCGAGCAGTAAACTCGAATTTATTATTTTTGCGTGGTAAGAGTAAATACTATTAGGGGTGCCGTAATACCTGTTTACCGCCTCTGCTTCAAAAATGTAAATCACATGCAACCTCACATTAATCTTAATATAAGACTATAACCTTAAATACTCCTATATTTTGTCGCGAAATTTGATAAGCTTTGCAAAGCACGTAATATCGCTTGCACACCCGCCTTTCTAACACCACTTAGTTCACACCTTTATCTCGCAACAATTGCATTTAGAATCCTATTTGGAGTTACATTGCTCTTTGTAACTATTTGCATAGAAATTTCTTACCGAGCCTCGGATTAGTCGGATATTAGAGCCTCTGTTAGAAGGAAAACAGTTTTTGTTACTCCGCCCGGGACAATCTCATAATTTTGCTTTGAACGAAGGTAATGGAGATTAAAATTGCCTTCGCGGAGAATATTTTTAAAGGGAACGCTTGCTGTATTAGATTTTAGATTTCCTTGTTGCTTTACACGGTTAATAATGAAGGATTGGGATAGATGAAAAAAACAAATAAGTCTGGCAAATAACGACTTACAACTTCACAAGTTGGCTTGTGAAAAATTGTTTTGAATTCTGATTGACATCATCTCAACCTTATAGCTCAACGGAATCTAAAACCGTCTAAAAACGACTTCTTACAATATACCTTTAACCCTGCTTTAACCCTAGATAGCTAACCTCCGTCGTATCGACGGGTAGCAAAAAGTAATATAGCTGTCTCTTTTTTACGATGCGTTCGAATGCTGTGGTTCGGCTATCCAACTCAGTTGCAGGTGAGGTCGTTGCCGTGGCGTATGCACCGAAAAGGTAAGTATTATGGTTTTTGAGATACGTAGCTGTTGCCTGTCAGTTTTAGGGCCAGTATATATTTTGTATATGCGCTAAAAAAATGTAGGTTAATTTATATCTTAATTTCATTTTTGTATTTCAATATGCCATGTAACGTCAAAATACTGATAATGATGTCTTTTTTTAATTGATTTTGCACGCAAAAATATTTTATGACAATATGTTCCTTTTCTTGGAGGTCTAAGTAAAGTTGCCATAATTTTATAAGGCAATAAATCAAGAAGATTTTTAAAATCTGTTTTTATTGATAAGCCTTTTAAAAAAGCTATAATAATTGCTGATGACACTGCTCTTCTCTTTTGTGGAGATACTTGGGGTGGCGTTTTTAATAGTGCTCAGAAAGATTTCGCCATAGTACCTAAGTGAATGGCTAAAGCAAAATGTACTTACCCTAAATATCAGCAAGACGAAATATTTTCCTTTTGCGCTTAAACATAACCAGCTCCCATCACCTGATTTTGTTATAACTGATCATGAGTGTAAACCTGATGACCTTTCCTGCTCCGGTCTCACAGTACGAACTGACAAAATCAAGTATCTGGGTATTATACTTGACCATACTTTATCTTTCAAGCCTCATATTGACGCTCTAGTCCCCACGTTACGTAAATTGATATATATCTTTAATCCTCTTAGACACGTAGCAGATCATCAAGTAGTCAAGATGGTCTATTACGCTTTATGACAGTCTATTACGGAATACTGTATCACGATTGATATCGAGGCGAAATGCGTGATCTTTAATGTGTCGCGATCGCCATTAATTTAAAAGAGTTGGAACCATAGCCATTTTCTTGGTAGCACCATAAGCCAGCATGCGTAACTCTTAAAAGGAAGGGAGATGGTGAGCTTAGTATAAAAGCTCCTAAGAGCACTCGCAGTGGTAGAAACGGTAGAACACGCTCAGTGACACAACATCGTGACGCGATTGGAGAGGACCAAGATGGTTATTCACCTCCACATCGCCGAGTAATCAGACCAAGAGCGGAGAGATTTATGCCATTCCACGTAATTATTACCCCTTCAACTTATCTCAGACAACTCTGTAAATTGGGTGGAATAAGACGTCTGTATCATTGCACATAATCAATGAATTCTCACAAAGTGCAATCAAAATAGTGGATTCTTTTTTTATTTGAACTTGGATAGTTATAACCGAAAATCTATTTATTTCTCCTCGTTTATCCCTAATGGTGCAATAACATCAAGCTTCGGTCTTTGTTCCAATTTTATTCCTTCGTTATATATCCAAGTCGGCCTCATGAGAAATATCTACCAAAATGGACGAGAAAAGCGGAGCTTAGGATGCCATTTCCAGTAAATAACTCATCTGAAAACACAATCTCCTTAGATGAAAGCGCTACAATGTTGAATTTCGTTCAAAAAATTGATGGAGAATAAACCGTATAATTGTTATATTTTCGTTTACAACAGCCCGCTTTATTTCGATGAGCTTCCGAAATGCTTATTATCTTTTATTCCCGTAGTGTTGTGCGTTTGTCGAATATCGAATCAAGAACAATAAAATAAATAAGTTTTTTAACTACTTTGTCAATGAATGGTTGAATCCAGGTAGACGATATCACAATGCTTTCACTCGATTTCAGATTAAGTAGAGGTGCTCTAATTTCCAACAAGGAAGCAATGGATACTGATGAGTGATGAAAGGTTAAAAAACACTTCCTGTCTACCCTGTTCCCAAATAATATAATAATATACTTCTACACCAATTATGTAGCCCAAAGTAAGTATCATAAACAACTTGTGTTATGGATACTAGTTAACGGACGTTTTTTTAATTTACATAATAATTTTAGACATTTTCATAAATAAACTTAAATAAATATATAAGCAACCATGACTCGCAAACAAATATTCGTGTTCGTCACACAAATATTTGCCGCTACCAGGATTCGAACCCGGACCGCTTGATGTGTAGGCAGCTATACTGACCTATGGGTCAGTATAGCTGCCTACACATCAAGCGGTCTGCCCTCGTGGTGTGAAATGAAATGAAATGAAAATGAAATGAAAAAGCTCTTTATTTAAATGGACTTTGCTAAGTACTTTTAAATCGTCAAAACCCTACCACCATTTCGGGACGAATAATTATTATTATGCTGAGATGGAGAAGAAATGGCGAAAGAAACTCCACAGCTTACAATTTCGTAATGATTTCAAAACATCAAAACAAGTCAATAAATAATTATCAATATAATTTAAGTTACATTTTAACATGCGTAAAGTTTGGGTAGTTATTACTCCCACGCATTTGGATTATTTATCTTGTGAAAAGCTTTTCTATATACATAATTTGGTGTATACACCAAATACACAAAAGGCGTCAAAATGAAACGCTCATCACATTTTTTGTTAAAAGCTTGTCATTTCTTCTTATAACAAGTCCGCACCACGGTATTCTATTCCCTCTCAATCTTTTTGTCACAGGTGCTACTTTCAAACTGCGTTCCTCATTTCGTTCTTCTCAATTGCGAATCCGCCTTTAATGTCATAATAGAATATCGATAAAAACATCGACATAAAAACAGCCCTAACTATCAACATCCGAACAAATATTAGATATCATATTCATCTATCTGTTTACCTTTACACCTCTTCGGCCCTTTCGCTGGAGGGTCGGGTCTCCCTGAATGTATTCATTAAACTTTCTTAATTTTCTTTTTTTTTGGCTATTCTCTCGTTATTTCCACGTCGCTTTTGAAAAATATTATTTTTTCAGCGAGGTGTGAAGGGATTTGGTTTTGTAGAATTACCTTAAAATTGTTAATTTTGAATTAAGTAGGGTAAAACGTTATAGAAGTTCTTGACAGTTAATGTATGGTTGATCCAATGTCATATAATATTTTTAGAGTCAGCAACGCGCGATCTATGTTAGAAGTCTAATCATTGTCTCATTTGCTCCTAAAGAGCTGTCACTTAAGCTGGAAACAAGTTATCGACCGCGGCTGACACCCACAACATAATCTGGAAAATACTGAACAGTGCAAACTATCGGATGTAACCTTGGGTCGTCCTTGAGCGTTTGGACGTCCGATAAAAAGACAAGCATCATCCCAAGTGCCTGTACACACTTTCAGCTATTTCTGTTAGCCACGACTGATGGATGCGTATGATTTTTGCAGCTTCAGCGAGCCTTGCCGAGTAGGCAGAGCATTCCAAGGCAACAGTGATGCTATGTGATTTAATCAGTGTAGTTAAATTCCAACTGTTTGAATTATTAAGAAAACACTGTGATTCAAATGAGACGGTCCTAAGAAACCATTCTCAACCCTGTTTTATTTGAATTTAAACCCAAACCAATTTTATCATCGTTCACGCCCCTTTAAATTCAAGATTGTCAAGCGAGAAGTCACAGATGGCGAATCGTTAATTAAGCAAAATATTAAGATATTAACGTAGTCTTTGTAAATTTACTTACAGGCGAATATGATAACAATTATTATTTCAGTACATCATTAAGTGAAATCATATAAGGTAATTAATTGTACATTGTTGGGCTTGTATGCTGCCGTATGTAGATTTATTTTAAGCCTTATTGTTAAAAGCAATAAGATTGGTTTTAAATTTTTATATCACAGGCAATTAGTCGCTTTCTTACTTGGAGAGAGTGTTCGTCTTGGAGACGTTCTCGTACGATTTTCATAAAATATTACTACTATTTCATAGTGTTGTGTTACTGTCGCTAAGCTCTTGAGCTGCACGAAGTAAGGATATGGTTAGGAAGGCCAGTGCATGGTTCAAAACCTATAGACTAGACTATAAATACTCACACGAGAGAGATCTAGCAATCCTGTAGTCGACTTGTAGGCTTAAAAAGCCTGCTATCACCAATATCTGTCACCACTACAAAAGTGATGACAGCAGTTTACACAGTGATAAATTAAATGTGTGATAAATTTTATATCTAATATAGTTGAGATTGGTTCCAGCGGAAGTCCAGCGCTATTCGAGGGGCTAGCAATATGCTGAGCTGGGACCATTTGAGACACAATCATTATATATGATACTAGCTTCCGCCCGCGACTTTGTCCGCGTGGACATTTTACCCCTTTAGAGGTGGAATTTCCAAAAATACTTTCTTAGCGCATGCCTACGTCATAACATCTACCTGTATGCCAAATTTCAGCCCGTTCCGTTCAGTGGTTTGGGCTGTGCGTTGATAGATCACTATGTCAGTCAGTCAGTCACCTTTGAGTTATATATATTTAGATTTCTGTTTGTTTGTTGTATTGTCTCAATAAATATTTCTTTCTTTCTTTCTTTGATAAGATAGCCAGTCCATACTGACGGACTAATAAGATTATCATTCATAAGTGAGCATCATCCGCAACCCTCATCCACTGGGTTGAGAGCTTCTATTGAGAGCTTGCAAAGTTATTGTCACTTAGCATCAGATAAATGGTGTCAATATTTTTTACCGCATTTCAATAGAAAACAGTATTTTGAAATTCTTACCTGAAGGTAGTTAATAAATCAATCCCTAATTTAAGCAGCTTCTTCAAAAACCCAAAAGTCTCCCCCGGGAGCCATTAATACAATTCTATTTGATTCGCAAGTCTCTCGGCGGGACTCGTTAAATTGCAATTTTTCAAACAACGCCCCAACATACGCCAAATCCCGAACTGTCGATATTCGACGATTTATATCGAATCCGGAATAGTTTGGATTCACAAAACTTCAGCCTGTGGTTACTATTCATCATGGCATTTGTCGTTGTAAATTTTGAACTTTGTCGTGTGTAGGTAGAAATTAATTTTCAATGTGTTTGATTGTTGTGTGATGTGGCGTCAATTAAAATGGTGGGTAATTAATTTGATATAGTTGTTAATTTCGTAATGAAAAGGCTCACAGTTCTGTCGTAAAGGTGGATTAGTAAAACTGGTATATTTTTAAATGAGAGTAATATTGAACTACAAATGTTTCCATTTATAAATCAAAGGGTTAATATGATAAATTTGATTATTGATAATGGACAGAATTGAAATGAAACAAAAACAAAGGTAGAGCGTAGAAATTAATGACTTTGCAATTATTTCCAGCATTAATACCGATTCATGCAACATCTAGTCCTAATGAGAAAATTTATACCCTAAAGATTGTATATCTTTAGGAGACCTGACCTTGTGCTTGTAAGCACAAGGTCAGGTCTCTTCTCTTACCGCTGATGGACAGGGATCACTTATTTACTTCTCTACTCATAATTTTCATACAAGCAATATCGAATACCTTTGCCCTGAAATTTTTTTTGATGTTTTCTTCAAAAATCCTTCGTCTATAAGTCTTACCCATCCCGCAACTTACGCACTTCTGATTCTTGAAGTATTGAATCTTATTACTGAATCTTCTTTCAAATACACCTTTTCTTTACAAAATATACCACAGAAAGAACTTAGAAGAATTATGACTGGAATTATCCTTAGATGAGAATGGTAATCCAATATCTTAAAGTAATATAGCTTAATATTGTATTTAATATAAAATTCATTTAGGAGAAGGTAAGTACGTCGATGTTATTAATGCTTGTAGGAAACACGGTTACTTGAACGGGTGCCTCGTGAGATATATCGACACGAGAGCTGAGTCTTACCGTACATTGTCGATATAGACAAAAATATGTTTTATATTTTTTAAAAAATAATTTTCAAAAAATTTAATACCCCTCTACTTAATTATATTAGACCCGGGATCTGCGTGGTGTATAAATTAAATTCTAATATATTATAGAAATATACTTGAGAAATAATTTACATTGGATAAAAGTAAAATAGATAGAGAATTTTTATTTATATAATTATCTAAGCATCAAAATAGTCTAATTTTTTATAAAAAATAATAAGTTACGGTGGATAAGTGGTTTCGTATCTTTATATTTTGTTGACGTTTTAATACAAATATTATTAAAGTTTTAAATATTATTAGCGATATAAATACATCACCCACATCACTATAACATGAGACGTGGTCGGAAGATTGGCCCAGAGGCTATGTACGTATACTGTTCTCCGTTGAATACTTGTCGTTATTAGTGGCTACAAATCTCGCCAATATTTAATTTAAGTTTAAACCAAGATATCGGGATAATCGTATAAACAATAGTGTAGCGGAAAATTTCGTCCTCCATTTTGCATTTTTCTCTATTTTGGAATTGCTTATTTAATTTTAAACGTAAATTTCATACGTATAGTGTAATTATTGCTGAAGAAAAAATAATTAGACAATTTTTATAAGCAATTGGATTGTAAACGTCTCACTTAATATTTTTTTTAATTTTCACATAGTAAAGTGTAAGGTGAACTAAGCCTTTCTCATATTCTAAATATATTTATTTACAATCAATATCTATTTCATATCAAGAATATAGCAAATACCAACAATTACAATAGATGTATTATTTTCTGGAAATTTCCCATCTAAGCTCTACACGTTTAAAGTTAGTATTGATATATCTACGGATTTATCGATAACAGGTCGACTACCACTACTATGAGCTGCTGGTCTACTGCCTTTCAGATATAATTTAAGTATATCAGATATAATATATTATTTAAAAGTGACTACGAAAAGTTGATGTCTTAATATTTTTGAAAACTTATATCATGATCTTACTCTTAACCTAAATCTTGCAGTGAATACATTTTTGGTCCAGTTTTGGCTGATTCATTTTACTTTACCCCATACATACATCAGCATTGAAAAATGATAATTTGGTTTGTTTATATTGCTTTTTACATATTCATTTATAGAATAATCACTAATTTTATAAACCAAATCAATACACTTACAGTCAAAACGTTTATAGCAACCAACAGTAACTACAGATTGCAATCTAAAATCATTAATGTTACTCCTATAAAAAATACACGAAACATTTTTCAAAGGAATATTTTTTTTCATTTATCCATCCATTACTAATGTTAAATAAGTTCCTGGACACAAATAGAACTATCCCTTCCCCTGTGCCCAGCTGTGCCCCGTGGAGAACTTCGTAGGAAGGGTCGCTCGCATGGTTTCAGTAAACCACACACAACATTCCAAGGAGGGGTGGTGTCAGACAGGCACGGACATACAACTATGAGAAACTCTTACAGCAGTATGGTGACATAATTGCACCAACCCCATAAAAATTGAGACTAGGGTAGAAGATATAAATCTTAATTAAATAAATTATCGTTTTTTTTTTCATTGGCCTATATCATCCCACTGCTGGGCAAAGGCTTCCCCAAATCCCTATTCTGTGCCAGATTTGCCCAGTCCCATCTTTTTTTAGGTCAGCCTCGTCGACGACAGCCATCCGAGGGTACCCAGTGTGTGGCTATTCGGGCCCACTTTTCTAGAGGCATTCTACAAACGTGGCCAGCCCAATCGCATATCAACTTGGCAGTCTTCTCGCCAACATCTGTCCGTCCTTTTTATACTTACTATGCATCGTTCCATTGTTATTGCAGATCTTAAGTTGGTAAATAGTCGATATATCGATATAATTTAAATCAACTATCCCATCACTAGACATAAGCTGTATTCGAAAATTGACCCCGGGCGACCAGGAATATGCATGTTGCACTGTCTTGGTATAGCTTCGGCTTAGAACAACTCTCACTAGCCAAAATTTGAGAGACTAAACTAAGGAGAGAACGTTGTCTAGTCTTAAAGTAAGCTAGCTCAAGTTCTGTGTTAAAGTGTGTAACGTAGTACTTAAACATTGTCATGTTAATAGTACCACCATAATTTTCCCATATCAAACTTTACTGGAAATATTAAAAAAAAAAAAATTTAAAATTATCCTTGACGTTTGGTTCGGTATCCCGCTATTGACTCGTTCTATTTCTGACTGTGTGACTCTATACACTATTGTTAAATTACTGTGGTCTATCTCTGGATACCCGCCCATAGTTTAAGCTATGAATAATACTAGTGCCATAAACATAACTAAATTATCTCAAGGCACTAATAAAATTGTAAGTACCTTTTTATATTTGTGTGTATCTATTTTAAGTATTCAGTTTATACAGTGTGCTTTATTTTCTTTTCAGAGTGCCTTGTATTACCATCTTTTATTACTACCATTTACTACCCTACCCCTACATAGTGACGTAACAGATGCCTCATTTCTTGGACCCACACTTAGGGTGTTTGGACCCCATTGAGGACCTAACGTTACAAGTGTACCTTAAAAGGTACTTGAACTATAAATGGTGTGGGTATTTGAACTATAAATTATGTAGAGTTAATGTAGGTCAATTGATTTATTACCCATATTATTATGTGTTCTTATTTCAAGCATTTCAAGAAGAAAAGCTATCTATTAATTTACATAAATTTAAATACTTTTTTTACTGTTTGCTGTCTAAGTCACTAAACTAAGGATGTGCACTATTGTAATTGGACTTCAGGTTTATTTAGTAAGTATGTCTAGTTATCTATTTGTATAAGTGTAGTAATCTGTTGTATGTAATTGTGTCTTTCAATAAAAATAAATAAAGTGCGCAGTCGGTACTCGGATGGGCGATCGAAAAATTTTGAACTCAATTTTCCTCCGTGCCTCGGAAGGTACGTTAAGCTTGGGATCCTACTACTTTCGAAAGAAAGCAGTCGTTACAAAGGGTTGGTGTCTTGCAGGCGCCCGCCGTGAAAATCTAATGCCAAAATCTCGTACAAAGACTTACTTAACTAACCCTAAATAAATTGGGAGCAAGGTATGTTGTTATTTCAACGTTACACTAAAATAAAGAAAGCTTAAAATGAAATCTGATGTGCTGTTAAATGTAGATACCTAATTCCAAATTGGAGCCGCTAGTCTGCACTGCCCTACCTCGACTACTACTACTATTACTACTACCACCACTACTAATACTACTGCTACTACTACTACTACTAGGTAGGTACTTTAGGCTGAATTAGACGGTTTATTATTGTTTTCATTTTCGATGAAGCATAGCAAAATTAAACGATCCATCTTTCATCATTAATGTGCCTTTGAAATTAAATGAACTGAAAAGCTTTTTATTTATGAAGTTTGCTAAGTACTTTTAAATCGTCAAAAACCATACCACCATTTCGGGACGAAATAATTATTTTACTTAAATAATTATTAGTATGCTAAGACGGAGAAGAAATGGCGAAAGAAACTCCACAGCTCGTAATGATTTCAAAACATCATCAAATGCGTAAATTTTGGGCAGATTTTACTCCTACGCATAGATTTATGTTATAAGTCACTAGCCGTCCGAACGCTTTCACCGGGCATCGGTCGTTGTTCATATTTTTGTGTCACTAGCGGAGTAAAAGCAGATTGTGTCAGATTTCTTGTCTCCGTTAAGCAGGAATTAGACAGTTCATCTAAAGTGTTTCTGAGTGAGTTTTAGTGAGTTATGAACAGTGAATGACTTTTCCTATTCACACGTAAAATATTAGTGAATGTGAAAGCATTTTCCATGTATTTTCTTCACGATGTCGCGGAGACAAGTTGTACGGGTCGGAGTTTTTCTATCATCGATTTAATAAACGAGTTAGAATTACTTATAGAAAGAGAAAAAGTATCGAAGTAGTGGATGCGATTATGGATAAACAGAAGAAATCAAAAAGGAGCTTCCAAAACATTAATGGTTGAATTAGCAGAAGAAGGTCTAGAGATGCTTAAGTAAATGATTGCATAGGTACTTATCCCATTCATAAACTCGTCGGCTAGCTAAAATATTTTAGGGACATAGATCAGGAGAATATCCACTCCTTGCAGACTTCTTAACTTTTGTTACCTCGGCAGAGTAGCCGAGTCAGTAGCCGTCCGAACGCCTTCATCGGACATCGGTCATTATTCATCAGTTCATAGAAAATGAAAAGTGTAAATAGCGACAATTTTTATTTCACTAGCAGAGTAGAAGCAGATTGTGTCAGATTTCTTGTCTCCGTTAGTTGCTTCCGCGACATCGCAAAGCAAAATGCGTGGAAAGTACTTAAAATTACATTCACTTCAACATTTATGTGTAGATTGGAAAAGTCATAATCATCATTCAACAAAAGTGAATCACTTTGGATGAACCGTCTTATTCCACCTCTAGGAAAGTTAATATAAGTTATGATATGAATTTATTGATTTTTATTTCAATAAAAGTCGGCAGTGAACCGAAATTACCCGTGGTTTTCCACCTTGATAACCATCTATTTATATCGTGGAAAATAGATGTTATCAAGTCCGCGTGCCGAGGGTGGAAAAGGCCCACTTATCTTTCCCATCCTGATATCTGATATTGATATCCAATTATTGGTCAGCCACATTGGAAAAAACTTTTTACGAGTATGCTTATAGATTTTAATGGTAAATTGTTTTTACTACATGTTATTGTAATAATCTATCATCTTATTTATATTTGATAAGGAGTTTTGTACTTTAATAACTCTGAATGAGTTATGTGATTATGATACTGTGTTTTACTATTTATTTATAATACTGTCTTTGGCATCACGGGCAGGCTAAATTGGCGAAGATTTCGATTAGAGATCTGTGATTTCCTGGTAATATCATCATCATTTCAGCTGACAAACGACCACTTTTGGACATAGGCCTCCCCCAAGGATCTTTAAACCAGTCGGTCCTGCGCTGCCAGCATCCAGCGGCTTCTCGCAACCTTTACCAGATCGTCAGTCCACCTTGTGGAGGCCCCCCACCAACGCTGCGTTTCCTGGTACGTGGTCGTCACTCGATGACCTTTCCGCCCCAAAAGCCGTCAGTCCTCCTCGCAATGTGCCCTGCTTCGCAAAGGTTCACAATTCTTTGGGCTATGTCGGTAACTTTGCTTCTCCTGTGGATCTCATCATTTCGGATATGCTCACGAAGAGAAACTCCGCTACCACCGGAGTTTCTCTTCTGGTCATATACCACAAATAAATAAAGTATATTAATTCTATTCGCACCAAATTCACTCGTAATTCGCCTCGAGAAGCAACAAGACAATATTGGAAAAATCCCTAATCACCCCGTTGTACCCCAAAGAGAACGAACGTATTTGAGTAGAAAATTAACGGCACCTGTTGAACGCAGGACCCTGGACTCGTTATAATTTGTTTGTCCAACACTGATTGCATCCCTCCGCAAATTTGCACAGGTGATGTTGTAATTCAGTTCTTTGTGAAGCTACTTGCTTGTTTAAAGGCATTGATACGTGAAGTGATTGTGTTTCAAGGGGCTTGAGTTCGTTTGTGCTTGTGCGGTGATTGGATTCTGAATTCAAATTTTTATTTCGAATTTATTCGAATAAAAGTTTGAATCGACGATGATGCTTAATTTTTTAAACCCCGACGAGCCCACGCTCGTAGTAGGTTAGGGAGACTCGTAGAGAGTCTTCATAATTAATTGACTTTGCGGCAAAATGCAGCACAAATAATGGTAGATGTGAATGGACCGCGTTATTAATGGATTTTCATACAACTTTTCCTCCCTTAAAACACGTTAGAAATGAATTTTCATACAACTTTTCCTCCCGCATATTTAGGTCGAAGAAAAATCAACTTTCTCTTTTCAAATTGAGGGCATCATAGCTAGTTTTCCGATCAGGTGTAGGATATTAGTACATTGTTCACCACGGGACGAAAGTGACAGATCACCAACGAGCGCTTTCGGGCCACAATACTCCCGAGTTGGGAATCGAACTTTCTCCCAAGTGTTACACAGTGCTTTATACTACACCTGTGAGGAACATTCAAAGATTTGTTAAATTGAAATAGGCAGTACCTATATAAAATTATAAAGATATTACGATTATGCAACACTCTGCGAACATAATAATATGTGTTCGCCAAATGATGCGGTTTTTTTTTTGTTTGAAAGCTGACGTTATCGACATGGTTCTTAGCTATAAATTTATGTCGGGGGTTACATAAAATTTTCAATTTTGTAGTTTTATTATGCTAAGGGCCTAATCGATTTTCTTTTTGATTTCAAATTTGATATCCATTCTTGCAATTATAAATAAAATTCTTGAATGAAAGTAGTGTTATCATCATACGCAAGCATCCGTGTTGACAAGGACTTATGTGGTATCACCAATGTGCAATAAAGGTTTTATGGTGTGTATTGTTGTAGGTAGTTACATATTACTACGAATATAACACGTATGACGTTGTGAATTTTATGAGGTTCTTACCATCATAATAATAATCGCGAGTGGCAGTTATGACGTCTCAACTTTATACTCGTATATAAAAAAATCTGTTCGCGTGTTTGTCTCTGAACTCCTCCTAAACGGGTGAATCGATTTTGATGATTTTTTTTGCATGACTTTTGACATTGACATCTTTGGTGTTTGAGTAATTATGATTACCTGGGGGTACTAAGCCAAGCGCCTTTCAATCTTTTTTTCTGTAAAGTTCACGTTCAAATCACTCCATTTTAAGCAGAAGTGGAGTCCAGATGCGAAATTAGTTAATGCGAGAAATGATCCACCGCGGTAGCCACTTCCAGCCAGCCAGTCCTCTTGCCGACCTGCAAGGTGCTTCTTCACGCCTCTTGAGGATGACCCAGGATTGTAAAAAGGAGGGAACACGTGTGCTGGCAGTGAATTCCTATTCTTGACTGTGCGATATAGAAAGGAGTTGCCAAACTAGGTAGCGTTAGAAGAGTAGCCACAGTTTGTCGATGCTACTGTAGGCCAGCATGTGTAGTCCTTAAAAAGAAGGGAACTGAGCACAAGTTTGTACTCCCCTTGAAATCTGCCTGGTGGATCTTATTCTTTGGAGAACCACTGGACCACGGAAACGGTACATATTTATATATTTATGTAATATTGTGTGTATTTATGTTTGTATTGTATTATTTTTATTCTTATCCAAGGGGCTGAGGCTGTGTCTCAGAGCACTTCGAGCCTATGGGATCTTTTGTGCTTAAATGTATTGTATTATATTAAGAAATATATTGTGCATTTATTTATATAATTATATGCAGTTAATATTATGTTACTTTACATATTTTTAGGGTTCCGTACCTCAAAAGGAAAAAAACGGAACCCTTATAGGATCACTTTGGTGTCCGTCTGTCTGTCTGTCTGTCTGTCAAGACCCTTTATCTCAAGAACGCGTTGACGTATCAAGCTGAAATACACATGAAATACTCAGGTCTATTGTCCCTTTAAGCTGCGAAAATATCAAACTTCTAAGCCAAGCCAATCAAAAGATATAGCCGATTATGTCGATATTTTCAACAATTTTCCGACACTCGCAAAGGAATCAAAACCTACAGGATACTTCCCATAAACTCAGAATCTTGAAATTTGGCATTAAGCATTGTCATATGATGCAAATATAGGAAAAATTGCGAAAAATCACATTTTTTTAGTTATATAATATAATAAAAATATTTTAATAAAATGAAACTTACTACCTTATTTCTCACGAACGAATAAAGGTATCAAATTGAAATTTATACCAAATACCTAGGTCTATTCTGCCCCCGTTATGATAAATACAGTAAGTAGACATACCGGTGTTATGACTTTTTTACAGTGTCGTGATCCAGAAATCAAGACCTGCATGCCACTATTTTTACTTTATTTCTATCTCAACTATTGACAAAGTTACAGTAAGCGTAATCACAGTAAGTGTTATGAAGATTCAACCGTCCGTTAACATTAGGACAGTAAGTAGCTTTACTATATTGAAATTATCTCTTACTTGATATTTTCTCTAGCATATCTACAGTCACTAGACTTACTGTCGATTTTTATTATTCAAATATGATATTTCCACATGCTTGTTCACAGTAAGTATAGAGACACTATTTATAATTTATGTAATACATAAAAAAATAAAACCGATCCGTAAGCTTCTCTAATGCTTCTAATCTTCTTGAAGATTGATTCAATATCTATTGATTTTTATAATATTTTTATACGCTTGTTTTTTGCCCCTCGTAAGATTGTTCGTAAAAAACAAGTAATATAGTTTTTAATGCTACGTGTTATTTGTAAGACATTTAAGTTTTTTGAACGAATTTGATTCTAATATTTAGTCAAACATTGATTTTGTTAATTATTGATAAGACCACGTAAAACTCAATGATCTCAAATAAGTGAGAGATATAATCTTAGGTACAGTGTAGTGAGACAAGACTTTTAATGTTACTAAGTGATATTGTTTAGTGATTCTATTAATAAATGAGGTAATTATAAGTTAATAAGACTGAACTGATAGTTTAATGATATTACTTAAGATTACACCAGAGATTTCTTGCCATTGAGATGATAGCTCTAGTAACTATAAATAAAGACTGAATTAACATGCCTTTAGTATAATTACCTATAGCAACATTCAGTGCAATAATGCTCAATAAATATTTTTTATAATACAAATCAGCCTTTTAATTCATGAACCCTTTAAATTAATTGCCTATTACTATTTACAGAAAATTGTACTGGCTCAATATTGGCAAAACATAATTTTTTGTAGTAGACTTGATCATCTGCACATCATTTTACTGTTTTTGCATACAAACGTGAACCGAAAACGTGAAGATCACAGAAACGGATACTGGATTTCTGGAAATTCCCATATTTATATACAGAGTTACTGTAACTATGTTTAATATAATATAACATAGTTACAGTAATTTGCATGGGAAAGATATTTTGTTAGATATATTTACAGTATAGTACCGAGTTACTGTAAATATGTTTAAAAAAGTGTTAGTTGGGCTGATAGCTGTGGTAATTGTAAATACATTTCGTTGGATTAAAATAAAACTATTAATATTAAACAAATAAATCACATTTAGGGTCATTCCACGGAAGTTTACCTTTTGTTATCCGTTTCAATATCTGAGTTATCTATTAAAATCATTATGATACAGGAGTTTAAAAAATTTGAAACAAAAGTGCGATTTCCCAAAATTTACTTATTCTGACTTACTGTAATTACAATAATGGGGGCAGTATTGTCCCTTTAAGCAGTGAAAAAATCAAACTTCTAAGTTAACGCGATTAAAAGATACAGCAGTTTATACCGAGGAACCCTCCGGCCAAGTGCGAGTCCGACTCGCACTTGGCACATTATTATAGTTTCTCAATCTCATTCTGGGTTTGCTGGAAGAGATCTCTTCTAGAGATAAGTTCCCCCTTGCATACTATTTTACTCTGTAATCATATGCATACCTTTATGTAGTGTAATAAAGAGTGAATAGACAGTCCTTTGCTTCTGGATGGAAGGTAATATATTTTTCATCCCACCACCTCGGAAAGTGTAATTTTGCGCTTCGAAATCTGGCTGGAAAATTCTATTTTATTCGCTTGAGCGGCAAAGTAGATTTGAATTTAGAACATCACATATAATGAGTACTCAATATAATTGTAAATTCAAAACGTCATTAAACCTATTTAATGTAACCTCTATGGTGCCAAATTTATGATTAGAATGAAGATTATTTTGTCATTTCCTCGCTGAGGTGGGATGAAAAGTTACGTATTGCACTCGAGTGGAAAGATTTTTCACCTTGTGCTCGTTTGTTTCCCTCGCTGACGCTCAGGATTCTAATTTAGAATCACTCGCTGCGCTCGTGATTTAACTTTAGAATCCTTCGCTTGCTCGGTCATCCAAATCGAGCACGCGGTTAAAAAGGAACTTTCCACTCTTGTATAATAAATAACTATTTCACCTCTCCAGCACCAAACGACCTCTTTTGCTTCGTAAAATCTCGAAGCAAAAACGCTTTTTGCTGCGAGCTCCAAACAAGACTGTAACGTTCAAACTAAGTATTTATAGTAATGTTACTTTTAATTTTTATAATTAATTTAAAGATATTTAACATGTAAAATAGTATTATCTTTTTTTTCACCAAAAAAAAATTTTTCTCGCTGGAGAGGTGCAAAAGTTGTATGTTTCACACGAGAGCAAATTTTTTTTGTCTCCTGCCTTTAAATCACTTACTGCGCTAAGTAGTCTATTTTAGACTACTTCGCTGGTTCGTGATTTAATATCGGCGCTCGCAGCAAAAAGTAACTTTGCTCACTTGTTGAATAAATAACTATTTCAATACCCTTCGCTATCTGTGTATGTTTGTCGCAAACGGATCGTATACACGTCGTATTACAAAACAGCGCGGCGGATTGTAGTGTGTGAGAATTGTAAATCAAATAAAACCGTTTGTTGATCAATATGTAGAGGATTCTATCAATATTAGTCTGTAAAATCGAATGGAAATCGCTTATTATTGGTCGGTTCAGGTTATTTTTTTATGACCAAGCGGAATGGAGTTATTACGGTATAGTACGGTAGTATTATACGGCGTGCTATATGATCCGCCTTTTTTGACATTTACAAGATTTCACGAAGATTCATGGAACAGTTTAGTCGTGAAAGCGTGACAAACAATCTCCAAATCACATTTATAATTAGTCAGGATGACAACATCGACCCCTCCAATACCGCCTAAGCAGAAAATCAATGACTAGTTCCACAATCGAATATCACAAGAGCACCCAATCAGACTTGACCGATATAATCTAGCGAATGTCAATTCAATTCGGATCGAACGCGGCGACATTAACGCGGGGGACACTCGAGCCGTCACGTTGTAAAACCTCACGCTTTTCTATTATAGACTTTGCGCCATTGGGACTAGATTGGAAATGGGTCGCATTGAATATGGATTGTGATTGGAGAGATTTTTCTCGGGTCAGTTTGGTATGTTTAGACAAGGAAGGGTTAGATAACAAATACTCAGGGAACAGTAATGAAAAGGTAGGCCTTTTTTAAATAAACAAGAGTACGCCAGCACTGGTAAGCAACCAACGTAGGTTTCTTTTATGTTATTTGGTTGGCAGTCAAGCATACGGCCTGCCTGGTGACACAGTATACCAAGAACAGTAGTTTATCTGCGGGCTGTCAGCGAGTTATTAGACTACCCTAGCGTCAACGCAGCTAGGGTTCGTAAACGTGCCGGGCGTGAAAGAGCGGCGAGCGAATTTGCAATGACATAAAAACGTGCGATCACACGGAGACGGCGCGGCCCGCACTGCAGCCACCTTATACCCCCTTATTTTATGTCAATGTGCGCGTCACATTGCGTGCGTACACGGTGCCGAGTACGTACGCACACATTCTAAGGATAGTGGCTAGTTTGTATGAAGACTTATTACTGTTCTTGGTATAATGTGCTGGTGATGAACAGTCACTGTAGCATAATAGACGCGTGCAACACAAACGTGATATTCACGCGGTGCTAACTATAGTTGACTTCCCTTTTTTTTTGTCGCTGGGAAAAAATGCATTACGCATGCCCTCCCGTCGGGGGACGGGAGGGGTATGTGGGACTCCCCGGGGCTGAACCCTGGGTCTACCCACTAAAACAACCCAGCGGCACTCCTTCTTCGCCATATATGGTGGAGGATTGGGAAACCGGCAGAGCCCTTACATCCAATCCCCACTGGCGATTGCCCGACTAAGCGGCGGGCCCCTCACGCCCCCGCCCCCCTAGCGGGGAGGCGCCAAGGAGTGACCGTGAGTGCTCGGTCACCCTCTACGACGTGGTGATGAGCAGTGCAATGCGGACGGAGGCGCCCCCGCGCCTGTCGTCCGCTGCTCGTCACCGTGAGGGAGAGGGAAGGCAATTCCGCCTCCTCCTGTCCCTCCTCCGCCGGTGGAGCGCCAGCGCGTCAGGATCTCACCTCCTTTTGCGAAGACGTCATCTCGCAGAAGGACGACCTCGCAAAAAAAGGCGCTGCCGCCCAAGCCCCCTCGCCTTCCAGCATGGCATTTACCACACTGGGAAGCGAGAGATCTGGCCCTAGTTGACTTCCCTACCCAAAGCTATCGCTACTTTACTCAAAAACAGAAACACAACACCACAATGTTACATTATTTGACTGTTGTATTTTGTATGGTGGGCACCTTAGTTCATCATCATCATCATCAACAGCTCATATAATGTCCCCACCGAGGGTCTCGAGCCTACCCTACATTAGGGGCGATTAGGCTTTAGTCAACCACGTTGGCCAAGTACGCGTTGGTTGACTTCACACACATCCTAAGAATTTCTTCATAGGTGTATGCAGGTTTCCTCACGATGTTTTCCTTCACCGTAAAAGCGTCGATTATACGTATGAATTCAAAATTGTAAAAGACGTTGTTCGTATATGTTCTTAATCTAAGACCTAAAATATATTGTTAATAACAAAATGTTATATAGTTCCGAATGTATTTCAATTATGAATTTTCCGTCGTGTGATTTATAACGCCAGAAGTTAAAAATAAATTGCCGAACTGAAAGAGAAGTGAACCGATTTTGAAATATAAATATGGAAAAGCTGTTCAAATTTGGCTTTTGTAGTCTGTTATAGTCGGATTAAAAGAGGTCACGCTGGAGTGATTTAGACCTGGTGCATTTCCTAAATGTATTTAAAAAATAGAATATTGATTTACTTACTTGCAAAGATTATATTTTAAGTAGACAGTATTAGTATGTCACTTGATGAAAATTATACGAACAAATACGGAATATACAACGTGTAACAAAAATGACGCAGGTACTCCACGTACTGAATTGTTTGTTACTAATAATAAGTCAGTCATTTATTATTAAAGCATTTTTAACAATGATACTTTAAAAACTAATTATTATTATCCTCATCGCAAGCGCATAGCATGGACAGTCCACGCTTTGCGCGAGTAGAGAAGATTACAGGCAACATTTTCCCAGTTTGTGCGTGGTTTCTGTTACACCTTGTATAGATTTTTGTTCCTATGAGTTACACAACCCTAAACAATATTCATCTAGAACAATCCAAAAGAAATTTTACTTAGGCGTAACAAAGACGCTTAATAATTACTATCAAGACTAGTTCACGGCGAGAATTGGCTTCGCTTAGCAAGTTATGCCTTTTGAACAATAACAAGGTTATCTAACAATGGAGTACTAGGAATACCATAAATATTATCCATTATTAAATTGAGGCGTCTTAAGTGGAATAGGGGTTTGTATTACTCTATAATATTACGCACTTACCTCGAAAATTCGGCTAGAGCTCGACAAGTTCCTGGAACAATAAAGAAATAACATATTGGTTCAATATGAAATCTTTATTGCGAAAACAAAAAATATACAATTTGATTCAGTTCCCTACCTATTAGAATAAAAGTAATTCAGTTCTGTTTTCTGATAACTCGTATGTGACTTAAACATGAAATTAATCAGAATTAATTTAATTTTAAAATTTGCATGCCACTTAAATGGCAAAACATATAGTTCTGTATATGACAACTCTTACATCTCAAAACCATGTTTTCACACAAATTAATATTATTATTATTTTATTTAGATTTAAGTTTTTTTCTTTTTATAGGGCTACATAACGGGGGGTCCACGTCCGGAAGTCTCCTCGTGGCGGACCCTGGTAACGTGGTGAGGAAACTTTCTCGGCGGATGTGTGGCTTTTGATGTCAAGTGTGTCCCCTTGGCATTCAAAGTCACATGCCATCGTCGAGTTGTTTTTGTTTTTCCACCACGGCTAATAATTAGTCGTGGTGGAAAAACAAACGTGGCCCTGAAACGTGGCCACGACCGCGCCCGAAGTCCGGGGTGCGGTACGATGGCTGCTCTCGGTGTCCTCGTCAGGAGCACGCGCCAGATCGAGCAGCCGTCGGTGGAGGAGTGGCTGTTTGCCGCCAATTGACGAGTGGCTGTTGGCCACCAATTGGTGCAAGGAGTGCCTAGACGGGCAGCGTTGGGACGGTCTCGGTGTAGTTGCGCTCACGTTCGCAGATCCCGAGCCGTCCCGTAATAGCGCACTGAAGGTCAGACCGGGGAGGATGTTTAGTGGGTATGGGGTAGCACTAAGCGTTAGAGGCTACTATAATAATAATGTACTAACTACTTGTGTCTAGTATAAATTTTCGGACAATTCTGCATGTGATTCTAAGCTCCTTCTTACTACCCTGATCAATACTTATTTGGGTTCGGTGCAATGTTAAACCATAGGTACTGCTTTAGGTTTTGTCATAGTGCCTCCTTGGCGACATCATCGTGTATAGGTACTATATGAGGCAGTACAGGTCGCGGAGAGAGAGCGAACGAATGATCCTCTAGCCGCTCTCATCCGCCAACTACAGTCAGTCTTCTCCATCCCTAATGTGAAGCCTGTACATGGAGTGACTCACGTGCACACCGGAGGCCTCCCGTCTGGGGATTGCCCTAGTGCCCTCATCATCATCATCAACAGCTCATATAATGGGCTCGAGCCTACCCCACATTAGGGGCGATTAGGCCTTAGTCAACCACGCTGGCCAAGTGCGGGTGCTGGTCGACTTCACACACAACCTAAGAATTTCTTCATAGGTGTGTGCAGGTTTCCTCACGATGTTTTCCTTCACCGTAAAAGCGTCGATTAAACATACATATGAATTCAAGATTTGAAAACACATTCGGCGGGGATCGAACCAATGCCTCCCGGATTGGAGACGACGCTCTTACGCACTACGCCACCGACGCTTCCCTCTGTACTGGTGCCCAATGTTAATCGAATTGAGAACATCCTCCTTTTTAGAAGTCGGTTTGAAAGAAAGGTTTTCGCGTAGTTTTATTGCCGAACGCCTGCATGGCACCAACCCTTTCTAGGACTGCTGTTGTACGATGGTCTGCGTGGGATTGAAAATCTCCCTCGCTCAGTCAGCTTTTAAAACACCCACGGGAGAAGGGTTAATCCCATTCGTGACCCGAAACTGTACCGTACCAAGTATAAACACAAATTTAGATCAAATTTACGCAATCAACTTTTTATTATCTAACAGCCTTCATAATTCGACGCACTGCTGAGACACAAGTCCTCTCCTTGTCATCGAAGGAGGATTAGGCAGTAGTCCACCAGGCAGCTCAATGCGGATTGGTGGACGTAGTGTAAGGTGATCAATACCCCGCTGATCCATTAGTTGCCTTCTATGACACCCATTGGAGGATATGGGGTGATGCTATTCTACTTTTTATGGCAATTTCAGTTAATTACAAGTTCAACGGGCCTTTCTCAAATAGCTCATCTCTTCTGCTTTTCCATCTTCAATTTGGGAAATTAAAATCTAATATTACAAAGTAGACATCAGAAATAAAAAACCAAATTCAAACACCAAGAACTTTTGTAAACCCTAACATTATAAAGACAAACGATATCACAATCAATTCTAAGCGAACTCCCGTCTAAATACGACCATTGTTCATTCCTCTCGCAGCTGCGGAGATCGTGAAAAAAAATCTGCAACTCCTGAAAAGTTCCCGAGAAAAATACACTTAATAACGTCACATTAAATTTGAGCAGCGCTTAATACTTAAGTTAGTAAAAGGAGCTAACATTAGTCGAGCGAGGTCGTTTATCAAGATGGCAGATCATCCCATAGTAGGGTGACAAGGAACACGGATAAAATAATAATTGTAATAAATTACAGCGGGTGATAAAAGATAAAATGTTCGTGACGAAACTAAATCAGTTTAGGAAGATATTAAAATCAAGTTTCTTTTTCAAATGATGCTGTGATTAAAGCTTATAAATGTTTAAATAAAATATTATAAGTCAACGATATCACTGTACCCAATTGAGTACAGCGGTACAAAGCCTTTTGTATGTTTTAATGTAATTAAAAATGTAAAAATAGAATATTATTATTGATTTTATGAGTATTTATATTAAAAAGTGTACACTTAGATTTTGACATACATGTATGAAACAATCACACATTTACTAACGTAGTCAAATACTCACATAATCGTTAAGCTCGTGTGATTTCAAGCAAATTAACTTAAACTGCAGTCGTCTAAGTCTTAATTTAAACTTAATAAAGCGAGGACCTTATTATCCTATTTTTTATTTTAATATGTAATAAGGTCTAACAAATGCATTCCCCGTGGTAAGCCGAAGTGTAGACCAAATGCTAAAATAGCTAGTGCGAGAGATAATATCTATCTGCACTACACACTAATACATTGTGGAATTAGTTTGGCATTAACAAACGTGCAAATGCTATTTAACTTAGAAAAATACACTGAAAAAATCGACATGTTACTGCCGCCCTGGGCAAGTCGATTTTTTTCAGTGTATTTTTTCTAAAGTCTAGGAGTAGGAAAACGTTTTGTCTGTTTGTAGGGAGACACGCTCTTAAGTCAAACAACGAACGCATGAGCGTTGCTTCTGTCACGGTCTAAACCGTCTTTCAATATACTTACGTTGATTTTTAATAAAAATCCATACAAAACAAAGCATCACATAACTATCAACTATAATAATTAAATATTCTATACTAATGTTAACTTTTACTTGTTTTTAAACCAAATATAAACACAGCAATTGTTATTGTGATTATACTTGTTTTCATCTGTCTACTAATGACAGTTCTCATGTCGGCTGACGCCGATACCCGCTTCTAAATTCTATTATTTATAATAATGATTCTGACTACCCTCCATTTTAAAAATATCTCGAACTTTGTATACAAGCCTTTTGGCCCACCTAATTTGTGCCATAAATTAATTAAATAACTAATATATTTTAACTTGTATTTTCTGCCTGGAGAATATTATTATAAACATTCTAAATTATTTTTGTTTACATATTTAACTGCAGCAACCATAGATTCACTTACTCTGTATAAACTATCCTTTGGTTATGGCTGCATTATTCATTAAACGGAACTCCCACTACAAATTTTGGGAAGATTCTAGAAATTTTTGGGTATTTAAACTGTAGCTCGGAGAAACTGGGTCTCTTCTTCCATTTTCTCCAGCTACAGTTAATCATTCAGTAGACATCTGTATCTAGTACTTACGCGATCCCCGAACTAGGGTGAGTGTGTGTTCTTAACCTATCATTTTAACGTTTTGCATCTAGCTTTTTAATAATATAGTAAACCTAGTGTTAAATCGCAATTTCATTTAATTAACGTCTTAATTATTATTTCAATTCCTTGCACTAATAGATAAGGTAACCTTAAACTGTATAGGTACTTTTTAGTAGTAAATTTGCAAAACGTTATTTATGATTATTTTGATTAATTATTCTTATACATCATACTGTGTTTGTAATCATGTGAAACGTTCCACTAAATGGGCCGTGGACAGATTACAATCCACAGCTATATTCTTTTAACAATTAATCTGTGTAAAACTATTTTCTATGAGACCGCTAAGAAGGGTGCGTTTAGAAATCTATCTATATTTTAAAATTTAACTTAGAACATAAGACAGAAATTCCCAGTGATATTTTTTGTTATAAGAGAAGCTACTCACGGGAAAATATAGCGAAATTTAAAGTGTGTCTCAATAGTCTCTCATTTTCAAATGTTTACGAATATAAGGGATTAAATGCAGCATTCAACGAGTTCTATGCAACCTTCCGACTGTTCTATAATCTCTGCTTTCCCTTGACAAAGATTAAGACAAACTTGTCAGACAAACCTCAATGGATAACCAAAGGCCTTAAAAGAAGCTGCGTTACGAAGAGAAAACTTCGATTTAAATACTATTCCAGTAAAACTGACGTAGATCGGTTAAAATATAATAATTACAATAAATTGTTGAAGAAATGTACTAATCTTTCAAAGAGAATTACTAATCAAAAATATGTAGCTCAAAGTAAAAACATTTGCAAAGCAACATGGACAATTATAAAAGACGAAACTGGTGAGAGATACCGTAGAAGCTATATCACTAAAATTTTAAGTAATGGAGAAGAAATTATAGAACCAAATGCTATAGCATCGACATTTAATAATTATTTTATAAGTGAAACAAACAAATTAATGGATAGTGGACACAATATACTGAAAAATAACCTACAAAACAGTATATTCTTAACACCAGTAAATGAAACCTACATAAGTAAAATTATAATGACACTCCGTAACACTCAATCTGAAGGCTATGATAATATATGTACTATGGTACTGAAGCAATGTAAAGATGAACTGGCACCGGTTTTAGCCTACTTAGTAAATTTATCCTTAGAGGAAGGTATATTTCCGGAAGTCTTAAAAGTCTCTATTGTGAAACCCATTCACAAAAGAGGCGAAAAAACGGACATAAGCAATTATCGTCCCATTGCCCTAATACCGATTCTTTCAAAAATCTTTGAAAAGGTAATGCACAATCAGCTCACAACTTTTTTGAATAAATTTGAATTGGTAAACAGGAATCAATACGGTTTTCAAAAAAATAAATCCACAGCACACGCAGCATTTGATTTAGTAAACGAAGTATTGCAAAATGTAAATATTAAAAACTACACGACAGTGATATTCCTAGACATGTCAAAAGCCTTTGACTTTGTTAGTCATGATAAATTACTATCTAAATTAGAACGTATTGGGATTAGGGGTCCGGCATGGAGATGGCTACAATCTTATTTGAATAATAGAATACAAAGTGTAGAAATAACGCAACTGGATGCAAATCATACTACACAAGTTTATAAATCAGAATTACAGCATAATAAATTTGGTGTACCTCAAGGAAGTGTACTAGGTCCATTGTTATTTATTCTGTATATCAATGATCTGTTTGACATACGTGAACAAAAGATGATATTATTTGCTGATGATGTGTCTGCTATAGTGACTACTTCAAAAAATTTGACATTAGAACAACATAAAATTGACATAAAAACAACTCTGAAATTAATATTAGAATGGCTACAAAATAATAATCTTAAAATAAATCTATCTAAAACAAATATAATTAATTTTAATAATTTTGAAAATCAATCAGTTGACATTTCCTTTGACGGGCATGCCCTGCGTAATGCTAAAACTACGACGTTTTTGGGTCTTTTAATAGATACTAAATTCTCCTGGAAAGAGCAAATAGAGAAAGTTTGTAACAAAATTAATAAGTTTACATATGCTCTGTACAAACTATCTAAAGTAGCAAGTGTAGGTACAGCCATTACTGCCTACTTTGCATACGTCGAATCTGTTCTCAGATATGGATTGATAATATGGGGAAATGGTACCGATATCAAACAGTTATTTATTGCACAAAAGCGATGTATTAGAGCCATCTGTGACATAGCACCAGATGTGTCATGTAGGCCCTATTTTAGATCTTTGAGTATTTTAACTTTACCTAGCCTATATATTTTTGAGATAGCTGTGTTTGTAAAGACAAATGCTAAAAATTTTACAAAAGCAAAAGATATATACCAAAGATCTAGGCGTGACCCACATATGCTAGTATTAGAAATTGTCCCCAAAACTCAAAGATTTTTAAACAACTGCCATGCTATGTGTCAACGCATATACAATAAAATACCGTCTTGCTTTAAGGATTTGCCCTTAAACCGTTTTAAAACATTGTTACGTAGATGGTTGTTGGAACACACATTTTATTCAATTGACGAGTTCACGAAGTTGAAAGAATAGTTGACTGTAATTGATGCATGGATTTCATAATTACCTACAATAATAAAATTATAGCAGATAGTATCAGTAGTGGTTTTTATCAGACAAGACATAACTGTAATTATTTTAAATTCAATTTAATTGTGACAATTTGTAATCATTATTATTTTATATTTTAATTTGCATGCTATCTAAAATGGCTAAATAGGCTTAAGCACGTATAAAGATGAACAACCAATCTACCCAAACTATGTACCCTATTTACAGCAAATAAACATTTATTATTATTATTATTATTATTATCGAGTTGAATAACTAATTTAATTTAATATGTTGCTAAAAAGTAAATACTAATTTCTACTTGAAATTAACTGTTCTTTCTTTAAATAGTATATAGTGACCACATGTTGACCTTTGCTCGACCTTTACATCTTATAATTTTTTTGATCACTTTATTACCCTTGTAGTTCTTTTATTAATTATTTTATTAAAACATTTCAATTGTAGTTTCGTCCCCTTATACCCTAACCTTAGCCGGTCGACTTTAGCGAACACCTGTTAATATCTTTTTAAAAACATTTTCAGGGATCCTATCTACGGGCAGCCGCCTACCCTGCTGCTCCGCTGCTGTGCTTCGTGCCACCCTACCGGCCGAAGCTGAACCCACGCCGACCACGCTGGTAGTCGACGTGCCTGGTTCCTGCCGCTTCCTGCGCTAACCGCTGAAGCTAAGTCTCTCTTTCTAAAGTGCGAGAACCCCAGGGCGAAAGCCCACTCACGCCCTGAGCTAATAAATAGTGTTAAATTTAACCTATCTTTTATTTCTCTCTTTTCTGCATATCTGGCCGTGCTTCCCACGGTCAGAGCGTGTCACTTCCTTTCGTTTTCTGATTTTAAAAAGCGTAGTTATTCAATTCCACAGAGACATGGTAACCCTAATCGAGAAGCCTCGTAGAACCGAGTAAGTAATGACAAATGTTGCGGTCAGGTAAAAACGTATATATTGCTTAATTTCACTTTACCTACAAAATACCCTTAATCCACAAGTCATTCATTCTAAGCAGGGAATGTTTGCACTAAGTTAGGCGGGGTAGAATGTTTTGTTTAGCAAAATGTTGATAAAAGCTTAAGTAATTGTTTTAAGAGACAGTTTTGGACTAACGAGTCGTCGGAGTTTCCTAATTCTTTATTTTTGAATGGAACATTTTAATTGTTATTATTATTATTATTAACTTTGTTTTCAATGTAGGCTTTTCAACAAAGCACTTATTGACGTCAAATACAAATATGTAGCTATTGAAATATAAATTATTACCAATGGTATTAGATATCGAGTAGGTACATACCTACTCTCGTCAGTATAACTATGTAGAAACTATACATATATTTTTATTGCCATGGATGGTTATCTTCGGTGAAGTCTTTCACCCTATAGTACGCTTTAGCGATCAGTTGACTTTTAATTCTCTCTTTGAATTGTATATCCGTCAAAGTTAACAGTTCATCTGGTATTCTATTGTAAAACCTTATGCTATTCCCTACAAATGAATTACTAGTCTTAGCAAGTCTGAGCTTTGGAACCACTAATTTATCTTTGTACCTAGTATTCAGATTGCTAACGTCACTTTTATTTTTAAAATTTGTTCTAATGAAAACTTTGTTTGGGAAACATATTTATATTATTACATTAGCGTTAGTAAAGGATTTTATCAACTGTCAAAGTACATTAGAAATATAATTATGTGGAAATGAAAGGCTTCTTATTAAAAACAGGAACCCCTAATGTCATAGCATAACAAAATTTACAATTTCTGTTTCGATTCGACCAATAAAACGCAAGCAGTTTCAATGGCCACTTTAACATTCTTTTTTACTTTCTCGTATACGTAGTAATCGTCAAAAAATTCGACCTTGAGATTTTGACGGATTTACACGTTTTGGACCTCTCTGAGTCCAAAAATACCGTTTTTGGAATTATGTCTGAGTGTCTGTGCGTTAGCACGATAACTCGAGTATGCTTTAAATTATTGCAACCTAATTTAACATGCATGTATAGCATCAAAATAGAAGGTTTCTATCAATTTTTGAGTCGTCGATCACGAAAGTTAAGCAACCAAGTGCGCGGTCGGTACTCGGATGGGTGACCAAAATTTAACATGCATGTATGACATAAAAATATAAGGTTTCTATCAACTTTTGAGACGTTTCGGGTATACGAGAAAGTCAAGGGGAGACCACGCCCGATTTTTTATTTAAATAACCGTTTAATGTCAAAATAAATCGTAACGATAGAGTAACAACCTAAGTCGCAGGCCCCACCGCGAGCGGCCGAGCGAGCCGAACGATACAATTTCACCTCTTTTCATACATCGGTTCTCACTGCAAGCAGCAGAGATTTGCTATGTCGGCGATAAAAACTATGCAAACGAAATATCTAACGATGCCAGCGATACTTGAACCAAAGCATGCAAAAGAGGTATAAGAAGCTCGTGCTTTGGTGATCTTCTTTGGACTATAATATAGTCGCTCGCTCGCCCGTAATACATAGTTTTCGGAACCCATATAATTTAGCACGCGAGAGCTTTTCTTAGTTTATAAGCAGCCCGCCAGGTGTGGCCTGCGCTTTAAGCTCGAATAAGAGTAATATATAGATATACATTTCTCTGCCAATTTTATAGTAAAGTAAAAAATGCCGAATAGATTTTACGGCGTGTACTCGTTTCAGTCTTATGCATACATACTACAGTACAAACTGTAACTCAACATATCGAAGGCATCAATCACTTCCATTTGGAAAAAGGTTGAATTCACCATTTCTATTTACGCACCAATTCAGGCCGCGTCAAAATTTCGCCGACTTCGGTCGCCCTCGGTATCTCTCGGAGTGGCGACACCAAAGGACGCTAAGTGATTTATGGACTGCCTGATGGGATATCTGTGACTCTTTTATCACGTGACACGTAATGGATATGCCTCAATTTCGGTGGGACGCATTTATGTTAACATGTTTATTATCGGTCGGCATATTTTGGTATTAGACGAGAAAATAAACAGTCTTCTGCATTTAAATCCTGATTTACATACGGTAAATAAAGAGAGCCGTGTGATGCCGGCAGAGTAGAATAGCTTCACCCCATATCCTCCAATGGGTGTCGTAGAAGGCGACTAACGGATCAGCAAAGGGGTATTGATCGCCTTATACTCCGTCCACCAATCCGCATTGGGCAAGCGTGGTGGACTAATGCCTAAACCTCCTTCGATGACAAGGAGAGGCCTTGTGTCCCAGCAGTGGGTCGAATTATAAAGGCTGTTAAGAAGTTGAAATAAAGAGACAGTAACAGACGTCAGTGCTGGTTCTAAGAATTAACCACACAGTTTACATGCAGTCGGTAAGTGGGAATATTGAAGTCAGCTGTACTTCAAATCAATTAACAGTACCGTGTCAATACTGACTTTCCTCGAAATTGAGAGTCAGTTACTTAACCTGTATAAATCTGTCTTAAAATAGATAGGATGAAGTCGAAGCTTCTAGATGGATTGCCGGATAAAAGGCAACTGCCTGATGTCTGTGGGATTCTAACGTTGTGTTGTGAATTTCCTCACGGTAGACTTTGATAGGGTCTCATCTTTTTATACAATAAGTCTATATGTGGTCTAAATCCTACCAGATGGTAAGCAGAAGTGAAGAACAAATGAAAAGTTGGCTGTTGCAATTTCGTACCAAATATACCTAGATGTGCAGAGACAGATCTTTGGTGGTGAAGCTGAATGCTAATTCATCATAACCCTTTACCCCTGACCCTTAAACAAACTCCTTGACACCTCATACTGTTGTCTAAAACACAAAATAAGGTCAGAGTGACTTAAAAACACGAATAGTCGCTAAGGGTGAAAAATACCCACACTCAATTTTTAAGTCCACAATTCTCGACTGCGTCGCACCAATTGACTGCTGTTTGGTGTGTGCACAGCCAAAGACACAACCCGAAAATACTCGAAAGCACAGCACACTGTTATTGACCAAACAAAAATATGACAAAAAATGTACAGACCTGGGTGAAATTTACCCCTAGCGAGCAACACCGTGTTAAGCTTACACCTGGGTCACTAGTCCCAGACACTGGTTCTGCTTCATCTTTCACTTACATGATAGACTCTGCTCATATCACAGTGAATTCATGGAATGCTAAAAGTTTTGTCATGAAGTCTGTTATACTTGCTGATAACAATTATAAAATTACTAATCCACCCCTTAAAGAAGTAGGTAGGCAATTATAGTGAAAATGCTCTAATCTAATCTAATATTGTCAATTTTGCCAAGAATATAAAATAATATTCAAGGGTCATTCGGAAAGTACGACCTTTTCACTAAATTCACTTTTCCGTTATTCTTTCGGTACACTTCTCACTAGCTCAATCGGAATCGCGGTAACTAGCAAAAAGTTTCCTTTTTAGAAATTTGTTAAAAATATGTTTAATATAATTTCAAGACCTTATTGTTATAATAATAGTGATTTGATTAAGATTAGAAAATACACTAAAAAGAATCTACTGTCCAAGGCGGAAAGTCCTACCGTTTTCAGTGTATTTTTTAATTTTAACAAACATTGCGCGTTTGTTAACGCAAAAATAATTCCATAGTGATCTGTTTTTATTATAAAATGTATTTGAATGAAGTTGAAAGCGAGCTCATGTTATGTTATCGCACGAGTATACCATCAACAACGGTTTTACTATGGAAGTCCAAAGGGAAGTACTTCCGCCAGGCAAGGTGTTGTATGCCCGGGGACCGCGGTCCGATTAGTAGTTGGAACTAGTATATATATCAAGCACCTTTGGAAACTTCGTTAGCGCGATTCAGGTTCCCATACTAACTGTCGAGCTTGTATGAGGAGATCACTTTCATTGTAGTATAGCGCCATCTATGAGAAGGCAGCCGAGTTAGTTGGCCGCCACATTCCCAAGGAGGGTTGGTCTCAGGCAGCTTAGGCAAACAGATATAAAACTATGACAAAACCTACAGCTGTATAGTGACATTTCCACCGCCCCAATAGACAAGAGACAGCCAGACAGACTAACAACAATTACTTCCTATAACTAACTGAACACAGATTAGCATCCGCTAGCTTCGGATCCAATGATAATTTTTAAATATTCGGATCCAATGATAAGCTATTAAATATATTTTCACGCCAAAATTATATTTGTTTTAATAGAATTGATATCCATCTTTGATATAGGTTACACTTCGCTTACACGCTCGCTTGTTACATGTCACGCTTTGACAGCTGTCGGATGTTACCTTCGTGAGTTCGTGAGGCTATCAATGTTTATGACATTGATTATTTGTGAGAATATAGCTGTTATTGTATGCTGTATTTGTAGTTGAATTTAGAGTGCAAAACGTGGCAACCTGGAGCACAAAAAAGGCCAAATATCTGTTAGGATTTTAGGATGAACGCATCAAAAGGCGCTGATAAGCTCAACGAGAGCGAATTTCCTATATCCACCTAGTCTTAAAATACAGCTTACGAGCAAACGAAAATCATCGCATCTATCGAACTCATTTTCACATAGAAATGTTTTCAATGAAAAGCCATTGTCAGTTACTGGGTCATGGCGATAAGCAGACGCTCATTCAATTTTTCGCTCCCCCAAGGCTTTCAATATCTCGATAGCGGAGTTACAAAGGAAAATAAATAGTCTTGGGGGGATGAGCTTAATGTTAAACTTAACTGTAAGTAAGTCTGACACGTCGTAGAATGTATGGTGCGAAAAGTAATTGTTTGTTTGTGTCATGGTTAGCTAACTATTTCAATATTGCTCGGTTGATGGAGCTATAAAAGTGAGTGAGTTTCGAGAACTGAATTATAAGTTAACAATTATTATGACATATTTTATTGCAAGTGCAGTGCAAGAATAAAGTTGTCGATGGAGATATCGATTGACAAACGCACCTATTCTCTTTAGGAATATCTGTCATCTTCAGAACTATTGTCGATTTTGTCAAATTTTGTTTATCGCGCTTTTGATAGGAGATATAACTAATATAGGACTGATATGTTTTTTTTATATAACGAGATGGCAAATAAGCATTTTCGCAATGGCAAATAAGCGTCATCCAAACTAAACACTGCAAAATTTCAGCTCAATCGAAAACCAAAAAGTGGTCGAAAAATGGTTTGCAAATTTGCATGGACAGCTGACATACGTACAGTGCAAGTTTAATAAAAGCTTGTACTTAATATTATAGAAAAGACTGGCCTTAATCCATCTCGTAACAATCAGTCGATTGAAACAACAATCGCATTGCTTCTTGCATTTTTTACACTACGAGATGGCAAGCAAGCTTGCGGACCACCTGGTGTTAAGTGGTTACAGACACTTGCAATATTAAGGGTAAATCACTTAACACTGCAAGTGCGTTGCCATCTTGGGGACTAAGATAATATGTCTTCCATGCCCATTAATTACACTGGCTACCTTTCCCTTTAATCCGAAACACAGCGAACTGCTCACGGTAAAAATAAAAAAGGTGGTGGTACCTACCCAGACGACTCTTTGGTGGTAGATCCATATGTAGGTCCAATTGATGGAGTCAATTCATATATTTTTGTATTAATAGAGGCACGTTAATAAAGCATCCGTAGTAGCGAATTAAATTCACCCTAACTGTAAACTGAATGTAAGAGGAAGGAACTTTCCCGGGACAGGCGCTCCGGATTTGATCGGCTAATCCACTGTACTCTCAGCTTAAAGTCTAACTTACCTCTCAACTTATAATACCATCATATCGCCTTAAGATTTAGGAAGTCTAAAGTTTCCATACATACTATCACAGGCTATCACTCTCATAATTAACTAGCTAGTTGGAGTGCAAAATTACGAATTGTTTCAAGGTCACTCAAAGGGCAATGGAGCGGGCTTGAAGTTTCTCTGCGTGATCATATCAGAAATGATGACATCCGCAGGAGAACCAAGGTCACCGACATAGCCCAAAGAATTGCGAATCTGAAGTTGCTTGATCTGCTAAAGGTCGAGGAAAGCTGTTGGATTTGGGCAGTGGAGGACTAATCGGGTTGGAGAGCCTTGAAGGAGGTCTATGTCTAATAGTGGGCATCTCTCGCTGAAATGATGAACTAGTCTTTGCCCTTACCATCAGTTGAAATGAAAGCCCGGAGATTCCCCGACAAATTAAAGAAACCTTTATTTAAATCAGAGAAAATGGGATTTAAACTACGTACCTCTGTTTTTGATTAATTCGATATTTCATGTCGATGGTGGAGCCAAGACAGATTAGTCTGCATCAACTCGCATTAGTTTTTCCTTGATCATGGCGCACGTCGAATAACAAACGTCTATGCGTCAAAAACTCTTCTGTTGCCGCTTTTTTGTTTCCTGGAATAATCAAATCACAACGGAGTTTCACTTCAAAAACAATCAAAGTCAGACGATCTCTTTGGGGGCTACAATGCCACTGACAGACACAGAACCACTCAATGCCCCCATTTTTACATGAGGTGTTAAAAATAGCTCATCAATTGCTTACTAAGTTAATTCGCCTCAGATATAACCAACGTCTCGAACTATGAAGCCTAACTATTAGATGCCAGTTTCGCTAAAGTTCATCGAATTTCCTCCAGCAATTCATCAGAAAGTTTGTGATTGATTTGGATAGTTTAAGGTACAAATAGTTACACATCCAACTCTACCTGCGATTTGCCGTAATTCTAGAATTAAATTGGTCGTTTATTTTGGTTTCATTGAACCCTATCAGCTCGATGAGAGTTAGTAACACATGATAAAGTTTAATTATTCCTCTTGATTGTACTGAATCAAAAAGATGTTGGTAAACATGTTTTTATCTAATACTAGCTTTTGCCTGCGACTTCGTCCACGTGGAATAGTAATTTTGGACAACATTTTCATTTAAAATTGTGTGATAACAGGATTTCTACTACTTACCTCGATGTTGTTATTATTCCGATATTTTGGCGCAGTTGCATGTGGCATGGTCACTCCATGAACTTTATCCAGTTAATCCGTGACCATGGCGGATGGATGTACTCCATACGGTTCATCCGTGACTATGGCGTATAGCCTCTAGCAACTCATAGTTACTGGAAATAGGGAAGGTGAGAGACCTCACGGTTGCAGCCCGATGCTACTCTCGAAACTAATTTGCACGATGATCTGCACATTGCTAAGGAAAGATCGAGATTGCGCAAAACTATAGCAGAAAAGATGATACTAAAGGGAAGTCACGACCTTCATCACCGAGGAACACGATGCAAGGAGGAGACAGAGATGACATGACTTTTCTCAGTGATCTCACTAACGTTTTAGTGTTTATATCGCGAAACATTGTAGAGCAGATCCAGCGACTTAAATCTTAGCTTGTTTTATAATTATAACCCATGTACGCACTGCCTATAAATATATGCAAAACGAGTATAACCCAACATTGTATTAAACAACACGTATTTGTCAAAACTTGTCAAGAAGCTGCCGAAGAATGAAGAATTAAAATCAGACATAAATCATTGTAGCGAAGTGTTGCAAGTACTAACTAAACGCAGAACAAGAGATGAAAGGAAGCGTACTTGGCCTAGTTGTTACGAAACGCAATCTCAGTCATTCGATATTAGAAGTGAATGGCGGCACTCAAGGATCCTGATTCATAGTAACAATTGGTTTGGTTTAAGGTATTTTGAGTGTAATTGCATTTGGGTTCTTTGCGGACGCACAAAAAACGTTGTTCCAGGTTTTTTCACTTCCTACCTTTCGTAATTGGCATCAAACAGGGTCTGTCTACTCTCGTGCAATCACGTACTAAAGTTCTTCGGTCTCGTCTCGAGAGGGGAAAAACAATCGATTCAACGATTGGTTGTTCAGGGAAGAGTGGACGGCACTAGGCCTAGAGGCAGAGTAGCGTAATCCCCCAGTGGCGCGTCGCCCGGCTCACTATAGGGCCGGGCCAGCCAGGGGACGTTTTGGTGGAATGGCGTACATTAATTACGCCGACCTCAAAACGCCTCCAGAAGGGCTTAGAAGGGTACCGGTGGTTTTTAACGGGTAGGACCAGTGTTGTTCGGCGCCGGGTGAGTCCCACAGACACCGTATGCCTAGCCAGCGTGCGGTATGGTCCGTGAATGGATTTTCCATCGTCATAAAAAAATGCCTAGAGGCAGATCACCCATGCGATGAACCAACCAGATAAAATCTGCCGTGGGCGGCGTGTTGCATGAATGCACAAGAAGCGCTACAAATCGGGATCTGCGCACGTGAGCGCAACTACACCGAGACCGTCCCAATGCTGCCCGTCTAGGCACTTCTTGTGCACCCATTGGTGGCCATCAGCCGACAGGGGCTACCGACTAACGCCAGCCCCTGTGGGCCGCTGGCCGACGCCGGCCTTATAGGCCGCCTCCTTACCGACGGCTGCTCGACCTGGCGCGTCCTCCTGACGAGGACATGGCCAGGTGACCTAGTAAATAAATAAAAATTAAATATTGAGTTAAATTTTTATGATGATTTTAAAGACAGGTGTATTGTTTGTCATAAACCTTATTATTTTTTTAAAATACTACTACGTCCATACAATCGTGCTTTTAGCAGCTAACACGCTTTGGTAACTCTGGTCATCATCATCATCATCAACAGCCCATATAATGTCCCCACCGAGGGGCTCGAGCCTACCCCACATTAGGGGCGATTAGGCCTTAGTCAACCACGCTGGCCAAGTGCGGGTTGGTTGACTTCACACACAACCTAAGAATTTCTTCATAGGTGTGTGCAGGTTTCCTCACGATGTTTTCCTTCACCGTAAAAGCGTCGATTAAACGTACTTAAGAATTCAAAATTTGAAAACACATTGGTACGTTTGGTTCGAAACAGTGCCTTCCCGGGCGGAAGATGATGCTCTTACTCACTACGCCACCGATGCTTTTTTCTGGCCATAGTCAATTTAAAATAAAAATAAGCAAACACTCGTTATGAATAATAAATTAATTACTTAAAATTACGGTTTATTTTAACATGTTGTATTGCCAGTAACCATTTGAACAGTATTTTCACAATCTGTAAAGTTAGAGAGCCGTTAATTAACTAAAACAGTGTATTTGCATACTAATGAATTAATGACGAAAGCCCGGCCAGATAGTCTATAGCAGCATTAAATCTCGGTGATAAAACGAAAACAGAATGTTACAACCCAATTTAAGGGTAGTAATAGGTATGAAAATTTATGTCGACATAAAAATAATCGACCAAATCTGAACCGCCACACGAAACTGTGTATAAATTGCAAAAAAAAAATGTGCGTCGCATAGGAATGGTTGTTTGTGTCACTTATCAATATATATTCGCTTTGTAATATTATTATTTTGAATAAATTTTCTAACCCAATTTTCCTATTTTTTCTTTCCGTAAGAACCTTATACAAAGTATTAGAATACTTTAAAAATATTTTTTTAATAAAAAAAAAACCGCCTACTAAAAAAAATCGTTTTTTTTTAGGTCGGTCCCAAATACAAATGAAAACATTTACTCCAAAAATTGAGCTTGGCACCGACCTCAAGAAAGTTTTAGATTTTTTTTTACAAAATTTTTATTTCCTTGTTTTTATTTTTGAATCATTTAAAAATAATTTACTTTTTGCTCTTTAGTTTTTTAAGTATAGAAACTATCTCGAGATCTTTTAGACAAACAAGTAATGAAACCATTATGATATCATCGACATCAATTAAATAGGCATTATTAGGGATAACTCAAAAACTACTCTTCAGATGTCGATCTAATATAAATGGGACCACATGACAAGCAGCAGCTTCCAAACCTTAAAAGAACCTTCAAAATCGGTACACAGAGTAAACAGTTATGATATAACATAAATAAATAAAAAACTTCCTGCTCTTTTTGAAGTCGGTTAAAAAATATGAATAAAATACGTAAAGTCGTTCTGAACTTATGGGGTGTAAGTGACCAAGGGAAAGAGGAAAGTGTAACTTTTTAAATTAAAATTATTTCATTTGATTATTCCAGAATAACTAAAGAGTGGGGACTTTTTTCATAAGTGTTATCCAAGTGCCTTTGTGCCTATTTTTATGCTCTTTGGTCTAAATATGTATGTAGCATACTAACTTTTTTCTTTGTTTGTCATAAATAGAGGCCGTAATTAAGAAACCTAGTTTAGACGTAATATAGTACTTAGAACTATTAACGCAAAATATATGGCCTGCAATAAGCTAAATGTATTATTTAAACAACATTTATTACTCTGTTTATCACAGTTCCTACAAATATTAACCATATCTCAACTTACAAAGTACATACGCAGTCTTTACATTAAACTTGGCGATGTCAAATGAAAATAAACTTTATGTCATGGAATCAAAAGTTATAATAGCACTAATTGGTTTATACACCGTTTCTGCAATTAAGCTACAAAATCGTACCACAATACGGAATTAATGTTAATTATACGTCCATAGGCGAAGAAATATTAGCAGTAATCATGATTCTGGCAAATTGACCACTATATAAGGCGTATAGTTCGACCTCAAATTTGCTTATATTATGGGTAAAGTCACGTAATAAATAAGATTTATTTCACGATAGGTGGTTTTCTAACAAGCAAATGGAACCTGATGTTTAACAGTGACTCCTGTACTGCTAGAACCTTAATCGTCTATCCCGTGGTTCTTTGAACCATAGGCTCCAGAAAGCGCATTTTAACTGCATTCCGTATGCCAAATCGCAGTCACTGCATGCTGACTGCAAAATAGCTGCACGGTCGGTATGTGACGTGAAGTCCTAATGTATATTTGGACCAACCTCATTTGAAATGCATCTTCCAACCACGCAAGCCATATTCTTTGTTCCATAAACGAGTCTCGCGGTCGTGAAACAACTTTTGTCCCTTTCGTTTTTAATACAATTCTAGCCCTTTCCCTTTCATTCTGCAGCCGGTTCTGTAATAGTGTGGTAATGCGCCGTGAGGGATCGTAAAAGGAAAGTAAAGTTAAATAGGTGGTAGGTGTATTATTTTCTTACTCTACTAAATCTTTTACAAAATAATATTTGTATTCAATATATAGACAAAAAAGGCTACATCGTGGTTTGATTTTTCCCGTAGGGGTAGGCGGAGATTTCGGCGGAGGAGACATCTCATTGCCAAGCATGGTCAGAGCCATGCCTGGTAATTAGACAGTCTGGAAGGCTGTTGTTATGGGCCTACAATCTATATTATTAATCTATGGTTTCAAGCACCGCTCTTCCTTATCTGTGGAGATGTCATGGCTAACGTGCCTTCTTATAATTAATTACTTTGGGTGTTATTTAAACTAAAATCAGTTACTTTGTGTTACACAGTATAATAAACAATTATAAAATAATAAGTGTTATTATTAAACGAATAACATCACATGGCGCTGCGGACAAACAAAATATAACATCAAAATGGACATGTTGAAACCTCCAACGCCGCTGAAAATAGACGCTAAAGACTTAAGGCAAGAATATAGAGAATGGTCGCAAAAATTTCAATTATATTTTACAGAAGTGGAGCGGCAGAAAAATTAAGTAAGGAACAACAAAAGGCTTTATTGTTGCACTGCGTCGGAGAAGATGCCCTGAGAGTATACAATTCTTTCGAAGATGGCGGTAAGTTAACATACCTAGAAACTTTACAAGCATTCGAAAAATATTGTTCCCCACCTTCGAATGAAACATATAACAGATACCTGTTTTTCACGAGGAAAATGTTAGAAAATGAAACTTATGAGGAATATGTAGTAGACTTAAAAAAATTAGCACATGACTGTAATTTCGAAAAATTACGAGACGGATTAATTCGCGATCAACTTATACTAGGAATGAAAGACACTAGTTTAAAAGAAAGATTGTTAAGAATCACAGATTTAAATTTAGAAAAATGCATGCAACATTGTAGAGTGGCGGAAGCATCGCAATTGCAAATAGAAAAAATAAAAAATGAACAACAGGTAATGACTATTAGAAATAAAATATTACCAAAAGCCGGAACCTACAGATCACCGTCAAGGGAAAGAAATACAAATGCACATTATCGGAGCATACCGAAAGCAGGAACCTACAGATCACCGTCAAGGGAAAGAAATACAAATGCAAATTATCGGAGCAAGTCAAAGGATAGATTTAATAACTATAAATGTCAGGAAGAAAATCATAAATGTGGAAGATGTGGCATCTCACACCCGTATGGAAAGTGTCCAGCTTATGGAAGAAAATGTGTAGCATGCCAGAAATATAACCATTTTGCCAAAATGTGCAAAAAAGTGTCAATAGTAGATAAAGAAGAAGAGGAAGAAAGTGTTAATAGAGAAAACTTCACAATAGATTCAGTGGAAATATCAGTGGGTATGTTGAGCCATCCAGAGAAAAAGAATGAGTGGTTAGTGGACATTGAGGTAAATGGGTTTACTCATATCTTTAAAGTAGATACAGGTTCACATGTAGATATAATTACTGAAAGTGTTAGGAATAAATTAAGGTTACCAGTGAGTAAAACTGAGGTTAAATTGAAAAATTTTGATAACTCATTTATAAAAGTACTTGGGGTAAGTAAATGTGAATTAAAATATAAAGACAACTGTTATGAAAGTACTTGCTATATAGTAAATTTTAAAACTATGTGTATCTTAAGTTACAAAACTGCATTGAAATTGGGTTTATTAAATAATGTACATACATGTACTAAAGAGTCAAATGTCAAAAGTATAGTTGATAAATACAACCCGTTATTTGAAGGATTAGGTGAAATTGACTATGTGTATGACATAAAATTGCAACAAGATAGCGTACCTGTTATAGAAGCTCCCAGGAAAATACCATTTAAGATGGAAAATAAAGTTAAGTTGGAACTAGATAGGTTAGAAAAACTAGGAGTTATTAGGAAAGTAACCGAGCCTACGGAATGGGTAAGTTCAATGGTAGTGACGAAAAAACCAGACAATAGTATTAGAATGTGTATTGATCCCCAAAATTTAAATAAAGCTATAATTAGAGAAAGATTTAAAATGTCAACTTTTAATGAATTAGCGGCTAAAATGCCACAAGCTAAATATTTTTCAGTGCTCGATGCATCCAAAGGTTTTTATATGATAAAATTGTCCAAGCAAAGTCAATTACTTACAACATTCAATGCAGGTCACTTTGGTAGGTATTGTTATAACAGACTACCCTTTGGTATCAACTCTGCACCAGAAGTTTTCAGTAGATGTTTCTCAGAAATATTTAAAGAGTGTGAAGGCGTGGAAGTTTATGTCGATGAAGTAATAGTATGGGGTCAAACTTTAGAGCAACATAACTTGAGATTGGGTAAAGTATTACAAACTGCTTATAATGCTAATGTCAGATTTAATAAAAGTAAATGTCAATTTGGAGTAATACAAGTTAAATACGTAGGTCATATTCTGAGCAGTGAAGGGATAAAACCTGACCCAGATAAAATTAAGGCTATTATAGAAATGAATGAACCTAAGACTAAAAAGGAATTGCAAACAATATTAGGAATGGTAACTTATGTGTCTAAATTTATACCAAATGTGTCAGATTTAACTTATTCATTAAGACAATTATTAAGAAAAAATGTTGAATTTATATGGGGTGATAAACAAAGTAATGACTTTATAAAATTAAAAAATATACTCACTTCTCAGCCAGTGTTAAAATTTTATGAGGTAAATAAACCTATAACCTTGTCGGTTGACAGTAGTAGCACAGGTTTAGGTGTTGTATTACTACAAGATAATATGCCAGTAGCGTATGCATCAAAAGCCCTGACTGACACACAGAAGTTATGGGCACAAATTGAAAAAGAAATGCTGGCCATAGTGTTTGCATGTGAAAAGTTTCACCAGCACATTTTTGGACATGAAGTTCTTATTGAGACAGACCATAAGCCACTAGAATATATATTTAAAAAATCTATTAGTGAAACTCCTATGAGATTACAACGTTTAAGATTAAGAATTCAAGGTTACGACTTAAAAATAAAATTTAAACCCGGTAAAGAATTATTAGTGGCTGATGCTTTGTCTAGAGCTTATATTCAAGATAAAAGTTGCAAAGATATTGATGAAAATATTGAATGTCATGTGTGTATGATTGTTAATGATTGTCTAAACATAAGTGAAAGAATGTTAAAAATATTTAAACAAAAAACTGAGGAGGATAATGAGTTTAGTTTATTAATACATTATATTACTACATCCTGGCCATCTAAAGACAAACTTCCTAACAGTTTAAAATTATACTATTCATATAAAGATGAGTTAAGTGTTGTTGATGGTTTAATTTTTAAAAATACAGCTGTTCTAGTACCTAAATCTATGAGGAAAGATATGCTTAATAGAATTCACTTTAATCATTTAGGAGTTGAAAAGTGTAAAAATAGGGCAAGAGGATTATTATTTTGGCCTTTTATGAATAAGGAAATTACTGATTTAGTTGAGAATTGTGATACATGTTTAAAGTTTCAAAAAAGTCATTCATATCAACCATTAATTATTAGAGACAAACCTAAGAGGCCTTGGCAGATAATTGCAAGTGACATGTTTTTCTATAAAGATAAAATATATTTATTAATTGTAGACTATTTTACTAAGTATGTAGAATTTATTCAATTAAAAGATCAATCATCTGAAGAACACATTAAAGCATTAAAATCAGTGTTTGCTAGATGGGGTATACCTGAAACATTGTACTCTGATGATCGATCTCAGTATAAAAGTACCTTATTTAAAAAATTTTGTAATGAATGGAACTTTAAAAACATAAATTCTACACCCTACTATTCAAGGTCAAATGGGTTGGTAGAGAGACATATTCAGACTGTAAAGAAGATGTTTAAGAAATGCGACATGGAAAATAAAGATATACTGGGTGTAAAAGACATGAGCAGTCAAACGAAAACCACGTATTCTATACGTCAAAATAAGACATATTTCAAAAAAAATATTGCTGGGAAATGATTTTTATTTTTTGGTGTTACAAAAAATTGCAAATTGTACCGCGCAATGTAAAGGGCTCAACTCGCACGCAACTCGCAAAACCGCAATAATTTTGCTTGACGGCGGCCCCGTTCGTTAGTGTCCGTGCGCATCGAGTGAGCTACATTGAACGCTAACGTTTTGAAGCCATTTTTTGTTATGAAATACTAAAAAAAATGATAATGTTTCTTTGGACAATAATAAAGAAATAACGTATAAAATACGTTTTCATAAAAAAATGAAAAAAAAAATTATGACTTTGACCTTCAATAAAATCGTAACTATCAATTTCCCAGGTATAGTCTGAAGGGAGAAAAATGTTATGACGGTGAGCAGAATACATGGTTCTCGTTTGACTGCTCATGTCTTTTACACCCTGTATTTTTGGCATTATTAGAACTAAGAAATACACCAATAGATTCCGAGTTAAAATTATCTCCAAATCAAATGTTAATAGGTAGACAAAATACATCTTTATTACCATCACTGAGTCAAAATTGTAACATAAACTATGATAAAATACATAAACATAATTATAAAAAGGATGTAAGTGCAAAGAAATTTCATGATAGGAAAAACAGAGGTAAAGAGTTAAAATTTTTTGAAAACCAAAATGTATACATTAAGGATAAAAATAATAAGTCATTAATAAAGGCAATAATTAAAAGAAAAGCAAATAAACCAAGAGCTTATGTTGTACAATTAGAGAATGGAAAACAGTTAGTAAGGAATACATTTAATATTTACAAAGGGTCAAAGTACCGGAAGTGTAATAATTATTATGATTATAATTATGATGAATGCAATGATCATGAAAGTTGTCATGAGTCAAACATAAACAATGAGGATGTTCTGATGACTACAAATTCAAATGTTCATTCTAAAGATGTTACTAGAAAGACTGTAACATTTGCTGATCCCATAACCAGTGAAGGTTATATTACAAGGTCTGGAAGGTCAATTGTAAAGCCCCAGTACCTTAAAGATTATGTTTAGATAGATGTAAGTACATTTATATGTTTGATTAATTGTAGGTACTATATGTTTGTTAATTTTTCCATAGGAAAGAAAGGGGGATGTTATGGGCCTACAATCTATATTTTTAATCTATGGTTTCAAGCACCGCTCTTCCTTATCTGTGGAGATGTCATGGCTAACGTGCCTTCTTATAATTAATTACTTTGGGTGTTATTTAAACTAAAATCAGTTACTTTGTGTTACACAGTATAATAAACAATTATAAAATAATAAGTGTTATTATTAAACGAATAACATCACAGCTGTCGCCTCCTTCTGCGAATCTGTGATAATGCAGAAGGAGGCCGCGGAGAGGAGCGGGAGAACGCTCCCCTAGCCGCTCCCATCTGGCGCAGATGGACGAGTCAGAGAAGGCACCATGACTGCCGCTCTTGTCCGACGCCACGAGTTGGCGCCTGTGTGCTCTTGTGCAGTGCACAGGTCTACCGTCGGGGGATTGCCTACTCTAGCGCAATCTCCCAGCGGCGCGTCACCCGGCTAACTGTTGTACCGGGTCAGCCCGGGGACGTTTTGGTGAAATGGCGTACGCAAAATACGCCGATCTCAAAACGCCACCAGATGGGCTTAGGAGGGTACCGGTGGTTTTTAATGGGTAGGTCCGTCAATGGATTTTCCGTCGTACAAAAAATGGGGTATGCAGAGATAACTTGTTTACACTTGATACGATCCTTACATTCCTTATAATTATATTCCCTTTGCTTCATCAACAATCACCTAAGTCTTCATACATTATCGGGGATGCACGTACTTTTGATCTGGCCCTTTATAAAGAAGTCTCCGATTTGTTCGATAAACATTTGCATCTCCAATCACTTCTGATTCATATATCATTTTGGTCAATCTACTTTCACATAATTCTTTCTACATAACTTTTCTAAATTCTTGTCACTATAAGGTAAACTAAGGTAGCTCGACTTATCTTCTTCCGTAATGTCTTTATTGAAACGCATATCTACAGCGGCCCTCGTGGTATCGTACCAAATGCCTGGGCAGAGAGAGAGAGAGAGATAGCTAAGAACACCCTTGATCAAAATAGCTTTCAAACAAATTAAGCCTCAATTAAAATGCAATCACTCATTTAAGAACTACAATGCCATATACAGATACACACATTTAACTTATTATACCCCTCTTTTTGTATGACGTTAAAAATACAATACAATACAGGGTTCAAAGATAAGCTCGTCATGTCACAAAGGAAAACGCGAAAAGGAATCGAATTTAATTTTTAAATTTGGAACGGAACGAATGAGGGCTGCAGATAAACTAGCCTAATAGGAGCGCAGACGTGAAAAGTAAATCAATCATCGGTATCACTGAACGAATCTTTTTGGAGCCATTCTATTCGGCCGTTTGCTGAATTCGCTGTAAGCGTTTTGTCGGTAAAATTTATTGGTAATAACGTTTTGTAAACTTTCGCTGATAATATTTGGCATTGTTGTTTTTGGGGAGAGATTTAAAGCGTTACGATTATTATTGTTTGCTTAAGTATTTTATGAGATTATATTTTTAATGAGAAATGAGCAATTTCCTTACATGTACGTTTAGTTTTATTATATTTATCTTAAGGGCGTAAGAAGCACATGTAAAGATAGTTAACGTTCCCAAGCAGGGTTGGGTCAGGCAGCCCAAATCCTATAGTAGTATTGACTATTGTCGACATCAAGACATAGGTACTGCACCAACCCCAAAATATATTGGGAACAGAGTAGGAAAGAGATAGCGTATTGTAGAACTCAAACATGAAGATAATCTGTTCCATATTAAGGAGACCAAGAGAGAGGAGCAAAATCGGCCTGCTTCTCAAAGCAATTCCTGCAAAAGTAGGCCCGCTTCGGCTGTCTAGTAACCAGCACAGCTGAGAGAGATTAATGGAAAGATTTTCTGCGGAGTTAACTCGAATAATTTTCACTAGTTTTTTACTTCCACTCGCTTCATTCCGCCAAATGAGAGGTGTAGTTTTTCTGCGCTTTTTCTTAATGCAATTTAGTTTAGGTGATGGCTTCGGGATTACTTAGCTTTTTATTGTAGTCGGGTAATTTGCAGTAGCTGTGTTTTAAACGTATTTCGTTTAAATACTAAACGCTTGGAATGATTTTGTTGGGATAATAAGACTGATGCTTAATTTGCGAATACAGTTCGTGAGTTCGGAATTTTGGCTTATTAATCAAGATGCTAAGCTGACAATTCTCCAAACTGGTCCTTTATCTGTATTTCGTCATGCAGCTGCTTTTTCGAACCAATAGTACTCAGGAACTTAGGCTTATTCAAAGTCTTTGGTGAATCGTGACAAAGTATCTATGTTATTAACATCAACTTGTGTATCCGGGCAGGACTTTGACAATCCTCGTCCAAATCAGTGACTACCTCGTTCAAAGGTCTGTGGTTCGTCTGTAGTACACTTCAAATATTTAAACCGTTAGATTTGTCCTAATGTCTAAAATATTTTAGTGTTCTGACGAGCTTTTTTTCAGTAATCTACTAGCTTTCTTTTAAGGTTTTAAGGATTCTGGCTACCATCCCAACGCGAACTAACAAATTTGGTAATTCATTTCCATATCACATATTATAGATATGGAATTCACTGCCAGCACACGTGTTATCCTTTTTACAATCATGGGCCATGAGTCAAAAGAGGCGTAAAGAAGCACCTTGCAGGTCTGCTAAGCGAGAATACATTGGGTACAATATTGCTCGCAATAGTTATCTTTGCATTTGAAATAAGATTAAAAGTAATAAAATGGAATTTATTGTAGACATAAATTTAGGTAGGAAATTAGCAGTAACATTTGCTTTACATATATAACGAAGAGCTAAATTTTTCCTTTTCAGTTGTATCTACATGAATATTAATACTAGAAAAATGCACTGAAAAAAATCGACTTGCCTCAGGCGGGACTCGAACCCGCATCTTCCACACTTTCGAGCCCAAAGGTTCGAGTCCCGCCTGAGGCAAGTCGATGTGTGCATTTTTCTATTATTAATATTTACGCGTTTGTAAACGCAAAAATAAAATTATTCCCTTGTATCTACATGTTTTTTAAAATACATAGGAATAATAACAATTTAACAAACTAAACTTATTTTAAAAAGGAAACAATATTTTAAAAACTATTTTGTGTTGTGAAAAATCTCTTACGCTATAAAAACAAATATCTATTAAACATGTTTTAAGTAGTCTCAAATATAATCTCTCTTATAATATAATATATTAAATAGAAAATCTATGGATATATTATAGAGATAGAAAGTATTTATATTTTTAAAATAATCAGGTAACTTATTATATATTTCAATACACATGAAATAGGATTTGGACTCCACTTATGCTTACCATTATGTAGAATGAGACATTTGATAAACCTTTATTCTAAAAAAGTATCTTACTAATCTGTTGCTTGACAAGGCGCCGAAAACACCGACCTCTTTGTAAAGATGTTGGCGCTGATGATCTGTACTTTCCTTTACCATGTCACAATAAGTGACTTCACTCGTTTCAAACTACACACATATCGGCGATATAGAAGTATGGTGAATCTGTATTCATCAGAATAAAAATCTATGGTCTACGTAACACTTGACAATGATTGTAAATACTAATTCTTCAATTCACAACAGCCCTTACTGGATCACGTCCTTCCACGTACCATGAATCACAAAACATTAAAACGTCCTTTGCATTTTCGTCTTCAGTATTCACGCAACGTTTCTGTTAAAAATGAACAAAGCACAATAATTTTTCTCCTTTTGCTCATCTCTTTTATTAAATCGCCTCTACGATGTTACCCGCTTATGTTGTAACTTGAATTGCGCCGTAATCAAGGAAACGTTGACAATGGCAAATTACACCACTTGAGGGACGCGAAACGAATTTCCTTTTAAGTGTGCTACCTAATAAAAAGGAAGCAAAATCATAAACATGGTTATTTCAAGTTTTGCTTTCTGTCTTGGGCAATAAAATTTTGAGTTTTCATTTGCAATGTCGTTCTGGTTCGAAAACTCCTCCGACGGTTTTGGTGACAAACATCCCCTCTATGACAACACCTACATACAGTAACCAGAGTCTAATGAAATAATTCTTTCTCATAGCCTGGTCCCAAATTATTCGGAGTAAGTGCAGTAAGTATATCCTATATCAATAGCAAGAGATAATAGGATATGTCATAATTTGATTTTTACGGCCTGCCTGCCTGACACCTGCAAGCATCCGGAACAACCAGCTTAATGTATCTTTTGCAGCACAGAGAAAAATTGATTTTTTTTTCGGTCACCCATCCGAGTACCGACCACACACTTGGTAGCTTAACTTTCGTTATCACTACGAAGAACGCAAAGCTGCGGCTCCATCAATCTCCTCTATTGTCATCCATCATTATCGCCAGTCTATGTTATACGGTAACTTAAGGGTCTGATACGAGCTAGCAAAATCTACCTATAGATTTTATTTTCTAACTACATGCCAAATGAAAAAAAAAATTAAAAGGTTCCACAATGAACAGGTCTAATGTTTATTCACGTGTTTCCGTTCTTTCAATAGGTTCTAATAAGTTTTTTTCAGTTCACGCCAAAAGTGGCCACTTATGGCTATAGCCCATTTTAAAACTAAATGGAAGAATTGAAAAAGTAGAAAGTCATTCAATGAATTTGGCGCGTATTTAAAGAGATCACGACCGTTTTAGACTTTCATTTGATCAGATATACATGTTATAAAATTATTGGTGGCGCTAGTTAAGCCTTTAAAGTGGTCTTTTGCATCAAAAAAGGCCTAAAGAGTTTATTTCTATGATGTAGCACAAATCCATTTATGGACTGTATACCGCAACTTTAGCTGGACGATGCGGCATGCGTTGGACTCCCCGACGCGACGCCTTAACATTGACGACGGTCCTAACCACTAAAACCACCGGTACCCAAACCCTTTTGGGAGCATTTCGGGATCAGAGTACTGTATACGGAGGATTCTAAGAATCTACTCTGAAGGCAGAAGTAGCGAGTCTGATGTAGAAGTCACTCGCACAGTGGCGTGTTAACGGCATTCTCAAGTAGGATTTGTATCAGGCAGGTAGCTGCCCATAAAATATTCCAAAGCCTATAGAAGTCTGATGATACATTGTAATTTTACCTTTTTTGACAATATTTATATATTTAATGACTTTTTTGACATATTTAAATTTTATTTCACTTATCTTTATTTGACTTGTTTTTATAAATTTAAATTTTAATGTTGTATTAATTGTATTTATTAATTATGTAATCTAATTGTTTGGAAGTTTATTAATTGAATTTGATTATTTTTATTCTATAATATTAAGAATGGATTTTGTATAATAATATGGATATAAAATATCTGAAATAAATTGATTTGAATTCAACTGAATTAAATTGATTTGTAAAATTGAATAAATTTAAACCAGATTTGTGAAAAAAGAGACCGATATTTTTTACTAACAGAGTTCAATAAACAAATTAAACATTATATTTCATTCCTTATGAGAAAAATGCCACGTCCATTCATTCGCTTTTATTCGTACATACGTTCCGATCATTCATTCATTTCACAATTTCAGCGTTCAACGTTTATTATCCATTTAATTTGCCAACGTGGTAATAATAAATTCTCAATGGTTTATGAAACGATTAAAATGAGAGGAGAAATTAATATTCTTAAATTTATGATCGCTTTTTATTATATTGGTGCAGATTTTTAATTTACCCTTTCAATATTCGTCTATATTTAAGACCTACTGGTAGGTGTTTGTAATATATTTTCTGCTCGTATTTGACTGAAGTTTTTAAAGAAAACTTACTTTCCATACTGATCTTGATGACGTAAAACAGCAGATACCGAATTTAGCTAACAAAAAAGGAAATGGTGTACCAACTCAAAAGAAGAAATACATCATTTCTTATATTCATGTTGAATAGTATTAAAAGAATTTAGTCTTAGTTGGGATTATTTTTTCTTTTTCTTCGTTTCGCTCTTGACAGAGCGGTCATGGTCATGAAGGAGTGCCATTGGCTGTTGTCGCTCGCCTCAGTATATTTCGCCAACGTGTCCGATTTGTAGCGCTTCTTGTGCAGTGCATTCATGCAACGGGCCGTCCACGGCAGATTTTGTCTGGTCGGTCCATCGCATGGGTGATCTGCCTCTCGGTCTAGTACCATCCACTCTACGCTGAACAACCAATCGTTCAATCAACTGGTTATCCCGTCTTGAGACGTGTCTGAAGAACTTCAATATACGTGTTTGCACGAGAGTAGACAGACGCTGCTTGATGCCGAGTTCCTGGAGTATAGACAGATTTGTACGGAATTCGGTCCATGAAACTCCCAGCATTCGTCTCCAGCACCACATCTCTAAAGCGTCTATCTTCTTTTACTCTTACTTCTTATTGGTCGTTTTTTCGATGAAGCAGCGCCTTTACGGACAATTTTACTCAAAACAAAACGCAACCGAATGCTTCGCACAATTAGCGAGTCTACAACAGAAGCCAGCATTTCCGAAAACGTAGGAAAATGTTATCAGCTCTGGATTGACTTTGAGAGTCACTCGCGTGTCACTAACCGTTGCTTTGACCACTGGGCTGAACTGTTTATGGTTACTGTTTTTTTCATTGTGGCCTGTTCATTATGTAGTTTTTATAGAGCTTTAAATTTTAGGCGAGAATTTAGGATGTTTGTGGCATTTTGAAATAACATTTTCCGATTAATTGTCTGGTTATCTGACAATAATTTGGAATAACCTAACATCAATGAGGTTTATTTGTGTGGAAGCTCAATAGATGAATATTGGTAAATATTTAGATGTGAATTTTCTTTATAAAATGGTCTGGTAGGTTTTTGCTGGTTATTTACTGTTTCAATTCACTTTCAAAGGTTTATCAATAAACTTAATAGGTGTCTGTGTATCCTTTTGCTAATATTTTGAACTAAGTTAGGCAACATTTCTAATGTCTATCGCATATTCAAGAAATGGAATTATCATTCCAGCATACGTGTATCCTTATCGTTATTACATTCTGGGATATTCAAAAGAGGTATGAAGAAGAACCTTGCTGCTCGACAAGGATTAGTGCGACGCATAGATATATATATTACTATGATATCTCTTTATAATATCTCTCTCAAAATGCAAAGAAAACTAGTAAGTAGGGAGGATAGAATCATATGCTAGATCTTATTAAATAATAAATATATATCCATAAAAGACAAATGTTCGTTAAAATTTTAATTTCCTTCAATTTTAGAACTAATTTTAAACTTTGTAATTTATCTTAAATGAACCGAATATCAAGTCGTTTATTCTTAAAGTACATTGGACTATTTAAGAAAATTTCTATTCTCCCAAATCTTATTAAAAATATAAAGAGAAAGTTTCACGTTCTCTGAACAAGTCTTCTTGAAGCCCAGTTTGACCTTGAACCTAAATGAACTCAGATATTAATAAGGTCGATAGCTTGAGGGACTTTATGAACAGATTCGTGTACAACCTTGCATCTTATATTATTGTGACAAGACAGCTATTAAAAGTTTTTGATTTGAAAAAGCTTTAAGTAATAGTCAAGTATTTAAAATCTATACCAATATTATTAAGCTCAATAAAGAGATTGTTTGTTTGGTTTGACGCCCTAATCTCAGGAACTACTGATTCAAATTGAAAAAATATTTTTGAAAATAAAACAGCTTTTAAGGATTTAACTCGCGTGTAATTAGATTTTATCTTTTATTATTATTATTGCCCGATGTTTAGACTAACATAATGGTTCCATTAAAATAAAACGACAAGTTCGTATTTTAGTTAAGAAATGTAATAATCGATTGATTCGACAAGAAAAGTTACAAATAGTAAAACTTTCATATCACCTTCACTTAGAAAAAAGAAATTTTTCTCGCTACCCTTTTTACAACCTTCTTTAGATTATTGTATATTATAACGCCAAATGTGTATATATTTTAGTATTTAAAAACTTAAAGTTAAACATATATGTGGAATTTAATTTTACAGTAAATCTATGTTAGTTTAACACGGTAAAGCTATGTTTTTTTGAGGTCGGTGCCAAATACAAGAGACAAGGCTTATCCGAATATTTTGAGGTTGGCACCGACCTCATAAAAATGTAATTGGCATTTAAATTTTTCTAAAAGTACAATTTTTATTTCTCTATTTTATTCAAAAATAATTTACTTATTGCTTTTTAGTCGTGTAAGTATAGTTCCATAATCTTTAACATTGTATTTTCAAAAAAACAAGAAGTCAAAAAAGAATCATCGAAATTGGTTAACAACTTTTTCAGATATCGATGTCCAATGTTGAAATAGTTGGAAAAAATCATATTACGATTGCGTATTTTTCACGATTCTAAAAAACCCCCTGGTCGGTCCGGTACCAGACCGGTAGGCCGTTACTGACCACTCCACCACGACGGCGTCATAATCGAAATACTTTCTAGAAAATATAATATATTACAATTAATTATTTCTCAGTGTTAATCGTATTCGATCCCTTCACTCTCCGTATAAATTTTTAGACACCGTGTAGAATACTTAAAGGTCGCTTTAACTTTTCAAAAATACTCATTGTTAAATTCACAATTGGAGTGTTGCTCAAATCGTAAATTTAACAATGAGTATTTTGAACAATGAAATACAAATCAGTGCCAAAAGAAGCTTGTTTTTATCTGAATAATACTAAAGATCGTTTATGGATTACTTCGGAATTGGTTTACGCGGCCCTAACAATCGGCGGGCATTGAACAGTTGAGTCAGTGAATGAATGAATGATTCGAACGGACCGTATGGTAACAAAGGACTGTATCAACAGAATGCACCCTTCGCACGATTACGGATTCAAAATTGGAACGAGGCACTGCAAAAAAGAATTCGCGCCACGATTTAGTATTTCTGATTGGAAAATTGATATTTATTAACGTCTAGTAGGGTCGTAAAACTTCCCGCCAAATTTTATTTAACGGACAATGAAAATGATGATCATAAACTAAACGTTGAGATCAGAAGGATATAGGAAAGAATGGTAGGAGCGCCTTTTTCTACATTACATCAAAATATGTCGCTATAATCTTATTGTTAGCAACATTAAATGTGTTCCGGCAAATAATGAAAGCATGTCCTTCTGTAGTTGAAGATTGGAAGGTGGGGCTTGATTCCGCAATATTTGTCATGTTCTTATAATCACTATAACGTGCCATTGTTAACTTGGTATATTCTTAACGAGTCTCGAGTCTGTTTCTAGCACGCCTTCGCAAAATTCTTACGAGATTTTTACAAGACCTGGGTCTTGTAAGAATTTTATACACATTAACACCTCATATAATGCCCCCACCGAAGGGCTCGAGCCTACCCCACATTGGCCTTAGTCAACTACGCTGGCCAAGTGCAGGTTGGTCGACTTTACCACACAACCTAAGAATTTCTTCATAGGTGTGTGCAGGTTTCCTCACGATGTTTTCCTTCACCGTAAAAGCGTCGATTAAACATATATGAATTCAAAATTTTAAAACACATTGGTACGCGGCGGGGTTCTAACCGATGCCCCCCGGGTGGGAGACAACGCCCTTACGCACTACGCCACCGACCCTACGTAAGTAAGAAGAAATTTATAATTTTATACACGATTGAACGTAATGTAGAAGTGGTACAAAGTTTTCGCCTCACGTGGCAATTCGCCAAAAAATTGCTAACAATTTTGGGGTTTAATTTTTTATTTGCACATTGGATGAACCGTTACCCCCTTATTCTGAAACATGGCCTAAAGTTAGTCATAGCTTAAAGCAGATGCTGTCACTGTTATTTGCTGAATGAAAGACAGAGTTAGTATCGGTTATAAGCCCCGAGTAACTTTAGTCTATTATTTAGAATAAGGGGGTCAGAGTTCAAAATGCGTGTACTTACAATAACAAATAACACCTGTTATCTCTTTATTATCCATCCATCTTGAAGACTTTGATGGCGACACGGTCGTGTTTTCATTATTACATTCACAGAAATTAAGCTACTAAGTGCACGTAATCGGATGGGTGACCACAAATGTATTAATTCGATTTCCGCCGTCGGAAGGCACGTTAAATTTGTGGAATCCGGGATCCTGTCGAATAATATCAGTCATAGAAATTATCAGATACTGCTTACCACCAGGCAGGCAGTATGCTTGTCGACCAACCAAATATGATTAAAAAATTATGTCAAATTAAGTACAATTCCGTATTATGGTTTACTTTTCACATCTTTAATAAGTGCTCGTAAACTACAGTATTGCATTTTATTTCGTACTGAGTTCCTTAATTACAAATTATGCACAAATATTTTTCAAACTAGGTAAATGTTTATTATTGAAATAGTAATTAATTTTTTATTACACCTGCAATGTTTTTAAAATGGGTCTGTATAATTTAGAGACATCTGCGTGAACTAATTTTAACAAATTTCAACCTTCTGTAAAGATTAAAATCTTGTAAAAAGAAGGTTCTCAATAGGCTACTACATATATAGTAAGTATTCATTTGCGCCCTTTTATAGATAATAATACCAGAATTCACCCGCGGCTTCGCTCTAAATAATGTGATTTGACCCAATGCTGTTGTTGGATTTGCCGTTTCTGCAAATATAGTGGCAAAAAAGCACACATAGAATGCGCTCAACAAGGAAAGAAAACTATTTTTATAACTATTTTATGGGTGTCAAATAACTAAATTATCCCCATCTGATGTTAAGAAGGCTTACGCGGACGTAACCTATAGTCGCATTTACCCGTTACAAAATTTACCTTCTAGCAAAAGCAAAGAGCTCCAACTAACAACGACTTTCAAGAACGCTCCAGCCACTCCTTCGTAATGAGCCGGTTCGCTTCCCAACTGAGTCACAAAGAGATAATTACGAAAATAAAACCTTACTGAAAGCTGTGACGTGAATAGAAAATTACTTTGTTTTGTCTGCAGTATGTTACGGAGTGGGCATTTTTTAAACGTCTGCACGCATAGCTTATTGTAAGTCTGGAAGCGGAAGGAGCCATAAGGGGTAAGAGCAAGTTCAAAAGGCCGTATTTACAGTATCCTTTTCGGAGTTTACTCCTTAAGAATCGATTTGCATATATAAGGGGCCCGGTATGAGAAAAATGTGAGGAGTAAAATCTATCGATGAATGACCTCGAATGACCTCGTTACGTTTTTGGTGCGCATCCTATGTCGCGCAACTTTCTAATTGTCAAAACACGGATGACAGCAGGTGCGCCATCTCACCTGTCTCGGAGTAAACTCCAGTCGTGCGTCGGAGCGGACACACACAATTTTTTTTAAATGGATACGTAGCTGCTAATAGTGATGATCACGTTTGAATGGATATTTTGTTTTGGAGGTAATATTTATCCACACCGCAACGCATCGATCTGCAATACAGTCGTTTATGTGAGCTCGCTCGTACAACTATATACGCCATCGCCGAACAAAAAGGTGAACGATAATACGAACATGTGAAACGGACCTCTGTGTGAACGCGTCCTAACATGAAATTTTCGAACGACCCTTACACGTTATTTTTTGTTTGTGTTGTGTTTAGTGTCGTAGAATGCGAATAATGAATCAGCAAAGGGCTATTGATCACCTTATACTCCGTCCACCAATCGGCGTTGGGCAAGCGTGGTGGACTACTGCCTAAACCTTCGACAACAAGGAGTAGAGGCCTTGTGTTCCAGCAGCAGGCCGAATTATAAAGACTGTTATAATATGACATGATCTACAATTGAGAGTTGCATTTTGGTAATTTTTGTTGAACATGTGGTTTGTGGCATAGTACCCTGTAAGCCTACCCTAGATTAGGCGGGCCTGTTGTCTGCTGCCCCATATAAGAGTTTACTCCATCCTCTAGGAAAGTCTCCTATGAAGGATGTGGGCTGTTTTTGTATCATGTGAGAGTTTCCGTTCTATAAGATGTCTCTTGTAGACATCTTCAACATACAAGGTACCTAACAACAGATACGTTCAAAGTAAGAAGTCCGAAATAAAATACTTACTAAGTAGGTAAGTAAACTGATATACTTGAAGTTATTACAAGCCCATTGTTCGAAATAATATTTCATAAGTCAAGATAAAAATAACTCTTATTTATGTCAATCCATGTATTCTTTTAAATCAAATCAAATCATTATCATTATTCATATTGACGGGAACTGATTGAAATTATCTTATATTTTTACGTGTCCAACTAAATATGAAGTTTTGAGAAATGTTGGATTAAATAATGAATATAATAACTCATGCAAGCTTTAATTATAACTCTCATCTATAACTGGCTGCATTTATCATTTCTATGTAAATTCATAACACGAATAAATGAATAAAAAACCTAGATATGTTATTATAACCGCTGCTTTTTTAACCCCTGTCGCAAAAAAAGGGGTGTTATAAGCTTAACGTGTTTGTGTATCTGTGGCATCGTAGCTCCTAAACGAATAGACCAATTCTGATGCGTTTATTTTGTTTGAAAGCTGACGTGATCGAGATGGTTCTTAGCTATAAATTTATGTCGGGGACTACATAAAATTTTTAAGTTTGTAGTTTTTTAGTATAGTATAAAACGTTACCTACTAGTAGTTTTTTATCAAACTCTTTATGTAAGACATTAATCATCCTCAGCTTAATATACATCCAACTGCAGAATGTTACATATTCATAAAAGTATGAATTTAAATACTTACAGAAACTTCCATTGTCAGAAACTATAATATGCATATTAACCCTTATGTGAGTGACAAACAAAACAACGCATTTGGTGTGACAAGGTACCCGGGTACCTACATAGAAAATAATACAGATATAATATTTAAGGAATTATTTTTAAGTAATATTAGCTTCCATATTGAGACATTTAACTGAAAAGTATGTTTTATTTTAAGCATTGAAAAATTAATGTAAATAAATGAATTTCATGAATAATTTGTACTAATAAAATAGTTAGTTAAGTGCTGACACTAACTAAGAATGTCCAAACTTCTCAGTAATTTTGAGTGTAAAATCTGTACTGGGGGTTGACTTATGTTTGTTGATTTACTGAAGGTTTATTTGCTTTTTGATTTGACACCCCTGTTTGTGTAGGCGACAGGCTAGCAAACCTGTTACTATTTTGGGGGGTACTGTATGGCTCATACTGCCAGATGTGGCTTTATGTATAGCCAAATGTTACCCAAAGCTCTGCCCAACTCTTTATGGGATTGGAAGCGTGATTATATGTTGTGTTAGATGTCTCAGGCTAATTTGTGATGAAGTCAATATTTCAATTTATATGCAATTTGTCACAAAATGAAATTGAAGTCTATGTTTACTTCTCGTTTCAATTCAATATTATAATAAATAATATTATTTTGTTTACTTGACAAACCCACATATGAAAAGCATTGTAATATTTCATTATAATTTTCTAAGTGATCATTTCATTATAATTTTCTAGGCGATAGGTTAGCAACTTGTCAATTTTGGAGGTATTGTATGGCCCGGGTACCTATCAAAATACAGATTTTTTTGTCATCGAATTTCATTTCACCGAAAACTATTCCACGATTTTAAATATCTATTTTTCTTGATTGATCGACTAGCTAATGATCACCGTTTCATATTATCGAATAAACTTTCATAAAAAAAATGTTTCAAAGTTGTGTTGCTTACCAGAATAACGGTCTATCGAATTAACATTTCATATAAACTATTAAGTTATCGATAACACTATTTATAAAAACATGTTTCAATATTTAACGTTACACATTGTAATGTTTCGTTTAACAACTTTCCATCGCAGTAACGTTTCATCGAACGATACATTTGCCTGTTGACGTTTGACGATAAAAACTGTTGAGGTTAGTTCTTTATTTAAAAAACAATTCTTAATTTGTAGGTACACACCATGCAAGCAAGCATACAGCATGCAAGCAAGCATGCAACATGCAAGCAAGAATGCAGCATGCAAACAAGCATGCAGCATGCAAACAAGCATGCAGCATGCAAACAAGCATGCAACATCCAAGCAAACATGCAGCAAGCAATATAATGCTCCGCTCGCTTCGCTCGCTCCGCTATGCTTGGTCACAAGTCTAACCTAACCTAGGTTAATTTTCGTATTAATGGTTTTTCTTTATAGCGGGGGGCCTCAGGCCCCCCGACCCCCCCGAGCAGGGGGGCCCCCTGCACCCCCCGGCAAGCATCTTGCAGGCATGCATACAGCATGCAATGCAAGCATGCATACATCATGCAATGCAAACATGCATACAGCATGCAATGCAAGCATGCATGTAGCATGCCAGAATACAACAAGCAATCTCCGTTAGCTTCGGTTGCACCGCTGCTGACTGCCTGTTGTTCTAAATCTAACCTAACTTAATCCATAGGTTTTCTTTACAGGGAAACAAAAATGATTACGAGTAATTACATAAAAAAAGTATTTTCGATGTACACTAACTTTAGTGTAGTAAAAATTGATGTTTCAACTATTCTGCAAACTGAAACTTACGTGGAAACAAAATTATGGGTAACAAAACATCGATTTAACATTATTTCGATAAAATAAATAAAATAGGAAAAGAATTTACGATGGAATGAGCTTGTAGATAACAACTATTCGAGGAAATGAAATTGCGATGTAACCTGATTCTAGGAGTTGTTAAGTATTGTATGAAAAGATCTGCGAATAGTTTTATGGGGAATGAAAATCGATGAAGTTAATTGCGATAAAGTGATGGGTTCCCGTATGGCCCATACTGCCAGATGTGACTTTATGTGTAACTAAATGCTACCTAAAGATCTACTTCATCCTATTGGGGATTATGAGCGCCATTGTATGTATATATGTATGTAAAATACAAAGAGGCGTCAGGCTGGTAACCTGTCACTATTTTTGGAGAACCATATGGCCTATACTGCCACATGTGGATTTATGTGTAATCAAATATTACATGAGGCTCTGCTTGATCCCTTTTAGAATTATGAACATTATTGTATGTATGTCTGTATGTATTAATACATAGAGGTACCCAGGTACCTTGTCACCCAAGTACGTGTGTCAAAATAGTTTGTTAAATATTAATAAATTTATTAATTTTAAGAAATGTAAATAAATGAAAACAGTAATTTTAGCAATAGTTAGGAGCTCTCAGAAACTCAGAGCCGCATAGCATTTCTATCCAATATATTATTCATGATTGAAATTGCAAAAGGTACCCAGGTACCTCGTCACTCACATAAGGGTTAAACAAATATGCACAAAAATAAACCAAATAGACACCAGAAAGACAAATAAACATAAAAATCCACAGTCAAAAATGAGAATATGCGAATTCTTGAAAATGAAAAATGTTTATCTTATATATAAAATTCTCGCACAATGTTCGTTCCCGTACTCCTCCGAAACGGCTTGGCCGATTCTCATGAAATTTTGTGAGCATATTGAGTAGGTCTGAGAATCGGCTAACATTTATTTTTCATACCCCTTAGTGATAAAGGTTGTCCACCCTTAATTTTTTTATTTTTATTTATAAGGCAAAACAACGTTTGCGGGGTCAGCTAGTTTTCTTTAAAACTTAAAATACTATAGTGATGCACATTGTTGGAGCTGCCTAGTAAGCATTAAATTACACTTGTGGCAGGCAGTTCCGCTCTTTCTGTCGTTTACATATGCAGTATTGTACAACTAATTGATACATTTACTTTTGGTACACTTATTATCATAAAAAAGAAAAGCAGAACGTTCTTACATAAACAGTACGTTATATAAATTCAAAACAAAACTTAAAAGTGTGGTTAATTTCTTATAAAGAATTCTTACAAGTATAATGTCACAAAGTTACTGAATGCAGAATAAGAAATAAAGGTAACTATAAAAGTTTAAATAGTCCAGTGAATATAATTTAAAAATGCACAAACAATCCCGCAGTAACAAAATAGTATACGCATATTGTTACAAAGTTGGTGGATGCACAATAAGAAACAAAAGTGGCGGTCCTGCCTCAACACATCGTAGATAGAGCAAGGGCATCGGACGCGATGGGCGTGAGTGCAATCAGCGTCAGAGAACAACGCATTTTTGATAGATGCGACGTTAGGTAAAAAGAAGATATAATAATAATATTTATATTGCAACGCGAACTCCAATTATCTAGCCCAAAGTAAGTATTATTAAGAACTTACGATAAGGATACTAGATAATGCACATTTTTTTCCACGCTCACACCAATTATCTAGCCCAAAGTAAGCATCATTAAGAACTTGTGTTATGGATACAAGATAACGGAAAAATTTAATACACATAATAGTACAGATAGATATTTTTAAAAATAAACTTAAATAAATACATAAACAATCATGACTCGTGAAGAAATGTTCGTGTTCATCACACTAACATTTGCTCCTATCAGGACTCGAGCCCGGACCGCTTGATGTGTCGGCAACGTTACTGACCACTCCACCACGACGGTGTCACAAATATGTATAATAGATACCAGATAACTGACAAATAATATAGACATTTTATAAATAGATTTAAATAAATAGATAAACAACCACGATTTGTGAACAAAATAATGTTCTCCCAACTAGCAAAATAGTGTGCTATAAAAGGCACGGCCATGTTTTTGTTTTGCCGTTTAGTTCAATAAAGGTGACTTTATAAGTTGAATAGATGTGGTATAAACATTTACTCAAGCGGATTTGGGCGCAAATTATATCACTAATCCACCGATTAGTGATATAATTTGCGCCCAGATCCTAATCCACCGATTAGTGATATAATTTGCGCCCAGATCCGCTTGAGTAAATGTTTATACCACATCTATTCAACTTACCTACCTTACCTTCTTACCTTACCTACCTTACCTTACCTTCTTTTTACCTATTCAACTCAGCTCCTATTCCACCGAATAGGAGCTGAGTAGCTGCGAAATGAAGGAACTAAATTGTGGTATTATTATGGAGTAACAGCAGAAAGAAAATACTTTAGCGCAGTAACGACAATCTCGCTGCGTCTATGACACAATTGATGGAGTAAGAGAAATTTGGTTGCTATTATGCAACAAAGTAATGGTATAAAGGGTTCCGATTTTCTACAAATCGATATTTCAATGCAATAAAGGCGAATAAAATACGATTATTCCGAATATTGAGTTCTGTTGTTGTTATGAAGTTGCTTACTTATTATTTACTTTTTTTATCATATAATAGGCATGCCGACACAAAGTACAGTTCAGGACACGAATCTTAACTATTTGATGGGTAGCCAGCGTTACTGACCACCCCAACGCAACGACGTCAAATTGTCAAAAAATTGCCCTAAGCTTATTTTTTTTTTACGAACTCGCAGTATTTTTCGGAACAAAACAATTTGCAGGTATTTGTACATCGCCGCCTGCATTCTTAAGATGAAAATACCATACTAAGGCTGATCGTGGGTAATAAAAGTGCTACATACATACAATTAGCTTTCCATACTCTCTTCATTTCAAGATTCTGTTCCTCTGTTGGCAGCAAACTGCAGACTCTATGCACAGACGACGGCAGATCAGGGCTTAAAGACAAAGAAAGCTAAGACGCTGTAGATAACCATGCAATATGGCGAAATGATGACGAGTTTCAATATCTTATCGTTAGGAAACGATTGCCACTTGTCTAGGCTTACCTTAGCCCAGGGCTTACCCCAGGCTACCACAAACTGTCTTTCTTCAATGGATTTAGATCTTTATGGTCGTGGAATAAGGTTCATTTGTTTAAGAAATTTGACAGCTTGTATGCCTGTATCAGCTTAAAAATATTTTGTTTATTCATTATCAATATTTCCTTACATTATCTAATGGTTACCGTTGCCTATAGACACTTGCAATATTAAGGGTAAATCACTCAACGCTGCATGTGCGTTGCCATCCTGGGGACTAAGATGATATGCCTTCCATGCCCAGTAATCACACTGGCCACCTTTCCCTTCAATCCGAAACACAGCGAACTGCTTCGCGGCAGAAACAAAAAAGGCGGTGGTACCTACCCAGACGACCCTACATAGGTCTACAACCTAGTGATTGCCACTTGCCTAAGGCCCCAGGTTACCAAAAACTGTCTTTCTTCAATAGACTTAGATCTCTACGATCATGGAATAAGGTTGATTTGTTTAAGAAATTTAAGAGCTTGTATGCCTGTTTCTACGTAATAATATTTTAGTTAGTCATTATCAATATGTCCTTACTTAATCTATGCATTATTACAGTATACATGCATAGGCGGTGTCCTATGGAAAGTGCAACAATATTTGCAAGTTCTCGCCTCTGCCTCGTTAGTCTATGAGACTCTTGACCCCTGAGCGTGACCAGCGAGCGATCGTTGCCACTGAGCTCAATTGGACGACTATCTGCGCCTATTTGCGCGTGCGATAGGTATTGTTATAGCTATGCAGTTCCGCGTCTGATCCGTGGGAGTGGTTTTATTGCTTAATCTTTGTTGTTTTTTTTTGTTTTTTCAAGCCACGTTTGATAGTGGTTGTGAAATGAAAACTTTTCAATTGTTATAGGTATTAGTTCAGTGTTGGAATGGCAAAGGCCATGCCTGATATTTTCAGGATTGGAAATACTATTTTATATTTTGTTTGAAAGCTTAGATTAAGTGAGGAACTTGGTCCTCTTATCGTACAGCTAACGTGGTAAAGGCTAGGCTGGAGTTTTTACAAGTCACTTTTCTGGTTACTGACGAAACTTATATTTACGACTGACTATTCTTCGACAGCAGCTAGGACCACCAGCTTAGAGTGCCTTCCGAAGCACGGTGGAAAATCACCCATCTGAGCACTAAACGCAGAATTGGTAGCATTCATTTTTGGGACCTCCTCTATGACGTATAATATTACTTTATATTTTTCTGCTAGCCGTGTGATGCCGGTAGAGTAGAATATCATCACCCCATGAGTGTCGTAGAAGGCGATTAATGGACGAAAAAAGGGGTATTGATCACCTTATATTCCGTTCACCAATCCGCATTGGGCAAGCGTGGTGGACTACTGCCTAAACACGCCAATGGCAAACAGCGGTGGGTCGAGTTATAAAGGCCGTTATGATGATATTTTTATGCACTTCTGTTAAAATTTTATTTTTATTATGCCAAATCTCACTCTTCGAAATGAACGCTATTTGCTTAAAAAGGGATACATCATCAATGTCAACCAAGGTCATCAATTTGTCATTCAATTCAACTCACGATGAAACGAACATAATCTAATATATTGGTACTACGTAAACGCAACGTTTTCATTAGATTAGGTAGCTCCCAGAATTTGTCGATTCTCAAATTTATATTGCTATCGGCAAAATAATAAAATTCATTCCAATATGCTTGCTCGGAAAAGAGTAACAAAATGATGTGCCTCGAAATCGTATAAAATTTGTGTCACAAAGTCACCTCTGCCTGGGGATTTGATTCGATCGAGATATACTTTCGGGCAACATTTTCTTTAAGATTACTTTTAGTGAAATGGAAAGAGTTAATCAAAATTATGTAATGTATTAGAATAACAAAAATTTATTCGATACTGGAATCTCAGAAGGAATCTAAAATATAATATTTATAATAGAACTAGATAACCCGACCGTTGCTGTGGTAATTACATGCAATAATAAACATAAGAAATATTGCGGTCATTAATTGAGACAACTAAAGTTAAACCAAGCAAAATATATTAGCAAATTGTACATAATTGGTTCAGTGGTTTTAGAGAGTAGCGTAGACAAACCTTGTCACACGAGATTCTTAAATGCAAACTTTTTACTCTGCTGAGATAATTGCCGGTAGAATTTTCACATATTTTGTAAGTATAGGACGGTAGTTCCCAATTAGTGGTACGCGTACCCCCAGGGATACGCAATTTTGCATAAAGGGGGCGCGCCAATCCTTTGAATAAGGTAATTTAATCAGTAAAAAACGCAGTTAATTCCCAGAAATATCGCCGCAATGGAACTGGGTAAACCACCCCTTGCGAACCATTCTACCAACCACCAATCTCAGATCAGGAGGGATTGATAAACATCTCACGTAACAGCAGACTCAAGAGTTGTTTTGCAGAGCAATCACTTGTTAATTTTTGAGCAGATCTAAATCAACCAGATTTTTCAGAATTGTGCAAATAAAACCGTTCACCTTTGTCACATTAACATTATTTTCATCATAATTAAAACTGTATTTAGATAATACCGTACTGTATTTAGATATAACGGAAAAAACCTGATTTAATTTTATTTATCATTCCTGCAATATGCCAATTTAGAAGTTTACACCAGAATCTGTCCTTGTTGTTGCCTTTGTTACTTTTTGAGTTTCATACTCTTTTATATCAGCATCGGACTGGCAACCTGTCACTAATTTGCGGAACGCATACTTTATAATACTATCGAATGTTATTTTATGTGTAGCCAAATGCTACCTAAGGCTCTGCATTATTCATTTTTGGATTATGGACGTGATTGTATGTATGTATGTATATATCAATTTTAAGTTGCAGTGGACAAGGTAGGTACATTGAGAGAGGAACTAAGACGTTTTGGGGCAGAAAAGTCCTCAAGTAGTGGCGGCGTATTAAGAGACTCAGCGTTGGTAGGCCCTCACAAGGCAGACCGACAATCTGATAAAGGTCGCGGGAAGCCGCTTGATGCGGAAATTACAGGAACATTCATTTGGAGACCATTAGGTCAGGTATATATGTATATAAAACCAACATTGGGCGCCTTTTGGTTGAAAATGATGATGGTTTTCTTCAAAACTCAACATTAAAGTAAGTAACGATTGATACAAAAGCTACCCATTTCAGATATAAACACTGTACAAACAAAACTAACAAATGAAACATCATAAGCGTACAAAAACGATCGTTCTCCAGTAATGGCCGAGAAAATACTAAAAATAGAGCAGCAATTTTTATATGAAATGAACCTTAAAGAAATGTAGCATTCGCGGGCCCTCACAAAACCCTTTATATACGCCTTGTGATGTTTCTTTTCGCTTTTGTCTGATATTCCGATCCATTGCCCCGCTAGCTCATTGAGAGGGTGCTTAACTTACACGTTTTGTGAGGGAAATAGCTTTTTTGTTACATATTTTTGTGGAATATTCTCGTTTTATTTGAGGCTTTTTTGAGTAACAACTCTACAAGTGGAGTGGAGTTCCGTTTTAGATATGCAGTTGTTTAGCCAGCTAATTGGCCTAGTTAGCTTGTTAGTTTATAGGTGAAACGACTACTCGTGGCTGAGATGAGAATTCTACTATAGATGTGTAATTTACGGATGAAATTACTACACGTAGCTGAGATGAGAACTCTACGAAGGATATCCTTCGTATATGGATGATAGTGCACTAACAAGAATGGTCAAAGTGAGGAATGCGTACATTAGAGGAAGTTTGAAAGTCGCACCAGCAGCAGAAGAAAAGATTGTCATGGTATATGGGCATGATGTAATGAGAAGAGATGATGAGCATGTTATAAAGAAAGTGGTGAGAAGGTGGGAGGATACAGGAGTGAGGAAGACCGAGAAAAAGTTGGATAGACGTTTGGAAGATGATATGGCAAAGAAAGGTGGTAATATTGCGATGACTACTATGACTACTGATGTGCCGCGGGTGCTCGCGATGGGTGCCTGGTGACTCGGACGCGGACTTAATAACAAGTTAATAAGCATTTGGTCAGCAGCGCAGCAAACCAACAAAAACAGCGTTTTTGTAATTTCTACCGACATGGGGATAAAATAGAAAATGAATTCGACAGAAGTCGCCAGCAAATGCTATTTTATTTTAAGCAATTACATGGCCATCATCAGAAAGAAAGAAAAATGCAGTAATGATAAGCAAAAAATCATCCTCAGATTTCCTCACATTCTTCCTGGTATGGACCTTCAACTTTATACGGAAGAAATGTTGCCAGTCCAAAAGACAATGCGCACAATGTTGTCACAAAGCGGTATCGTAAGTTGTTACGTAGCTGGCCAGTTAATCCCAGCCTCGACAGCCCACGTGCAGTTTCCTGACCGGCGAGCTTTTCTAGAATTATGGTGTCTCTGATAGCGATTTCATAAGCTGTTCGTATTGAAGAAGCCGCAAGGCAGCATCAACCATACACTTTAAAAGATGCTGACAGCGATTTATAGAGGATAACTTGAATTTTCCTCTGTCGTTAATATTTATTTTCTTAATTCACTGAAGATTTTGTAAACTGTTGCTTTCTCTTTCCTTCCCCACAGGCAGGAGCGAAAGATAGAGAGACGAATGGAGATAAGAAGGATTTCCGGAATCAGAGAGAAGGATCAGGTGTTTATGGATACCCGGAGGGTGGCCCCCGAGTTATGTCCTACTCCTTCCGACTTGCCTAGTGCCAAAGTGGCTATAAGGCTATCGGAAGCAGTCACCCCCTCAGGAGAGGGAGAAGTGCACGCGCTGCCCTAGACATATAGGTTAGGGCATATACGCGGAAAGCGAAAGGATACCATAGAGGGCCCGAGCGCATTTATGTGTAGGGGATAGTACTCGCAGTGGCAAAAAGCTACGCGACAAACCTAAGTTGCCAATATAGGACAGTGAGAATATCTGAACAGTCGCGCACATCCAAATGGTTTCTGAAAAGTGCCTCTCATAAACGCTGTGACTACAACCAACCCCAATGTATTGCATAACCGAGCTAGTTAGAAATACGGCGTAATTATTGCTATGGTTTCCGACTGATTACGCAACCAATGTTGGGTTAAGTTTCGTCAAATTTATTGCTGGGTTAATACAACTGTTTCAAGTTTTCAACTTAATGTTAGAATTTTAAGGAGTTCTATTTATTGTTTGCAGGTAATATGATTTTCTTTGAATTCGGTTGAAGGAGGCTATGAACCCCTACAGATCATCGCACGCATTGCCAAGGAGGGTTAGTGTCTGGCAGGTGACCGACCAACTATTCCAAGACATAGCAGTATGGTGATATATTGCACCAACTCCAAATAAATTAGGATCAAGGTAGGGAGTAAAAATAAGAGTACACACAAACAGAATAGGTGATATTGTGAACGTACATCGTAAGCTTTATCAATAAACATCAACAATTACACGTATTTATAGACATAACTCGCACGTAGAGACGCCACCAACTTAGAAAGAATGGCGGTGACGGGAAGGAGGGTAAAAGACCTAGAGGTCGAAGCCCAAAGAGATGGTTGGAACATATCTCCGAACATCTGGAGATATCTGTCAGCGCCGGCCTCCGTCAGGCGACGAACCGGATCAGTTGGAGACGAACTATTGATCGCCTAAGAAGGAGTCACGATCCTTAGTAATAGGGGAACGATTAAGAAGATTATACATAATATCGAAGATCTTAGTCTAGGTAGGGCACAGCGGACTAGCCGATTGAATTTAGATCAGCCTGAACTGGACTTCAAAGAAGACTACAGTCAAATAACACTACATTTTTGTGGTTTTGTGTTTCTGTTGGTGAGTAAGGACACCAGAGCACCTTCGGATAGGGAAGGGGATTAGGGTTGAATGGTTGATTACGCCACCAGACAGACCATATGCTTGTCTATTAACCAAATAACATAAAAAAGTACTTGATGAAAGTTACTTTTATTCTGATTTTGACAATAACTTAGTTTGGAAATTACTTAGCAATAAGTAATCGCTTCTTTATAAATACGAGTGTTACGTGCATTGGTACGGGGTGTTAGAAACGATTGGCTTGAATAAATTCGTCGTGATTCATCAATTCTGTTTAGCTCAGGGGAAAGAGCATTCGCGAAAACAAAGGTCGCGGGTTCGTCTCAGTCTTTATCATGACAGATTTTTTTTCTATCTTTCGTATCCTTTTTTGTTTTGTATAACATTTCGCAAATGTCAAACAAATAAAGCGTCAGTGGCGTAGTGCGTTTTCTCCTACCGGTTCGAACCCCGCCAGTACCAATGTGTTTTCAAATTTTGAATTCATATGTATACATCGTGAGAAACCTGCACACACTTATGAAGAAATTTTTAGGTTGTGCGTGAAGTCGACCTACCCGCTCTTGGTCAGTGTGGTTAACTAACTCGTAGGCTCGAGCCTCTCGGTGGGTACATTATATGAGCTGTTGAGCTTGGTGATGATGATGAAATAAATAAAATTAGAATTCAATAAATCTTCCTTGGCAATATGCTTATAGATGCAAATACCATATAAATAAATGGCTTTAGAAGGAAAGACTGAAGAAAAGATGGGTATGTGTGCAAGATGATATGGTAAAGCCGGAAATACTTAATGATTATTATATATTGATAGTGGAGAAAAGAAATTAGGTACGTCGACCCAAGTTAAAATTGGAAGCTCAAGATCCTCTTCTTAAACTTTGTGAGTATTTCTAGCAATGTTTAAGGCTATCACGTATCCGATTCTAAACCACAGCTGAGGATGCTTAAATTAAGCGAAAAGTAAAGTAAAGTTCGCATCTACATAGTTCCTATAACACATATTCACCGATGTCATAGGTACAATTATCGTAAAATAGAGAGATAGCAAATGCGAAGTCGCCGACCATCTGTGTAAAATAATTTTACGATATATCTTTACTACCGACCGGATACGCCATCGTAAACTTCGACTGATATCGATTTTAAATAAAATGATATATTTTTAAAATGTAAATGTAAACTGACATAACTATGAAACCAACTTGAACAAGTGTATCATTATAACAGCCTTTATAATTCGACCCACTGCTGGGATACAAAGCCTCTCCTTGTCATTTAAGGAGCTTTAGGCAGTAGTCCACCACGCTTGCCCAATGTGGATTGGTGGACAAAGTATGAGGTGATCAATACCCCTATGCTGACCCATTAGTCGCTTTCTACGACACCCATTGAAGGATATGATCCTATTCTACTCTGCCGCCATCACACGGTTTCAAACAAGTGTATATTAATAGTTATTTAAGCAACTGTTGTATAATGGGGGGTTTAAAACACACAAGTTTTATAGTGTCACACGAGTGTTTTCATATCTAATTATAAACAGTTGCATACAAGCCGCTTACAAGACCTTATCTACACCTATGATATGAATCCTCCATAAAAGGTTCTGAAACCTTGGGGCGTTATAATCTAAGAACTTAAAATTCATGAAAAATTTACAGTTTTCACTAAATGCCTTTGCTGTTTTTAAGTACCTATTGAAAACTAGTTTAAACTGTACAAAACGCGTTTTCTCTAAATGATTCAGTTATTAAAACTATACAGTTTTGCCGATGTCAATTACCTAGCCTACATTACCCTAGCCTAGGGCACTAGGGCAATACCCAGATCCCTTAAGGTATCCCTATGGGAAAAAGGCTGACTGTATGTATGTATAACGCTATATACATAGCTTTTAACAGCAGGGGGACCACCGGCTTAATGTGTCCCCCGAATCATGGAAGAAAATCGAGTTGAAAATTTTTTCGGTCACCCATCCGAGTACCGACCGCGCACTTGGTAGCTTAACTTTCATCATCCTTCTATTTTAATCCTTTACATTTTTCAAATATTTCAAAGCATGACAAATAATATAAAAAAATTCAAGTCGGTAATAGATAACTATCGCTTGGGATAGGTATAAAATTATTGCCCGCAGTTCCTGTGTTATAGTCTTAATTACTTCTGTAACACAAATTCAGTCCAACTGACTCTGTCTATGCTTTTGAAGTAAAACAATTCCGTCGAGTCCGCTGCATAGTTTAATTTATATTTCTTGCAGCGCTTTATAGCTCTGTATCGTTAGTTCGCAGATTGGTTGCGCAAGAGTTATGAACAGTTCACGATTTATGTTTCGGACATGGATTTGGTAATTTATGCCGCGCCGGTTTTGTTTGAAGTAGTGGTTTGTGTTTTGTAAGGTGAGGATAGCCGTCATAGAGGGCTGGTTATGTTGTTTTGCAGTGTACATAGAAAGATACATTGTTTATTTGCAAAGGCATGCTTACGTTAAGTTGTAATGTGTGTGAGCCATGACTGTTTGTGTAGATGTTACGGGTAATGCTAGAAGATGTAGTAAACCTAGGTTTACCCGGGTTTACTTAGTATTACCTTAAAGTTTTGGGTAAAGTTCAAATAATAAGTCTAATAAATTTTAATACGGTACTCACCTAGGTCTACCCAACTCTGGCTGGGTAATGTTCGAACTCTGTGGTTGATTGATGGGTAGGTTAGGGTTATATTTTTTGTGACCAGGAGTGCACAGTTTTTGGTAGAGTCTGGTGTTTTATGAACCTACATGGCTGAGTGATGGCTATGTTAGGTTAGGGTTATTTTTTTATCACTAATCTAACATTACCCAGTAAGCATTGGATACACCTAGGTGAGTTAGTAAATGAGTGGGTAAACTCCGAATTAAAACTTATTTTCATTATTATTTGAACATTACCCAAATACCTTGGGTAATACTAAGTAAACCCGAGTAAACCTAAGTTTATTCCAACTTCAAACCTTACCCGTAACATAGATATATCGTAAGGAAATGAGGAAACGAGAAACGAGCGGTAGCAAACAAAAATTTACACTATTCTCTGTGCCTAATTGTAATAATAAGGTAACATATAATGATCCTTTGTTTCGTATGTGTAGATCTTATAATTATAATATAAAAGGCTTAGATATATTTTATCAGAGCCCATATTGCTTCAATAAAATTATAAAACAGCTGCATACTGTATCTCTGTAAAATGTATTGTTATCTGAAGTTAAAATTGTTGTGTTTCAATTTCCTTTGAGATTTTTTAGTTCTCTTTATTAATTATTCTGCATGTTAAGTAAATGTTGTGTGCAACATTTATCGGAATTCAATTTTTATGTGAATTGTAACATACTGAAAATGTATTAAATAGTATTCTGTAGTTGTGCCTTTAAATAAATAAATAAATCAGCGAAAAATATCGAAATTCTTGTTGATTACGTTTTGTTACTAAAAATTTTTAGTGATATGTCATTTCAATCTAATTAAATGAGGATAGTATAAGACATCGACTCTCCAACAAATACTCCATCCGGCTTGCCCATAAATAAAATAACCCTGAACTTACTCATGATCACACAAACAAAAGTGCAGAAAAAAAATTATTGCTATCATTATTTTAGTTGCGCTAAAAGCTCAATATAATGTGGAAAATCTGATTTGCGTTTCTTTCCGCACAGGGCACTAATCTCGTTTCTTATGCAAATTTAGCTCTTAACCCAAATAAAATAGTTACGTTTTTTACATTGAAAAACTTATACTACGGGTAAGAAAGATGCATATTAATCAGCAGTCAAAAAAACATCTTTTTTAATATGATATAGTCCTTGGAGTTTAGCTGTCAAATAAACATCGTTTTACTTTCTCGTATACGTAGAATAGAGGAAGTTTTGTAATTCCAAAAATACCGTTTTTGGAATTATGTCTGTGTGTGTGTCTGTGCGTTAGCACGATAACTCGAGAATGCTTTAACTTATTGCAACCAAATTGAACATGCATGTATGACATTAAAATATAAGGTTTCTTTCAACTTTTGAGTCGTTGATCACGAAAGTTAAGCAACCAAGTGCGCGGTCGGTACTCGGCTGGGTGACCGAAAATTTAAACATGCATGTATGACATCAAAATATAAGGTTTCCATCAACTTTTGAGTCGTTTCCGGTATACGAGAAAGTCAAGGGGAGACCACTCCCGATTTTTTTATATGATATCGTCCTTGGAGTTTCCCCCGAGTTCTTGTTTTAAAAACACGTGTTGAGAGACTCCATTTTTAACCAAAATCTATAGTACAATTTTTTGTAGCTTTAATTAAATTTTCACTTGACATTGGCAAAATGCATAATCTTTAAGATTTGCGAATGCCATTAATTAAGAAGAGAATAGATATCGTCCCTGTATACGAAGTGTGTGAATCACTAGTGTGGCTTATAGTCGTGCCGTGTTAGCATAGCAACACTGTCATTGACCGCGGTATATGCGTCGGTCACGTTTGTACTATTCATTAGTGCGCATAATGACCACAGTGCATTACGTATTCAGTGGGTCGATTCCGATCTCTTAACGGGTGGCACGGCTGCGATAACGTAAGTTGACGTTCGCTGCAGCTTTTGTAGACATTCTGCTTTTAAATACAATCTTGTGTAGCGGGATAGATGACAATTTTTATTAACTGACTCCAAAATCAAAAGAAGGAGGTAAGTGCACACACACATTATAAATAATATTTTAAACTACGTATCGACTTAAAAACAAAAATGACACAAAATATGGAGAGAGCATGTTTTAATAATAATAATAAATAATTTATTTTTGGAGTTTACTCCTTAAGAATCGATTTGCATATATAAGGGGCCCGGTATGAGAAAAATGTGAGGAGTAAAATCTATCGATGAATGACCTCGTTACGTTTTTGAAGGTCAAAGTCATAATTGGTGCACATCCTATGTCGCGCAACTTTTTTCTCCACAAGGCGAGACAAAAAAAACACCAATGTGTGAGTAATGTGCATACGTGACAATAGTATTGCAGTCTGACAGTTGCTATCTTTTCTACGTGACTGACAGGCCGTCTTAGGCCGCCTGCGTGTAAGTGAAATGGTCTCGTATATATATCTCGCTCTAATATACGTGTTAGTATGCTCTTTCTCTTAACATTGCCCATCTTCAGTTTCCTTAATCTATGATTTATTATGACTTTAAAATTTTATGTTCTCTTACGATATCCGATCTTCTGAACTTGTGCAATATTAGATTTTTCTTAGCTTGGAAATTTTTATCGAGCCATAGAAACAAACCGTTAGTTCCTACAGGATACCACAGACCCGTACTTTAGATAACTGCCATTATTCCGAGCACACTCTGTGGAGCGATTTAACTGGCTCTAAGTGAAAATAATAGAATAGAACAACATCTTGTTTTAAAGTTAACTGACTGTACATTTCCATGATTGCTGTTTAATTCTTGTGTTGTTGATTCTGTAGTGGTTTATCTTACCTTATTTTGCTTATCTTATTTTTAATGACTACTGGCTGGATCATTTAACATAAACCCTCCATGTCCAATCGGAATAGAACATTTCCACAGCCACGCTTTAAAAACGAACAAGTACTTTGATTTCTCAAGCCAATTAAATAAAAATAACTACATCATTGATTTGTCTGCGATTGAAAACGGAGAGAGGTCATCATACCAGCCTTTATAATTTGACCCACTACTGGGAAACAAGGCCTCTCCTTTTCATCGAAGGAGGTTTAGGCAGTACTGCACTACGCTTGCCCAATGCGGATTGGTGGACGGAGTATAAGGTCTGCCGGCACCACATGGCTACCATTATTCCGTGGAGAGGTAAACCAGCTAAATTCCTCATATTATTAAATGATCTCACACTAAAACGCTAGCTATGAATTTTATTTCACTTATGTTTATGTTATAACAAGTTATAATTTTTTTAATAATACATATTAAAATAGTACCTATTCAAAAACTTGGTCCAACAACCTTCCAACAAACCTTACGTTTGTTACGTTATTTGGTTGGCAGACAAGCGTACGGCCTGCCTGGTAGTAAGCAGTCACAGTAGCCTATAAACGCTTACAACACTGACGTCACACTCTCACGCTGCCAACTCTTTTTCGTTGGGAAATGCGTTACGCAGAGGTAATACCCTTTTTCGGGGAGGTCAAATGCATTTACGCATCGTCCCTGGGCCTGACCTTCAGTGCGCTATTACGGGATGGCTCGGGATCTGCGCAGGTGAGCGCAACTACACCGAGACCGTCCCAACGCTGCCCGTCTAGGCACTCCTTGCACCAATTGGTGGCCATCAGCCACACATTACATAGGTCATCACTGGCAACACACACGAATCTAAGACTTTCGTCTTAAGACACTGCGGTAGATGGGCCGAGAATCTTCGGTCTTCTGTATTTCGTTCAGTTTTACTTTATAATATTATAGGTAAGAATAAAAAAACTAAAGAGTAAACATACCTGCTGCTTATATTTACACTGTGGCCGAATATTGTAATGAACTTAAATATATTTCTCAAGAGTAGTCATACTTAGGAAGTCATGAGTACCTGTGAACAATAAAGACACAGTGATGAGAAATCTACATACAATAACATCTAAAATATTGTTTATCTATTGAATTACTACAAATAAAAACTATACATAAATAATTGACTTTTAAAAGACATAGCACAGCGTTGTTAGATAGGTTAGAGTTTTCCTTTGTAGTGTGTTCAAATGAATGTTTTGTCTTTCTTTCTTTGTATCCAATACATAGAATAAATACATATTATAACCCACATTTGGCAGTATCGACCATACATTGCTTCAAAACGGTTGCCAGCCTGTCGTCTAGCCTGGCGATAAAGAACATGTTAAATTGTTCTCCATGTGTCATCACACATTACACGCTATTTAGTGATCATAATTCTTTATTCTACATAAATTATATAATATTGTTATTATGTGAATTAAACCTAAATCTTGAAATTAAAATAGGCGACAGGCTGGCAACCTGTTACTATTTTGGGGGTTACTATATGGCCCATACTGCCAGATGTGGCTTTATAAATAAGACCTACAGCTCTGCTCAACCCATTTTGGTATAATGAGCGTGATTATATATATATGTATGTAAAAAATCTAATATATAAGTAATATAAAAATGTCGTGTCATGGTGTTTGTGGTTATGATTTTTTTTTGTGTTTATGTGGTAGGTATCTGAATAAGTATATTTCATATCGCTACAAAGAAAAAGAAGGCAGAACATCGTTTACCGGATCAGCTAGTAAAGCAATATTTTTCAATGTTTAGTTTCCATTATTATACCAAATTTAAAATAAAATAAAATAAAATCGACCCACCTCTTAGGTTACGATTCTAAATTCGCCTCCGTGGTCGGTCCATGGTCAGTTAAAAGTGATCACCACTAAGTGAATGACATATCCATTGCTGTTTTACACGACACGCTATTATGACATTTGTCGTGTAAAAACCGCAATGGATATGTAATTCAATCGGTGACCATCACTTTCAACTGTCAAAAAAAGTTAGTGAATAGGCCTACTGGTCCGATCGCCAGGGTAGTACAAATTTGTACTCGGTTTGGTTCGTTAAAAAGTATTGGTACGTAGCACCTGCTCGAGAATAGCAACAGAAAAGTCATTTCGGATTTGGATTTATTCGGGAACGCTTTTGCCTCTCGGCTGGTCGACTTCACTTCATTGCAACGCTTTATGTAATCGCCCGAAAAAATACCTTCTTGTGTTTTAGGTTATGTACAAATTACATTGTCACTGTTAATGATAAGAAAAGCGTGTCATTTCATTTTATTAAAACAATTTCAATTTCATTCGTTTATTCAATTTGACTGTTGTTGACAAAAAGCGCGCGAACATCCTCTGTAATCGGTATTGGTGCGCGCTCGCGCCAATGAGCGCTAAGCAGCAAGCGACACGTATCTCATGAGGTATTTATCTCTTTCTAATAAAAGGTTTGCCTAATCATTTGTCACTATTTTCGCGAAGTATCTAAATAAATAACAGTAAGTATAGTATACAAGGTGTTTGGTACATGGGGTATGAAGCCGGCACCTACCCATACTAAAATAGTCATTTATAAACTATGGTGATATCAAAAACTTTAAATTGTAACAAAAAAAAAAATTCCCATACAAATAGTTCGATCAAAAAATAAAATGTATGGAAAATTAAAAAAAAAATTTACAATTTTGAATTTTTAATATCACCATACTATTTATATGACTATGTTAGCATGGGTAGGTGCCGGCCTCATACCCCATGTACCAAACACCTTGTATAGGACTACTTATGCTCCACTTAAAAATACAATTTTGTTCATGTATAACCTGTCTATATTTTTTACGCCACTGCCTTATCAAAATATGTCGGCAAAATCTAACATACTCATGTTAGAGGAACTGAGACACTGCATCTAGTTAGCAACAAATTTTCTCCATTCACTCATTAGTTCTGAGAAGTCGTGTCATCAAACTCAATCACGAGGCAATTTGAATCGTGCCCGCATGGCTTCTGATGTCATAACCCATTAAGGACATTGTGAATTGCGTCATGCGAGGAAAAGGAAATGACTTTAACAGATATAAATGCTATTTATAGACAAGGGGCAGACGTAAACAAGATTCGCATGGCATGCCCGACCACAGTTAAAGAAGAATGCAGTAGTCCAATTTTTATTACAATGCATAGGCTCTAACGTACTTTTTGATGTTATTTGACAGACAATATTCATTGCTAGCCTATAGACGCTTGTAACACCGGTGTGACACTCGCACTCTCACCAACAGAAACACAACACTAACACATTGTTGGCTTTGGTTCCACTCATGCGTAGACGACAGGCTGGCAAACTGTCCCTATTTTGGGGGTAACGTATGCCCCATACTGCCAGATGTGGCTTTGAGTGTAACCTGAAGCTCCGCTCGACCCCTTTTGGGGTTGTGAGCGTGATCCTATATGTATGTATAAAACCACATCTACTCTAACGCCACCAAATAGTGACTCCAAATAGTGACAGGTTGGCAGCCTGTCGCCTACATAAAAGGTACACCAAACCCAAAAAGTAACAAGCATTCAGTAAACAAATGACCAAAACCCAACAACCAAGACAGATTTTACACTTTTACGCTCACACCAATTATCTAGCCCAAATTAAGTATATCATTAAGAACTTGTGCTATGGATACAATAACGGACAAATTATATACACATAATAGTATAGATATTTTTACAAATAAACTTAAATAAATACATAAACAACCATGACGCGTGAACAAATGTTCATGTTCATCACAAACATTTGCTCCTACCAGGACTCGAACCGGACCGCTTGATGTCTAGGCAGCGTTACTGACCACTCACCACGTCAGCGACACTCAAAATCATCTCAGTAGTCCAGGTACATTAACTACTAGCTTTCCGTCCGCGACTTCACCCGCGGTGATTTTTTTTCAAAGCCAATGTCACTCACGAATAATGTAGCATTCTACTGGTGAGAAAATTTTCGAAATCGATTAACTAGTTTTTGAGTTTATTCGGTACAAACATACAAATCCTCATTTTAATATTAGTAACATACAATCCTCATTTCAATAGATGGAATATGGAATAGATAGCGCCTTAAAATCCATTACAGCAACTAGGTCTGAAAGACCCAGATTTTCATTTTAAAATCTAGACATCTAATACCCTCAAGATTTAATAAAGCTAATCTTAGCTTCCGCTGCAGCTACCCTCAAGAGATTGCCCCCGTATCAGAAGCCCGTGTTGAGAATACCTACGGAACCCTCGATATGTTAAGATACGTTTGCTTCAATAGCATTCTGAACGGATTGAGAAGGCTTATCCGTTCCACGTCTGAGATTTGGATTGACTATCTGAGATATTTCAAGTTGGTTCAGTTGATTGGTATGCCGTAGTTAATTTAGTGGGGATCGGAATAGCTTTAAAAGCGGGACTTGAGCGTTTGGGTATTAAGTTCGTGTAAGTAATAGTTTCGGATATTGAATTTGTTTATGATTGTATTGGCATGTTTTAATATCTAGTAGAGGTAGAGCACAGCGGACTAGCCGCTCAAATTACAAAGGATACCTACATATTTTCTTTATTATTTACCTTATTACCGCCACAATATCCATACTAATATTCTAAATTCGAATGTAGGTAAATATGTTGTCTAGTACCGTTTCCGATCTAAACCGCTGCTCCGATTTAACCTTAGATAGCTAACCTTCTGGTGTACCCTATTTCAGCTAACCATCCGCCGAAACGCCGGGTAATAGAAAAATAATATTTTTTTCATATGATATAACTTGATGATTCTGTCTCGAATAAGTGGAAAAGACTAAACTCATACTCGACCTGCAATTGCCTATTTCACGGCCTTTGCAATAATGTACTATTATTCCGAAACTCATCCTTTTGGGTTGAATGAGGACTAATGATAAGAGAGCCAGTCCATCACCAGCAGAGGGTTCCGGTCGAACCTTGGGTCCATCTTCGGTCACATCATCAGTTACCATCAAATAGGGACAAGAGCTTCCCTTTTTTATAAACAGGTCACGCCACTCCAGGTGATGGTAAGCAGAAATGCAGTCAAATGCGAAGACAGTTGTCCTGGCATTAAATTACACTTCTTGATGGAGCGCCATAGATTTTTTTTATGTTACGAGATGGCAAACAAGCTTGCGGCCCACCTGATGTTAAGTGGTCACCGCCGCCTATAGGCACTTGCAATATTAAGTGTAACTCACTTAACACCGCAAGTGCGTTTGCCATCCTGGGGACTAAGATGATATGCCCTCCATGCCCAGTAATTACACTGGCTACCTTTCCCTTCAATCCGAAACACAGCGAACTGCTTTACGACAGAAATAAGAAAGGCGGTGGTACCTACCTAGACGACCCTACATATGGGTCTACCACCTACCACCTACAATACAACAAATTTCTTAGTTCGCCTTGGAATAGTAACCACAGTTTGTCTGTGGCACCGTAAGCCATCACACATAGTCTTTGAAAGAATTAAAAAAATCATTGGGGGATGTAAGACCTCTAACAGTCATCAAAAGAAGAAATTAATTCTATCATCAATTATTTAAACGACTCCATAATCGCTAAATCCACAAAACGTAACGTGAATAAAATAACACAGCAAATCCATTTTCCAATTCATTCAGCCTCTAAAATAACATGCAAGCTTGTTCAATATCAATTCGACAGTGCACCAATCCAAATTAGCATTGACTAATCAATTTAAAACGATGTTTCGATTAGCACAATCGAATGAAATACGAGCAGCGCGTGGCGAATAGTGGACTTTCTGGTTACGTCACTAACGTGTTTTTCTACTATTGAGACCGAGATGTGAACAACCTTGATCTCGAATCAGTTCAAGTTCACTTACTTTCAATGTCATAGTGTTACGGAGTTAGATTATGTAATAGATTATGGGGATCGAGGTAGACCATTAATCTGAGGATTTAGAGGTAATGCTTCCGAGGTAGGGCACAGTGGACTACCAGCTAAATTTAGGTAGTACCTCCACCTTACAGAAGACCACAGTCGAAAAACACTACATTATTGTGGTGTTGTGTTTCTGTTAGTGAGTAAGGTTGCCAGAGCTCCACAGGGTAGGGAAAGGGACTAGGGTTGGCAGCACGCGAGTGACAAGTCAGTCTTGCAAGCGTCTATAGGCTACAGTGGCTATAGCACCAGGCAGGCCGTATGCTTGTCTGCCAACCACTTCACATAACACAATGGGCCTCAAAGAAAGTTGCTTGATAAAAAAAAACTTTAAAAATATTGGAACTAGCCTTAAGAAATAAAGACTGTAATAGAGATGATTTTAGAGTGCTTTACTTTCTAAGTACAAGGCAGAATAATGGGCACTAAGACTCTCGAAATGTCACCCATGCGAGGGACCGATCAAATTAAAGTTACAAACATAGATGTTTGTAATATAGAATTATTTTTGCGTTTACAAAAGCGTAAATATATAAATAGACAAAAGAGGTAACAATAGATGTGTGTAGCAATGATCACAAGGTACTTAAGCTAACAAAAATTCAAAAATAAAAATCCTGGCTAGGAACTTGTGTCTATACTAGGCTATTGCCTGTGTGACCTATTACTATCACATTGAAGTCAAATGACTTTATTAAGAACCAAAAAGAAAGAATAATAAAAAATATAGTAACATATTTGCACTCTCGTGCGATTTGTATAAATATTTTTCTAATTGACAACCATCTACAACTCCACTTTAAAAAAATAAAGACATTTATGAGCAAAAATAACTAGTGACTTACATAATCATCATTTGTCATCACTGTTCTTAATTTTATTTGGGGTTGGCGTAATGTTTTCTTCTTCCACTCTTCTCGATCAGCTGTCATCTCGACATTAACATTATTCTTCGATTATCCACTCTCTATATCAATACACATTCATTCTCAAGACTTTCTTGGAACACCCTCATTACCTCATCTCATTATGTGCCCATACCATGCCAATCTATTACCTCTCAGTCTTTTTGCCACTGGTGCTGCTTCCAAACTTCCTCTTTTTTTTAATATACTCATTTACTTTGTCCATTTTTGTAACGCCTACGTTTCCAACGATATTTCCTAAACAACTCATTAGCTCTATGCAGCTAAATTACGGAGCCAAATGACCATTTCGATTTATGAAATAATTTAATACATTTTCACCTTGTTAGTTGTTCGTGTACTTTCAATCGCATTTACAATTATATTTGAAATAGAATTATTAGTCATTACCTATTATAGATTTAGATCGCGCCGCTTTGTAACCTTCGGAGCTTTTGACAAATTACTGAGAATAAATACATTTGGATTGCAATTTATCGTTTATCATTCAATCCTTATAATTCATGCTTTATGAACTACGATTGCATTCAATATTGTATCGAGCGCGTTATATTTTACAGCCAAAGTATCTAATTCATTATGCAAAATGTTATTTTAATAAATAATATTAACTATTGAATTGAAGTCACCTCTTTTTTCAATAGGGTTTGGCAGAGATCACTTGTATCTACTCGCTTAGATGCTTAAATATTTATTTCGCTTCATCAAATTTCATCACAGTTCTCACACATGTTTCGTGGTTTCGAGTACTTTCACCGGGCTCATTTTGATGCCATCTTCGATTTGTTCGATAAACGTTCACCTAGGTTTTCCTCGTCTCACATCTCCGTTTACTTACGATTCATCATCATCATCATCATCAACAGCTCATATAATGTCCCCACCCAGGGGCTCGAGCCAACTCCACATTAGGGGCGATTAGGCCTTAGTCAACCACGCTGGCCAAGTGCGGGTTGGTTGACTTCAGACACAACCTAAAAATTTCTTCAAAGGTGTGTGCAGGTTTCCTCACGATGTTTTCCTTCACCGTAAAAGCGTCGATTAAACGTACATATGAATTCAAAATTTGAAAACACATTGGTACGTGGCGGGGATCGAACCAGTGCCTCCCGGGTGGGAGACTACGCTCTTACGCACTACGCCACCGACGCTTATTACGATTCATAACAGGTGTAAAAAGACCTGTGACAAAGCCGAGAACTACGTATTCCGCTCATCATTAGGACCATTTTTTTCTTCTAGACTATACCTGGGAAATTAATAGTTATAAAGTTATTAAAGTTCAAAGTTAATTTTCTTTTTCAAGATTTTTATGAAGACAAATCGAAAACATTCTTTTTTAATTTTTGTACAAAGAAACATTATCAAAATTTTAAGTATTTCATACCAAAAAATTACATTTAAAAGTCAGCGCTCAATGTAATCACTCGATATCGGGGTCATTCAACTCAGCCGACCGAACGTCGCGCACGTCTCAAAGTTGCTAAGCGCCGCGCGTCTTGCGTGCTGTATAAGTACATTGCGCGGTATTTTTTGGAGTTGTATTTAATATTTTTTATACGTTTCTTGTTTTTATGTATAAAATGCGTAAACTTCTGCTTTGTCTCATGTATTTTTAAACACATATCCTTTTCGTCAATCTACTTTCACAGATCTCTTCATGACTGAACTATTTTGGCATCCCTCACTCAATTATTGTCACTAATTTATATAACTTCTACTAGAAAAATGCACTGAAATAAATCGACTTGCCTCAGGCGGGACTCGAATCCGCATCTTCCACAAGCCGGGCGGATGCGTTGACCAATTACGCCACCGAGACACTGCTTTTCGCTGTCGAAATTTGTCAGTGCTTGGTGCTTATGTTTTTAACATCGTTTCATCAAATCTTTGAAATTTGCACTTCCAAGACCCGAACGAAATATTTTTGCAAATATTTTACGCCCAGCTAAGATGAAACTACCTTAAATTATGAAATAATTTTATTTTTGCGTTTACAAACGCGTAAATACTAGAAAAATGCACTGAAAAAAATCGACTTGCCTCAGGCGGGACTCGAACCCGCATCTTCCACAATCCGGGCGGATGCGTTGACCAATTACGCCACCGAGACACTGCTTTTCGCTGTCGAAATTTTTTCTAGTATTAATATTTACGCATTTGTAAACGCAAAAATAAAATTATTCCATTATATGATATAATGGCCTAATCACCACTTAGCAATGATGGTAAGTGGTGATTAGGCCAGCGTTTTCCAAACTGGGAGGCGCGGACAGTCTAAAGGGAGCCGCGAAAATTAGTGACAGTGAACAATTTTGTTTTTTTTTTGGATTGTCAAATGATTCAATATTTTTAAGGGAGGCGTAGTAACATCAAGTTTGGAAACCTCTGGATTAGGCTGAAAATGGAAGCGAGTTCCAGTCGGATTCCTGAATCACAGAGGGGCCATTACTTAAATCATTAACTGTCAAAACACGATAATAGATTTAATGTTACTTCACAAGATAATCAACGGAACTACGGATTGCTCCTCTTTGTTACGATTGATCAATCTTAATGTACCATATAAGTTGGCGAGGGTCGGAAGATATGCGCCTTTCTCCGTTAAGGGCAGCAGGACTAATGTGGGCACTACGCCACCATGAACAGACTACAGCGGCAATATAATAAACTCTGCAAAGTATGTAGCATCGACATCTTTGCAGATAAGCCCCAGAAATTCAGGCGCCTAATACTAGAGTCTTTTGACACTACTACACCTAATTAATTTAAAGAACATTATACAATTTTAATCTTAATTATAATTCTCTCTTAGTTGAATAAGCTATACCTACCTTTTTATATAAATTCTAGTCCACATTGCATGCCGTGGCAACCTTTAATTAAGATGGCACTTAGTTTTAAGTTTGTTTGTTCCTAAAATTTTGACTTGTATCAGTGTTTATCTTGTTGATTGTCCTAATAAAAAAAATAAAAAAATTCTAAACATATTATCACGATGAATGACTTTGTTTAGGGTGTCCGTTCATATCCAAGCACACATAAAACATGTCGTAACACATTTAAAATCGATCATAATAAATTTTGCACGAATCTAAATTTATTGACAATCCAGGACAAGATACATTGTTTCATAATTCGGCAATAATTAAAATATCATGAAATTCAAATAGATTTTCCGAGAAATTCGCCTTCGATTATCCTGTATATTAAATAAAAATATTTATAAAACCCGTGTTACGACAAAATTCTCGTTACCGATTCAATTCACGCTTTCAAATACTAATGCTTCAAAATACTTCGGCGATATTTCAAGAGAGGCTAGAATGGAACCTGGTGAAAAGCTATTGGATTCTGTGAGGACCAGCATTGAATCCTCTGGGGATGTTGACTTAAAATTGAATGGAGAAAAATTGTAAAATACTTTTCAAGTTACGTTGTAGGTTTAGGATGTATGGGCAAATAGAATGGACGTCACTACAGTTTGAAATTGAGTTCTAGAATAAAGATTTGGAATATATTTTATTTATAAGATTGGAGTAGTGTATTGGTACATTTCTCTGTTGAGAAAGAACCGAAATTCGAAGTTAATGTGCCACTTAGTGACAAACTTTTTCTATTTTTATTTGGCATGATTTAATATTATACCAAAAAATCGGGAGTGGTCTCCCCTTTACTTTCTCGTATACCGGAAACGACTCAAAAGTTGATAGAAACCTTCTATTTTGATGTCAGACATACATGTTAAATTTTGGTCACCCATCCGAGTACTGACCGCGCACTTGGTTGCTTAACTTTCGTGATCGACGACTCAAAAGTTGATAGTAACCTTATATTTTGACGTCATACTTGTATATTAAATTGGGTTGCAATAAGTTAAAACATACTCGAGTTATCGTGCTAACGCTCAGACACACAGTGCAACAGACATAATTCCAAAAACGGTATTTTTGGACTCAGGGAGATCCAAAACGTGTAAATCGTCAAAATCTCGAGGTCGAATTTTTTGACCATTACAAGACTTCCTTTAAACTACGTATAAGTACGAGAAAGTAAAAAGTACCTTGTGTTATTTGACTGTGGTAAGTATTCTGTAAGGTGGAAGTACTAGTCCAGTTCTGGTAATCCAAATTCGAGGAACTAGTCCCTTTTTCAATACCTCGACTAAAAAGGTTGAAGGTAAAAGGACTGCTCAACACCAGGCCGGCCGTATGCTTGTCTACTGACAGCATAACATCATCAACAGCTCATATAATGTCCCTACCTCGGGCTCGAGCCTATCCCACATTAGGGGCGATTAGGCCTTATTCAACCACGCTGGCCAAGTGCGGGTTGGTCGACTTCACACACAATCTACGAATTTATTCATAGGTGTGTGTAGGTTTCCTCACGATGTTTTCCTTCACCGTAAAAGCGTCGATCAAACGTACATATGAATTCAAAATTTGAAAACACATTGGTACGTGGCGGGGTTCGAACCCGTGCCTCAAGAGACAACGCCCTTACGCACTACGCCACTGACGCTTCTTCTTCAACAACATAACATATTTGCAGTGAATATGGACAAAAATGGAACATGCTCGTCATATCAGCTCGTAAATAAACTTGTCACGGGCACACGGCAAGCTCGGTGTCAGTCGCACTCGACCTAACAACTCAATTTCATATACTCGCCCCGGGGCACACGATTCAATATCTCGTGAATTACCGGCTGCCTTACCGAGGTCATAATATAAGTAGAGTAGAAAAGGCAACTAGTAGTACAAGTGAAGGTAAATAATTTTAATATGGCTAGACAGAGAGAGAAATTAGGAGGCCTCCTTAACCCTTGGGTTAAGGAGCACTTGGGCCACACATCCCAGGCACTGATTGAATCACAGGAGTACCTATAGGAAGTACTTCCACCGGGCAAGGCGGTGTATACCCCACCCGGAGACCGCAGTCCAACTGTTTTGTTTTTTGTTTTGTGATATTCTATTGCAGATTGTCTCCGATGACATTTTCTGCGTCACCGGGTTTATAAGAAGGCGAAGACCTTGGAGGGTCCTCAGGCCTGTAGGTCGAACGTTCCTAGGGGATTACCGGGCGACCGCCTAGCGTCCCTAGGACGTCCGTGTCGGAAGGGAGCGAAATATCCGAGGGTCCCTCTAAAGGCTCGGATCTCGGCTCGGGCACATCGTGTCGTGGCGGAGGCGGGGAGAAGCGGCCTGCTACATGTCTGTACCGGGTATAGCGCGTCGTGTGTAGACCGGGTAGTCCAACTGTGTGTAATTGGAACTTGTATATTTAACCAGCTTCTTTGGAAACTTCGTTACCGCGATTCAGGGTCCCATACTAATTGTCGCGTTTGTATGACCATTGTAGTGTAGTGCCATCTATGAGGAGGTAGCTGAGTTACTTTATACATAGACTGCTGTCAAACGCGTGGCGGGGGGACTGGGAAACGCGCAGAGTCTTTACTTCCAGTCCCCCACCGGTGAACTTCTGCGCTCTGTTTATTTTGTGGCGGGGTCTTGCGTTAGCTTCGTTATTGCTAGGTCTCAGCGTTGTTACTTATTTCAATTTATTGTTCGTGTTCTAGAACTGTATGAATGTATTATTCGGAAACGTGCGGGTTTTTTTGCTAGCATTTTAAAGCTTAAATATACATATTTCTGTTTTTGCGTTAATAGTTTCGCTGAATATTTCATCACCATTACAGCCGTAATGATTCAACACACTTCTGGGATACAGAGCCTCTCCTTATCATCGAAAGAGGTTTAGGCAGTAGTCCACCACGCTTGCCCAGTGCGGATTGGTGGACGGAGTATAAGATGATCAATACCCCTTTGATGATCCACTAGTCGCCTTCTAAAACGCCCATTGGAGGATATGGGGTGATGCTATTCTACTCTGCTGGAATCACACGGCGAATATTTGTTTTATATTGTAGCATTGTTTATTTATCAATTTTTCAAAGTCAACATCGTCATCTGACAAGTGACATTACGTTCCGTTTCGCATTAAGTTTGACATTTAGGCAAAGTGATAAATTCTATACCCAGCGACTTATAAAAAAAAATAAAAAAAAAAAAGAAATAGTTCAGACGAAAGTTTCTTGTCTTGGTAAGTTGTATCATGTTTCAGTTCGATATTAGACCTTGGGGGTCTCTGTATAGAATTTTTACACTTTGTTTTTGAATTGGGGCGCGTTAGAGCGTTTTCTATAGTCTCGTCATTATTTAGGTGACGTTGGGCTTACGGGGATCATATTAGTTGTTCAAAATTCATTCAAAGTAGTTATTCGCAAAAATTCGTATTGACAAGAATTTTTCGTTCATTCGGATGTATGGACTCACTTTCCTTTGCCTCAGACGTTAAAAAACCATAGGTAGGCCGACCAATCAGGGACGTTTGTTTTTGCTTGTCAGATTATTCATTCGCATTTCGAATTTCAAATTCAAGGCTGAATTTATTTTGGAGAAACATTATAAACCTTCGTGATATTAACATATGCGAGGATTATATTAACGAAGGAGAACTATTTTCTAATTTGAAAGGAAGATAATTCCGTATTTACAATATCCTGGAACGGATAAATAACCGTTAAGGAGTTAATAATTCACCCGAAAGGTAACTATAAAACTCTTATCGTTTTTCAATTATTCTGAAAGTTAAAAGTAAATTCTGTGATTGCCTTGATTTTGTGTTACAGTAAATTAGTAAATTCGGTTGTAAAAACCGCCTCATCTTGTAAAAATTGCCTGACTACTTACTAAGGTAATTATATTTTGTCAGGTTCGAAATTTTAGGCAATGAATGATCTATTTGTTTAAATTATGAATAATTCACATCTCGAGATATCATATTCTAAGTACTGTTGGTCGGGTTTCGTAATTGCTCAAAGATTTGCCGTTGTTTTATATTAGTTTTTGGACAAGTTGTGGTTCCAAATCCCTCTTGGGGTTTTATAATGAGTAGTGTAACATTTATTGATGTTGTTTTATTATGACACATCTTCAGGGTCGTCGGTACGGGTTTAGAGACCCAAATTTCCATTACAAATATAGTCGGCGGGTAGAGAAACCTGCGCAGAACCAGAGTTTGGAGTTGTGAGATCAATTTGGAAAAGTGACCGGTGAACTACAATATATAGAGAGAGCTAACTAGTGGCTGATCTATCAGAGCCAAGACACAACGCACTGATCCAGGTACACTACACTAACCAAACGGTAGCGGCTGACTGTCGAAGAGTTCTACAAATACTCTGCAGAAGGTTGTCTCATAACGCGTTTACTAATAATTTATACATAGTAATACCCAAATTCCACTCGTTAACGATCAGAGCAGACTCCAGGACCCTACCTTTCATTATTTTTATGGTTGTATTTTACTATTAGATATATAAGTTAGAAGGTCTAAATTGTGTAAAATCTAAACTGTGTAAACTAGGTATTTTCAAGGAAGAGAATTCTCACAAAGGTATATTATTTGGAATATGTAAGTAAATAACTTTTCTAGTGCAACAAACAGAATATTGTCCACCCTAAATAAACATTGTACTGCCAAACCATCAAATTGTTGTTTCACTTCATATATACCCATTTAGAAAAGGAAAATACAACCAGTTGAAATCAAGTATTACAATATTAAATATCTGGTAAAATCATTTATAACACTATTATATTAGGTTGGGGAAAAAGTCTTTTCGCATTATAGTATGTATAAACTTGTAATAAAATCTCTTTGGCTATACTATTTGTATCTGGCTGGTTTTGGTATCATTGAAAGTTTAAATTTTAAAGAACATAATTCCAAATTCAAATTAGGAAAATGTGTGATTTTCATTTGTTTTTCGTACCGCCAAGATGAGTGAATCTAATGAAGAAATTCGATACATTTTAAAATTTTACTACAAAAAAGGTAAAAATGCAACGCAAGCCGCGAAAAAAATTTGCGATGTTTATGGACCTAGTGCAGTGTCTGTGAGAATAGCACAAATTTGGTTTAAGCGTTTTCAATCCGGAAATTTTGATGTCAAAGATGCACGTCGCTCTGGTCGCCCTATTACAGATAAAATGGATGCCATTTTTGAAAAAGTGGAGCAAGATCGGCATGTCAGTAGTTACGACGTAGCTGAAGAACTGGGAATTGACCACAAAACAGTTTTGGCGCATTTGAAAAAAACTGGGTACACAAAAAAGCTCGACATTTGGGTACCTCACGAGCTCACTGAAAGAAACCTAATGAACCGTGTACTCATTTGTGATTCTTTATTACAACGTAATGAAACCGAACCATTTTTGAAGAAGCTGATAACTGGTGATGAAAAGTGGATCACGTACGACAAGAACGCGCGAAAAAGGTCGTGGTCAAAGGCCGGTCCGGCTTCACAGACTGTGGCGAAACCCGGGTTAATTCGCAACAAGGTGATGCTGTGTGTGTGGTGGGATTGGAAGGGCATTATTCATTATGAGCTGTTACCACCAGGCAGGACCATCGATTCTGAACTCTACTGCGAACAACTGATGAGATTAAAGCAAGAAGTTGAGAGAAAGCGGCCGGAATTAATCAACAAAAGGGGTGTGGTTATTCATCATGATAACGCTAGACCTCACACATCTTTAGCCACTCAGCAAAAATTAAGCGAGTTTGGCTGGGAGGTGTTAATGCATCCGCCGTATAGTCCTGACCTTGCACCTTCAGATTTCCACCTGTTTCGGTCTCTTCAGAATTCTTTAGGCAGTGTCAGGTTAACATCACGAGAGGACTGCCAAAACCACTTGTCGCGGTATTTTGACCAGAAGTGCCAAAATTTCTATAGCAATGGGATCATGTCCCTACCTACAAGATGGCAAAAAGTTATCGAACAAAATGGTACCTACATACTTTAGTTAAATGTAAATAAACTATATTAAAAAATGTTTTGAATTTTCTTAAAAAATGCGAAGAAACTTTTTCCCCAACCATAACCATAGACGTCAATTTTAGTTCACTGGAAGCTCGGTGGGAGCTTTTGGAGGAATTGGGACAAAAAACATCTATACTTTTATTAGACATATTCACTCCAACGTACTTGTATAATAGAGGTCAGTGCTACGACTATATGGTCAGTTAAATATATGGGTTATAATACCTATGTATACAAACCTTAAACAACAAAAATGAATGTCACCGAATATTGGTAGTTTTGTTTTGTTACGGCGCAATACACCTTATCACGTGTACATCTGTCACTCTCAATTTCTAACACAAACTGCGAATGAATAGGGCTGGCCATAATTTATTATAACTTGACTGCTTTGGTTTTGGTGTTACGTAACTCTTGTTGTGTTCAAGTTTTTAAATAGACTAATGAACTACAGTATAATCACTAAAAATTATGAATAAAAAAAAACCGCCTTCAAAACTAAAAACGGGAGATATAAAAATTTTGTTTACAAAAATCTAATTTTTTTTTGAGGTAGGTCCCAAATACAAGTGACAACGTTTATTACAAATATTGAGGTTGGCACCGACCACAAAAAACATTTAGATTTTTATAAACAAAATTTTTATTTCTCCCATTATTAGTTTTGAAGGCGGTTTTTTTTTAATTAATTTTATTTTTTAGTTATATTTTATTCGCCGCTCATAGTTTACGGGACGCTTTATGACATTACATAAAAAAACTTTTGCTTACGTCGAAATCACGAAAAAAGTTAGTGTTTCATCCATTTTGGTTGCGTAGTTATTGCACTTTTCTACGGAACAGCGGATTTTTTTTCACGATTTAGATGTTGATCCCGTAGCAAAAGTTGTTTGTATGTAATGTCGGAAACATCCCTTAAATTATGACGGGTGATAAAAATAACAGTGTATAGTCAGTTTTTACAAATATTGGTCAGAAGAACTCCACTACGCTTAGTCTATTGTTTATTGTTAGCTATTGTTTACTAGATGGTAGACCTATATGTAGGGTCGTCTGGGTAGGTACAACTGCCTTTCTTATTTCTGCCGTGAAGCAGTTCGCTGTGTTTCGGATTGAAGGGAAAGCTAGCCAGTGTAATTACTGGGCATGGAGCGCATATCATCTTAGTCCCCAGGATGGCAAACGCACTTGCGGTGTTAAGCGATTTAAACTTAATATTGCAAGTCTCTATTGGCGGCGGTGACCACTTAACATCAGGTGGGCCGCAAGCTTGTTTGCCATCTCGTAACATAAAAAAGTCATAAAAAATAACCTGAACCTACCAATAATAAGCGATCTCCATTCGATTATACATATTAATATTTATAGCACTGGCTAAGGATTTACTCGCCAACGGCGAACCCCAATTCGGTTGACCATACAAACACTTCATACTTTCAAGCTGGGCGTCAGATTTGTTACATGTTGTACACAAAAAAAATATGTTCCGTAAAAGTTATATTCTCAATGCACTCAAAACAATGAATCATAGGTAGTTGAGTAATTTCACACCAATCCAATTAGGGGCGTGCGACAGAAGCAAACTTGTGGCTTTGTAAGATCTACCGGCACACGCTCTATATAAATACCGGTTTGTAGATTTTGCGACGACGCACGCAACCGGTTGCGTAACCACGTCTGATTGGCTCACACCGGTCTGTGACACACGGCCGTTGTGATTGTAGAATATTGAGTTTTGTAATTTGCTTATAAACTATCGCGTGTTTGTATTTCGAAAACAAATGACTTAAGTTATGAACTTACTCATTTATTTTTGATAAATATGGATAAATATTTTTGATAAGTTTAATTATAAAGGAAATAATTGAAAATTATTCTAAATCTAATTTTGACTAAACTAAGAAAGGAAACGCTAGAAAGAAAGAAATATATACGTACGCATGCCGTCGCTGCGTCTTTGCCTCTTGGCCTAACAAAAAACACTCAACAACATCTCAAAAGACAATTAAATTTAATTATAGCGTAAAGAAAACTTTGTTTGAGCGTAACGAAGTTAGCGAAGAAAAAATTGTCTCATCGCAGTATAATTTCGGGAATTGGCAACTTCACAAACCAGCTTAGCTTCTAAGAATTGTCCGAGTTTGTTATTAAGTTTTGTTCAGTTCATCTGTTTTGTCTCTCGGGAATGATGTTTGTGTCACGGTCTCGATAAATTGACCGCGGTGCCTTCTAAAGAATTATGAAAGTATTCCAAAAATTATGTATTGTTAATCTCATCGAATCTCCAATGTAACTTTTTGTGTTAACATTATTTTTGTGAAAAAGTTGCTGATGTTTCAAAATAATTGACAACTTTCTTCTGAACTTTCCAAATTGGCTCAGAGACTTGTATCTAGAAAGTTCCTCGAGGGTAGTAGAATTTTTACACTATTATGTTTTAAAACATTTTTAATTTTTTTAAGGCAATCTACTAATAAACTTGTCAGTAGGGTTTTCGAAGCTCCACTAACTCGCGAATGGAACACTATTTCGTGATTAATACTTTATTATTTTATATGATTTATTCTTCGTATTCACTCTCGTATTAACCGTTGTTAATACTTTCGTAAAAAATATTGTCTTAATTTGACACCTTGACACCAAATATAAAGTTTATATATCACCAGAATAATAAGAAACTATAAGTATAAGAAAATATATGTATATTTTCCCCTAACACGTAGTAACTATTGTCTAATCATTGACTTGACGTTATTATTATTATTTTGATACCATTCATCAATGATTTTGAGTTTAATAAAAAAATTAATTCTTTACAAGCCAGGGGGCTTTAAGAGCGTTTACGCGTTTCTATTTAAAATCGTCAGTTTTCAGCTTCTTAATTTCCATGAACTGTTATTCTACAAGTGTACATAATTATAAAAACTTTTAGATAACATTGTTGTGCAAATAGTTGTAAGAAAAAATATATTTTTCAGTATTTGTAAATAATAGCAAAATATTGAAATTGGTGACTTCGTTTCGCTTACGCTTCGCGTTGTAAATATCTATAATCGTTGGCGTAAACGCTTAATAAATGTGCCAAATTTCATGTACGAGTACGTAAATTAAATAAGTAAAGAGCTGTTAACGGGTTGAAAGTAGCTAGAAATGATTCGTGTAATACGTACAAAAGGCACATTATTTTTTTAACTTGGCTGGACACGCTGCTGCGTATCTAGATTTCTTTTCTATTCTATACTGGGAGTAAAAGACATGAACAGTCAAACGAGAACCATGTATTCTGCTCACTATCATAACATTTTTTTTTCCTTTAAACTATACCTGGGAATTTTATTTCCTTTAAACTATAATTGATAGTTACGATTTTATTGAAGGTGAAAGGTTTACATAAATAATTAAACTTCGAATTGGTGCTTAAAGACGTGATAAAATAAATTAAATTTTCGAAAATATTTTACTTTCTTTCTAGTTTTATTTGGCACAATTTGAAATGTTTGAACAGTATACCTGAAAAAAATCTTGCCCCGTCTCAGACGCTTATCATGACGTGATTATTTTTCTTGTATTTGGTTTTCTATTTCATTTGGGATACATTTCAAAAATTTAAATTTTATACAGATTTGCTTAAAATCGGTTAAGCAGTTTAGGAGTCCATCGCGGGCAAACAACGTGACACGTAATTTATATATATTAATATTAAAGGGGTACACTCTCGTCTACCAATCTAAATCTCTCTCCCATATATGGGGCTGTTGGTAGCGATATATCTGTATATGTTTGTTATATGCGATTATCTGCGTAATGGGTCTCCTTTTGTTTTTTTTTAATGTTAGGAGATGGCAAACAAGCTTGCGGCCTACCTGATGTTAAGTGGTCACCGCCGCATATAGACACTTGCAATATTAAGTGTAAATCACTTAACACCGCAAGTGCGTTTGCCATCCTGGGGACTAAGATGATATGCCCTCCATGCCCAGTATTTTGTATTTTTTTGTGAATACATTAGATATTGTTAAAAAATAAAATTAAACCTACTTATTTACTCGCCATACAATTCGACCGTGTGTATCTTGCGTAGTGGCACGTGCAGCGTGACGCGTCGATAAATCGATAGCATTATCACTTTCATCGTTGATTTAATCGATTTGCTCTCTTATTGTACCGTAGCGATTTGATAAGGCATTTATTTATAGGAGATTAGATTTTACGAATATTATTTTGTTTATTATGAAATAATTTTTGCATTTACAACAGCGTAAGTAAATATTTTTAATACTATTTTTCTAGTAACGATCGCATGTAGGTATACATGTGTAAATAAACTTCGGATAAGAAATAAATATAGGGCAAGTTTCATTGTCATAAAAACAGACATTAATTACTGAGATGACAATACTATTAACATAATTATCAACACATTAAAATGTATTAAACATCAATTTATGTATACCCTTTGACCCCTACAGAAAACACATTACATTGCTGCTTGCTAACTCCAACTGGGTTTTAGATTCAAAGGGAACCAGCAATGTAAAGCATTTATCTCGTTTTCAAGTGGATACGATAGAAGAACTGTTTGTTGAACAGCTGATAACATGAGTGACCTTATTTTGAACCCCTTCCGTTTGATAAAAGGACTATCCCAGGAATTCAAAATTAACATGTAAGTCGCCATACGTTTAATCGAAAACGTATGGCGACTTACATGTTAATTTTGGTAATGTTTGAGTCTTTGTTTACCCGACAACGCAAAAGGAAGGGTTATGATTTTAACAGTCTACGTATTTGTATGTATGTCTGTATTTACGTATCTTCCTGCGTAGCGCTCAAACTTTTAATCCGATTTTGTTAAATAAGTTGTCAATCAATTCTTCATTATGGTACTCGGACCGGGTAACATTTTAAATACATATTTAAAATATGTGAATCTGCTCGATGTTGTATTAGCTTTTTGTGAAAAAACCTTTGTGGTTTTCTTAAAGCATTGTATGTGAAACCATCATAAATGTATGTTTTTATTATTGTTAAATAAATAAATAAAAATAATAAATAACAGACTTTAACAATAAATAGATAATAAACCTCATCAGCCCGATTTTGACCGATTTCATTTCTTTTTTTAAAAAACCTTTTATTTAACTTGCAATGTAGGTATGTTTGTTCAGGTGGAATCTTTCTGAAGTGGAGTCTTGTAATTGCAACTTAAAATATTGGAGTCCTTACGTCAACGCTTGATAATTTTATATTTTTAAGGAAAATGCATTATTTTAGAGATTCTTTAGTAAGTAAATTTTATGTGGAATAATATCATTGTCTTATAAAAAGGGAAACTATATAGAATGTACGCTAACTGCAAGCTAGCTGAACCTAATACAGTTGGACCAACTGTATTTGGACTTCAAAGTACGGTGGATACTTATATTTCTTATCATCATACAAGCGATCTCTTAATCCTAGTTTTCATAGGGTAAGTAAAGAATCAGACGTCAGTTCTGACGCCGAGAACTGCCACCGTCTGCATGCAGCTAAGCGGGAATATTTAAGTCAGCGCTCACGAGAGGGTTACATACTGAATATCAACAGTCATAATATCGACAATTAAATCTTCAACACCGTAAGACCAACGATTCAAAATCTCAACGCTTCAGAATGTCAGCAGCTTAGTAAGTTAATAATTCACATGATTAAAGTTTAAAATCTCAACATGGAAAATTTTTTTCTTTACCTTGAAAAAATAACATGTATAAGAATGCATGTATAAGGTACAAAACAAAACATGATTTATAATAAAGCAATTCAAATCCCTTTCTTTAACATTTAAAGATTACGTAAGTCAGATAAAAAAAATAAGTAACAAAAAATATTGGTACTTTTCATACTAAATCGAAAAATATTTTTTTTAATATTTATAGATTTTTTTTAATATTTATATGTTATAGATGTACTTAAGCAACTTTTAAAAAAACGTTATTGTGTCCATTTTTTATTTTTTCGATATAACCTTTTGTAAAGCATCTTTAAATCTTTACTTTTTTACGTGGTGGTGTGCGTGGCACTTCTGCAAGGATCTTTTCGGGATTTAAATTTGTTGATTTTTGCTCTTTTATTAAATCTTTCAGAGTTTTCGACAAATTCCATCTTCCACTAAGTAGCAACCTAAATTCTTCCATATTGAGATTTTAAACTTTGATCTTGTGAACTATTGACTTACTAAGTTGCTGACATTCTGAAGTGTTGAGATTTTGAATCGTTGGTCTTACGGTGTTGAAGTTTTAATTTTCGATATTATGACTGTTGATATTCAGTATGTAACCCCTCACGAGACAACGCTGTACCAGAGTATATCAAGAATAGTAATATGTCTTAATACAAACTGGCCGCTATCCATTAGAATGTGTACGTGCGTACTCTGCGCCGTATACGCACGCCCTGTGACGCACATATGACATAGAATATGGGGACATAAGGTGGTCTCGTCGTCTCGGTGTAATCGCGCGTTTTTATGTCATTGCACATTCGCTCGCCGCTCGTTCCCGTCCGGCACATTTACGATAGCCCTAGTCTAGTGTGGCCCTGGCGTCAACGCAGAGTAGGCTAATAACTTGCCGACAGCCCGCAGATAACCTACTGTTCTTGATATTACTGTGGCTGTACCGACTCCAAATCAATTTACATTAGGTCAGTACTACTATTATTACCGAATTGATTTTTTTTTATGTAGCCCCCGACATTTTATAGCCAAGAACCATTTCGATCATGTCAGCTTTCAAACAAAAAACGCTTTGAAGCACGCAATAACATTACTTCTTGGAAATATTCGACCGATACAATTATTGAGCACCCTGCGCTTTTCTCTAAATAATAATTATACTTTTCGTTCATTCATCTTTTAGTTTCTATCCTAAAAAGTTATTTTTCACTTTTTAGTCCGATTTAACATAAAAGCATCTTTTTTAGTTTTTTTTAAACTATTATTTTATTTTCCACTTTTTATTGCGAATTATAACCGGCGATGAAAGTACTTATATTATTAAAAAAAATCGGGTGTGGTCTCCCCTTGACTTTCTCGTATACAGGAAACGACTCAAAGGTTGATAGAAACCTTATATTGTGCTGTCCTACATGCATGTTAAATTTTGGTCACCTATCCGAGTACCGACCGCGCACTTGGTTGCTTAACTTTCGTGATCGACTCCCGTTAAAATTATCGCGGTTTTGCGAGTTGCATGTAAGTTGAGGCCTTTACATTGCGCGGTACAATTTGCAATTTTTTTTAACACCAAAAATAAAAATAATTTCCGAGCAATAATTTTTTTTGAAATATGTCTTGTTTTGATGTATAGAATACATGGTTCTCGTATGACTGTTCATGTGTTTTACACCCAGTATTAAGATTATCAAAAGTAAAGTTTATTAAAAGATGAAGAGACTATTTTTCAAGCGAGTCTGAGCCAGTTTTACCAGATAAAATTGTTCACTCGCCCTCGGGCTGAAAAGGTTTTAATAGAATTATTTGCAGTCAAAGAGCTGTTCGTAACTCTGTTACGTTATTACTCCAATGGACGTCGATATAACGTTATTTGAATACGGAATATGCACGGAAACTATATTTAGAAATGTAGTTTCGAGAGTAATATTAGAGATTGAGAGTTGGCAGGATTTTTCATAACGATCATGGATACAATTAGATTTACATTTATAGTTATAATTCAAATTAGGGGACTATCCTAGCCCCTAATTTGAATTATGTCGGTCTGGCTGCTCTCAGTGGTTTCAACTTCGAGTTATAGACCTTACAAGAGGCTTCATCGTTGCGAAAAAAAAAACGACCATAGAAATGGGTAGTTTTAGTACATATTCAAAGGATGGCGTATTACGAAATAATTGAAATGAACGTTTAATCGTACGCGCAATTTCAAGAAGAAATATGTATTTTATTCTGTTTAATACAGATTATTCATTTCAGATAATTTCGTCCGTGCTTTAAAACAATACAAAAAAGTAATTTCCACTCCACTGCTTAACGACGAATGGCCAAAAATATTTTAATATGAATGAGTAACCGTATTCGGTCACTTGACATAATAATATGCAGTTAGTAGTATCGCTTACAAATTCAGTAATATTGCTTCCAGCACCTGGTTAGTAATATTTGGCTAGCATCAAACGTACCCCAATAGTAGGGGTCTACGTCCGGAAGCCTCCTCGTGGCGGACCCTGGTAACGTGGTGGGGAAACTTTCTCGGCGGGTGTGTGGCTTTTAATGTCAAGTGTGTCCGCTTGGCATTTGAGCTTGGCATTTGAACTCACATGTCATCGTCGATTTGTTTTTGTTTTCCCACCACGGCTAGTTCCAGACGGCCCTTTTCAGGGCCACGACCGCGCTCAAAGTCCCCCGGGTGCGATCCGATGGCTGCTCCCGGTGTCCTCATCAGGAGGACGCGCCTGGTCCAGCAGCCGTCGGTGAGGAGGCGACCTATAAGACCGGCGTCGGCCAGCGGCCCACAGGGGCTGGCGTTAGTCGGTAGCCCCTGTGGGATGCTGGCCACCAATTCGTGCACAAGGAGTGCCTAGACGGGCAGCGTTGGGACGGTCGTTCCCTCTATACCCACGTATGGAGGGAACGCCTTTACCTCGAGTCCCACATATCCCCTGCGGTTGGCACCACCCCGCAGGGACGACGCGTAAATGCATTTGACCTCCCCGACAAAAAAAAGGTACCCCAATAATAAGGGTTGTCGAGTCGTTAAGTATTTTTTGTATCAAATTCCATACTGTAAGAAAACTACCGGTAGAATGCCTAAGTATTTTATTTTTATTAAAACGACTCGGACTGATTCGCGGGCAATACGCTAGTTATAACAAATTAAGTTTATAAATTTTAGTAAATAACCTATCTTTAAGAGCTAGGATCTCCGTGAATCAGACACAAAGCAATCCGGAAATCTAACATATGGGCCAACATCTTTAATAATCTTAACTGTTGTAAATTGATGACAAGCTGCTTGATATTGTGTCACCAATGTTGTAGGATGACGAACAGTTTACTGATAGTTATAAATTAGAACTTCCGTTTTCCATTAGTCAATGACCTAGGAGGAAAGACAAATATATTGATCAAATCAAATCAAGAATAAATTATTCAAAATAGACTTATTACAAGCACTTGTTGACGTCATACATAATTAAATTTAAAAATGTTTATACTAAGCCTAAAGCTAATGCTTACAGCTAATATAATTAACACCAGAAACATATATTCGCTCGTAGTCGCTAAAGTGGCTTAAGCAGAGTCTTAAGTAGATAATTGGTGGCACTATTTTACATCTCATATTATTTCAATAGGTACTAGCTACTGCCCGCAACTTGTCTGCGTAGGATTAGTATAAACTATAGCCTATTAAATTATCATGTATGAGCTATATTATTGTAAAATTTCATCAAAACCCCGTTGAGTAGTTTTTGTATGAAAGAGTAACAAACACACTTCCATCCATACATCAGTACAAACTTGCACGTTTATAATATTAGTAGGTTTAGTAGGAAGTACTCGGGTGAAACTCCACGCAGTTATTGAAAGCCGAAATAAGGGTGCCTTTTCACCAGAGATGTGCTATGCGGCGTGAATGTTAAAGCTACGCTACCAAACTATGTGAACATTTCCACTGATGCTAAGCTATAGCGGAGCGACTAAGATTTGCTATGAAAATGCGCCGTTGCAGGGTAGCTGTGCGAGGAATATGCGCAGCTCCAGCTATGCGACGTATCGGTAATAGAGAAGTTTCTGCACATTGTTACCACAGAGTCATAAATACACAACTGGCGACTATCCATAGCACGCATACATAGCTCGCATCCTTCCACTTAAAACACGTAGCTTAGTTGAATCAGTTTCCACCGGTCCGGTACTACGCTGTGTGGACCAATGGGACCGATTTATGCAAAAATGATCCAACCCATTTTGAAATATTCAAAGTCAAAGTATTTTTATCAATACACTAGATGACCCGGTGTACTTCGTATCACCTACCCACGGAGTACCTACAAAACGTCTTTGCAACTATGCTAACGACATTAAAACTCTCCCTTCGCTAAAATGACTGAAAATTTTAATGCGTAATATCAGACATTACCATTTTCGTACAGGCTGATGTTCGGGATATTTTCGGTATAGTGTCGGGTCAATTTGGCTCTTGGATCGGTGGCCTGAAAGACAGGTATGATGTCGCCTAAAGCTCTTCTTAAAAGTTTTCAATCTCGGCCAAATGTATGTGTGAAATAGCACAATAAAGACTTTTTTCTATTTATATCCCAAACATTGCCAACTATCAAAATAATTAGGTATGTCAATACAATGACAAAATTTTCTGAATGAACCAACAATGACAATCATATTAAAATTTAAATACGCCTTAGATTAAGAAATACGCGATATTTAATTTAATACGTGCTTCAATTCGAATGGACCCGAGTCTACCGTACCGAAGGGACGAACGTCAAATGTTTGACAGGAATGTAGGCAGAACAGTTTTGTATGGGAAAATGAAAATGTTGTTTTTACTATCTTCCTCGCAATTTCTCTATATTTTCTCACCGTTTAAACCTTCCCTGGACTACGACAAACATTTCAAAACCATAATCAGCTAAATCGGTCCAGCCGTTCTCGAGTTTTAGCGAGACTAACGAACAGCAATTCATTTTTATATAAATAGAAGATATAGGTACTATCATTAATTATGCTTATGGGTTGGATAATTTTTGCATGAATCTGAAATGATTGGTGGATTTCAAACGCATACATAGCAAGTTGTATAACACATCTCGGGTGGAAAAGCAGCCTAAGACAGCCTCACAACCAACACGATAAACTACACTATTTCCAGTTGCATTTTTAGCCGGTATCGCTAACGAAAGCTCGCCATTGTTCTCGCTGGCCGGAATATTAAACTCTGCACAAATGTTTCACACAATACTTACAATTGAAATGTACGCTGCAAGCTTTACGCCCGGACGAACCAAGTTTACACTCAACGGTGTAAATTAAATAGCGTACTGTTTACACTTACGCTTATCTTGTTCTGACTAAACGCAAATAGGTTTGCTCGACACGTTAGGTAGTAGAAAAAGGAAAGTTTTTTACCAAAGAAAAGTTCTTGTGTCAAATATACGCATATAAATTCGGTTTGCGAAACGTTTGTAGGTCAAAGGACATTGGACATTTTTGAGTCGGTACCTCAAAGTTCGCGACTATTATTGAAATGTAGTTTGTTTGAAACAAGGGATGTATTTATTTTTATCCTATTGTATGGGGGGAAAAGTGATGTGGTTCAAAGCTAAACGTATATTTTTCCCAATTATTGATTTTCAATCAGTTTCAAGTAGTCTATGCTAACTGTGATACGCTCTCTGGCGCTTGTTTGGTGCAATCCACATTGCAAGACAGAGGTTAGAGGCCTTCTCTTTCATTACAAAAGGCCCAAACGCGGTTTCAATGTACTTAGACGATATCATTATTACTATTGATTATGTTTATTTATTTATAATTACTACATTCGTTCCTGGCAAAACTACAGATCAAGTGCCGCTTATCGAACATTTGCCTCCAGCGGATCCTGCAGTACTTCGGTCACGTGGCTAGACGTGAACCAGATAGCTTGGAAAAGCTTATTGTGGTTAGCCACGTGGAAGGAAAAAGGAGTCGTGGAAGATCACCGACCCGGTGGACCGGCATTGAAGGAAGCCTGCCAGGGAACTCTACAGACGTCAATCCGGAAGGCGGAAGGCTCACACCAATCATCTAGCCCGAAGTAAGTATCATTAAGAACTTGTGTTACGGATACTAGATAACGGACATTTTTTTTTTAATATACATAATAATTTTAGATATTTTTATAAATAAACTTAAATAAATATATAAACAACCATGACTCGCAAACAAACATTCGTGTTCGTCACACAAACATTTGCCGCTACCAGGATTCGAACCCGGACCGCTTGATGTGTAGCCAGCTGTACTGACCACTCCACCACGACGGAATGTTTTAAGATTGCCTTTAATACTAGATCTTGTTTCCATCTTTTCAGTTGACTAATTGTCTTTTTATGCAGGCGGGTTTGTTACTTTTTAAAATTTATTTATTTTTATTTATAGTCATAATATACCTTTTTGAAAATAATATGATAAGCCCTTTAATTTGATGGCCATATTGATGGTATCTAAAATAAAAAAAAAACACTTCTAATAAAAGCACCTCACAGCTACTAAGTACATTGTTTTTTAACATCACTTATCATCATCACTTATCATCACTTGGCAGCCCAAGTGTTCTTAGACACTTGGGCTGTCAAGTCAATCTAACAATACCTTAATTACAGAAATCCGTTCAGCCGTTTAAAAGATATAAGGTAATAAAGAATATTACAAACATACATACAAGACACGCGCGAAAAACATAACCCTTTCCTTGTAATCCGGTAAAAAAGGCGTTCCCTTTCCGAGTTGATAAGTGTACTACAACCTGTATTATAGCGATAATGTAGTAAGCGGCCCTTAAATTATCCGGGGTGATAAAAAAGTAACAGAGTACATACATAGTCTGTTATTAAATTAACCAAAACAATACATGGCAATACTGAAAGTGGTAATAGGGTATAAATCTCGGCTTTTGTTCCTCTTTACAATTTTACGTCGTAAAACATAGACTCGCCTTATTATCTGGACGTCCGAAATACAGATAAACAGTGCATTAACTGCCGGAACATTTCGGTCGTGCCCAAAACGATAAAGCTTTGTAAGCGTTTCAGTTGTTATCTGTGCCGGTGTAAAACGTGTGTTTCAGAAGGTTTTTTTATATTACGAGATGGCAAACAAGCTTGCGGACCACCTGTTGTTAAATGGTTACCGTCGCCTATAGACACTTGCAATATTAAGGGTATATAAGTTAACACTGCAAGTGCGTTTGCCATCCTGGGGACTAATATGCGCATGCCCAGTAATTACACTGGCTACCTTTCCCTTCAATCCGAAACACAGCGAACTGCTTCACGGCAGAAATAAGAAAGGCGGTGGTACCTACCCAGATGACCCTATATATGGGTCTACCACCTAGTAAAAAACACAAAATTTGGTAAAAAAACAGTGTTTCACATATGAAATTTTACTTACTCATTTAACTCTTTTAGTTATCCCCAATGGGAAAATCCCAGAGATGGTGATTCCCAGTGATGACAAATGAGATATCTAGTCAAGAACTGGGATTTTTCCTATTCATCAGCTGTGGATTTCTGGTAGGCTAGGGTGACACCTGTCTTTGGAACAGGCGTCTTCTTCGCCCACCGCGGGGACATCGGCGCGGGTTAAAGAGAAGACCATCCTCCCTAATCCATTCCATATAAACCTTCTGGTACTAATATAATTTACGGTCACTAAAAGTTTAAAAGGTCATGCTACTTCTTATCTTAATGGTCCAACCTGGCCTACCGTAAAAACGTAGGTAGTTAATACATTATTGTGTCATGCTTACAATAAAGAGTGGACTTGATGCTTTTACACTCGACGATTTTTATCTGAAGCTAGATTTCGTGTTCTGTGTATGACGTTTTCCAGTTTTTTTGTATGTGTATAATTCTTTTTACAAAAAGTTCTGTCGGTGAAATGCTTGTGATGCAATCAGAAATGAAACAATAAATTCGTTGAATTTCATCAGTCCTGTGTAGCTCAGAAGAAATAGCAGTTCCCCGGATCGCGAAAGGTCGCGGCTTCGAGTCCTGTCTCAGGGTTCGTCTTTCGTTTTCTATTTAATTTGATATTTTCAAACATATTCTTTGTTTGCCGATGCCGTTAAGCCGATAAGATACGTGCGTAGCTCAGACTAATATTTCGAAAAAAAAAACCTTTTTAAAACAAGCTTTTATTAAAATGCTGTAAAACGAAAAAAAACAACTTTAAATGTACAATTGTACATTTAAAGTTGTTTTTTTTTAATTAATTAACCCATAAATTTATTTACACCACACAATTTTAATTATACAAAAAAGTTTGTCGCGAGCTTTACTTCCAAGTAAAATTCTCAATAAGTAAAAATCTCGCGACAAGCTTTAATATCGTTTAATTTGTTTACTGTCGTAAAGTGGTAAAATGGATTTGACTCAATTCAATGATTATTTTTTTCTTTTTAGAGCATTTAAATCAAAAAGCTTGTTGTTAAAATCGCTTTATTAGATATTTTTTCCACTTTTTTTGCAATCTCAAGTCACTTTATTCGTATTCTTCTGAGCAAACCTTTTTATTTGATACCCATAAATTATGGTAGTGCTCAAAAAAATAACTAGTCTGCCATCTTAGGCTGTCCACCATATTGGATTTAGAACTACGTTACTTAGCTTACGATACATGGTTTAGGATAACTGATTTCATATTGAGTTGCACGATTTGACCCGAACATACACTAAATAAAAGGTTTTAAAAAGAGTGACGACTGTTGCTGTCGCACTGAGGCAGGTAAAACTATACCTACATGTGACGAAACTACACCTTATTCAACGAAGCTACCATGACTGTGTATCTATATTTCGTCTGAGTTGCGTGCCACCAGGCACACTGTTGGAACATTCTAACTTAAACATTGACGCTGTCGTGGTGGAGTGGCCGCTCCCTTCTGGTCCAAATCAGGCCTTAGAGACGCTAGGCGGTCGAGAGACTCCCCACGGGGGAGATGCTCGGTCGCCCAGTAATCCCCTAGAAACGGCCGACCGAGCCTGTAGGCTTGAGGACCCTCCATAGTCTTCGCCTTCTTAAAAACTCGGTTAAGCAGTAAAAGCCATTAGCGGCAAACTGCAGTAGTCAATCAATAAAAAAGTGGAGTGGTCAATATCACTGCCTAAAATTATACCATTTAAAAATTTCATTGAATATTATTTGGAACTTTTTCGATCGTCAAGTGTAAAGGCACTTACGCATATAAATAAGGCGTTATCTTATCCTGTGCGGATGACGCGTGGATTTCGATACGATTTAGTAAATTAATCAATGTACCTAATTAGGTTTTCGCTTTTCGAATTTTTGTACAAAATTCATGTTCCTCTCGCCAAAAAGAGACGTAGTTATATTATAGGATTACGTTTACATATATTATTAAACGTATAAACGAGCTACAAAGAAAATTGACTAAAGATTTCCAAACCGATTCCTATTCGCGACATTGAGAAATGTGGAATATAGGGAGCATTTAGAAGCAATATTCCCGAAACAATTGCCGCAATTCCTTGTGATTGCTCCACTTAATTGCAATTATTGCCAAAAATTGCCCTAGTAAGAGCACCTTTAGTTGTTTGCTAGCATTCGTCGTACATAGGTTTCCAATTCTTTCTTAGATACGCACCGAATATGCGCCGGTGTGTGTGTTGAGAAATTGCACAAATAACTCAACAAACACGACGAAATGCAAAGGAATAATTTGTCACCGTCTGCAGCAGCCTTTGTCTCATTTGGCGGATTTGCCGTATCATATACAAGGTCGCGCGGTGTCTTACGCGTACGGCTAACACGCCACAGGTTAAAAAACCGTGCCGTGGACAAGAGTCCTTATATTATGTGCTGCAATTTATTATTATTTAATAAAAGAGTCGGCTCTTTTTGCCTATAAATCGACTATTTTGTTTGTTCCATGCGATTCCAAAAAGAGAGTCAAATGTTCTACGGCAGTGGTGTTGAGGAACCATTATTCCCTCCACGCCCTTACGGCGCGATTCCTTCCGCCCTTACGGCGTACTTCAGCTCCACAGCTTGCCATCATTACGGGGGGCCGAAATGACCAGGGGGTCAAGGAGACCTAAGATGCCTAGAGTCTTAACTCTTAATTAAGACTTAAGGCGTCAAAGGTCTCCCCCCTCTCCCCTAAACATTTCGGTACACCCATTTCAATAATGCAAACTGGCGACGACGTCACAGCGTCATTGGCAGTCACTACGCACAAAGTGAAACTGCTCCCCGAATACCTCAACGGCTTATCCATCATAGCGCATTGGGTCCACACAGACACGGAGCGCAACACCGGTATTGCGCTCCATGGCGGTCAGAGAATTGTCATCAGCGCTCTGACCGCAAATCACTGATTTACTGCGTAGAATCGGACTCTCAAATATCTTGGCAACGTTGGCCTTATATATGCTAACGCAGCGGGAAACTTCGTTTGCGCGATTCAAGCGTGCGGTTTTTCATAACGTTTTTTTATTATAATACTCAACATTTCTCTCTAAAGTTTTAAAACGAAATTAACAGTTACATATTAAACTTACTATATTTATGCATTTTTCGAACACAATTATTAGTTTATAAGATGAAATTACTATATTTCTAAAGATGCGTCGTAGTCGCCGATACATTTATTTAACGCTTGTACGTTACAACGCCATCTCTGGGCATAGCGTCGAACTAATGACTTATCATAAAATTGCTCGTGGACTAACAGTGACTAATACCTGTGGTATTACGGCATTTTATTACATATGTGTTGCAATAACAAAGTATGGACATTGTGTTATAAATTATTTTTCACACCACCTGCTCGACAATGCCAAATTACATTTTATGCAAACCTTACGTAAAGCAAGTCATTAAAGTCCTTGGCTTTAGCCGGGGTGTAATGTTGAACTGAATCTCATTATAACCCGCTGGTTTGTAATATTTTCACTTTTCATAGTTCTTATTGCAATGGCCTTAAAGTCTAATTTCGTACCTAATAATAGATCAACTAATTCTCGAAGGCCGGGGCGGGCGCCGCGTCGAACTTATTTTGAAAAAAGAACGTAATTTGAAAATCGAACTTTTTCTAAAATTGAGCTGGCCACGGCAAGCTGAATGGAACACATTTGAAATTAAATAATTCGATATCAAAGATAGGAAATAAAAATCTGTACGCACATAATAATATCATTATACCTAAATATTTATTATAATTAAAAATTAATTTGTCATAATGTCTCACCGACGACGTTTATAATTCAGAGCAATTAATTTACTATAGTAAAACGCTGTTTTTGGTAGCCTTGCTTTTTTATTGTCTTGCAAAAAGTGAGAAAAGTAGAGTACCTACACTCCTCGGGGATAAAGATGTTTTTGTCTTGGGCGCGCTTGAACCCCTAACTGGGCTCAGGACTCGTTTCATGTTCAGTAGACAATTATTTAATGTTTTGTTGATTTACTTATAATAGTGTTTATTTATTTTAGGACAACCAACAAATATTACACTATTACAGCTTAAAACTAAGTGCTTAACAATCCTTCAAGTGCAGACTTAATTATAGGTTGCCACGGCATGCATATCTGGACTAGATGTTACAAAACTTTAACTTTAAGTATTGTTTGTTCTACAATGAGTTACCATGAAGTTTTTATTAATGAAACTATATTATAAATAACTATATATAAACTCCCATGATGGGACATCCCAATGAAATCCCAATAGTCCAGTCAGTAGAACCTCTGGGAAAAAAATTACCAGTAGTTCCATCATGGGACTACTCCACTAGGACTAGTGAGAATACACGTCCGAGACAACTAAATACCTAAATGTAACAAGTAGCAAAAATATCATTATCGAACTCACAATCGAAACTTTATATTTACAATATCGGCTATCGCGCCAAAAAATCCTTCTCTAATTCTCAAACTAACTCGATACCAAAATTTACCAGAATCAGTTCAGTGGTTTAGGTTTGAAAGCGTAACAAATAAATAAACAGACTCACTTTTGCATTAATAGATAATATTACTTAGGATTTTATTCCGATATTTTGATATTCATTATATGAATGACCCTTCCTGTTTACTATTAAATCAGTGCTATCACAAATCGACAACGCTTCCATTGTTAAAATCCCATTGGGTTTATTTTAAAATGAATAAAGTATTTTTCAATACATTATAATGCTTCTTTCAATTCAAGTGCTAAGAACACCTTTTCAATATAATCCAGAGAGCGCTTCAGTGCGATTGTTTACTTCGAGTCTGTTTTTAGAAGTAATAAAAAATAGATTAACCATAAGTATATACATATAATAAGTATATACATATGATATATTTTACTTAAAAAAGAATGTTGCGTGTGGAAAATATATTAGATACCAGCCTTAAACTGCCAGTGAATGCAGCAAACAGAGTCGGTATAATCTATAGGGGACTATATTTTTTGTCACCAAAATTTATATTTGTCAACAAGTTGTATCACATAATAAATAGATCTATCGCCACGAAATATTTTCGTTCTCAGATAAACAAAAAGTGTTCCCAGGTATGAATCATCAAATTAATGTTAATTTGTGTAAAATAAAAGATGGATTACCAATAAAATTGTAGTGCATTACATGAATATTTTAAACTTCTTATAATAATAGTTTTATTACTTAAATAATAGCTTTGTGCTTAGAATGGTAGATCTGTCACCAAATAAATCGATTATCGATCCCTGACTGCGACTCCTTTTCATTTGTTATTTTGTCACCAATACAGTAGTGACATTTTATTTCGTTCAGTTATTAAAAGAATTGTATTCGTTACCAATTTAATACATCAATTTATAATTTTAATGAAAATATGTTCAAAGAGGCGGAGAAAAATTGGCGCGCTTTTAAAAATTGACTAATCCGGCCAGAAAAGAAAAAAGGCGCTCTTCAAAATCCAAACCAGCGCTGATTATTCAGAAATTATTATTTTTAACAATAAATTAATTGTTTTGACTTTAATTGTTTTATTTGCTATTCTGCTAGAACGTTTGCGGACTAAATTTCGACCGTACCTACCTACAATACTTCGACATGTAGCGAACTTGGGAGTGTAGTGTTTTATGCACCTACGTCCCCCATGGTTGAGTGATGGGAAGGTTAAGGTTTTTTTATAACCAGACGGAGTGCAATGTTTTTGGGAGAGTACAGACACAACAACATGTCCAAGTATTGTACTGTCGAAATTCAGTCCGCAAGTTCTGCTAGAAATATTATTTAAATATATTTATACTACATATGGTAATTATGGTCCTTGTGGGAGGCACATGTCCATGTAAGTAGTACTCTTTTGGTTGAAACGATGATAACGACAACCTTCAATTTTTTTGGAACTTTGTGATTTTTTCTAGTGACATAGTATATGATTTATCAGCTATCAATTTAAATTAGTTGGCTTAAAAACTTATTAGGACAAACCTATTATAATACATACAAAAACATTTATTTGATACTAGACCCTATATCTCCATGATTTTAGGTGATTTATTGTGGAATTGATTGTATATTGTTTGGTCACTACATTTTGGTGACAAATCTACTATTTTGCGGGCAAACCCTATTACTTAAGAAACACAAAACGAATTAAATTGGCGATAGCTTAAATGATACCCTAATCTATACAGTGAAAAGTACTTTACAGAAGAAGAAAGCTATCAAGGACTAAATTAAATTCACGTTGGCATTTAAGTAAGCAGTGAATTTAATGTAATTGTGAGGTAATTTTAGAATAACAGTGAATAAATAAAATACCTAATAACATAGCAAAAGTACCATTATCACCATCTATCGTCATTATGAAACATTACTCATTAATCGCAGTTAACGACATCTATCAATACTTCTAGGCATCACTTGGCAATAAAAGACGGGTTCCTCGATTTCTGGATCAAATAGTTGTAGCAATATCAATTCAAGCAATATAAACTCAAACTGTTAAAACAGACTCACACTTCATTTATCTTATCATCCGATCGCATGATTATCACGACAGTGAAATTTTTTAAATAATGCCACAACAAAGTATGCATCACTGCCACGGAGCTACGCACAGGATTATAATACGACTGGAACCTCAAAATCGTTCCGAAGATTTTGCTACGTAAATGGATGGTGTATTTTTCTATTAATGTGTCCATACAATTGCAAGTACGAGACACAATCCAGTCTCCATTCTTGTCGCTGTCTGACGGAACGCTTTCCTCTTTTAATGTGATAAAATCAAATCTAGACCTTAAACGTTATACGTATAAAGTACAATATTCATTTCATCACATTATTTCGTGAGCATTCCAGTACAGCTGAGTATTCTTAAAAGCTTCTTCATTAGCATTGCCATCTCTAAAAATCAGAAAACCAGACTTACCCACTAAAAGACTTTTGAGTCCCACGACCGGACGGACTACAAAAAAAGGATTTTTGACTAAAAATTCAAATAAGACACGTAAGTATCATGTATTTTCGACAACGGGCGAACTCGAGTAGAGTGAAGTGTGTGCGGACGCAGTCAAATTGGCCCGAACAGGGGATCGAAAAGCCTAACACTGTCCGTCTTTATCCGGACGAATGGCAACGCTTCATAACAGCCTTTATAATTCGACCCACCGCTGGGACACAAGGCCTCTCCTTGTCATCGAAGGAGGTTTAGGCAGTAGTCCACCACGCTTGCCCAATGCGGATTGGTGGACGGAGTATAAGGTGATCAATACCCCTTTGCTGATCCATTAGTCGCCTTCTACGACACCCATTGGAGGATATGGGGTGATGTTATTCTACTCTGCCGGCATCACATGGCATAAAAAAAACTCAAACTCAAACAACCTGAGTTAACTAATTGAGTATTTAACATGTAAGAATTCGTTGCCGCACATACAACGCTAGGCGTTTTGGAGATTATTAATAATAATTTATTCTAAATATTCTTATATATTTTAGAAACCTGCAAATTCCTTAAAACGCATATCATGTGTTGTAGACACCTCAAACACAGCATCCGTATTCACAAACATTACTATGTGGTTCCTCGACTCTTGGATAAATAAGCGCATTGCATTGAATAGCGCTCTGTGATTGGTTCGATTTTGTTGTCTAGTTCCCATTTTGAATGTACTGACGTTTTATTATTTCAAACCTCCTTCAAACTCTTTCAAACTTTAAACTTTGGACATCTCGACGTTGCTTTTGACATCTCGACCTGTGCGTTGTGTAATGTAGCTAGCTAGCTACCTAACCTGTGCGTTCATTTTAATGTACGCATAGTTCCGATCCTCACTTAAGTATTGTCTATGAATAGGGTTTTACGACCCTGTGCGTCCACGCGCACTATGAGACTTCAAAATCCTTGTCATTATGGCACGCACTGAGAAATGCTTCATTTTGCATAGCATTGTTTTTTACTATGATAAGTATTGTTTATGAATACGGGCGTTAGACAACGACCGATATAAGAAAGGTAAATTAACCCCCTAAGGTAAATTCCTTCAACTAGTAAGACCAGGTCCCAAGTTGATGTCCATTAAAGTCTACATTAATACCTATACCAAATACAATAATAATCATATTATCACTAGAGCTCTGCCCGCGTCTTCGCCCGTGTAGAGATTTTTTTAAATCAATTACCCAAGGAATAGATAAAAGGTTGAAAAGGCTTTTGGCAATTTTGTATTAGAATAAGTATCGCCGCTTACGTATTTGATATTTGGAATTTTGACATTAATAGCGAGAAGTGTCGGTGGCGTAGTGTGTAAGAGCGTCGTCTTCCGCCCGAGAGGCACTGGTTCGAACCCCGCCACGTACCAATGTGTTTTCAAATTTTGAATTCATATGTACGTTTAATCGACGCTTTTACGGTGAAGGAAACCATCGCGAGGCAACCTGCACACACCTATGAAGAAATTCTTAGGTTGTGTGTGAAGTCAACCAACCCGCACTTGGCCAGCGTGGTTGACTATGGCCTAATCGCCCCTAATGTGGGGTAGGCTCGAGCCCGAGGTGGGAACATATATCCAAGGTTTTAAATATCGAGATCCTATCTATTATTGTAGTTTTAAGAATAAACCTTCCACAATTCTAGATAATCTAAGTTCGTTTGGGTCATCAGAACAAAGTCCCAAAAGGCGACCTTCACAGGAATACCTATAATGACAAACAATGATGATGTTGTCAGCCAACTAAATAAATATAAAAGTGAATTATAATACAAAATAAGATACCATAAAATATGAAGGCCGATATTTTTTAAACCCCGACGCAAAACAGTAGGTCTGTAGGCGGGTCTGTAGGTCTGTGTGTTTTTCTGTGGCATATTATCGTAGCTCCTAAACGAATGAACCGATTTTGATGCGGTTTTTTTTTGTTCGAATGCTAATGGGATCGTGATGGTTCTTAGCTACAATTCATGAAAATCTGTTCAGGCGTTTCAAGGTCATCAGCATAATATTCAAGAAAAATGTAATTTAAGTACCTACCTAGATATCTAAATAGAGTACGTCCGCGAGTAATTTAAAAAAAAATGAAATAAAAATAAAATTTAAAATTTAAAGTAACCCCCGACACAAAAAAACTAAAAAGATTTTTTTTCTCTCGGCCTTTCATCTTCATTAAAAGAACCTATTAATATTTTTAAGATGATTTTGATTTTGAATAAAATTAAACCAAAGTTCAAATAAAATTAAAAGAATATTGATAATGCTAAACTACTATTATTCCAGCAACCGGAAATAGAGGGAAATAAATATTTCTCTTTGTTTCTTGTTGCTGGGTAACTTATTTACTTATATGTACTTATTCATTTTAATTTATTTAATTTTTCTTATATAATGGTATTTTATTTTATTATTTATTTAGAGTTATCGTAATTTAATATTATTACGTCCACATTACATTAATTCATAAAATATATTTATGAATTGATGTAATGTGGACTTTTTACTGTCTGAAATTTAATAAATTATTATTATTATTATAAACTATGGATTAGCAGTCCCCGACGCGGCGACTTTCATTTTAAAAATATTAATAGGTTCTTTTTATAAAGGCCGAGAGAAAAAAATCTTTTTTTTTTCTTTTTAATTTTTTTGGGTCCCACTCCTCTTTTTGCGCCGGGGAAAAAAAATATGGATGGCAAAGACATTCTCTGTTAGTAATCCTTGTTTTCCATTTTTGGGTGCGTTTTGTTTTTTAAATTCTCATAATAATAATTTAGCAAGTAATAAATTCTGAAAATAAATATACTTATACTACCGGTTGCACCAAGTTTTACTTTTTACAATTTCGTAAAAAAATAACATATTTTTAAAAATGGAACAATCCATTCATATGAATCAAGTTTACTTTTAAGTTACTTTTTGCAAAATTGTAAAACGTGAAATTTGGTGCAACTGGCCGATAGTGTTCTAGTCTAGATGACGAGAGCTCCAAATGGTTTCGTAATTATCAAAACTAAATTTTTTAAATGTCGTAAATTCTTTGTCAATTTTCTTCTTTATTTTAAACTATCCGTAATATTATCAGTGTACTTTAATTCACAGTAGGTAATAAGAAACCAAAATAAACATGATTTTCAAGTTAGGTATACAACAAGTATAAACAAAAAATTAAGGCGAGCTAGACGAGCACTGCAAAACTATTAAAGCTATATTTTCAGACGTAAAATATAATAAAATTAAACTTAAACATGGCACATTGACAAAACATAAAAACTCACAAACATAAAAAAAAATACTTACAACTATCACCACATTTTTGCGCAACGGCAACCTTTATTCATTTCAATTACCTCAATTGAAGAGTGGTTTAGTATATTACCTTTTTTTGGTTACGATGGGAAATCCATTTACAGACCATACTGCACGCTGGCTGGGCGCACGACGTGTTTGGGAGTCCCCGACACGGAACAGCGCCGGTCCTACCCATTAAAAGCCACCGGTACCCTCCTAAGCCCTTCTGGGGGCGTTTTAGGCTCGGCGTACATTACGTACACCATTCACCAAAACGTCCCTGGGGTGGCCCGGCCCAACAGTGAGCCGGTCGACGCGCCGCTGGAGGATTGCGCTAGGGCACTAGGCAATCCCCAGAGAGAGAGAGTGATTGAGGCCTGTGCACTGCACCAAGGCACACGGTGGCCAACCCGTTTGCAGGCCGCACCTTAGGGACGGACAAGAGCGGCGGTTGTAGCCGCCTGCCTTCTCCAGCCCCTCCGTCTACGCCGGATGGGAGCAGCTAGAGCATCCTCCTCCCGCTCTCTCTCCGCGGCCTCCTTCTGCGCCATCACTGATTCGCAGAAGGAAACGACAGCCTTCCAGACTCTCGTTACCAAGCATGGCTCTGACCATGCTTGGTAATGAGATGTCTCCTCCGCCGACAAGTATACCTAGGTGATTTCAATTCAATTGAGATGCAAGAAAACCCATTGATACTTACACGCTTCCGAAAATATTCCGGACACACTCACTGCCAAAACAACCCCATCCTACTAACATTATAAACGCGTAATTTTGTATGGATGTCTGGATGGATGTATGATTGTTACTCTTTCACGTAAAAACTACGAATGGATTTGAATGAAACCAGAATAATAAAACTCATATATCACAATAACATAATTATGTGCATGCTGTTAGTTTGTAGAATGTATAGGCAGTCGAAATAAGACGTGCTAAATCTCTATACATTCTCTATACATACATACACCGTCTGTAGTAGGTATTATAGATTCCTTTAACATTATCATTTTTGCTATCATTTTCCATTAAGATTGTTGTTATTGTGTTTGTATTCATATTTGTGGAGTAATATGTAATTATATAGTTGTATTTACGTATAGGTACTATAATTATTTATTGTAGTTAGTATTATATTTAATACTAGATGACCCGGTGTACTTCGTATCACCTATTCACGGAGTACTAAACGTCTTTGCACCTATCCTAACGACATTAAAACTCTTCTTTCGCTAAAATGGCGGAACGTCAAATGTTTGACAGGAAAGTAGGCAGAACAGTTTATATGGGAAATTGAAATTGTTGTTTTAACTATCTTTCTCGCAATTTTTCCATAATTTCTCACCGTTTAAACCTTCCCTAGACCTCCACGAACATTTCAAGACCAAGATAAGATAAATCCGTTCAGCCGTTCTCGAGTTTTCGAGACTAACGAACAGCAATTCATTTTTATATGTATAGATAGATATGTGTGTATTTTTATGCTGTTTGTTGTGTATCATTGGTTATGTATTATTAATTATAATTTTTTTAAAGTTGTCTACTTGTTCCATGCAGATCCTATCCATCCTAAGGTTGCCTGGAAGAGATCGCACTCAGCGATAAGGCCGCCCATTGTACCTAATTTTAGCAAAAATCATTAATTAATTGGGTAGTTTAACTTTTGTTGGTGTACAATAAAGTACAAATAAATAATAAACATATAGGCTATAATAGACGAAGTCGTGGGCAGAAACTATCATTAATAAAGTGTATAATTACAGGGTCTAATCATCATGTGGTCGGGGTTCGAGTCCCTATACATTATATAAAAATACAAATTAAAGCGTTATAAAATATACTTTACGAACTATTCTCAAATATACCGAATATACACCAAAAATTTTGATAAAAATCGGTGGAGCCGTTTCGGAGGAGTTCAAACACAAACACCGTGTCACGAGTTTTTTATTTATTAGATTATGTATGTCCGTTAACTAGCATCCATAACACAAGTTCTTAATGTTACTTAATTTGAGCTAGATAATGTGTGTGAGCGTATGCTGATGATAGCTGATATTTTCATTGATTATTAATTACATGATACAATTAATATGATTGAATGCTAGTTAGCTGGCAAAAAGTCGACACTTTTTGGTTACTTTAAAGCAGCGCATTATTTTCAAAAAGAGAGTCAAATTTTCTACGACAGTGGTGTTGAGGAACCAATTTCCCTCGCTATATCTGAGACCGCCCTTTACCGGCGACTCCTTATAGACCAACCCCTTTATGGGTCAGCTTGCCATCAATTATGGGGCCTTTTAACACCATTAAGTGCCACCATATCACAATTAGCAACTTCGCGACGTCACAGCGTCAATGCAGCCACTCCGCACTAAGTGAAACTGCTTCAAGAATACCACAACGGCTTTCCATCATAGCGCATTGGGTCCACAGTGCAGTAGAGTTAGATCAGCTCTACCGCAAACCACTGATTCACTGCGTAGAAACGGACTCTCGAGGACTCGACGACGTCGGCCCTATATATGCTAGACGCGGTAGGAAACTTCGTTTGCGCGATTTAGGCTTGCGGTTTTTCAAAACGTATTTTTAATATAATACTCAAAATAATTCTATAAAATTTTCAAAACCAAATCACAGTTAGATATTTTGCTTACTATATTTATAAATTTTTCGTACGAAATTATTAATTTTTATGATGAAATTTAAATTTTTCTAAAGATGCGTCGTAGCCGCTCATACAATTGTTAACCGGCTGTCCGGTACAGCGCCATCTCTGGGCAGAGTGACGAACTAATAACTTCTAATAAATTTTGTTGTTATCATAAATTGTTGGCAGGCTATACTGAGTAATACTGGTACGCTATTTATTAGTACTTCTACCAATTCATATCTAACATGCTATTAATATATATTGATGTATTGATATTGGACTTTGGTACAATTTTGATTATTATTGTGAAGTTGGTTACAATAAGAACGAACGTATGTTGCAAATTATTTAACGGCTTTAAAATATTATGTAAAACTAGTTCTTACTATAATTATGTAGTGTGTTCAATTGGTAAGATAGATAAGATTATTTTCATACATGGTTCTGAGCTTGGAGCACTGTACTAAGATTGCAGGTTCGGTTCCCGCTTTAGGATAAGAATAATTCTAGTCACTTGTTTACAATTAAATTATTGAATTGCGTAATTATTTTATTATGTTAGTAAAATTAATTTAATGAATTTGGATTTTGAAATATTATCAATTTTTATACATTTTATCGTATCTCTTATCTATTAATGATCGATCCCACGGGATACGTATCTTTTTCCGGGATAAATAGTAGCCCATGTGCTATTCTAGACTTTAAGGCTCCAATTAAATGGGCCACTGGTGGATGCCACCAGCAACTGACAACCTTCGTTTGCACGGTACGAAAGGACGTTGCCTCAACCGCTGGCCCATTTGCGCGAAGCATTAATCTCTGTGCTAAATTTCATCCAGATCAGCTTCGCCGTTCTGGCGTAATTGAGTGACAAACATCCATCAGCCACTTTTGTATTTTAATTCAGAACAAACATTATAGTAAATGTTTGACTTTGAACGGATTAGTACCTCCGCCTTACAGAAGAACACAAATAACACAAAAATTTTATGGAGTTTTGTTTATGTTGGTGAGTCAGGTTGTCAGAGCTCCACGGGTGTTGCAAGCGTCTATAGGCCACGGTAAAATGAAAATGAAAAAGCTCTTTATTTAAATGGACTTTGCTAAGTACTTTTAAATCGTCGGTGACTTCATACCACCAGGCAGTCTGCCTTGTTCACTTGTGTGCTCATCAATTGACATTAAAAACACTTGCGACCCGCCCGCGGTTTGACCCGCGTGTATCCTGTTCCCATTAGAACATTGATAAAAATTATTCTATATACATGTTCACTATCAAAGTTCACTCTAAATATTGTTGAAAGAATTTCCAAAATCGGTTCCGCCGTTTTTGAGTTATTTTTTACTTTCTCGTAACGTAGTATAGAGGAAGTCTTGTAATCGTCGAAAAATTCGACCTCGAGATTTACACGTTTTGGACCTCCCTGAGTTCAAAAATATTTTTATTGGAATTATGTCTGTGTGTGTGTCTGTGCGTTAGCACGATAACTCGAGTATGCTTTAACTTACTGAAACCAAATTTAACATACGGAAGGCAAGGACTTGTCAAAAGAAGCGGAATAGGTGGTAGTTGAAAAACAGCGTCAACCCTCAAAATCTGACATGCTGAACTAGCAACATTAACCGTGAGACGCACTTTGTTCAATTTTTATTATCTTTTCGTCAATTTTTACTTTCTCATATACGTACTTAGTAAGCATAGAGGAAGTCTTGTAATCGTCAAAAAATTCGACCTCGAGATTTCGACGGATTTACACGTTTTGGACCTCCCTGAGTACAAAAATATATTTTTTGGAATTATGTCTGTGTGCTGTATGTCTCTGTGTGTGTGTGTCTGTGCGTTAGCACGATAACTCGAGCATGATTTAACTTATTGCAACTAAATTTAACATACGTGTATGACATCAAAATGTAAGGCTTCTATCAAATTTTGAGCCGTCGATCACGAAAGTTAAGCAACCAAGTGCGCGGTCGGTACTTGGATGGGTGACCAAAATTTAACACGCATGTATGACATCAAAATATAAGGTTTTTTTGAACCTTTGAGTCGTTTCCGGTATACGAGAAAGTCAAGGGGAGGCCACTCCCGATTTTTTTGGATAGATGAAAGATATGTACCTTTAACCCCTTACCCCCAAAACAGGTACTAAAGTTAATCATGGTGTCACTTTTATTTGCTGAATGAAAGACAGAGTTAACATCAGTTTTAAACACGACTAACTTTAGTCCATGATTTGGGGGTAAGGGGTTTTAATTTTAATAAGGGTATTTGAGTATAGATGTAGGAGTTTCTCCCGAGTTCTTGTGGTAAAAACACGTGTTAAGAGACTGCATTTTTAACCTCAATCAACCGTACAATTTTTGTTACTTTAGTTACATTTTCACTTGACATTGGCAAGATGCGTATTTAATGCGACGCGACGCCATTAATTAAAAATGAATATAATAGATGTAGTTGTAAGATTTTCTTGCGTTATCTTATGCTAGATTATGATTTGATAATATTATTATTTATTGGAAAAATAAAAAGTATTTGCAAAACTAGGAACCAAAAAATTGTAAATGGGCATCTTTTTAATGATTGGTTCTTTTTTCCTGTGTTATAAGCTATTAAACAATCAGATAAATTTTTACTTGTAAATATTTAGAAATACTTATGAATAATCCTAAATCAACATGACTCACGAACGATGTTCGTGTTCCTCACGCAAACCTGCCCTACCAAAATTCGAAGTGATGATTACCTACATGTTTAGCCAGCTACATGCTATAAAGAGGCACTGCATGGCCCATACTGCCAGATGTGGGCACAATAATTGATAAGTCGAGGTAGGGTAAAAAGGAATAGCCTCTAGAATTTCGAGCATTCAGAAGTAGTACTTCCGCCTTACAGAAGACCACAGGCAAATAACACTACAGTTTTGTTGTGTGGTGTTTCTGTTGTGGAGTAAGGTTGCTAAAGCTCCACGGGGAAGAGAAGTCACGTCTGTCCTGCAAGCGTCTATAGGCTTGCGGTGACTGTTTCCCACCAGGCAGATCGTATGCTTGTCTTCCAACCAACAGTCATAAAAAAATATGTACCTACCGAAAAATTTACTAGTTAAAATTATATCAGTGATTTAAAGTAAGCGAAAAATATTTCAATATTACGTCAAATTGGTAATTGTGTAAATACAATTGGTTTGAGTTAATTAACATAATAATTATTCCAATAAGGCACCATTGTCAGCATAAATTATTGAGCAAATAATAATTACCACAGTGTGTTGAAATGAGTAACAAGTTCATTCGTAAAACGGAATATTAATATATCTTTCATTGAAATATACTTGAGTACAAATTGACTTACTCCATTTAATTATCAGTATTAGTTTTGTAAGTTTAAAAAAATATATTTTTGTTTTATATGTCGATAAGTTTTATGCATAAGCTGTATTTACCTGTCGAGGCATATCTTTTAACTCTGTAATTTTGTATGTTAATGTAATTGTGAAATCATGTGTTGTTGGTAAATCTATATCAATAAATAAATAAATAAATAAATCGGCCCACTTCATAGACATTGATTCATTGACAACTAACAATAATTTGAAAATTTTTATTTTGACCCAATGCTGGGACACAAAGCCTCTCCTTGTCATCTAAGGGGGTTTAGGCAGTAGTCCACCACGATTGCCCAATTCGGATTGGTGGATGGAGTATAAGGTGATCAATACCCCTTTGCTGATCCATTAGTGGCCTTCTACGACACGCATTGGAGGATATGGGATGATCCTATTCTACTCTGCCGGCATCACTCGGCTAATCTGTGATTGTGCAGAGAATAAAAAGCTAATTGAATCATTGTTCATCAAAAATAATTAATTTCTACAGATTTGATGGATGGATGGAATTGAGTTTATTTCCCCAAAAAAAAATAGCTTTTCTGTTTTCGGTTTTCAGGTCAATCAACCAACTGTTACAGTAAAAACTGATCAAATGTAAACTAAGGGTCTTGTCTAACAAACAGGTTAAAAGTAATTATTTATTATTTTGAAATAATTATAGGATTTTATTTTATTTTATTATTTCGCATACGCAATTAACCTCATCGTCATAAAAGCCTTTATAATTCGACCCATTGCTGGGACACAAGAAAGGAGGGAAGAAACCTAGTCCTTCGAAGGAGGTTTAGACAGAAGTCCACCAGGCTTGCCCTATGCGGATTGGTGGACGGTATAAAATGATCAATACCCATTTACTGATCCATTAGTCGCCTTCTACGACACACATTGGAGGGTATGGGGTCATACTATTCTACTCTGCTACATCTAAAATTTGAAGTAATGACAAAGGTACGTTTTTTTGTATCAATATTTGATCCAGATGCGTTAAGCCATTTCGTCATGGTTAAGTAACAAATATCCATCCAAATTTTCGGAGCTATCAGCTTAAAGTGCCTTTCAAAATCTTGGTCACCAATCCAATCACCGACCTCGTTCGTAGAAGCTTGACATTTGTAATCGTTTCGAAGGCCGCTATCGACCTATTCATTATTTTAGCGTTTGATGTACCGCAATAATTGCGTAGCATGATTGTAGCGTCAGTTTAAGGACTGCACTGATAAAGTTTATCAGTCTTTATATCTATTACATTGTTTGTTCAAAATGACTATCTTATCTGCCCCACCGCGTGCTGATTCAAATAAGATTTTGTTTTGTTTTTAATACATCTCTTTTTAATGGATATTGTTATTAGTCCCATATAACCTTACCAGCATCACCAAAGATTTTTAAGAAAGAACCTTGGTGGGCCCCCGATTCTACAGGACACAACTCGATCGCTATCGTAGTGGACGGAGCGTGGCGCACTTTGTTTTATTTTTCATATAATTGCCAAATAATTCCTTAAGAAACTGTACCTGTGCAAGGATAGTCCTAACCAGCTGGTTAACCAGCAGGTAATAGACCTCTACCCACTAGGTGAGGGTTTCTAGTCGACAGGATATCCCGTGAGGCAGTCTCAATGTCGTCTGGAGTATCTGCAGGGTTCGGGTCGAAAGTTACAAACTTAAGACTCGAAAGGCTCGGAACTCGGCTAAGGCTCTGCGCACATGGGGCACCAGTGGCCGCCACAAGTGTAAACGCTATTTCATACATTTTGTGTAGATCCTGTGCACACGTGTAGCCGGTGGCGGCCACGCACTTCTAAAGCGGTGGCCATTGACCACCTTCGTTTCCGCGGTACTAAAGTACAAGCCGCGTGGCAGCCACCGGTAGCAACCACTGACCTGTGGCGGTGGCCCATTTGGGCGGAGCCTAAGACACCTGACGTAAATGATTTGGAGAGAAGCGCCTGCCGCTAACTATCTAGGGAGATTCTGAACCCCGTACAAAGGGGTCATGCGGTGGAAAGTAAACCACCAAACAACAGCTTCCAAGAAGGTTTGATATTAGGCAGGCGGCTGCTTACCTAACACCAAGCTATGAAACAATTTCGAAACATATAGCAGTCATCTTCATCAAACATTATCATATCAGCCGAGAGACGTCCACTGTTGGACAAGGATCTCCAGCCTGGTCGGTCCTGCGCTGCCTGCCTCCAATGGCTTCTCGCGACCTTTACTAGCATGTCCAAAGAATTGAGAACCTTAAGTGGCAGTGGACAGGGCACATTGTGAGGACTGACGGCCGTTGGGGAGGAAAGGTCCTCGAGTGGCGTCCACGTACCGAGAAACCCAACGTGGACCTATAGCAGCATGGTGACTTAAACTTGACTTAAACCGACCCCAAATTAATTAATGATATCTACAATGTAATGAGCATGCACCCATGAACTATTAATTTTTAAGCGTCTTCAAAAGTTTATAAAAATCTAAATGTTTTTTGAGGTCGGTCCCAAATACAAGTCTCCACGTTTATTACAAATGTTGAGGTTGGCACCGACCTCAAAAAACATTTAGATTTTTATACACAAAATTTTTACTTCTCCCGTTTTTAGTTTTGAAGGCGGTTTTTTTTTATTTAAAAATATATTTTTTTCTGCTTTTTATTGTTTTAAGTAGGTATAGAAATTTTCAGGAAACTACCTCAAGATCTTTCAGACACAAGTGAACAAATTACGATATCATCAATGTCAATTAAATAGGCATTATTAGGGATAACTCAAAAACTACTCGTCAGATGTCGATAAAATTTAAATGGGGAAAAGAATCTTAAAAATCGGTCCACCCAGTAGCAAGTTATGAGGTAACAAACATAAAAAAAACATGCAGTCGAATTGATAACCTCCTCCTTTTTTGAAGTCGGTTAAAAAGGAGGTTATGTATGTAATATTTTCAGAATTGCACAGTTTTTGCTTAGTCTTTACTAGCTTCTAAACACGGGTACCAAATTACATTAGTCTAATGTATGTCTGTATGTTTGTCCACGCATATCTCAAAAACTATAAGCCGGATTGCAATTTTTTTTAGTTAAACTAGGCTTAGTACAACTTAGGGATTTGTGCAAGTTTCAACAAAATCCGTTCATATCAGTCACTAACTAAGAAAACAAGTCTGCAAACTTATCTGGCTCGTTGGTGGTGGCGCTAGTAGTGAACTGTCAAATAAAAATCTATGGGTAAATTGTAGTTCTAATTTTTGCCGCCGGGTCAGATAAATTTGCGGCTCTGCTGAATCGATGTCCCACATGTCAACAATCTCATGAGCTAAATCAAGATATTTGTTTTCTTTATCTTTTACTTAGCTAAGCGTACCAGAAAATTCTGGAACTTTCTCGAACGAAAAAAACGCAATACCTACGCTCTATGAACGAAGCGCGGCAATTGAAAGAAGACAATCACTGGCGGGAAATGAGTGAATGGGGAGGACGAATAAAAATGGCATACACAGATGAGAAAAAAGAAAAAGGGTCTAGTGCCCACAGACTTAAGCATCGCAACTTTAATGATTTCTGTTCTATGATATTTTTACTTTCTCGTATACGTAGTATAGAGGAAGTCTTGTAATCGTCAAAACATCGACCTTCAGATTTTGACGGATTTACACGTTTTGAACCTCCCTGAGTACAAAAATATTTTTTGGAGTTATCTCTGTGTGCCTGTGCGTTAGCACGATAACTCGAGTATGCTTTAACTTATTGCAACCAAATTTAACATGCATGTATAAGATTAAAATATATGGTTTCTATTAACTTTTGAGTCATGGATAACGAAAGTTAAGCAACCAAGTGCGCGGTCGGTACTCGGATGGGTGACCAAAATTTAACATGCATTGTATGACATCAAAATATAAGGTTTCTATCAACTTTTAAATCGTTTCCGGTATACGAGAAAGTCAAGGGGAGACCACTCCAGAATGTTTTTTTGTTGAATCCTTCTATGTTCTTATACAGCCGTATTTAAATAATTATTATTTCGTTGTTTCGGAACTATTTACGTCATTGCGATCTATTAAGACCTACTCCCCCTTATTATAAAACATTGACTTAAGTTAGTCATGGCTTAAAACGGTCGTTGTCATTTTTATTTGCTGAATGAAAGGCAGAGTTAGCATCAGTTTTAAAACTAACTTAAGTCCATGTTTAATAATAAGAGTGATTGTTTGCTGGCAAAAAAATTTGGTTATTTATTTTCTGGTAATATAAATAATGATATATAAAGAATGTAGTTTTGCATGCTATTTATAATAAAGATGAGAATGTGGACTTCCTCTTACAAAAATTTTGGGACGAAGCAATTCAATGGTCATACGAACATGAAAACATAATAATTCGGTTTATAAAATTCGGGCTTTATTGGGCACAATGGCAGAAACGTCAAAAAGGTAGAAAAAGGCGGGATACAATTGACATTACTTTTTCTTTTTCACAGACTAAGTAACAATCCTTTACTTTTTTATTCTATGTTTTTTATGCGATTATGAGTAGCCTCCAAGTCCTTTACCTGGGCTTGTTTGAAAATGATAAGATTGCTTTGGCTTGGATTGTTTTGATATCGTATGGGTCGAGAATTTGTCTCCTCAAATGTCGGTTTCTACTACAGCTATGTTAGGTTACATCGGAAAACTGTAGGTACTGCAAGTTTACTCCGAAAATATCATACCAAGCCAGGAGTGCCAGTGAGATTTACATGTCTTACGAAGCAAGAAGGAAAATGCAGTTGGAAAATTATGTTCAACCATCTTAATACTGACCCCGTGCTTGGTCGCTTAATTTTTGCGATAGATTGATAACACACCTTTTAAAGAGCTAAGGCTTCGCAAGGTAGCGAAAACTGCAAAAACTTTCGATAGTATTTCTACGAACGTTACATGTGTGGCAGTAAAAATCATATGAAAAGTTTTTCTTTACAAGAAAACATATTGTAAATAGCAAATGCCAAACTTAATTATACTCACGTCTAGAAGACTGTTAGCAAAATCAAAACAAACCGTCAAAGGACACTGGCAATATGCTGTCCAGTGAACTTCTGAATCGTTTACCTAAGGATTGTAATTAATTTTCTAGAAACTTGTTCACTAAAGAGTTAGCTAACTAGTTGAGTTGTTTACTTAGCGAAATTTCAGCTTTATTCTTTCTCCTTGAAGGCTCATTTCCGATGAAAGTCTTACCTGAAAAGAAATAAGGCAGTATTAAACTAAGATAGAAGTAAAATAAGTCCTCTATCTACTTTATCTCTTAATTATCAGCAAATTAAACTTTGAGAAGAAACGTAACATTCAAAGGTAAAGCATATTAGAATTATTATATTCTGAATCAAAAATAATCGAATGATTAGGCTAAAAATCGAATATTTAATAAGCTACTAGAGTTTAGGGTGTGACGTTTACAGAAATAATAATAAAAACATTTTTTTCCAAATGAATAAAAGTTTTACAAACAACTTTCGTTTGCAACATGAAGTCGCTAAAAATAAAACTAATAATTATCGCAAATGAAGTTTGCTGTGAAACTTTCATAGAAAATGGCAGTCAAACAATTATTCTCAGTCAAAAAAATAACTGTATAACAAAACAATGTTGCAAGTTCAAAGGAAAAGTTTACAGCCTTAAACTGTTTCAACAGCGTTACAGCTGGCGACGTTTGACACAATACCCAATAGCCAGCAAATAGCCAAGGACCGAAGCGATAACAATTTAAAATTTACTCATTTTTATTTAAGAACTCAGCAGCTTGCGAGAAACTACCGCTGAACGATGCATTCATGCTCAACTTGAATTTTAAAAGTGCTGAAAAAGCCAATGTGGAAAATCTGTTGGTGGAACGGAACGTTGCAACGGCGAAACTGGTGAAACGTATTACACGAGACAAAAGGAGGTAAATAAAAAAATGGCTGCTCGCGAAGTGAGGCAGGGACCGAAACCGAATTTCCTGTAAAAGGGGATTGGTAAGTTTAAAGAAAGTAGCTATATGGGTGTAGGTAATCAGGGAAATTGTTAGAATAATGTTTTTAAGACACGAACACGAGGGGGCCGTGGCTGTGTGTAAGCAACTTAAATGAGCGAATATTCAATTTTTTTACATAGGTATCGAAACATAATTAATTAACTTGCAGGTCTTTCTAATAACTTATGAAAGTGGATTTTGAATTCTGCCTAACAAATACCACAGTATATTAAGAACAGTAGTACGTATTCATACAAACTGGCCGCTATCCATTAGAATGTGTGCGTGAGTACTCGGCGCCGTGTCGCACGCATATCATGACAGTCATGACATAAAAATATGGGCGCATAAGGTGGTCTCGCCGTCTTGGTGTGATCGCGCGTTTATATGTCATTGCACATTCGCTCGCCGCTCGTTCCCGCCCGGCACATTTACGATAGCCCTAGCGTCAACGCAGAGTAGGTTAATAACTCGCCGAAAGCCCGCATATGAGCTACTGTTCTTGATATACTGTGCAAATACCCTGCATTTGTACATGAATAGTAAATAAATTTTAGCAACAATTCACACAATGTTAAGCAACTTGATTTCTGTCCAATTTTTGACGTGACAACGTCTTATAATTCGATAGAGCCGGCTGCATGCACGAAAAAACATGACGTCATGCGGCGTTACCTCGCTCTGAATCTAATTCTCTAATTTGAATTTGGAAGTATGTTCTTTAAAATTTAAACTTTCAATGATACCAAAACCAGCCAGATACAAATAGTATAGCCAAAGAGATTTTATTACAAGTTTATTCATACTATAATGCGAAATCTATTAAACAAATGAAATGAAATTTTTCTTTTGAAAAATGCTACCATTCCATCAGTATTTTCTTAAGACGTTGTCACGTTCAACTATCGTCAGTAAACCGACTTTACAGACAACCAATTTTTTTATTTGAAACTAAGTGTTCAGGCGTGTTGCAGTTTATTAAGCGTCGATATTTGATGCTTTTGGTTAAGCTTGCTTTTCGATTTTAAACTTTCAACGAATAAACATCCAACGAACAATCGGCAGCCCTGTCCAGTGCGAGTTGGAAACAATTTCCAAAAAAAGCGAAACTATTGGACTTTTCGGTAGCAGAACGAAAAAATCCCTTGATCAAAGTGTGGTGCGGAGGGGCGGAGGAAATGTTCGGACAGGACAAAGGCTCGTTTGGAAACTGTTTTAGCGCAGGTTTGCATGGGTCTCGTTTAAAGAGGCAAATATTGGAAGCTACTAGGTACTTCTAAAGTATTGGAGTATTTTTCTAAATGTTGCAAGTATGTTTTGTAGGCACTTTTTTGTCATTAATTTTTCCTGTCTCATTTTTTTAGCTTGAACTTTTTGTCTTTATCTTCTGCTGATGATAAGGCCAAGGGTGAAGCCGGTTCTTCAGCATCATCAAGCATTAGGGTCTAGATTAGCTTCTGAACCTTATTTATTACTAGCTTTCCCCCGCAACTTCGCGTGAAATTTGGAGTCAAGTAGCTATTTTTATTTTTGCGAAGACAATTGAGAATTTGATACCAATAAAATGGACAGCCAGGAAGATTGACGTGCCTTCCGAAGCACGAAGGAAAATCGTCTTGATAAATTTTCGGTCACCCATCCGAGTATCGACCGCGCACTTGATAGCTTAACAATCGTGATCGTTACCAAGATCGCACGGCTACTGCGACCTCCTCCGATGTGTTACTTAAACCCAGTGAACGCATAAAACCACATGTAACTTTATATCTTTGATCTCAAACACAGAACGCAAAACGTGAATGATTGCCAATCAGTTCCCAATTCTATTTGCCGCTTCCTACCGAAACGCCAAACGACGCGGTTTTCCATTTGGTCCGGCCTAGGAAATTGGGCGCTTTACAGAATGAGGGCTTCGCGTCCATCGGTCATTTCTATCGCGTAATTTGGTTCCACGTCGTACTCATATGAAAGAATAACGATTACGTGTGTTGATTACATTTTAAAGTACACACTATCCTACGCTGGCCGCTTACTATCAGGCAGGTTGTATGGTTGTCGGTCACCCGTATGGCTTAAAGATAAAATTATTTATTTATTTATGTTATTACAAACACAAAAACAGCATTAGTTTAAGTTTATATTTTTTACTATATGTAAGTACATATTAAAAAATATAAACTTAAACTAACTACTTTTATAATTAGGTATAGGTAATATTCCGAGAGCTGGTAGACATATGGCTTGGTAACTTCTTCTTCTTTAAATGAATGGCGTTCGCGTTATTTATCGCAATTCGCCAATGTCAAGTAAAAATGTACTTTTAAAGTAACAGACGTTTGTACAGTAGAATGAGGATAAAAATGGAGTCTCTCAACACGTGTTTTTGCTACAAGAACTCAGGAGAAACTCCCTTGGTACCTTATTGAGACAAGCTGAAAATCTGTCACAAACCTCTCCTAAAGTACCCTAACACGAAGCCGCAGACCTGGCTGGGAAGTAGTGGGCTACATCAACCTTTACATCTTCAAAGTCGCATTATTTTTTTTTGCAAAATATGTCCATGGGTTGTCCATGAGGCAATCGGAAATGTTTATACCTTTAACTTAGACGCCTTCTATAAATACTACAGCAATGTTGCAAGATAGCAACATTGCTTGCTACAGCATTTATAGTGGGCGTCCTAACAAACAGGTTTGCAAGCATCTGGCAAAGTTAATGAACCGCCTAAATGAACTGGCTTATTTATTTTATTACTCTCTAGATATTAGATTTGAGTTTTGTAGCGTTTGCCTCAAAACGCTACAAAGCGTTTTGATTCCGCAAATAAGTTGTTATTCTAACATTTGTCACAACGGTCGCTGTGTTGTTTTCGTAATTTATACGTCAGTTCTACACATTTATATTGTTCGTAAAACGTTAGGTACAATAGATTTGCCACTTGACCAGGCACCCAGAGGACAGAACACTACATCTTTATTAATATTATAAAGAAAAAATATTTTCACCTCTCCAGCACAAAAAGATCTCTTTTGCTTCGTAAAATCTCGAAGGAAAACACTTTCTGCTGCCAGCTTTGAACTAGAATGTAACGTTCAATCTAGATTATTTTAGAAATCTAGTTTTTAATTTTTAATGGTTAATTTTAAGATAATAAACATAAATATATTAAAGTATTACCTTGTTTTTCTCACCTATAACAATATTCTCGTTGGAGAGGTGAAAATTTGTATGAGCAAATTTTTGCCTCGTGTCGTCAAATCACTATTTCGCTGGTTCGTAATTTAATATAGTCACTCGCTGCAAAAAATAACTTTGCTAACTTGTTGAACAATTAACTATTGTATGTATGTTTGTATGATCAAAAATCCTTTCACCGTTAGAGTGCTACTTTTTCACTGACTTACATAGGCTATAAATTATTGCAAAAAGTATATGGCTAGTTAGTTACTCTAAGTTATACGCGGCCAAAGTAACGATCGGAGCGCTAGTTACAGAATTCTGAGACTAAATCAAAATTATCCTTTAAATATGCGTCTATAACTCTCACATCTACGTATTTACTTATCTACACAAGCATTGCCAATTCGCACATTCGGTATCATTGTATGCCAAGCCGTAGATCACAGTGAAATATCATTGTGTTGCATATAGGGGATTGCGGTTCCTGCCTATTGTGGAGATATCATCTAGTATAAAATTAATGTAGGTTCAAACAGTTTGGTTAGAACGGGACGTACTGAAATAGAATAATCTAGATATTGTAAGACAAATTGCTTAAGGCGAAGAGCAAGCCAACTACCTACCAATAATAGGGAATGTGCATGTAAATCATATAAGACTCATTTTTTTATATCTTGATATGATGAAATAATGTTTGCCATAAAAACATAAGCACCAAGCACTGACAAATTTCGACGGCGAAAGCAGTGCCCTGGTAGCGTAGTGGTTAACACAGCTACTAACATAATGGGTTCGATTCCCGCCTGAGGCAGGTCGATTTTTTGCAGTGTATTTTCTAGTCTTAAAAATATTTACGCGTTTGTAAACGCAAATTTTATTCCAACATTAAAATGTACAAATTTTCAATTCCTTTTATACTGATTTTTTATGATAATATGCTCAGATCTCAGAATAGTCTAATTTCACAGACAGATTTTTTCAAAATTTGCGCTCTTCGTTCGATCGTTCGAAAATCGTTAAATATTGCATGATAAAACTTATTATAATCTCACTTAATATGATCACTTTGATAGGTGTTTTATTGATGTATTCTGATAGGTGTTTTATTGGGATATTTTAATTGTTTTTAAGTAACTTAATCTAAAGATAAGTATTATTAAGTTAGCAGTAATTGCACTGTTGCATTAGATTTATCCAGCAATGAGAGTAGTAATCTGGTTGTAAATAAATAAATAAATAATTTCCACAATTTGATGAAAACTGTAAGATATTTCTGAATTGATAGAACTTATTTGAAGTTTGATATTACTATTATTCTTCTTAGAAACAATTCTTAAACCTTATAATCTTTGCTGGGTAATAAAAGCTACTCTTAATGTAATTCATCAGAGACTCAATTTTCTTTAAGAAAATGTATTCACATTCGCTCAGAACTTTTTTAAAAGAGTTTATCTTCAAAGAATAACAAAATGAAGTAAATAGGTAACATAATATAAAATTATGGGGTCTTCAATATTTATGTCGATGTTAAACTGTATTTCACGGGGAATAAGGTACAAGATCGTGACCTATCTAGCCCAGCCTTTTAAACAGAGTTAATACATTTTCCGAAGCAAACTAAATGGTCTTTGGAAAGCTCTTTTATTTCAATGAAGCTTCTACGAATTACCAACTTATCCAAGCGTCCGCTCAGAAAAAATAAGCAACGAAAGTTTTTTTCACACGTGCTGAGGTGTAAGCGAGTAGCGATTTAGAATTTATTATGTTCGATTGGCTTGCATCTGTCGTGGTCTATTTCGTCATGATCTATCCGGCGACCATGTTTTTTTTAACACGCTTATAATAGTTTCACCTGTATGTTTGTATGTAACTGACTCGTTTGAGCTCGATTTTAACCCACTTTAAAAGGTCAGATTTCATTTAAACTTTATAGACTTGACGATGACATTACAATAATTCGTTAAGAATATCCCATTATCCTGATTAGAATCGCCAGGACTAATAAATTAAGCGTGTGGAATGTTAGTTCAGTTATACGTCACTAGATGGCGTTGTCATTGCTTAGTTAGCGGTGTTAAGATTTTTTTTTAAATAATATAAGTACTTTCATCGGCGATTATAATTCGCACTAAAAATTTTACAATAAAATAATAGCTAAAAACTAAAAAACACGTTTTTATATTAAATCGGACTAAAAAGTGAAAAATAACTTTTTAGTGTAAAAACTAAATGATGAACGAAAAGTATAACGGCCATACTAACGGCGTGGGGTGCTCAATTTAATTGTACCGATCGAATATTTTCAAGAACTAATGTTATTGAGCACAAGCTTTTCTCTAAATAATAATTATACTTTTCGTTCATCATTTAGTTTCTATAGTAAAAAGTTATTTTTAACTTTTTAGTCCGATTTTATATAAACTATTATTTTATGTTGTGTTATTTGGTGCAAAACAAAATAAGCTTATCGATTTGTCTGCCGAGACAAGCATACGACCTGCCTGGTGGCATGCTGTCTCCGTAGCCTATAGACGCTTGCATCACTGACGTGACACTCGCGGGCTGCCAACTCTAGTCCCGTGCCCTACCCCGTGTAGCTCTAGCAACCTTACCCGCCAAAATTGTTATTTGACTGTGACCTTCTGTAAGGTGGAGGTATTACCCCAGTTCAGGCTGCTTCAAATCGGAGCAGCCAGTCTTACCTCGATTATCATTGATCATGTTGTGATTGTGATTAAAATGTTTACGATCATAGATACTATAGAAACTTCTAGAATAATTCTTTATATTTAGTCAAAAACTAGTTTGGTCCCTAGTAGTCTTAGAAAGTTTTAATTATAATTTTCTCACATTTTTAAACGTAGTCGATAGTGTCGTATTCTAATATAAATAAGTAGCTGCTGCAATTGAGCAACTAATCGTGTAGTTGACAAAAAAGTTTATAATATGACTATTTTCTTCTACATTATATCAAAAAACGTTAAGCTGGCGGTTGCTTGATGGTAGAAGGTCGTACTTGCTTTCATGTTATTTGACCATCTCGAAAAGTGACTCCCACACATAACACGTGCGTAAAAAGTACCAAGTGTTATAAAAGAGACACGACAAAGGTTTAAAAAGACACCTTTTGAACCGAAACCGGGTTAATTTTTACTAGGTTCTCCATACAATACAACAAAGAGATTATAACGTTAGAAGGTTATTAAACAGTTTAAATTATCTGGCAAGCTTTTAAAAGTAACTTAACACACTCACCAATTTTCTAAGGAAAATCAATACCTAAATACTTATAGTAGTGGTATAAGTGCTTAATATAACATAGTCGTTATTAATTACGTAATAGAGGAGATTAAGTTAAATGATTTTCACTAGAAACTTCCATTCCAGACTCCTTAAAATTTGTCGAATTTTCGATATACGAGTATTTTGGAATACTTTTTTTTAAATATTATGAATACGTTGTTACAAAGATCTTGAAATGTTTGAAAAACTAAGAAGTAAAATTATTAACAATTTTGAAACGAAAAAAAGAAGAAATTCTGTTAAAAAGAAATCCTGTTGAACGACCTCCAATCCTTCAACTGAGCCACACAAGACTGTGAGAACAATAAATTTGTCTGCAATTTTATATATTTTTCTAAGATTTCAAATACTGCCAAAATTCGTCAACTATTCAAAGACTAGCTAATTTATCACTTACAACGGAACGCAATAAAACTTTGAAAACTACTTATCAATACTAATATTAAAAAGCTGAAGAGTTTGTTAGTTTATTTGAACGCGCTAATCTCAGGAATTACTGACTCAAATTAAAAAATTCTTTTTGTGTTGTATAGTCCATTTATCGAGGAAGGCTATAGGCTATAAAACATAATATTATTATTTAAATGATCCAAATGCGTGGGAGTAAAATCTGCCCAAAATTTACGTATTTTAAATTGTAATTTATTCATTGATATATGTATATTGACTGTAATGATGTTTTGAATTCATTACGAAATTGTAAGCTGTGGAGTTTCTTTCGTCATTTCTTCTCCATGTCAGCATAATAATAATTATTTAAGTATAATAATTATTTCGTCGAAATGGTGGTAGGGCTTTTGACGATTTAATAGTACTGAGCAAAGTCCATTTAAATAAAGAGCTTTTTCATTTAATTTCATTCATAACACGTTAACAACCGCGACTTTGTTTGTTGCACAGCTAGTATTGAATGAGATGGTGGCCACATAACGCGCAACGCGGTCCATTATTCTTTTCCGCTTTCCGCTTCTAACTTGCTATGCCTTGCCATTTCTTGTTAGTCGTCCAAGAGGTCACAATTTAGCAAAAAGGGGAGGCGAAAAATGGCCAGCAAAATGATGAGAGAGATTTATTACAAGCGTTCAGTGCCACGTCCTTTCTTAAATCAGAAGTCCAACTTATCGCACCTCCCAAACGCACGTCGTTTCCTTAATTCTAGCGTTTAAATAAAGGATGTCATAAAACTTATTTAGGTTTAAAGCGAGCTTAAGGAGAGCGTCGGTGGCGTAGTGCGTAAGGGCGTTGCCTCCCACCCGGGAGGCACCGGTTCGAACCCCGCCACGTACCAATGTGTTTTCAAAGGTGAAGGAAAACATCGTGAGGAAACCTGCACACACCTATAAAGAAATTCTTCGAGGCTCGAGCCCGAGGTGGGGCCATTATATGAGGTGTTGATGATTTATTAGGTTGAAATAATTTATTCTGAAACAAGATTCCACTTCATCTCGAGCTCGAGCCTACCCCACATTAGGGGCAATTAGGCCTTAGTCTACCACACTGACTAAGTGCGGATTGGTCGACTCCACACATAACCTAAGAATTTCTTCTTAGGTTTCCTCAAGATGTTTTCGTACACCGTAAAAGCGTCGATTAAACGTACATATGAATTCAAAATTTGAAAACACATTGGTGCGTGGCGGGATCGCACCAGTGCCTCCCGGGTGGGAGACGACGCTCTTACGCACTACGCCATCGACGCTTCCGCACTACGCTATCGACTCTTCCGCACTACGCCATCGACGCTCCACTAACTCTTCTTTATTTAGGATCTTATGCTATCGACATACTGCTATTAGTTTTGGCATCAGACTTTTACGGCCATGTGCCTCCCTGACACCATCCTTGGGAACGACTGCTATCTTTCCACAGCACCCGGGACCACCAACTCGCCTTCCGAAACACGGAAGTAAATCGAGTTGAAAAATTTTTGATCACCCATCCGAATACTGACTATGCACTTGGTAGCTTAGCTTTCGTGATTGCTACGAAGAATGCACGACCAATGTGCCATCTACCTCCTCCGAATTCAAAACACTTATGAGAACAAAATTACCTACAGTATTTTTACTTCACAAAGGCGGGTCAGCCATTATTATGTTTGTAGACAGGACATTTTCTTTGTGGGCGTCGATATCACCAGCGTTTTAGAAAAAAATACTAGAGCAGTCACTGTACACAATTATATCACACATAACAGAGTATCGTAATTAATGTTAGGTACCTAAATAGGTAGCTAATTAATTCTATCTATCCAAAACTTTTTCTCGGATAATTAGTGGTTCTCAACTAGTTATGTAATTGCAAATGCTGGAATAGAAATGTATTCCTTCAACGGTTTTATTCTCATAAAGTACCTAGTTAGTACGTATCTTGGAGCATTGAATTTTTGGTAAAAGACAACTTGAATTTATTAAAAGACTAGTTAGTATGAACCAAGATATTTAATTTAGTCTCTTACAGAGGTAAATTGTCTTTTAGATCAGTTTAGTACGTAAATACAGGTCCTTGCCAAGATTTATAGCTTGACGAAGCACGAATTAAAGAGTTTAATAAAATTGAGTATTATTGCAAATGATAACAGGTGATTTTGCATCGATGCAAACCGGAATGGTAGTGAAAAAAGAATTATAGGCAATAAGCAATCTAATTAAAACATAAATACTTCGCAATACACAGAAAATGTTTCAAATATGTTCTTAAGCGGATATCGATAATACAGGCTTTGGAATTCGCCAACCTGGCACCAATCCTCCTTGCGTTTAAAATAATAACAACATTTTCAACTTTAACAGTCCTTAATGGATATTGCTATTTATTATCTTTCTGCTGAAATATTGCTTTACTGTACTAATAAAAACAGATCCTGTCAACTCCAGAACGCAATCAAAACTTTGCTGTTAATTAAATGAGAACCTTTGAACCTATATCATAAGGATCTATTTGGCTTTGATTGACAATGGCCGGGGCGGGATTATTATGTTTTAGGAAAATGACGATGTCCTCCTAAGGAATAGAATAATAATTATTTCAATAATATTAAGTGCTGGATAATCTTTTGGAAATAACGGCAAAATGTAAAATTAAATTTATAGCAAAGTTGCAAACTGATATTTTGATAACAATAAAATGAAAATCAAATATATTTATTTCAAAGCTTTATCTGGAACTGTCAAAAATTGATGGAATAACTATCGTGTCTAATGACTAGTCAGTGGGGAAGTGTTTATTATTCTTATTCTTATGCAAGGGACTGAGGCTGTGTCTCAGAGCACTTCGACCCCATGGGATCTTTTGTGCTTCCACTTTCCTTATCACCCATCCCAGCCAACATCGAAAACATTTTGTATGAGTTTCACGATATCTAAAAGGTCTATAAAGTCCTCTGGTTTAGGGTAACCTAAGACCGGAAGTGTTTAGTGTCAGCACTGATACACTGCATCTAAACAATCATCACTAACCTGCATTCAGGTGATAAAAATATTTATGTTATTTATATAATGAACTAGCTGTCCCAGCAATGCGTTGCTGTGGTAATTTCATACTACTGTCCTATAAAATTGAATTTACTACTTATTAAGATAAAAACTATCATATCTCTCAAGTTGGAACGAAACACACATTAAAAAAAATCAAAATCGGATTGTTAGTTTCGGAGTTCATCGCGGACAAACATCGTGATTCGTGACACGGGAATTATATATAACTTCCGCCCGCGACTTCGTCCGCGTGGACATTTTACCCCTTAGGGGTGGAATTTCCAAAAATCCTTTCTTAGCGGATGCCTACGTCATAACATCTACCTGCATTCCAAATTTCGGCCCGATCCCTCCAGTGGTTTGTCTCATCCACGCGTTGTTATGGTAATTTCATACTACTGTCCTATCCTCGTAAGGCCCAACGACCTAATTTAATGACAAAAATATTTTGTCACTCGGGCCCAAGATAATTTTTGAAATCATGAAATTACAGCCCAACTACCTAAAATTAGGACATAATATTTAAACGTATTTTCCGGTTTTTAAAAATCCCGCCAAGTTAAGTCTGCTATCAAAAAATTATAAAAATGAACGCATCTTTAATTTTGACAATCCTAACTTGACATTTGGCGACCAAAAATCTGTATTTTTGACGTTTCATCTCGTGTCAACGGAAGCTTCGTGAAGATAGGTAAGTAAATCTATTCATATCTTTATAATCATTACATGGTGATGTCTGAAATGTATTGCAAACAGTTGTGTAAATGGTTAATTATGTTCCTACGCATTTTTTTTATTTCTAAGTAATTTTATTTCAATTATATACGAACGATAAAAGCTTTGTCCCAAAATAAGGTCGGTGGGTCTTTATTGCCTAACTTCTATGTCATAATTTTAGGACGTTGGGTGTTTACTTTTATTTTCCTTTGTTTATGCCATGGACGACGAAGCTATAGAAAATGTGCTTAATCTGGACTTATCTGAGTTTGAAGATGACGGAGACTACGATGATATCGATGAAATTGATTATCGACCTCAGGGACAAAACCGTCAATCACATAATTCAACAGAATCATCTTCTGATTCTGAACGTGAGCTTTCAGTTTCAGGCCCTGCGATTTCTAATTCTTCTGTTTCGCGACGGGGGAGCTTACAGCGCCGAGGTGGCCGTGGTGGTCGAGTAATTTATTAGTTTGTTAATTTTGATTACCAAGCAAGGATATTATTTCTTTAATTATGATTAATAAGTGTAATGCTAATGATAGATTATTTCCTAAAAATGAGACTGATTTAGATAATTTTGTTATGTAAAATGATTAATATATAAGGTTGAAATGAAAGAAGTTTCAATAAAAATATTTTTCACAAGTTTTTTTTTATTTCTGGTATAATTTATAATTCTATGATAAATAATTAAATAGATTTGATTTATTCAAATTAATATTATATTTTATAACTATAGCCCAGTGACCTAAAAAAAGGACAAATTATTTCAACATAAATATTGCATGAAATAGTTAACTTTAAGTATAGGAAATGACCCTTAAAATAATTTAGCCTAAAGAATTCCATTTAAACACTTTTTTACTAAATCAAAGTTCTGGGCCGCAACTGATTGCACCTATTTTTAGTACATTGGGTCGTAATGTATATCGACCTAAATTTAGGTTGGGCCTTACGAGGCTATAACATTGAACTTGCAGTAAAAAAATGAGGACTATTTATGAAGATAAAAACTTATATATTATAGGAAGATTAATTCTTGTTTAAAACCAGTATAGAGAGATATTTTAATTCACACTTATAGTTTTTTAAAGCAACGTGAATTAACTTTAAAAAAAAAGTAGAATCTAAATTATATAAAAAAGCTTATGACAAGATAAATGATTATTTAAATGATCCAAATGCGTGGGGGCAAAATCTGCCCAAAATTTACGCATTTAAAATTGTAATTTATTCATATTGATATATCTATTGACTGTAATGATGTTTTGAATTTATTACGAAATTGTAAGCTGTGGAGTTTCTTTCGCCATTTCTTCTCCATCTTAGCATAAAATTAATTATTTAAATAATAATCATTTCATCGAAATGGTGGTAGAGCTTTTGACGATTTAAAAGTACTTAGCAAAGTCCATTTAAATAAAGAGATTTTTAATTTTCATTTTCAATAGGCAAATATTTTCAGTGAATGTGTCAAAATGGTAGACGAATTCGTTAAAAATAAAACAAATACAATATCCCAGAACTCAGATCATATTATATGTGTCTGAGCATGAAACATTTTCTTTGTATCCAAGAGAGCGATGTCTTATGAAATATTTATATACAAAGAACTTATAATATGTTACAATGGAGCGATATATCTTCGAAACATGTCATAGCAAGCGCTATCGTGCACAATAAAAACGGTACAACGTTACCAAATAATATTGTACAAGGAGATAAAAAAAAATCGCATGAAAAAAAAAACAGATGGTATGTAACCAAAAGTATGTGCATTGGGGTGTTTTGAAACAATGACATGAAATAAAGGTTTTCGCACGCGGTGACGTCATAATGTTGCCGTTGCCATTCCTCGCGCGTCGCAGGGGTTATGAAATATTTAGCGTAGGTATTTTTTCGGTGGTTCATGAAGACAATAATCTTAAATCATCCTAGAAACATTTGGAAGAAAGTAATATTTTCGCAAAATGTTTACGTCATATTTTAGTTTTGAATTAAGCATCATTAAGCCCGCATAAAGTATCTTAATGATACTTAATGAGGTCTAGATGATTGGTGATGAAACATTGAAAGTCTTTACTAATAGTAAAATGGGAAAGTGAGTTTGTTTGTTAGGCTTACACGCCAATACGACTGAACCGATTTTGATGAAATTTGGTATGGAGACAGTTTGTGGCACTAGAAAGGACATCGGATACTATTTGACGCGACATTAACGCGAGCAGGCTACCGCTAGTAGACAAAAATCAGTGTAATCACCATTGTTTAAGTAGACGCTTGAAAAAGGGTAAGAAGTAGTATTTGTAAACTTGTGACGTCACTCGTGGCGGTCACTAATCCCAATTCTGCTGTGTACAATGACGGCGGTAAACTGTAACGCGCCTAAGCAAACTTTACGTAACTTGCCCTTGACGCGGCCTCACATAGACGATTTCGCTGAAACCATTTTCCCTTTTACGACTCCGTACAAGTTAAATAAAAGTCGCCATGTTGATAGAATCCAGTGTGTTCTGGTGCTTTCATTTCGGATTGAAATTTGTTTAACTGTTGGCCGGAATTGTTGTGAACTGATCCAATCAGACTGATTGTGGCATGTTTCTACTAAAATCTGTGATCTTGAAAAGGTTGCTATGACTATGAAAAGCTATTCTTTTCTTTTTCTATGGTATCATGTCTCATAAGATTAGGCATTTTGCCAGTGTCAATTAAGAAAGGGTATCTAAAAACAATAAATTGTACGGTAGATTGAGTTGAAAATAGTGTCTCTCAACACGTGTTATTCAACAAGAACTCGGGAGAATCTCGGCTATGAAAATCATTTCTTCAGTACTCAGATTCAAAATTAAACTTTAAAATACTGCTCGATGACCAATGCATTACTAGCAACTTTTGGCTAGAATAACAGCGACATTATGAAAAGTCCAACACTTTCACTGGTTATTTCCGCACACAAACCTTTATTCTTTTTGTAGAATCTAAATATTTTTTCATTACTAATAGTTCATTTAAATAAAGATGTGTTTTGAGTTAATATGATTATTTTATAAGAAACTAATGGTCGGCCGCGGCTTCGCTCGCGTTCATTTCGGTTGTTGTATAGCCTAAAGCCTTCCTCGATGAATGGACTATCTAACACAAGAACATTTTTTCTATTCAAATCAGTAGTTTCCGAGAGAAACTCTTCAGCTTTATAATATAAAATAGTAATAGTATTATATTATTTGTGATAATAGTATAGACTATTCGTAATTTCTAGAGCGAACGGTTACTTTAATATTGTCATCCGATTTGATCATTTAGAACCTTTTAATCTCAAATCAACTAAGTAATAATAAGAAGAAAATAAAGCTAAAGAATTCGCAAATATGAACGTAATGCGGGTCATAGACATCACATAATATTTATCATCTCCCGCGATCGACCAACGAGAAACGCTGTGTAAGTCATGCTCGCTTAGTCCCAAATTTTGGAAAGATGCCAGAAGATGACAGAATTTTATACAAATTACCAGTAAATGTAGATAAAGGTACCGGCCGGAGTGTGATACTACTGCATGATATACAGTTATGTGTAGCAGTCACTAAAAGAATATCAAATCTTTATTTGGAAGACCACCACCTCATCAAGCATACATACAAATTTATAATAGTTACAGTTAGCCAATATATGTCGTCACGGTTAAAAACAAAATACTTACATTATTTATATACATGTGACCTAAAACAACTTAAAAGAGTAGGTAGGTACATAATCTCAGTTAAAATTATAATTTAAATAGAAATCTTGGCTTAATAATCATCTCGCGTGGTATATGTCAAAATCTTTAGAATCACACAACTCATTTAAGCACTTACTCGCTCACCACAGAAGTGAATTTTGTCGATAATTTGTTGACACTAGTAGTAGTTCTATTGGAGAGTAGTGCCTTACTGAACTCGTAGGAAAATCAAAGTTTATTTTAGACAGAAGCTCAGAAGAATCAATCTTATTTTAAATTATAAATGCAACATCTAAGATTTTGTGTCGCTTTATTATAGAAGAAGGTGAACTTAAGTGAAGATCTAGTTTCATTTGATATTTGGCAAAGCTCTTGGAGGAAGTCGATGACGCGGCTTTCGTGCGTTCTTCGTAACGATCACAATATCTAAGCTACTAAATGCGTGGTCGGTACTCGGATGGGTGATCGACAATTTTTCAACTCGTTTTTCCTCCGTGCTTCGGAGGACACGTTAAGCTGGTGGTCCCGGCTGCTGTGGAAGCAGTCGTTCCCAAGAAGGGTTGGTGTCAGGCAGGTAAAGATCAAAAGCCAGGTCATAAAGCAGTATTGTTAATATCAAGACACGCTGCACCGACACTGAATAAAATAGGAGAAAGTAAGAGAAAGAGAGAGAGAGTGAACGAGTTGAGGTATCTAGTTGAAATTAAAACCATATACTCAGGTCTAAGCCTTGTGATGCCGGCAGAGTAGAATAGCATCACCCCATGTCCTCCAATGGGTGTCGTAGAAGGCGACTAATGGATCAGCAAAGGGATATTGATCACCTTATACTCCGTCCACCTATCCGCATTGGGCAAGCGTGGTGGACTGGAAATGGAGAGGCCTTGGTCCCAGCAGTGAGTCGAATTATAAAGACTATTATAATAATAATAATAATAATAATAATAATATATCTCCACGCTCACACCAATTATCTAGCCCGAAGTAAGTATCATTAAGAACTTGAACTCATTATGATGAAGAGAAAGAGAGAAGACTTGGCAAAGCTCTTGTTGTCGTCTCATCTAAATGTAAATTGATGTTAAGGACAAAGGTGGAAGCGAGCGTCACCCTGAACCCTTGATTACTGAGATAATGGCTTTTTTATAACTGTTAGGATACAAATAACGCTTTTAACATTATTGTGAAAGAGGTGAATAAACACCTTGAGCCTCTCCAATTGCGTCGCGATGTTGCGTCATTGAGCGCATTCTACCATCTGTACCACGATAAGTGCTCTGATAAGCTTTTTTCCTTAATTCCTTAGTCCCTGCGGGATGGCGCCAACCGAAGGGGATATGTGTGTGTGTCATTAAAGTGCATATATTTATCACTCATGGAGCTTTAAGGACATACAATTGAATAAGGAATAACGGAATTCCACCTATCTACTGACTGCTGAATATTAGGTCCCCAACCTATTCTTCTACTTCATAATGATTTCGCGATAGTATAAAATAAAATTGCGCGATAATAAACTTGAAATTGTATGGTTGATCTTACATCATGGTAAATATGGAGTGCGTTATTACAACAAGAATTCGGGTAAAACTTTTCCACCAACCTCTGAATTTGATACTGAACTCGTTCAGTATTTGACTGCTATTCAGCAAAGATTCTTACTTCATTACAGACTAATAACGACTCAATTGTAGCAGATTGTATTTTATTGCTGATAACAATTTCTTAGTGACAAAAACAGTTAGTTAGTACTTTATTAGTAAGACGTGCAGATAAAATCTGCGCCAGATGAGGGTAGACTCGATTTATTTGCCATCTCGAGTGTATCCTGTCAACTAGAGTCAGTTATTCGGGTCTCCATACCGGCATCAACTTCATAACTGTTATTGGCTCTGTTATCTCGGAGACAGTTCGTGGAAACGCTTATTACGTAGTCGTTCAATATGAATACCTTCGGGTTCAAGTGACGAGATCTGGTTTCCACGACAAATACTTAAGCAATAGAAACAATTTTGCAAGCGATGGTAGAAGTTAAGCAAGTAAATGCACAGTTGGTATATGAAATAATTGGAAATTTGCAAATCGGTATTCCTGAGAACACATTTTAAAAAAACAAGTTACATTAGAGACCAAATATGGTGATTTATAAAATTTGGACAAGCTAAGAAGAGATTAACATATGTTTTTCCAAGGACCAGGATCCAGGTCTTCTACCCCGTGGACCACAGTGCTCGACTGCATATCAACAGCCGAGCCATACACTGCATAGTTTGGCAGGCAATTGTGTAGCACCGTTTGGCCCATCACACGCATTTTTTGTTCGTCAAGGTGACCCAAATCCTTTATATGTTCATCTTCTACATCAGATAAAGAAATTCTAATATTATTTTAAAAGTTCCAAGTATAATTTAGACGGGATGGAAATCGAACCCATCAAACAAGGTTGAATTATCCTTAATGGCTTGCGTTTGGCCACGCGCCAGCGATGCATCTAGTATTTTAGCCGTTGGATAATGGCCTGATAAGAAAAACCTTCTTATCCTAACGCCTAGCTTTAATCGAATCAAAGAGTTTCTCAAATAACTTAATGGTCCAGTACGTCGATTAACTCCCCCTACTCTTCAGTACCCCGTGTAGTCTGTTAAATATAGATCTCATGTTCCATATACTCCTACTCTACATTACATCTCATCATCATCAATATTTGATGATATAGCCCTCCCCCAAGGATATCCAAACCGATCGGTCCTGCGCTGCCCGCATCCAGCGGCTTCCATGTCGTCGATCCACCTTGTGGGCGGCCTACCAACGCTGCGTTTACCGCTACGTGACCGCCACTTGAGGATCTTTCCGCCTCAACGGCCGTCAGTCCTCCTCGCAATGTGCCCTGCCCACTGCCATTTAAGTTTCGCAATTCTAGTCGCAATAAACCCAGACAAAATTAAATATTAATTAATGCTTGAGGCGCTACAAAGGTCTGCTACATACACATATACAGTAACGCCTCTCTCCCATAGGTGGAGGGAGATAACTTCTTTACACTTACTCCTTACTCCTCAGTATACTCATAAATGTTCGGCGATTTCGAGTAGTTTTGACCTGACCCCTTTCAAGATGTTTTCCGTTTGCCTAGGACTTTCCCTCTACATTTCCGTTCAGTTCCTATGTATTATTGGTAAAGTTATTTAATTATATTCTTCATGTTTGGTTTGGCGGCGCCAAACTCGCTAAGTTAGAGCAATCGCCACAGGTGCGATGATCCAAACGGGTCTCAGAGTCTCCCACAGTCAGCGTTTACTACACTCACGGGATAAGAAGGGGTAGTTCTATTCGTGACCGACAACTGGTGGTGTGTAGTAGTTTCCAGTATGTTCTCGGTAAATATAATGGACATAAAGTACCACAATCCCTATATCTTGTGAATTGTGGCATACATCGTTAACATCAGCTTTGTCTTATCACTATTCCGTACCCGCTGACCTCCGTAACTATGTTCACAGTAAACTCGCTATTGGGAAAGTACATTATCTATACGTATATCTTCACCGAGTGTTTAACTTGAAACATAATGTTTAGTACTAAAGTAGCCTACTTCGCTTTATGATCAAAACAATAATTAACTTCCTATATTTTCATACTGTCTTCAGTACCACAACAATCTTCCTTCTATTAATATTTTTATTAATAAGAAAAGCAAATAAGAGTATCCGGTACAGCCGTGCACCAGGGCGCTGTGTCGTGGAGGGTTAAACAGAGTGCCTCTCCCTTGCGACTCGAACGCCCTAGAGACCCCCCGCGGAAGATGCTCGCTGGTTAGAAGTTATTTCTTGGGCGGTTTGATTAACAGGCTAGAGGATCCACTAAGATCCTCGCTCTATATTAAAAACCCGTTGATGCTGAGTAGGCCATCTGCGACCACCTTGGGTAGTTCGCCTTGGGCTTCGGGTTCGGTCCCCAGACGAGCGGTTGGTTATGAGGTGTTTTCCAAGTTCTTCTACCCAACTAGTACCAGTTATCAAAGTCTTGCATGTTATCATTGTCCAGGGTTGCAGGTGAACTCGCTTCCACCTTCTGTTCAATTATCCTTTAACATCATGTGAGGAATCTTGCGACTTTTCATCGAGATATTATATACGAGCATCCAGATTCATTCCTATAACCTACCCCATGAACTCCACACAAAATTAAGCTGTAATGTTTTATAAGCTTGACGTCGTGAACAGGTAATATTTGTTAGTTACTTCTACGTCGCTAATTTTCCTATTTAATTTTCTTATTTCCTTCTTTATTTTCCTAACTATTAAGGGACAACATCTTACTGAGTTTCTTGCTGGCTCTTCTCAGTAGGTTCAGTTTTCCGAACCAGCTTTAGCTTTTTTATAACTTCAACAATTAGAATATACTTGTAAAAAGTCTACGTTGAATAAAATATTTTTGATTATGATTTATCCTACCCTGCTCTCGTTTTATTTGAGATCGGCGCAGTATGTCTTGGTATCGACGCACTGCTATAGGATTTGGCATTTGATTCTTACAGCCAGATGCCTACCTGACACCAATCCTCAATTGAAATAGTTTGCTGACGACTGTGTTTCGACAGCAGCTTGCACTAGCTTAACTTGCCTTCCGAAGCATAAAGTAAAATCGAGTTAGAATTTTTTTCGGTCACCCATCCGTGTAGGTTAATCCTTGTTACCTTAGCTTTTATGATCGTTACGGAGAACGCAACGACTGTGGTGCAATCAAATACCTCCTAATTTTCCTATTTAATAAATAACACCTAAAATATTTTGGCATATACTTTTCACAAAAAAAAACAGGAAACCAACGCCCCATAACTTTAATCTGCAAATAGAAAAATAAACATACAGACCCTTTCCACTAGAATAATGTCTTGTAAACCACAAAATGTAACTTACTTAATGCAAAATTCCCCGTGAAACAAATCGTCTGTGGTTGACTGAAAAATGACACGCCACGGAAAATCCTTTATTTGTCAGAAAAGCCTTAAGGCACATCGCCACTGTGAGCTAAGTCATATTTAATTCAAAGGTCTTAAGATTTCAAAGAGATTTGGCATTTCATGCAGACAGATGAATAATTACTTGCTGATGAGTAAACGCAAAAATTAATATCAAATGACAAGTTTAAGTACACCTCTGATCTGTGAAATGAGTTGGAGCCCTTGATGGGATGGAAACATAATGTTGATGAACTCATATGAAATGAAATTCTTTGTTTTTTTAATTGAGTCAAAGTATGCCAATAGATGTATGATGACGACAGAGTAGAATAGCATCACCATATATCCTCCAACTGACGACCTTATACTTTCCTGTGACCTTATACTCCATCCACCAATGCGCATTATGCAAGCGTGGTGGACTACTGCCTAAATCTCATTTGATGACAAGGAGATGCCATGTGTCCCAGAAGTGGGTCGAATTGTAAAGGCTGTTATGATTTATGATGATTCCAATAGATCCTTGTACATTTTATTAAATATGCAAGAAATTAATTAAAAGTAAGTGGAGATGCGGGCCGGGAAGATCTAGGTGAACGTTTATCGATCTGATCAAACAAATCCTGGAGAAATGCTAAATCACTCGAATTCACCGAGCTATGATTAAGTGACAGAAATATAATGGTTAAATTATGCAAGGATCGTGGAAAGAAGTGAACTATACCTACCGCTATGTAACACTACACTTCGGTACAGTGCTTTTTTTCTATCAGAGGTTAAAAAGCAAGAGGAAGGAAGAAGGTGTGATTTTATATACAAATATCTATCTACTTATACCAATATTATAAAGCTGAAGAGTTTCTTTGATTGAACGCGCTAATTTCAGGAACAACTGATTCAAATTGAAAAAATCATCGAGGCTATAATAACATCACGCTACGACCAATAAGAGTTGAGCATCAATGAAAATTGTTACAAAGACGGGAAATCCACGCAATCGAAGTCGCGGGCACAGCTAGTGTAATTATGTATATAATGGATGAGTGAAATACATGGGATGACCTGTCCCCGGGTTTTTTGTCCACCCAATTCTCTTTATTTTATCTTATGATGGGTCATGACGTACTTCGACTCATCAGGATCTTAGGTGTCTCCCCTTCTCCGGGTCCTTATTGCTCCTGCCGCTGTTCGTGGACTTGACGAGCCTGTAATATTCTGGCCTTGGAAAGGCTATTACAAGGATACTCATTCTAGTTCTGACTAAAGAATTGCAGAGCTAGTGTTCCATTGAATATCCTATAGTTGATTACTGTCTACACGATTAACAATAGAAGTAATCTTGGTTTTTATTCATTCATAGGGTCCGATTGGAAAGTCCCACAGCTAGACCTAAACAATCTAAACCAAGGGCCGGATCTGATCAGCAGGTCCCACAAATAGGTTTCGCCGGATAGTTCCTCAGCTGAATCTAACCACGGAATCAACCACATCCTTTATTAAAGATTTCACGTAGGTACTTTTCTTTTTTGTTTATTAGGCTTTCGGAGTTAAATATATTAGCCCACTGTTATTGTTTACAAAAGGCTCCACAGTTCCTCAGATAGACACATACTTTCTTACTGCGTTCTTCACTAGGACATTGAGAGTTGTGTCTTGTCTGTGAGTTCGGTTTTCATTACTCCATAGCGTAGGGTCAGAGTTAGCCTCTATAAGTTGTTACTACCGCTTACCGTCAGAAAGGCTGTTGTTTGTCATCCTAATAAAAAAAGATATCGCATCGCTGCAGCAACTAACTACACAACAAGCTTCTAATCTCTTGGACAAAAACAAGCTTAATGCAAGAGTGCAGGTTTGTGTATTGCGTAACAAGAAAAACATACCACAACAATATATGATGCTCATTTCAGAGTTCATAATACTTTGAAGTTTAATCCCCTAAAGGGATAAACTTTATAGGGACTTAGCTGATTAAGGTGCGTGTGTTTTTGGTTGTATTTTTTTTAATATATTATATACTTTTTAATACACATATAGTAATTTTTTCTTTCTTTTCAATTTGTTTGATTGGGTGTAAAGTATCACCATACGTTTAAGACTCGGAAGAGCTGCATTACTGTGCTAACCATTCTACCAAGAGCATGGAATTATAAATAAATAAAAAAAATATACTAGGTAATAGGCCTGTATGTAGGGGGTCGTCAGGGTAGGTTCCACAGCCTACCTATTTCAGCCTTGAAACAGTTTGCTGTGTTTCGGATTGAAGGGAAAAGTAGCCAGTGTAATTATCGGGCATGGAAGGCATCTTAGGCCTCAGGATGACAACACACCTGCAATACGAACTGATTTTCTCCTTGTTATTGCAGGTGTTTGTAACGTGCATCATTATTACTGGCAATATTTTAAAAAGTTTAATAATCAAATTCAAATTCAAAATCATCATTCATCATGACATTTGATTCATTTTCGCGCTATTTGACTCATTCCATTGCTGACCGTGTCCTAGAACACATTATTACTATCGTACCTAAGGCTCTCGCTTTTGACCTCGGCTTGGGCCATAATATTACTTTATTACGTACACAAAATTATATCAAGGCACTAAAATTGTAAGTACCTTTTGTTAAGCCTTCCTTTTATATTCTTGTGTATCAATTTTAAGTGTTTTATTGTTTAGTTTCTACAGTGTGTTTTATATTATTTTCACAGTGTCTTTTATATGCCATTTAGAACCTGTTTGATATCTCAATAAAATAGTTACGAAAACGTGTTTTAATTAGTGGACCATACTGACAGAGTTGGACCATAGGGCACGATGTTACATGTTTATATGCTACGGAATCTACCACCAGGTGGACCGTCATCTTGTTTATCATCTAATAGTATAAAAAAATCCATGACCAAGAGAAAAAAAAATCGGCAAGGGCTTGTCAAAAGAAGCTGAATAGGTGGTAGTTGAAGAACAGCGTCAGGCCTCAAAATCTGACATGCTAAACTAGCAAACTTAACCGTGAGACGCACTTTGTTCAATTTTTATTATCTTTTCGTCAATTTTTACTTTCTCCTATACGTAGTAGAAGAAGTCTTGTAATCGTCAAAAAATTCGACCTCGAGATTTCGACGGATTTACACGTTTTGGACCTCCCTGAGTCCAAAAATATATTTTTTGGAATTATGTCTGTGTGCTGTATGTCTGTGTGTGTGTGTCTGTGCGTTAGCACGATAACTCATGCAGAGCATGCTTTAACTTATGGCAACCAAATTTAACATACGTGTATGAAAACAAAATATAAGGTTTCTATCAAATTTTGAGCCGTCGATCACGAAAGTTAAGCAACCAAGTGCGCAGTCGGTACTCGGATGGGTGACCAAAACTTAACATGCATGTATGACATCGAAATATAAGGTTTCTATCAACCTTTGAGTCATTTCCGATTTTTAATTCTACAAGAGTCAACAAAACATTTTAAGACCACGAGAAGGATAAATTTAATAACATTCGCACATTACCCCTTACATCGTTTCCATAATACTCGAACTTCCTCTTTCAAATATTTGACGCCGTAAGGACCCTAGCATGTCCTTCAAAGTTTGATACGACGGATTCAAATGTCGATGAATATTAACGTCAACTCCTGGCAAACTTTGAAATTAATCGAAACGTTTAACTTGTCGTAATAAATTTAAATTATTCAATCAATACGCTGGCTTACGGGGGTGATACTCTTGATCGTAAATTATAATTGTCTTGATTTGAATATACACTTTTATTTAACCTCTAATAAGGTTTAAATTAGAGTTTCTCCCGAGTTCTTGTTGCAAAAACACGTGTTGAGAGACACCATTTTAAACTCATTCTACCGTACAATTGTCGGTTACTTTAAGTATATTTTCACTTGATATTAGCGCAATGCGTAATCTTTTTGTGTCGTGTTCGCCTTTTGCGAAAAAGAAGAAGAAGGTTTAAATATCATTTATGAGTAAAAATCTAACATTTATTTATTACTAGTAGTCGCCCGCGGCTTTGCACCCGTCAATGTTTTCACGCCAAAGAGTATCCTATATCCTTCTTAGGACCTCAAGTTATTACAATAGCAAATGTCAAGTCGTAAATCGAAACAGACAGACAGAGCTACTTTCGCATTTATAATATTAGTAGTGATTTTGAGGCACTGCATGACCAGCATACTGCCAGATGTGGTTTTATGTGTAACTAAATGCTGAAAGGACGCAAGACGAAGACGCGTCGGAGTTATTTTTTTCAAGATATTTATGAAAATAAATTGTTAACATTATTACTTAATCTTTCTGCAAAGGAACATTATAAAATTTTTGACTATTTTATACCAAAAAATGGCTTTAAAACGACAGCGCTCAATCAATCGATATCGGGGCTATTTATCTCAGCCGGCCGACCGTCGCGCACATCTCCAAGTTGCTAAGTGCCATGCTGTTTGCGCGTTGTATACATTGCGCGGTATTTCTTGTAGTTTTTTAACACCAAAAGCACAAGTTCAGATAACTAATTTGAGCTAGATAATTGGTGTGACATTGGGCTAGATAATTGGTGAGTCCACCAATCCGCATTGAGCAAGCCTGGTGGACTACTGCCTAAACCTCCTTCGGTAACAAGGAGAGGCCTTGTGTCCATTATAAAGGCTGTTATGATGATGAATTGATGTGAGCGTGGAAATATATTATTGTTATTGTCTTTCTAGACTTTCCAATTTTAGATGTAATTAAAAAGAAAAAGTTCTGTATAAAAATTGACTCTATCGATTATTATTAAACTAGCGACCTTTGCACGGATAGTATTTAAAGTAGTTTTTTAAACCTTGACGAATCATACTTCAAAGCCTTTCTCTTGAATCACGCTATCTTTTGATGAACATCGCATTAAAATCCGTAGCGTACTTTAAACGTTTAAAGCGTTTGAAAGAGCGACTTTATTTTATACTATGTATAGATGTGATGCCATAGTATTCCAAGCTCAGTAAACTAAGGTGGCCATTTATGATCAGGATAAAGTTTGCCAACTATAAAGTACTTTCATTATAAAAAAAACTTACATTTCAAAAAGTATGTTTTAATATCACGTAGTCGTTTACTTCGTCGACGTCTCAACTTACTTAAAAGAAACAAGCAAACGATTAATCTTAATATTTTTTCATACGAAAATACGGCTGAATTTTTCACACCCCATCATATATTTCGTCTTTCGAATTTAGTACAATTTAAGCGTTCATCTGTAACTCAGACAGCCCTTAGGCGCCCGAGAGATAAGAAAGTGTTACATAAATGAAAGCCTACTCCGCTGAATTGTAAGTTAGCTTGAAAACCTGGCTTTTAGTGATGTCCTAGGGAGAAATATATCGATAAGAAACACATAAAACTTATCTTGGATATTGGAAATTCCATTTGTAGAGACGCGAGTCTTTACATCTTTACAGATGAATGGTTTCAGAGCTCGCGTTAGAGATAGTGTGCATACCTATTTGGTGCCTTAACGGTCGTTTTATCTATTTCTCGCTCTTAATATTTATAAGATAGAATAGAGCATAACTTTATTGCATACATCGGGCAGTTGGAAATAATCATTGAAACCACAGAAATAATAATAAAGACGAGAAAAGTGCCTTAGTCGCGTGACCTTGGTGACGCACTTGTGTCTTTTTAGGCCGCAAGCGCGTGACTTGCGGCTCAGTGCTGCTCAAACCGTCGTCGGTGTGATAAAAATGCCTTAAAATGGTGCTTTGAGGTATTGGTAATAGCGAAAACTCATCCAGAGTGTGTAATTACACTAAGAAGGGGACTCACATTTAATTTGAATGTATTATTTTAATGTAATAATGCTGTTTTTATCAAAATACACATTGGGAACTTTCAATATGAAATATTGGTCTATACGTTATTAGCATAAAACTTCATAACCATTGCTGCTCATGCTCTTAAAAACGCACAGCGTTTTAAAATATACGCAGCAATGTATTGAAATTTTCGATATCCCTTCTCTCTAGCACAAAAGTTCATGGTACAGACACGATACGGACAGACATGATAACAACAATGCCGACGCGACTAATGAAGAGCGATGTTGTGTAAGTGTGAGTGTGACTTATGGTGAATTGGTGAGTGTTACTCAACGCTGTCTCTTAAACGTAAGATTCATAATTGTAATTTGTGGGCGTGATTACGTAGTATGGTTTTGTTTTTTGAGTGCGTGCATTAATAGTAAGTAGAGGGGATAAAGCGGCGACACTGGTTCCGGTAAATAAATGCGAACCAAAACAATTCTATACTCTTTATTATTATTTCTGTGATTGAAACACTAAGGGCGTTGTCTCCCACCCGGGAGCCACCGGTTCCAACCCCGCCACGTAATTTTGAATTCATATGTACGTACGTTTAAATCGTCGAAAACATCGTGAGGAAACCTGCACACACCTAAGAAGAAATTCTTAGGTTGCGTGTGAAGTCGACCAACCCGCACTTGGCCAGCGTGGTTGACTAAGGTCTAATCGCCCCTAATAAGGGGTAGGCTTGAGCCCCTCGGTGGGGACATTATATGAGCTATTGATGATATATTTATTAGAAACATGTTTATGATCAGTAAGAACTTAGGTAGGTACCTATCCTACAAAAAATTAAAAAAGTACCTAACTATTACACGCGGATGTAGTCGCGGGCAAAAGCTAGTTTTTTTATAAACATGTTTTCTTTCTTTCGGGAACTGTATTTTATCGATACTTTGATTGGATCATACTCATCACTATTATGACCCTAACATCTGAACGTTACGTAAGACTAAATAGGCCCGCGGGTAAACATAGCAACCTATCAATCATCGCGATGCCTTCAGATATTATTTAATAAGGGATACGGGAGTGAACCAGTTATGAATTGAGAATAATGAATACTGAAAAAAAGTTACCTCAAAATACGTTTGATAATTATTTTATGTTAATATTTTTAAACGACATGATTGAAATTTGTGAAATGAAAAATTAGAAAAAATCTTACATGATCAAAGCAAGTGTTCTCCAACTAGGGTTGCCAACTTTTTTTTTACAAGAAATCAAGTATAATATTTAGATCTGAGAAGGAAACTAAACAGTATTTTATAAAAATAAACGGTATTTTAATTTTCTTTTAATGTTTTTACAACATTTTAAGTGCTTCTCGCACAACTTATCAATTTAGTTCTATTTTTAAAACCCTTAGAGGCCTCGCTCCAATCATTGTTCAAAACAGTATTTTGTATAGGTAGATTTACGTAATTTTTGGTTACAAATAAAGCCAAATCTGGCAATAGGGCCATGTGCCTCAAAATAGTCGGCCTGACTGTCGCCTACATAAAATAGGCATCAACCCCAAATAGTAAGTAATGCCGTCAATGAACCAGTAAATAAATAAGTAGCTTAAACCATACTAAAAAAGTAAATAAAATTACTAAAGATAAATTAACTAAAAGCTTACCAAAAGTAACTAAAGTTACCAAAAATAAAAAAGTTTAGCTACTTTTTTACTTTAACAAAAAAATAACTAAAGTTACCAAAAAAGTAACTGTAATTTACTAGTTATCAAGGTTTTAGTTACTTTATTTTTGGTAACTTGAGTAACTTTTTTGGTAAGGTTTTAGTTACCTACTTTTTATATTTCCGTTTACAGTGTACACTCTGAAACATTTCAGAAATGACATAATCTCAGCTCTTACCTAACTATATATAAATACCATTCTTGTTGACATCATAAATTATGTACCCATTTTCAAATGGCCCGTCGTCTTATCTATCAATCATCTTTCAGATATTATTCGGTAATTCAAGAAGGCAGTATAAGTGGGTAACAAGATTGTTTATCGACGTCTTAGGGATTATCTACACTATTATTACAAGCTTGTACACGCACCTATGATATACCAGGCAAAAAAGTCTATTTTTGTAAAAAGATTTACAAAAACAAAATGAAAATTAGCAAATTATTATTAGCATTTTTTTTAGCAAACAACTCAATTCCCCTTGAAGATAAACCGAAGCGAAGTTCAAATGCAAACACTCGTATATACGCACTGTAAGACCTTTTTAACACACTTATATTAGTTTCAACTGTATGTTTGTTTGTTTGTATGTAACTGACTCGTTTGGACTCGATTTTGACCCACTTTAAGCGGTCAGATTAAACTTTATAGACTTATCAAAGACTGATGACATTACAATAATTCGATAAGAATATCCCATCATCCTGATTAGAATCGCCAGGACTAATAAATTAAACTTTTGGAATGTTAGTTCAGCTATACGTCACTAGATGGCGTTGTCATTAAGTAAGTACTTATTATTTATATTATAATGCGTACTAAAAAGTGTAAAATAAAGTAACAATTTAAAAAAACTAAAAAAACGCACTTCTATGTTGCGAAAAGCGTGGGGTGCTCAATTATATTAGTTCTTGAAACCCACGGAGTACCTACATAGTCTTTGTTGAAACCCCACGCTTTTCTCTAAATAGTAATTATACTTTTCGTTCATCATTTAGTTTCTATACTAAAAAGTAATTTTTAACTTTTTAGTTTTTTCTTTAACATAAATGCTTATATTTTTAAACTATTATTTTTTTGCGTCAGAAATGCTTTGAGCATACTTTGGGGCAGATGGGGCCACCACAAAGTTATGTAGAACTAATGTAAGTCAGGGAGTACTCACTAAAAACTGACGTGTTCCTCTAGATCGTACTTGGTACTTGGCGCAATCACTGTGTGCGTCAAAGACGGGACGACATACCCGCACCCGGGCACCATGCAAGACCTGCAAGGTGCTTCTTCGTCGGCTCTTTTGAATGACCCAGGATTGGAAAAAGGAGGGAAGATCTATTGATAGGGAAACTTTTGGCCTCACCTCACCTAATGGTACGTGATGAAAAGTCGCTAAGTGGACCCAGAAACCTTGACCATAAAGAGACTATCTTGTGATTAGCTGTCAGAACTTATTAATGCTAATATCACTATGGAGACAAACGTAATATGATTACGGTAGCTAGCCAGACAGACAGGCCTACCGTTTGCTGATTTTGTCGGTGATAGCTCTGGTTTTTTATATCTGTTTTTCTCTGGACGACGACTGAAAATAAATATTATTATCAACACTAAAAAAACATCCTATAACTGATATCCTCATATGTTAATTCAAGCTCGGTTTCATTGGTGGTTTTTGTAAGTGGATTTTGTTAGCTAGCTATGACTATCAGACCAACAGTAAGAGATAACGTAAATGTGAAACCCTGGCCTAAAAATATAAAATTATTATCATTAGTGGAGACGACGCACAAGAACTTCCTGAAAATTTAAAAATCCACGTTATATACACTGACTAAACACTTTTTCGTACCAGAATCTTTAGTGTCAAGATCCGTAACATTTTCAATTTGATCTCTCCTCAAATAATATTCTCTCAGTTCATCCTTAGGTATAAATGGGAGAATATTATTTGAGGACCAAGGAGAATATATCATCATAATATATTTCCTAATACATACACCTATAGTACGTATTGAATTAATGTAACAGCTATTATCGCTTGCAGGCGCTCCATCATCCCAGTTTTTGTCTGTCAAACACAATAACTCATTGGGCCGGGATATAGCGTGGGTGTTGAATCCAATTTGAAATTTGCCCAAGAACCTCTTGGGATTACGGTGGCTATATGCAACGTAATTCATTCTGAGGAACTAATATAACATCTAGAACTAGTGGTCACCCGCAGCTGCGCTCGCATTAATGTCGGTTATTATAAAGCTTGTAGCCTTCCTCGATAAATGGAGTATCCAACACAAAAACAAAATCAATATGAATCATTAGTTCCTGAGATAAGAGTTTTCAACCAAACAAACTCTTCAGCTTTATAATAATAGTATAAATTTGTGTGTGGTCGATAGTTAACTATAAATTAGGTTTGATCTTTGAGATGATGTCGTTGATTTTGGGTGACAAGAGAATTTTGTAAGCTGATACACGGCCACCTTTCGAGAACCTTTTCGCCCCAACGTGGACGTCAGTACTCGCAATGTGCCCTGCCCACTGCCAGCTTCGGTTCGCAATTCTTTAGCCTATATCAGCGATGTTAATTCTCCTACGCACCTTATCATGTCTGATATGATCACGCTGAGAAACTCTGAGCCTCGTCCTCTCCATTGCCCTTTGAGTGACCTTGAGCCTTCTGATGAGGTCCATTGTAAGCGGTTTATAATTATAATTAATTTTAGACTCCGTTTAATGATAATTTAGCTCTTTAATTACATGACACGTCCATTTAACAAAATTTCGAAAATACACATAGCTCGTTCGCAATACGTAATAGAATCCAAAGTATAATTATAACACGAAGCCAACAAAGGCGCGTTACAAAAACAAATTTACTGTGTTATTAATATTCACAACGTTCTCGTGGCTTTGTAATTACAGGCTTAAATTATACTTTGGAAAGAAATTCAAGTTAATGGTAATATAAAACTAATTAATTGTGGCGAAGAAATTGACTCAAACGACTTAGGATTATTTATAAGGAGATAATTGATATGTAAAGTAATTAAATAAGTAACTTATACAATGCGATTCATACTAAGTTAAACAGCCATGACTAAGTGTATACATGACCCAAATTCGATAAAGAATAAATGTAAAGCGCTATGGAGAAACATCAACTAGGTTGAAGTAACTATCAAGTTTTTAATATTTTTAGTTAAAGGTAAAGTTATGGTGTCCACAGCGTATTGGGGTCCTAAGAGCATAAGTGTGGGGTCCAAGAAATGAGGCACCGATTACGTCACGATAAATGTATATTACGGGCAGTAAAGGTAATAATAAAAAGGCACTTATTATTAGTGCCTTGAGATAATTATGTACCGATATTACTATGTATCATCAAGCCCAAGCTATCATATGGGCGGGTGTCGAGAGTGAGAGACGAATTTGACAGTAATACGGGTGAAGATGACGTGAAGCGTCACACGGTGAGCGATAAAAATATGGATTATGATAAGTTTTAACGTAAGAATGAGTCATGGGCGGGAAAGCCTCGGGAAACCGAACTTGATGTCAAGGATAATTGTTAATTTTGACATATTTAGTTTTTTAAATTTTGCCTCTTAAATTGGAAATAGGAATACTATATAATATGTCAGTTACAGCAACAAAAAGGCCCCCGCGAGTCTAAATAAACTTTTCAAATCCATGGTCAACAGTCAGTCTGGCACTGCAGGGAGGGAGTGAAATCGCTGGACTTGTTACGATTGCTGTTTGAGGAGACCAGCAACTTGAAATTCGACAGTTCCTAATTGCTTCAATTTAAATCTGATTCTCGATCATCGAAATTCACAACTAGAGTTACTTCTGCGCCGTTTCTTTAAGTTATCTGTAAACCAGTTGGGAGTTCTGCTAGATAGAACAAAGTTGCTCTATCTGCTTAGCGCCTTTACAAACCGCTGTCATTTCTGTATGAGAGATGAGCAAGAAAGATAGCGAGTACAAGCAAAAAGTTTAAAAAACTGTTACCGAAATACAGAAAAAAGAAAGGAATAAAATCAGGGTTAACAAGGTAAAATAGGCTCCTCCTATTGTTAAAGACGGTTAAAATATAGTCTATGTTTCCCGGACCATAATGACGAATCGTTTGACACCTTATTCATCAACATCGGATGAATATTTTAGGCGCTACATAGGAACATATGTGATGCACAGTCCATTGAGCGCCTCGTTGTGCAAGACAGAGTGGAGGGCACTAGACTTCGATGAAGGTCACACATGCGATGGACTGATCAAATTAAGGCTGCAGTGGGCGGTCCCTTGCATGAGTGTACCAGGAATACCACAAACAGAGAAAGATGGCGGGACATCGTGAGGCGAGCAACATCAGCCCCCAAAACACCTACATGTTGACCACGACCACTCTGTCAAGAGTGACACGAAAGAGAAGAAGAGAGGAACATACGTGAATAGTATATAGACTGCTGAAACCTTATGATGGGACCGCGAGTGTCCTCACGGTAGACTTCGACCCTACGGGATCTTTTGTGTCTCCCTTTCCCTTTACTCTTGTTGCTCCTCCAATATGATCTCATCTATCTATCTCGCTCTAACATACGCGTTTGTATGCTTTTTTCTATTTTACATTGCCGATCTACAGTTTCTTATATTTATGGTCGCCATCATTATGTATGAACGATTACTATGATAAGGTATATTATATTAATAATCAACTTCTGGTGCTGACTGTACGCCCTAAAAGATCTCATCAGCCTAGATACCAATAGAAACATTGACCTTTTTGGTTTTAGCAAACACAATAAAGGACCACCCTCTGATAAATGAAGCAATTACAGTTACTAGCGCCGATCTAAGAACCAAATTCGCACAAGATGAGGTTAATGTCCAGTGAATCGATAAAGGGCACAATTTGATATCTAACATTTCAAATAATTCATATTAAGATCACAGAATGAAATAACGTGTTTCATTCCGTTGTTTATGTTTATGTTTATGCCTCGTATTTTCTCATCTCGTTGAATATCTGAGTGTAATGAGTATACTATAAAACAAGCCAGAACAGGGATGGATAATCCTTATGGCGCATCAGTAAATCTCGTCCAAGACAATTTTAACTCAAGACTAACATAGAAGACACTTAAAACGCTTTCTTTAGTTAAATAACGTAATATTCTTGTTATACATATAGCAAATATTATAAGCTTCGACTTTAATTTAGTATAAACGTTGATACCTACAGGGTATCTGGAGGCAGATTTATGTTTTCAAATGAATCTTTTTGAAAAAGTAATAGGGCAGCCTCAATGGGACTTACAAGAGCGATAATTCATGAAATTTTGAAAAAGGATATAAAATTTCATCATTTTAAAATGTAAATCGTCCAAGAACTGAAAGAAAGTGACTTTATTTCACGCATTTTTTTGTGGATCGATGTTAGAGCGGTTTCGAACTGTGAATTCCATTTTTGGAGTGACGAGGCCCATGTCCATTTAAACGGGCATGTGAACAAATAAAACTGCCGTTATTGGGCTCCTAGAACCCGCAACCGTCCACTGAAACACCAAAAATCATTATATTGCCCGGGCACAGATAATATAATACTATACTAGTAGCCCGGGTAACAGTTTGGTGCGCTTTATCCGCGAATGCGATTATTGGACCATTTTTTTTCCAAAATGCTAGGGGCCAAGCGACGAATGTCAATAGTGAAACTATAAGCGCATGATTACGGATTTCTTTTTGCAGCAATTGCGAGGTCATCCATCGTTTTCATCCCACCCATGGTTCCAACAGGATCTTCCATGACTTTGCTTCGTGAAGCTTTTCCTCAAAAACTGATGCCTAATCAGCTTTTGAGGACATCCCGTGGCCACAGAAGTCACTCGACTTGACCCCAATGGATTTTTTTTCATTGGGCTACCTCAAAGAGAGAGGTTACACTAACAATCCACGAACTGTAATGGAATTGAAACAAAATATTCGTCGAGAAATCAGCGCAGTTGAACAGAGTTTACTGCAGCGTTTGGCGCGGAATACGAGGCTCCGCTTCGAACAGTCTGTGCAACTCGATGGAATACATTTAGATGTTGTAATCTTTCGTGAAATCCACATGTTAACACTGTCTTTTGATAATATAATTAAACTGTTATATGAAATAGATATTTTTTTGAAAACATAAATCTGACACCAGACACCTGTACAATAAAAAATAATATGCAATAAAAATGAGGAAATAAAAGCCATCTCCAAAGACGCAAAGTTCGGCTTCTTTCTACCCTCATCATCATCATCATAACAACCTTTATAATTCGACCCACTGCTGAGACACAAGGCCTTTCCTTGTCATCGAAGGAGGTTTAGGCAGTAATCCACCACACTTGCCCAGTGCAGATTGGCGGGCGAAGTATAAAGTGATCAATACTTGCTTACCTAAGATACAGGTTTTAAACCTAGTTCATAACCATCATTTTGTAATTTATTTTAATTTAAGGACTTCACTGTTAATATTTGAAGCAATGGTAAAAAATAAACTTTTTATTATTATTATTATTTATTATTAATACCCCTTTGCTGATCCACCGGTCGCCTTCTACGACACCTATCCATCACCCTCAGTCAGTTGTTGGATGAGAATGGACAGTACAGTTTGACTAGGTGGTAGACCCATATATAAGGTCGTCTGGGTAGGTACCACCGCCTTCCTTATTTCTGCCATGAAGCAGCTCGCTGTGTTTCGGATTTAAGGAAAAGGTAGCCAGTGTAATTACTAGGCATGGAATGCACATCATCTTATTCCCCAGGTTGGCAACACACTTACAATGTTAAGTGATTCACCCTTAATATTTCAAGTGTCAACGAATAAGGATTCCTTGGTGACAGTAATTAATTAACATCAGGTGAGCCGCAAGATTGTTTGCCATCTCGTAATATTAAAAAGAAACTAGTCGTAATCGGGAACTACATGTAAGACACAAAATTCACCTATAAAAATAAATCAATGAAAACTAAATAATTAATAATAATATTGCACATAAAATAGAAAAAAATTACAATACAAATAGACAAAATGAAACAGTAGGCGCCCTTATTGCTAATAAGAAATCTCTTACAGGAACCTTAGAAGAAGAAGGGATAGTGAAAAGTGTGTGAGTGCAACATAGGGAAAAAATATGCTTATAATCTAATACAAATAAAAAACAATAATAATAAAACACAAATAATTAAAAATTAATTAACTAATCGATCACAAAAGAAATCAACTATCTACTCACAAATCCCATTGAAAAAAACGACAAAGAAAAAACTCATACCAGATCACAATCAATCTCAATTCAATATCAGAAAATTAAAGTTAATGCGAATTCTAGAAACTTCCATTCCTACTTCTAACCAGACAATTTGGAAATACGCTGAAACAATTTGTCAGGCACACCACAGACGGAAGGCTGTTTCCAGAGTGATAATACAATTCTGACACTTGATTGCCCACTTCCAGAACTATTGTGTCAGCAATTACTGGTTCTCTTGTCTATAAATGTTGCTACTGTAACATTTAAAGTTACCTTTCTTGGATGTAAATCTATTGTATCTAACAACAATTTAATAACCGAATGAGCAAAATGATTCAAAGTTACTCTAAATTTAATTTATTAAAACATTCGTAGTACTCGCTTATGCAACATGATGACCTTCGAAAAATTTTATACTTAAGTATTAGTACCCAATCTTGTATGATGATGGATCCGCAGGAGAACCAAGGTCAGTGACATAGCTCAAAGGATTGTGAACCTTAAGTTGCAGTTGTAAGGGCTCATTGTGAGGACTGGCGGCCGTTGGGTCGGAAAGGTCCTCGAGTTGGCCCACGTACCGGGAGACGCAGCGTTGGTAGACCCCCTACAACGTGGACTGACAAACTGTTAAAGGTCGCGGGAAGCCGCTGGATGCGGGCAGCACAGGACGGGTTTGGAGATCCTCTGAGGAGGCCTATATCAATCAGTGGGCGTCTATAGACTGAAGTGATGATGATGAAGATTCTATATTCCAAAGACTTATTTCATGATTGTAGATAAGATTTATGTATACGAAAATAAAACTAACAATGGGCTCAGACAACATCATTAAATTCTTTAACCAGGTAGGTGTGTACATAAAAAAATTGTTTAAAAAAATCTAAATGTTTTTTTTTCAAAAGACAACGTTTATTCCAAGTTTTGTTGTTGGCACCGACCTCAAAGAAACATTAAGATCATTTTTTGACAAAATTTTTATGTCTCCGATTTTAGTTTTGAAAGCGGTTTTTATTATCAATATAAAAAAAATGTTGTAAGTATAGATATTTCCAGGAAACTATCTCGATATTAAATATTCAATATTAGCGATAACTCAAAAACTAATAGTCAGATGTCTATCAAGTTTAAATGGGACCCATGTGGTCCCATTTAAACTTGATAGAGCACCAGCAAGCACCAGGTTCCAAACTTTAAAAGAATCTTCAAAATCGGTACACCCAGTGAAGAGCTTTGAGCTAACTTACATAAAAAAAACATACAGTCGACTTAAGAACCTTCTCCTTTTATTGAAGTCTGTAAAAATACAAACTATCCTTCAAAATCAAGAGAACTGGTCAAATATATCCTAAAGTAAAAACTGGAACAAAATACTCATTGTGCTGAGAAATTTCTCCACGTGTGATTGAGCGACGTCTTCGTTTGCATAATTAATGTAATTCCCGTACACGCTCCCTTTCCTTTAAGCCAGTTACGGGAACATTCTAAAAGGAATTCAATTTGCTCCGCATAAAGCAATTCATTTTTGTGGAAACAGCATTAAAGAGAATAACAGCAGAAGTTTATTTGCCATGATTAAATTAAAACATTGTCTAATTCAATCTAATCACATCTATAGGTTTGGTTAAATTTAGAACTATAATTACTTATAATAGTACGTATTTATATAATAATGTTAATAAAAACTGAGTTGTCAGCGAGGTCATATCAAACTGCCAGTAATTACAATAGATGGATATACTTTATTATGTAAATTGCGTCAGTATAATAAAGGTAACGCTTTTTACACTTTCCGTCAAGGATGCCATTAAACTTTTCTACGAAGTTAATTTATGTGGAAGTATTTCCAAAACTGGTAAAACCTGCGCGTGGAACTTCGCAACTTTGTAGTTTTAAGTTCCGTTTTAACAGTTTTCTGAGTAAGCGACTACATTATACGAATGCTCCTGAAACGTATACCACGTTTCACATTTTGATAAATTTTAAATGTACTAAATTGCGAAAGTTAATTCCTCGAGCTTGAAACATAAATCTGGGAGTGGATTGAGTAATAACGTCGCGCGAGTACGCGATATGCATCGATTATGTCTAAAATTACTTATTTGTAAATAACCCAAATAATCTACTTAATGCAAGTCAGCAAGATGGACCGACGATATCACCAAGACGATGGGTCGGCAGTGGATACGAGTGGCAGAAGATCGAGTACTCTGGAAGCATCATGGGGAGACCTTTACCTAGCAATGGTCCAACGTTGAAAAAGAAAAAGTATCTACTTATTATGAAGTTTGTTTTTCACTGTTGTTACAATTTTACGATAATTACAGTGACATTTGAGCCCAAAATCTCGCAAAAATTATTTCCTACGGGCTTGTCGACCTTGTATTCTAGCTTTGGGAGTTGTATGAAGTCTCGTCGCTCTAATCTCTGTTTTGATATTAAGTTTCATATTCTATTAAACAAACAAAGACGTTAAGTAACAACAAAGGACGTCGAGGTGAAGTATTTCCTTTTTCTTTTTATTGTTTGGCGAGTCTGTTTAAGGTGAACAATTCAATATACTTGTTTGACAGTTTATAATTTCTTGAAGAGCCTAATCCACTTCGGTACGTCTTATTTACAACCATTATAAGTAAAAACAATAAAATTACTTATAATGGACGCAAATAAGATGTTCCATTATAAGCAGCTAATCACAATCTTAAGTATCCTGACACGGATGAGGATCCCAAGGAGTCAGTCAGAGTGATAATTACAAATAAAGTCCCAGAAAGTCTAACTAGGAACCATTACATTCTTTTGGACACAAGTTAAAGGCAGGCGCCATCCGCTACATTAAATCCGTAAAGGAGCAAGTGAACATACTAGAAGATACTATTTCCTCCAGATTTCCACGTAACAACGCAGAGCATAATGATAGATGGTAAAATTACGTGCATTGCGTACAATGTTACCCGTGACAGCGAAACAGTAGGTTCTTGCCAAGAGCAGTTTAAGATGCAATTCTGTCAGAATATCTAGTATTCTCGTTACGTTATTATGGCATATTTATTATGAACTTTGGTCTATCTTGCGGTATTTGCTACTCCATTCATATTCCCAAAAGGGTTGTCAGTTTTAGACAACTTTTGGTTACAGTGAAAGCCATATCTGGGCAGGTCAAACGATTTAAAACCACGAAGCATGTATGAGAGATGAGAAGCGAAGAAATAATGTCAGGATCATGGCAATTGGAGAGAAGTGATCTCTGTGAGTGCTAATCCAACCAATCATATTCAATTGTACATCACATAGACATCATAAATCGCCGTTCTACCAAACCCATGCATTGCCGCCTCAGCTGACTAATCCCCTAGACTATGTCGCTGACTCCAGTTCTCTGCCGGTCCATTTCAATTCTGATCCAATCCTTTACCACGCTGAACGTAGTCTATTCCACTTCATTACGTCTTATTTGCCTCCATTATAAGCCTAAATATAGCTTATCAAAATTCTAAGTGTCATCTGGCACGAACGGGAATCCCAAGAAGTCAGTCTCGAGACCGCAACAATTCTCATAACTGAGAAGAAAATAAGACTACCCATTTTCCTAGAACAATGTCAAAAGAGAAGAAATTTTATAAGAAAATATCTTAGTAATAAAATACTCTCACATTTTCAATAAAGCTGATATTTGATGGTTTTATTAAAATGTAAAAATATGTTGAAACAATTAAAATGGTAGTATACAATAAGATAAAGTTTTTAAGAAAGCAAACACATGCAAACTTTATGCCCCCATAAAAGTTGTGCGTTGCTCAAGCGTAATACAGACTTTTTCAATACTCAATGATTTATTGTATTTCACAGCGTGTAGGTACAAGTGTGTGTTTAAGTACGCCTGCCAAGTCTCTATAAGTAAAAAGAAGGATGTAGAGAGACAAAAAAAGTACGCCTGCTAACCAAACGTCTAACCAAAGTATAATAATAATACTGATTGATAAGGCAGTCAGTCAGGTGTGAGCTGAAGCTTGTTTAATTCCACAAGGTTCTTTGAAGAAATATATTAGCAAGTTACTCCAATACATTTCATAGTTAGCAGATGTGGGATATAAATGCAAAGAAAGCAAGTCGAGAGATGATGTGAGCGCAGCACTATCCACTCTCGTCTTGCTGCTCTAGGTCTATAGCGTACACTTACCCCGCACGATGGGAACTGACCAAGAGAGACAAAATTACTTTGACAATTAAACAAATAGGGAGGTGACTAATCTAGTAAAACAATAGTGCGGTTCGTAGTTGCTCGATTATAATCAGGCTACAGTTGAAAATGCTTCTTCACGCCTCTTAAAAATATCCCAGAAGAAAGAGTGAACACTTGTGCTGGCAGTGAATTCCATTTCTTCATTCTGCACCATAGAAATTAGTTGCCAAACTTATTTCGTGTTGCAATAGTAGCTACAGTTTTTTTTATTAAAACGTTATTACAACCAGTACGCGTAGTTCTTAAAAAGAGAAGGAAGAAAAAAGTAGAGAAACTCTTTTTACTCAGGAAATAGCTCTCATGCAATCTCTCTCAGGACGAAACGAGTAGCACAACACTCGTAAGCACAAAATCCTTCAAAGCCATTCAAATTTACAGCTATAACAATACTCGAATAATCTATAGTATCTATTTGCACCACCCATCTGCGTCACACAAAACAAATATTTGGAACAAACTCCAAAATGGAGGCACGCTGGAAACAGTATATTATGTTTGTTTGCAACAATTCCGTGTTTGAAACTCTTGACTTGACATGAGAGCTTTTTAATAAATTATACTGTATGAAATTTATTAGGAACATTTACTTAATTATAAACATGTTCGAATGGTAAATGGCAAAGGTCTATTTTTTAAATTTTGGGAAGCTCTTCGCCTTTTAGAATCGGAAATACGAATCTTTTTAATTCCCTAATGAAGCGGCGAACGCTTGTGTGATAAACACGAACATTTAATTTTGTTCACAAGTCATGGTTGTTTATGTATTTATTTCAGTTAATTTACAAAACTAAGTTAATTATTATGTGTGTTTGTCCATCTTAATGATACCTACGTTATTTTGGATAGATAATGTGTGAGCGTGAATATCTATTATTATATAATTCCCGTGTCACGATGTTTGTCCGGGATGAGCTCCGAAATTAAAAATCCGATTTTAACTTTTTTTTAAATGTGTGTTTCGTTCCAACTTAAGAGATACGATAGTTTTTATCTTGATAAGTAGTCCTCATTTTTTTCTGCAAACTCAATGTTATAGGACAGTACTATGAAATTACCACATCAACGCGTGGCCGGGACATCTTGTATTATAATTATTACTGTCGATATCAAGACATAACGTCGTGTCGTCTATGGGTCCAACACTGTTAGTATGGTAGTAATGATAAATAAGTTTTATAAAGTACTTATATAATAATAATAATATAATAATAATAATCTTTATTGGCACAACAAGCATATTAAATACAATTGTTTTTGTACAATGAGCTTATTTTATATAAATGTTCAACAGCTTGTAGTCAAACAAGATGCACATCGAAAATACGTTAACATCCGAACTAGAGAATAAGAATTCACTGTATTTCGGATGTCAGCGCTCACACCTCAAGTACTAGTCTTAACTACTATTTACCAGATATTCTAACCCCAATGAATAAAATAAAAATAAAGTAAAAAAAATATATTATGTAATTTAACTTCAGAGCTAATCACATTGGTCTTTGAAAATAGGTTATTTATATTTACAAAATCTTTCCTGATATAAAGTCCTCTGTTTCATAGTAATCCAGTTTCTGAAGCCAACTGAACACTGTTTTCTTACAAGTGATTCTACACAACGGATAGATGTTTAACAATTTATTGATTCTATTGTATATAAAGGAACCAGTAATATAATAAAATCCTTTACTAAATTGAGTTTTAGAGCTGGGAACTTCGTGGATCACATGTTTTCTCCTTTTTGAAGAGAACAAGTCGGGGTCATATATAAGGCACTCTGAAAAGAATATAAAAACACACTGTAAAAACTGAACAATAAAACACTTAAAACTGATACACAAAAATATAAAAGGCTTATCAAAAGGTATGTACTTATAATTTAATTAGTGCCTTGAGATAATTTAATTATGTAATTTTAGAAGGTACTATTATTAATGGCCCAAGCCAAGGTCCGAAGCGAGACCCTTGTAATAAGATGTGTTTGCTAGGACAACGGTCAGTAATATAATGTATTTTATCTACACTCATGTCATAATATTCGAATTACGATATCAAAGGTGAACATAAAATGACATACTTTTTAATACAGATAATCAAAATTAAAATTAAAAAAACAACCTGTAACATAATGACCGATTATAACACCGGTTCGACTCATTATGATACAGTTATTTTTCTTAAATACTCGGGAAGGCAAAGGGATCTAACCCATACAAAAAAAAAATCTGTTGTTTTATTTGAATTTATGTATGAGTGTAGATAAAGTAGTGTATGCAACTGCATATAACACGGGTATTAAAACACTCGTTACTATTATGAAACTCGCTGCGCTCGTTTCATAAACTCACACTCGTGTTTTAATACCCTTCATTATATGACAGTTGCATAAACTACTATTTTATAACTGGTTGATGTACAATAAAGTAATATTCTATTCTATTCTATAATGAGTCAAAAAGCGCGAAAATGAACTAAATGTCATGATGATTTTGAATTTGATTGATTATTATTTGTAAAATATACCTAGCCAGTAATAATGACGATGGTACTAATAACATGACAATGTTATAGTACCACGTTACAAAGACATACATACAAGCACCGAAGCCAAATACATTAGGAGCAGGGCGGGAGAAAGGAGAGATGAGTAATATTGGTGTAGTAGTATCAACGGTCGCTAAGTATAACACGGCAGCGGAATGATATCTATATGGAATGCTATCTATCATCGTCATAACAGCCCTTATAATTCAACCCACTGCTGGGACACCAGGCCTCTTGTCATCGAAAGAGGTTTAGGCAGTAATTCACCACGCTTGCCCAAAATAAGTTGATCAATACAGGGGTATCAGCAAAGTAATGGATCAGCGAAGGGTTGCTGTTCCATTAGTCGCCTTTTACATTCATTTGAGGATATGGGGTGATGCTATTCTACTATGCCGATATTACATGGATATATGTATATTATTTAATAATGTTTAAAATGTATAAATTTTTCACGTAGCTATAAAGCTTTATTGCCGTCATCTCCCAAAATCAGGTTGTTCATGAAAATATTTTAAATCTAAATTCCCAGGGAAATTAACATAATACGTTATCATTTTTTCCTGACGCGAAGACTTTTTTGTCGGAGCCATTTTGGGAGCATTTTTATGAGGAAATTTTCTTAGAGTCTAAATTAAATGCTTGGAACGGTAATGTCTTTAATTTCTTCTGCGTTATTTTCAGATTTTTTAATTTCATTAAGACTCAGACGTCAAGCATCGTATCAGCTCAGGGTGGATGAAATGGCGACAGGTTACGCGAACCATGTGACTCCCAAATTCCCCTTAAATTAGAGAGAAAAATATACACAACAATAATAAGACCTGTTGTTTTGTACGGATCTGAAAGTTGGGCGGTAAAGCGGACGGATGAGAGTCAGTTGCACGTGACTGAGATGCGTATGCTAAGATGGACGTGTGAGTTAACAACAATGGACAAGGTGAAGAGTGAATGTATTAGGGGCAGTCTGAAAGTAGCACCAGTGCAGAAAAATTGAGAAGATAAACGACTAGCGTGGTATGGGCATATAATGAGAAGAGATGATAATGATAATGTGATAAAGAAAGTGATGAACATGAATGTGAAAAAGTATAGAGGGAGAGGAAGACCGAAGAGAAGATGGATGGATTGTGTGAGAGATGATATGGAAAAGAAAGGAGTTAATGGATGAGAAAAGGATGACTGCTGGCCGAGATGTGTGGAAGTAAAAACATATTACGCCGATCACAAAAAGATTGACAGCAGGACAGGCAAATGATGATTTTGAGTTTATTTTTATTCTTGTCCGGGAAGTACCTTTATCTCGCCTGATGGTAACTGACTAATCGTTACCAAGAACACACAACCGCGGCGCCATCGAACTTCTCCTTTTCTATTAATATATCGATTTCCATAATCACATCATCACAACAGCCTTTATAAGTCGTCCCACTGCTGGGACACAAGGCCTCTCCTTGCTATCGAAGGAGGTTTAGGTAGTAGTCCACCACGCTTCCCTAATGCGGATGGCAGACGGAGTATAAAGTGATCAATACCCCTTTGCTGATCCATTAGTTGCCTTCTACGACACCCAATGGAGGATATGGGGTGATGCGATTTTAATGGCACTCCAAACCGAACACTCATTATGTTCCCCCGGGGATCAAACTCGGGACTGCTGCATCTAATCTCGGTGTGCGAAACACTAGCTAGATCATAGAAAAATCCTGGATCCCTTAGCTTATATCCAACAGTGAGCGTCTCTCGGCTGACCCTAATAATGATAATGATACATGCATACATTACGAACACGTTCATAATCCCAAAAGGAGTTGAGCAGAGCTTTAAGTATCATCCGGTTACACACAAAGACACATCTGGCAGTTGAGCCATACAATTCCCCCAAAATCCAAACCCAAAAAATAAAAATCCTCCAGTAAACAAACCAACGACGAGGAGACGCATTTTTGAATCATTACAATTCCAAAACGTGTATGAAATCGCAAGAATCGTATGCGAATCCCTAAAATCGCCATTTCTGAATATTCATACTCGTGAATATTGCAACGAGTGGACCCGCTCGTTTCCGATATTCTACCAGTAGAAAATCATATGACTGACAGTGACATTATAACTTTATCATTTACGTTTCGTTCCCCCGTAACTCATTACCGGTTTTTAAAATAAACGAGTTATGGCTTTTCGGTTTTTTTTCTGCATGAAATGAAAAATGTTATTAGATTCGTGTTTTAGGGCAACACTCATTTCTTATGTTTCAAAAATACGTAAAATTGGGAGCAATTGAAACTAATTTCGTATACGTTTTGCTTTCGTGCATGAATTTAAGATTCACTTCGAATGATTCAAAATGCGTCTCCAGGACTGATGTTCCAACCTAAATTATTTAGCAGTCCGGGTATGAGGATGATATAAAATACACTTTATTTAAAAAAAATCATAAAGATCAACAATTTCATTTCATAGGTCTGTTTTTTCTCCTACCCTGCTCCCCCTTTATCTGGAGTCGGTGCAGTGTGTCCTGATATCGACAATACTGCTATAGGTTTTGGCAGTAGATTTTTACGGCGGTGTGCCTGACATAAACCCTCCTTGGGAACGACTGCTATCTTTCACCAGCAGCTGGGACTACCAGCTTATCGTGCCTTCCGAACCACGGAAGAAAATAGAGTTGAAATATTGTCGATATCGTTATCTACTTCCTCCTCCTTTCATAGACAAGGATCTAATATGTATCGAAGAACGCAAACAAAAGGAAAGTTGGCATTTAAATACTCTAATCTTCAGAACCTTTGTTATAAGAAACAGTGTTCTTACAAGCTATCGAGAAAAACTTTCAACCCTTCCCCTTTCGAGAAAGTTCTCTGAAGTCAGGTACAGCTATTTGATATATAGCAGAGTGTTTATTCACTAAACTCTCATACGAACTCGGAAAGTCTACGTGGAATTCCGAAGAAGTTGTGTAACAAACGGTATAGGTGAATCTAAGTGGTGCTTTTTTGAATACAAACACAGAGTTTTGAGTGCTGCGAAAATGACTCTTATTATTGCACTGATAAGGGCAGGTTTAATTTTAAAAATACTTGACGTTAAATTGAATCTTATGTCGATGTCGTTTAGTTCTGAGTAGATAGTTTATGTTTCTTCCCCTGCAACACGTTTTGGCTCCCTTCGGTTACAGAAAATTACATAGAATTTGTAAGTTTCACAAATTAAGTTTTTACTTGGCAAGCAAAAATAACGGAACTAATATTGAACTGGCCTACACTGAGAACGGGTTTTATCCTATTACTTTATAAATTATTGTTGGCTAAAAGATCGTTGGTGAAAAGATCTTAGATAAGTGTGTTGGTTAAAAGATCGTTTTTTAAAAGGCTCTAATACGACAGGCAGAAAAAAAAACCACAAGATATAGTACCTAACTATGTTTTGTGATTTTTTTTTCTTTGTCCAATAAAGTTTTATTTATTTATTTCCTGAAAATGTCTATACCTAGACACAAAAAAAACAATGAAAAAATATTATTTTTAAATACAAAACCGCTTTCAAAACTAAAAATGGAGAAATCAAAACTTTATCTTATATATAAAATTCTCGTGTCACAATGTTCGTTCCCGTACTCCTCCGAAACGGCTTGACCGATTCTTATGAATTTTTGTGAGCATATTGAGTAGGTCTGAGAATCGGCTAACATCTATTTTTCATACCCCTAAATGTTAAGGGTAATCCACCCCTAATTTTTAATTTATTTATAAGGCAAAACAACGTTTGCCGGGTCAGCTAGTGTTTAATAAAATCTCAATGTTTTTGAGGTCAGTACCAACCTCAATATTTGGAATACGTTTATTCCACTGCCCTTTGGGACCGACCTCAAAAAACAAATTTAGATTTTTTAAGACATTTTTTTATTTCGTATTTAGTTTTGAAAGCGTTTTTTTTTCTTTCTGCGACGTTAATATTACACTTTAAAATAAATAAGCCCTACTAACGTTATCATGCAACAACAATGAATTATGGCAACATTTCCTTTGGTTCGTAATCTTGTCTTTGTTGATTACGCTCTTTGCGTATCGAGGTCAGCCTTCCGCTAAGGTTTTGCTTTGTAAGATTTACGCCTTTGCTGTGGCTACAATGGTAATTTCGTGAAATTATCTAATTCAAAAACCAATATATTAAAAAAAATTAATTCATTAAATAATAAAATTGTTCTTAGTGGTCTAAGAATAAGTGGTCCGTAACAGTGGTGGAGAGGTCGATGCGCATCAGACAAACCTGTCAAACTGCAATTGATTTTTAGCCTTAAACGTGTGTCTTATAGAGCCCAAAATCGATTGAGACAATTTGACAGTCTGTGGTAGCCTAGTGCTGTTGACTGTACCCGAATAATGTGTAAACAACCTTGTTTCAGCTAATTTTCCTCTGTTCTTTGGAAGCTTGCCCTCCTGACGGCTGTCTAAAGATGACAGACGTGAACAAGTCAAGTCGGTAGTCAAAAGTCCCTGATGAAGCTTCAACCGTTCTTCCCTTACCAAGTACCCACCTAAGTATTTGACGGTACATCGACATTTACCTCATAAATTTTCTTTCTATCCAAAGGTATAACAATCCTACTAATGTTATAAAGGCGAAAGTTTGTATGGAAGTGTGTTTGTTACTCTTTCACACAAATAGTACTACTTAATGGATTTTAATAAAACTTTACAATTAAATAGCTTATACATAAGAATAACATATAGAATAACATATGTAATTTATTATACTATTCCTGCGTAGACGAAGATACCAATGAACAGTTAGGAAGCGTAAATATAAAAGATCATTTTAATCGTGTATAATATGTAATTAGAGATTTATGGTGTAGTGTACATGTCTCGTGCTTCCTCTGTGGAGGGGCGCTGGCTGAGTCAGTACCGCTAGAGCCGTGGCCGCGAGCGGACGTGTACTTGCGCACAGAATGTAGCGTCGAGCCAGTGTTGCGAGAGGTAACGAGAACACTGCATATGGTATGAAGAAATATAAGACTGGTTGTTTGTGTACAATATTTAGATAACTTTAAAGGCAAAAATATAATTGAAACTTTGCTCCTAACATGTACTTGACCACCCTGCCACCTAATATCCTTATGAAGCTGACAGTACGTGGCCGCGATCCTTAGCAATGAGGGAACGATGATGAAGAAGAAGCACACTTATCAGCTTCGAAAGGGAACGTAGACACGCTACGTTCCGTAGCTACTCCGTAGGCGCCGTTCCGCAGTGTACCAATTAAAATTAGTAACAATAAATGGTTCTAATACCCTTTTGCTGGTGTTTATGAAACAATATTTATTTATTCTTCCATCAGGTGACTTATAGCAAAGAGCTTAACGGTCAATGTAATAAATAAGTCAAATGATACAAAGTGTAATTAGCTACGTTTTACGTATAAAAAGCTTGATGTTTCTGCTTCAACAATACCCATTAATATAGATTATACGGCCAAATTAAATATGTAACCAGGGTACTATATAAACACCTAACATAGGCCACAATGAATTTCCGTGGGGTTACTTTCCTTTGTTTTACGATAATTGGCATTACTTATAGACCACTATGTAATAAATAATGAATTCTAGGGTGTAGTGCCGCAGTTTTTTTTAATTAATAAAAGATATACGACGGTTAAAACCATTTTCTGTTTCTTGGTTTGATAAATCCAAGTATTTCTGGAATTTTAAAGCGTGGTCTTCGGGATGTTCGTTTCCCATTGTACAGTCTCCTTAACCAACTGCAATTCTATACATAGCGTGTTTCATACTATTTTATGTAGTTTTATGTAAACTAGTCGCCAGCTAGTCGACAAAAAGTGCCTACTCTTTTATTCAACCACATTTATTATAACACAATATTATACATTTTAATTTTTCGGCACATCCTCTGTATTATGAACTAATCACCATGTGATGCTGGCAGAGTAGAATAACATCACCCCCTACCCTCCAATGGGCGTCGAAGCAGGCGACTAATGGATCAGCAAAGGTGTATTGATCACCTTTAACTCCGACCATCAATCCGCATTGGGCAAGTGAGGTGTAACTGCCTAAACTCCCTTCAATGACAAGGAAAGGCCTTGTGTTCCAGCAGTAGGTCGAATTATAAAGGCTGTTATGATTAATGTGAAATCTCATACTACTCTTCGCACTCAATATACTTGTAAAGCTTAACCTGACAGGGAGCTTATTACACAACAGAAGCGTCCGCGGAAGAAAAATTCTTCTTAAACGCACAGTACGTAGTTTCAGTGTTTGAGGATGATTGCCCTGTCGATAGCGAGCGGTGTAGTGATAGAAAGAAACTATTGGCATCATGTCAAATATTCCTCAGAACAATTTTTATTGATATTCAAATCTCGCATCTCTATTGCACTTACATAACCGAACAAACTTTTTAAATATGAAATTAGTTTGCATGTAGAATAATGGAAGTTGGTATCACAATGGGCAAACGTGAAAACTTTCCACTAATCCTATAGGTACACCCTAAGCAAATAGACGGGTTTGTGGCGGCCGGCTTATGTCAGATAACACGTCGGTCCTGAAATGAAACGGAGTATCTGACTTTTAGTGAAATAAAATACAATCATATTTTGAATCAAATATCATTATTTCAAATAACTGTGAAGGACTACAACCTTGCGTGTGCAAGAAAAATACAACAAGTGTAAATTTAATAATAACTATTTCAACTATTTTCATTGTAATAATAAATTACATTATAAAATTGATCAGATTTGAAGATGACCCTAATTAACCATGTGATGCCGGATTGCCGGCAGAGTAGAATAACATAACACCATATCCTCCAATGGGTATTGTTCATCTTATACTCTGTCCACCAATCCGCATTTAGCAAGTGAGTTGGACTACTGCCTGAGGCCTGAACTCTTTCGATGACAAGGAGGGGCATTGTCTCCCAGCAGTGAGTCGAATTGTAAAGGCTGCTATGACCATGACTATGATGAAATTGATAGGACAGCGTTTAAGCATTGCAATGTGTAACATAAATACTCGTAACGCACGCTATGGAAATAGTTAGGTTTGAATTATGAGCGTTATTTTTATATTACAATCATAAAAATATTCCTTCCCTAAATATGTTTGATAAAAATATAAATGGGACCCCCTCGTCCCATGGTCCATACTGCCAAATGTGACCAAACGTTACGTAAACCTCTGCTCAACCTTATAATAATAATTGTCATTATGTGTGTATTGTGTATATGTTTCTATCAATATAATTGGTAGAGCACGGGGTTAGAGAGCTATCGATGCTAAAATCAATTATCAAAAAATCTACATATTTTTAAACTTTCAAGTTTTAATGGTTAATATCAATTCATGCTTATAATTTTCAAGATTATTTAGATTGTTATATAAATAAACGAAGAGAGAATTTCCAGAACTTGCCAATTGTTTTTCGTTGTTTGAATTTCAAATTCAAGGATTATCCCGGCTTAAGGGAAAGATCTGCTCCTTCCTTCGCTTATTTTTGTTCACTTTTCAAGTCTCCATTTAAAATATAACACATAAATGTATTCAGAAAGCTTTATTTCAAACTGACAGTCGAAAGAATCAGGCATTAGATTTCTATGTGACAAGTATAAAAACCATAGTATAAATCATCATCATCATAACAGCCTTTATAATTCGACCCACTGCTGGGACACAAGGCCTCTCCTTGTCATTGAAGGAGGTTTAAGAAGTAGTCCACCACGCTTGTCCAATGCGGATTGGTGAACGGAGGATAAAGTGATCAATATCCCTTTGCTGATCCATTAGTCGCCTTACGACAGCCATTGGAGGATATGGGGTGATGCTATTCTACTCTGCCGGAATAACATGGCTAAAAAGACATTATGCGTGTAGCTTTAATACATATTCTTCACTCAGTGACACCTGACACACACACACACTGGATAAAACTCTAGACCATGTAGAGTTATAACCGCTGGTGTCAGTAGGGTGCAAATCTGTACTCAATTTGTACATGACTTCTGCTATCTTAGGGCGTAGGTATACATATGGAAAGCTGGTTGATCCACCAGCTCTTATCGGTACTAATAACCGCTACATCGAGCAAGCTAATAATCCAGGGGCTGCCTGTTTATAGTAACTTGGAAAAATAGGGAACGGAGTATCAGTGACATTCGCAACTTATCAGCTCGTTGTCTACAAAAGTATTGAGAATACTTGCGCCCACTACAAGCACGGACCAGTACCGAAAAAACCTCTCCTGAGGTGGCTGCTTCTAACAACGATAAAGTCGCTAAGGAAATATTTAGTCGGTAAGAGTCTGACATAACCTGTATGGCAGATTTCTAATGCAGGATTCACCGCCTTCTTCCCTTGGAAAAGGAATGGTTTCTTCTTCATTTCGTTCCTTTCTCTTTTGCTCCTCTTTGTGAGGAAGGAAAGGGAAAGAACTGAAGATTAGAAGGGGGAAAAATATGAAACATAAGTGTATTATGTTGGCAACACCATCGATATGTTTGGCTTCGTCTTGAAGCTCTCTCACTCTCTTGCAAATTAATGGCAATTCTGGTGTTTATCTTGCTGCACACGACCTATTTGAAGTACCTAACACTTTATGCTTTTACACACAAGGCGCGCTATTTGAAGTAGGATTTGTTTTATGATACAGGTACAGACATGTTGGTACAAAACCCACCAAAATTCTTCACAAATCCAAGTGAAGTTTCTTCAAGTCATCTTCCATCCAACACAATAGTCCATAAAAGCCTTTATAAGCTTAACGAGTGACTCACAAAATTTGCGATACTCTGAATTTGCGTACATTCACCAAAACTCCTCTACCACTTTATAATTCTGACCAATCGGACAGCAGCAACATCCGAATCTATCCGCTTACCTCTCGTTATACGCAAAACGCTCTTCAAGTCCACACACACGTGACCTGAGTCGGGATTGCTCTAAATACTATTTGAATTCAGAATGGACTGGAATTCTAACCACCAAATTGATAGTAAGCGAGGGACGGTTTGATTTGGTACGTAGTATTTAGGCCTTTCCTGCAAAAGACGCGCTAAATCATATTTGACATATTCGAAAAATTCCTGAACAAATTCAGATTTTTCTCAAAATATACACACCAACAAACTTTAAACCATTTGAAGATCTCCTCGATACAGACAACTTTTTCTATAAAAACAAAACTGGAATCACGAAGCCAAATCCACCTTACAGATATTTCAGACGGGTTCGTTTGTAAATCAGCGGGTATCAGCGTTCAATCAAACCTAAAACTGTAATTTCACTTATGAAATTATTTTATAGTGTTAACGAGGTATTGTGTACTAGTTATTAGTCAATAAAGAAATTTATTATTTATTTAAATTTGTACGGAACAGCTTAAATATTTTTCGTGATTTTATAGTTGCTTCTATAGTAAAAGTTGTTTGTATTCATCTTCAAATGGTTTGATGGTTTTTAATGCTTTACAAATAACCTTGTATAATAAGACAGATGTGAGATCTTGGAAAGGTTTATTACTACCAAATTAAAAAAAAAACCTGTCCTGATAAAGCCTGCGACGTGATAGAACTTATCAAGACAGGAATTTCGCTCGTGTTTCGTTTCGCTTCTCCGTAGCCGCGACGGAATCTGACTTGACGCCATGCGCAACGTGGCGGGGGATCCCATTCTAAATATCAACAATGAAAAAGTCACCGACACCTCAGTAATGATATACGGGGCACTAATGGAAAATGTTAAATTTTAATAAAATATTTCTTGTTCCACCTTGGTTGAAGTAATAATCAAAGCGATGGTCATTATTTTTATAAAACAATCCAATGATGCTGTTGTTTTTGTTTTCATCAAAATTGGGCTCGCGCCCCCTTTGAGCATTTTCCGATATTCCTTATAGTTTAGAATTTGGCCCTGAGGCCCACTTGAAAAATTCAGCATGTCTACCTACTCGCAAAGGCCTAACTTATATGTACAAAAAAATATTAATTTCACCTTTGAATAGACTCAGTGAAAATCGGCACCGGAATTTTAGCAGGACTCCATTCAAATGTGACTGCTCCATCAGCTTAGAGCACGCAGCGCATAAATCCCTCACAAACTTGTGACTGGTGTCACACATGCAAATACTAGTCCAGTTCGAGTATTTGTCTCTGGAAGTTTGAGAGTTTAATACCGGGCTGGAATCGTATCATCAAAATGCCAAACGGTTATTTGTATTGGCTACATATAGGCTATATATAAGTTTCGGAATAATCTCCTTTACGGCTTTTCAAGATTTCTGGTGCAACTTTTTGATGTCATTGCAAACAAGAATATCTGCGAATGTGTCTGTGATTTTTACGGAGACTCTCTTTTATCTAAGTTTTATCCTGATTGTTAATAAAATTGGGGAAAACCATAAAATTGGCTAATTATTTTTTTCTGAGTTGCGACCTTACAATTACTAGTACATTGATTGATATGTAATTTTAAGAGGATCTCAATAATACCAAATCCAAAAATCTATTTTTTATTATTACTTACTTACTATTGGAAGTCGATAGTAGTAAATAAATTGGGAAGTCTGGCTCACATCATTTCATCCTCACCGCTTGCAAGCTCGCTTCGTCGCACTTCGTGCGCCGTCGGATGAAACGATGTGAGCCAAACTTCCCAATTTATTTTTATGAAAGTCAGTCGATATTGAATTAATCCAGACCCCTAGACAAGACCTACACCACAAATGAATTTATATCGCGAAGCTTATTTAAATGTTTTACGATGAAATATAAGATCATTTTGTTGTAACCTTCGAAACAATGCAGTCAAGTTGTAGTTTTTAAAACACTATTATGAAATTTGTTAAACAAAAACAGTCACTAAAGTTAGACTGTGTATGTCCCGCATCATCAAATGAACCAAGGCGACATGGCAATTTATTACCTAATTCTATACGGTGTATTGTATGTGGACCGTCGAATTGTGGAAAGACCAACTTAGTTATTAGTTTATTGTTACACAAAGATGGTTTACGATTTCGTAATCTTTATGTTTATTCAAAGTCGTTATATCAACCTAAATATGTGTATTTAGAGAAGGTACTTGACTTAGTTACAGATACACAATTTAATAAATATAACCATAATAGTGAGATTTTAAGTCCACATGAAGCTTTGCCGAATTCAATTATTATATTTGATGATGTAGCATCTGAAAATCAAAACAATATCCGAGATTATTTTGCCATGGGACGTCATAAGAATGTTGATTGCTTTTATATTAATCAGACATATACTAAAATACCCAAACAACTAGTAAGGGACAATTCAAATCTAATTATTTTATTTAAGCAAGATGACATAAATTTGAAACACGTCTATGATGAGCATGTGGGGCCTGATATGTCATGGTCTAAATTTCGAGAGATGTGTTCAACTATATGGAATAAACCATATAGTTATTTAGTTATAAACAAAGACTGTGAACGAAATAATGGATGTTACAGAAAAGCATTTGATACATTTATAGTGGTAGACGAATAGTGGATCGATACTTAAATGCTTGTTATGTTAATAATAAACCATTTCCATTGGTGACTCCGATTAGAATAGTAACTAAAATGGAAACGGATCTCAAAGAACAAATTGTAAAATCTGCTGCAGCTATAAAAAGAAAGGTTGAAATGATAAAAGAAGCTGAAAATATGAAAAATTCAACTTTAGATACAATATTTAAGCCGATAGTCGACCCCTTAAAATTGTTAGCACAAAAAACTGATGAAAAAAATGAAGAAGAACCCGACTATACGAATGTTTTTAAAAAAATAAAGGTAAATAAAACCAATACTTCGTGTTCCTCTAGTGAGGATTTCAATGAAGCTGTAAGTGAACCAGATGATGCTGATTACGATAGTCAAAACCAAACTCTCGTGAAACAAACTTCTGGTGAGCACAACATTAGCGACAGTTCATTTCAATCCTTACCATCTCCTCAATCTTTGTCATGGTCGGTTTCATCTGAAGCCATGATTGATGACATACCTTTTGGAATAAGAAAAGAACGAGGAAAACTTTGGCTCGGCAAAACCATGGTTTATGATGATGGACATACCCTCAAAATAGGAAATCGTGTTTTTAAAAAAACAATTGGATTAAAAGAACTATTGTTTAAAAAGAAACCAAACTTAGATGTAATCACCGATGTTGATTTAAATAATTATAAATCACTATTATTAGATACTAACGCTCACAGACGTGATTGTGATCCAACAAAACCAATTAAATGCAACAAAGGATTTAAATATATGAGTGTCATAAAACCATTATTTCAATTTTCTAGAAAAAATATAGATAGTGAAAAGAAGATCAAACAAGGCAAAGGTATCAAACTTAATAAAACAGTGAAGAAAGATACTGATTACATCTATTGGGACGATCCTAATGAATTGGTAGAACGCTTAAAATTATTAATTGCATCACGCGATGCAGGTAACACAGGCTTAGAGAATGAAATTATTGCCATAATTGAAGAATTGCATGAAGCTGGTATCATTAACAAAATATAAAGAACATTCAACGAAAAATAAAAACCAGTACGCTTAAAGTAAGCAACGCATTAACATTAACATGAATATAGATAAATTTGGTCATCACGTTCATAAAAGATTACGATTATCAGAATATATTAATACTTTGGACGATTCACTAATAAAAAATGAGTCCGGAGACTTTGATTTGAGATCATCAAAACTAAAAGGTCTGTCTGCGCCAGACAAAGATGACGAAGCGGTAAATAAAGCATACATGGATAAAGCTGTTCAAGAGCTCAGAAGTGAAATAAAGAACGTAAATACACGCGTCCAACTCTACCTAAGGAACCTTGAAACAACAACTACAAATCGTCTCATTTCTATGTTCTATTCAAAAGCAGAAATAGATAGCATGATTCAAGTAAAATCAAATAAAAATGAGTAAAAAGGATATAGTCAATGAACTGCACCGAGCAGCAAGAAAGAATTTCCCTCGTCGAAGTACAGTTATTAAAGGTTTAGATGATTTGTGGCAAGCTGATCTTATGGATCTTCAGAAATATCATCGTATTAATAAAGGTTATAAATATGTTTTAGTTGTAATTGACACTTTATCAAAATATGTTTGGGTCAATCCCTTGAAGTCAAAAGACAAAAAATCTGTTACAAATGCAATGCAAAATATATTATGGAGTTCAATGCGAAAACCTAAGCATTTGCAAACTGATTTAGGGAGTGAGTTTTATAATAATAATTTTAGACAATTATTAAAAGAGTTCAATATAAAACATTATTCTACCTACTCTATAAAAAAAGCATCCATTGTAGAACGAGTAATAAGGACAATAAAATGTCATCTATACAAATTGTTTAGCATATGTGGTAAATTTCAATGGGTACAAAAAAACTTAAAAGACGTAGTAAAAAGTTATAATAGTACTATTCATAGAATAACAAAATTTAGGCCTATTGATGTTAATCAATCAAACCAGATGGTTGTTAGGAATAATATTTTTGAAACATATTATTGTAATAAAGACCGGAAACACAAGTACCATGTTGGAGATTATGTTCGCATTAGTAAATACAAAGGTGAATTTTACAAAGGTTACACGCCTAATTGGTCAACCGAAATATTTAAAGTTGTAAAGGTTAATCAAACGAATCCACCAACCTATCACTTAGAAGATAAACATAAACAAAGAATATTGGGATCTTTTTATGAGTATGAAATACAGAAAACTAAGTTTCCTGATATTTATCTCATCGAGAAAATTTTAAAAAGAAAGGGAAATAAATTATATGTAAAATGGTTAGGGCTTAGTGATAAAGAGAATAGTTGGGTTGACAAAACTTCGTTGATTTCTTAATATAAATCTAATACTTTAACATAATACAATCACTCTACGAGTATCAATGAGCAAAGGCAGTGGTATTATTAACAGCGTAATTAATAATTTGCCGTTTGAGTTACATTTACCTGGTTATCAATTTTGTGGCCCTGGTACAAAACTGCAGAAACGGTTACTGAGAGGTGATCGGGGTATAAACCAACTTGACGAAGCTTGTATGTATCATGATATTGCTTATAATAATAGTGATTTGGACGTCCGACATAAAGCTGATCTAGAACTCTTAAATATGGCTAAAAAAAGATTGAAATCAAAAGATTCTGGCAAAAATGAAAAAGTTGCCTCATGGATAGTGAAAAATGCAATGAAAGCAAAACTAAAAGCGGGAGCTGGTGTACGTTCATTTATGTCAGTAGTAAATAAAATTAAATCACAATTAAGAAAAATCAAATCCAAGGACAATAGCTCAGCTATAAAATATGCATATGCAGCAGCAAAAAAACTATTTTCTAATAAAAAAGGAGTGCGTTTCCCGCGGTGTATTCCTATTCCTAAATGTGGTGGAGTATTACCTCTAATACCAATATTTGCCGGACTGTCAGCTTTAGGCTCCTTAGCTGGAGGTGCAGCAGGTATCGCAAAAGCTGTAAATGATTCCAAGATGGCTCAAAAAAATTATCAAGAATCTCAACGGCATAACAAAATGATGGAGGCAGTTGCTCTTGGCAAAGGATTGTATCTTAAGCCTCATAAAAAAGGAGCAGGCTTATATTTAAATCCTCCAAAAAACTAATTAGACGGCTACCTAGACGAGCTCTTACCAATGTAGATATAATAGAGCATGCGTCCGATATTCCATTTTTCCGTGGTGTTTTTATGAGAGATGCATTACCTTCGAAACCTAGAAAAATAGAATGTGCTATACTAAATTTGGATAGTTCTAAAAATCCTGGAACTCATTGGGTAGCCTACGTTAAACAAAATGATTACTCTGAATACTACAATAGTTTTGGCAACTTAAAACCACCCTTAGAACTAATCAAGTATTTAAAAGAGACGCCAATAAGCTATAATTATGTGCAATATCAAACTTATGATTCTATGAACTGTGGTCACCTCTGTTTGAAGTTTTTAAGAGATTATTGGAAAACTAATTTATAAAGAGAACGAAATAAAAAAATTCATCATTATAAAAATGTCTTTCACTGTATCCATAACTGGGAAAGGAGCTTCCTTAATAACAAACTATTCACCCACTTTAGAATTACGTGGAGAGTATGAGTGCGGACTCTTGTATTTTTCTACATTTAATTCGATCCCTAATATAGACGAAAGAAATAATAAATTTTATTACGGTAAAAATGAAGTCGTAGAAATTCCTGAAGGAGCATATGAACTTCAAGATATTTGTGATTTTTTAAAAAACAATGTTAAAAATACTGAATTAAAATTGACTTGTAATAATAATACACTGAAAACTAATATTTTCTGTTCCGAAGACGTTTACTTTGACAAAAATGATTCGATGGGTAAAATTTTGGGTTTTGGTATGGAAACAATAAAGGCTAACATAAATAGAGAATCTCAGTATCCTGTTAATATTTTATCAACTACCATAATACGCATAGAATGCGATGTAGTCAGTGGATCATTCGTGAACGGGAAAGCAAGTCATATAATTTATGAATTTGTTCCAAATGTGCCGCCTGGTTATCGAATTATTGAAGTACCTAAGAACCTAATTTATTTTCCGGTTAACCAAAATGCAATTAGTGCAATCAATATAAGGTTGTTAGATGCAGACAATAGACAGATCAATTTGCGTGGTGAAGAAGTGCAGTTGTATTTACATTTCAGAAAAAAATGATAAACTTTAATAAAAATAGCTTTACACCATGCCTCCAATTCAGTTCTAAAAGAACCCTTCGAAAAGAAGCACCCCTCCATATGAAAAAGAAGCTGACAAAAAACAACAAAGAATTCCTTAAGCTAATCGGCTTGTTAAAATGAATATTTTAAATATTTCTCAAGCGGCAGTCCACGATAACAGTATAGAAAGTTTTGAATATCATTCGTATAAACCATACGTAACAAGTTTTAACAAGAATGATGAAATACGAATACCTATCAACCAACAAGACTTGTACGTGTTGCCTTCACTCAGCACTTTATATATTGAGGGCAAAGTAAATGTGTATAACACAACAACTAAAGCAAAAGTGTCAAGTGTCAACTTTGTGAATAATCCTGCGTTGTTTTTATTTCAAGATATCCGCTATGAATTAAACGGAGTTGAAATAGACAAAGTGAAAAATGCCGGTATTACAACGACCATTAAATCTTATTTATCGTTAAATGAAAATGAGTCTAAATCTGCTAAAGTATGGGGATGGTCTGTCAATGGAACAAATAACCTTAAAGATGGATCATTTTCAACATCAATTCCGTTAAATAAAATATTGGGCTTCGCTGAAGATTACGATAAAATCATAATTAACTGTAAACATGAGTTGATATTATTAAGATGTAACACAAATCTTAACGCTTTAAAATTAAAGCCTGGAGAGGTGGTGGACGACATTATCATCAACAAAATTGTTTGGCGAGTTCCACATGTTAAAGTGGCCGATCGCGAAAGGCTAAATTTATTGAAACACTTAGAAAAAGATCGAGCTATCACACTAACGTATCGTAATTGGGATTTGTATGAATATCCATTGATACCACAAACTCGCAAACATACATGGTCGATTAAAACTTCGTCACAAATCGAAAAACCTCGATTTGTTATTGTTGCTTTGCAGACTAATCGCAAACACAATTCTGAAATGTCAATGGCAGAATTCGATCACTGTAATGTTCGTGATGTAAAGGTCTTTTTAAACTCAACTTACTTTCCATACGAAGGATTGAATGTCAGTTTTTCAGACGATAAGTTTTCTTTATTATATGAGCAATATGCACGATTTCAACAGTGTTATTACGGACGCCGATCGGAGCCGTTGATGACTTTGAAAGAATTTAGAGACGTTGCTCCGTTATTTGTTATTGACTGTTCTCGTCAACACGAATCCTTGAAAGGATCAATAGACGTGCGAATTGAAATTGAAACAGATGTGGAAATACCAGATCAGACAGCTGCATATTGTCTGATTTTAAACGATTGTATATTTGAGTACAGACCTTTAAGTAATATTGTTAAGAAAATATCATGAACAACAAAATTATCGTAGATGTGCAAGGATTTAAAAATAAAGATAATGAATTCGTAGTAAAGGAATTAGCAATAGCCACAAAAGAGCACACACAAGTATTTTCAATAAAACCTCCTCACTCATTTTTCACTCTCACTGATACAGAAAGAAAACATGTAAAGTGGATAGAAAGAAATAGAGGCTATCGTTGGAGTGAGGGCTACATCGATTACAGAGAATTTCGTCGAATCATAAAACCATATTTAAACGATCAAAAAATTATAGTGAAAGGACTAGAAAAAATCAAGTGGGTACAGGAATTATGTGGCCATAGAAATATTGAAGATATCACAGATAATGGTATACCCAATCTAGATATTCTTAGTGAAATGTATTGTAAAAATAATTTTACTTTCAATTGTTTTTCTCATAAAAAACATTGTGCATTAAAAAATGTGCTGTGTATAAAAAAATGGTGCTTAGACAATAATTTAATTCAATGATAATAAATACATTTGAATAATATCTATACTTTTATTTGTACCATTCCTATATTTGGATGATTAATTAATTTCTCAGAATGAAACAACAATCTTAAGATTTTTTATTTATTAATAACGTCATCTAAACAACACACAGTTTGTTAAAAAGCTATTTATACTAACACATTTTCGTGAATACGTACATTATAGATTTAGAAGATAATAAGAACAATGATATGATGTCTCTCTGTGGTTTTCACTTAGACAAAATGTCAAAGTAAATAAATCCACTTGAGAATTTGATGTAAGAACCAAAAGAAACGTATCGACGATGATTCAATAATGGCTAAAAGATGAAATCTGTAACACAATCACAACACAATATTATTATGTTATAGCTACAGTTTTAAGACAATTTTATGCACGTCCATATAATAATCTAAAAACTGTAGCTATAGCCACACATTTTTTTGGATATATTATTTACCAGTTTTTCGGTTTCATCCATTATTGTATCGTCGTCATCTTTGATCACATATTGAGCAGCTAATATCACATCTTTCTTTTTGTGGTCCATTCTAGATTCCGATATGTCTATTATTTGTATTTTGACCAGTCGCCTCCCATTTGTCGGCTCTTCTTTAATTACATATGATTGTTGACGTCGGTGGTTATGTTTGATGTAGTTGCTTTTCTTGGTTACTCTTGCCCGGGCTCGAAGCAATTTCGAAGCAAACTCTGGTTCCCTCAAAACATCTTCGTAGCACTGGGTGTCTTGGGCATCTTGATAAAATAGCGGTGGTTGTTGGTCAAAAAGTTGGAGCTCGTCCAAGTTTTCTTGATCGTGACGATTCTGGAATTAATATAAATTACTTTAGTATTTATTAAAACAATAATAACAAGACAAATTGTGTTCAAAGCTAGAAATTACTTACCAATTGCGACGACATGATTACTTTTCAGTCTTTCCACCCAACGATATGATGAAATATAAATTTAAAATTTAAATGCCAACCTTTTATACCAGCACTATGCTTACGTATAAACTAAAGTATTTTTGCAAGATTTACAAATTGTGTTGGTGTCATATGATCTACCTCGCAGTTTCTACATGCAAAGTTAAATTGCTGATTCTGTAATTGCAACATAAGTAGAGTCAGCAAATTACTTATTTATGGACATATTTTTTGCACATAAATGATTTGATTTTGCACTACTTACATTATTGTAATTCGATCTGACTCGTGTTAACTGTTTTGAAAATTTCGTTATCAAATTACATTATGTAGGTCATTCATTACTTATAGGTAAACATTAAACGGATATAAATTAAACGACAAAATGTAATGCAAAGTAATGTATTTATATAAACAATTTTAAACACAATGACACGTTTTCAACATTAATATAAATTAAGTTTAGATTGTATAACTTTTTTTTACAAAAATAAGTCATTACTCTAATATCTTTTAGAATTATTTCAAAACACAATGTCACATTATTAGCATGAACATTAATTTAATTTATTTGTAAGAAAAAAATAATATACAATAATAAGTAATGACTTTAAACTATGGGTTTAACTATCTGATGCACTTCACAGTCTATATAGTAATAGAATAATGCCCCCATGCTATGGTTGAAATATTATCGCTGGATATAAATCGCTTGTGTTCTTTTCTGGATAGTGCTACTTTATTCTGTTCTCTAGTAAAAATTTGATGTTTGATTGTTTTGAAAAGAACATTTTTACCTCTGAGTTCCTTTCCAGTGGAAAGGCAGTTTGTATAGTCAGAAAACGTTAATCCTTTCGTGACAGGCTTTTTAACACCCTTTGCTTTTTTTATCTCATAATCATCAGTTCTAATGCTGTATAGTTTGGATCGTAATCCTACAAATTCTAACAAAATTTGACCGCCTAATTCATCTTTAAATAAACCGGGAATTTTGTTGTTTTTTGGAATTATGTTAAAACGATTATTGGGAGGATAATTACTACTATCAAAATAAGAAATAAAATGATCTCTCATATCGCTATAAAAGTCATCCGTTTGTATGGAATATAACAAACTGTCAGTGTCCGTGTAGCACAATGACAAATTTTCTTTGTAAAAATTTTTCATAATGGAGTAATGGAAATCATACATGTGACTTTTTGAAAGGTCTAAAACAGTGAAGCCGATGTATATTGGTTTATTTAAAAATACTTTATCTCGTTTCAACTGAATGGCTACCAAATTTTCGTCAAACACGGCTGAACTATGGAAGTTGGGCCGGGCTATCAATTGTTCTGCAGAATAATGTTTTTTCGTAGTGTTACGATCGTCATGCCAGGTACTAACAAGTTTTACGTCAACTCTGCGTTCAGTATCTTCCAACGTTTTCCCAAAAATGCTATTATTTAAAAGCTTGAAAAAGTCTTGTTCGAAAAGAGAAACTGATTTTTGTCTTAATTTTGTATTCAAATCAATATATTGTTTTAAATATGGACTTTGTTTAAATGCTAATACCTTATGAATTTTTTTGAGCTTTAAACCATGATCAAGACAAACTTTTAAATGTACATAGTGAATTACGTAATTATATTTGTCATATAAATTAGGAATTAATTTTTTATGTTTAGAGCCAGGTAGTATAAAATTTTGTGCACAAAATGGAAGGTCATTATGTAAGTTATGTAAACTTTCAGGATATTCAAGATCTACTTCTAGAATATAACCATAGTCATTATTGTTGGGAATGCTCATTATATTAAGTTGATTAAATTGGTTTTCATCAAGTAATTTAAAATCAGCATATGGCAAATAACTACACATAGCATACCCGTACAGATTGTTGCAATCCAAGTATATTAAATAATTATTAGGTTTTGTTGAATCGAAATTGGGCTCATATTTATTATTACATCGAGAATATCTTTTGGAACATAAACAAATACCTCCACGAATGCCCTGTTGGATCATGCGGATTATTTCCAAGTCAGATAATAGTTCTAATTTTACTCTTGTCTTTAAAAGCATCGCATCGAAACTAAGACTAGGTGCTGTAACATAGAAAGCAGGATCTAAATCATAATTTTGTTTACATGTTTTGCGGAACTTTTGAAATATATCAGCTAGTAATAGAACATCAGTTTTGACATACAAGTCAGTGTATTCTCCTAAATTTTTTATTTCAAACGTTTTCCAAACATTGACTGCATGTTCATAATCACTTAAGCTAATAGACTCATTCGTGAGACTACTATAAAATTTATCTATATCTGGTAGACTTGTTTCTTTGTAGACATCCCATGAAGACATATATTCATATGGATATATACCTTTCCTACACAACAATGAAAACTGATCTTCACTCGTACAGTTATCACGTAAATGAATAAAATCGTGTTTATTAAGAGTTTTAGCTAATTTTTCTAAGCTTGTTCCTAAAAATTTAAAAGAATCCACAAAACGTATTGCGACAAAGTCTTGTTCTGAAAGTTGGATAAATTTGGTAAATGAAATATAGTTTTCTTTGCTTTTAGGAATAACTTTAATATGCCCAGGAATAGTGCTTAGTTCACGTATAAATAAATGGCAATCGTAACCTGATAAATTGTGAAAAAAAATTGGAATGAATTTAGGAACTCGAAAATTAAGATTACAAAATGAATGGGCAGCACCTCTGTATTTGCCTGTGAAATGACAATGATCTCTTACTTTATCGAAGATTAATAAGTTAGAACATAAATGACAATACTCTGCACTTTCAAAATTTTTTGAGTCAGTTTCACTAAATAATATTGGCATGGGACTTTTGGATGCTGATTGAATAATACCGTAAATTCTCTTTACATCTAATTGTAAATAATTTACAAACTTTGAAGAGCAATCCGGACCGCGATAAGATTTTAAACAGTTAAAAGAACTATCATAATTACAAACAATATAGTATGCAAATGAAGCGGGAATATGTTGATGCGTATGTTTTGTATGAATACCCTGATTATCAATACATGTTTCTAATAAGGTTTCAAAATCTGCATATATAACAAATGGCATATACTGTTTAAATTGAAAATTATTAAATTGTAATATAGTGTTTTTTTCTGGTAAAATAGTTACGACTCCACCACAATCATGATTTTCATATTTTTCTCTAGTTTTGAAAAATATCAAACAATCATCACAGAAAAATATTTTACCATGATGACTAGTTACTTGACTTCTAACTAATTTTGACATATCTTTTATAAGACAGTAATGAGATTTAGAACCATTCTGTAAAAAAAGCATGTTCACATGAAATTTTTTTCGCAATTTAGTTTTATACAATGGTCCAGTTATATTTATTTTGCTATCTAATCCGTATATGTTAACACTAATATTTAGATTATTATTTTCAAATATTTTTATATCTTTGAACGAAACAGGAAATGACATGTCCCTTAGGTTTAACACAGTACTAAAATGAGGGTACGATGATACTCTTTCGCTATTTTTTTTAACTGGATATAAAGCAGCAATAACAGTCCACGCGAAGCAATAGTCATCGTTATTTTTTATGTTAACACAAGCATGTTTTGATTGTATTTTGGTTGGCAATTTCAAATAGCTTGACCCTTTCAGTGGAGTATATTTATTAATGTTAGTTTCGAGATATAAAATATTCAAAAGAGACCATCCGCTACCTTTCTCCTGAAATTCCTCAATCTTTTTAGTTATGATATCGGAAACAGTATCTACTAAATCATCAAAACTAAAGTTTTGATGTAGTGAAATATTTTCAGTAGCAAAGGACTTGATTTCCATTGTATCATCCTTGGGTAAAATTACTTTGACAAAGAGTTCAAAATTTACTTTGATATTAATGTGATTATTAATTGCCGTCTCAAGTAGCACACGTATATCCGAGGCAACACACCGCAAATATTGGTCTGCAGATGTAGCAGCTACGTTGCTACCGTCTATACGATGCTCTCGCTCAGCACTTATACGATATGAACCTATACGACCTTTGAATGCTGAAGAAATTTTTGTAATTCTCGTATTAATAAATACTGCACTATTGCTTTTATGTCTAATACTGCGCAAGTGACCTGGAAAAGCCTTACTTCGAATAGACTGATGACAAACTGAACAATAAATAGTTTCACCCATAGCAGAAGAACTAGTTATCTACCACATAGATTAGTTATTTTATGATTTTAAAAAACTACGAAATATTATTTAATTTCTCATGCCTGTTTATCAGGGTAAAAAATTGCTTCTTTTTAAATCTTTTCTTAGCTTCGACGCACAATCTTTATCAGGCTCAACCCTTAGACGTAGCTGAGCACTCCACTTATTTGTTCTATTAATAGATTGTGTCTTCTATTTTACACGTATTGTACACCTTCACGTCAAATATAGTTATGACACCGTTATCGATTTACACTTTGTCGTTATTTTAGAAATATTTACCCATAGCAGAAGAACTATAGTTTTCTACCGCTTAGATTAATTATTTGATATTAACAGAAAATGTACCTACTGAGCAAAACCGGAAAAATATTATTTAATTTGTAATGTACTACACTACTAGATACTGCACTATATCATTACTAAATAGTCTGAACAGATAGTTTCACCCATAGCAGAAAAAGTAGTTGTCTACCAACCACCTAGATTAGTTATTATAAGATTTTTTTAAAATACGAGTTGTTATTTAATTTCTTACGCCTGTTTATCAGGATAAAAAATTGCTTCTTTTTTAAATCTTTTCTTAGCTTCGCCGCATAGTCTTTTTAATTGCTCCCAGAGTGGATCATCCGGCTCAACCCTTAGACGGAGCTGAGCACTCCACTTATTTGCTCTATTAATGGGTTCAATGTCTTCTATTTCGCCCGTATTGTACACCTTCACGTCAAAAAATATGTCACCTGTATCATGCACCTCGAGATGCCGCAGCACACCGCCCGGGACACGACGCGCCAGTGACGACCACAGAGGTGTTGCTGAACGATTGGCAGCCTTTGTTTCGTCGGAGGCTCCAAACAAAGACGATGCTAGATCGTCGTTCGATTTTCTGTAACAATCAGAATTTATTAATGTGAATTCATTATTAGCTACCAATAATTATGGAATTCTAAACACAAACAATATACCATCAAGAGCTTGTGACATAATTTGATGTCTATATAAGTAGATTTAGAATATATAATTTCCCATTTACTCTATAACTTTAGAACGACTTTACCTATTTCATTTCAGATGGTTCTTAGGGAAAGAAATTGGATATTTTCAAAAACTTGAAAGACTACTTGAACTTCACACATTTGGCAGCTCGCGCGATTGATTGGTTTATTCGTAGCCTTATATTACAAACACAATGTCAGGACCACGTCTCTAAAGTCAGCTCCTTAATTATACAATAGTGGTTAAAATCAGAAATAGCACGGGTCTCCCAAAAAAAATGTTATAGCACTACCAATAAGCAATAGCACTACCATTTCAACCACTTCGCCTCTTTGTAACGAGAATGGTAAGTACCTATAACAGCTAACGTCAACCTATAATATCTACAGTTACGTGTGATGTGAAGTACCTACGATCCGTCCGATCCGTTTAACCAGATGAGATTTACATATCTGTACATTGCGATGGACGTAACGAGAGTTAACCTACAGCACTGCACATGCAACGCAATGGATGTATTGATTGTTATCCTGCTACGATTTATAGCTCCTTGCAACGCGATTGATGTAACGAGCGTGAACCTATACTGTAATTTTTACGTTCATAGAACCCGACGGATTTATTGATAGCTAACCATTTTCAGCTATTTACAAAGTGAGCAGCGTAAATGTCGAACGAGTGTAATGCGACTTACGGTTAAAAATAAAGTGCAGAGTGATACCACGCAACGCAAGCAATTGCGAATCGTATAAAAAGCTGTATAGTTTGTTGGATAAAATAACTAAAACTAAAAATATTTTTGATAAGTATACATACTTGGATAACTTTTTGGACGCCCTTGATTTCGATTCTTTGTAGGAGGTCTTCTTGGAACTTTTTGGTTTTTTCGGCGCTTCAACAACGTAGTCTTCTTCTACGTCCGATGTTTGCTGCTCCGAGTCGGAGTATAGAGCATGTGCGTTGCGTTTAAGCTTTGAGTCTGACCTGTAGGATAAAAAACAAAGATAAAGAATTATTTTAAGTTCATGTTGTCTCATACAATCACTAAAACCATAAGAATTATTAAATAATTCTAATGGTAAAGCGCATTGTACAAATAAAGTAAGACGACAACAAGTCAAGATATATTTCCATAGTGAAGTATGTTGCGGAAATTATCCTAATTTGTTGTAAGTAATAAAAATAAGAAAATTAGACTTACGTACATTTCGATGCAGTTGAGGCAGAATAAGTTTCAGCGAGAGAATTAAAATCACTTAACAATTCACTATTAAGTATTTAGCGAATCCTCCGATGACTGTGACTGAAATTGGTTAGAAGGAAGTTTTATACCCAATTTCGCTATAGATTTTACACACTACATGTAAATAATAACACACATGCGTATGCCACCATTCAGCAATTATTTTGTGAATAAACAGTTTTATTGAATTACAAATATTTTGCAATAACATAATATTGGAGCAACTTATAGCATATCAGTTTAGGGATCCGTAAACTAAATAAGTAGGTAACTGATTTTACCAATTATTACATTTTATAAAACTCATTTCACAAATAATTATTAGTTATCATATTGCAAATATGATCCGTGTGATGCTGGCAGAGTAAAAGAACATAAACCCATATCCTCCTAAGGGTGTCGTAGAAGGCAACCGTTGGTTTAGCAAAGGGGTATTGATCACCTTATACTCCAACGTAGGTACTGTTGACTGTAGATAAATCAACAGTGCGATAAGGGCAGAGTAGCATAGCATCGACCCATATCCTCCAATGGGTGTCGTAGAAGGCCACCGTTGGTTTAGCAAAGGTATTGATCACCTTATCACCTCCGTCTACCAAACTGTACTGGGCAAGCATGGTGAATTACATTTCACATAAATTAACATACTATCTTCAGCAACTACTTATCATTTAAAATAAATAAAATATTAATACTGAACCCACACTTTAATAATTTATTAAAATTGCATTCGCTTTAGATTTGCATGCGATGCATTAAATATGTTTATCAATATAATTAATAATTTATTTCATATTTCCATCAATTGCACTAATTTTGACGATTTAGGACTTCTGAATAATATTTTGTGTACACACACATTACAATATTGATATTGTGATCAGCATATTGTTTGTATAAAACTAGCAGATTTTTCATGTTCAAACCAGTCTCTGTTTGATTTGCCTAATTGCTGCCCAACTACGGACCTGGTTTCGGCCTGCCGGTTGGCTTCAGCAAGGAAGCTCTGAGATCAGGGACTGTTGAGCTATTTCTAAACTACTCTATTTTTGAGTAGTTTAAGTTGTAAGTGGTATTCAATAACTTTTTATTAAGTAGATATCAAACTTATAAAGTCAGTGTGGAACGTGAAAAGAATTCAGGTGAGTTTTTTTTCCCCTTCAACATTAACAGTTTTCGTTCTTTTCAACAAGATTCGGTTCAGTACCTTGTTTTTTTAGTATCGTGAAAATACACAGTCTCAATAACGATTTTTTCCAACAGTTGCAACTTTATGCGTTGATACTTTCGAAATTTGTTAAAAAATTTGTTGATACTTTTTTCGTCATAAAAATCATAGTCTCGAGATAGCATTCGTACAATTTTCGTAAATTAAATTTCACAACTTCTCGCGACCCCGTTGATGTGTCCATCCATAGCAAGAGCTGTCTGCACTGACCCACCGAAACGGTATAAAATCAAATCTGAATTAAATCAATATCGACCGACTTCCATAAAAATAAATTGGGAAGGCTGGCTCACATCGTTTCATCCGACGGCGCACGAAGTGCGACGTAGCGAGCTTGCGAGCGGTGAGGATGAAATGATTTCACCCAATTGAACGATTGCACCCAATTTTACGTATTTTTGATACATTAGAAATGAGTTACCCTAAAACTCGAATCTTATAACATTATTCATTTCATGCAGAAAAAGTAAAAACTAGAAAGCCATAACTCGTTGATTTGAAAAACCGGTAATGAGTTACGGTAAACGCAACGTAAATTATAAAGTTATAATGTCACTGTCAGTGATATGAATTTCTACTGGTAGAATATCGGAAACGAGTGGGCCGGACCACTCGTTGCAATATTCACGAGTATGAATATTCAGAAATGGCGGTTTTAGAGATTCGCATACGATTCTTGCGATTTCATACACGATTTGGTATTCTAATGCTTCAGTTCTAATATCCAGGACAGATGTTACATTCAAAATCATCTCAGCAATCTGGGTATTATTAATATAACAACGCCGTATTGGTTTCTCATCTAGGCCTCACGGACCTGGTTACCGTACGAAGTAAACGAACATCCCCAAAGACCACACTACAAATAGCAATATACACCGTTACTTTTTATCTCCCCGGATAATTTAAGGTAAGTACGCTTCCTAAATTACATACAAAAAACTCTAGCCATGGGACTAACATCGAAATCGTGAAAAAAAACAGATGTTCCATAGAAAAGCACAATACTTACGGAAACAAAAGAACAATGGAAAATATTTAACAATTTTTTGTTGATGATCAATAATATTATTTTATACTATAATATCATTGTTGTTGATATAATTTTTAGCGTCCATACATAAAAGAAATATCAAAATATATACACCGAATTCTTGAATAAAATGGTATTAGAAATAATCATATACGATGTATGGAAATATAGGTAAGTATATCTGTTCGAAGTTTTAGAGATAGGTACATTATGTCGAAGTTTTAGAGATGTGTACATATTATATTATCTGTGGTAATGGAAATTATTGTCATGTATGTAATCTTTAATATTTGTGTCGATGTGCAATAAAGTTTAATTCTATTCTATTCTATGTCTTATCAAATAACAAGGCAACAATGTTGTAAATTGAACACAATCGCAACACTTTGGGAAGAAGTCCAAACCACTTAATAAATACTAGTAAATACCATAATATTTTTTTATATAATTTTGATAGGTAATATTTTGTCTTTCACGTTGTATGTTAACATACCAATTGTTAACATGAGTAAAAACGAGAATTAACGCGATTAGAATACCTTTAAAGCATCTTATTGCGTTAATTCCCGTTAATTCACGGGGTTTGAAGAACTAATGTAATTGAGCACCCCACGCTTTTCACTAAATAGTAATTATACTTTTCGTTCATCATTTAGTTTCTATGCTAAAAAGTTATTTTTAATTTTTTAGTATTTTATTTAACATAAAAGCGTGTTTTTTATTTTTTTTAATGTATAATTTTATTTTAAGTTCTAGACATATGAGAACAATAAAAAAAACAGTCCAGTTATTATTAGGTACAAGCAAAATTGACATTTTAACTGTATAATTTAACGTAATGGCTCTACACATAATATCTAAACTGAAATAAATCTATCTGACTTTACATTTCGTTAATGCCAGTAACATAGAAATCAAATCCAGTATATCTTCAGCGCCACCTGTAAACACAATTAGGAAACAGACCCTATTCAATCGCGGTAGGTAGCTGTCACCTTATTTATGATACCAACCGGTCCCAGGGTCTCGTCATGTTCTTTACTATTCCAGAGACTGAACTCGACATATGTAGAGATTTTCAAGGTTTTCGCAGTTGCGTAGAACGAATTACACAGATGATGTTTTGAAATTTGGTTAGTGATGAAATAGAATTTTGAGTAATAAATCTGACGTCATGAACGCGAGGGAATGAAAGTCCTTTAAAATTAAACTCCATTGTGTAGGGCGATTTGCGCTGCTCGCTGTAGGTTTGGGCGGAAGCGAAGCAGCAGATGTGGCAATGACTAACTCAGCCTAAGCTTTGAACCCCAATTAGGGGTTAAACACAAGCTTTTTACACAAGAAATGATAATTATGTAAAGACCGTGAAAGATGCATGCTTCATCCAAAACCTGCAAAACAGGACCTTGCTGTCTTATCAATAGCTGCTGAACTAAGCAATGAATGTTGTTAACAATATTTTTATGGCAATAGACTTTGATGAAAAGAACTATCCTACCACCCATCTAGCACAACTTAGTCACCTGAGAATAGAACCCCGGGACCTTTATGAATCTACAACGTAACGTAACCACTGAGACGATAAATAAATTCTAATAAATAAACGGACCATTAAGATTAGACGTTTTACAAAAAAGAATATTTTTAAAGCTTTCCTTCGCAGGCGCCAAATAAATAAATCCCTATCAAGGTCAAACCAAAATTTGGAAAACAAACTTAGGCGAGGAATAAGAAAATAAACAATAGTTAAGACCCAGTCACAGACCTTCATGTGGGGTGTTTAGGTCTACACAGCGTTGGCGTAATACGGGATCAGTAATACGTTACATGATAATTCTAATATATACTGAAAATTTATAAATTTAATTTACTAACTGATAGGATTGAGACTGTAGGTAGCAGCGGATTAACCAATCGAATTTCGAGTAGTAGATTTTTATTTATAGTATCAATTTGGCTGCCATGTTCCCAATTTTATTTGACGTAGGCGTAATAATATTATTTTCTCTTCCATACATCTCGGTTCTGTCGTCATCTAGCATTAACTCCTTTGTTCGACATATCATTTTCATATAACGTAGTAGTCACTGTAAAATGAAGAGGTTGAATTGTACCATGGTCGTGCTTTCTTTGTAACTGTATTGATGTGATTGAGGTATTTTTTCGTGACCATAACAAAAGTTTACTAACCTATTATTATGGTTACGAAAAAATACCTATTATACTAGAGACAGAACCTAGAAAGACGGTAGAATCATGGGGAAATGTATACAAATATATAATAAACTCCCACACCACATCCCACATCATGTAACTGAACTTCCGTTACATAAATGTAAGGTTCACACTAAGCAAATTTTAACGAAGAAAGCGTATTATAAAGTTCAGGCATATGTAGTCGATAAAAATGTGTGGACACATTCAAATGTCCTCGATTCTCCGTTGTAATCTAGTGAGATTATATCAATATGTGCACAATTTCAAATTGCCAATATTGTAAGAGAAAACGTCTTTAGTCACAGTTTTTTTTATTATAACTTTAATTATTAGTCTTTATTTCATTTAGAAAGAGTCCTAATTAACATCCTTAAGACTTCATCATGTGAATTATGACTCTTTCCAAATCAATACTATGAAAACTGTAAAGGGAGGATAAAACTTGCTGAGTTTCTTGCCGGTTCTTTCAATCAAGGTCTATTGAACCGATGGCATCAAAATTGGCATTCATAAGTGGACAAATTATACTTACCTAAATGAATAAAAAAATTTTGACTTTGACTTTGACCGCCACGAGTCACCGGCCACACGTTTGCACTGCGTCGGTACAAAATGTGAACACTACTAGTGGCTTGTGACCGGCCACCAGTGGCGGTCTAGCTAGCAAGGCCACAAAAAAGTGACATGTAGCCAGCCTATTGCCCAGGGATTAATAGTTGTACTAATTCTACATTTGGACGTATTTTCGCTCCTGTCACCTCAGTGGCATTGCGGGTGAGCGTTGTACATTCGCGAATGTACTCTCTAGTAAAACATTACGTCACTCACCTGGTGTCCCCTACCAGTGTCCTGATGTGATGTTACGTTGCCTCTAGAGATTAGTTTCTTGTCACTTATTCTTGCGAAGGAAATGTTATAAGAAAATGCGAGCACTGTCTTCACACAAAATAAAACAAATGGGGAAAAAGTTTTCCTACCCATAATTCTTAACCGATCTTTATGTTAAGAATGTTTTTAACATACTAAAAACCATGTCTATATGACTATATTCTATGTCTTTTATTCAAAATATCAACTAAAAGCATCAAAGTTGCAATTTTTTTATGCAAAAAATGTTCTTGAAGCAATCTGAAACTTTTATAGTTTAAAACTAAATATTTTAAGATAAAGTAGTATATAGTTTAAAACTATTTTTTTAAAATAAATAAGCCAGTTTGATTAGACGGTTCTTTATCTTCGAACGGGTGCCTGCAAAGCTATTTTTTGCAAAATCTACTATAATTGCTGGCAGAAATGTTCCTAGCTTGCGTATGGAATGCTGCACTTGACTGTAGCAATTACATTAGGCGTTGAGCGTGAGTACATTAGGTGAGCTTTGCAAGCATCTGGCAAAGTTAAGCAACCACCTGAATTAACTGGCTTATTTAATTTTTCCTTATTAAATATAAAATTTTAAACTATGAAAGTTTTAGATGGATTGCCTGACAAAAAACAGCTGTTCAATAAAAAAGTGCAAGACCTACGATCGATGTTTGGAACATCTGTTTTTTGAAAGGCGATCAATCAAAAAATTTTATAGTTTAAAATTGAATAAAAGAAAGAAAAATAAGCCAGTTCATTCAGGCGACGATGATGGTCCCATGATGGTTGCATTGACTGGCACTTTAAAACCTTGAATTATTTAAGACGGTTAAAAAAGCACGGTGTACTTATATACAACATGTAAACTAAATAACCAACACCCTGAATACAGGTGGTTTGGGATCGGCTTCCGAGTTGATTTCAATAATAATTTTTTGAAAAAAAAACGATTTATTTGAAAAAAAAAAATTACCCAGAAAATATTGTACAACATTTTCTGGGTACTTTTTGTTTTTTTTTTTTTTTTAAATCGATTTTTTTCAAAAAAAAATTATTGAAATCAACTCGGAAGCCGATCCCAAACCACCTGTATTCAGGGTGTTGGTTATTTAGTTTACATGTTGTATAAATGACAGCCAAGTTTAAGAACATGCGAGGTTGTTGAATTAGCTGACAAAAGAATTGAGATCTAAATGAGCAGCAAATTCTGTAAACTATCATTTTCTAAGAAAATTTCATTAAAAAAAACTTTCGAATAAATGTGAAACACAATTTTTGTCTTTTTCTGGTGCAAAAATATTATGCTATTTACAATTTTTTTTATTTAAATTGAACAGTCCAATGCAGAAGAGAAAGATAAAATTATATTAACCTAACAATAAAAAAAACCGTAACTACGTGAAACAAAAGTTTTGTGGTTAAGTCAAGTTTAAAATTATTAGTTAGGTATTCAAATTAGCAAATTATAAGTATCTCAGAATTGTAATACAAAAAAATATACAAAGCTTTCAAGAACCTTTGTTTACTATTAAAATAATTTCTGAACTGTCTAGCTGAGCTTAAGTTATAATAAAATGGATAATCAAGAATTATTTTACAAATTCTTTCGTTACGCTGGGAATTATTAATGAAGTTGATAATGTTTTCATTCTACATTTATTTCATTACTGTCTTAGTATAAAATTTTAGCCGTCGTTTAGCGTTTTAGTGTCCATCTCCGGTGACTGTTTATACCATATGCTAGTTTGCCAACCATATAAAAAGTACAGTCAACAGCGCGTCGGGCTATACAAAACTGTCAAATTTCTCCAAACGATTTTCAACCTAAGGCTATTTAATATAAAGTGCATAATCGATTGTCAAAATTTGACAGTTTGTGGTAACCCAAGGTGCTGTTGTCTGTACCTAATAGTATTTGTAAAACATTGAGGAGGAGCCGGGTCTCCTAGTACAAGTATATGTCACAGCCGGTGTCCTATACCACGCCGTATTACAAAAAGGCTCGCCGGATTGTAAAAGGTTGCCGCTAAGTAATGCGACTACCTCACGTTCAGCCGGATTGCAATTTGATTGAAACAAAGTACGCCGATACGGCTGCGACATATATAAAGTGTATCGAACTATAAAAGCATGTTCTATGGACAATTTTGTCGTTAAAAATACCTTAAGTTAGGGTCTAGCTCCTACCCTCGCCGAAATATTATTATTTTTTTTTCTTAATTTTGACCTTTTCATTCAAAAACAATCGTCAATTTTGCACCTTGACACGGATAAATAACAATTTGGTATTGTTCAATAGCTAACAAGATAACTATCAGTAGATATAGCAAACATACATAACTCTCATACATATTGAGAGAATAAGGATTGATTAAATGTAAAGAAAATTTTCGGATCCTTAGCAAGTTTTTACTAAAAAAAAAGAACTTTGTGTATGATAAGAAATGAAATGTTAATTATTTAGAAAAAAAATTGAAAAAAGGAAAACATATGCCCGAAGTATTTTAATATTTTATCCGTTGTCATTCTCAATGCGTCATTTTGCAAAATAACTTTTAAAAGGTAATAAGTAGCTTGATATGGCATTTTAGACTTTACTGAAAAAAGTGTGATGTAGAATCTGACCGCGACCGAATGTATGTGTGTAAAAACTGTGACAATTACATAATAATATTACAATAGTAGGGGTCAAACGATATCATAACACGCCAACGCCATAGCAACCATCTGTCATAATCGGGCAAGCTAATTTCATTGCGTTGGCTTCATATTGTTCCGAGTTACACAACGTGTCCATTGTGACCTAAGTACCATTGTTTTAACATCAAAGAAATGTATTTACAAAAATAACATAAACAAACGTGTTATGGGCGCAAAATTTTGACTTCGTCCTGTTATGCGAAAATGCATCGTATTGCTTTAAGAGTAAGGCTAGTTCGAGTTGTAGGAGTTAAAATCGTTCAGCTGTTTATTACCGCTCTAATAGTAGCACGAATTTTATTATGACTACAATATGCGTCATTCGTTTAACACCAAAATTGTATAGAAACGTCTTATAACAGTCCGCATTAAAAACTCAAAGACAATTGTTTACTATCCATAATTTCCCTTCAATTACTCCTCCGATGTAACAGTAAGAAAATTCATTTGTTTTCGAAATCTAACTCACCTTAGTCACGCCGGTCGATCGATAAACTCACGTGTTGAACAGCTTCGCTTCTGTTAGGCAGAAAAATAATAAAAACAAACAAAACCCAAACACAAGAAACGTTACTGCACCTCGCGAAGTCCACTAATAGTCAACTGAATTTCACTGTAGTTTATCAAACACACAAAATGTAACCTCCACCCGGCATTTTCCCGGCTAAACTGAAGAAGGGAAAACGAAAAAAACAAAACAAAAAAAGAAGGTTATTATCGGCTATTGAAGGTTCTAGAACAATCTGAGCGGTAAACTGTTGAATTGGAAGGAAAAACACAGGTTTTATTTTGAAATTTCGGGATTGGAACAACGATTTAAGCGGCTTTCGACACAGCAGGAGTCGTACGCAGCATACGCCTCGATGGCACGTTTAACACTGAGCTGTCTGAGGGAAAAACAATCTACGATCGCTCGAGACTTCGCGCCTTCGGGGAAACGCAGGGGGAAAACACCCGCTGTCCCTCTCTCGCGTACTGTAAAGAAACAGTTTTTCTTTTTCGCGCGTAGCTCCTTGTGCTACTAAGATAAGCGTGTTTAATAAACACAGCTCGCGAGGTCCCTAATAAGTCGCTTCCATGCTACGTCCCTTATATTGTTTCGGGAACAATTGTGGTTGCGCATTGCTTAGGCTTTTGGTAATAATGCAGTTAGTATGTACTCGGTAATCTATGTTGTTATATCGCTGTTATGCGGATTATTTATATAATCATTAATACAATATGCCGGATTGTTGAGAATATTTAGAGTGTGTGATCTGTCCTGGTTGCCAACTTTTCTTTGTTGGATCACTAAAGATTTATGTTTTTCAGTTTAATGGTCCTTTTTACCCAACTAGCGAAAGCCAAAAGGAAGGGTAATGACTATGTATGTGTGCAGTCTATGTATGTGTGTTTGTATGTTCCACTCTAGCGCCTAAACTATTTATCCGATTTATTGAATGAGGTGTCAATCAATTTGTTATTATGGTTTGAACAACATAGGCCAAATTTTATTCGACTTCAACAAAAGGAGGAGTTAGAGAATTTTTCCTTGTAACCTCTATTTTAACCAATTTAATTAAATTCCTTTAAAGTTTGTACATAAACTCTTGTTGGGTTGCTAAGCAATGTAAAATGGACAAAAATGAAACTACGAGTACGATTGCCTCAACGACTGCCATTTCCAAATTATGTATGATTGTTGATTTCTGTTGAAGTCGAGTGCCGTTTTATAATAATTTACAATTTTAATTTTTTTCACACAATGCGATAAAGAGTGACTCCCGAAATATTATTCTTAAGGATAAATAGTTTTTTACCAAAGTTTTTACAGAGAATTTCAACAAGCTAAGATTTATCCCATTTAATTTGGTAAAACCGAAAACGCTAATTAAGCCAAAAATAGCTCACATCGCGTTATGCTCACAAAAAAGGACACTCCGCCAGGTCAAAAAATAACCCTAAACTACCCATCACTTACCACAGGCTTCCAAAGGAAAATTATCAATAACAAACGTGGATGTTTTGCTGTGACCACACCGCTTTGTGAGCGTTTTCGGTCTTTGAGCGTAACAGATACATACAATTGCGCTCATAAGCCCAAAAGGGGTTGAACAGAGCCTTAAGTAACATTGCGATACACATAAAATCACATCTGGCATTAGGAGCCATGCAGTGTCTCAAAAATGTGATAGCTTTCCAGTTAGTCGCCTATTTATCAAGCAAAAAGTGTAAAACAATGAAACCCGGCTACGGAAAGTAAAATATAATTTTAATAACACGCAATTGATACTCTACACTTATGACAATAAATCTTTTTCTAAAAGTTAGTTTGTACAATTGTTTTCGTTTAAAGATATTTTATTGTTAGGAACATAATTTATAATAAAAACAATAAATAATTAATAAAATGGTAAAAACAGCTACCTGCTCCCCCGGAGCAGACGCAGACGAGTGTACTATGAGCATTTCCCTAGGTTAATAAAAGCTTGATACTGGGTGTACCTGTCATCCTCTGTCCTAAAGGACCGCTGTCCCCTCAGTAGGACCCCGACACTGTCGCCATCGAAGGAACTGAGGCTAGACCGTTGGTGGACCAAAGACACGGTGGTCTGACACACCGGTGTTTGCCTATCCTCCCGCTTGGGCCGTCCGCAACCTTATAGATCACTGAACTACGAGCACGGCATGGATGAAGAAACTCCTCATATCTGCCGCTTCCAAGAAAGTGAAACTTACCAGTAGGTGGGCTTAAGACCCGGGCGTTTGGCACACCGGTGATTACCACCCTCTGAGATCACTCCACGCACTGGACTCCTCGAGTCCCAATCGGGAACGTCACCCAACCGTCAGGAGACACCTGACCTTTACTCGTGCTCTGACTTGAGCGCACTGAAAAAACCTTGGCTCGATAAAGGGGAAGGTGCACAAGAAAATAAGGAGCAGATTTAGAGGTGGCTCACCACTCCACTCGGCTCTGATCCTAGTGACAGGGACTGAAGTAGTCCAGGTACTTCATTGACCGCTCGACTACAACCCGCAAGTAGTCGAGCACGGGGACTTCCGTGTCGACCCTCATCTAGATCTATTAGTAAGTAGTATATATCCATATGACATACTAAGACCATATATAGTTCTGAAGACTCCCACGCAACCGCCCAGGGCATTAGATGCAAGAATCAAATATGGTAGGTAGTGGTCTGTGAGTCGTGCAACGTGTGGAGATTGATTGGCATCGCACCCCATCCTTTGTATACATAAGAAATAAGCACCTAATGGATATCACCATTGTGAAAAAGTGAAAACACGAGTATTTCTCGAGCACCTAGGAATTAAATCGCCAAAACCACATCACCGAGGTATGCACAAAGTTGATGCAATGAGTATCATTTGTGTGTGAATTTCAAAGGCTAATAAGGTAGCCTTTGAAATTCACGTTTCATCAGTTTTAGTAATCAAATGCGTGAAACTACATATAAAGACACGAAAAAGGGACTGATGTCAGTTAAAACTACCAAGAAATGCCCGACAAATACAAATGTCCGTTTTCACTGCGATTTTTTTTAAATTGAGTGTAGATGTCTTCATTGACGTGCTAAATATTTGTTATTATTTAGATTTTTTTAAATGCAGATTTGTTGATAGAAGATTTTCGCAAAAATGTAGCTTTCCGTATCGACTTTGCTGCCATCGAATTTACTCCTGCCTACTGTTTCAGAGCAAACTTAACATAACTATCAGTGACTTTGCGGGCGCATAATGAATCAAGGTATGATTTTTCTATTTGACGGCGTTATGAATAACCCTTATAAAGAATCAATGAATGCTCCACTTTAATGTTAAATGATGACTTCATAATTACTTTCGGCCAGCTTTCGGGAGTGTCGATAGCTCCTGAAACTGGAAACATGAAGGCAGGGCCGTATTTGGATATTTTCAATTGAGAAAAATTTTAAAATGCTTAACTAAAATACCGAATGCAAACTAAAAATAGGAAGACATACTTCATTGACAATAAAACCGCTATACGGCATATAATACATATGTTAAAAACTTATAGAAAGCATATTAGATATCAATTGGATGATATAGTTATTTATGCAGAGACTTACAAAGTCTCAAAGTAGAAAATAACCTTAAATAAACAAGTGCTGAGGCGGGACATTATCTTGACGAATTATGACATTATATGACATTTTTTCTTCTTATTTGTTATTTTTCGTTATCTATTATCGGAAATCCGTTTCTACTATAATGATAACATGTAAAATAGGGTAACTATTTGTTATCATAATTATTACATACAATCTATCATTTATAGGAGAATGCCCAATTTAGTATGGGACTTGGGCCATGATTGCGTTTTAATGAAATGACTGCCAAAGATTGGGAAATTATTATTATTTAAGGGAAGGCAAAGGGTCTAGCCTATACAGCCACGCCTTCGGTATTTTTTTCTTTATTTAATTTTGTATTTAAAAGTTCATTATGCGAGATAACACCAGCAAAAACAACATTATTCGTTTTAAAATAAACAATAAGAAATCATAATTTGCTAGATAATTTTTGAAGCGTATTTGGTTATTGCGCATTGTGGGCAGGTTTGGGAATTCTCCATACTGTGTCCAGCAATCATGGGTCGAATTATAAAGGCTGTTATGACGATTCTGATGGTATAATGAAACGGATCATATCACGTAACTCCGGCCCTGCTTTCCATATGAGCAGAGTTTACCGGGAAGCTAATATTAGTGTGGTGATCGCAAACAGTGCGGCGGAGTGCGAGATCGAAAACTGCGGTCCATCGCTCGATTGTAGTGGAATTAGCGGCAAATGAGGTCTAACAAGTGGTGCAAAAGCGCAATTTAGGAACTTTAACTCTGCGATTATGACTCCGAACGACAATTTTCAACTTCGTTACATTCATAAACGCTTACAAGTATAACAATATCATGCATAAAATCCCATAAAGTTGTGTTCAGCTCCCAGCCAAACTTCGCTAGTCGGGGAAGAGTACTTGCGTGTTTCATTATGTCAACCGAGAGATGCCCACTGTTGGTTGCCTCCTCCAAGAATGTCCAATCCGGCATTACTCGCATCCAGTGCCTTCCCGAGACATTTACCAGATTGTCGGTCCACCTTGACCCTGTAGTGCGTGACGTGCCTCTCCTGACTAAGTAATAAAGTTAGGTTGGACTGAGGTATATTTGTAATTAGCAAAAAGTTATTAGAAATAAACTGGACATTATAGTGATTACTCGTCCTTTCTGTTGCTACTCCCGATACGCGACCGTCCTAAATGAACTTTGCAGATGTAAGACGCCCACACAACTAAAGTTCGCAATTCTTTGTGGTATGTCAGTGACCTTACTTGCTTCATTATTATTTCGGATTCTTATATTTTGTTACAAAAAGACGGATTCCCAACGGATTCTCAGTTCCTAGCTAGTTCAGAATAATGACTTAAAGACCTTACCTCATGCTGTAGTTCCAGCTGGAATATTACAACCAAATTACCTCACCGCAAACTGCGTAGGAATATACACAGTGTTACAACCAGTACGCTGGCTATAAGCCAATAAATACCCAAGGGTGAATAGGATTCATGCTGTTAAACATAAAATTTATTAATATTATGTTTTGTAAATATGAGAAAAGTGTCGGAGGTTGTATTAGGCCAGGCTGGTACAGTAATCTGGTTATGACGTAGGTCACTTTTAATTGTAGAAAGTGTAGAATCTGTTTGTTTGATTGTCAATAAAAATGTCTTCCGACTAAAACGTTGTTTTGGGTATTCCGCACTGTTAATCAATCTGTGAATAGTTATTTCCATTAAAAAGAAAATCTTGTCCTAGGCGGGCTACTTTCACATTAAGTATATAAAAAATATTTCCTCGTTCTTGGTTATAGCAGCATAACTGAGCTTTTCGTTATAAAGAAAGTAAATGATGAGAATGGACTAAAATAAGTTGATGATTCATTGATTTTCAATTTTATATTGAAACCCCAAAGATTCAAAATATGGTAGTTATATAAGTATTTACCACTGCCTAAAGTTAAATTAGTTTTTGAGCTATCACCTTTTTGTATTATATGGTTCTTGGGTTCAAAAAGGCGGAAGATGAAATCAAATCAATCACTTAACTGTTGTTGGAGGCTTATGTATTGTGGCAATTTACTTGTTGTTGCACACTTCGAAGTACAATAATATTTTATACCCAAAAATTTAACTTCAGTTACATTAATTCTCCTATTTTCGCTTGGTAGGGCCGGAACAAAAGTACGTCGACATAAATTAAGTTTCAACAAACGTCTTTTGGGCCATTTTGGCGTAACTCCAAAATTGCGCTGTTGTGGTTTCAACTACATGTTATGTTAACAAAGCCCTAAGTGATTTTCGACGATCCGTTGGCCTTGTGAGTACGTAACATGCCGTTGTTTTAATATTTTTTACATGACAGCATCTGTAGTCGATAAAATGGTAAGAAGTTATTTCTTTGTATGGAGTTTGCTAACTACACTGGACTTGGCTATAACAAATGCGATAACTTATAAAATATTTGAGCAACCTTCTTAATCTATGCCTAATAACGTTATAAAGAGGAGAGATTTGCATGTTTGTAACGAATAAACTCAAAGACCGATTTCAAAAATTCTTCAACCATCAAAATGCCACATTATTTCTGAGTGATATACGCTATATAATTTCAATTTAAAAATACCTCCATGCAGACAATGTCGCGGGCTGACTGAGTACTCATCATCATCAACAGCTCATATAATGTCCCCACCGAGGGGCTCGAGCCTACTCCACATTAGGGGCGATTAGGCCTTAGTCAACCACGCTGACCAAGTGCGGGTTGGTCGACTTCACACACAACCTAAGAATTTCTTATATGCAGGTTTCATCACGATGTTTTCCTTCACCGTAAAAGCGTCTATTAAACGTACATTGAATTCAAAATTTGAAAATACATTGGTACGTGGCGGACCCTGAACCGGTGCCTCCCGGGTGGAAGACAACGCTTTTACACACTACGCCCGACGCTTCATAAAATATCACAGCCGATATTTTTTTAACTTATACCTGAATTTTATCTATACACTGCTATTATAAATTAGCTTTAAATTCAACCGCCTCTGTTATATAGTGGTACTCTGGCTGAGCGCTAGTGTGATTATAAAAAATAAAAGAAGATCAAAATCTGGCGACATGACAACAGTGTCATCAGCATTCTCCGTCCTCAGTGGTCCAGGGTTCACAGGTGAAGCTCGCTTCTACTCATCATCATCATCCGCAGACGCCGTCGTGGTGGAGTGTTCAGTAGCTGCCCACACATCAGGCGGTCCGGGTTCGAATAATGTTAACGGCAATTTTTTATGTAATGAACACGAATATTACTGGACGAGTAATTATTGTTTAAACATTTATTTAAGTTTATTTATAAAAATTAGCTAAAATTATTATGTTTATTAAAATGTCCCCTCCTAGTCTTTGGGCTAGATAATTGGGGTGAGCGTGGAAATATGTTATATTGTAAATAATTTGCCTCCTCTGCCCCCAATATTAAGCTGACCACATGCTTAATATGTTTTCTTCTTCTACTCAATGAACAGAGCTGTCCACATAACTCACACTCCCCTTGACACACCCACATTAACACACACACAAATTTATTCGCCTTTTATTGCATTTTATTAATTAGCATAAATGAAATTCTGCATGTCTTTTTAATATCTACCGCCAACAATTTTTTTAATTTAATTGTCAAACTTTGTAATTGGCTATTCAAGATTTTTATATGTGATTCTAATGTATAATGATATGCTGTAAAGTTTGCTTATAAATAAATACTTTCTTCGATCAGTCATCACCTCAACATTAACACCCTTCTTTGCGTATTATATTTTCTTCGGTATTGCTCTCGCTATATATCCCCACCTACATTCATTTTCATCAGTTCTCAAAGTGCTCTTCATTCGTTCCATGTACATCAAGTGAAATAAAGGCCAAAAATTACCACACGAAGATAAAAAATATACTAAATGCTGTGCTGCAGTTTGTAGTTGTAAATAATCCAATTACATTCTCATGAATATACAAAATATCGCATAAAACTCTGCAGCTAAACAGTGTTGCCATATTGGATTCGAGCCAACATCTGCCCAAGGATACTTCTTTAAATTAAATTTATATGTGCCCTCCCTTCGATTGTAGAGCCAGAAACTGGAGAAAGCGTTAAGGAACAAAATAAGGACGCAGAAGGCAAACTTGGGCAGGACAGTTTGTGAGGAGGACTAACGGCCGTTGAAAGGTCTAGGTTCTGGGAGACGCAGCATTGGTATGGCCTTGTGGAGACAAGGTGGATCGAAGGTCTCGTAAAGATCGCGGGAAGTCGCTGGATGCGGGCAGCGTTGGACCGATCAATTGGAAGATACTTAGGAGGTCTATGTCCAACAATGGGCGTCTCTCGACTGAAAAGATGATGATTCTAAATTGCCCTTTGATTGGCCGTCGGTGGTAAGTTTTTTGACAATCAAAGTTCATTTAAATAAAATCTTTTGAATTTGAAAAGAACCTTTTGAATTTTTATTTTATAAGACCAATTATAAGCGCCCAAGTTTCGTTCACCAATAAAAACTTACCTTCTGCATCAATTTTATTTTATGGTTAAGGAATGATTTATTTCCGTCTACCCGCTCGTAAAAGAAGAAACTTTAAAAAGTATAAACAAGTATATTTCAAACTGAGCTAGAGAAAGCAGTAATGGGTCGTCCATTACTTATGTCAATATTTTTTCGCAAACAAAAATAGTTTGAGCTTATTTTATGAAACTCCGATATTGTCGTTCATACCTGAATAAATAATGCTATTATTTGACAACAACTTTCATATCCAATTCTCAATTACCATCTATCAATCAAATACAATTTTACCAGAAATATTATGAACAATGTTTACTTTCGTGTATAAGGTCAAATAGAAGTACTTTTCAATATTTTGTCAGACTTCGGTATTTCGTGCTTATTATTAGAACGTGTATGCCGCTATTATTGTAATGTTTCCTAAAATTACTTATTAAAATTCAAATTATCGTTGATTAATGTGTGAAGATTTTAAATGAATAACAGTAACTAGTTTGATAAGACAAAATCGGGAGTGGTCTCCCCTTGACTTTCGCGTATACCGGAAACGACTCAAAAGTCGGTAGAAACCTTATATTTTTATACATAATTAAAAATACATTTATAAAGTTATTTTTCGTTTTCATATAAACTTTAAACGCCTATTGATATATGTATGTTCCCGTAACTCAATTGATCTCAGCAGTTAGGGTACATCCAGATCTTCAAAGTTTTGACCTTTGTTCATTAAATGGACCTTAAAATTACGTTTGAATTTATAGGATATGAGCCGTTGACTACGAACATATGGAGATATGTCTAGTAACTAAAGGCTGACAGCTGGAGGGTAGACGAGAGAGCCGTGGCCGACCGCAGGTTGCGGTCAGACGTCACGCGCTGCATAATGCTCCAATGCATTCAGTGCGTTTGCTTAGGCATCTGATATTACATTTACGACCATTATAATTTCTACGCTCATAATGTGTACAGTCAACAGCACGTCGGGCTATACAAAACTGTCAAATTTCTCCAAACGATTTTCAACCTAAGACTATTCAGTATAAAGTGCATAATCGATTGGGAAAATTTGACAGTTTGTGGTAACCCAACTTGCTGTTGTCTGTACCTAGACAAAATTAAGTATCATTTGGAACTTTTTTTTTTTTTTTTTTTTTTTGTTATTGATATTGGATAACGGTCGAATATAAAAAAATCTCATATGACGATGTTTGTGGTCGCAATCCTACGAAACGGCTCGACAGATTTTCTCAATTTGTTTGTGTATTTTACATCGTTAAAAAGAAATATATATGTCGGAGCGTAGCAATGGGCACCGTAATAATACTGTGTTTAGAGTTACTAGTGCGCGGGAACCACGCACTTAATGTTAACGGCACGCGCTCAGCATGCAGGGCAGTCTTGTACGAGTGTCGTGAACGTCAGCACGCGGGGCAGTCTTGTTCGAGTGTCGTGAACGTCAGCACGCGGGGCAGTCTTGTTCGAGTGTCGTGAACGTCTGTACCGAAGCTATGCTTTGTGTGTGTGAAAGTAGTTAGAGAGAGAAGCGGGGGTAGTGGAGGCGAGTGTTAATGCATAATAAGGATCCCTTAAACCTACACACTGTGGTCACAAGTCCCAGGCACTACCCCTGGTTCCCCTCGATCGTTTGAGCAATAGTTTCGGGCAAATATCCTGACAAATCCCCGTTCTATTATGGCAGAACAATATTTGCCGGGTCAGCTAGTGATTAATATATTTTTGTAAATATAACTCGTGAACAAATGGTCGTGTTCATCACACCAACATTTGCCACTACCAGGAATCGAACCCAGGCCGCTTAATGGCATTATTCATCACTCCACCGCAACAGCGTCAAAAGTTACACGACGACAATAGTTTCAAAAATGAACCCAACAACCTTTAAAATAAGGCAGTGTTCGTTACCCTCATGTGGAAATTATGTGTCATAGAACGATTTCACCTTTTTGCTTACGTAAAGTCTACTGTGCACGTAACATGGTTCATTTAAGGCTACACATAGCTACTAATTATTTCTGGAAACTTCATAAGTTTATGTAAGGGTTGTAATAGCGTTATGTTTCTTTATGTTATTTCTTTATTTGGTTGGCAGACAAGCATACGGCCTGTCTGGAGTGGGTATCATACTGAATATCAACAGTCATAATATCGACAATTAAAACATCAACACCGTAAGACCAACGAATCAAAATCTCAACACTTCAGAATGTCAGCAGCTTAGTAAGCCAATAGTTCACAAGATCAAGTTTAAAATCTCAACATGGAAAAATTTAGGTTGCTGGCTTAGTGGAAGTGATATAGACATACATTTTTTTTACCTTGAAACATAAACATGTATAAGAACTTGATAATTGATATTTATTAAAACAAAGATACATAGGTACAAAAAAAAACATAATTTATAATATAGCAATTCAAATCACTTTCTTGTATTTTTTATTTTTTTTTTACCTGACTTACGTACGCAATCTTATTGCGTACGTAAGTCAGGTCAAAGTCAAAGTCAAAGTCAAAATTACTTTATTCATTTAGGTACAATTTGTACACTTATGAAAGTCAATTTTGATGCCATCGGTTCGAGAGTCTACCAGGAGGCCTTGTTCTGAGAAGAACCGGCAAGAAACTCAACAAGTTTTATCCTCCCTTTACAGTTTTCATAGTATTGATTTGGAAAGAGTCATAATTCACATTGTCAAGTCTTTAATAATTAATCATAATAATATAATAAAATAAAGACTCATAATTAAACTTACAATAAATAAATATATATAAAAAATGTGATTTAAGACATCCTTCCTTACAATATTGTCAATTAGAGAATTGAAATTTTACACATTGATATCTCACTAGATTAAAATGGAGAATCGAGCACATTTGGATGTGTCCACACATTTTTGTCGTCTATATATTCCTGAACTTTATAATACGCTTTCTTCATTAAAATTTGTTTAATGTGAAGCTTAAATTTATGTGACGGAAGTTCAGTTACATGATGTGGGAGTTTATTATATATTTGTATACATTTCCCCATGAATGAGTGACTAGTTTTATGAAGTCTGAAGCTTGGTACAGAAAGTTTATTTCTATATCTTGTGTTTAAATTGTGATAATCACTTTTCTGCAAAAATGTATGTAAATTTTTATGAACATACATAATGTTGTCATATATATTGGGAAGCAACCGTCAATATATTGATTTCTTTAAATAACTCTCTAAGCGAGTCACGAGGTCTTAGTTTATAAATGGCGCGTACGGCTCTCTTTTGTAATACAAAAATGTCTTGAATATCAGCTGCTGATCCCCACAGCAATATACCATATGACATAACACTATGGAAGTAACTGAAATATACAAGTCTTGCCGTCTCAACATCAGACAGTAATCTAATCTTTTTAACAGCAAAAGCAGCAGAGCTAAGTCTTCCTGATAGGGTAGTAATATGAGGATTCCATTGTAGACGTGAATCTAAAGTTATTCCTAAAAATACTGTTGAGTCAACACATTGTATAATTTCTTCGTTAATTTTAATATTTGTACTGACCTGCTTGACATTTGGTAACGAAAATTTGATACATTTAGTTTTATTTGAATTTAGTAACAAGTTATTATTAGTAAACCAACACATTACTTTGGAAAGGGCATTATTCACATCGTCAACATTTTCTGTTTGTCTATTTAGTTTGAAAATAAGGGAAGTATCATCTGCAAATAATACCGTCTCACATAAGTTGCTTACATAGTAAGGCAGGTCATTTACATAAATCAAAAAAAGTAACGGACCTAATATCGAACCCATGAGCATAGGGGCCCCTGAAGACTTCGCTTTATTTATAACTACTGTTTGTAATCGGTCACTCAGGTATGATTCAATTATTTTTATTGAGTTCATTGAGACGCCATAATGTTGTAATTTGGCCAATAAGGTTTTATGTTCTACACAGTCGAAGGCTTTGGACAAGTCACAAAAGACACCTAGAGCATCTTGTTTGTTTTCCCAAGCATCAAATATATGTTTCATTAACGCAACACCTGCATCTGTCGTATTTCTACCCTTAGTAAAACCAAATTGTCTGTCATGAAACAGTTTATTCAATGTAAAATGAGAAAGCAATTGATTGTAAATAACTTTCTCAAATATTTTACTTAACGCTGGTAAAATGGATATGGGACGAAAATTAGTGGGATCACATTTATCCCCAGACTTAAACAAAGGTATAATTTTACTACATTTCATTAAATCGGGAAAAACCCCATCTTCAATGCATTTATTAAAAATAATCGTTAAATATGGGGAAATTACTTTAATTATTGCTGTTATAACTGTAACCGATAAACCCCATAGATCTTCAGTCTTTTTCTTATTTAAAGATTTAAACGTTTTTATAATGTAATCGTCATTAATTTCATGAAAGTTAAAAGAAATATCACATTTATCAACACTAGATTCTAAAAAGGAAACCGCAAATTCAGTAGATGAATTCAGTTTACTAGTGATTTTCATGGGAATGTCTGAGAAAAAGGCCTCCATAGCATTTGCCACTGCTTCATCCGTTTTTACCATTTTACCATTAATATTAATTTCAAAAGACCTATCTTTAAATGACGTTTTACCAGTTTCTTGGTTTATAATTTTCCAGGTGGTCTTAATTTTATTAGCAGAAATTTTAATTTTATTACTAAGGAAGTTTGCTTTTGCAACATTACAAACCCTTTTAAATATTTTAGAATAATTTCTGACATAATTTATAAATGACTGGTCTGTGGACATAGACTTTTCATAATATAAATCATATAATTTTCTTCTACTAACATATATGCCTGGGGTAGCCCAATCACTAAATTTCTTTTTTGTGTTAAGTGAAACAGTTTTTTGTTTAAATATGCTATTAAATTCTAAATTTATTTGATTAAATAAATTTTTATACATTTTATTTGAATCATCACAATATTGTAAGAAATGAAGTCTATGTTCAATATTATTTTCGAAAATCTTCATGCGACTGTCCGTTATTGGTCTAAAAGTAATTTTTGTTAGTAGATTAACATTACGGCGCTCAATAGTGATTTTCTGTCCACTATGATCTGAGTTTACACAGTTGAGTATAGATTTTTCAAGTATATTACAATTACAGAAAATGTTATCCAAGCAAGTAGCTGTAGTAGGGGTGATTCTGGTAGGTTCAAAGAAAGCATAATAAAGATTAAAAGATCTAAATAAATTAATGAACCTATTTGTGTATGGACTTGGTACTAGAATATTTAAATTGAAGTCCCCACAGACAACTATCTTCTTGTTATTGCTACAAATAATATTTAGAACATTTTCCATTGTAGTTTCAAACAGATCATAGTTTCCAGAAGGGGGTCTGTATACACATACAATTATAAATTGCTCAAATTCCACACATGAAATTTCAATAATTCGTTCAATTGAGTGCTTAATCACATCTGAACGTTCTTTATATTTAATATTGTTCTGTAACAAAATTAAGGAACCACCTCTAATGGCAGATTCTCTAGTGAATGCACTTACAATGTTATAACTTTCAATACAATTTAATAACTGAGTTCTTTTTAGCCAATGTTCTGTGAGACATACTACATGTATATTTAGACTCTGTAAGAATAAAGAAATTTCTAGTTTGTAATACTTGATTTGAACTGGTTGTATTTTCCTTTCCTAAAGGGGTATATATGAAGTGAAACAACAATTTGATGGTTTGGCAGTACAATGTTTATTTAGGGTGGACAATATTCTGTTTGTTGCACTAGAAAAGTTATTTACTTACAATTTACATATTCCAAATAATATACCTTTGTGAGAATTCTCTTCCTTGAAAATACCTAGTTTACACAAGTTAGATTTTACACAATTTAGACCTTCTAACTTATATATCTAATAGTAAAATACAACCATAAAAATAATGCAAGGTAGGGTCCTGGAGTCTGCTCTGATCGTTAACGAGTGGAATTTGGGTATTACTATGTATAAATTATTAGTAAACGCGTTATGAGACAACCTTCTGCAGAGTATTTGTAGAACTCTTCGACAGTCAGCCGCTACCGTTTGGTTAGTGTAGTGTACCTGGATCAGTGCGTTGTGTCTTGGCTCTGATAGATCAGCCACTAGTTAGCTCTCTCTATATATTGTAGTTCACCGGTCACTTTTCCAAATTGATCTCACAACTCCAAACTCTGGTTCTGCGCAGGTTTCTATACCCGCCGACTATATTTGTAATGGAAATTTGGGTCTCTAAACCCGTACCGACGACCCTGAAGATGTGTCATAATAAAACAACATCAATAAATGTTACACTACTCATTATAAAACCCCAAGAGGGAGTTGGAACCACAACTTGTCCAAAAACTAATATAAAACAACGGCAAATCTTTGAGCAATTACGAAACCCGACCAACAGTACTTAGAATATGATATCTCGAGATGTGAATTATTCATAATTTAAACAAATAGATCATTCATTGCCTAAAATTTCGAACCTGACAAAATATAATTACCTTAGTAGGTAGTCAGGCAATTTTTACAAGATGAGGCGGTTTTTTACAACCGAATTTACTAATTTACTGTAACACAAAATCAAGGCAATCACAGAATTTACTTTTAACTTTCAGAATAATTGAAAAACGATAAGAGTTTTATAGTTACCTTTCGGGTGAATTATTAACTCCTTAACGGTTATTTATCCGTTCCAGGATATTATGTAAATACGGAATTATCTTCCTTCCAAATTAGAAAATAGTTCTCCTTCGTTAATATAATCCTCGCATATGTTAATATGACGAAGATTTAAAATATTTCTCCAAAATAAATTCAGCCTTGAATTTGAAATTCGAAATGCGAATGAATAATCTGACAAGCAAAAACAAACGTCCCTGATTGGTCGGCCTACCTATGGTTTTTTTTAACGTCTGAGGCAAAGGAAAGTGAGTCCATACATCCGAATGAACGAAAAATTCTTGTCAATACGAATCTTTGCGAATAACTACTTTGAATGAATTTTGAACAACTAATATGATCCCCGTAAGCCTAACGTCACCTAAATAATGACGAGACTATAGAAAACGCTCTAACGCGCCCCAATTCAAAAACAAAGTGTAAAAATTCCATAAAGACGACCATAATCTCTAATATCGAACTGAAACATGATACAACTTACCAAGACAAGAAACTTTCGTCTGAACTATTTCTTTTTTTTTTTTTTTTTTTTTTTTTATAAGTCGCTGGGTATAGAATTTATCACTTTGCCTAAATGTCAAACTTAATGCGAAACGGAACGTAATGTCACTTGTCAGATGACGATGTTGACTTTGAAAAATTGATAAATAAACAATGCTACAAGTTCCTTTCCAGATAAGCCTTGAATATTTTGGTGAACTATTTTAAGTGAGGTATTGCCAGAGGTGTCCTCTGTTGTCTTACTAATTAATTTAAATATTGATTTTGTGATGAGCTTATCTGTGCGTCAAAGTTAGTTTGCTCAACAGGAGCAATTGTTATATTATTATAACTAACTTGCTCAAAAGGAGCACTGTCAGAACTACAATGCTGTATAGGGGCATTGTCACACCGTGATGGCCCAATAGAGGCAATGTCAGAATAAGGTTGCTCAATAGGAGCTGTCCGTACAGCCAAATTCTTGGCTGAAGTAGATATAGAAAAGCTTAGCAATTTTGCTAATTGTTTTTTAAAATAATTTGATAGAAAAATTCTATCTCTTGTCAAATAATATTTATTGTTACGATTATTACATGTCAATTTATTAATGTCAAAAACATGTATTTTGTCTTCATAATATGACAAAGTATCTAATTGTATGTGGCAAACTATCGCAATAAGGAAATGTAAACATTACAATGCTTTTTACATTTAATTTCAGTAGGTAGTCATAATATTTTAGTAATGATCTTTTGTTTACATTATCCCTATTTCCTATAAATAAAATTAAGTTATCATTATTTTTGAACTTGTATTTTGTAACCTTCTCTATAATATCATCATAACATAAACCTGGCATACAGTAATTTATCACATTTTGCCCCAGCTGATTCATTAATAATAGGCCCAAATCCTTTCCAACTTCATCACTAAATATTACATAATTGTCTTTTATTTTTACTGAGGAACTGTTTTCAATTGTGCTCATAATAGATTGACTGAGTTGTTCAGAGATAGATGGCTCACACACCGATATAGACCATTCAAGTTGATCCAAAGCAATCAGGCCAGGAGCTGTGGAACAATTTTTTAAATCACAAGATTCCTCAAATTTTGTATTGTTCATAAGGTGATTTAGTGTCAATGTGTGGTCCCTCATACCTCTTTTTGATACATTATATTTGTTTGATAAGGTAGTTAAAGATTCCTGTAGCAAACTAATTTTCTTATTTAATAACATTATATTGCTGTCATATATTTCTTGATTTTGCTTAATTTCATTAGAATATAGTTCTAGTTTATTTAATAACATTATACGTTCTTTACTATATTTCAAATTTTTATGAAAATAGTTATGTTTCTTAATTAATGACTTGTTCTTTCTAATAAATTTATTTATTTTTAAATATTTTTTAATTTTATTTTTGCTGCATTCAACCTTGACCACTGTGTCAGATGTGTTAATTGTGTCATTACATGTTAAGTTGAAAGACACTGCAGGATTTATGTTGTATGCAGCAGAAACCATTTCCGGGGCATTACTAACGAGCTCCTCGAATAAACTTTGGTTCTGTGAGGCTGTCCAATTTAATTTGTCGGTTTCTAAAGAATTAATGTGGTTATTTGCCTCTTGTAAACATTGCTCCAATTCAGTGATGCGCCTGAGGGCCTGCTCATACTCATCACTGCATTGGTCGAAACGGTCTACTAAAGATTGCAACTTTTCCTTTTCATCCGTAACTATCAAATTTTGAGTATGCAACTCAGCCATTTCCTTCTTAAGTTTACTGTTGTTGTCTACCGCCTCTAACAGTTCCTTCTCACTGTCATCCCTTTCCCTAAGTAGTTGTTTAACTAACTCCTTGGAAGCCTTTAATTCCTGCAAAACCAGGTGGCACTCCTCCTGGCGAGCTAAGGCCTTACGAGTCATCATCGTTAGATACTAATAATATAACCGAAATCAATAGATAATACCCAAGAAGTAGTAAAAACAACTAAAAATTGAAATTACTTATGTCAAGTAACCAACACTTCTAATATCAACAAAGTGTAAAAAATTAATGTGTTCGAATTAATAGTCTACTTTAAATAAATTATAACAAAGTTTTACTCACGTGAAAGGGAAAACACTGATTAAATACCTTTGTTGTGACAATTCAAATTGTGATGAATCACTCGCCGGTACACACAGTTCTTAAATTACAAATTACGCACAATTCGATGTCACTAAACACTAATACAAATTAGAAATTTTATTAATACGGTTTATATTTAGTGAATTGAGGAAATGGGGCCGTAAATAATTATTTTTAAAATAAATTTAAGGAGCAAATTGTAACAGCTGTTTGCGCTAGTGTTGCCACAGAGAAAAAAAAATAAAAAAATTATTGGTAATTTTCATACCAAATCAAAAATCACTTTATTAATATTTACTTCTGTATGTTATAGATATAAACAACTTTTTTAAAAACGTACACAATAACCATTTCTTATTTTTTCAATATAACCTTTTGTAAAGCATCGTCAAAAGATTTACTTTCTTTACGTGGTGGTGCGCGTAGCACTTCTGCAAGGATCCTTTCTAGATTTAAATTTGTTGATTTTTGCTCTCTTATCAATTCCTTTAGAGTCTTCGACAAATTCCATCTTCCACTAAGTAGCAACCTAAATTTTTAATGTTGAGATTTTAAACTTTGACCTTGTGAACTAATAGACTTACTAAGCTCCCAACCGTGCGGTTTTCACACAATTTTCTGCCGCGTACAAGACCGTGGAACTAACTGTCGCCAACGGTATTTTCGAAACGATACGACTTTGAAATCTTTCAAAAAAGAACCTTTTCCTTCCTTAAAGGCCGGCGACGGACTTGCGATTCTTATTATGAGTGATCACTACCATCAAATGAACCATGTTTCCGTTTGTCCTCTTTTCCTTAAAATTAAATAATATTAATAAGAGAATAGTAAAAACGATTCATAAATTGAAAGTGAAGTGTTCTCCCAGAATCCCGATTTGTTCTGGAGTCGTAAATGCATTGGGATTAAATACAATCATTTCACATGAATAATGTACATGCCACTGGCAAATTAGCGGCAACGAGCCGCAAACCAGCCGCAGCCGCAACTGTGTCGGACGCGCGACGGACAAAATTGAAATTTATGAAAGCAATTCTGCACATAACTGGAATTCTCCTGATTCAGCTTTCTTTCAAATTATTATCTTTACGTGCTTGGACACACCTTCTGACTAATTTAGTATTGAAAAGCTTTTTCTCGAATCCCTCCTTTTCCTTTCTATGTGAGGATAATATTGCATCGTGAATAAATTAAAGAATTTCAAAAGTTAAATATATCTGACCCACGATCAGCGAACTTTGTTGTTTCACTTTGTTTTGGCAGAGATAGATATATCTGTTTTGGCACACCTGGACTGCTGAATAATGAGTGTAGGATCTCTTCTCACAGGTTCACTGAAGGTTTAGTTTCTTATGTGTTTGATGTCCCGTTTTGTGGATGCAACAAGCTGGCAACCTGTCAATATGTTGAGGCATCGCATAGCCCATTCTGTCAGATGTGGCTTTATATGTATTCAAATGTTAATGTTACGGGCACCGCTGCGGGCGCACCGCGCCGCCTGACGCGCCGCGTCTCCCTGAACGAGGCCTTACCTACAATCTTGTCTATAAGCTAAATGCAGTCTGACTTAGGCTGCCACGGCATCCATGTTTACTGGTAATGATCATCATCATCATTTCGGCCGAGAGACGCCCACTGTTGGACATAGGCTTCCCAAGGATCTCCAAACCGGTCGGTCCTGCGCTGCCCGCATCCAGCGGCTTCCCGCGACCTTTACTAGATCGTCAGTCCACCTTGTGGGGGGCCTACCAACGCTGCGCTTCCCGGTAACCATGGTTCTCCTGCGGATCTTATCACTTCTGATATGATCACGCAGAGATCACGCGTTTACTGGTGACATTTTGTAATTACATTTACCCCAAAAAAATACCATTCTGATTTCCACAAAGAATGTGTCACAAACACATTAAGCAGGCACATGACGTATGAACCGCATTGCTGCGGTCACCAGGGCAACTGGCTGTGGAAGGATCTCGATTTTTTTGTATGGAAAACCTTTTTAGATATGACTTGAGAGTTTCTGACGAAAGTTGAGTGGTTCATAGTATTTATAGTCTCTTCACGTGTAGTAAATTATGGAAGAAGGAATATAATGTACTAGACTTTTTAAACATATTATTATAAAATATTTCGCTTTAAGAAAAGCAATCAGCAGAACCGATTTTCAATTATTACGCCGCACCATGATTATTACATTTCAATTCGTTTCCAATCAGCATGGCACGTAGGGTCACGTCATGTCACGTATGGTGGTGAGTGACGAGACAATTTATCGCGCGCAAACATGTCGCGGTCACGTCAACTGTTAATTTTGAATAACATTATCTGCACAGTTCGCACCGTTTTGCCTTCACAGGTTTCGCAAATGGAAGGTTTGAAAAAAAAAAACAATCTTTATACTACACCTGTACGAAGCAGTAGCTATTATTCCCTCAAATTGAAAAGATAAAGATGATCTTTTCTTCGACCTGAATATGCGGGAGGATAAGTTGTATCAAAATCTATTTCCAACGCGACGTCCGCCGCTGCACGCGGCATCAGGACGCGCGCTGCGACATAACTACAGGCCATTGGTTGGCCGGTGTTTCGCAGAACATTTGCAACTAGTGTTGAGTGTTGAATAATCATTATCTCTTTATAATTTTATAGTAATTCTTAATCTCTTTATAATTGTAGTAAATAATTTTACAAGTCTTTGAATGTTCCTCACAGGTGTAGTATGAAGCACTATGTAACTAACTATGTAGATCTCGCATGATATTCAGGCATTGAAACCTACATTTCAAATATCCAGACGCATATGGATCATTAATGATAGAATAAAGTATAGAAAGGATACTAAGATCACGACGTTGGCGAATTGTCAGCCATTTGAGCTCTCGTCGATTAGAAGATATATGGTCGTATTTACGCAGACCATAGATGAAGCGAATACAGTTATTAAGTAAGCAAAAAAATATTGAGAAGTTCCTGAGTCCCGTCAGCATAACACACATTAGAAAAATCAAGGATAGGGAGAATAGTAGACTGTACTAAGAGAATGTTCGTTGAGATAGGAAGGAAATGTTTGAGGCGGTAGAATGATCTTAAAAAACCAATCACTTTCCTACTTATGCAGTCAACCTTACGAAGGCCTCCAGCTGAATGTGCTATCGATGCATAGATCCAACTTTATTGTCTAACTGATCCAATTAAATTGAAAGGAATATCAGTGAGTACCTATCTAACAATAACATAAAATTGTGGTGGGTATCAACATTTAAATTGCTTAGTTCATATGATTAATTGAATTATATAGAAAAGTTTTTCACATTATAAATAATCCAAATGCGTGGGAGTAATAACTACTCAAAATTTACGCATTTTAAAATGTAACTTAAATTATATTGATAATTATTTATTGACTTGTATTGATGTTTTGAAATCATTGCGAAATTGTAAGCTGTGGAGTTTCTTTCGCCATTTCTTCTCCATCTCAGCATAATAATAATTATTCGTCCCGAAATGGTGGTAGGGCTTTTGACGATTTTAAAGTACTCAGCCAAGTCCATTTAAATAAAGAGCTTTAATTTTTTTACTTCTAACATTGTACTGCAAAATATATTTTAATTAATTACCAATTAAATACCAATGTAACTTTAATAATCATAAGTAAGCACATTTTTAGATGGAATGCTTATCTAAAAAAAAGTTGCCATGTAGGTTCTAAAACACTAGACTAGACTCTTACGAAAACAGTGCACTCCGCCTGGTCATAAAAAAAAATAACCCTAACCTACCCATCAATCAGTCATGTGGGAGCATAAAACACTAGACTCTCCCAAAATGAGTGCACACCACCTGATCATACATAAAAATAAAAAAATAAAAATAACCCTAACCTACCAGTCACTCAGCCATGTGGGTTCATAAAACACTAGACTCTCCCAAAAAGAGAGCACACCGCCCGGTCATAAAAAAAAATAGGTTGTACGAAAGGCATTATTTGTTTTCCAATAGTAATAATTTGAGTAACATAGAAGTTGTACAAAAGCATTTTAAATGTGGGTCTGGTTCTAGGACGCTCATTAGATAATTTGTACAACAACTTGGAATAAAGGAGCACAATCAGTATTTTTGGTGAAAGTATATAGCCGCAGTAATAATAAAATATTTGCTGCGCAGTAGAATAAAAAAGTGTTATATCTTGGTGATAGTTTTGAACTTATTTAGTATAACATATTTTAGTGATAGAGTGGTTTAATTGTAACAAAATAATTTAAACAGTTTTAAAGTAGTATTTTAGAGACGCGTACTTTGATGTACCTTAAGAATTTAGGTGAACGTTTAAAAATTATCCCTTTTTCATTTTCATTTTCATTTCAATTAAACTGAGGTACTACCGTTGGAGATGCGCAACAGAGGTCATGTCCAGTTCGGATAAGGTGCGAGAACTACCTACTAAAATTCTCTGGCATTTGCCCGGATTGACACTGATGCCGAACTTATTGGACTAATCAGAAATTTGTTGAAGATCGTCGTTAATGGCCTGTACCGCATCAACCACGCCGCCGAGCTGGGCTTGCGCATAAATTTGTAAGTCGTCTCCATACAGATGATGAGAGTTACGGAGAATGGGAGAAAATAAGTTAATAAAAACGGAAAAGAGAAGAGGAGCTAGTATACCGCCTTGAGAAACGCCAGCTGCTAAATCGCACCAATCCGACAATGAATCGTTAGCACGGACTGCTTGCTTGCCCCCCGAAGATAAGAAGAGAACCAATCCAGTTCAGAAGTGGAGACTCGCAGATTTGAGAGGATAGCAAGGAGGATATCATGATTATTACTATGTATCTAATGAGAAATAAAGTTCTTTAATCTAATCTAAAATTGGTAATAATTAATTGATTGAATCTTAAGGAAATTGTACTTATACTAAGAAATAATTAATGATAAATTATCTAATATTAACGTTATCATTGATAACGATGAAATATTGGAAAGTTTCTTTGGAATCTGATTATGTGATTATTGTCATCATGTTTAATTAAACTTAAAATTTTAAATCGTTGCTATTGAAAACAACTCATCATTGATTATCGATTGAATCATTTTGTTAAAATAAGTCATATTGCTTTTACCCTTACTAATGTTATACACGTAACTTCACCTAATTTACTTCCGAGAGGGAGACCAACAATCCCAAGGTGGCGTTGGGTTCCTGATTCACAAGTCCCTTTCTGAAAACGTTGTGGAACGAACAGGGTAGCGTACCTCATTGTCAAGCTCACCGAGAGGTATAGCCTCAAGGTGGTGCAAGTGTACGCGCCGACCTCGGCACACTCAGACGAAGAAGTGGAGATCGATAGCATAATCGAGGGCCCTCCACTCTACCACTAATACCCACTACATCGTTGTTATGGGGGACTTCAACGCTAAAGTTGGGAGTACAGAATTGCAGCGAGTCGGCAGTAGGATCTTGGCCGTAGAAATCATATGGGGCAAATGCTACTCAACTTCCTCGAACGAGAGGGGCTCTTCTTGATGAACTCTTTCTTTAAAAAACAGCCCCAAAAGAGGTGGACGTGGCAAAGCCCGGACACTATGACGAAAACTAAGATCGACTTTATCATGACGGACAAAAGCACACATTCAGAGACGTCTCCGTGATCAACAGGTTCAATACCGGTAGCGATCATAGACTTGTCCGGGGCTCTTTGAATATCGACTTTAAGGCTGAACGCGTCCGTCTGATAAGGTCAAGACTCCGACCTACTTTTTTCCAGTCCATGATAGGATCCGAAACGTTCCAGTCGATTTCGAAAATCGATTCACTGCCGTGGAAACCACAACAGACGTAAACCGGAACCTTAAAAATGTTATTCGTATCCTCAGGGAAGAAGGCACGAGATTCTTTAAATTGCAGCGCAAAGGCACAAAGTCAAAGCTTTCGGAAGGTACTTTAGGGCTGATAAAGGAACGACGTGAAAACCCACCCGTCACTTCGGAGGGAAAGTGCGCTCTAAGCCAACCAACAAAACCTATACCATTGCATCGAGGAGCAAGACAAGGGGACGTAATTTCCCCAAAATTGTTTACATGCAATGGAGTATTTGTTCAAGACGCTACACTGGAAAGGAAGGGGCATCAACATATATCTCTCACTTGCGATTTGCAGACGACATGGCAGAAGCAAATGCTAAATGATCTGGCTGGCTCATCTGCACACATCGGCCTACGGATGAACTTGGATAAAACCAAGGTCATGTTCAACGAACATGTAATACCGGAATCGATTGTGGTGCACGGTGCCGCCCTCGAAGTTGTTCCAAAATATGTATACCTCGTACAGACATTGCAGTTAGGTAATAACAACTTCTAGGATGAGGTGAACGAAAGAGTCCAGTTGAGTTGGGCAGCGTTTGGAAAACTACGTCGAGTCTTCTCATCGTCGATCCCACAATGCCTAAAGACAAAAGTCTTCAAACAGTGAAAGTGACTTACGGAGCTGAAACGTGGACACTGACGGTACGGCTGGTCCACAAGTTTAAAGTCGCTCAGCGGGCTATGGAAAAGGCTATGCTAGGAGTTACTCTTAGGGATAAAATCAGAAATGAGGTAATCCGGCAGAAAACCAAAGTTGTCGACATAGCCCACCGAATTAGCAAGCTGAAGTGGCAATGGGCCGGCTATATTAGCCGCAAAACCGACAACCGTTGGGGTAAACGAGCTCTTGAGTGGAGACCGCGTCTCGGCAAACGTAATGTGGGACGCCCTCAGGCCAGTTGGAGTGACGATTTGCGCAGGATGGCTGGATTAGTGGCCATTTTAAAACCAATCTAGATAAATCATAATAGGCATTTAACAGATAAAGATTCTTCAAGAATTACTTAATCCTGAACGGAAGGAATACTGATAATAATAAATGTGCTGTGATTAGATTTATTAGTCCAAATCTAGTCAATGAGGCGTGCGATAAGGTTATTACACTAAATATATAAATCAATAAAATCGCCTATGATAGAGCATTGCATTAAAGACTTTACTAGAACAATGACGTCTTTTAACTTTGAAGGTGAAGTTCAAACTCTAATAGAGATAAGCTCACCTATGTACATGCCTTTCTCAATGTATATTTTTAAACCATTTTATTTGTGTACAATAAAGGATATATATATATATATATATATATACACTCATGGTAATAAATTCATAATCTAATCTAAAAGTAATTCTTTTCAGGATTCAAAATTGAAAGATTGCTTGATGATTGACTACCAATTATCTAGAGAGGGCAGCCCAGTATGTGATATACTCTACATGCTGTTCAATTGTACAGATCATAAATCGCGAGTTGAACATTTTCAAGAGTGGTTAGATTACTACCACGAAGAACTCGACCAGTCCTTGAAATACTTCAATATGAAGGCTGATGATGTTTATCCAAGAGATGTATTAGATGCTGATGTCAAAAGGTATGCTGAAGTATACTGCTCAGTTGCAATCATGATACTGAATGTTATATTAAGACAATCAGATGAAGCAGCAGCTATAAAAACTGCAATGTCGGATGACAGTGACGAAAGGTTCCATGCAATGAACTCTTCAAATTTAAGTACAAAAACATTTTCACTTTATAAATCAAGAATAGAAGGACTGATTGATACGTGCAAGCAATTCGGTTGGTTTTGATTGCGTCTATAACCATATACGAATTCTATATGTCATTGATTTTTTAGGGTATAAGTTCGTAGTCGGCTACAAAACAGTGTAGGCAACGTGGAGCCACGTTACTACTAGTTTATATGTATTGTATGGGAATCCTTTCATAGCTACACCCATACGCAGATCAGTAGTGTCAGTTTCCAAATGCTTTATAAGTATTGAATAATTTTTCTCACTATGTATTTCAGTATTTTATGTGGGTATTTACGTGTTTTCTCGCTATATTGTGTAATAAAAATCAGACATCTAAGTCTTCTTTCGTTTCTTTATTTTTCTTTCACTTGTCTAACAGTATATCATTAGACTAATAATCATACCAGTTTATAGACGCTTGCAATAATCACGTGTTGCCATTCCTAACACTCTCTCCTTGGCGTTCTGGATATTATGTTATTAACCGGGAGAAACGCATTATTTAATTTAATAGCCACCCTTTTGTGTAAAGTATATTACGCTACTGACTTTAGAGTTAGACTTTACAATATCGCCACTGGAGAGTTTAAAAAGATGAGGATCATGGGAGAGCCTCAATGGGGATTCTCACTGTCACCTATTGATATTGGAGAAAAGCTGTGATTTTGCGTTTTGCTAAGGAAAATTTGTAAGAGGGCATTAGCGCAAATAACAAGACCTGTATTACGTGTCTTTCTATTCTTATTCTTATGCAAGGGGCTGAGGCCGTGTCTCAGAGCACTTCGACCCTATGGGATCTTTTGTGCTCCCCCTTTCCTTATTACCCATCCCCGCCAACATCAAACATTTTGTATGAGTTTCACGATGTTGGCGGGAATAAGGTCTATAAAGTCCTCTAGTTTAGGGTAAACTAAAACCAGGACCTTTAATCGCCTATGGGCTCCGTGCTTTCTTCCTCCTCACCACAAATTCTACAGATGGGGTCATCAGCTTTGCCTATTGTATGTGTGTCTTTTTAAATAAATACTTACATACTGCTTTTGAGTTTCATTAAGTTCCACGTTTTTGCCGATGATATGGTGCTGCGGCACTGAGAGTAAAAATAGACGTGTGGCACTCGGGGACTGCCGCCGTAAAGCTATTGCATAGCATTTTGTATCAACTGCAATTATAATTTTATTTATTTATTTTATTCATGCAGTATTTCTTTTTCTTTGATATTAATTTTATAATTGAAATAATTAACTGAAATAATTAACATTCATATTCAAAACACTTTATACACAAATTTTACAAGTACAGCTATTCACTGTTGTACATAAATACCTATACACCTATATACTTTCTCATAAACAGCTGCTTATGTATTCGTCCGATTTCGGAGCAGCTCGTCTCGATTCGTGCGAGTTTCGTAGAGTCGTACAATACGTCTAATCGCACGCACACAACGCCGTGTCGAAGACTGCCGAACTGAAACGACGTTAGACGATGCACGGCCTTCAAGCCACACCTCCTTGCCCATCGGAGTGGGGAGCATGAGGTTTTTTCGTTACGGAATTTCTGGATTCGGTCCCCGCGCTCAAGGCCCGCGATAGAAGCTATGCAATAGCTTAAAAACGAATATGTGAGAGATGTGCTGTGACCTATGGGCGCAGATAGAATGTAAATAGAGTGAGATAATGATCAAAAGGCAAAAGGGCAAAAGCATATTCAGCCAATAAGCTCTCAGTGGATCTCCTCTTAGGTTCGTTACTAAGTTCAAATATTTGGGTCCCGGGGTCATGGAAGATCTTAAAGATGATGTCAATCTTAATAGGGAGGGCAGAGTCTTATTGGTTAGGGGTAATATGTTGGCACGAAGGTTTGCACGCTGTTCTCGTGAGTTTGAAATCACTTTGCTTATAACTTACTGCCAACCTTTATACATGTGCAACCTATAGAGCAATGACACCACAGAACATAGATAAAATGAATGACACCCAGAGAGTCTTCAATGCTTTGCGTGTCCAGCATAATAACGGTGTCAGGCGATTGTTGACGATTGTTGACGACAACTGAGCGAGCCCTGAGTTGGGGCACACGCCAAGCCAGCTTAAGCCGTTTTCGGTCTGTACATGTCAAATAGCCGTGAATTATATGAAACCACCTTCCTCTTAGTTATATGCATTGTTATTTCCGGTAACCATACACTGTATTCAAGCTCATCAGTTGCGTTATTTTATGACAAACCAAGTACCTTCTTAACCACAATGCCTTGTTTCTGAGTTCCTATATCGAAATTTGTTTCCTTTTCCACTTGTGTAATAGATTTCATGAATGCCTTATGACTAGTTGACCACTTATGCAACTCGAAACCACCACCTTGCATTAACTTATTCATTTCTTCGTAAAGGTCTAGCACCTCAGATACCGACTGAGAACCTGACATAAAGTCATCAATAAAGAAATCCTGTAAAACTCAGCAGAGAGTGGGAAAGACTCACCTTCGTCATAAGTGGGTTGAAGTAAACTTCTAACTGCAAGGTAAGGCCCACTGGCGGTGCCCTTTGCCACCCCGTGTTACCTTTGTAACACGGAGTAATGTATAGTGCTGTATTCCAGATTTATCATACCATAAAATTCTCTGTAAGTCTGTGCCTTCATTATTTATTTTTATTTGTCTATACATTTTTATAATGTAAGCAATAACAGCAATTTGGTGTCGACGCCATCTCTTACTAATGTGACGCAAATGACGTTGAATAGTAGGTTCCACCATAAGATCATTATTTAGGGGTACTCCATTTACTCCAGGACAAGACGCATCAAACACTATCCTCACTTTAGAGGTCGTTCTATCCTTATGAATCACAGGATGATGGGGTAAATATACTGCACCAGGCTTAAATTTAACCTCTTCCTGGACCACAACCATGTGATCTAGTTTCAAATATTCTGACATAAGCTCATCATATTGCATTTTTAAATCAGCATCCTCTGATAAACGTTTATTTAAATGGCAAGCCGGGCAATTGCCCAGAGCGGCAAAAACGAAGGGCGGTAAAATTGAAGATTGAAGGCCCGCCTCAGGAGGTTGTAAGCTTGCAGAAGTTATCAATGAATAAAAAAAATGACCATGCTTAGCACCTCTACAAAAAAGTATTTCTTCTAGCTAACGCGCACGAGCAAGTTTTTTCTCCGCAACTAAGTTGTCACTTAAGGGGGCGACCTTGGCCATACTAAATGGTTCTCATATGAATTTTTAAATAATCAAATTATATACAAGATGATTAAAGTTTTATGAAAATAGATCCTGGTACATAAAGTTTTATAGATAAAAATGGTTAGGAAAATATTGGTAACTTCCGGGCGATTTCACTTTTTAATTTTACAGCGCCGGGAGATTTTTTATCCGCGGCTTTGGAGAAAAGTCGGCAACGCTCTGTTGCCTCGCGTATTGGTTGCAATTCAAATGCGCGCACGGGGACAAATACGTTTCCGTCGAGTCAGTTAATGCTTAACCGCCGCCACCACGTTGACAGCTCGCCCTGTTTAAAGTTGCCAACAAAGACAAAAAAGTTCCTCATGCTTATTATATGGTATGGATATGGGGTGATGCTATTCCACTCCTACCACTGTGCATTATTGCATTATTACCTGTGTCACTACTAAAATATGTTTTGTTGGGTTAGATTTGATGCCAATGTAATACACATATTGATCTTGACTGGCAATTATATAAGTGACTACCTGTACCTACTTTTATAATTATGCTGTACCTGTAATTTCTATACATACAGAGGAACATAATTTGAATATGGCCTATGATAACGAATTTCGATATCTTATCGTTATGAAACGATTGCCACATAATTATCTTAGCCCCTTGATTCAATATCTGTATCGGAAGCAAATACGATATCGGGGGCATGTAAAATGTATGAAATATTAATACTTGCCTTTCACATTATCTGTCGTCATTATCGGACTGTCAAACTTCATACATTTTGCTCGTGCTTATATCGGATCAGTTTCCGATACCAATATCGCATCAGCTTCCGATACCAATATCGCATCGGATAGTGTAGAACGCTCTTAGGAGGCCTTATAACCAGCCTTAGTTGTTAGCCTGTTAGGAGTACTTACAAACAGCCTTACCATAAAACAAACAAACTGGGGAGCAATCTCTGAATCTGATACCTGTGGACGTGAATCAGACCTTTTATACCACGCGGTCTATAAATAATATTATGAAAACTAAGTTTGGGAATCGTTCGTATGACTCACCGAATAGACTTAGTAATCGGGAAAAACGGGGGAAAATTCTATGACTCATTTCTAGTTACATGCTTCCATAATTTTTCAATGTAAACAGTATTTTCATTAATTTTATTATGAACGGCTTTTTTACCAATGAAAACCCTTCAGTGTAGTCGGTACAAGATGGATCACCATAAGAATAATAATTTCGAACTCATCCATATTCCTCTTCTTCGTCGCTACCCTCTTGACAGACTGGTCGTGGTCTTCACAATCTGTCGCCAGTCCTCCCATACTGTAGCTCTTCTCATACATTCTTCGAGTGGACCATTGAGCGCAGTTTTCACTTGATCAGTCCCACAGATGTATTGTCACAACGTGTGATATATCCAATGAAAGTGAGAATACGACTTTCACCCTCTGACGCCATCGACCTCTGAAAAACTGCATAACATAATATAAAGTTGCACTCGAAAAGTGCGTATTGTATGGCAATAAAAATGTTTAATAAGCTACCTGACAACATTCGTGATTTGCCTCTAACTAAATTTAGAAACAAATTACATACTTTTTTAATGTCTAAAATGTATTATAATGTTACGGAATATTTATCTGACAAAATGAATAAAAACTGACGAAATTGTAAATGTAAACTAATTTGACCCTATTGTTTAAAACGTTACATTATAAAAACTAGTTATATTTTATGTTCTTGACATTTTGTATTATAAAATAAACTCTTGTTTTCTTTTAACATCCTGATATATGTAATTGATAATGATAATGATTGATTTTAATGTATTTGACATTCTGCGCTGTTAGTTAGAAATAGAATATAAAAATTTTTGCACGTCGATAAACGATCGAATATGTCGGAAAATACTATTTATTGTGAACACCATTGTAACCATATTCTGCAAATAAATGATTTATTATTATTATATTATAAAAACCGGACAAGTGCGAGTCGGACTCGCCCACCGAGGGTTCCGTAGAAATTTGTAGTTACAACATATTAAAGGAATCGAGTCTCGCAGTGTTTTCCAAGCTTTTCCCAAGATTCATTTTCTAAAACCTTATTGTGTTTTATAATTGTGGTTATACTAACACAGTTCATAGGTAACATAATTAATGTTGTTTTTTACTTAAATCTCAAATTTAATCCCGATTTGTAAGTGGTGACTGCAAAAAGAATAAATAGTATCATAGTATCAACATTGTACATCAAAGTGCCATGTAGAATTGTCGTGTTCGGTTCAGCGCCATCTCTGAGCGACGTTGCGAACCTTGAGAGTGTAGAAATAAGTTTTTCTTATCTTTTTTGCGTTAACTTAGAAGTTTGATTTTTTTCACAGCTTCAAGGAACTGTAGACCTGAGTCTATGGTTTTAATTTCAACTCGATACCTCCACTCGTTACCGTGATAAGCGCATACCTCGATGATTGATTACGTACTTTAAATAAAGACTATATTTTATATGATTTAATTACAAATTAATAGTTTTTAGAGTTTTCCCTGTATTTGTAGTTTATGACAATATTACTTGCCAAATTTCAAAGTTCTAGGTCAACGGGAAGTACCCTATGAATTTTGATTCCATTGAGAGTGTCGAAATATACGTTTTTTGCGACATAAACGGTCATATCTACGGTAGAAATGAGTATATGGTTTTAATTTCAACTCGATACCTTCACTCGTTCCCGAGATAAAGGGTCTTGACAGACAGACGGACAGACGGACAACAAAGTGATCCTATAAGGGTTCCGTTTTTTTTTCCTTTTGAGCTACGGAACCCTAAAAACATAAGCTCATCATTTGATTACGGAAATAGTATCCTCTAAGTAAAGATGAATCATCGTTGTCAATAAATAGTGTTTGCTTAAAGTTTGGGGTTGCAAAAACCCGATGAGTCATGGAGCGACGCAAAAACGTTCAGTCGCCAGAAAAACTGGTATAGTATACTACTTGACGTAAATTGGAGGGGAAAATTAAGATCGAACGAGGTTGGCCTCTAAATAGAGCACTGGGGAAAAGGGCTCAAAGGGTCTGTACATTATATAAGACATACATTTAGGAAGAGCGTGACGTCACCAAATGAAAAGAAAACAGAAGGTAAGCGAATTTACGCTTTACCACCGCACATATAAGTATGTATAGAAACCTCTTACGCACTCGAAATTTAAGAACGTCAGAACTAGTGGGTGAGCTGCAGATTCTCGCTTCGTGGAGCTATAATGGAGCTTGAGGCAGTAACATTTACGTTTGGATCTTAGAAGTGCAAATTTCAAAGATTTGATGAAACAGTGTTTACCATAAAAACATAAGCATCAAGCACTGACATATTTAGACAGCGAAAGCAGAGCCTCGGTGGCGTAGTCGTTAACGCAGCCGCCCGGATTGCGGAAGATGATGGGTTCGATTCCCGCCTGAGGCAGGTCGATTTTTTTCAGTGTATTTTTTCTAGTATTAAAAATGTTTACGCATTTGTAAACGCAAAAAATATTCTATAAGATTTACGTACTTAAATAAAGTTTTTTCTCGTCTTTCACTCCTTCCGTCATAATAACAACACACTCACGCACTCGCCACAAATGGCACCGCAGATGGGTGCTAAGGACCAGTTAGCACACTGCTATGTATACCAACAAAGAGTATGTATAGTTTACATAGACAAATTCACATACTGCGGTGGTGGGGGGACGTGTGGGGTGTCGCTCATAGTCTAGCCACTGGGCCTAATGAACTTGCAATCCAAATTGATTGATCCTATATGTATATATAGGTTACAGAGTGTTTTATTCTAAAACATCACACACACATCTTATTATTACTGGTACAGAGTCGGAGAGAAGTGCCACAGACATTGTGTGTGGGCTTGTCTCTTCGACTACTCCACGAGAAATTCACGACACGGCTTCGATCGCTGCCGTCCAGTAAAATAAATAAAAAAAAATACAAAATAAAAATTGTTTTGTTATTTTCACTGGAAATAGTTCACGCAGGATTACGAGTGACGTCAGGGGCGCACGAGCTATCGTACGATGCGACGTATTAGTGGTGGGGCGTGCCTTTGTTGCAGCGGTGCGCGCTCGACAGAGCTCAGTCTAGTTCGAGGCGTCGCTGAGAGCGGACGTTTCTATGGTTGTATTAGGAATGCTTGTGGAAGCTATGTCCGACGGTTGTGTGATAATAGTTTGAGAGAAGTGAAGGCGAGTGTGCAATGTAAAATGTGCCCTAGGTAAACCTACACACTGGGTCACAAGTCCCAGGCACTACTCTGGTTTTCCTCTTTGTGATAAATGGACTCGGCATTGGTATGTGAGATCTTGATTCGAGCTAAATCCTGACGACATTCCCGACATGTATATGTGTTTTCTGTCTTCTACCCTGATATCAATTTATTTGGGGTTGGTGTAGTAAACCTTAGACAACACTGCTACAGGTTTTGATATTAGATTTTTAAGGGCGTGCACTCGATTTACGTCAAAATTATCATATTTTGTGGATATTTCAGACCTAATTTTGAAGCGATGTGAACAGACTTAGCAAAGAAATTATATATCATAGGAAGATTAATTCTTAATTCAAACCACTATATAGAGATATTATAATTTAGACTTATAGGTTTTTAAAGCAAGATGAATCTTAGAGCGCAGTTTTACGAAAATGCAGTTTGGAGCTATCTTTCAGATGAAATACCAGCATTATAGTGGCAAACAATTGTTTGGAAAAATTATACTTATAGAAAATATACTATTCTAAACCACTATGGAGCCCAAATAAGTAAAAAATTGAGATAACTTATTACAAAGGCATACCAAAAATGTGTATAAATTGGTAAACTTAAATGTCAATTTTTACAATGTATTTGAAATTAAACTTATGCATATTATATTCAACATATAATGCTATTATAACATTTTTAAATGCACTCAGATATTTTTAATAATTTGATATAAAATTGTCTAAGTCCGAGTTCGCGGGTATTTTTCGATCGTACACCCCGGGTCTTCCCAGCTAGTAGACTTATCGGTCTGCGAGCAGTGTCTATGTGTGAATGGGGTCGCATAGACATGAGTATCTAACAACAATACATCGAAAAAAATATTAATGGTACAGTCAGCTTCATAATGATATGAGGTGGCAAGGTGGTCAAAAACATGTTAGGAGCAAAGTTTCAATAATATCTTTGCATTTAAAGTTATCAAAATATTGTACACAAAAACCAGTCTTATATATCTTCATTATGTACTGTGTAAATAAAACGCACAGCCCAAACCACTGGACGGATCGGGCTGAAATTTGGCATGCAGGCAGATGTTATGACGTAGGCATCCGCTAAGAAAGGATTATTGGAAATTCCACCCCTAAGGGGGTATAATGTCCACGCGGACGAAGTCGCGAGTGAAAGCTAGTATGTCATAAACTTAAGACAAGTTAACGAAGTTGTACTTCCTAAACAATAAAGCCAATTTCCGAAATAGGAACTTTAAAACAAACTCCAACACAAAAGGACATCTAATCTTGTCAATGACTCATTAACAGCTATTCTACCACCAAGTTCCAGGGACTATAGATCCTGCGCATTAATATTTATAAAAACAATTTAATTATACCACCCTCGGCATAGTTAATCAAAACCGAATACATTTTCATTAGGTATTCGTAGCAAAATGGCGTATAGCGAGTAATTAATATCGGGCCGAAAACCCGCCTCTTAGCCGAAACTTTCCGAATTTAAAGCGTAATATGAATTAGGGAAAACGAATTATTGTGTGAAACAAGAAAACAATTTAAGCTTCGAAAATGAGTTTTGGTATCTGTAAGGAGACATCACTAGTATAGGCAACGAATCATTCTCATAAAATTACATTATACGATCACGCGCGAAGTCCCCGTATGATGCCGGCAGAGTAGAATTGCACCACCCCATATCCTCCAATGGGTGTCGTAGAAGGCGACTAATGGATCAGCAAAGAGACATTGATCACCTTATACTCCGTCCACCAATCCGCATTGTGCAAGCGTGGTTGACTACTGCCTCAACCTCCTTCGATGACAAGGAGAGGCCTTGTGTCCCAACTATAGATTTATTATTACTGACGTTTATAGATTGGCAATGAATCGACTAGGGTGAGACCATAAAAATAAACCGATGTGTGCGTAATGTGCATGTGTGCATGAAAAATAGTACTGCCGTCTGATAGTTGCTGTCTATTCTACGTGACTGACAGGCCGATTTAGGCCCCTGCGTGTACGTGATGGACTCGTCTATCTATCTCGTTCTAATATACGCGTTAGTATACTCTTTCTCTTTTACATTATTGATCTACAGTTTCCTATATCTATGGTCCTAACAGTGGGTCGAATTATAGAGGCTGTTATGATCAATGGTGACTGATGAGTCTCCATCATGAGGTCTGTTGCCATGAATTCCTCATGTCGCCCGTATTTTGATGCAACTATCAAGAAAGAAGAAATTACCAAATGAAGATATAACTTAAAAGTCTTAGTTACCAAGCCAAAAACCCTATCAAAAAACTAACAACCAATTCATACTACGACAGCGACCCTTGGTGTCAGTACCTACCATTTAAAAATTTCAAATATAAACCTCTGAACCCCTTGGCTTAACTCTAAATAATTTTGAAAGTCGTCAAATAAGATCACGTTTTCGTGTAAGCGGTGCCGTAATAAAGTTACCACATAATTTACATTTTGATGGCTATGAGATATTAATAGTATATCAAGGTATGAAATTTTCATTTCAAAGACAAGAAAGTTGGGTAATTAAAATTTAATCCAACTTGGTTTACATGTTAATTATCAGACTTATGTGATCACTGATTATACAGGATGACTGCGAAGAAATCGCATTGGTTTCAAATAAAACTCTACTCATAATTCATAGTAATATGAGATAAATCAATTGACGTACAAGTCACCTGTTCCATACATTTTGGAAGCACTTTTAAAAGAAGTACCAAATTCAGCGTATTTTTGAGGTGGTGAGGCTTATGAGGGAGGTTGTTAACCTCATACAGTTTATAATTATATGAATTGCATAGGTTTTGAAAAAAAAACCAACAAAATTGTAAGTTCAAAATATTATTAAATCATCAAGGAACAAAATAGTTTTTACCTTCAAACTTCTGCAAAACTATGCTAAAAGGGTGTGACGGTATCCCGCCTTATTTCTTTGTAAAATGTGCTCAATCGTTGGCCAGTCCTCTGACTACGGTGTTCAACCGATGTTTTTTAGAAGGGTATGTTCCTGAAATTTGGAAGACAGCTAACATAGTGCCAGTACATAAAAAGGGAACTAAAACGGTAATCGAGAATTACAGACCGATATCAATTCTCAATGTGCTGAGTAAATCAATGGAGAGAATAGTGCATACACATGTATACCCTTTTATTATCCGTCACATTCCATCGCAGCAGCATGGTTTTGTGCGAGGACGGTCTACGACTACTAATCTTGCTGTTTTTACTAATGACGTTCTAAGTGGTATGGACGGTGGTTATCAGATTGACGTCATATATACAGATTTTGAGACGGCTTTTGACCGTGTTGATCATATTATTCTTCTGCGAAAGCTTCAGGAGCTTGGAATTCGTGGAAATCTTCTCCGGTGGACAGAGTCTTACCTTCGCAATCGTTCTCAATGTGTAGTGATGGCAGGATGCCGTTCTGAGATCGGGGATGTCATATCCGGGGTTCCACAGGGATCAATTCTGGGGCCTTTATTGTATGCAGCGTATTTGTATGATTTGCCTAATTGTTTTCACTTTGCTAAATTTCTTATGTACGCAGACGACACCAAAATTTACGCGCCCATAAAGACAAACTCTGATACACAGAAACTACAAAATGACCTAAACAGACTTTGCAGCTATTGTCGGGACAACCGTATCGGGGTTAATGTAACAAAATGTATGCAAATTAGTTTTACTCGCAAGATACACAAAATAGATTATAAGTATAGCTTAGATAATGTAACATTACAACGTGTAAATGTTGCTAAAGATCTTGGTGTGGTTTTTGATACCAAAATGTCAATGTCCGATCATGTCGCGGCAATGGTTGCAAGGGCATATAAGAACTTGGGGTTTGTCTTGCGTGTCAGCCGGCCGTTTAGCGACACTGAATGCATTAAAATGCTTTATTATTCTTATGTGCGTAGTGTATTAGAGTACTGCAGTAACATCTGGAATCCAAAGTATATGGTCTATGTACACGATATTGAAAAAATACAAGTTAAATTTGTTAAGGCCTTAAATTATCGTACTCAACATGGAAAGAATGCATATGAGGAGTCGTGCAGGAATCACAAACTAATGCCGCTAAAAGATAGACGTACATTATTGCAAATGTCATTCTTGCATGACGTCTGTAACAACAAAGTGGATTGCTTAGAGCTAACATCTCACTGTCTCCGGATGAGAGCACCTGTCACACGCACTAGACATACAAAATTATTTCACGTCCCCTTAAGTCACACCAACTACGCCCAGAACTCTGTCATTCCCCGCATACTCAACAGTTACAACAGTAATTTCTCGTCACACGAAATTTTTCACAATTCCAAAAGCAGTTTTAAAAATCTGATTATCATAACACTAACTAACGACACTTAACAAGCAGGCTCTTGCATGCACCGCTCATACACACACACACACACACACACACACACACACACACACACACACACACACACACAAATGCGTACCCTAATTTAATTTGTTATTATTATTATTATTATTATTATTTTAATTATTGAATTTGAACTTATTTGAAACTTATTATTTTTATTTAATATACCTAATTAATATGGATAATTTGATTAGAAATTAATTGACTTTTTTTTTAGTATGATAATTTGAAATTGTTTTTTTTTTTTGATATTGTATTTTGAAATTGTTTTCTTTTTTTTTATATACTCAATTGAAATTATAAATTAATATTATTTTAAATCTAACTCACGATTTGAACTGTCACACGTACATAGTGAGAATCTGTAATTGGCATTAAGTTTTAAATGTTAATTGTAAAATACTGTCATAAAGTGCTGTAGATTCTATGTTCAATAAATAAATAAAAAAAAAAAATTAAATAAAATAAATTTTTGCATCAAAAATCCCAAAAGACATGCAATAGTCTTTCAGTAAAATATAACAAATACTTTTTGGCGCTTCGTCGGCTGCTACCGCGGCACGCTCGCTCTGCTCGCTCAGCTCGCGCGTATAGATCACAAGTCTAACCTAACTTAAACCAATGTTAAACCTACTTAATTGTTGTTTGGTAGAGGGAGTAAAAAATTCTATATAAAAACCTAATAGACTTGCAATACCCCATCAGTGAAATATAAAAACAGTCGTCTCTGGTGCTCCGTCGGCCGCTACTAAATTACGCTCGCTTCGCTCGCTCGTTGCAAGTCTAACCTAACCTTAACCAATACTATACCTACCTAATTATTGCTTGTGACTGAAAAAGAGTAAACTTAATATATTAGGTAACTCGTTTAAAAGACGAATTGAAATATTGGTTGCAAACGTGTTTCACTTTTGTATAGAACAGCAGATTATTTAGGCCAGTTGATATAAATTAAAGGGGAGTCCATAATAAGTCCTGTTACCTTGTACGGATCAGAAAGTTGGGCGGTAAAGCGGACGGATGAGAGTCGGTTGCACGTGACTGAGATGCGTTTGCTAAGATGGACGTGTGGATTAACAAGAATGGACAAGGTGAAGATAAGAGGCAGTCTGAAAGTCGCACCAGTGGTAGAAAAGTTGAGAGGTAAACGACTAGCATAGTTTGAGCATATAATGAGAAGTGATGATTATCATGTGCTAAAGAAGGTGATGAACAGGAATGTGGACGGGTATAGAACAATAGGAGAGGAAGACCGAATAAAAGTTGGATAGATTGTGTGAGAGATAATATGAAAAAATCGGGAGTGGTCTCCCCTTGACTTTCTCGTATACCGGAAACGACTCAAAATTTGATAGAAACCTTACATTTTGATGTCATACATGCTAAATTTTAGTTACCCATCCGAGTACCGACCGCGCACTTGGTTGCTTAACTTTCGTGATCAACCTCTCAAAAGTTGATAGAAACTTTATATTTTGATGTTATACATACATGCATGTAAAATTTGGTTGCAATAAGTTAAAGCATACTCGAGTTGTCGTGCTAACACACAGACACACAGACATACAGATACATAGACACACGCACAGACATAGTTCCAAAAAAAATATTTTTGGACTCAGGGTGGTACAAAACGTACATCCGTCAAAATCTCGAGGTAAATTTTTTGACAATTACAAGACTTCCTCTAACGTATACGAAAAAGTAAAAAAGGAGTTAATGCTGAGATGATGGCCGACCCCATATAAAATTGGGAACAATGCTGGCAAATGATGATGATGATGCAATATTAGTATTTGTTTATACTATTTGTTTCTCTACGCTTGCCGATTGCTTGTATTGTAGCCCAAAGAATTGCGAACAATAAGTAGCAGTTGGCAGGATATTGGTTGTTGAAGCGGAAAAGTCCTCAAATATCCAACAGTAGGCGTCACTCAGGTGAAATGATGACGATGAAAGTAAACACATAGTACATAGGATACAAAAGATTTTACGTATTACGTTTTAATAACAGTTACTGTATACCTACTTAGTTTTTCGTCCACACAATCGTCATAAAATTTTATTTGCCGCAAACTATGCTGAATCCATTACATTATTGTGTCCGTATTCTGTATTGTTTTAAGTAAATTGACTCAAAGCTTTCTGGTTTTCGTTGTAAGCTTTCATTCAATTTAGCTCGTTTCCGTTTTGAGTGCAATGTGGACTGTTTCCTGAAGCGCCATGAGGGTTTTAGTGGCACGTACATTGTGGCGATTTTGATGATAGCTGAAAAGTTATTACATAACGTAAATCTTGGTACAGAAGATAAGCTTATAATTTAGATTTGTCACATCTGCGGTTTGGTTCGGTTTTAATTCGTTGAGTAACTTTAAAAATAATTTATCGTTTTTACAAGAATTATCAAAATATTAAATAATAATAACAACTTAAACTATTTTGAGTTGAACTGATTTTTATCTCTTTTCAAATAGGTAGCAAGCTAACAATCCGTCACTATTTCAGTTTATGTTTATCGATTTCTACTGGTAGTCGCAGTGATCTTCCCAGTGTCACCGGGGTTTTTAGAGAAGGGCTTTGGTGATCCACCGAAATTCTAGCATATAAAGGAAATCATATGAGAGATACATACTATTTTAGGGCACTGCATGGCATACAGCCATGTGTGTCTTTATCTAAATATCTCCAACCCAATGCTACCTATAGATAAAATTATGCACCTGAGCACACAATAGATACACGGAAATCCAAACACCTGAAAATTTTCCAAGAGCTGCTATCCGTGCTGCTGAAATTGACTTTGTAAGATTATCGTTGGTTTGAGGCAAGCAGCCTTCTTTACCTAAATAACTTACGATAAATATCGACGCTCAGCTATTAGTGCTTGACTGTGTAGTTGTTAAGTCTCACATAAGCTCGTACCTCGCTCGGACCTCGTATACTCGTACGCTACCTGAGCTCGTATTCAAATTAAAGAGAGATTGAGATTGTATTAAAATTAAAGGACTTGAAAATAAAATATCTTGGTTCTCTACGTACGTAACTCATTATATACACGCGGCGCGCGTTACGCCGGCTCCACACGTTGGCGCAAACGTCAACAACAAAAGCATGGACAGAGACAGAGCTTGGCAATTGGAGGGTCTGAGAGGCTGTTGGGAGATCAACGTCTCGCAGAAGGAGGCCGCGGAGAGGGAGCGGAAGAACAATCCTCTAGCCGCTCCCATCCGGCGTAGACGGTCGGGTAGGAGAAGCCCGGCGGCAAGTCTTTTCCAGCCCTACGTGCCCTGCGACCTTCTCATAAAAATTCGGTCAATAAGTTCGGTACTTGCGGTTGTTCATCTCGATATCTCACCACTACTGGGACACAAGGCCTCTCCTTTTCACTGAAGCAGATATAAGCAGTACCTACCTAGTCCACCACGCTTGCCCAATGCGGAGTGGTGGACGGAGTATAAGGTGATCATACCCCTTTGCTGATCCATTAGTCGCCTTCTACGACACCCATTGGAGGTAGATGATGTGTTGCTATTCTACTCTGCCGGCATCACATGGCTGGACACTTTATGCTTTATCAAATACGTAAGCGGCAACATTTGTTTTAATACAAAGTATGGTCGATGGTCTTTTTAACTTCTTTTATCTATTCCGTGACAATCATATTTAGGTAGGCTCCTAAGCTGTAACTGTTATAGACAGTCCATGGATACCACTAATTCAGTGTGCCCCCAATGACTTCAACCCACTGGCAATGTCAATAACGCTATCTTATTAGATATTTTTATCACAGAACATACAAAGGTATCTGAACATCAAGAAAAATACAAGACAAATAAGTCATGTGAAAAATTTCACTGCCCTAGGTAGCGAATTTGTGCTATAGTTTGTTAGAGCATAAATATTTGTGACGTCACCGTCGGCCATCTTTTGAGCCCGCTCGCTCGCTCGGAAACTCACGACGCTGCATTTTCTATACATATCTCGAGGTGGAATGCTCTATTCAGGCTGTCGTGCGAAAGCTATCGAACGCCCAAAAAAAAAATTAAATAATATTTCTTGACAATATTGAATGGCTTCGCGGCAGGTAATAGCGCATAGGGTCGATCAGTGGTCACCATTCCAACTAATTAAGAAATGAGACTCATTTCTATGTCAGATATTCAAGAAATGGAAATCTCCGTTAATTGCTAAGCAACCAACTAATCTTGTCACCTAGCATGGTAGGTTGACCTCATTTATTGAGAGTTGCTTGTGAAGCTTGCTTTTATCTTGACATTTAGGTATCATTTCCCTTTCGGTCCTCCCTCCTTCACAGGAGTGCCGCTGACTTATAAACCCTCTACGGGAAGTTCACCATATGCTAGAGCAAAACTTTCCAACCAGGGGAGCACCAATAAGTAAGTTTGCATTTCCGAAAAAAAAACTATATAACGCATAGGTAAATTTACTGTCGGTATCTGTATTGACCCGTTTTGAAATTCAAATAAATAATTTAGTTAATATAAGAAAATAATTTGTTTCTTATTTTTGTTGAAACTTAGTTAAGGGGGGACTGAATTTTTTTTTTGGTTCGGGGAGGCTCGGGAAACAATGGTTGGGAAACCCTGGGCTAGAGGAACCACGAAGGTCCTTCATAAAAATCTTCAGTGACCATTACAGCGTCAGTAGCAGGCGAGATATAAGCCAGAAGCTCCATTTAGACAAAAATACTACCCAAAAACCCTCTTTTGCAAGATCAAATCTAACCTCAGAATAGACCCACTATGACACGTTATCATTTTTACTACCTTTATGTGGGTGCGGCAAGTCGATCAAATCTTTGAAGAATATAGCCGTGAACCCAACGATTTTTGTAAATCGAAAACGGATAAAGGTCTTAAGGCTGAACGTAGTCGAATTGTCAAGGATAACGAACCTTTCAAAGAACCCAAAGAAAAGTTTGTTACAATTTCATGGAGATTACTTATCGCCGTTTATTTTAGGAATTTTCAAGGGCCTAAGAAAAGATTAGAGAATTTACTTTGCGACAACATTGCTTCTATTATTTGAAAAGGCGCATAAATATTTTAAGGAGGTTTAATATAATAATAAATAATCGAAATACGTGGGAGTAATAACTACTTAGTTTTAGTATCCCTTTTATAACGTAGATTTGAGTAGTTTTATTTTGAAATAAAGTTAAATTTAAGTTACAGTTTGACATGCGTAAATTTTGGGCAGTTATTACTCCATAATATAATTGTTATGTAGGTACTTTTCAGTGATGAGTGAGGTACGGGTGTATGCATATTTGCTATCCTTCTTCCTTTTCCATTCTGGTCCCATTTTCGGGTACATAGAGGTCGGCACAATATGTCAGCAAATAGCTAAATAATCATAGGCTTACCTATAAGCATAGTTTAACCTCAGTGATAATCTTTTAAGCATAGATTTACCACAGTGTAAATACTTATAATAGACCTTCGTTAGGTTTACTGCAGCAAACCCACCATGGCAATGCTGCAGTGGATGGTTCACTCGCCACTGCGTGAGTGACCACTAGAACGATGGTCAGCAAGGGGTTTAGAAACATCCCCAGTTAGATTATACGACACCAACGGGTTATGAAGGAGTAGGTACCTGTTCATGAGCGGGATCTGCCTGTTTGCATTTTTATTGTACAAAAAATCAATACTGATCTAAATTAATGCAGACTACGATGGAACAAATCCATTCACTTTACCCAGACATGTTAAGAGAAGTTATAACGTAGAGAGATCTCCTTAGAAAGAATTCCCGAATCGTTTGGCGCTGATGCCAAAACGTCATCTAAAACATAGATAGTTAATAGATACTGGTAATTTTACCTACGGCTTGTGTCCTTACAGGGGAAGGTACGGATACTCTCCTATGCAAAGATGGGCTTACTAGGCGTCCAATAGACGAGTAGTTATTTTTTCTACAAATTTTATCACAGACATAACTTTTAAATTTTATCATGGGTCTACCAATTTTGAAAAGGGCGGTAAAGAAATAATATGTGTACTGAAGAACGAATACAAAATACTTCTCTAGCAATGACGCGGAAATGACGCAATCACATTAGTTCTACAGTACAGATCTCCTTTCCGTCAATCTCTGTTTAGGTGAAAACCGGACCTTTAAATTTCGGAAAATTAATTATTCTTTATGACACAATTATGTACTGATCAATTTGAACCTTATTCCCATCATTATACAGTATAAGCCAGAAGTGAAATTGATCTTAAACAATTTAGGCAAAAACCCTCCGAAATTTTTGATTGCAACGCCGAAGTTGATCAACATCAAACGTTAATTATAAATACTGCACTAACTATGGCAGTGTTCCAGAGAGTGGTCGAATAATGAAATAACAGAGCTGCATAACGGCACATTCAACAGCTAACTAGTTTTGTAAAGCGCTGTCGCCATGAATTCGTTAACGCGACCACCAACCGCTTCTATGAAACATTTACGCTGTCATGAGCACACACTGGGCTTGAAAAACTGTTGCGATAAATCAGTGTTAATGCCGTTCCTTTTGCTATCTAAACTTCCTCTTTAGGATTTGTGAAGAAAGTGAGGAGTGAGGATTATAAAGCGTACATTTACCCTGATAGCTGCTGGTCTATTAAATCTAGTAAGAGTATTGTTAGTAATAGCTACAGTGTTTCATTATCGTAAATGCTTAGTTATAAACAAACTCAATAGCAATGTTATTTTAATATTCCCTTATCTTTATTCACTACTGATTGTATTGTGGAACTACATTTGAGCATCCTTAATAATTATCATGATCCGCTAATTTGTTTGCACTAATTTGTCCCACTTTGTGTTGTTATGGAATATCTTTTATGGCATTTCTGAGTTTCATAGATTACGAATAGTGTCAGAATTCCCTCTATGCCATAAAACAGTCTTCAAATAGCTAACGAATTTTACAAATTGTACAGGACATAAGGAACTAAATGCTAATAACATAAAAATTAATTAACACGATTTGACTGCAACGTGCGCCGCTTCGTGGTGTCAGGGAGACGGCCTCGGAAACGCCGGAACCTTACACTTTTCGGCCAGGATTCTTCAGTCATGATGATCGATAGATGGTCGGTCGGTACTCTCAACACAAATTATTTGAAATTCACACTATGACGAGACACCAATCGTTCAACCCTAAAGTGGAACTTGGTCTTTACTTTCATGTACTCTACGATATCCTCTGCCTTCGTAGGGTAATGTAACACCACCACTAATTGCGGCGGGCGGGCTTCCTCTTCTTCCAGTCTACAGTGATGAACCCCTCCTCGCAGGCAGGTGAAGCAGGGGTAACTTCATGGGTGACAATCCTACTACCCTTCTCTCTTGTTATTGTCGATTGCTATCTTAATTTCGTGGTAGCTTCGACGCAGCCACGCTCGTAGAAGCATGCTGGGGTGTCGACGGGCAACAGAAAGCAACACTTCACGCTCGGTGACCATTCCTATGCGCCGACTCATAACAGCCGACGGCTGCTATTTGCGCCTCGCGACGAGAGTTCTACTTACTCCTCGAGAGGCCTCGTGTGTTCTACTTACGAAGGAAGAAGAAGTGCTCAATAATATTACCTGGGCACGCAACTAACTAATGGTGTTATCAGATGCCTCTAGCTTAACCACAACATCAGCCAGGCTCGATTTGAGGAAGTTGATTTCCTTTAACAGCCTGATAACGTCGACGTGGTCCAAAGTTACGGGGGGTGCGACTCCTTCACAAATGACGGCACGTCATTAAATCGGATTCATTCTTCCATAGAAAATATGTGCCCAATATATTGTTGCCAAATATTTACCGTCAGCGTTTTGATGTACCAGTGTGTACAATATTCAGTTTAGTACGATACACGCTTGTTTGAACGAAGCGGACTTTGACGGTGTTCCATAATTCAGACGCCGACAGTATTGCAACGAAACACCTAAACAATGCAGATGTTGTTAAAACTATGAAATTTGGGCAGTTTATAACGAGCTCGGCCGCAAGTCACAGGTTTTTCGAAAAATATAGGTATCTCTTTTTCCTCGTATCCCTCTCGACAGCGATCAAGATCATCATGAGTGAGTGCTGGTGGCTGTTGTGCGATGTGATAGGAAGAGTGGATGGTACTAGGCAAAATGTCATCGACTCTTCCCTAAATAACCTATCGTTCAAGTGAATAATTATTGGAAAAATATCTGGAGTACAGAAATCTGAAAATCAATCATCTTTTGATTACTAACTATAATTTTTCACGAAAGCAAGGTATATAAGCATAGCTACAAAGTAAAACCGCAACATCGGCTGGCTCAATGACATAAGCAATTGCAGGATAATAAATTAAAAATACCCTAAGGACTGTTAAAGCATTATCAATAAAATCAATAATTCCATATCTCGTAAACACATTAATATTTAAGTTATGAATAGTATTATAGTCAGATTCATTCATTTTAATATAATTATATAAAAGTATCTTTAGCACAATAGCAGCAGAGGCCGCGTGACAAAGACAGTTTCGACGCGGCGAAGCAATTTCAAGAATAAATTAAAACTTTAAAATGGCCACTTGAAACATTTTACATAGCAATGAGCGGAACACTATTATTCGATGTAAATTGTCTGCTGACTGGCACTTCTTTTTTATTTCATAAGACGAAAGTAGACAAACTAATCATAACGTTTCTGAAAGAAGGAAAACTGATTACTTAGTTGTCTTCTATTTGAGGTAGCTTTTCGAATAGCATAGATTGAGAAGCAACTTCGCAGTGTTTCATGTTATCATATTCAGCCTCTATGTTTCTTATGAGGGGAAGCACTCGCAATTCCTGTAAGCTCGCAAATGTTTGTCAACTATTTTAGATACATTATTACAATATCAATTTATATGTATCTGCCAGCCCTTTTCCAAATTTATTGAGATGTACATATTTTTATGCTTTTAATATTTTTTTTCAATAAACTAGTTATCTATTCTTCAAAAGTTCCTTATATGAATCACGGATCATTTTATTCAACTTGGTCCATCAATTAGTTGCAAAATTTGATATTTGTTTGATATAAAAATATGGTCGAAGTATATTACTTTTTTTTCTTGAGGATGACTAGATTACGTTACGTTCCTTCGCGTCGGATATAGTTACAATTTGGAAATAAATATAACATGAATGTATTTTACACAAAACTTGGCAATCCTACAAAAACATTGGCTTGATAATGTATTTCGTGTAAAATTATAGGGCTTAGGAGAATTAGCATCTATTAATCATGCCTTTTCCTCTAGGCGTAAATGTCTCTGCTGGAAACATAGGGGGCTCGTGGTTAGGCCTCAGCATGTTGATTATCAAAAATATGATCTACTGTCATAGTTCTCAGCTACTTTATCTATGTTAGTAAAGCTAAGTTGACTTTATCTATTTGATGACAAACATGTCTGCTTAACGACATAATGATATTTTTCAATTCTTGTCAGGGAAGCTCATCATCTGACCTGATGGTAAATGACGATAAAACCGACAATGGAATCGACCTTCACCTGAATCCTGTTGGACATAGGTCCCACGGATCTCCTGCGGTTCTGCGCTGCCCACATCCAGCAGTTTCCCGCGTCCTTCACAAGATCGTCGATCCATCTCGTGGGATGCTACTACCAACGCTGCGTCTCTCGGTACACTATTCAAGGACGTTTCCGCTCCAACGGCCGTCAGTCCTTCTCGGTGCCCCTGTCCACTGCTGCTTAAGGTTCATAATGATATAATCGATTTGATAGAAGAGACAGTAACAACAATTGAGAAAGGGATGCACAATGTTCGGTCATGGAGAACGATGAGTGAAAGTAGATTGACGAAAAGGAAAAAAAAAACAGTGATGCGGGATAGGGAAGACCTAGCGAACGTCTATAGGTCAAATCGGAAATTGAAGAAGCTCAACCACAGAGGGACTGGCTAGTTTATTTTTAATTCTCGGAACATATTAATGCTGCTACCATTATTATTATGGCGACATATTTTGATAAAATGGTGTTAGCTTGTCAGGCGGACTATAACAAAGTCCTACCACCAACCAAACCGAGTACAAATATGTACTCCCTGGGGATCACACCCAGGGCCTCTGGACTTCACGCTCTAACCTTATTTATTAATTTTGGTCGGTATGGACATTTCCCTGGCAATAAGTTTGCTTTTATGACGAAGCTGATGATGTACAGCACAATCTTGTAGAATGTTTGAAATTTAAAAATATAAACAACTTTAAAAAAAAAAGTCTAACCGACTTCAAAAAGTATAAAAATAACATATTATTAAAATGTATGCTAGTTTACCTGCTGTACTGTTTGAACCCGGTGCCAAGCCATGCCAATCGTTCAGCACCACGAGCCCCTCATCACCTAAGCTGGCGCGTTCGGTCGGTCGCAATCGCGGGATGGTGTGATCAATAAATGTGATGTGGCAGGCAGACCTATAGAATACCTAGTTGGCTTGGCACCGACTTCAAACAGTACAGCAGGTAACTAGCATACATTTTAATAATATGTTATTTTTATACTTTTTGAAGTCGGTTAGACTTTTTTTTTTAAAAGTTGTTTATTTTTCTATTTTGAGTGTTTTATGTGGAATAATTGTTATTTTTTTTATATATATTACGAGATGGCCAACAAACTTGCGGCCCACTCGGTGTTAAGTGGTTCCGTCGCTTATAGACACTTGCAATATTAACCATAAATCACTTAACATTAGAAGTGATTTTTGGGTTTTGTACATAGTATGGTATGGTCCATACTGTCAGAGGTGGTTTTATTTGTGAGAAAATGTTACAGTTTTGTACAAGTTTAACATCCAAATACTAACTTTTACGGTGCTTTGCCTTCCATCATCAGCTCACCTAACAAGCTGAAAGAATACAACTTTCGGTCTTTAGGTACCTTTAATATTTATAGAATTATCATCCAACTCTTAATCGTAATGGAGTTTCTCCTTCCATCATCAGCTCACCTAAATAGCCTGAAAGAATTCAACTACCGCTCTTTAGGTACCTTAAATATTTAAAGAATTATCGTCCAACTCCTAACCATTAAGGAGTTTTACCTTCTATCATCAGCTCACCTGAATAACCTGAAAGAATGCAACTATCGTTCTTTAGGTACCTTTTATATTTAAATAATCATCAACCAACTCCTAACAGTTAAGGAGTTATTCCTTCCATCATCGCGAATAAATAGTGAGGATATGATACATCATAGCGAATAAATAGTGAGGATATGATACAGTGGCAAATAGATAAAATTGTAACTTCCCAATCTGTTTCAAAACAACAGCACTATCTAATATTACTTCGTCGTTCAAACGGTCGGATTCGTAAACAAACTTTTCCCTTGTTTCCAACAGCGTGTCCCATTTCGCCGGATGCAACCAAATCCGTGCGTTTCCAGTTCAGCGGGTAGTCAAGAATTACTTCCGTTACGAATACACTCTTAAGGGATTGTGCCGTCCGTTTTAGAGACGTATTTCCAATAAATGTACGATTTGTTCGATAAACCAGTTTTTTACTGCAGAAAATATTAGGATGATATAAAATAAAGAGGATAAAGCCAAGGTTATATCACAATTCACTCACGTGTAGTATAAATGATATTTTCGATAATCCCTAGCTAGCTATATAGTTATCTCAATTTTTTCATTATTTCAGAAGTAGGTATTTCAAATAGTCGTCTTTTGAATACTGCTTTATGTAGAATCTCAAATCAACTTTAAATTGTCCCTTTGAAACAAAAGGGACAAGGAAAGTAGTTGATGAACATTAAGTTGATGGTTAAAGAAGGAGAAGGAGACCGACGAAAAGATGAATATCTTATGTGAGTTATGATATGGCAAAGAAAGAGTAAATGTTGATGTGACCGCTCGGCTAATCGAGATGTATGTAGGGGGGCAGTATAGGAAATAGGGCCGACACGTGGTGAAGCATAGGTATTTATGAAGGATAATAAAGGTGATATTCATAAACAATATATTAATTGCAGTTATAAAAACCGCAAGATTACTGATATTTTTAATGAAATGGAATTACGATTATATAAGGATGATGTTAATTTTAATAATGTAGATTGAAATATAGGAAGCGTCGGTGGCGTAGTGCGTAAGAGCGTCGCCTCCCACCCGGGAGGCACTGGTTCGATCCCCGCCACATACCAACGTGTCTTCAAATTTTTAATTCATATGTACGTTTAATCGGCGCTTTTACGGTGAAGGAAAACATCGTGAGGAAACCTGCACACAGCTTTGAAGAAATTCTTAGGTTGTCTGTGAAGTCGACCAACCCGCACTTGGCCAGCGTGGTTGACTAAGGCCTAATCGCTCCTAATGTGGGGCAGGCTTGAGACCCTCGGTGGGGACATTACATGAGCTGTTGATGATGATGATGATGATGAGATTGAAATATTAATAAGAAATAATAGAACATCTGAAATATCTGTATCGATAATGTTATCGAAACAGATTATATTTCTACATCTCTGATGTCAGAGACATTAAAATGTACGAAACCTTCGGGAACATAAAACTCGTCACATGATAAATTGGCAAGGCAAACGTAAATTACACAGAAGTTTCGCGTGTCAAAGAAAGGAAGTGAATATTTCCCATATAATATGACCATTCCATATCGGAATATTGAAAGTAAGAAAATGTGTAGAGTTGGATGTCGCGCCTGGGGCCGGGGGAGCTGAGACTGAATATATGAATACTGCCTTTTGGGACTAGCTAATACATTTTACTCTGAATATCTAAAACTTTGATGTTGGCAAAATCATCATGTAGGTAAACAAAAATAACTCCTATTAAATCAAAAGACATTTAAGGCTCTTTAACTCGAATTGGTTCCGGTGAAATGGAAGAAAAGGTAAGCTTCAATGTAATTAATTTTGAATAGGTACGATATTTTTACGTGAGTTTTTTCAAATAATGTTTTATTCGTATATTTTTTTTTGTTTTATGAGTATAATCCTTTATTGGGCTATAGTAACAGGTTTCCTTTTAACAGTAGCTCATGCTTTATCATCTATTATTTACATTTTCAAAATCAGTAAATGGCATTGTGTTATGAACACTATACTAAGCCTGATTTTATGCTTGAAATTGTATTTTTTTTTATGTTACGAGATGGCAAATAAGCTTGCGGGCCACCTGATATTAAGTGGTCACCGCCGCCTAAAAACACTTGCAATATTAAGTGTAAATCACTTAACACCGCAAGTGCGTTTGCCATCCTGGGGACTAAGATGATATGCCCTCCATGCCCAGTTACACTTACAATTACACTGGCTACCTTTCCCTTCAATCCGAAACACAGCGAACTGCTTCACGGCAGAAATAAGAAAGGCGGTGGTACCTACTCAGACGACCCTACATATGGGTCTACCACCTAGTGTATACAGACACACAGGAATAATTAAGCAAATATTAATAATGCGGTTCATACGTGTTAATAATAATGTCTGCATGTCAGGTATCTGCTATTCTTCGCCACTACGACCTTAGTATTAGTTATGTATATCTAGGATAAGTCCAAAGGATAGGATAAATCCAACTCGGCTACGCAGCGTTCGGGAAGCTACGTAAAATTTTCGTCCCAAAGATTTTGACCAGTGTGTGTTGCCAGTCATTGGCACTGAGACGTGGTCACTTACAATGGGCCTCATAAGAAAGCTCAAGGTCACTCAAAGGGCAATGGAGAATGTATGTATCTATGCATAGCCTAAAGAATTGCAAAACTTAATTGGCAGTGACCGGAGCACGTTGCCCGGAGAACAGATTGCCGATGGCGCCTACGGAGAGTTCTCCAGTGGGGACGACGCAGTGTGGGTAGCCCCCCCCCCCCCCCCCCCCCTATAAGGTGTCCACGTCCGGAAGCCTCCTGGCGGACCCTGGTAACGTGGTGGGGAAACTCTCTCGGCGGGGGTGTGGCTTTTGATGTCAAGTGTGTCGCCTTGGCATTCGAAGTCACATGCCATCGTCAAGTTGTTTTTGTTTTCCCACCACGGCTAGTTCCAGACGGCCTTTTTCAGGGCCACGATCGCGCCCGAAGTCACCCGGGTGCGGTTCGATGGCTGTTCTCGGTGTCCTCGTCAGAAGGACGCGCCAGGTCGAGCAGCCGTCGGTGCGGAGGCGGCCTATAAGGCCGGCGTCGGCCAGCAGCCCACAGGGGCTGGCGGTAGTCGGTAGCCCCTGTAGGCTGCTGACCACCAATTGGTGCACAAGGAGTGCCTAGACAGGCAGCGTTGGGACGGTTTCAGTGTAGTTGCGCTCACGTGCGCAGATCCCGAGCCGTCCCGTAATAGCGCACTGGAGGTCAGGCCGGAGAGGATGTTTAGTGGGTATGGAGGGAACGCCTTTACCTCGAGTCCCACATATCCCTTGCGGTTGGCACCACCCCGCAGGGACGATTCGTAAATGCATTTGACCTCCCCGACAAAAAAAGGATCCTTTAAGGTGGACTGCCGACCTGATATAGGTTGCTGGTCACGCCTGGGTGCGAGCAGCGCAAGACCGAGCATTGTCGGACGTCATGTGGCTGAAATGAAGAACGATGATGATGATTAACTATTGTCTACCACTTATTTTTTTATGTTCTCACACATAGCCTATAGTCACATGAACATCATCGTGCATATGGGTCGGCGTCTGTCTATTCTATTTTAAATTTCATTGTACCGCTGTGCCCTACTTCTTTAAAAATATGCCCTTAAAATAATCAATAAATAAAGTAAGTAAATCTAAAGGGAAGAAAATACCTAATCGAAAATACAAAAGGGCACAAACAACAGAAGTCACTGTAATTGAAAATAGAAAGCCAAATGAAAATAAAAGCGACGAACCTGAACAGAAAATAGACATACAGAAATATATTAGGAGAACGGAAAGCGAAAGTGCACTTATATAGACTGAGTTCAATGGAGCTATATATAGGAGGCTTGAATAGTTGAGCTGTTACTATTTCTGGTTAAATACAATCGATAGCTGGGTCAACGGACAGGGTTGTGTTTACGTGCTGTAGTTTTAGTAAAAAAAATACTGCTGATGGTAAAGGAGTTTCTGTGAAACTAGTAAATGTTGAAGTTTCTGGAATGAAACCACATGACTCATTGAATATTGGACAACAACGATGCAAGATCTCCGTAGAGAAATGGTTTAAGTTATTACAACCAATTACCAAAAGCTATAAAGAAGATCCCAAAAGAGTGGTCATCATCATAACAACCTTTATAATTCGACCCACTGCTGAGACATACGGTCTCTCCTTATCATCGAAGGTTTAGGCAGTAGTCCACCACGCTTGCACGATGCGGATGGGTGGACGGAGTATAAGGCGATCAACACCCCTTTGCTGATCCATTAGTCGCCTTCTACGACACCCATTGGAGGATATGGGGTGATGCTATTCTACTCTGCCAGCATCACATGGCTAGTTTGATGATGAAAAGACTGATAGAATTTGGAATTAATTATCCTGGGAATTTACCTCCACCTTAAGAGGACAGAAAACAATCATCTTAATTTTCTCATAATAAGCAAGGATTGAAATCGAGCTTCTACCATGTAAGAGACAGGATCTGGTTTTGCAGCACGTAAGTGTGTTTAAATTAGAAGAGACGTCTGCTGTTGAGGTTTAGGTATTCAAGATTAAGCTTAAAGCTAAAGACTTCCAACAACGGATATCAAATGTCTGCAATGGGTCGTGTTTTGACAAGCTAGTTTTAGTGAAATATCAACAAACTGTAATGAGAAATAATGGCGTTGGGTCTATAGCTTACTGAGAGAGTCAGGCAGCTGGTATGCTTATTTGTACCCGGAAGTAAGGTGTAACCATAGATTACCTCCTAATAGATATCGCATGAATACATATTTGTTAGCAACCTAGTTCACTAAAATTGGCGGTAAGCACGGGGTGAGGGGCACGTACCTGACGCGCTGTGATTGGTTATTTCAAAGTACAGCTAATAGATAGTGATGTGACCATATCATTTTTTAAGTATCGACTATAATCGGTAATTTTGCAAACGATATTAAGGATTATCAATGAATATTTTTCAGACACATTTGAATGAAAAGAATGTATAATATACTTAGATAATAATGATTTCAAACATACGTAGGTATATAAAAAAAAATACATAGCAATTGATATTTTCATTTACTTTGAAATATGATGGATATGATATCGCCGTATAATACCTACAATGTCAATAAAGTAACCCAAACTTAAAATAATAATAATATACTTAAGTGACGACAACCTTGTGAAACTAGAAAAATGCACTGAAAAAAATCGACTTGCCTCAGGCGGGACTCGAACCCGCACCTTCCACAATCCGGGTGGAATTCCGGGAATTCGGGTGGAATTTCGGGTCCACCCGGATTGTGGAAGGTGCGGGTTCGAGTCCCGCCTGAGGCAAGTCGATTTTTTTCAGTGCATTTTTCTAGTATTATATTTACGCGTTTGTAAACGCAAAAATAAAATTATTCCATAACCTTGTGAAAGCTGAAAAAGATGAAGAAAACAAATATCTTGATTTAGCTCACGAGATTGTTGACATGTGGGACATTGATTCAGGAATTATTGTTCCGATAGTCATATCTGCACATGGACTGATAGCCAAGAGCCTCGATAAACACCTTAAGAGGCTCGCGTTAGGTGGTTGGATCAAGAGTCAGATGTAGAAGGCAGTACTTCCGGACACGGCCCGTGTAGTGAGGAGGTTCCTGTCTCTGGATCCTTAACCACCGGTAGCCAGGACCCTGATCGTGCTGCCGATGGGGAACTACATTTTTATATTTTTAAATGTTATAATTTTTGTGTTTATACATTGTAAAAATTTAGAAATATAATTTTGTGTGTATTTTAAATGAATTAAAGGAGAGGAAAGGAACCTACAATTTTTCATTTCTATAAAGCAGTAGCAAACTTAAGCAATTAGAAAAACACCGGTTGTAAAACCGGGTAACCGCTTTTAAAAAAGAAACCCGAAATTAAAAACCGTTTTTGTTTATGACCCGGTTTTGCATTCCCTAGCTGTGAACAGTTTCGGCGATATAACATCACCCTGTGTCACGCCTCGTTATAGTCGCGTAAAGCTGTTAGTAAAAGTTCAATCTCGGCCAAATGCATGTGTGAAATAGTACAATAAAGACTTTTTTCTATTTACATTCGAAACATTGACAACCATCAAAATAATTATGACAAAATTTTCTGAACGAACCAACAATGACAACCATCAAAATATTAAAATTTAACCTCTTCGAACGTCAAATGTTTGACAGGAAAGTAGGCAGAACCATTTATATGAGAAAATGAAAATGTTTTACTATTATTCTCGCAAATTTTCCATATTTTCTCACCGTTTAAACCTTCCCTGGACTACAACAAATATTTCAAAACTAAAATCAGCTAAATCGGCCCAGCTGTTCTTGAGTTTTAGCGAACCACGATTGATTTTTAAATATATAGATTTCCACCTCATCAGTCGCCATCATCAGGACTGTTACCATTCAATTATCTCCAAGCACACCCTAAATGAATTAAAATATGGGACACCCAGATTTTAATGCTAACATCAAGATAGGAGATAAATACCTAGGACATGACTGTATGGGTTAGATCGCTTTGCTTTTTCGTTCTATGGAGATGAAAGTAAGAAATAAATGCTCTTTGAGAAACCTCAAAATATTTGCTATAAGGTTTTACCATTAAGATATTTTTCCGATTGCCAAATTAAAATTCATTAATACCAGTCTTTTTCGGTTATATTCACTATTCAAATATAATATTATTATCATTATCTATATGTTAACTTTTAACAAAATGTTAATTTTAAAACATGGAATTATCGATTTTATAAATATTTTTTTTATAATACAGTAGAACTCCAATTATCCGAACTCCGACTATCCGAATCGCCGATTATCCGAATCACAATCACAACGGTTGAAGACCGCAAAACAGCTTACATTGACGGATATGTTTAAAAAACAATGATTTTTATTTCTAAACTTGTACATAAGTACATTTTATTTATATTTAAAACATGTGAAAATTTCATGTTTCTTTCATTTAATTCAATAAAAAAATAGTGCAATATCAAAAAGGAAGCTTTTATTCTCTCCAATGGCAATTTTTTTTTTAAAAAAAAATCCGGATATCCGAATATTTGATTATCCGAATGGGTCCCGGTCCCCATTAATTCGGATAATTGGAGTTCTACTGTATCGTAAATTACTACATTTTGATATAAGTAAAAATATTCGATACATAATCGAACATAAAAATATCGGTATCGATACGGATATGAAATATAAGTCATGTCACTACGCTTTCTTTAAACAGAGACAACATTATAGTACTAAATAAGAGTAAAAGAGACAGTGTCAAAATATCGTCAACGCCCAATTTGTGACGTAACTTGTCAATGTTGATTTTAGCCAGTATAAGTTGACCTCTGATGCAAATTTGAAAAATTTGTAATAGAAATTATAATTTTCTTACCGGTGAAATTTAGGCTACCTTTTTGGTAATTAGAGGTCTTGGGTGATTTTCCACGCCATTTTACAGCACAGGAAGCCATTGTAATGTTAAACTAATGTTTTTTGTGTCCAAACCAGTGCATAAATCTAGCGTGTCTACGGGTCACAGATTTGGTCGTGACTAATGTTAAGATTATTGGAGCAGTTTTACATGCTAGCTAAAGCAAGTATGTTTTGTGCGCGTCGGTTGCCTTGTATGCGGTATCTATTAGGAGGTAATCTATGGGTGTAACGGAGTCTTCCCCAAGAATCAAATCAGCCTATTTGAAGGAAAGCGTTAACAGGATCTTCCGATATTTTCCAAAAATCTGCGGAGTGCCAGAGTGTGGCGATGTAATTCTCCTCTTGATTATGAAGATTACCTAATTGGCCTCACCTTTTGGGGCAATCTCAAAGTCAATGATGAAAGCATGTTGTGTACGTTTCACTACTAGGAAATCTGAGGGTCCGTAGAAAAATCTAAACGATAACGAAGATCGATGAGAACAAAATGTATGGGATTGCCTTAAGCCATTGTTAAATCATGTGGTCAATCCCCAACTCTACGTAAGTTGGTAGCGCAAGCTAGGCCGCTGTAGATAAACAAGCAATATGACCTTTGATGACGAATTTCAATATTGTTTCGTTATGAAACGATTGCCGCTTGTCTAAGCCCCCGATTCTTCACAAAATTACATTGAATAGTTCACAAAATATAATCATGAAAGAATGCCTTCGTTTAATGGTCTACAATGTCCATTGTGGTCTTACTCATACAATGTGAACCCCTATTCTGTTTCCGCATCAAATGTACAATATTTCCTCTGATATCTGCTCCGGTCGTATTATCGGCGCTGTAAAAAGTTTTATATGCCATAAAACGTTAGTGGAACTGTTCTTTTAGAAGCCATATTGAACATAAATGGAATAGGACATTACATTTTGTTGTAAACCAAATATCGGACGTATGGAGCATGTCAAATGCAACATTGCTGTTTCATGAAAATAAAATTAAACCTTTCGACTCTGAAATGTAGGTTTCTTTTTCTGAGATTGATGTATTTTAGGTAAAATTTATTTCTTGTTACTTCTTGAGCAATTTTCGTATGAGTGTGAAGTTTCAGATTATTTACTAAACATTGTAACAGGTATGTTACATTAGGTAAGCGAAAATTAGTTTGTTCCTTCACGCTTTGAGCGTTACATTCACCAATTTCAATGGTTTGGTAGAGTGTAGATAGGGACAAATGCAAGTTAAACTTGGATCCATATATGCGTAAGAAATGCCACGAGCAAAAACTAGTACGCGATAAGCAGTAAGATGCAACTTTTACCGATTTTCGAACGATCATCAGCCGTTAATAATAAGATCGTAAATTTTGAAAAAATATACTTAACAGACTAGATTACTACACAACAAATTAATGTAAGAACATTTTAAAACTAATATACTAAAATATTAATTTTGTAGAGAATTTGATTATTTAAATATGCATATGAGACAAAGTGGCATCTTGTCCAGAAAATTCAATAGTTCATTTTCGATATCTGTATGTCTTAATCGTGCGCGTGATACTTTATGTATGGCCAAATGGACATTTAGCTTGGTCTTAAAACCTTTGATTCTATCCTACTGATAGTTGTCATCGTATCCTGGGTCATTAAAAAGCGGTGTGATGGAACAGCTTGCTGGTCATCAATGCTAGTGAAGGAGCTATAAAATATTTACTTTTGAGGTATAAATACACATATATTATGCGAACAAAACAGGAAAAAGTAGTTAAATGACAATTTATAAGGAAGTAGTGGTAGGCACTATATAGAGAGAGTCTTTTACTAATCTCTTAACGACGTTGGGAGATGTGGCATGCCTTATTTTATTTATTTCTCTTTCTTGACGTGCTCTTCATTGCTGAAGGTCGTGTCCGTCCTGAAATGCCTTCGTCACGTTGGTTACTAAGCTCTTCCATGCACTTCTATCTTCAGCCTGTCTCAGGGCAGTAGTAATAGGGAGGCCTGTGAGGGATTTAACTTGGTCTGACCAGCGGGTAGGTGATCGTCCGCGCGGCCTTTTCCCCTCTACTTTTCCCACCAGTATCAGCTTTTCCAGGTTATCAGGGCCTCTGCGCGCTATGTGACCGAAATAGCTGAGTATTCTTTGGTAACGAATTGTCGATAATCTGGTTTTGACGTTCAGTTGGTCGAGAATTGATTGAATTTATTTATTTATTTTACTTTAATTAGAACGGTTGAAAGCTACTTACACTAATTAAAGACACGACGACTTCTCGCAGAAGTCCAAGCATTTTAACATCGAGTGTGGTGACAGTCATTGAGTGTGGTGACAGTACAATGAACAGGTGACTTGGTACTCGAAACAGTGCAGTCGTGTTTGCAAATAGTAAATTGCTACGGCTTCGTCGGGACCAAATATCACACCTCGTAATATTTATCACATCGTTTTGATCTGATCGTAATTCTTTCCGACCTCTAAGGAATTGTATCCCGAAGAACTGTATTGCATGCACACATATTATAAAGGTAACAGTTTAGGTTGTTAATTCTAATACATGTTGATTTGATAATAAAATAGCCTTATTGTAGTCGAATTTCATTCGTCAACTCAAATTGCGATGGCGACATAAATGTCTATTGATTGCTCTCATAGATTATAGGTTAATGAATACATCTACATGATGCTGGCTCTGTGGTGTACCGTCAGCACGAACCGAATGGCTGAAAGGCAATTGCAACACACTACAGACGCCTAAGAACTTCGATAATGGGTCGCTCTAATTGGGATCTGTACAGAGAGGTTTAGACGAGGATTCGAATTAAATACAATATTTTTATAAGATGTTAAAAATATATTTTAAATGAAATATGAATCGGCAGTAAAAAAAATCCTGTCATGGGACCAGAATTTGATATAAATTTCAAATATTTTAAAGCATAGGAATAAAAATTAGAAAATTCAATGTTTACAATATATTTGTTACCTAATTGGGTAGTTTTGATTATAAATTTAAATAAATTTAACTATTTATAACTCGAATACATTTATAACTTTTATTATATTTATTTATTAAGTAAATACCTTAGTATATAAAACAAATAGGTATTAAACTTTACTAGGAATAAGATCTATTTTAATTTACTTTGGCAGTTTAAATTCAGTAAAATGAGGTAAAATGTTTATTCGTAAATACCACAGATAATTATAATACTATACAATGGGCGATAGGCTGGCAACCTGTCACTATTTTGAGGTTACCCAAAGCTCTGCTCAACCCCTTTTGGGATTATGAACGTGACTAGATGTGTTTAAATTTGAAAATTTTAAATTTGTGTGTGATTTATGTATGTTTTTTAACCCAAATAAATGAAAAAAAAAATACTGTTAACTGCTCATTAAAGATATAGATCGTCTAATCTAAAACTAAACGCCCTTCCATTGTCTTACTCTTACATGCACAATCAGTTACAGATGCAACACACAAATTAGCTGTGGTCATTGGTCATTCAGTTGATTCAATCGCTGGTTAGACACAAACGGGGCAGCACGCTTCGATCACTCACAAAAGGACTGTCCGCATCAAGTTAAAAGTTCAGTTTTAGATTAGACAATCTCTACATACGTTATTACTCTCAAAAGTTATTTCTCTTTCAATGGGCAGTTAACAGTGTTTTTAACTGTATATATTAGTCGTTAGCTAATTGTAACTTGAGTGATAATCAAAGATCTAAATCGTTTAATACACCTGCACGCAAAAACGTTTACAGTTAAACTGGTATCTAGCAAAAGAATAAAAATCTTAAAATGTATAGAATTATAGATGGGGTTTTAACAGCTCCCTGTTATATGAGGGGCTTCAGCATGCACTGCGGTTAGCAGCCCGCTCTTCAGTATTGGAGTTGTTGTATAATTTTTCAAGAATTCTCAACTAATTAGAACTGCTAGGTCCGAGGCTCCCGGCTATTATTCTTACTTTAAATTGAGATCAAGACCGCAAACTTGGCGGATAACTTAGTAATCTAGACTCTTGTTCGCTTGGGAGACCAAAGAAAAGGCGGAAAATTCTAGAAAATACTTCGAGAGCAAGCGCTGGTCTGAAAATGTGGTGTTGATGTATTATTACTTATTTTTACATCTCTATTAATTCTATAACCTCTAGATAGTTGTCATCGTAGCCTATACGCCCACTTGTATAATGTTACGACTATGTGACAATATTGTGGAGCACTTATATATGGAGAGATTAGTAAATTGCAATTATTAACTTACATTTTCATCGTAATAGTTGATATTTGCCTGTAGATCTTCCAACAACTAAATAAATAAATATTGACCAATCCCATAGACCTTTAAGGCCTGTGCAGACAACGGACTTTTGTCCGCGGAGAACTAAGATCCATCGGAAAAATCCACCAAGACTTTTCTTTGTCTTGACGCTGATTAAACGTATTGCAAAATACGAAGTTTAGTGCAGCGGGTGCTATGAAAACAAACATTCGAAAATTGCGTTGTATTGTATTGGTAATTTAGTTGCAGTCCTTCGATATCCTCAGTTGTTTGGGGAACTTTTTGTAAGCATTACTTTTACTCTCGCATGCGTTATGCCATGCAAATAGTTTGCGAACAAATATCACTCGTGTGCACATGCCTTTAGAATCCTCATAGTATTCATAACTCATAACAATAAAATTACAATTAACAAAGATTAAATCACACCCGAAACATCGGCCCCGTGGTGTAGAAGTTCGCCACTTTAATTAATTAGATGCTGCAGTTCCAGGAACAATTCTAAGGCAAACACAATCGGTTATGTTGGTGGTAGGGCTTTTTATAAATCCGGCTGGTTACCTACCAGTTAATAAGAAGACAGCACCTCAATGGTTGAGGGTCCAGGTGGAGCTCGCTTCCACTTTCAGCCTTATCGTCTCTTACCAGCTGATATGGAGAGCTTCTCCGTCAAAAGCGGGTCGTATGCTTCCTTGCCACCTTTCCTTCTTCTCGCCTCGTGTTCCTCAGGGAGGGTCGTGACTTCCCCATGATATCATACTGCGATGATTCTGCGCCATATCGTGATATCCTGAGCAGTGTGCAGATTGGCTTCTACAATGCCGCGAACCTGATCTATCCAACGCATCGGGCTGCGACCCCGCGATTTCTTCCCTTCTATTTTTTACATATAAAGATCATAAAAACATCGGCGGAAGTCAAGCGTTCTTTAAGATCACGAAAGCTAAGTCAAGTGTGCGGTACTCGAATGGGACCATGGATATAGGATACTGTAGATGAGCAATGTGAAAGAGAAAGAGTATAATAACGCGTATATAAAAGCGAGATAGATAGACGAGACCATTTCACGTAGACGCAGGCGGTCTAGTCGGCCAGTCAGTCACGTAGAAAAGACAGCAACTCAGTCAGACTGCAGTACTATTTTTTAAGCACACATGCTCATTACTCACACATAGGTGAATTTTTTTGGTCTCGCTCTTATAGTCTATTCATTGCCAATCTATAAACGTCACTAATTATAAATCTATGGATGGGACCGAAAATTTTATCGACTCGATTTTCCTCAGTGCTTCGGAAGGCACGTGAAGCTGATGGTCCCGGGTGCTGTTGAAAGATAGCAGTCGTAAAAACAAGACACGTCAGGGGCCAGTATGGCGACTTAAACCTTGACACCAGGTTAGGCTGTATCAGGTTAACCACTCAAAGAAGAAGTAGAAGAAGAAGTAGCAATAGTGGAAGAAGAAGACTAATAGTTGTTATCTATGATATATTTTCAATCGGTCACCCATCCGAGTACTGACTGCGCACTTTGTAGCTTAGCTTTTGTGATCGTTACTCAAAACGCACGATAGCGGCGCCATCGATCTCCTCAAAACTATCATATTAATTAAGTATCTTTATTTGCCACAAAATAACATGCAAAAGTTTTGTGCTCCATTTTCTTTTTTCAACGGATCACTAACACCCTGTATAACAACATGTCTTTACTTAGGCGCAAACACCATGAACAAACAAAAATAACGTTTTAACAACATTTAAATAAAACCTCGAACGTTCAATCTCCTCATGTCATCTACACCGCAGATACTGGAGTAGACAGAGAAGGACTATGCAGTAGTAAGAAGAGTGAGCGAGCGAGAAGCTATATGAAAGTTTCATGTAAACCAGTGTTTGCGAAGCCTTTCTGTTGTCCAAATATTCAGCGCCGGATTATGCCTCGATTACGTCCTGGATATCGGATTGATTTTCAATGAGGCTCTTCGGGTGAAGCCTGAAGAGGCGTTTATGGTGGATTTATTTCGGAGCTTTTCGGAGGTAATTGCTATTGAATTTTAATTGCTTTTTTGATGTGACTTTGAATGTTTGGAAAATGTTTTATTTATTAAGTTTTAAAGCTAATTACGAAAACATTACAGATATACATGAACTGCTGAGATAATTATGAGTGTGAGTGTTTGTTAGTTCACTGGGGTTTGTCACTTTTTGGATATGATGTGATGCCCTTTTTATGTATCTGACAGGCTAGCATCCTGTCACTTTTTGGGGCACTTATTGACCCATACTATCCGATGTCGCTTTAAGTGTGACTTAGGCCCGTATAACAGAATGACACTCAGAAGTCAAACATGTCTTGAGAATCGTCTGTCACTTTCTATCACGCACAAAGTGATAGAGACGAAGGACGCTCAAGTTGGCGTTCATTCTTGAAACTTATTCAATAAAACGAACACTAAAATGTTGCCTAAAGCTCTGCCAACCCCTTTTGAGATTATGAGCGTAATTCTATGTATGTATGAAGACATTTCTTGCTTCTATTAAGCATACGTGACGTAGTTCCTGAACAGGACTATCCTTTCTCATCCCGTGGCTATTGTATAAGCAGGCTTAAGGAGATTCTGAATGCTGTATAGACCATCACACAGTAAGTAAATCACCTAGTTCCCAAAGAGGGAGTCAGGTAGGCAGCTAGGAATATGCCAAAACCTGTAGCAGTACGGTGACATACTACATCGACAACAAATAAATTGAGACCGGACTAGGAAAAACAAGAAGAGAAGACGCAATAAAAAAAACTATAAAATAAAACAAATTGATCGGTTTCCCACAGCTCAATTGGAAGAAATGTCGCTTGGATAGCGAAAGGTCGCCAGTTCGATCCCAATCTCAGTACTTGATCAGTACATTCTGGATTTTCCTACTTTTTTGATTCAAATTTGTATACCTGCTACATAAAAAATCTTGTACGTGTAATTGAATACATCGCCTTATCAATAGAAAATTGTAAAATTAGTTACGTGTGGACATAAAATTAGTTTCATACGCTTGATCGAACGCTAACTAGTTTCTTATCGAGATGTGGTGGGTCGTGACGTTGTGTTTATTCTTAGTACGTACTCCAAAATTTTTCATAATTATTTGTTCATCATAATCATCATTTCAGTCAAGAGAAACCTATTGTTGACCATAGGCAACCCCCAAGGATCTCCAACCTGATCGGACCTGCGCTCCCCGCATCCAGCTGTTCCCGCGACTTTAACCAGATTGTTGGTTCACCCTTGTAGGACAGTCCTCTCGCGAAGTGCCCTGCACTCTGCCAATCGCAATTCTTTGAGATTATTATCCTTCGCTCTCCCACGGATCTCATTTCTGATATAATCGCGAGGATAGTGCTATAGTCATGTCTATTGCCGTTTGAGTCACCTTCTTATATGACCCATTGTAAACAACAAGCATAAACCAATAACCAGGACATATCATCATCATTTCAGCCAAGAGACGCCCACTGTAGGACATAGCCCTCCCCAAGGATCTACAACCCGAACAGTCCTGCGCAGCCCGCATCCATCAGCTTTACCAGATAGGGAGGCCTACCAATGCTGCGTTTCCATTGTGCCCTGCCGAATATCAGTTAAGGTTCGCAATTCTTTGGGCTATGTTGGTGACCTTGGTTCACCTGCGTATCTCATCATTTAAGATATGACCACGCAGAGAAACTCCGAGCATGGCCCTCTCTATTGCCCTTTGAGTGACCTTGAGTCTTCTTACCAGGAGATAGTACTCTAAGACACGTCAGAAAAAATCAAGTTTCTATATTTTCTATTTAATATCTCTTGAAAAAATAGTAGTTTTTTTATTGACTAGTGCAGGTTATAGCTGATGATATTCTCTACGTCAACGGGTTTTTAAGAAAGCGAAGACCTAGTCTTCGACACTCAAGGCTGTAAGTCGAATGATCGAGCATCTCCCTTTCGGGAGTCTCTCGACCGCCTAGCGTCCCTAGTGCGTCCGAATCAGAAGGAAAAGTCAATTTTAGTCTGATGTGCATTTAGTACCTTCTGCCTATGACCCAGTGTGGACTGGGTCTTAGACAGAAGGTAGTACACGATTGTTTAATCGTGTATTGTCAACAATATCCCTAGGGCTTTAATTAGAATATTGTTTTGGTAACGATGCCAGCGGCTATTAGTGAGGTTCTACACTATGTCTAGTCTTGTGCATTAACAATAACAATGATATTCAGTATTGTTGTCGCTCGTCCTGACATCACCTTATACGTGTATGTTGATTGTGAAATTGTGACCATCGTATTTGCATCTAGGTAAAATTATACAATTATTATGTTTGGGAAAACAGTATTGAACTTCATTTGGAACTCAATCGGACCTGATGATAAATACAAACAACAAGAATTTATAAATTGACTCCGAGAATGTTTACTAGCAAATCAAACCATCGTTTTATCCCCTGGGAATAGCGGCGACAATAAACTAGGTAGACCAGAGTCTCACAGAAACTAAGCTAGGAAGTGCGCGCTTGGTACTTAGATAGGTAGCCAAAAAAACTCTAACTCGATTTTGCTCCATGCTTCGGAAGGTTGGTGTAATGATCCTGGCTGTAGCAGCTGTCGAAAGATAGCAATCGTTCAAGGAGAGATTGTGTCGGGCAGTTGGCCAGTCGTAAAATTCTAATGCCAACCAATAGCAGTATGTCCATATCAAAACATGCTGCACCAGATAAACTCCAGATAAAGTGGGTGCAGGGTAGGAGAAATTAGAATAATATAGAAATTAGAAGATAGATTTGAACAGAGGTGATTGACGTTTACTGCTGATGCATTAATTATTAATAAAAGGCAGAACAGAATCATTACTTATTACGATCTCATTCATTTATTTCAGTATCTTTACCACATTATACGAGTAGTAATAAACTTATTAAAATATTTTGTAAGTTATTATGGTTTTTGTCATCGAACCGATTTTTTGCATTACAGCGTACCTTATTTTAATGAAGTGTAGTGATAAAATTATGCATGTTTCTTTCAGGTCTCTATGGTTTCTTCTATGCCATTGGAAAACGATATGCTGCTATTTTGGAGAAGATGTAGGTTGATGTGTATAACTGAAACGAGGTATTAGGTAGTTAGTTAAAACGTTTGAAATTTTAGTAGCAGAGCAATGATTGAGTCATGTATTGCTTTTTTGATGACCCCGTCACTAGATGCAGTAAATAGGTTGGAATATTGCTCAAATGACAACCTAGTTGCAATAGCATAACAAAAAGTATCTCTTGTATGCAATAATTGCTTGTCATAAGGTGGATCTGCCACCATAAGCTGAGCAGATTTCCTAGAAGTTCTTCACTGATGGTAATTGATAATAAGAGCGAAGGTGGAAGCGATTTTCATCTGGAACCTTCCACTTACTTTTATTATTCTTCTTCTATTCGTACGAGCATCTTCCGCAACTCGACAACTAGTATGCCTATTTTGCATCGGAGGGTATTAGCCGGATCATTGCAGCCACCCCATTTTGACAAGGAAGTCGCCCAGCACCTTAACATTACTAAGCAACTCCTGACCGCTCCTCAGCGACCCGAGGAAGTGGGCCCGGTATTCTGATACTCCTCTGCACTCCAGGTCTGACTTATCACCAGAAACATTACTATGGAGACAGAATTTGACAAGTTGGTTGAAACAAGCCAAACTACGACTTTGAACAAACTATTCGACCATGTTGATGTTCTTAATATGGTTGTGATACCAGCGTTATTTGTAATACACCAATAATCTTCAGACCGTTTCAAGATATTATCAATACAAATACTTTTTCTATAGAAGCAAAACTGGAATCGCGGAAAAAAAGCTACTGTTCCATGCATTTTAGACGAGTTTATTTGTAAGTATGTATGGAACAGCTTTAAATATTTTTCGCGATTTCAGAGTTGCTTCAATAGAAAAAGTTGTTTGTGGTTATGAGGTCTTCAAATGGTTTGAAGATGACAAACAACCCTGTTTTAACTAGCCAGAGGGAGTGAACTTAACCACTATCACCATAATATCTTCTTATTGTGCCTACGCTGGTCTCCATGTATCTGGGGTAGGCGCATATTGCACTTGCGGCTTTATATGTCGACTGTCATCTCATCGTCTACTCGTTTTTCATCATATCGTTCCTCATCCATTCGCATCATAAGGACACCGATTCATCATAAGGAGGCCTTCTTAAGCATACAGCTGCGTCATAAGTCCCAGACATTACTCCTAGCTATTCTCTCTGCAACACAAAAGACTCGGCATCAGCACGGTAAAGTTATATAAGAGTTTTCTTCTCTCTTAAGAGGATTAAAACGGTATTTTTATCAAGGATTTTTTAATTTCATAAACAGCAAACACCAGGCAATGTCAACCGTTTACAACGTTTATGCTGGACTGCAATAAATGTCTATGCTCAGCTGACTCTCTTACTTATTGCACACGAATGGATTGCCCTCAAGGTAATATTGATTCAATCCTACTTATTTTATTAATTTGTAAATACTTATTAAAATAATAGTCAGTTTTATAATCGCTTACAGATAAACCAGAACCGGAATACATCGAAGAAATCAAATAAGTTGTGAAGTGATTTTAAGAAGCAACATTATTCTGTGATATTAATAAAAATACAGCCGGATATCCAATTATTTTGCATGATTAAAATACGAATGTCAAACAAAAACAATTGACATCAAAAGCCACACACCCGCCGAGAAAGTTTCCCCACCACGTTACCAGGTTCCGCCACGAGGAGGCTTCTGGGCGTGGACCCCAGAGATAGAGTAGCCCTAGACGAATCCGAATAACCCCTATGTATGTTATACCATTTTTTAAAGTTTACGAGTAATAAGTTTTTAAAGTTGTTTTTAGTAGTTTCTGACTTTCAAGATATTTTTGTGTTTTATGAGGTTGTAAACATAGATACAGCCTTGCTTTTTTTCCTCACATAGCTGAATACATGACTAGCTAAACAAAGTCATCACCGTTCTCATAAAACGGACATGTTTTTGAAATGAGATTGAAAGAAAATTTGTTTCTTTTATTATTATTTTTTAAACTAAAGTATTCATAAACGCTTTTTTGTTTGTTTTGAGGGGTTACTATTTTTTGTTGCACTGTATTTACATCTGAGGAGAAAGGATGCATATGCATCTATGTTTACCACACCAGTATGCACAAAAATGTCTTGAAAGTCAGACACTACTAAAAAAAACTTTAAAAATCATAACTCGAAAACTATAAAAAATCGTAGAACATACATAGGGGTTAGTCGGGTTTGTCTAGGGCTACTCAATCTGTAGGCTTCAGTTTTACACTATTTTTGGGACAGCCTGTATAATCAGTGAACATTATTTTAAAGTATTTGCGTATTACTCATTGATTATTTTTTTAATAGTCATCAATACTATTGTTTTGTTGATGATGAATATTGATGATGAAGCATAGAAGATACACAATACAATACAAATAATATTCAGTGGTAGATGTAATAATATTTTATCTTTATTAAATAAATATACACACAATCATGCTGACAATCTCAAAAGTGTTTAAGTAGAGCCGTAGGTAACATTTGGTTACACATAAAGGCACGTCTGGCAGTATGAACCATGTAGTGCCTCATAGTGACATGGTGGTTTACAGCGTGTCGCCTACTTAATTCTGCCGTGCGTTAACTAAAAAGGCGCAAAGCCACAAAATCTAAATTTGAGTTATGAGCGAAAAACGCGCGAAAACTTTAAAAAATATGCCACTTGAAAACTATAGGTCGTAGAAAAAATAAATAAACATCCAAATATAGCTTGTTACATTTACTAGTAAATAGTGATAGTTTTGATTAAAAATAACTACTTTTAAGTAAAAAAAATAGCTTTTTTGCTTTTTAGCAGTGCATATTTTGGTGAATTGAATATAAAAACTATACTAAAACGACGCTAAGTACCCCTTAGCGACCTTATAGTTTATGATTCCATCGTAAATAATTTTTTTTTTTTTGTGTATAAAAATTATTCGAAATTACTTAACTAAAATGGCGTTAAGGTACTTAACGGCTTTGTAGTTATGTATTGCTAATTTCCATTTATTATTAAACCTTCACTATATAAACACAACAGCCTGTTAGTGTCTTTTTAGGCAAGCATTTGACTTTAGTGTCTTTTTTTGTTTTATTAGGAGTGTTTTAACATACTATTACTACACTTTAAAGCCGTTAAGCTTTGAATCTTTGACAATAAACGACTATTTAGTTATGTATTTGGGATTAAATATTCCCAAAGAAAAAACGAAATGAATCAATAAACATTAAAAAAAATAAAAACACAAGAGGAACTTTTGTAAAACAATTAAAACTTTGTTTGGGGACACGAACAACAACATATAATAAATAACATGAACTTTAAATAAAACTTTTAAAAAGTTATTACAACTACGACATAAAACAAAAAAAAACTGCAAACGCATTATGGACCTTTCTGAAATAACCACAGAATTAATAATACAAGGAGATAGGCCAATCCGGCGTTTAACTTGTGACATGTCTAAGCCCAGTAGGCATACATTGCCGCCAGTTCACCGTCCGATAAAGTCGAGTGAATACGTACGTATGACAGAAAGAAATATCCGTTTTTCTTTCAAAATGCCATCCTGTTCAACTGTAACATGCAATCATTGCAGTGAATCAGTTATTTATCAAGTAATAGAATAACTTTTCACACGTAAGAACAGTAGAACTTAGATTTATATTTAAAAAACAATATTAATTACATTGCGGCTGTGCTTAACTTCCATTGCTTTGCAGTCCTTAATATGCGCGCAATCAATAGTGTACATTACAGCATGCTCAACTTAAACTATCTTATATAGTACGGCCGCTGATCGCGTTACTCGGACTTTCTATGAACTCAGCGATTTGATCAATCTCCTTTGCGGCTGTGCTTAACTTTAATTACTTCGCAGTCCTTATGACGCGCGCAATGGATAGTGTATATTACGGCATGCTCAACTAGAACCATGTTATGTAGTACGGCCGCTGATCACGACACTCGATCTTCCTATGAACTCGGCGATTCGACCGATCTCCTTAGATATCTGTGGAAATAACTAAAACTTTGTTTGTGAACATGAACAACAACTTTATGAGCACGAACTTTAAATAACATTTTTAAAAAGGTATTACAACGAAGACATAAAAAAACACTTAGTTTAGTAATTAATTAACTAGTTTGGTATCTATACAACTCGTTTTGGCATTTTACTTGAACATTTAAATGTCTTAGAAAGAAATAAGTACTAAATTATATTTCGGTTCGGTGTCCCCCAGGAATCCGTTTTATCCCCTGCACTGTTTCTTCTGCATATCAATGATATGATTCCTCTTGGTAACATCCATTGCTAATTGCAGACGACAGTACAGTGTATGTGGGCTACTTCGGACACGCAAAGGCTGGATGAGCGGAAACCGTGGAGAGTCATGAGAATCTTGTCATTGAACTCAACCTAGAGCTCGACCTTGTTTCTTAATGAGGTACGGCAAATCTGGTTGACTTCAATGCTAAGAAAGCTCAGTTGTGCGCGTTTAGGGCTAAAACTCGCCATTCCTTTCCTTTCCCTCTGTCCAGGGCACAACACTAACGCTACAGAGAAGTATTACTTTGCTCGGCATGGAGGTTCGCAGCGACTTGAATCCGAAGAACTACATCGAAAGGCTGATAAAAACTGCTTCACGGAAACTTGGAGCCCTGAACAAGGTGCGGCGTTTTTTCACGCCAAATCAACCTGTGCTTGCTTTACAAGACGCAAGTACGGTCCTGCGTGGAGTATTGCTCGCACCTGTGGGATGGCTCTGCCAAGTACTTACTCGATGCTTTGGATAGGTTGCAGCGTCGCGCGGCCGGCATCATCGGCGACGAAGAGGTGACTGAACATCTTGAGCCCCTCCAATTGAATCGCGTCGCAATGTTGCGTCATTGAGCGCATTCTAGCGTCTGTACCACGGCGAGTGCTCAAAGGAGCTTTTTTCCCTAATCCCACCATCCTTCCTTTTAAGGACTACGCGTGCTGGTCTACGTTGAACTACGTACGTCACCGACAAACTGTGGCTACGGTTCCAACGCGAACTAAAAATATGGCAAATTATCGTTTATCTTGTTATTTGTTGGACTATGCCCAATTGCCCATTATTAAGTTCACATAGTTGCTGTTTTTCAGGTACAGATGGCATTTCTTCGTAACAAGTCAAATCCTGGACTTCAAGCGCAGGTGTTGGTTCTGGTTGTGTTTGGGAAGGTGACCGTTCGCAAGTGGAATAAAGTGATATATAAAGGAAACGTCCCGTTCAAATGTTTTGTCATGAAAGTGGCGCCAACTTTATGTGGTTTGTGTTTCACAAAATTTCATAAACACCGATGATGTATGGCCATATTGGCCATGCGTAAAGTTTGACGGCATGATATCGTGTTGTCCGAGTAACAAGCGGTTAATTTCCTCTTGTAGTATATTGAATTCACTAATTTTTTAGTTTTTTCATTACTTGTTTTCGGGATTGAAGGAAAGAATAAAACATGTCGACTGTCGGTTCAGTAAAGCATGGTCAATTGGTCAGTACCAACATATGATGACATGAGGCAAGCAATAAAATTGTCATAATTAAATCATTCAAACAAAATAATGTTAAAAACGGGTTATTAGTTTAAGCCATTCCTCCATAATACAAAGAAACGTGCATAATTTCACCTCAATAATACGTACAGATATATTATTTAGTGAATACTATTATTTTTAAATATGCAATACTTCAAAATAATAGTATTCTACCTAGGCGTTTTGTCAGCCATTGTAAAGTTTTGGCGGGTTCCTTCCGCTTTGCGGTGCGTGTCCTCCTACGACGACAGCCTACGCGCTATTATATTAGTCTTCAAACATATACGAGTACATACTCTCTCTGTGGCAACTAGGGTCGCTCCCCAGTGCGCCGGGGCGGAAAGAGAGGCGAGAGCAGATTGCGTTTTTTTAGCTAAGTATTGTAGCTTAACGTCCTTCTAACGGAGGATTCGTACCATAATCTGAGTAGCTAAAGGCGGTATAATATTTGTGAAAAGTATTCCTTGATTTAAACTTTACAAATCCTATACGCTAAAAAGGTGTTAACAGATTTTAACGTCCTTCTAATGTAGTATTTTCAGAAAACGCCTTTTTAGCCTAGGATTTTAATGTAAATTACAAGACTAAATCTTAGGTTAAAAGTAATTAAAGTATCTTTACGACTTTCTTGTGTAATACTATTGAAAAACGTCTTTTTTGCTAAGCACCGCTTTAAAAATATCTAAAATATTAAAGCATTAAGGGCTGCATGTGACCTTTTAGTTAGGCATCGATGGTTAACGTACTTTCAGTTGTGTAAACTGTTATCTTTTTCGTGTTTAACGACTTATTTGCTTAAACTATTTCAAAAACTATAAACGTTACAAAGATGATTCCTAGACAGATCGATAAAGATTTTTTTCCTACATACGATGGTATTAAAATCTCAAAATCGACCCCCTGAGGGTTAACGCCCTTCTAGTTAACGGACGGCAGAATTATGGGGTAGGTATCAAAGCCAAAAATTAACAGTAACAAACTTCAAGTTAACCAAAAAAAAGCAAAAGACAACGAGGATACTATAAGTCATTAAATAATCTTAGTTTATTAAAAAGAAAAGTCCAGACCGACCAAATAATGATCAACGCCCAGCATCTGCCCTTACATAGCTAAAATTTTGCACAGAGGTTCGTTTTATGATGTAGACTTTAATAAATTGGCATTAAGTCTTAAATGCGATGAGGACTGACGGCCGCTGGGGCGGAAAGGTCCTCGAATGGCGACCACGTACCGGGAAACGCAGCGTTGGTAGGCCCCCCACAAAGTGGACTGACTGACGTTCTAGTAAAGGTCGCGGGAAGTCGCTGGATGCGGGCAGCGCAGGACCGACCGGTTTGGAAATCCTTGGGTGAGGCCTATGTCCAACAGTTGGCGTCTCTCGGCTGAAATGATGATGATGATGATGAAGTCTTAAATGTAAAATTGTATAATACTATCTTTAAGTGCTGTAGATTCTATGTTCAATAAATAAAAAAAGCATGGGGTGCTCAATTACATTAGTTCTTGAAAGTATTCGATCGGTACAATTATATTGAGCAACCCCACGCTTTTCTCTAAATAGTATTGATACTTTTCGTTCATCATTTAGTTTCTATACTAAAAAGTTATTTTTCACTTTTTAGTGCGAATTATAACCTCTGATGAAAGTACTTACTTAATGACAACGCCATCTAGTGACGTATAGCTGAACTAACATTCCAAACGTTTAATTTATTAGTCCTGGCCATTCTAATCAGGATAATGGGATATTCTTCTCGAATTATTGTAATGTCATCGGTCTTTGATAAGTCTATGAAGTTTAAATGAAATCTGACCGTTTAAAGTGGGTCAAAATCGAGTTCAAACGAGTCAGTTACATACAAACAAACATACAGGTGAAACTAATATAAGCGTGCTAAAAATAGACAAGGGATAAGGCCGAATTTTTCGAAATTTAACCGCTAGGGGGTAAAATAGGGGATGAAAGTTTGTATTGGGAAACAAGGTTAGTTAGATTATTTTATTAGAAACTTCACAGGGGTACTTCACTTCTTTTTTAGGGTTCCGTACCTCAAAAGGAAAAAACGGAACCCTTATAGGATCACTTTGTTGTCCGTCTGTCTGTCTGTCTGTCAAGACCCTTTATCTCAAGAACGCGTGGACGTATCAAGCTGAAATTCACATGAAATACTCAGGTCTATTGTCCCTTTAAGCTGTAAAAATATCAAACTTCTAAGCCAAGCCAATCAAAAGATACAGCCGATTATGTCGATATTTTCAACAAATTTCCGACACTCGCAAAGGAATCAAAACCTACAGGATACTTCCCGTAAACTCAGAATCTTGAAATGTGGCATGAAGCATTGTCATATAATGTAAATATAGGAAAAATTGCGAAAATTACATTTTTTTAGTTATATAATATAATAAAAATATTTTAATAAAATGAAACTTACTACCTTATTTCTCACGAACGAATAAAGGTATCAAATTGAAATTTATACCAAATACCTAGGTCTATTGTCCCTTTAAGCAGTGAAAAAATCAAACTTCTAAGTTAACGCGATCAAAAGATACAGCAGTTTATAAATTGTAAACCGCTACGTTTGTACGGCGGAACCCTCGGTGTGCGAGTCCGACTCGCACTTGGCCGGTTTTTTTTTTAGTTACGAGATGGCAAACAAGCTTGCGGCCCACCTACTGTTAAGTGGTCACCGCCGCCTATAGACACTTGCAATATTAAGTGTGAATCACTTAACACCGCAAGTGCGTTTGCCATCCTGGGGACTAAAATGATATGCCCTCCATGCCCAGTAATTACACTGGCTACCTTTCCCTTCACTCCGAAACACAGCGAACTGCTTCACGGCAGAAATAAGAAATTATATTTATAAATGAGTAAGCACGTGTTTCATGATTTTTCAAAATTCAACCCCTTGGAGAAATGGGTTGACAGACTGAAAATCAAATTGGACTATCTTTTCATCATTAACAATGACTAGTGGCCGCCCGCGGCTTCGCTCGCGTTAACGTCTGTTATTATGTAGCCTTAGCCTTTCTCGATAAATGGAATATCTCCAACACAAAAATAATTTTTCAATTCGGACCAGTAGTTCCTGAGATATGCGCGTTCAAACAAACAAACTCTTCAGCTTAATATTATTAGTATAGATAAAACCAGAAAACTTTGAATTTAGGCACTTGATAACAAATAAATAAAATAAAAATGCTAAAAAAATTACAGTGCTACCCAAAGTGATTACCTATTCCACGCGGACGAAGTTGCGGGCAAAAGCTAGTATTCTTATAAATTTTGCATTTCTTACAATACTTCTCGAAAAAGAACCATTTTAAAAATGTGTCTTTTTTGTTAGCTAATTAGACTACTTTAATGTACCTCAACAACGCAAACCTTTTTTTTTTAAATTAATTAAAATTAAAAAATAACACTTATATGAAAAATATACCTACCTAAATGTAATTTAATAAAAATATTCATGCACAAATTCGTGGCTAAAGACGTAATTATTTTATGCTATTAAATTGTCTTTTCCAATTCTTAATTACCAAATCCAAGAACTCCAGATAGGCGAGAAAAAATTCCCACAAAAATCGTTCTCACGACCCCGAACAATTCCCGTGTGAATTTTACAGAAAAAATCGTTCCCGTGGAGACCCGGCGTGTTTGTAGGCACCGATTTATCACTTTTGCTTATTGGACAAACAGGAAAGGCCGAGGACACGTCTGATAATCATAATCGCCTCCGTAATCTAGAGGTTCGTCCACCGGAATTAGATGCAGAGTTCCTAGAGTCGATCTTTTACAATTCAAGCCACTGATGGGACACAAGGCCTATCCTTGACATCTAAGGAGGTTTAGGCAGTAGTGCACCACGCTTGCCCTCCAAGGTCTCCGCCTTCTTAAAGACCCGGTGACGCAGAAAATGCCATCAGCTGCAATCTGCAGTAGTCAGTCAAAAAAAAGAACCCTTGTCGCTAAGTCTGAAACAGAAACTCAGTAAGCGCTTACGACACCCACGGGGTAAAAAAGAAGTCGTGACTGGTATTACAAATTTTAATGTCTTCCAATAGTCCAAGTTTAATGTTTAGTACTTATATAACATTACAACACGTTGGTATTATCTTAATTTTAAAAAGAGATAATTAGAGAAGCAATTCAATTAGACTTAAAACAAACACTGCCATATCTCGTGTTTTAACAAAATCAAAACTAGATCGTAAAGAATAGAGAACTTAATCTACGAAGCTGTTTTAGGCGCAGTCATTTTCTCTACAACTTAGCAACATGACATCATTTCACAAATTCATCTTCCTTGTCATTAAAACTATGATAACGAGCAATGATTTCATTTAATAGATCTGCAATAATCGGGTAATTAAATTTATCAATTGTCATGATGATTACGCGAGTGATATGAGAAATAAATAACGTTTACACGATACATTTATCTATAATTGCTATGCAAGTATTTGCAATTAATTCAATTAGGCTAGGCAGATATTAAACTTTGCTTAAAACAAAAAAAAATATAAAAAGAAAATCACCAGTGATTAAGAATCAACAATTACTATTTTAACACATGCTACAAAGCAAGATCGCAAGTAAATATGTAAATTAGTTCAAGGACGATTCGATTCACAATAGAACCCTTTTAGAGTCCCTAACTAGGAAGAGATAACCGTGTATAAAATATGCCCACCAAATGGAGTTTACACGACACAATTCTGTGTGAATTTGTAAAGTTCGCAGCGGAGTTGGACAAAACCATGTGGGGCCACGAAATGGGCGATCTGTAATAATACAATGTGCAAAAAATCGGAAGTGGTCTCCCCTTGACTTTCTCGTATACCGAAAACAATTCAAAAGTTGAAAGAAACATTATATTTTGATGCCATACGTATGCATGTCAAATTTTGGTCACCCATCCGAGTACCGACCGCGCACTTGGTTACTTAACTTTCGTGATCGACAACTCAAAAGTTGATAGAAACCTTATATTTTGATGTCATACATTCATGTTAAATTTGGTTGCAATAAGTTAAAGCATACTCGTGTTATCGTGCTAACGCACAGACATGATTCCAAAAACGGTATTTTTGGACTCAGGGAGGTCCAAAACGTGTAAATACGTCAAAATCTCGAGGTCGAATTTTTTGACCATTACAAGACTTCCTTTATAATATTTATACGAGACAGTAAAGACGATAAAGAGACAAAACGAGTACTTAAATTAGCAACATAAAATTTAATAAAATGACGGGCAAATTATCCATAAGTCTGATTCTTTTTAATGAAGGAATACCAAATGCATTCCTTTAATAATACATTGCTTTAATAATACCTTCACAATAACAGTAATTTATTGCTACAAATAATATTTGGTAACCACACTAAGATCAAAAAAAATTGTGAATATTGAACTCTGCGAACAACGCACTAAGGTTGATTAAATAAAACTACACGTCGTCCGTAGTCCGTGTATTTACACAGTTACACGCACATACATGTAACGTTACTATGTCTTGCATTATGCTTACATAAAACATAGTTCATATCTATGAAACTGGACTCAGTGTGTTCACCCCAGCGTTTTGACTTTCTTATAAATAATTATCATTAATCTCACCAATCTAAAAAAGCTGTTGGTGCGCGAACCAACTGTACGTCACCGCTGTGAAGGCGGTGGGGACACGGGCGTTGCGACGACGATGCGTGCGCGGGCGGCCCCCACTTACAAGCTTGGCTCCGTAGGCTACTCAAGTGCGGTTACTTTAGTCCTTTTGTAACTACTTACTTATCAGTAAATCTAAAAATACAGTCCACTGTTTTATTGCCTAGAGCAGAAACCCAGTTAGGGCCTAAATATTGGTCCTTTTAGAAGTTTATCTCGCCGAAAACGACCAGGAGATTTGATTTTCCTTGACATCGAAACGTGGTTGCGAATGGATTTTGACCGCGTCTACGAGATCATCATAGCCTACGCCTTCGCAGAAGCTGAAGTCAACATTTAAAGGGATTTGTATACACAGACAAATAGTGAGTTCGTTCCAATTAATCCTCATTTTCCCCATTTAGCCGATTTAAAAATCTTTTTTTCTTACTTTTTTCCCCCATTAAATTTATTTTCGATACATTTTATTTTCTAATACGTATTAGCATAATTCATTTTATAATTTTAATATTAATTTCGCAATTCTTCATACGTATTTATTTTATTAATACGCACGGTAAATTGTTACCTGCTAGTCAGGTCGCTGCGACACATTTTTTCTGCGCATTCTTGACCTACTTACAACTTTGTTGCTGCGTACCGTAGTTTTGCGATTTGTTTCCTTAACTTGTTATAGTGGCCGATAAACTTAAAATTTTAATGAAAAAACGTAGCTCCATGAAATCGAAGCTTACAATTTTTAACAACTATTTAAATCTGTTACAAGGTGATTCCAGCCTTACTTCTTTGCAACGTTTAGACTTAGAGGAACGCTTTGGTAAATTTGAAGGTTTATATAGTGAATTTGATGCATTACAGACTGAGATCGAGGTAACAGTGGAGGAGTCGGACACGGTGCTGGCTGAGCGCGAGGAGTTCGAGGGCCAGTACTTCCAGCTGGTGGCACTCGCGCGCAGCTTGCTTGGTGCAGCTCCGAAACATGCGGGTTCCGTGTCGAGCTCCGGGAATTATTACTCAGGTGCACAAATGAAAAATAGTTTTGTTCGTTTACCCAAAATTAATTTACCCCTTTTCGATGGTAGCTATCAGTACTGGCTCGAATTTCGAGACACCTTTATTTCTTTGATTCACAACAATAGCTGCATTGATGAAATAAACAAGTTCCATTACTTAAGGGCCTCGTTACAGGGATCTGCAGCTTTAATTATAAAAAATATTGATTTTAAGGGGGACAATTATAAAATTGCTTGGGACTTATTATGTGAGAGGTACAACAATAATCGTCTTTTAATCAACAATCACATACAAGCTCTTTTCGACATCGAATCTATTACTAAAGAGTCTAGTGTTTCACTTCGAAATGTTGTTGATATCATAAATAAAAATATAAGGGCCCTCACAATCTTAAATCAGCCTACGAATTATTGGGATACACTTTTAATTTTTTTAATGGTCAAGAAATTAGACGTCGTCACCAGTCGCCATTGGGAGGAGTATCGCAACAATTTGACTGAGGACCCCACTTTGAAGCAATTTTGTACTTTTGTAAGTAAAAAAGCGGACTTGCTTGAATCAATTGAATCAAATCACAATGTGTCAAATCCTATAGTTGCCTTAAACAATAGTCATTATGCAAACAAAAATAACAATAATCAACAAATAAATAAAAACATGAATACAAGAATAAAATCATACAATTGCCCGCTTTGCTCTCAAGCTCATCTATTATTTACATGTGAATCTTTTAGGAAATTATCTATTGAAGACAGGATTAACAAGGCCAAAGGTCTTAATGTTTGCCTCAACTGCTTACGCTTGGGCCATACTGTTAAAAAATGCAAACTATCACATTGCAAATATTGCAAGCATAAGCACAATACCTTATTGCATTTAGAACAACATACTTCCGAGCCTCTTGTAAATCATTTTCCTCCTTCTACATCAGATAATGTTACTTTATCCGCCAATTCCATGCAGCTTGCTACTTCCGCACATATTTTACTGTCCACAGCGATGGTGAACGTCGTGAGCGCGTCGGGTGACAAGCACACTGCTAGGCTACTGCTGGACAACGGTAGTACAGCGAATTTCGTAACCGAGAGCTTATGCGAGAAGCTGGGTTTATCACGACACGGTACGAGCACCACGGTCACAGGTATCAATAGTCACATATCTACTAGTACACAGTCTTGCAACCTCACAATTGAGTCTTTATGCTGTACGTACGTAACGGATATCAAGTGTTACATTCTGCCTGAGATAACAAAGCTTTTACCGACTTCATACGTTAATATTTCTCATGTCCCTATTCCATCAGGTCTAAAGTTAGCCGATCCTACTTTCAATATACCATCGGTCGTAGATATCCTGGTAGGGGCTGAGGTATTCTGGAACGTCTTAGGTTCTAATTCTATTAACTTAGGGAAAAAATTGCCTCATTTATGTGAAACAAAATTCGGTTGGCTAGTGTCAGGTTCAGTTTCACATAAACATAATAATATTTCTTCGCACATTTGTAACTTTTCTAACGTGACTCCCGATCTTACGCAATTTTGGGAGCTCGATCACGTGTCTGGGCATCATTCATTGTTACCAGAAGAAAAGACTTGCGAGAAACATTTTAGTACTCATACTTTTCGTAAAGAAGATGGTCAATTTGTGGTCACAATGCCTCTAAAAAAGGATCCACAGCTCCTAGGGCATTCTTATAATACTGCAAAGAATCGTTTTTTATCTTTGGAACGACGCTTTAACCGAGATCCACTCTTTAAAAGTAGATACTTAGAATTTATGCATGACTACTTAAAATTAGGTCACATGTCTAAGTTTACTGAGTCAATTCATACGACGGATGACTCACCAATTAGTTATTTTATACCACATCATGGAGTTGTTCGAGAATCAAGCACAACGACTAAATTAAGGGTGGTGTTCGACGCTTCTGCCCCTACCATGTCGGGCTATTCATTAAACGACCTTCAAATGATCGGCCCCGTTGTGCAAGACGACTTATTAGCAATATTAATTAGATTTCGTCAACATAGATATGTGGTCTCGGCCGATATTGAAAAAATGTATCGGGCAATCGAATTAAATAGCAATCAAAGATGTTTGCAAAAAATAGTTTTTCGTTTTGACCCTAAAGAGCCTCTAGATGTTTACATTTTGAACACCGTTACTTACGGCACATCATCTGCTCCTTATCTAGCAACTAAATGCTTGACTAGTTTGGCAAACGAAGCACAAGACGAGCGCGTACGGTTTGCTATAGCACACAATTTCTATATCGACGATTATTTGGGGGGCGGAAGTTCGATAGAGGAAACTATAGAAATATCTAAACATGTACAATCAATCCTCTCTTCTGCTCACTTTAACTTACGGAAATGGCGATCTAATAATTCAACAATTTTACAAAACATTAATAACAATAGTGCATCTAGCAACATTTTAGATTTTTCGGAACAAGGTTTAGGAAATACTCAAACTAAAACTTTAGGCTTGAATTGGATGTGCGATACCGATACATTAAGCTATATTATAAACATTACACCTACTGAAAAAATTACAAAGCGTCATGTGTTGTCCGTCATTAGCCAAATTTTTGATCCTCTTGGTCTTGTCGGTCCGTGCGTGGTAGAAGCAAAAATAATCATGCAACAATTGTGGATCGAAAAGTATGACTGGGATCAAATAGTATCTACTAAAATACAATCTAAGTGGACAACATTTGAAAACGCCTTACCATCTTTAAATAAATTATCAATTCCACGCTGGATATCTATAGAAAATACCATATATCATGAAATTCATGTGTTTACAGACGCGTCAGAGAGGGCGTATGGTGCGTGTTTGTACCTTCGATCTTGCACCTCTTCTGGATCGATATGCGTCCAGCTACTAACATCAAAAAATCGAGTGGCACCGATCAAGCCTACCACAATGCCAAGACTCGAACTTTGCGGAGCTTTGTTAGGTGCAAGACTGTGTACCAAGGTTCTAGAGTCACTTAGTATGCTTATAGGTACTTGTAGATTCTGGTGTGACTCGACCATCGTGTTGGGTTGGTTATCTACTCCAACCACACAATTAAAACCTTTCGTACGCAACAGAGTACACGAAATACAGGAAAGTACGAGTGGTCATACCTGGAGCTACGTACCGTCGAAGGATAACCCAGCAGATCTAGTTTCACGGGGGCTTAGTGCTGACATTTTGGGTGACGCTTCATTGTGGTGGTCTGGACCTTCATTTTTATCAAAGTGTGAAAATGAATGGCCCACTACGCCTAATGTTTCACAGCATGATTTTTCCGAACTAATAACTCATTTCGATAATAATTTTCATAGTAGTACTAGTAGTAGTAGCTGCGTTACGCTTACTAACCATTCTATAGTTCAAAATTTAATACAAAAAATTTCTAGTTTAACTAAATTGCAAAGAGTAGTGGCTTACTTAAAAAGATATTTATTTAATCTAAAAAATAAAAACAATAAAATATGTGGTAATCTTTCATCTATTGAACTACAGAATTCTTTACATTATATATTACACTGTGCTCAATTAGAAATGTTTCAAGAGGAATTTAACTCACTTAAAATTAAAAACAAATTGCCACGCAAAAGTAGATTGCTTTCATTGACGCCTTTTATAGACATTAACAACCTAATTCGCGTGGGCGGGAGGCTCCATAACTCTAACTACGATTACAATGTAAAACATCCTATTTTAATTTGTAGTAAGCATAAATTAACTCACCTTATATTTCAAATGCAACATCTCAAATTATTGCACGCTGGCCCACAATTACTCTTATCAAGTATTCGTCAACATTACTGGCCTCTTAAAGGCAGGAACTTATCAAAGGCAATTGTCAACAAATGCACGACTTGTTTTAGGCAGAAGGCTCAAAATGTGCAGCCTATTATGGGACAATTACCTACGTCAAGGACATATCTTGAATATCCATTCCAGCATTGTCATGTGGACTATGCAGGGCCAGTACTTATAGCTGATCGAAAGGGGCGTGGGTGCAAACTATTAAAATCATATTTGTGCATTTTTGTATGCTCTGCAGTGAAAGCTGTACACTTGGAGCTCGTCACGGACCTGACAACTGAGGTTTACATGGCCGCTCTAAATCGGTTCGTGGCGCGTCGAGGCAAGCCTCGAAGCATTACGTCCGACCATGGGACGAATTTCGTTGGTGCATCAAATGACATGCAAAGGTTCCTTACGAAGTCAAATGTTGCATCTGAGATATCGCAAGAGGGCATCGAATTTAATTTCATACCTGCTTACACTCCACATTTTAATTCATTAGCCGAAGCAGCTGTTAAATCATGTAAGCATCATCTCAGGAGAATCTTACATCTTGTCCACCTTACTTATGAGGAGATGGCTACATGCTTATCTCAAATAGAGGCCATTCTAAATTCACGTCCTCTAACTCCTATTACTTCGGACCCTAATGATTTTTCGGCTCTCACTCCGGCACACTTCTTAATTGGACGACCACTTTTGTCTGTACCACATCCTCAGGTGACCGATGTCAACATTTCCCGCTTGGACCGATGGAGAAGAACGCAACACATCAAGCAGCACTTCTGGAGGCGTTTTCATAATGAGTACATTTCTCTGCTTCAGAGCAAGACCAAATGGTTCACATCCACAGGCGAGGTGAAGGTTGGCACGCTAGTCTTAGTCAAAGACCGGACAGCGCCGCCGTTACTATGGTGCTTGGGGCGAGTCACGCAGACGTATCCTGGTGTGGACGGCGTTGCGAGGGTGGCGGAGATCAAAACCAAGAAAGGCACGATTCGGCGCGCCTTCAACTGCATTTGTCCTCTACCAATCAATTGAAGACTCTTCAACCCGGGGAGTATGTTGGTGCGCGAACCAACTGTACGTCACCGCTGTGAAGGCGGTGGGGACACGGGCGTTGCGACGACGATGCGTGCGCGGGCGGCCCCCACTTACAAGCTTGGCTCCGTAGGCTACTCAAGTGCGGTTACTTTAGTCCTTTTGTAACTACTTACTTATCAGTAAATCTAAAAATACAGTCCACTGTTTTATTGCCTAGAGCAGAAACCCAGTTAGGGCCTAAATAAAAGCAAACCCTTTACCTTGATTGTTAATAGTTACGTAATTAATTTTTATAAAAAAAATCTAGATTTGTGTATTAAAATAGTATCCATAAAACACGTTCTTAAATGATACTTATGGACTAGATAAATGACGTCAACGTGGAGATAAAAAAAAGTAAAAACTGACTGTATAGCATAATTATCAGTAGGTAGTCTGGGTGTCGTAATATTCTAACGTAGTTAAATAAAATTTCTTTAATTTTGATCCTATCGCTACTTGTATGGCCCCCACTATTTTGACAACAATGAACCCTGTCGCGTGCCGAGCTGTTATCTGTGACAAGTAACTGAAAATATTACTAACGACTGAAGCTTTGGTGGGGAATAAACAATTAAGTACAAAAAGTACGTAGAAACAATACGAATTAAGAACTTTATCTTGATGAGAGATGTACTTTTCGCTAAGACACAAGGACACAAAGCCTCTCCTTGTCATCGAAGGACGTTTAGGCAGTATTCCACCACGCTTGCCCATTGCGAATTGGTGGACGGAGTATAAAGTGATCAAAAGCCCTTTGCTGATCGATTAGTCGCCTTCTACAACACACATTGGAGGATATGGGGTGATGCTATTGTACTCCGCCGGCATGACATGGCTATTATCACTTTTAAACTAAAGCAATAAGAAGCTTATTTAATTGCGCTAATTTCCGTTTTAACACATGGTCATTAAAATATTTGTTACTATTATTATAAAGGTATTAAATTTTTAACCGACTTCAAAAAGGAGGAGGGTCTCAATTCGGCTGGTATGTTTTTATTTATGTGTGTACACCGATACGCCGAGATCCGATAATCCGATTTGAGTGATTCTTTTTTTGTTCGATGCAGAATTGTTGCCGTTTGTTTCCATACATTTTTCATGAATCGGTTAAGTAGGTTTTTAGAATCGTGAAAATATGTAGTCACAATATGATTTATTTCCAACTGTTCCAACTTTATGCGTCGATATCTTCGAAAGTTTTTGACCAATTTAAATGATTCTTTTTTTTCGAAAGATCGAAGTTTCGAAATAGTTTGCTGAAAATTTTATAGCATTAGATCATGAGGTTTTTTTGTAATTCTGAAAAATAAGGGCAAAAATCCTGTCTTAACTTTAATTCATGACAACTTTCACTGCCAGATGTGGCTTTATGTGTAACCAAAAGTTTAAGTACCTAACATTTAAGCTCTGCTCAACCACTTTTGGGATTACGAGCGTGTTTATATGTATGTTATGTTTTTACATTTTTGTGTTAACATAACTTTAAGCCCTAACGCAATCTAATAAGGGTCAAATAATCACACGTTCCGGCACGTGCCTCCCCTCTGTTCGGGTTGAGCTCAGTTCTCACGATGTCTGGGAAACTACATGGTCTCGTGTGAACTTTAACGGACATTCTGAGAAAAGAGCAACCGCAAAAGTAACGTTTAACCATGTATGGCGAAGGATAAGGTGATAATGTGTTTGAACCACAGATTTAATAATACAAGGAGATAGGCCAAGCCGGCGTTTAACTTGTGACAAGTGTATGCCCTGTGGGCATGCATTTCCGCTACTTCGCCTTCCGATAAAGTCACGTGAATACGTAACTCAGCGATTTGACCGATCTCCTTTGCGGCTGTGCTTAACTTTCATCGCTTCGCAGTCCTTAAGACGCGCGCAATGAATAGTGTATATTACGGCATGCTCAACTAGAACCATGTATGTAGTACGGCCGCTGATCGCGACACTCGGTCTTCCTATGAACTCAGCGATTCGACCGATCTCCTTAGATTGATATATCTGTGGTTTGAACTAAATGTAGTACTTACATAGATTAACAATATGTTGTTTTGCGTAATAATATTTTACAATTATATGCCAAGAATTTGAATGGATTATCAAATAATCATAATGTATTTTAGGATGACAATAGAATTAATATCCCATCTTTGCTAACTTCAATTAGCATTATGACTAGTTATAGGTCTCGGGACCTTAACCCTAAATTATTTTCACTTCAAGTGTACCGCAATAATACTTTTTATTACAACCCAGTGTAAGCATGTGCCGCCTTTATAATGATCTGACTAAAGAACACCCCGATATTTTTCATGTATTAAACACCCTGCATTTGTATTTGTCATATCAGAAAAGGAACGATCAATGGGTAAAATAAAACTACTTTACCGTTTTGTTTGTAAAAAAAGTATACGTTTAACAAAGTGTCTCTGTAGAACTTGTGCAACAATATAAGTATTAACAACAAGGTATAATGGCTCTTAATCCGTTAACATAAGAATGTATGAATAATTCAACATTGGCACGTGCCCCCTCGTTCTCGGGTAGCACTCTCACGGTTATGGAGAAATCATCCCGTGAGAACTTTAACGGACATTTTGAGAAATCCTTTTTCTATGTCGTCCATTATGCACTTAAATTGCTTGTTTTGATGACTGTACTTAACATTACAGTATTTAGTTGTTCTCAATTTGAGTCTATTAAGTAATTAAGTATAATAATTATGTGGACAAATTGTTATGTTTTCAAAAATACCAAATAATAGATAAGAAAGCTTCACAATGTTCATAGGATTCAATATAAAATTTTCTTTGATAATATGAATAAATTTTTACAACGTTTATATTTTAACAACTATTTTGCTTTCATAACCTCTATTCGAAATTTATTTAACTTTTTCAATATATCAGTATCATGATAATCAATATTTTCAAATCGTGCAAAATACTATCATCGATTTTAGCACATCTCCGAACGCTCCGAAAAATCTAAACGTTGATTCGTAGGCTAGCCCATTTCGTTCACACGGTACATAAGTTCCTGTGGGAAGCACCCGGGTTCGATGTGAATTTTTTCCATAATCAGTTGCGTGTTCACACGGTCCCTTGCGGCTTCCAGGTAACAAAGTCGAATTGAGATGACCCCTGTCACTTTTTGAATTGGACAATATTTTATGGACATCCTCGAAGTTCGTTCCGTTTTTAGAACAGATCTTTTTGTCTAAATGATTTTTTTTTTCAAGTTTTCGTTCTTAAATTGAAGTGATGTAATTCAGAATTTTGTAACGTTTATAGAAAATATAAATACGCTTTTTTAAGTTTTTTCAACTTTAACCATTTATATAACTAAGAACTATCTTCTTTAGAAACCGTTGATTTGCTCAACGTCCACACATAAGTTCTGGAGGAAGTAAAAATAAAACGAGAACAGATTAGCGAAGAGTTTGGAAGGAACAACATCAGTGTCCATGTTCGATAAAAAAAAAATTTTCTCAAAAATGCCATACGCATAATGTAAAATACTAGGAGGAGTTTGTATATAAAACTCGTCTCCACAGAATAAACAATTCCTTTGTGGGCCAATGTATACGTTTTTACAATAAGCTTCCGAAGAATATTAGAGATTTGCCTGTTAAAAAATTTAAAAAAAATGTAAAATCTAAATTATTTAAATGAGCTTATTACAATATAAATGATTATTTAAATGATCCAAATGCGTGGGAGTAAAATCTGCCCAAAATTTACGCATTTTTACGCAAAATTTTTATTTGTTCATGTTGATATATCTATTGACTCTAATGATGTTTTGAATTCATTATGAAATTGACTCTAATAATGTTTTGAATTCATTATGAAATTGACTCTAATAATGTTTTGAATCCATTATGAAATTGACTCTAATGATGTTTTGAATTCATAATGAAATTGTAAGCTGTGGAGTTTCTTTCGCCGTGTCTTCTCCATCTCAGCATAATAATAATTATTTAAGTAAAATAATTATTTCATCGAAATGGTGGTAGGTCTTTTGACGATTTAAAAGTACTTAGCGAAGTCCATTTAAATAAAGAGCTTTTTCATTTTCATTTTCTATCCCTTCCTCAAGTAAAATGCGATAATCACAGTTTAAACAGCCACTTCTAAATAACTAAGCCATGTCACTCCCTTATTGGATAATTACGAAACCCCACAAAATGATTCCGTTGACAATAGCATCGGATCCCCCTAATGTTACGGTTGCACGGTGTCATGGGAATCAATGGTGTCCCGTGTGAATTTGTACTTCACTCGTGGGAAAGGGACAGTTGAACATAAATTGATATTCACTTTTTAAAAATAAAAAGGACGAATTTAGAATAGCTCTAGACATGTTTTCATAAACCGTTGGAGATTATTTTTTTTTACACTATTTTCATTTGCCATTATGATTCTTGGTCATAATAATTCAATTGCGCTATTGTCATTTATACTAGCAACGCCAGAAATAACAATATTTTAGCCATATCTCGCATTTGCCATAAAATAATATTACTTTCTTAAAAAATATTACTTTCTTAAAATAATATTTTACATAGTTAACACTTGGCATAATATACATATTAGGTATCTCATACATACGTTTGCATGGTGCGTGTTTCCCTGTGAAAATTTTGTTTTCGAGCGTATTCATTACATATATACATTCAAATCTTTTTTCTTTATAACATTGGTATAGAATAGACCAATCAAAAGTTGACTAATCGCAGAGTTCAAGCAAAATGACTATTATTTACGTCATGCTCTCCAGCAACCCCATATCTACTAAGTGGTATACCCATATGTAGGGTCGTCTGGGTAGGTACCACCGCCTTTCTTATTTCTGCCGTGAAGCAGTTCGCTGTGTTTCGGATTGAAGGGAAAGGTAGCCAGTGTAATTACTGGGCATGGAGGGCATATCATCTTAGTCCCCAGGATGGCAAACGCACTTGCGGTGTTAAGTGATTTACACTTAATATTGCAAGTGTCTATAGGCGGCGGTGACCACTTAACATCAGGTGGGCCGCAAGCTTGTTTGCCATCTCGTAACATAAAAAAAAAAAATCTCTTTTGCTGTACACAAATTTATATCATTCATTGTACGCAATGTGCACCGCATTTGTAGGTACATATTTAAAAACAAGTACCCTAACTGGTTAATTCAAATTCTAAGAATTTTACAAGCGTAAAATCCTCAAATTCAAATGTTAAGAATTTTACAAGTATTTATTTAGTTTCACCTGTCCCGATATTGGTCATCAAATCTTACTTTTTCCGGTTACTGGTTGAGCACACACACACGCACACGAACTGCGATATTAATTTATAAACACCTACACAGGACCATGACGTTATTATTTACCTAAAATTTCTACTACACGTGTAAGATTTTGACACATAACCAACACAAAATATGATAAAATTCAATTCGATAATCCTCTAACCAGTAAGCAAAACTGTTAAAATCAGACAAAAATTTATAAGTATAGTCCACATTCCTCAAATCAAGCAACACAAAACTGCACAAAGGATCATGAAAAAGTTATAGTTTCTCAAAATGTCCGTTTGAAGTTCTCACGGGACGATTAGACTGTCAATAACCGTGGAAGTTCCCTTGAACGGGGGGCACGTGCCAACGTCCCAATCAAAATATACCTAGTAATATCGCTTGTGCCAACGAAATAAGGGTCATTATAATTTGTTATATACTTATAAGTGTAACAGTATGTGTAATATATTTACAATAAATACGATTGAATAAATGAGTCTTTTGACGTAACAACGTCTTATAATTCGATAGAGCCGGCTGCACGCACGAAAAAACATGACGTCATGCGGCGTTACCTCGCTCTGAATCTAATTCTCTAATTTGAATTTGGAATTATGTTCTTTAAAATTTAAACTTTCAATGATACCAAAACCAGCCAGATACAAATAGTATAGCCAAAGAGATTTTATTACAAGTTTATTCATACTATAATGCGAAATCTATTAAACAAATGAAATTAAATTTTTCTTTTGAAAAATGCTACCATTCCATCAGTATTTTCTTAAGACGTTGTCACGTTCAACTATCGTCAGTAAACCGACTTTACAGACAACCAATTTTTTTTGATTTGCTAATCAGCGGCTAGTGTATTACATATTTATATATTAGATGTGTGTTTATATTGAGGTGCCACCTCAGAACTCGGAATATTGTAGATGATTTTTTATCAAAATTATGTATGATTTTGTAGTATTTGAGAAGAATGAGTATACAAAATCTGAGCTCAATAGTATGGTCTTAGGTGCCACCTATAAAGCATTGTATCTTTTTTAATATCTACACCACCGAGCTGAGATTTTGTACTAATTCTTCTCGAATACTACAAAATCATATTTAATTTTAATAAAACTTTATCTACAATATTCCGAGCATTCTAAGGTGGCACCTCAATTCAAACGTTTAGATTGAGGTGCCACTTTTATTTGCACATAACTTTTGAAGTATTCCATTACAAAATCCAAGGTCAGTCGTACAAAACTTTCAAAAGTCCATAACGGTTCACAAGAGACAATTTTGTTTCCCAGACATCGTCAGAACTGTGCTCAATCCATACAGAGGATAGGCACGTGCCGGAACAGGTAATTTTTTGAGTCTTACTATAATACTTTTTTTTATTAAATCCGGTCAAGCAAATGACTCCACTCTACCTGATGGTAAGCAGAAGTAGAGTCCAAATGCGAAGATAGCTAGCGTGAGAGATAAACCACCGCGCTAGCCACCCTCGCCTTGCTGACGTGCAAGGTGCTTCTTCACGCCTAGTTTGAATGACCCGGGATTGTAGGAAGGAGGGAACTCGTGTACTGGTAGTGAATTCCATTTCTTGATTGTGTAACAAAGAAACGAGTTGCCAAATTTCTTAGTTCGCGTTGGAATGGTAGCCACAGTTTGTCGACGATACTATAAGGCTTACTATTGTTGAAAGCTGGAATCTTTAATATTGTTGAATTTTAAATACAAATACGAATAATAGAAAATTTTGATTAACCTCAGAATAAAATACAATAAAACGGGACCCTATTATTAAGACTCCGCTGTCCGGTCATCTGTCACCAGGCTGTATCTAACTGTGATAGTTAAAAAGTTGTCGTTAGAGTTAACGTTGGCGTTAATAAAATTGACACAGATCACACAAACAGTGTGATACACAATGTTGTACTACACCAAAAAAATCTACAAAGTGTAACATAAATGTTCCCTATTAAAAATTCACACGGGACGAGTTCGATTCCCATGAACCCCATGAGAACATCCTGAGCTATAACTAGGGGAGGCACGTGCCGTAAAATTGCTGTAAGAAACTTTTATGATAATAATTTTTTTTTTAGGGTACGAGATGGCTAACAAGCTTGCGGTCCACCTGATGTTAAGTGGTCACTGCCGCCTATAGACACTTGCAATATTAAGTGTAAATCACTTAACACCGCAAAAGTAAAGTATTTACCTTTGAAAATTCAATAACAAATTATAATATAACTAAATTAAAAAGAATATTATAAAAAAGCTGATTGCAACATAAAACTGATACAAATCGATCGTTAATCGGTTTTATGATCATGCAAACTAAAATGGCACGTCATTGCATTTAATCATATAACAATAATATGAATTTTTCACAGATATCAACTTATTTAGATAACACAATTGAATGGAAATAATGACAATGATAAGGTTAGCTATAAAACCCGACGTCGTAGATGAGTATTCTTATTATAGTGGTATAATTATCAAAATGACGTCGTTAAAATTTGAAGGCTTTTTCGAAGATTTAGATGATAGACAAATTCAGTTCATACGTGATGTCATCGCAAAACGTGGTTTCATTGATAATAAAGTAGTTTTTAGTGCGGTGGGTGCTGCTGGTGATAATTTTGCTAGTAATGTGAAAAGGATTACAGTGAGAGTTGATAACAGTGAAGATTTTGTAATGATAGCCAAACTAGGACCTCCATTCCAACAACTCCGTAGCTTTTTTAATCCAAAATATGTATTTGACAACGAAATAGTTATTTACATGGAACTTTTTAAGAAGTTTCAAAATTTAGAAGAATCTGCTAATGTACCGCCAGAGGACAGATTGAAATATGCTGAATGTTACGGATATCTTTCAGTAGAACCTCATGAAGTAATTCTGTTAGAAGACTTAAAAGTGTCGGAATACACCATGTTTAACAAATCTGATCCTCTAGACGATGACCACATGAGATTGTCTTTAAAGAACTTAGCCATATTTCATGCATTGTCATATGCTCTTAAAAATTCAGAGCCAGACGCATATCGGACATTAAAAAATAAGCTGACAGATGTAGTTAAAACAGTGAAATCAAAAGTGGAAGCTAATTTAGTTATTGAAGACATGGAGATTAACATTATCAAATTAATGGACAATGAAGAATACAAATCTCGAGTTACCAGCGCATTAACTAGGTGGGATCGGATGGATGAAGAAATAGGAACTGACAAATTTAATAATAAGCTATCTGTTATTCAGCATGGCGACGTTTGGACTAATAATATTATGTTTAAATACAAGGTATTTCCATGTTCTACTAACAATCTCAAGGTTCTGTTAATTTTATTGAAAAATCCTGGAAAGACACGTAATATTACCTACGAGACAAGACAAGATACAATGTTTTATAAGTTTTGTTTACAAAATTTTATTAATGCATAATAATGCTCCAATTCCAGCTCCAGAGACAATTTAATGTTTTTCATTAAAACAAATACGTTAATTATCTTCACCTTTATGAATAATATGAGATGAGAATAATTAAAAATATTTCTTAAATAAAACAAAATATTAAATACCTAGTGATGATAATTGTTAATTTTCGCTTTTCCTTTTCAGAATAATACGGTCTCTGAGTGCCTCATGATTGACTACCAACAGTCTATGGAAAGTCATCCTGTATTTGATCTGTTAAATCTGATGCTTAACTGCACAGATAACAAAAGTATGGTTAAACATTACAATGAATGGATAAACTGCTACCACGCACAACTAAGCAAATCACTGGGCTATTATGGTATAAATTCTGCCGAATTTTATCCAAAAGATCACTTGCACAAGGACCTTAAAAATATTGCCAAATATGTGGTTGGGCAAGCAATTTTTGCAGCGTCAATGACTTCAAGAGACAACAAAGATGCCAATGCAATGAAAGATAATTTCGCTGTTATGGATGATGTCATAGAACTACAAGATATTATGACTATTAAAAACTTGTCCAAAAAATCTGCTGTGATGTTGAAATCTAGAGTTGAAGGCATATTTAGTAGTTGTATTGAGTTAGATTTAATATAGTATAATAGAATAGGATAAAGTTTATTATGTAAATAAAGAGTACATTTACCGACAGTATGATGTGAACTTCTTTAGATATTATTTAAAAGATAAAGCGTTATCCTTTCAGTCCTATGTAAAAATGACGGATACAAAAAAAAACAAAAACATGCCCGTCAACAATCTTCTTGTGCCCGGCACCATTGGGTACGCAGACGGCAGCACTGTTGCGAAAAGATACCTTTCGAGTACGAGGGCCGGTAGAGAGGATATCCGGTCTTGTCAAGAGACTTTAGTCGAATTTCAGGTACAGGATGTCGCCAATTGGAGCGATGCCAACTTGGTGAAGATCAACGTAACGAAAACACAGGCATGTTAATTCTCCACAAAACGGAGCTCATTCTACTTGACTCCGGATCTCTATGGTGTATCCATACCGGTGACTAATCACATACGGCTACTAGGGATGAAAATATCATCCGATCTGAATTTCGGCAAATATTTAAATCCATAGTCAAAACTGCTGCCAAAAAGCTGGGTGTATTCTCTAAGGTTAAGCGATTCACACCACAGGAGCTGCTTCTTTTATATAAAGTACTAATCCGCCCGGCTATGGGGTATTGCAGCCATCTTTGGGTCAGATGAGAGAAATACCAGCTTGCAGTTTTGGATTGGGTAGAAAAAAGAGCTTAACGACTTATAGGCAACCCAACACTCACAGACGCCAAGCTATCATGTCTCGACCAGCGTCAAAAAGTAGGTAGTCTATCGGTATTTTATAGGATACACTTTGGAGAGTGTGCGACGGAATTACTTGAATTAATTCCACCAGCCCCATTTCACTACCGGGACACAAAACGCAGGTTAAATTACCACCCTTATGTTGTTGATGTCCCTACCATCCGCACAAACTGATTTGCTAACTCTTTTATAATGCGAATAGCTAAAGAGTGGATCTTGGTGCCTTGCTGATGTGATCCCTGTGACTTATACCTTGGGTGCCTTCAAACTGAGAGTGAATAGGCTATTTCTAGGTAAGCATGTTACATCGTAGGCCACATCTTCGCTTAAGATCAGGTGTGAGTATGGTCAAATGCTTTCCCGTCAGTAAAAAAACGATCAGCGAAGTGAATAATGGGAAATTTTATCCTAACTAATATTATAAAAATTATACAAGCTTGCACCGAGAGTATAGAACACTAATTACGGCGCTGACTGCATGGAAGCGTAGAGGAGAGTAGCATAAAGCGGAACGAAGATAAACATGTCGAGTGAGACATGGCTCCCCAACACCCGAATCCACTTGCAACTGGAGGTTCCGCCTACGTTCCGATTTGGGATATCGGCCAACGCAAACGCCAACCTAGAAATATCCTACTCGATCAAGGCGACCTCATTACTAACGCTAATGCACAACCTCCTCTCCTTCCTGCACCCAGTGACAGCACATTCAGGCAGTCAATACACACCACACCACACCCGAAGATGGTTGCGAAGACTTTGCCCGTTACAGACATGTACCGAGGCGCGCTTCTCACCCACTATCCCTCCACGACACGACGTAGAAATGGGAGATGCTCGCCGGGGGGAAACGCTCTCTGGTGGTTCGCGTTACAGGCTAAAGGAACCACCAAGATCTTCACCTTCAAAAAAATACATGCCAAGTGAACCCTGTCCAAATCCGTTCCGTTAATACTCTTATTCCTGGAACGCTTGCTCTAATTTCAAACTCTTTATTCGTTGTGACCTAATGTTTCAAGGCCCTATCATAAAAATCGGGAGTGGTCTCCCCTTGACTTTCTCGTATACCGGAAACGACTCAAAAGTTGATAGAAACCTTATACTTTTATGTCATACATGCATGTTTAATTTTGGTCACCCATCCGAGTAAAGACCGCGCACTTGGTTGCTTAACATATAAGTTAAATTTGGTTGCAATTTGTTAAAGCATACTCGAGTTATCGTGCTAACGCACAGACACACAGACACGGTAATTCCCAAAACGGTTTTTTTTTTACTCAGGGAGGTTCAAAACGTGTAAATCCGTCAAAATCTCGAGGTCGAATTTTTTGACTATTACAAGACTTCCTCTATACTACGTACAAGAGAAAGTAAAAACCTACGTATACAATCACTCACGTTCATAATTCCAAAGGGGCTTGAGCAGAGTCTTAGGTAACATTTGTTCACACAAACCACATCTGACAGTATGGGTCATGCAATGCCTTAAAATAGGTTGCCAGCCGTGCAGTCTGGGTATCTATCATTAAAAAACTTAAAATTTGAAAACATTTTGTCTTTTTTGAAGTATTCTATAGAACATTATTAAAATTGCACAAAATCAAATGTACAGTTCAACATACTTTGGTTCAACCTTAGGAAGGAGAGGTTTTAAATACATTAATAATAATTATGGAAGACGACGCAACAATATAAAGATAAATAACACATAAATATAAGTAGATACCTGCACTTTGCCGAAACTGATACAGAAACAGATCGAATATTGAAAACAAATTAGGGCACGGTTATCAAAAATTAAATTATCGTCTTTGCGTAGTTACCTACGTCTGCACTATCTAATATATTTCTCAGGACGGCTAGTACTATAAATAAGCTGTTTATTATCATACCAAGCTGATTAATAAATTATCATCATGACCAGTAAGTAATCTTATCTAAGAAAACATTAGGTAATCAATTTAACATAAACATTATTTAAAGTACCTCTAACAATAATAAGAACAACATTCCGATATTTCATGTTACTAATGATTGTACTGTTTTGCTCTTGAATTATAAAATCTGTGGTTCTACTGCTATTACCTACCTATTTAAAATTCGAATTCCTTTTACACAAATTTTATTTTTGCGAAACAGTTTTGCACTCTTGTGTGTTTCATATTTTTAACTGTCTTCAAAAAGGAGGAGGTTCTCAATTCGACTGTATTCTTCTATGTGTGTTACCCTGCGAACACATGGTGTTACCTCATAACTTTTTACATGGTGTATCGATTTTTATGATTCTTTATAGGTTTGGAAGCCGGTGCTTGTCATTTGTCATTTTTTGAGTTATCCCTAGTAATGCCTATTTCATTGACATTGAAGATATCATTCATTTATTTGTTACTTGTTTGTTTTAAATGTCTCGAGATAGTTTCTTGAAAATTTTTGTACTTACAATACCAAAAAGCAAAATAAAATATTTTTTAATAAAAAAACCGCTATCAAAACTAAAAACGTAAGAATATTTTTTTTTTTGTTTAAAAATCTAAATGTTATTTTGATGTCGGTGCCAAACTCAATATTGGCAATGATTTGGAATAAACGTAGTCCTTGTGTTTGGAACCGACGTTTGATTATAATTATGGTTTTAATTTCAACTCGATACCTCCACTCGTTCCCGAGATAAAGGGTCTTGACAGACAGACGGACAGGCGGACAATAAAGTGATTATATAAGGGTTCCGTTTTTTACTTTTGAGGTACGGAACTCTGAAAAGGGTTTTTTGCTTTTAATTTCTATTTTACTCCTTAGTTATCGCTGGATAGGTTTCTGAGTCTGTTCATCTCATTCACCACATCATTGTTGCAAGGTCGTTTGCCGGTTAATTTGTATGAAAGTATAAAAAACTCTAAAAGTCGGCCATTGTGGATTAATGGTGATGTCAGAATATTTTACTAATTATTCTCGGCAAGCCCTTTCATTTGATACCCATATTGCAGAAGTGCATAAAAAATAACTATTCCACCATCTTGGATATTCCGCCATATTGGATTTAGAATGACGTCACACAGCTTATAGTCTATTATCATCCAAACTAAACCTGTATACAAAATTTTAGCTCAATCGATTGAAGATATCTGCTTCAAAATCGAGTAGCAAGATTCCACCTACATACATTGCCAGTTAAATAAAAACTTTTAATAAAATAGGTAAAGAATATAGAAAATTTAAAACTAGTATGGACTAGATCCCTTTGCTGTCTGGTAATAGGGAAAATTAAATTTTTATATTGATGTTTCCTCAGACATTTGTGTTTAAACAAACACAATGCCAGAAATGTGGTTTTGTTTACATCACAATGCCAGAATGGTGATGGTCATCCATCAGAATCATCAGAACAGCCTTTTATAATTCGATCCACTGCTGGGACACAAGGCCTCTTCTTCTCATAGGAGGTTTAGGCAGTAGTCCACCACGCTTGCCCAATGCGGATTGGTAGACAGAGAGTATAAGGTGATCAATACCCCTTTGCTGATCCATTAGTCGCCTTCTATTTGGAGGACACGGGATGATGATATTCTACTCTGCCGGCATCACATGGCGGCTATAAAACAAAAATACGTAAAATACAAAAAAACTAAAAAAAATCGTAAAATGTATCTATTGAATTGTTTATTTTACGTTTACTTTGTATTTTTTATATTACTCTTATAAAAAATACAAAGCAAATATTTAATAAGAAACGTCGGTGGTGTAGTGCGTAAGAACGTTGTCTTCCACCCGGAGGCACCGGTTCAAACCCCGCCACGGACCAATATGTTTTCAAATTTTAAATTCATATGTACGTTTTATCGACGCTTTTACGGTGAAGGAAAACATCGATAGGAAACCTGCACACATCTATAAAGAAATTCTTAGGTTGTGTGTGAAGTTGACCAACCCGCACTTGGCCAGCGTGGTTGACTAAGGCCTAATCGCCCCTAATGTGGGGTAGGCTCGAGCCCCTCGGTACATTATATGAGCTGTTGATGATGAAATATTTAATATAAACGATAACAAAAAACAAATATTATCCGTGTATCCAAAAGCAGACCGTCGTTGGGCCAGCATGTTGTTTAGTCTAATGGACAAAATTAGAGGTAGACATTTAAGAGCGATTTCCAGGTTAAGGTAAAAATACCTAACTTCGTAAAACCAAATATCAAATTATTGTACATTCACAATTTTTATTACCTAATTTCATTACATGCCAAATTTTAGCGACAGAGGAATTTTTCGGAAGTCTCAATACAACAAATGTCCTCGTTGATTGGACTAGTACGCGGTGCTTCCGCGGTGAGAAAGCGGTTGCTGCGTGTAAGATCGCGTAAGGGTAGCCATCAAAACGCGTCCTAAGGGTAAACAACAACAGTAAAGTTTTATTCAGTCAGATTACTAAGTCCTCTCATCAACATGATTAAGAAAAAGATAAAACTTGCAAAAAACAATAATTAAAATTAAAATTTATTAACACAAAAACTCTATAAACTAAAGACGACCTAATAAAAACAGTTTAGTTTGATTTTGGATTAATGCTCACAATTAATTTATTTAACTTAACACAATAATTAGTCTAGTTATTTATAGTAAACCAAAAGTTAGGCAGCTTTCAATTAAATCCTCAATTCTGGTTTTGTAAAGTGTAAGTGTTTCAGAACTTAAATTTGAAACAGCCATAGAATTAGTCAGCTGTTCATAATCTTGGCCTAAAGCATTCTTCATTTCTGTCGCTTCGTCAGTTTTTCTTAAAGTGACACTAATTGTTATTATAGCTGTTACTAGAAACGCTTTACAATATCTTCTCAAATCTGCATCTAACGCATCTCTCGGATAAATATCGTTAGCTTTCATGTCAAAGTTATTTAGCGATTTATCTAGCTGTTCGTGATAGTAGTCTAGCCACTCTGGGTAGTGATTAACTCTTGTTTTATGATCAGTACAATTAAATATCATGTAAAGAATATCGCTCACTGGGCTGGCCTCTCTGGCAAGTTGATAATCTATCATTATACAGTCCTTAATTTTCTCCTCCTGAAAAAATAGTGGATATTAATAAATTGTTGGGTAAAATTAGTAAGTTGGCCATTGGAATCCCTACGACTATTGGATACCATGACACCAGATTCTTACTTGAATAATGTGAGCACTCTTTTTGGACTAAGTTATAATTGTTAGGTAAAATTCGTAACTTGACCATTGGAATCCCTATGATTATTCGATACTATGATACCAGATTCTTACGTGATTCATGTAAGCATTCTTTCTGGACTCAGTTATCAGACTCGTGAATGAAATGAGCAACAGCTCTGTTTGTAATTTAGAGTAAAATAAAACATGTGGCACTGAACTTTAACACTGTGTTCAGTAGATGAGTTCAAAAATCTAAAAGACAATTCCAACTTACCTCAATATCAAACATAATATTGTTTGTCCAGCCGTCGCCTTGAATAATCACCGATGACTTAGATCCGTTATCGCGTATGATATTTCGTTTATTCATTTTCATAGCAGTAAGAACCAGTCCTTTTATGACCTTTTTGTAATTTTCATTATCTAATAAATTTAAAAGTTCAGTCTCAATTGATTTTGCAAAGGCTTCATTTTCTGGTCTGTCATATAACTTTATTGAATAATCAACAATTTTCTCCCTCCATGCGTTAAAAGTGTCAGGCTCACGCTTCTTTACTACATAACATAAAGAATGCAATAAAGCAAAATTTTTAAGAACAATCTTAACTGCTTCATTCGGAAGCGGCTTAATTTTATCAAGAATTGAATAATTGAGTGGCTTCAAATCTTCAAGCAATACTAATTCGTGTGGTTCTTCTGTCAAAAACCCGTAACATTCAGCGTATTTCAGCCTATTTTCTTTGGGAACGCTTACTGCTTTCTGTAGCGCTGCTAGTTTCGGCAAGACTTCACTGTACATCGTGATTTCATTCAAGAAAAACATCTTTGCCATCATTGTTTCTCGCGCAATTGGAGAAGTTGGAGCAATTTTAGCTATCATATAAAAGTTATCACTGTCTTCAACTTCAACTGTTATTCTTTTCACATTGGCTGCATAGTTATCATCCACTTGTCCCGCTGGAGCGATCAATACTTTGTTGTCCTTAAAGCCACGTTTTTCGAGCACAACCCGTATACACTGAATTTGTTCATTGCTTAGGTCTTGAAAATCCCCTTCAAATGTAAGAGACGCCATTTTGTTACAAAAATGTTTCTTAAAAAATATTTTATGATAAGAAATGTTGCTTTATATACATGTTGAAAATGATGATAATGCTTACTTATAAAATTAACTTATCAGAAGTGTAGATAATCGATAAAACCAGTTTACTAAATTAGTTATGAATCAAATTTCAATTATTTAGCGTAAGTACCTAATAATACTTGAAATTAGAGGTTTACAACAACTTCTGGTTTGGCAGTACAATATTTATTTTGCATATACATAGTTACATGCACAGGGATATTTATTTATTTATTCAGTTTCACATGCTGGATTACAGAGCAAGTCCAGCACAACGGCAAGTCAATAAAATACATACAAAATATTCATTCATTAATTTAAATCATAGAATTACATGTCAATCAAAAGTCAAAAAAAGTCTTACGGACACTTCGCCATATTATATTCATTTTAAAAAGGACTTTATCATTCTACCGTTTTAGAAACCATAAGTTCACCTACACAATAAAAATGTTTTAATACAAACCTAAAAAAGAAATAAAACTACTGAAGGCATGGCTGTATGACCTAGATCCCTTTACCTTCCCCTAATAGGGAGAATTTTAAAAATATAAGGTGCTTGTGTTTGTTGTTTGTGTTTGTTTACGGTGTTCGATGCGATTTTTTATTTCTAACTTTACTTGGCCTTTCGGACAACGGACTTGATATCTTTTTGAACTACGGACTTTGTAAATAAGTTTTTGCATGATTTCCCTAGTTTACTTACTAGTTTCTTTTTTTATTATTTTACATTTGTTTGGAAACATAACCTCAATATCAGTAAGTAGTATGCTAATAATTAAGTTCTCAGAAGTGTCCGTCAATAATCAACATTTATACAGTCATTTACTTATAATTTCGAACCTAGAAAATATTTTTTCATGATTGTTGGTGCTTAGGCAAAACATGTATGGGATCTGAGCAATATCCTTTGTTTGCAATAAGTTAAAGCATACTCGAGTTATCAAGCTAACGCACACAGACATACAGACACACACAGCGACATAATTCCAAAAATGGTATTTTTGGAGTCGGGGAGGTCCAAAACGTGTAAATCCGTCAAAATTTCGAGGTCAAATTTTTCGACGATTACAAGACTTCCTCTATACTACGTATACGAGAAAGTAAAAATAATAATTTAAAAACTAAAATAAATAAAATATTAGTAATATTACTAAAATAAATAGATTATTGCTCATGACAAGTGTGGATAAAAAAAAATCAAAATGTACTAGAATCTGGCGAGTCAGGGCGAGTCAGGGCACGAAGGATGCATAAGTATATTCAGAGCATATTTTATTTAATAAATTAATAAAAACTATTAAGGAAATATCTAAAACGTACGGGCGCCTTTATCATTTAAAGGTGCAATGACAAGGTCTGACACTCCGTCTGATTTAGCAATTGCTTCTAATATTTCATCAACCATATTAATAGACTAAAAATAAAGAAATTCGTAATTTATTTTTAAAATAATCCATTTGAGCGTTAATTCATATTTACTCCGCTAGTACTAACACGAGTAAATACATATTTACTTACGTAGGTTTGGCCGGTAACATATATACCTATGTTACCGGCCAAACCCGACTTTAGGACGAACTAGTTTTTCCTAGGCCAAGCCAATTAGTCCTTTCTGCGATTTAGCACCTACCATGGCTGTGTGATGGGTAGGTTAGTGAACTGGTTTGGCCTAGGGAAAATTAGTTTATCCTAAAATCGGTTTGGCCTGTAACATATAGGTACATCATCATCATTATAACAAGATTTATGATTCGAGTCACTGCTGGAACACAAGGCCTCTCCTTTTCATCGAAGGAGAAGAGAGAGAAGAAAAGAGAAAGGGATACATCATAATAACGTGTAGACTATAATTTATAATGATACTGCGCAGACGAAGTCGCAGGCAGAAGCTAGTTAAAAATAATTATGTCGAAGTTAGTTCCACTGCACTAAAAACTACTTGGGTCCATATTGGCTCAAATAATATTCTAAATCCTATTCTTTGTCTTACTACCGATTTGTGTTCATAATAATCACTCTCCATAATTTTATTTTTCATATTTTTTTATTCATACATTTTTATTACTACCAACGGAGCTCATAACAGTTAGTGATCATATTTTTTTTTATTAATACTGTTACTACCTTGTTGCTTACAAAAACAATGCACTCCGCCTAGTCATAAAAAAAATAACCCTAACCTACCCATCACCCAACCATGTGCTGGTGCATAAAACACTAGACTCGCCCAAAAATGTATGATTAATGATATTATAAATTTCAATGATTATGTTTTATGAAGTTATGAGGAATGATTTGTTATGAAGAATGATCATTATGGTTTTAAATGGTATGAGAAATATTTTCGGACATCCAATGATAGGAATTGAAAAGTTATGTAAGAAAATGCGCACCCAACTACTTTACTATCATTGTTTAACAATTACTTTAAGTATGAAATGCAGTTGTCTATCATTTAATTGTTCGAAGAGGTCCTCAAATTTTAACTATGCTATTTTCCAAAATTAAATCAAAATGTGATGAGCCAAAACACATCATAAGTAGCAGTGCTCTCTGCGATGCATCTCTTATTTAACGCAAGACGCCTGTTTTTGGAGTTGTGGCAACAACACTCTATTGTGTTTACGCCCTATTAATATTATTATGTAGGATCTTTCACCAATCTCTTGAAAAGAGATTTAGCACGTCTTATCTCGACCGGCAACCGGCAATGCATTCCACACACTGACAGCATGCACTGTGAATGACTTGCTGTAGAATTTTGTAAAATGCATTAGGGTTCACAATCTCAAATTACTAGATGATCGCAAATCTCGTGAATGGGTGTCCGAGGAATGTAAAACGTTGTTTGAGATAGGACGGGGAATTGGGATTGAAGAGAATATTATTTAGGAGGGATACAATATGCGCATTCCGGCTAAGGCGAATAGGTAACCTCTTGAGCTTTGTGCGAAAATCGGATACGTGTTCACATTTGCGTAGACCACATATAAACCTTATACAGAAGTTTTGAAGCCGCTCAAGCTTATTTAGTTTGTCTTCATTGACAACGAGGTAGCAGACATCAGCATAGTCTAAAACTGGGAGGAGAAGGGATTCAGCAAGCGCAATTTTGGTAGCAGTCGGCAGAAAATTTCGAAGGCGTCTAAGTGATCCTGCAGATGCAAACAAACTTCAACTAACCTCCTGAAGCGGTAAACCCCAAGACAAATTACTATCAATATGTAAGCCCAGATCCTTAACACATTTTTTTATAATGATATTAGAGCCATCAAAGTTTATTTTTGGTAATCATGACCAGTTGATTCTGGAAATCATTTTAGAACTGTCATTAACAATAACTTGAGTCTTCGATGGATTGAGTTTTAAGCCGAACATCTTGCTCCATTCGCAAATATTTGAGAGATCCAAATTAATTATATTCACTGCATCAGATAGCTCGTTTAACGGAGCCTGACAAAACTTTGTAAGGCATCTGCATGAAGAAGGTAGGATGAAGTTAGAAGATCTGATATAGATGTATTGTTTTAAGCTGACGTGGTCACTATCATTTGAATGAAAGAAAACGGGATTCAAACCACGTACCTTTGATTTTGGGTTAATCCGATATTTCGGCGCAGTTACATGCGCCATGATATAGAATTTATAAATAAAGTAAAAAGTAGAGGAGATAAGACGCCACCCTGCGGAACCCCGGCAGCCATGTTGCACCATGAAGAAACGGAATCTTCAATGCAAATCCGCTGGCGGCACCTATGCAGGTAACTATGAAGCAAATAAATCACCGTTGGAGATATGTTAAGAGATTTTAAAATAGCGAGCATTATATCAAAGTCGACGTTATTAAAAGCGTTGCTAATATCGAGCAAGGATAGCACCGTCAGTTTTCCATTTTCCATGCCTAGTCTGAAATCATCGATGATTTTTATGAGTGCAGTTGTTGTGCTATGACCAGACTGGAAACCGGATTGAAGAGGATTTAGAAGATGATTTTTACAGAGGAAGGAACTTTGGAGAAGAAAGGAAATTTGGATATGGGTCGGTATTCGGAAAAGGAAGTAGGATAAAATTTTTAGGTAAAGGAATTATATAAGCGTCTTTCCAAGACTTAGGAAAAACACAACCTGAAACTGAATTGTTAAGGAGGATACAGTAGGAAGAAATTCATCAAGAATCGGGATGACCATTTTCAGCTTATAGCATCGCATCCTACAGCATTAGATTTAATAGTCAAAATGCTCTTCTTAACATCACAATCGGTAAATTGATCAATGATTAAAGGTGAATGCTTGGGTACCGGATGAGAATTTAAATAGTTTAACTTTGAAGCTTTAATTGTTTAATCAAAATTATACGTAGATAAGAAATGTGCATTTAAAGCATTAATGTTTGAATTACTACATGTTGGCGATTGGCATGACTTAAAAATTCCCATAGATCTAAGAAACTTCCATACCCTTGCTGGGCCAATTTTAACAGAATTGTGAATATAGTGGCGTTGAGCATTTCTACACACCTTGTTGTAGTGATTACCGATCGTGACGTATCTCTCCCTGTTCAAGGAGGTGGGTCCCTTTACTGATTCACTACTTTGCTGATACACCTCCTGTATTGATAACTTTATACTCCGTCCACCAATCTGCATTGGGCAAGCGTGGTAGACTACTGCCTAAACATCTTTCTATGACAAGGAGAAGCCTGGTATCCCAGCAGTGGGTTGAATTATAAGGACTGTTATGATGATGATACATATACGACACCTTAGCAATGTCCCATATTGCAGCTACCTCAGCAATGTCCAACTCAGCTGCAGCTTTCGCTGAATCAAGAGACTACTTATTTAAGCCGTTTGGGGTAGAGACTCTGGGATGATGGAATTCAGGAGCTCACAGACTTGTTCAGAATATTGCAGAGTGACTTCGTAAGACAGTAAGTGAAAATAAAGCTGATTTGTATTTCGCGCAAAAAATTTAGTCTCGCGAGTCAGGTAATGCCAATATTATTGCCATCTTCCTGTTTAAGAGGACCTAGGCGAAGTTTTTTTTATTTGTAATTAAGTAGTTTATAAGGACATCCATCCAGGAGAGTACTGATCTTGGATTATGGAAGTGGATATTACTAGTAATTTATTTTTATGTAATCGGCTTTGGGACCACGCCCTAATAAATGTTGTTTACTGAATGGTAGTGGTTTTACTCTCTGTACCCTAAACGTAACATACTTTATATCTAGCTTTAGTATCATTTTTATAACGTAGAGTAATTTTTGTCTTTATAGATTAATAACACATAGTGTTCATTCACAGCTTATTTTGTAAACTATCTGACAAAGTTTATGTAGCAATCTTGCTCACCGACAAAAAGACAAAAGTAGGAAAATTTAAGGTTGAGTGACTGTAGTCTTCTGTAAGTACTGTCTCAGTTCAGGCTGTCCAAATTCTAGTGTATTCTACTGAGCCATATTATCTTCGACTGACATATCTGTCGACAAAACATAAGATCCTCGGACGCTTGACCAAGAAGTAAATACGGAACGTTAAAACGCTAAATATAATTTTTGTAGGTGCTAACTATTTTTCTAGTATTGATTAATGATCGGCGGTTTCAATTACTTATCTATCAACACTTTTGCTTACTAGGTATAAGATTTAGACCTCAGACTGAGATGGTTTTGAGTTGTCATCTGTCCTGGTCGTTGGCTTTAGTTGGTGTGTTTACTGAAGGATTGTTAATTTTTGGGTTTGGTGCCCCTTTTATATAGACGATAGGCTGGCAACCTGTCACTATTTGGAGGCACTGCATGGCCTATACTGCCAGATGTAGCTTTATGTGTAACTAAACGTTGCCTAAGGCTCTGCTCGACCCCTCATGGGATTACGCGCGTGATCATATGTATGTATGAGTAATCGCAATAAAATTAGCAATAATTAATGGAATAAAACATAAGAATACAATTTATACACACCAACACTTAAGGAAATTCTACCTATACTAAGAAAGAATTTATGTTTTGTTATCTAATATCAACATTATTATTGATAACGAATGAAATACTGGACAATTATATTGCAATCTGAATATTTGCGAAATCATGCTGAAACTTAAAATATTCCATTGTTTCTATTGGAAACAATTCTAAATTGATTATAGATTGAATCATTTTGTTATTATTAGTCATACAGGCTTTTATACTTTACTTATGTTATAGATATAGTAGCAAAAACCAAATTTACTTAAAAAATCATTAAATGTTAGTTTCTTTTTGTTAATTTAATTTAGGTAATCATTCTAGAATATCTTACAAGAACACCATTTAACATTATTCTTTTAACCACCACGCAAAAAGGGGGGTGTTATAAGTTCACCTGTCTGTGTATCTGTGTGTCTGTGCATCATAGACAAACATCTCTGGCATCGTAGTTCCTAAACGAATCGACCGATTTTAAAGCGATTTTCGTTTGAAAGCTGACGTAATCAAGATGGTTCTTAGGTGAAATTCATGAAAATCAGGCGTCGGTCATCAGCTCTCTCTTGAATAATACTCAGGAAAAATGTAATTTAAGTAGTAATCTATCGCAATTAGAGTCCGCGAGTAATTTAAAAATAATGAAATAAAATTTTAAAAAGTTAAGTAGCCGCCCCGACAAAAAATAGTGTAACTTAATTGCAGATTTTGGTTGCAGGCTTTTTATGAATATTAACGTACAACACTACACTTGCCATACACGCAACTATATTTGGTTTGCGGAAATATGACCGTGTTTCTGAATTCCTTGCAAAGTTATTGTGGCTCCCTATCCGACTTCGCAGAAATATGCACATCTAAATGTAAAGTTTAGTCTGGTACTAACAGTGACTGATAGCCTGGCACAATTACCAGGTTATCCGTCAGTGGATGATCTAGTATTCCCGCGTAGACCGACGGGCTGGAGAAGGCGGCTACGACCGCCAGACTTATCTAGCGTTAAGGTGTGACCGCTCAGAGGTAAGTCCTCGTATCCCGTGGTGCAGTGCACAGAGTCCCCCTATCTGGGGATTGCCTGGTACCCTATCGCATTTTCCCACTGGCACATCTCCTGGCTCACCATTACGCCGGGCCAGCCCGAACGTTTTCGGTGTACGTAAGTACGCCTATCCCACAAGGGATTATGATAGGAGGGTACCGGTAGTTTTTAGTTGGTAGATCGGTACGGTCCTTCAGTGGATTTTCCATCGTCATCAAAAATCCTTCGTTGTCAGCACTGGGTTCACATTTACCCGATAATATTTTTGTATCTTTTATTAATCAATTGAGTCATATAAAAATCTGATGTGATACAGTTATTCACCTTACGGGAAATCAAAATCATATAACAAAAGTCACAATGGCACTCGAGAAGTTGAATTCGGGAATACTGTCGTTAAAATAACTAAGGCCCGTATTACAGAATGACACTCAGAAATCAATCATGTCTTGAAAATCGTTTGTCACTGTCTATCAAGCACAAATAGAGAGAGAGAGAGAGACTTACGACGCTCAGAACGCCTTCGATTCGAAACGCCGAACGATTCTTGAGACTCATTCTATAACACCAGCCTTAGTCTACCTTTTCATATATGTAGTTGTGTTTTTGACAGCGAGCATTTTCAAGTAGAAAAAAAGTTTTTTAGACTACCAAGGGGATATTCAATATTCAAGCCCTATCATCTAGGTTTCTATTTTTCCTTCCGTACTTTAACATTCGATATAATTGTCACTTCACTCCCAATAATTGTCGTTTAATGATGAAACAAGGGCCCCAATTATACAGTGCGATTCATCGTTTCGATCAACCTGACGAAAATTGTAACGATCAATAGCAGTGAACAATACACAGTCGATTCATCGTTACGATATTTATGATTGGATGGGATTTTGTTGCGCGTTTGTCTTCGATAAGTATTTAAATCTTTAAGATCTTGACATACACTAGTGATTCGTCATTTCGATTGGTCTGAAAGGGTAGATCGTTAAGATCAATCGTACCGTATATGGGGCCCTTAAGATTTTAAAAGGCTATGATTTAAAGTTTTGGTAAGTTAAAATTACAAAATGAATACTTATTAACAAGTTCGGCAGTTAAAACTTAGTAGTACAGTAAACAAAAATAAACTGCCGAACTATTTATCTCACTACCCATTCCTTTTTTTTTGGTCATTTATTTATTAGACAGCTTGCGTATTTTAGTACATATATTGTAATATAACTAATAAGAAATAACCGGCCATTTTTTTTTATGCCCATGTTTTATGTCTCACTAATTTACCCACCCCTGTGATTAATTTTTTTTTTTTTACAATTGAACATATAAATCTCTAGAAGGTTCAAATAACAATTTGAAAAATAAGAAGCAATTTTAAAACCAATCTAGATAATTCATAATAAGTAACAGATAAAGATGCTCTAAGACCTACTTGTTCCTGATAACAGAATGCTAATAATGAATATACTACATTTTATACTCCAAATTGTATTTTATAATACTAAGGCGTGCGATAAGGTAATTAGATTAAATATATAAATCAACACGACCGCGTATGATACAGCATTGCATTAAAGAATTTACTAGCAAAATGACGTCCCTTAAGTTTGAAGGTGAAGTTCAAGCATTAAGTGAGGAGCAAATACAATATTTACGTGAAGTGTTACAAAAACGTGGCTTTAATGACAATAAAGTAGTTCTGGCGCCAGTGGGTAAAGTGGGTGACAATTATGTTGCAAATGTATTGAGAATAACAGTTGAAGCGGAAAACGGTGATAATTTTACAATGATAACTAAAGTAGCTCCAAGAGATAAAGTTTTGCGTGATGTAATGTTGACCGAAATAATTTTCAATAACGAAGTAATTATGTATAATGATGTATTACCAAAATTAGTAAGTTTGCAGAAAGCTGCAGGCGTGCCAATAGAATATATGTTAAGGTACGCAGAATGTTATGGATGTTTCACAGAGGAACTAAACGAGTTAATACTGATCGAAGATTTAACACCGCTGGGCTATAAAATCCTTGATAGAATGGAGCCACTTCCTCACGAAGCAGTAAAATTAATTCTTAAAAATTTTGCAATATTGCATTCTTTATCATATGTACTGAAACAAATGGAACCTGACGTCTTCATCACGTATAAAGAAAGACTTAAAGATATGTGGATTATTTCGATTGATCAACCAGATTATCAAAAAATGTATGAGGCACTAGAAAATGAAGTTATGACTTTTTTCGATGACGAGTACTATAAAACTGCTGTTAAAGGTTTTTCTTCTGGTATGTATCGAAATAAAATATTGGCAGATACTGATAAAGATACTAAATATCCAGTAATTGTTCAAGGTGATGCATGGACGAACAATATCATGTTTCGAAAGCAGGTACTTAAATAACTGGTAATACCATTATCTAAGCTTAGTAGCAAGACAGTTTTTAAAGCAATGTAATATTTGACAATGATCGAAACCATTATTAATCATAATTACAGCTAGGAATTTGAATGAAACATTATTATTTGCCTTCCCTGTTGCCAAATTTAGTTGGTTTCGGCGTTAATAAAATTGTGCTCTCCTTCCATAACTCCTGATTTTGCCGTAAAATTATCTCTTATACAATCTATTCAATATTTTTTTTTGGTCGTCCTCTCTCTCTGTATTCACTCATGGTGATAAATAAATAAACTAATTTAATAGTAATTATTTTCAGGATTCAACATTGAAAGATTGCTTGATGATTGACTACCAATTATCTAGAGAGGGTAGCCCAGTATGTGATATACTTTACATGCTGTTCAATTGTACAGATCATAAATCGAGAGTTGAACATTTTGACGAGTGGCTAGATTACTACCACGACGAACTCGACCAGTCCTTGAAATACTTCAATATGAAAGCTGATGAAGTTTACCCGAGAGATGTATTAGATTTTGATGTCAAAAGGTATGCTGAAGTATACTTCTCAGTTGCAATCATGATACTGAATGTTGTATTAAGACAACCAGATGAAGCAGCAGCTATAAAAAATGCAATGTCGGATGACAGCGACGAAAGGTTCAATTCAATGAACTCTTCAGCTTTAAGTACAGAAACATTTTCACTTTATAAATCGAGAATAGAAGGACTGATTGATACTTGCAAGCAATTCGGTTGGTTATGATTGCGTCTTTAATAATTTACAAATCCTATAAAAAAAAAATCAAAAATGTCATTGACTCTTTAGGGTATAAGTTCGTAGTCGGTTAGAAAACAGCAGCAGGCAACGTGTTGCCACGATACTACTGGTTTCTATGTATTTATACGAGAATCCTTTCATAGCTACACCCAAACGCAGATCAGTAGTGTCAGTTTTCAAATGCTTTATCAGTACTGAATAATTTCTCTCATTTACTTTGTATATGTATAGTCTATATTATCGAATAAAAACCAGTCATATTGGTCTTCGTCCGTTCCTTTCTTATTTTTCTTTCACTTGTCTACTCAGAGTAAGCTTGTCTATCAATATCATTAGGCTATGGTGGCAAATAATCGTACCAGTTTATAGACGCTTGTAATAATCACATGTTGCCATTCCTAGCACTCTCTCCTTGGCGTTCTGTGTATCTTATTTACCAGGAGAAACAGCATTCTGCACGTTATTTAAATTAATACCCACCCCTTGTATAATGTGACTATGAGTATATAAAAATGTAAGTATTAGTTTTTTTACCTATAGTCGTAAAACCAAATTATTGTAACATGCATGTTAGATAAATAATCGAAAATATTTAAGTATTTCCAATGAGTTACAAAGCTGTTATTACTTTAAGAGAGCGTCGTAAACCACTGGGATCTTACCTTACCTTACTAGGCTTCTATAATTACAGTTTTGAAGAAAAAGCTAATATAGCAGTGGTACGTTGATACGATAACAGTGTGGTTACTCTCGTATTCAGACAATCTCGTATTCCAGAATAAATGTACCACAGCCCGATATGAGAGCTGCTCAATACAACCGATATATGGGTGGAGTCGATCGCCTGGTCTCTAATGTAGGAGAATATCGTATAAGTGTAAGAGGCAAAAGTGGTGTATGCCCATTCTGTTCTGACGTCGCTGATAAATGTCCACCGAATTATGCTCATTGCCGCTGTCGACATAGGATTTTCGCAGATCTTTGGCTACAGCAGTTACTTCTGTCCTAAATGACGAGTCGAATCGGCATGCTCCAAGACCATCAACCACGACAAGACGATCAATACCATTTGCTTTTTAGACACACATTATTGAACAAAATTTACTATGTACCCAACCAATAAAATGTGTAAAAAATGCGCAGTAAGTCTAAGGCCCGTATTACAGAATGACACTCAGAAGTCAAACATGTCTTGAGTATTGTTTGTCACTTTCTATCACTCACAAAGTGATAGAGACGTAGGACGCTCAAGTCAGCATTTATTCTTGAAACTCCTTCTATAATACGAATAAAAGTGTTTTCAACAATACCTACCACTCGTGATTTAATAACTTTATTGACTTTTGATTTCATAATATGGTGTTCTATTAATTTTACTTGTTGATTTTATTTCACACATTCTAAGATGCCTACTACCCCATGGGTGTCTAACAATCTAGTCTAAAACCGATTTTTCCAGAACATTTGTGAAAATCAGAAATTTTCACACCAAATTTTCCACAACGCTTGCCCAATGCGGATTGGTGGAATTTAAGGTGATCAATACCCATTTACTGATCCATTTGTCGCTTTCTATGACACCCATTGGATATGGGTTATAAGGATGCTAGTCTACTCCGCCGGCATCACTTGGATAGATTCTAATATTATTGAAGCGAAACTTCTTTAGCACGAAAAAGCGTCACCAAAAAGTTTTTGACGTATAGAGGTGGTAGAGAGGTTGCTATTTTTCTGAAACTTTACTTCTACCTAGTGTGAATTGCACACACATACACTATTTTAGTGGAAGTTTAAAAGTAATTTTTTATGAGCAAGCGGAGTGGATTCTTTATAACAGATATTTGCAATATAAATTTTGCATTTGACCATATCACTTACGGATTCCATCAAATTGTCTTGTCTATGTTCTCTATCTATGTCTATTTATCTTGTAGTGTCTTGTCTACGTTCATAATATTTATGGTGTCTATTTAGCTTGTAGTAGCCGGTTACAGCTCTTATCACCACACTCAGTACCGGTTACAGCTCTTATCACCACACTCAAGTTGCGCATGTTGAGCTTCAAGAGCTCTTCAGTGCAGAGATAACATCTGGCCTTAATAAATAATTAACCTTGAGACAGTGTTGACGCATGTTAGTCACATTACTGCCATAATAATACAGGGTTATTTGTAAAGCATCAACAACCTTCAAACCATTTGAAGATCTTATTAATACAAAACAACATTTACTATGGAAGCAAAACTGTTATAATCTAACTTCCGAATAATGTAAATTTCCAATGAGTTCATTTGTAAATTTGTATGAAACAGTTTAAATATTTTTAGTATAATTATTATAAGTAGTAGTATTATAAGTCTGTGTTAGAAGCCGAAGAGAAGACCCGCGAATTCGAATCAACGAACTTAACTATAATTTATTGAGTGATTGTAATCTAAACGTATTTTCAACGTAAACGAGTTCATCCATAGGAATCCGACTGTACTACACAGCCTGTATAGGTGTAGAGTCAGTTTTCAGTGACAATTAATGATGGTCGCAGATGATCATCACAGCATCACCAGGTATTTTAGAAGGCAAGGACCATGGAGTTTTCTCAAGCCTATAAGGTGAACCTAACTAGAGGATAGCCTCTAGGGAGGTACCCACCGAGAGGGGGAGTCTCTTCACAGATTAAACTCTCTAAGGCATTCGAGACGGATAGTTATCATGCATGCCGTGTTCACTTGAAAAGTTTTCAAGTGAACTCTTAGCTAAGCCATGAGATGCTGGCAGAGTAGAATAGCATCACCCCATATACTCCATTGGGTCTCGTAGAAGGCGACTAATGAATCAACAAAGGGGTATTGATCACCTTATACTCCGTCCATCAATCCGCATTGTGCTAGCGTGGTGGACTACTGCCTAAACCTCCTTAAATGAGAAGGAGAGGCCTATCCCAGCAGTGGGTCGAATTATAAAGGGCTGGTATGATGATGATGAATCTTAGGTTCTTTTTTGACCGGCTCGGTGCGTTTACAGTTTGGTGCCAAGACAATAAAATAAAATAAAATAAATTTATATAGGTAGCTCTGTCATTGGGTAACGAAGAGTCTATATAATATTATCTAGTATCCATAAGACAAGTTCTCAATGATACTTGATTAGAACTAGATAATCGGTACGTATGTGAGTGTGTGTACGTATGTGAGCGTGCGTATATGCGTAGAGTGTGTATATTGCGCAAAATTAAAATTGTAGCATCATTTTGTAGGTATATACATTTTATAATAATACTGATATCAGATAATGTAGCACTTCTGATGTATTTATCTCCTGTTTATGCACTAATACTCTACTGGTGGATATTAGATTTCACAGATATAAAAATGTCTTGCGTAATATTCTAATTGCACACATGTACCTACCAATTTAGCAAATATTCCTACTGTACATAAAATTTAGCTTATGTAGTTTTTGATTTCGGATAGCTACAGTAGGTAGTTTCGGATACCTATCTGTGGCTATCCGAAATAAAAACTGGTTCAAGTAGCTTTTCTACCATGGATCTTAAAACCTGGGATCTTAAAACCTGTTTCTGACATCCGAAGGAATCAATTGAAAGCGTTATCAATTTATATTTTCGAAAACTCGATAGTTTGAATAAAATGCGTTATTTTTTCATGCCCCTTAAACTATGCTAGTAATATTGCTCGCACCTGCAGGATGGCTCCGTCAAATACTTTTTTTTTTATTTATTTAAACTTTAGCGTGTTTAAGTAAATGTTTATTTGGAACAATTAACCACTAACATTTTTTTCCGCGAAATGTCCGACGCATGATGTCTATACTAGGAAGAAAAAGATCTGCTTGTATATAAAACTCGTCTCTACAGAATAAAAAAATCACTTGTGGGCCAATGTATACGTTTTTACCATAAGCTTCCGAAGAATATTAGGGATTTGCCTATAAATAAATAAATAAAAATCTGCAAAAACTAAATTATATATAAAAAAAACTTATTACAAGATAAATGATTATTTAAGTGACCCGAATAGTTTGGAGTAAAATCTGCCCAAAAAGTACGCATTTAAAATTGTAATTGATTCATATTGATATAATATCTATTGACTGTAATGATTTTTTGAAATCATTACAAAATTGTAAGCTATGGAGTTTCATCCGTCATTTCTTTTGCATCTCAGCATAAAAATAACTATTTAAGTAAAATAAAATGATAAATAATAAGCTTTATTGCCTTAAACAAACAAAGGAGTAACATCAGTAGCAAAAAATAATAATAGTAATTTACACATTTTCACAAAAAAAAAATCAACAGTATTAAATCAAAGGCAATGGGGACAAATCTCAGCAAAATGCTGGACGCAGCCCAGCGCTGGTTTTCAGCTTGATCCCGTACGGGATTAACTCCTTGGTTATACGGAGGAGGCACAAGGTAAAGTAGGTAAGTTTTAGTGTGTGAGAGTTGTGGTATTATGATGTTAGAAACAGGATAATATAATATATATATATATAAATTGAATGTATTAAAAATAAAATCACAATTGGGTATTATGGTAGATTTGAATATGATACAATAAGTAGGTATGTCTGTGTTTGCACGTTGTTTCAGAGTGGGGTGTATACAACATTTACTGAAGCTTTTCGTCTAACTAAGAGGTGATAATGAACTAGTTCTTTGTACTTATACAAAGACATGGGTTCCCGCAGTGGAGGAAGCAGATCGTTCCATATTTTGCTTGCAGCAAACTTGAACCCCCCTCTGAAAAACTGAGTTTTGTGTTTTGGCACTACAAGACTAGTTTCTCTGTGGGATCGGAGAGACTTTGTGCACGAATCTTTAACCCATTCTAGTTTCTCATAGAAATATCCTGGTCTTTTGTATTCCATAATTTTACGAGTAGCAAGTGCTAAGTGTAAAAGTCTCCGATTTGTCATGTTCAGTATCTCTTTAACATTTAGATATGGTGATATGTGAGCTCTTTTTGGTATGTCATAACAAAAACGTAAACATGCGTTTTGTACCCGCTGTACAGATTTCTTTGTTTGCTCTAGTAATCTTAGTCCATACACAATATCACAATAATTAAAATGTCATAAAATAAGAGACTCTGTATTGAAATAAATCCCGCATACCTTTGGATCTTAACCCCTTCGGAATACCTTTAAGCTGTTGCTATTTCAAGTTTAATACTGGGATCTAATCTATCTTTCTAACATCTTCAGATAAATATTTCCGTAAACTATAAAGGTAGTATTTCACTCATAGGAGCAGCAGAAAATATTCACGGGACAATTAATTTTGACAGTACTAATGAATGTCACGAGAGGCAACAAATTTTCCATCGCACACTTCGGGTAAACTTTTTTTAACGCCACGGTCTGGTCGCTAGGAACAATGGTCGGAAGAAAGCATTTCTAGTTTTGGTGTTAATGTATTCCGTGTATCGCATTTCTCCATTAATTATCAATCCGAGATTTTTTGCGTGTTCAACTCTAGAGATAGATTCCCCGTAGATGTAAATACGCGGATTTTTCTCAACAATTTTCTGGCTCTGCCATTTGCTCCCCATGATGATAAATTGTGATTTGGATGGATTTAGAAATAAATGATTTTTAGTTGACCAATCCGATACAGCATCCAAGTCCTCATTTATGTAAATTATTGATGTCTGTAGATCTTGTGGTGGAAAAGAGTAGTAGAGTTGAGTGTCATCAGCATATAAATCTTACAGTGTTTCAGCCTTTTCACGAGGTCAGCAGTGTATATCACAAACAAGGGGACTTAACACGTTGACAGTCCTATGACCCCATATGGGGTCATACCAGTTTATACCCATACGTCCCTGACCCCATATGGGTTCATAGCACATAGAATTTTTCTTCATCAATTTTTAAGCGGACTTATGAGTAGCTTAGAGTAGAAAATTTAAAATATATTTTTACAATTTAAAGTTTTTGATATCACCATAGTATTTATATGACTATGTTAGCATGGGTAGGTGCCGGCTTCGTACCCCATGTACCAAACACCTTGTATAAAGGTTTTATGATTCTTTACGTTCTCTATCTATTACTTTTTAATAAAAAATAAAGAACGTAAAGAATAGTTTAACTATTAGTGCTATAAAGAGCCTTATTTAAAGAAGGTGCTCGCTGTACTATCTTAAATACAAATTACAAGAAAAATATGAGATCAATTCATACAGTTGATCTCATATTTTTCTTGTAATTTGTATTTAAGATAGTACAGCGAGCACCTTCTTTAAACAAAATAACACAAATGGAGAAAACGTTCTACTACCCCTTATTTTTATTTCAAAATTATTTTTATTTTCCAAACAACTTTTAAAGTTTGTCTAATTTTGAAAATAAAAGAAAAGCTACAAACGATATATTTTTTATTTTTTTAAATTTTATCTAATACATCATAATCATCGGATGAGAAATAGGAGTAGGAAAACGTTTTCTCCGTTTGAAATTAAATGAAATGAAAAAAAAAATCTTTATTTAAATAGACTTCGCTAAGTACATTTAAATAAAGTTCTTCATTTAAATGGACTTTGCTAAATACTATTAAATTGTTTAAACCCTACCACCATTTCGGGACTATTTATTTTATATTTTAATTACTAATTATTTTACTTCAATAATTATTATTATGGAATATTTTTTTGCGTTTACAAACGCGTAAATATTTTTCTAATTATTATTATGCTGGAGAAGCAGGAGAAGCAATGGCGAAAGAAACTCCACAGCTTACAATTTGGTAATGTTTACTTAGACGTTAAGACGTTTTATAATTACATTATTTTTCCGAAAAACTAAGGTAATATAATAATAGCCATTACTCACAAATGTAAGGAAACTAACCTAGAACACAGTATATTCAGATACTATAATTACACATTATTTATTTATTTATTTATTTAATTATAAAAGACATAAAACAGATAACAATCATAGGAAAAAAATAACAAATTAAAAGCTTAATAACTAGATTGTTACCCTAAACTTATGTCCTAATCTTCAACAATTTACACAACTTATTCTTAAATTTAATAATTCTTGAAAAAAAATTTTGAAAACATACAATAGTAATAATAATAATAAAAAAATACAAATTACAGATAAAGATAAAAAATAATGTTGGAAAAATGTGTAAGGTTCATTGTTTTATCGCACCGTGTACAATATCTCTCGCAAATTGGACGCATAACGCCCCGGTCTGGGGTTCATGATGTCAAGCTGATCGGATTCTCGGGAGAGATCATTGTATGAGCGACACATTCCATTAGAGAGAGCTAACTGCGAATTGGGGTAAAAAAAGCATCTTAAATACTAGGACGATTTCCCTTGTGTTATTATCTTTACATGGTTACAACACAGTAACAGGCAATACTTAGCTACAACACAGTAAACACTCAGTTACTGTGCTATAGCGTAAAAAAATAAAATTTATTATATTATTTTCATTTACACACATTATCTAATTTAATTAATTATACAATAAAAATATATTAAATATTTGTATACAATATTGATTATTTAACTACTTTATAACATTTATAAAGCATCATCTATATTTATTAGTTTCTTCATAACAAAACGATTTAACAACTGAACTTTAACCGCGTTTTTCAAAGTTACTGTGTTTTCATTTATGACGGCAGCATTGGAGGATATGGGGTGATGCTATTCTACTCTGCCGGCATCACACGGCTAGACTAGATTCCAATCCAGTCCAGAAGACAAGTTCTCGGTGATACTTGATTAGAACTAAATAATCGGTACGAGTGTGGAAGGTAGAGCGTGTTTATTGCGTAATATTAAAATGATTGCATCATTATGTAGGTATATACATTTTTACTACTGATATCAGATAATGTATCACTTCTGCTGATCTGTTATTTATGCGCTAATATACTACTGACGGATATTACTCGTAGATTTCACAAATATAAAAATGTCTTGCGTAATATTCCAATTGCTTGAATAAGCTTGACAGAACGAAGCCACTTCCTCATGAAGCTGTAAAGCACGTGATGAAAAGTAAATAAAATATTGTTGTGTTTTTGAAATATTTGATACACGTGTTGGGATGAAATAGGGCAATAAAAGGTCGTATGGAAGTTAGTAAAGGACGGAAAAACAAACAACGTATTTTATAAAAAATTATTAAAATAAGCTATTTATTTTATTCATACTTTAAGAAACATACAGCACCAATGTTACAAATGTTTAGTAATAATAAAATAATTTTGAGTATTTCATAAGCCAAAACAGTTTACAAGTATATAAAGTTTCATAATATTAGACAAATTGTAAGTTAACTTAAAATACATAATATGACAGTTTTAAAGTACATTATTAAAAGATTATATAAAGACACATATATACATACATGCACACACACATACACACACGCACATGTGCACACATGCACACACATAAATATGCATTATATACACACGCGCGCGCGCACGCATGCGCATACATATACATACACACATTATATGTATACGTTCATAATATTAGTAACCCATTCATATGAATTTGTTACTATTACGGGTGTAAAAGACATAAACAGTCAAACGAAAACCATGTATTCTGCTCACTATCATAACATTTTTCTTCCTTTAGACTATACCTGGGAAATTTATAGTTACGATTTTATTGAAGGTCAAAGTCATAATTATTTTTCATATTTTTAAGTAAACATATTCTAAACATTATTTCATAATTATTGTCCAAAGAAACATTATAGTTTTTTTAGTATTTCATAACAAAAATGGCTTCGAAACGTTAGCGTTCAATGTAGCTCACTCAACAACATGACACAAATGAAACGGGGCCGCCGTCTGGCAAAAATATCACAGTTTTGCGAGTTGCGTGCGAGTTGAGCGCTTTACGTTGCGCAGTAGAATTTGCAATATTTTAGCAATTATTTTTTGAAATGTGTCTTATTTTGATGTATAGAATACATGGTTTGACTGTTCATGTCTTTTACACCCTGTATACATCATAAACAAAAAATATATATATATAAGTTTATGTACTGACTTTTTTAACAGATGAAGCAAATTCTAAATAAAACAACTGTTACGGATTTAACTCGCGTGTAATTAGATTTTACATGATGTTATTATTGCCCGACGTTTCGTAACACTTTTCAGCGTTCGTGGTCACGGGATGACTAAAGATGTAGCACGGATGTAGGTTGTCATATTTTATGAAATAGTTTAAATCTACCGTCACTTTAATTATTAATTTGGAGTGTTCCGTTTCACGCAAACGGAGCTCACGGTGTCATTAGGTCTTGCTGTGTGGTGGTTTGCTTGAGTTTTAATAATTTTGATTACTGGATCCCAAGCAGGTGGTACGGCCCAACTATCTTCTCTATTGAAATTTGGGTGTTTCTTTATTTCAATAGCCTCGCGCAACATCCTTGGGATGTATCGACGTTCCTTGTCGAGAATGTGTGGTTTATCGAACCTTATATAATGATTGGGCCCTTCTTGCGTATGTTCACACACTGCAGACTTCGTTTCGCGCCTATGTTTTATGTCAGCTATATGCTCCTTCACCCGGTGCCTATGCTTCTTTTTCTTTATCCTATATACGAGAACACGCAATTACAGTCCAACTTGTATATACCTGCATCTTGAATTGTCTTCTGCATTTTGAAATCATTGGTTAATCTTCTTTAGCGGCTTAAAGTAAGTGTTAATCGAAGCTCGCTTCAAGATGTTCCCAATCTTGTCTGTGACTCCATTCATGTATGGTAAGACTGCAGGTTGACGCTCAACTGTGATTGCTTTTACTCGGCGTGGGTAACGTGGCCTTGTTACTTGCAGTTTATTTGCTTGCAGTACATGCTTAACATGAGTAAGCTCGCCAGAAAGATGTTTGCTGTCACAGATGCCGTGTGCTCTCTGAAACAAAGATTTCCCTACAGTAGCAAGCTGACTAGGATGGTGGTGAGAGTCACCATGCTTATAGTTAGTCAAATCGATTTTCCAACTTACAGATTGCTCGAAAAGTACTTTCACCACTTAGAGGAAATACCACTTATAACATGACTCGAGAGCGAAATATATAGATAGAAGCGTTGTCTCTTTTTTATGGAACAATATCACCTTATGCTCTTGTTCCACTCCTCCGGGGGTAGTACCCATATTAAAAGAACAGCATCAAACAACTTTTGGAATGCTTTAGGACTGGTGCCGTAGCCGCAACAATAGATCCATAGGAAAACATCCATAGATTTGAGAACATGGATCTGTTTTGGACCATGGATCTGATCCTGACAATTTTGTTTTTGATTAACTACTCAAAAACTTGCAATAATATCGGAGATATTGTTACAGTTAACTCACATGGCAAGGAAATCATATTCTAGAAACAGTTATAATAACTAAAGGTTCACATTGCAATTTTTAATCGACACACCGATCTTACCTACTCAGGTGTACCAAAATTAAAATTAAAATAAGAACTAATCTGTAAAGTTATGCTTGTCCTCTAATGACACAACTCCTCTAGAGACTCTCGACAACCAATCACTGAAGGTTTATCTTATATTTACACCACGAAAATACTCCCATCTTGTCATGGGGTTCAATTTTAGCCCGCCGCTGTGACAAATGTTAACAACGGCTCAAATTCTCTAAATTGATAGGTTTTTTAACAAAATTTTATATTAGAATAGAGGCATTTTTGTATTTTTTAATGATATATGAATTATGGTAATATCACTTATAGTTAAGATAATATTAACGATACTACCGCAAGCGATACGCGTGTGACACGTAGAAAATTGGTAAAATGTCCCCGATTTCAGCAATTAAGCAGTTTATTTATGATGCCTCTAGAGAATAGTAATTATTGAAGGTTTTGATAATTATTTAAATACAAAAATCTGAGTAACATAGATTATATTGGCCTGTGCCATGAAAAATTAAGCGCACCAGGAACCACCCATATTTAGAAATGAATCCTTTCTTGAGAATCGTTTGTCACTTTCAATTAAGCATAAATAGAGAGACACGTACGACGCGCAGTACGGCGTTGATTCTTATGACTTATTCTATGACACGAGCCTTAGTCTACCTTTTAATATAGTTGTGTTTTTGTGACAGTGAGCATTTTCAAGTAGAAGAAAAGTTTTCCAGACTACCATGGGGATATTCAATATACAAGCCCTATCATCTGGGTTTCTATTTCTTTCCGTACTTTAACATTCGATATAATTGTTACTTCACTCCCAATAATTGTAGTTTAATGATGAAACAAGGGCCCCCATATACAGTGCGATTCATCGTTTCGATCAACCTGACGAAAATTATAACGATCGATCGCAGAAAGCCATATACAGTCGATTCATCGTTACGACATTCAGAACTATTCATCTCAATGCCCATTTCTAATTTTTTTCTGGCCATTTATTATTAGAATGCTTGCGTATTTTATTACTCATATCGTAATATAACTAATAATAAATAACCGGCCAATTGTTTTTTTATTACTGTCAATGTTTTATGTCTCATTTATGTACCCACACCTATAAATATATTTTTTTTTAAATTTTTTTTAAACTTATCATAAAAGCCATTTTGAAACCAATCTAGATAATTCATAATAATTAACAGATAACAATTCTTTAAGAACTACTTGTTCCTGATAACAGAATGCTAATAATAAATGTACTACTACAGTTTAAAGTCTAAATTGTATTTTATAATTATAAAGCGTGCGATAAGGTTATTAGATTGAATATATAAAACAATAACACCGCGTATGATGCAGCATTGCGTAAAAGACTTTACTAGCACAATGACGTCTCTTAAGTTTGAAGGTGAAGTTCAAGTATTAAGTGAGGAGCAAATACAATATTTACGTGAAGTGTTACAAAAACGTGGCTTTAATGACCATAAAGTAGTTTTGGCACCAGTGGGAAAAGCGGGTGACAATTATGCTGCAAATGTATTGAGAATAACAGTTGAAGCGGAAAACAGTGATAATTTTACAATGATAACTAAAGTAGCCCCAAGAGATAAAGTTTTGCGTGATGGTACGATGACCGATATAATTTTCAATAACGAAGTAATTATGTATAAGGAGGTATTACCAAAATTAGTAAGTTTGCAGAAAGCTGCAGGCGTGCCAAAAGAATATATGTTAAGGTACGCAGAATGTTATGGATGTTTCACAGAGGAGTTTAACGAGTTAATACTGATCGAAGATTTAACACCGCTGGGCTATAAAATCCTTGATAGAATGGAGCCACTTCCTCACGAAGCAGTAAAATTAATTCTTAAAAATTTTGCAATATTGCATTCTTTGTCATACGTACTGAAACAAATGGAACCTGACGTCTTCATCACGTATAAAGAAAGACTTAAAGATATGTGGATTATTATGATGGATCAACCAGATTATCAAAAAATGCATGAGGCACTAGAAAATGAAGTTATGACTTTTTTCGATGACGAGTACTATAAAACTGCTGTTAAAGCTTTTTCTTCTGGTATGTCTCGAAATAAAATATTGGCAGATACTGACAAAGATAGTAAATATCCAGTAATTGTTCAAGGTGATGCATGGACGAACAATATCATGTTTCGAAAGCAGGTACTTAAATAACTGGTAATATCACTATCTAAGCATAGTAGCAAGACAGTATTTAAAGCAATGTAATATTTGACAACGATTGTAACCATTCTCAATAATTACAGCTAGGAATAGGAATTATTATTTGCCGTCCCTGTTGCCAAATTTAGTTGGTTTCGGCGTTAATAAAATTGTGCTGTCCTTTCAGAACTCCTGATTTTGCTGTAATATAATCTCGAATACAATCTATTCATATTTTTTTCGGTCGTCCTATCTCTGTATTCACTCATAGTAATAAATACATAATCTAATCTAAAAGTAATTCTTTTCAGGACTCAACATTGAAAGATTGCTTGATGATTGACTACCAATTATCTAGAGAGGGTAGCCCAGTATGTGATATACTCTACATGCTGTTCAATTGTACAGATCATAAATCGAGAGTTGAACATTTTCACAAGTGGTTAGATTACTACCACGAAGAACTCGATCAGTCTTTGAAATACTTCAATATGAAGGCTGATGATGTTTATCCGAGAGATGTATTAGATGCTGATGTCAAAAGGTATGCTGAAGTATACTTCTCAGTAGCAATCATGGTACTGAATGCTATATTAAGACAATCAGATGAAGCAGCAGCTATAATAACTGCAATGTCGGATGACAGCGACGAAAGGTTTAATGCAATGAACTCTTCAAATTTAAGTACAAAAACATTTGCACTTTATAAATCGAGAATAGAAGGACTGATTGATACATGCAAGCAATTCGGTTGGTTATGATTGCGTCTGTAATCATATACGAATCTTATAAATGTCTTTGATATTTTAGGGTATAAGTTCGCAGTCGACTACAAAACAGCAGCAGGCGACGTGTCGCCACGATACTACTGTTTTTTTTTTGTATTTATATGAGTATACTTTCGTAGCTATACCCAAACGCATATCAGTAGTGTCAGTTTCCAGATGCTTGATTAGTATAGAATTGCTTCTTTCACTTACTAATGTATTTCAGTAGGGCGTGGGTATTTTCGTCTTTTCTCTCTATATTTTATAATTAAAACCAGCCATCTTTGTCGTCTTCCTTTCCTTTCTTCATTTGCTTTCGCTTTTCTAACAGTATATCATAAGACTATGGTGGCAAATAATCGTACCAGTTTATAGACGCTTGAATTAATCACCTGTTGCCATTCCTAACACTCTCTCCTTCGCGTTCTGTATATCTTAGTTACCGGGAGAAACAGCATTGTGCGTATTATTTAATTTAAAACCCACCCTTTTGTGTAATATCTATTACGCTATTGACTACGTATTACTGTTAGACTTTACAACATCGCCACCGGAAGATTTTTAAAAAAGGCGAGAATCATGGGAAATCCTCTAAACCGAACTCCTAAATTTTTCGCAAACTTCCCGTAGCGGGTGGTCGTCAGACATTTCCTGTGAGGGATTCTCACTGTCACCTAGTGATCGGAGAGAAGAGCCGAGGTATCATCAACATATCTGTACCTGGAATGCAGTGTGATGTGAGGGGATTGCGTGAATGTGATTTTGCTTTTTGCGAAGGAAGATTTGGAAGAGCGCGTTAGCGCAAATGACAAGACCTGTATTACGTTTCTTTTAAATAAATACTTAAATATTGCTATTAAGTTTTATTAAGTTCCACGTTTTTGTCGATGACGTGGTGCAGCACTTGGAAGATATTCTTTGACTCATGGGCTCAGATATAACGTAAAAAACAGTGAGATAATGATCTTTAAATCTAGGGCAAAACTTATTCAGCTCCTCCAATAGCTCTCAGTGGATCTCCTCTTCGGGTCGTTATAAAGTCCAAATATTTGGGTCACTGGGTCACGGAAGATCTCACAGATGATGACGATCTTAAAAGGGAGCGCAGAACGTTATCGGTTTGGGGTCATATGTTGGCACGAAGGTTTGCACGCTGTTCTCGTGAGGTTAAAATCACTTTGCTAAAATCAACTTACTAACTTTATACACGTGCAACCCCTGACACCCAAAGGGCCTTCAATGCTCTGCAGGTCCAGCATATCAACGCATTCAGGTGTTTGTTGGGTATGCCTTGGCGATGTAGTGCATCGGGAATGTTTGCCACGTTTAGCACTGATAGCTTCCACGATGTGCTGCGCAAGCGAGTTGCTCCCCTCTGGGAGCGTGTGTATTCCTTCAAAAGAATGTTAGTACTGCACCAGTACTTACATTCTTTTGAAGGGGGTTGCAAACAGGGTGAACAGTCCAATCCTTGCACAGTGGATGTCCACTCATAGCAATAGTAATATTTATTTTAAATTTTACTAACATTACATAAGTTATTAGTCACTTTTACTAACATATTTTATGAATTGATTGATTGAAGTCTGAAATAAATTGTCATATTTCATTTTAATTCATTTATTCACTAAAACTAAAATTTCATAGATATACCTACACTGCTTAAGTATTGCTGAGAAATGAAATGCATGCTTATGTAGCAGTAATTATCATGTATAATTATTTTTTGAAATGCAAAAGTGACAGTGTTGCACCGGGGGTACGATATAGACCCAAAACTCACTACAAAGTTGCATTATGTGTATTACGCCGATACCAAATGAAAGCCGAGTCAATCGCGCCAAATTTTGCCGAAGAAATCGTTGCACTGTAACTATATGTGAATAGATTGAATGCGAGCGCATCGGCCGAGTCGTCCGCATCACCCGCGCCGAATCCTCATCCGAATTTCCGAGATATAAAGAATTCTGAAAAAAATCTAAAACTCGTTTCGTTCGGTGTGTTCTGCGCGTTCGGCTTTTTTACTTTTTCTCGTATACGTAGTATAGAGGAATTAAGTAGGAAAAAAATTCGACCTTGAGATTTTGACGGATTTACAAGTTTTGGGCCTCCTTGAGTCCAATAGCACCGTTTTTGCAATTATGTCTCTCTGTGTGTGTCTGTGCTTTAGCACGATAACTCGAGTACTTATTACAACCAAATTTAATGCATATATGACATCAAAATATATGATTTCTATCAACTTTTGAGTCGTTTCCACTATACGAGAAAGTCAAGGGGAGACCACTCCCGATTTTTTTATAAAAAGGTCAAGCAAATGACTTCATTCCACCTAATAGTGGGCAGAAGTGGAATCTAAATGCGAAGATAGCTGGTGCGAGAGATAAACCGTTGCACTAGCTGCCCTCGTCTTGCCAACCTGCAACTTTTGAATAATTGTCATACAGAACAGGACAGGTTTGCTCGGCTAATTGTGCGTGCGTCGATCCATTTGTCGCCTTCTAGGATACCTCATTGGATATGGGAAAAATAATGGGGTGATGGTGATGCTATTCTATTCTGCCGACATCACATGGCTAGTTCATATATTGAAGTGAAACTTCTTTAACAAGAAAAAGTGACACCAAAAAGTTTTAGACGCATAGAGTGCGTGAATTGCACACACACACTTTTTTTTTGGTAGGTTAAGGTTATTTTTTAGATTATATATGAGCAAGCGGAGTGGATTCTTTATAACAGATATTAGCAATATAAATTTTGCATTTAACCCATTAACGCCCAAACGAAAACCACCTTTATTTTTTTTGTTTTAATGATATTTGTTGTATTATTAGGGACAAAAGAAAAGGTATTTAAAGAAAAATAGAACAAAAAAGAAATATGTATTGAAATATAGGTATGTACTCGGCCGGGTACACTGGGCGGATTAATAGTGAAATTGTCCGAAGCAAGGTCTTTCTACACATAATGTTTTCACACATTTTTTAGACACATTCACACATTTTTTAGTTCTATTTACTCGTATTTTGCCTGTAGCTCTGAAGCCTAAGGACCGGAGGTCAACGAATAACTGATATTTTGTGAAAAAATTGTCAAAATAAACGATATGTTCACTAGGAATTACGGACATTTTGTCCAGAAGAGATTTCACAACTCTTGCGCCTAGAGGATTATCCGCTACTTCGTTAGTCTTGCCACAATACACATCGAACGCATAACAGTATCCATCTGAACTTGTGGCTGCCCAATTCCGATATCCAAATCGTACAGGTTTACCCATTATAAATTGTTTTTCGGGGTGACGGCCGATGTATTTTATCATGGATTCATCTATACTGCATAAAGTTCTATAGATATATTCTCATGAAAAATTCCCGATTGGCAAGAGATTTTCTGTATTTCTTCACACAAAGGTCTCATCTTGAAAAGCTTATCGGTGGAACCTTCAGCTAATGAGTCATCTACGAAATGAAGATTACGTTTTATCTCCAAGAATCGATTCCGTGACATGCAATTTGATACTATAGGAACTCCAAGGTCTTCATCCAAACTCCAATAAGCACATTCAGTTGGTAGTACAGGAGTGCAGGCTTTTAATTTTTCTACGACCACTTTTTGCATATACTGGCTTCATCTTCCTCCACATAGGTTTATTTGATTGAATATTTCTGGATCGTTTCGAAGGCCTTACATAATTTGACAAAGGCTAATCGTCACTATCGGACCAGTCTGAAACATCATGATTGGGACAGCGTGGTATGACTTCTACAGTTCGTGGAACTTCTCTAGGAAGATTAGAAGAAACCAAATCATCATCGTTCCCTTCTTCTTCGTCACTTACAATAGCAGGTTCCGGAGGCCCCAGTAGGACATCATATTCCAAATCATCATTTTCATCTGCAAATATAGAATCGATGGTTTCCTCCAGCTTAGCATAGCTATTTTGGCTTGTGAAGATACGACGGTTCGCCATTGTTGAATAATGAAAATAGCTGATAAAAATATAAATTTGTTATACATATCTGACCATTGTACTCAGCCGAGTACAGTGGAATAAAGTGAATCAAAACGTAAAAATATCGAAATGAAATTCATCAAAAACAAGAGATAATAACAAAATAAAGAGTAACAAATTGTTTGTATCAAATTTCTGTTAAAAAAAGTTCTATTTTGTAATGAAAATTCATTGTTGAAACTTACCATATAAACTTTCTTTGCAATCCGTATTTGACAGTGGCAAAAGTGACATTTATTTTCGCGCTACACTAAACTTTTTTATTTTATCAGACGGGTTAACCATCTGGTTATGAAATAATGAATTATTTGAATGACAACCATAGATTATAAAAACTAAATAATACTTTTTGTAGTTGTACTCACGCGAGTACAGAGGGCGTTAATGGGTTAATCAAATCACTTACGGATTCCATCAATTGTCTATGTTCATAATATTTATGATGTCTATTTAACTTGTAGTGGCCGGTTAAAGTCCTTATCACCACACTCAGTTGCCTATGTTGAGCTTCAATCAAGAACTCCTCAGTAAAGTGCTAGATAACATTAACCTTGGCATAGTGTTAACGCATGAAGCGGTCACATTGCGACCATAATAATAAAGATGTAGAGTTAGTTTTTAGTGTCTATTGATGATGGTCACAGATGATCTTCACAGCACCAGGTATTTTTAGAAGGCGAAGACCCTGGGGTATTCTCTATGCTGTAACTCTCTAAGGCGTTTGAGATGAATAGTTTTGCATGCCGTGTTCACTTCAATAGTTTATTACACATAGATTCCTTCTTGAGCGGCTCGGTGCGTTTTTGTTTCGGCGCCAAATCGGTCAGGAAAGGGCCTTAGGTCAACAAATATGACATGTAGTCTTCAACGTATACAAACGTTGATACCAAGACAAATAAATAAAAAAAATGTAAAGGTACCTGATAATATGATTATTAAGTCATTAGGTAACGAAGATTTATGATTATAATATTATCTAGTATCCATAAGACAGCTCTCAATGATACTTATGCCCCTTCCTATCTCCGATCTCGTTTTCAACCTTTACCCGAACGATCCCGACCTCAACGGCCGTGTATCACTAAAACACTCCAGATACCCAACTGTAATACGAATTTCTTTTCACACTCGTTTTCTACTCGTGCTGCTAAGTTATGGAATCAGCTCCCTACCGATATCCAGGAAAGTACATTTTTTTTTTTTTTATGTTACGAGAATGCAAACAAGCTTGCGGCCCACCTGATGTTAAGTGGTCACCGCCGCCTATAGACACTTGCAATATTAAGTGTAAATCACTTAACACCGCAAGTGCATTTGCCATCCTGGGGACTAAGATGATATGCCCTCCATGCCCAGTAATTACACTGGCTACCTTTCCCTTCAATCCGAAACACAGCGAACTGCTTCACGGCAGAAATAAGAAAGGCGGTGGTACCTAATCAGACGACCCTACATATAAACTTTCAAGTGTAAAATAAAAAACAGATGCGTTCATCATAGAGTATGTACTTATAATTTATTCACATTTATAATTTATTGTTAGTTTGACCTCTTGTCATGTGAGTATTCATATATTTAATATATGTATGGTATATATATTTAATTATGTATTGTATTTGTATGGTATTATGTAGTATATGTACTTTTTATTTATGATAATGTAAAATTATACTTTTTTAAATTTGTAATGCGCTTTTGTATCTCCCACCTAACAACTTAGGGTGCGTTCCAAAATGCTCGGGGTAGAGTAAATTTTACCCTAAGGTACTATCAGAGTAAATTTTCGCATACATTCGGTTTCACTATGGTGTATTTTAGAACGGCTTATAGTAAAATTTACTCTACCCTAATCGTTTTGGAACAAATTTACTCTACCCTAATCGTTTTGTATCTCACTCACATTTTTGGGTTGGCTGGAAGAGATCTCTTATAGAGATCGCCATTGCAAACTGCATCACTGTTTGTATGTTATTTTAATGTTATTATATGCTAAAAATGTTATTAAGTGTTAAAAGTTGAATTAAAATTATGCGATTAAATTTAAAGAGAAACAGTTTGCTTAAGAGCCATGCGATGCCGGCAGAGTAGAATAGCATCACCCTACATCCTCCAATAGGTGTCGTAGAAGGCGACTAATAGATCAGCAAAGGAGTAATGATCACCTTATACTGCATCCACCAATCCGCATGGGTCAAGGGTGGTGGACTACTGGGTAAACCTCCTTCGATGACAAGGAGAGGCCTTGCGTCCCAGCAGTGGATCGAGTTATAAAGGCTGTTATGATGAGTTTGCTCAATGGTATGTGCGTAAAAATGTTCACGAATCTTCACTTTAATACTACCTTTAGTGGTGTCAGATCTAACATTCACAGATAGCGAGTTCCCGAGTTACTTGATGTTTTTGATAGATTGCGCGAAGCATCACCGTAATCATCTTATAACAGAAGCGCTCATATCGCTCTAAGAACAGAATCTATTTTTCGATTGTGTGACATAGAGAGCTGCCAAATTTATTTTTACGCTTTGCTTACCACAGTCTGTCGGTGACAACGCGAGTGCGTGAAGTGTGCTCTCTATTTACAAAAGAGAGGCGAGAAAAAGTACTAACCAAAAGTAAAAAATATGAAAAAAGGACACATGCAAAATTGTACAAACTTAAACCTGACATTAATTTGCAGATTAAACTTTTAAACACAACATAATTATATGTCTGTTTAATTTCATTCACATTGATTTTTATGGACCAAGTAACACAACATAGAGAATACAATAGAAGAGAATGACTAGAAGGTACAAATAAAAGTATAGTGGTATTTTTTTTTCAAGTAATCTTACTCTTCAGCATATTAAAGTAAGAAAGACTTCTTACTTTAATAAATTTCAAGACCAGCTAGCTTGCTTGCAGCTTAGAAATTAAAGATCAATTATTGATATACAATAAATATTATTTGGTAACAAAAGCAATTAAATCTATTACTGTGGAAATCGGTCTAAAATTATTCGAGAACAATCGTTTACACAGTTAACAAAAAAAAATTGCATTTTCGATTTGCAGCAGTATTTTGTGTTGCACTTAGAACTTATCTATGTTTATTATTATCTCCTATACTCACTATCGTTTTAAAATTAAACGTGATAAAGCCAGCAAACACGTACATAAACTGAACACTTGTGATAACATAATATATTAATAGTTTTGTACTCTTTAAGAACATGGCGAACCTTAAATTTGAAGGAGAGTACAAAGAACTGAGCCATGAACAAAATAATTTCATACGTGAGGTGCTTTACAAACGTGGCTACAAAGACAACAGTGTATTGTTCGCTCCAGTAGGAAAGGCAGGTGATAACTATAGCGCGAGTGTGCTAAGAATAACAGTTGAAGTTGAAAATGGTGATGATTTTAATATGATTGCCAAAATAGCTCCAAGTAACGAAATAAGGCGTGCCGAGTTTGTGTCTGATGGAAGTTTTAATAATGAAGCAACGATGTACAGTGAAGTCTTGCCAAAGCTAGTAAGTCTACAGAAAGCTGCTGGAGTGCCAGAAGCAGACTTACTTGGCTACGCTGAGTGTTACGGATGTCTAAGAGAAGCACCGCATGAGGTAATATTAATGGAAGACTTGAAACTGCGCAATTTTACAATTCTTGACAGGATGAAACCTCTTAACAATGACAAAGCGAAAATAGTTCTTAAGAATTTCGCTCTTTTACATTCCTTGAGCGCTGTACTTAAGAATATAGAACCTGAAACGTATAATTCATTTAAAGATAAACTAAAAGATTTGTGGAGAATTGCGAATGATGGGCTAGAATCTCTGAATAAAATGAAGACACTAGAAGACGAAGTTATAGCTGTGTTAGATGACGACTATTACAAAAACTCTATTAGAGGATTAATTTCAATATGTACATCAGAACATACGAGAATTACAAATCACGACCAAAGTTCAAAATATTCCGTTATTATACAAGGCGACGCATGGACAAACAATATTATGTTTCAAGAGGTATGGAATGATTATCTTACTACTGTGTTTACCTAGCCATATATAATATAATAGATATAATAGCGTATTTCTATGTAATGGTATTGATAACAATTACTTTGTTAACATTTATAGAAATTGTTTGCAAATTGAATGTACTTAGTGAACCCCGTTTCATCATAACTGATCTCGAAATAAATATCTTATGAGCCGACTTCAAAAAAGAGGCTATTCATAACTTTCTACTGCTGCCTATAACATCGAGCAGTCCGATTTCGAATCCTGGTAGTAGCAATGATTGTGTGATGTACACGAAAATTTGTTTACGAGTCATGGCTGTTTTATATTTTATTTAAGTTTATCTATAAAACTAATATTATAAAAATTGTATATGTATATTAATTGTCCTTGATCTAGTATAATATTATCAACACAAGTTCTTAATAATTTCAACTTGGGCAAGATAATTGGTGTAAGCGTGGAAATATAGTAAAAAAAAGATACCCATTGCAATTATTGGATGCTCTTGTTGTTTTTTTTTTGATAAAAAGAATAAAGTCTACCATTTTGGACTAAACGTTGTATGAGTAAGCAGATTAATATTTAGCCATCGACATTTTTATCACTGGCCGACTTATAATCCAAAAAATTAACACCCCTGAGTTATAGTTTTAGTAGTAAGATAATTATTAATTCAAAGCTTTTTAAAATTTACAGGATCCCAGAATAAAAAGCTGCATAATGGTCGATTACCAAATATCTCATGAAGCTAACCCAGTATGCGACATTCTTTATATGATATTCAATTGCACAGACCACAAAACTCGAGTTCAACACTTTCTGGAGTGGCTGGATTACTATCACAAAGAATTTGACAAATCGCTAAATTATTTTGATATGAAAGCTATTAACATTTATCCAAAAGAAGTATTAGATGCAGATATAAGAAGATATGCCAAGATATATTTTGGAAGAGCAATGATAGTACTCAATGTTTCGCTAAGAGGTTCCGACGAAATTCCAGTCCTCGAAGATTCTGGTGAAAATCAAATGTCAAAGTTCTTAATGATTTCAGCATTAGGTTCTGAAACACTCAATCTTTTTAAGTCTAGGGTCGAAGGTTTGATTGACACGTGCGAGAAATTCGGCTTATTGTGAATGTGACTAGAAAATTTGTTATTGGAAAACAGCTTCCCTTTCAGTCCGAATAAAAAATAAAGTACAAACAATTACTACTACCACTAGTTATGGTAATATTTTTATATTACAAGATTTGGAATTCTCTTTGAATATGTTCTGTTATATGTACATAATATTATGTTTTATACGCATTATAGTAAGTTGTAACGTGAATAATTTAAGTATGCCTTAAAAATGTAATTTTTTGAAATAAAAAATGAGATTTCATCAAATTCACCCGAGTCCCGTTTCAAGATAGAATTAATTGCAATAATACATTTCAAAAGAAACTTCAAAATAAATTATCTTATTATGTACTACTAAATTAGATAAATTTCAAAAAAAAATCAGCACAATTAAACTCTCTACCTCTTTTCCACCTCTTCTCTTGTTAATTACATGTAAAAAAATACATAAATAATATTTAAAAAAAAGAATTATATTGACACATAGTGCTTACTAATTGACGCTTTTACGGTGAAGGAAAATATCGTAAGGAAACCTGCACACACCTATGAGGAAATTCTTAGGTTATGTGTGAAGTCGACCAACCCGCACTTGGCCAGCGTGGTTGACTAAGGCCTAATCGCCCCTAATGTGGGGTAGGCTCGAGCCCGAGGTGGGGACATTATATGAGCTGTTGATGATGATGATGAGCAGGACAGATGATACACTCAAAATCATCTCAAGACGTTCGGGCATCATGTAGAGACTAATCATAATAATATTGCTCATCAAATTTCCAACCTATTAACATTAATTTAAGTAACTAAAACAATATTAAACATGTACCATGTCGAAAACTTAGCTTGGCCAGGTTTCCGTGCCGGTGAGTGTATATTAAATATCTTATATCTCTATCTGTGTTATATGACACTGATACAATTAAATAAGAGAAAGAATGTAGGAAACATGGGAATTTTTGGATATGTAAGACAAGAGATTCTGTCGATCCCGCCATTTCTCACAGGAGCACAGCTACCGGTGTGTACTGAATGAAGCAAAATCTCCGAAGTGCGTAGCGGCGCCGGCACGGGTTGAAAACGGGCTGTCTGTGCCGATATACGGGGCTAGCACGTAACGTCCACCTCATTCTTACAGGCCCCTTAGCGCGGCCACATCGGCCCGTTTTGCTTGCTTACCGGTCGTTCTTCCCGTTTCGCACCTACCGATATGATCCGTAGTACATTTCTTTCTTTTTTCCATAGTCGTGTTACAGTTTTTTTTTTATTTTTGCTTGTTTAGATAAGAGCTTTCAGTTCCGGTTTCATCCTCAAGTAGATAGAAAATTTAAGAGGATTTTGGAAGGAAAATCCTTTCTTAGTGGATGCCTGCACTGTATAAGGTATCTATGTGCAAAATTTCAAGTCTCCAGGTTCAGCGGTTAAGGTTGTGCGTTGATATCTTAGTCAGGACTTTGAATTTTATATATATAACGGCGCTATGACATTATTAGGTTCAATTTTAATTTAATTTGTTATTTTCATTGGAAATAGTCCACGTGGGATTGTGACGTCAGCGCCGCACGAGCTATCGTACGACGTAATGGGGCTTGCCTTTGTTGCAGCGGTGCGCGCTCGACAGAGCTCAGTCTGGTTCGAGGCGGCGCCGAGTGCGGACGTGACTACAGTTGTATTTGGAATGCTCGCGGAGGCTTTGTCCGACGGTTGTGTGATAATAGTTAGAGAGAAGTGAAGGCGAGTGCCGGTGCAATGTAAAATGTGCCCTAGGTAAACCTACACACTGGGTCACAAGTCCCAGGCACAACTCTGGTTCTTCTCTTTGTGATAAATGGACTCGGCATTGGTATGTGATATCGTGATTCGAGCTAAATCCTGACGACATCCCGGACATATAATATATATATAATAGCAGCGGCACAAAGTTTCATCCCTTATTTCAACCCCTTCGTGCTCTTATTTCCAAAAAAGTAGCTTATATCCTATTTCAAGGTCTAGTATTTTTTGTTCCAAATTTCATCAAAATCAGAAGCGTGAGGGTTTGAATTAGGGTAAGTTGGAATTGCTTATTAGATTGGATTATTGAACTCATATTTTGAACCCAGTGTTAAAGTTCAGTGCCACATATTTTATTTTACTCTAAATTACAAATAGAGCTGTTGCTAGTTTCATTTACGAGTCTGATAACTTAGTCCAGAAAGAATGCTTACATGAATCAAGTAAGAATCTGGTGACAAAGTATCCAATAGTCATAGGGATTGCAATGGTCAAGTTACGAATTTTACCCAACAAGTGTCGGTTTATTAATATCAACTATTTTTTCAGGAGGAGAACATTAAGGACTGTATAATGATAGAATATTAACGTGCCAGAGAAGCCAGCCCAGTGTGCGATATTCTTTACATGCTATTTAATTGTACTGATCATAAAACAAGAGTTAATCACTACCCAGAGTGGCTAGACTACTATCACGAACTGCTAGATAAATCGCTGAATAACTTTGACATGAAAGCTAACGATATTTAACCGAGAAATGCGTTAGATGCAGATTTGAGAAGATATTGTAAGGTGTTTCTAGTAATAGCTATAATAACAATTTTCAACACCATTGCTCGTAATTGGTATGTAATTACACCAATTTTAGTTTCACAATGTATCATATTACCAACATATAATATCTTTCGACTTTCAAATTCGATTACCGCATAGTTTGGTAATCAAAAGTTAATAGTTTCGTAAAGAAAAGTCACGCTTTTATTTATGAGAAAAAAAAATAGGAACCAAAGAGAATTTATATGCAAAATGCTGAAACATTTTTGCAAATTAAATAAGTTTGGCGTTTAGAAACACTCTGTTTAAAGATATACAATTATAAAAACCTTATTCAAAATTACAACTATTAAATAGAAGTCATACGTAAATATTAAAAGAATATATTTATTTTGTAAAAATTACTTATATAATTTGCTGTTTTGGCTGTATAAGCGTCGGTACCTTAGTCTTTCGCGCACAAAGCCGCGCCATTTTTCAATTTTCAGTACTATTCTGCAAATAGATATTTTGCATTATGTATTAATTACTCGCAATGGTGTTGAAAAATGTCCTTGAACACTCGTAAGCAGTTAAAAATTACTCACTTGTACTATAATGTACTATTATGTCACTTTAAGGAAAAGTGACGAAGCGGCAAAAAAGAAGAATGCTATGGGCAAAGATTATGAACAGATAACTCTTTCAAATTTAAGTTCTGAAACGCTTACACTTTACAAAACCAAAATTGAGAAGTTGATTGAAAGCTGCCTAACTTTTGGTTTACTTTAAATAACTAGACTATCTATTGCTTTAAATTAAATAAATAAATTGTGAGCAATAATCCAAAATCAAACTAAAAAGTTTTATTAATCCGTCTTTAGTATGAATAGTGTTTGTATTAATGAATTTAAAATTTTATAATTTATTTTCTTTGCAAGTTTTATTTTATTCCTTTTTCATGTTGTTGAGAGGACCTTTCAACAGCTACTGCTACACCATCTTACATGCAGTGACCGCTTTCTCACTGCGTACTAGTCCAATCAACGAGGGCATTATTTTGTTGTAAGAGACTTCCGAAAAATTCCTCTGTCGCTGAAATTTGTCATGTGATGAAAATAGGTAATACAAATTGTGGATGTACAGTCGACCAAATTGAATCATGACCCACCTTAAGATCATTTTCCTACAGTCACTCTATACAAAGTAGGATGAAATTCGCTTGAACGTACATTTCTAAGTAACGAACCTGTTATCAATTTGTTAGACACTGACAATGTCAAATAAATATGGCTTTTTAAAATTTGTTCAGACTACTACTTGACATCTAACACATAACGTCATTTTATTTTTAAAAATATAATAGTTATTCCATTTTCTCAGTAGTGAAAAGAGTTTAGATTATGAACGACATCTTATTTAAAATTCCAATTGAGACTTTACTGCAGTGATAAGAAAGATTAAAATTGCATAGATCTCTGATCCGTAATGACGCATTTTTATTCATATTTAAAACGGTACTAAGTGCAACACGCATGATAGCGAAGAAAACCTAACTAAATTTATGATTCTAAAGGAATGATTGGCCAAGTGGGTCATGATTCAGTTGGTTCGACTGTACAATAATTTGATATTTAGTTTTACGAGAAGTTAGGTATTTTTACCTTAACCTGGAAATCGCTCTTAAATGTCTACCTCCAATTTGTCCATTAGACTAAACAACATGCTGGCCCAACGACGGTCTGCTTTTGGATACACGGATAATATATTTTTTTTGTTATCGTTTATATTAAATATTTCATCATCAACAGCTCATATAATGTACCGAGGCGCTCGAGCCTACTCCACATTAGGGGTGATTAGGCCTTAGTCAACAACCAGGTAATACAAACTGTGGATGTAGAATAATTTCACTTTTTTTTTTGAAGTAAGGTATTTACCAAATGGCAACTATTCCAGCTGCTGTTTGGTATTACCAAAAATTTGTTGAATTGGTTCAGTAGTTTTTTTAGAATCGTCAAAATACGCTGTCACGATATGATTTTTCTTCCAACTGCTCCAACTTTATGCGTTGATATCTTCGATCATCTACAACGATGATCGAAGGTTGATATGTTCGAAAGTTGTTAACAAATTTCAATGTTTTTTTTTTGTCGTAAATATCAAAGTTTCGAAATAGTTTCCTGAAAATTTTATACCGTTAGGCTTTGAGGTTTTTTTGTAGTTCTGAAAAATAACGGCAAAAATCCTGTCTTAATTAATGATAACTTTGAGCTGTGAACCAATTATTATGACTATGTAACTCTACATAATACTATATGTACTAAAACATAAAAAGCCCAAAATAAAAATTTCGTTCTTACTTATAAAAATCTAAATTTGTTTTTTTGAGGTCGATGATAACCTGAATATTTGAAATAAACGTTGTCAATTGTATTTGGGACCGATCTAAAATGAAAACATTTTTATAAACAAAATTTTACTTTTTTTTTAGTTTTGAAGGCGAAATAACTTTTAGTACAAGTAAAACTTATTGTAATGTTAGAAAATATATTGTTGGAGCAATGCGCCAACAAGTCAAATTGCTATATTTTTGCGTATGTTTTAAATTAAGTTAATGGATTCAATATGTATGTTTTATTGGAAATTAAATCAACTAACTTAAGGGTATCATAACCTTGAGGGAAAGGACAAAAATAATAATTATAACTGATGGTGGGTGCAGGAAAGAACTAAGAATTATCTTATGAGCTCAATGTGCGAGCACTCCTAATACTTTCGGGTAAAGCGTTCCATAACCGAACTGCATGCACAGAAAAGGAAAAAGAAAGGAAATCAGAACGATGGGGAGGTACGTCAAGAGTGAGATTAAAGTTTGAACGTAGAGTACGGTTAGATAAAGAAGAGCGGAAGGAAAATTTTGAACGGAAGTACAGCGGAGCAGTGGGTAGAAACAGAACAGAATAAAGAAGTGAGAGAACGTGTAAGTCCCGACGCCGACGAATCGGGAGCCATTTAAGATTAGAACGATAGGAAGAAACATGGTCATATTAAAGTTAAAGATAAACCAAATGCATAAATTCTGCAGGCGTTCGAGCTTGTCGAGCAGCTCCTCCGAAAGTGATTGTGCCAGAGTCATCTTAGTACTAATCGGAAGGAAGTTCCGCAAGCGATTCAGTGAGCTATACTCAGCAAAAACCTTCTTTCGAACGGTCTCAATTTGCAAACGCCAAGGCAAGCACTGGTCGAAAACCACACCAAGATTTTTAACGCTTTGAGTGAAAGGGATTACAGTGCCCCCGAAGTTTACAAATGGCAACGAGCTATAATCAATCCTCGAAACAAAGTAATGACTGCCAATTATTATTGTCTGAGTTTTTTGAGGATTGATGACAAGACCATACGACTTACTCCAATGTAGGTATCATGTAAGCTATCACTAATTTAATTAGTTTTGTGTTTCTTAAATAATAGGGTTTGCCCACAAAATAGTAGATTTGTCACCAAAATGTAGTGACCAAACAATATAAAATCAATTCCACATTATATCACCTAAAATCCTGGAGATATAGGGTCAAGCCAAATTAATGTTTTTGTATGTATTATAGGTTTCTCCTTATAAGTATTTAAGCATGTTATTAGGGCCTAGACTAGTGGTAAACGATACAACGTTTCTATCGAACGAAATGATAATAGCCCCCCATCTACTAGAGTTTATTCCTGCCGGAATGTCTAATTTTTATGTAATGAATTCTAGAGGATGGGCAAAGCGCGAAAGAATGACGGTGTTTAAATCTCTTGCTGCCCTCACGTCGACGCGACAACTAGGGACTGGGTGGCTTTTTGTTTTCTGTCGGTTTTGGATATCGGTTTTGTTCTCATGTCATTTCGCTGTTATCGTTCGGCAGTATTGTCAGATGTACGATTATGTAGTATTTTTTTTTTTGGACGTATGAATTAACGACAGGAATCGTACAATATTTTTATCTCGCGAACGCGAGTGAGCTAATATAAATGTTAGCGGCAGCGTTCCGTGCCGGCACTGACGCACACATAAATGATGTGCATGTACAGTCAGCTTCAGATGTAGATGATCATTTTAGTACCATGTCATAGCAACGCCAGCGTTTGTGCAGTAATAGTTGCGACAATTATGTATGAATTATTATTATGAAAAGGTACTAAAATGATCATCTACTTTTGATGGTGACCGTACATTTACATAAACAAACATGAGTCACCCGCGTTTCTGAGGTAAAAATACTATACGTGAATCTTTCGAGTTTTTAAAATTACTTGAGTTGATAATTTAAAAACATTGGCTTTGTAATGTTTTTAAAGTAGGTAGGTACTTTAAAAAAAATTACAAAGTAGGCAGTTTGGTTATAACGGGAAATATGTATAGCGATTTGCTTGTTAAATAATAGTATGTACTTACTGCCTTCTTTTATGTTTATTTATGTATTCGCAATCAATAAACTCATAGAAATTGCAATATTTTGCTCACGGGTACAAATATTTCTTTTAAAATGAAAATATTCCATAAGGATAAAACAAAATGACAGATATTCCCTTAACAGGATAACAATCTTTATAAAATAACAGTATAACCATTCACTGGCGCGCGCAATCCTTTAGTTTAATGAGAAAACAAAAAATTTAAGGGGAACGCCTGTACCTCGAGTCCCTCATACCCCTGCAGTTGCATCATGCTGCAGGGATGATGCGTAAATGCATTTGACCTCTCCGATAAAAAAAGGCCCTCTGGTGTATGTTATATTTTCGTAAAGTTTCATGAAATCCGTAGTTTTTGCAAGAATAACTTTAACTTTTACGTTTATATTAGTAGGATACTTTAATAGCTGATTAAATAAATATTTCATGCGTTTTTTGGTTTATGAATGGTTTCTGTGATCTTCTCGATGCTTGATATACGGTATCGAAAGTCACGAAGCTTGGCTGTCGAGGAACACGAAACTATTTTTTGCGTAGAATATGCTAGAGAAAAAACTTGCTTCGAAAAATTCATTTTTTCGAGACTGTCATGCGTGGTAGTGAGTAAACCACTGACAATATCATTCTACATTTTTTTTTTACATTCTACAATGAAGGTTTTTGTGACCCAAGCTACCGGTAGTAAAATTCTGCCATTATGGCGTATGTTGATGCTGCGCACCGACTGAGAAAAAGAAGAGTTGAAGCCTTAGGTAGTAGTCACTGATCGTTTACTTGCCTTATAAAATGTAGAATAGCAGGTACGCTTAGTTATGAATTATGGTAAGTTAAGTTAATTCACAATTAATTTCATTAACTGTTTTATCGATTTATCTATAGTTCTGATAAGTTACTTTTATTAGTAATCGTTATCATTTCGACACGTATATAAAGCAAAATTATTTTTCATCAAATATTTTGCAAGAAACATTGTCGTATCATAATGGCGTCTCTTACATTTGAAGGAGAATTTCAAGAACTAAGCAATGAACAAATTCAGTGCATACGGGATGTGCTTGAAAAACGTGGTTTTAAGGACAACAAAGTATTGTTTGCTCCAGCGGGAGAAGTGGGTGATAACTATGCAGCCAATGTGAAAAGAATAACAGTCGAAGTTCCAAACAGTGATAATTTTTATATGATAGCTAAAATAGCTCCAACTGTTCCACTTGTGCGAGAAACAATGATGGCAGATTTGTTTTTCCAAAATGAAATTCTCATGTACAGTGAAGTCTTGCCGAAACTTGCAGCACTGCAGAAAGCTGCAGATGTGCCCGAAGAAGATAGGCTAAAATACGCTGAATGTTACGGGTTTTTGACAGAAGAACCATACGAACTGATATTACTTGAAGATTTGAAACCACTCAATTATTCAATGCTTGATAGAATGAAGCCGCTTCCGAATGAAGCAGTTAAGATTATTCTTAAAAATTTTGCTTTATTGCATTCTTTATGTTATGTAGTAAAGAAGCGTGAGCCTGACACTTTTAATGCATGGAGGGAGAAACTTGCTGATTTGGCAATAAAGATATATGACAGACCAGAAAATGAAGCCTTTGCGGAGTCAACTGAGGCTGAAGTTTTAAGTATATTAGATAATGAAAATCACAAAAAGATCATGAAGGGACTGCTTTCTACTGGTACTAAAATGAATAAAAGAAATACAATACGCGATAATGGATCTAAGTCATCGGTGATTGTTCAAGGCGATGGCTGGACAAACAATATTATGTTTAATATTGAGGTACGTTGGAAATAATTTATAGTACAGGTTGATTAAAATTGACTGACTTGTCGATTAGATTATTGAAATCATCTACTCAATCCAGTTCTAAAATTCAATGCCACATATCCTATTTAACTCTACATTACAAACAGAGGTGTTGCTATTTTAATTCATATTTTAGGGCACGTACTCGTAACACGAGTCAATACAGTGTTGGAGTAATTTGTATACAAAAAAGATTTCATTGATCAAAGGGCGATTGTTGCCCAATAAGTTTCGGTTTATTAACGTCAAATATTTTTTTCAGGAGGAGAACATTATGGACTGCATAATGATAGATTATCAAGTTTCTAGAGAAGCTAGCCCAGTGTGCGATATTCTTTACATGTTTTTTAGTTGTACTGATCATAAGACAAGAGTTAATCACTATTCAGAGTGGCTAGACTATTATCACGACCAACTAGATAAGTCACTAAATAACTTTGCCATGAAAGCTAACGATATTTATCCGAGAGATGCGTTAGATACAGATTTGAGAAGATATTGTAAAGTGTTTCTTGGAACAGCTATAATAATAATTAATATCACTATAAGGAAAACTGACGAAGCGGCAGAAATAAAGAATGCTATGGGCGAAGATTTAGAAACGATGGCTAATTCTATGTCTGTTTCAAAGCTAAGTTCTGAAACGCTTACACTTTACAAAACCAGGATTGAGGAGCTGATTGAAAGCTGCCTAACTTTTGGTTTACTATAAATAACTAGATTTTTTTTTAATAAATTGGAATTAGTACCATCGGAAATGAATAAATTATAGACATAATTGCAAAACGCTTAACTAAAACTTTGCATAAGGTCGTCTTTAGTATGAACAGTGTTTGTAATTTATATTAAATAAGTAAAATTTTAATATTGCAAGATTTTATTTTCTGACATAGATGACAGTACTGTAAACGATAAACATTACTATTTATATTCAATCTTGTAAAAAATCACATGTTTTATGGCACGAATTGTTTGATTTACTCAATTCGTTACTTTTATTCTTTACATAATTATAATGCTAGATAACCAGATTTTATTTTTGATTCAGACGTCCGTAGATGTATTTACTGTTTCTTTCATAGTAATAGCTGTAATGTGAATTTTTCCATCCATCATATTGATCTCAGTTAGCTTTGGAATAATAACATCTTTTATTTATGGTTGCCAAACAGGCTATTGAACATCAACTCTCTCTTGAAACATTGCTTCAGCAAAACAAAGCTTTTGCTTTTTATTTCTTGAGTAATATCCAGTGTCTTGGAAACAACTATTCTCCGAATTATAGGTGGTGTACTTACTTATTATTTCCCTTCGCTTTTAAGGTTTCATTGATTGAATTTTATGAACGATAGGTTACGTGGAATTGTTAATAATTACTGTAGTAGCAATTTTTATTAAATTATTCAGTTGAAACATATTATTGATGAATCTCTACTCTCTGTACCATTATTCTACCACATTTCATTGACTCGAAGTTCTCATCAATTCATAATTTCTTGGTGCATATGTCAGGCCTTTCGTTTAACATTATATATTTGTTTTCAGTTCAGAGCTCTGTAGCGAAATGTATTAGTGTTCTAATATTGCCGTTTTAATTCCCCCTGTTGTTTTTCATTTTGCCCAAGCATTGTTCGATAAAAATGCCCGATTTCTGTACACAATTAATGATTTCATAAAACCCAATTATAAGGTAAATTCCTAAAGTGGACACAATCGTAATCGATAATTATCTTCACGAGTGATAATAATTATGAATAATATGATGATACTATCTTTAAAATATCTTTTTTATCCATAAGATTACAATAACACCTTTGATATAACGTCAAAAATAAGAATAGACATTCACATTTTATGAATAGATAAACAAATAGGTAAAGTTGCACATTATTAATTGTAATTTTATAACAATTTGCATTGTGCATTTTACCGTTATTTTTAAAAATACATTAAAACTTATTCATGCTTCCACGTATGTTAGTATTAACTATATTTACGAATTAAATATCTAATATTCATATAGCATTGATTAAACTTATCAAAGTCCACAATATGACCTATATTTAAGTCATTTTTGGCGTCTGGGCGTCAAGGCCCCGTGAAAAATGCCGCAAATTAAAGTCGTCTGAGCGGACAAAGGTTAAGATTCGTATGTCACCGTTCTTTTTAGGTACGACGTGGAGAGGTGATGCCCATGGACTTTTGCTTGGTCGGCATAATCCTTGTTGCATCATGTTCTCGAATTCTTTCTTCACTTTTTCATAGCGATGTGGTGGTAGCGGACGGGCACGGCAGTGTATAGGTTGGCCTTCGGTTTCAATGAAATGTTGCACTTTGACGTTGCTGTTCAGGTTCATTGATGTAAGCCTTGTGATGCCGGGAAATTGAGCTAAAATGTCATGGTAGCTCTGTGTTTCGTCGACGCTTCGGATTGTAGGCACATCGGTAGCTTTGATCGGCACGTTGATTTTGAGGTTAGTGACGGTGTCGATGAGTCTCTTGTTTTTTAAGTCCACCATGAGTTGATGGTGCTTTAGGAAGTCGGCTCCTAGTATTGGCTTCGAGACGTCGGCGACTATGAATTTCCATCTGTATGGGCGGCGTAGGTTGAGATTGAGTTCAAGCGTCTTTTCACCGTATGTTGCAATCTCCGTGTTGTTGGCAGCGTACAGCTTGAACGGTAGAGGAGATGTTGTGCAGCCTTTAGTTCGAGGTATTACGGATGTTTGCCCCCGTGTCTACCAAGAACGATAGTCCGGTTTTCATGTCCGTGACGAATAGGCGGTATGAGATTTCGTGAACGCCGGTGTTAGTCGCTGCTGTCGATCGATCGAGTTTTTGTGATGAATTAGATGTGCACGATGAATTTGATCGGCTACGATTTCGTGGCGGGTGATGTCGTCGCGCGCCGTTATTCTTTCTGGCTGATTTTAGGTCTGCAATCTCCAGCGATAATTGATGTAGAGTTGCGAGGACTTGTGAGTCGATCGTTGATGATGACTGTATTGGCGATTGTATAGAGTTGACTGCTGTGATTACGCTGGTCTGCTCCATCATTTTGTCGGCCAGTAGTGCTAGTTCCTCGAGCGCTGTCTTGTTGCTGAATGTTTCGCTAACGGCCAGTACGGAACGGATTTGTGGCGGTAAATGATTGGTCCACAAAAGTCGCAGCGTTGAATCGGGAACTTTATCGCGTGCAAGGTCCCTCATGCGACGTAGGAGTTGTGTGGGCTTCTGGTCGCCTAGCTCCATCTCTGACAACAGCTTTTGAAATTTCTTGGTGTCGGATTCTTCGTATGTGGCGATGAGCCTCTCCTTGATGGCGTCGTACTGCTTCTCTGTGGGGTTGTACAGCAAATCCGTGATCTGCTCGATGTCATGCTTGTCAAGTTGAGCGATTACCATCTGCGCCAGTTGAGGTTGACTTTTCTTTAGCTCGTGAGTTGCTGCTTCGAAACTGAAGAACCATAGTCGTGGTTTGTCGCGCCAGAAAGGTGGCTCGTGGCAGATGGGCTTGATTGAGCTGCGCTGAAAGCTTCCTCCATATTTTTTATTTTTGTTGCAGCAGTTCAGCGATTCCTGGCGGTGCTTGGGCAGAGATTTTTTCTGACTTGCTATTGGAGCTTCCGTGTTGAGTTTGAATCCGTCGAGATAACGTTGGCAGTTTAGTCGCGTCGGTTCAAATAAATCACGTTGAGTTTGATCGCGTCGCGTCGGGATAATTTTACTTTCGCGCCGAAAGGAGTAGATATTTGATTTTAAATAAATTGAGTGGTTCGCCTTCCGGAATAGAGTTGGAGTTTCTTCCGAGTTCTTGTCGTAAAAACACGTGTTGAGAGACTCCATTTTTAATAACCTCAATCAACCGTTCAATTTTTGTTACTTTAGTTATATTTCCACTTGACATTGGCCAAATGCGTACGCTTAATGCGACGCGATGCCATTAATTAAGAATAGAATAGAATAGTTAACAAGGTTGGCTATGTACAGTCAACAGCACGTCGGGCTATACAAAACTGTCAAATTTCTCCAAACAATTTTCAACCTAAGACTATTCAATACAAAGTGCATAATCGATTGGGAAAATTTGACAGTTTGTGGTAACCCAACGTGCTGTTGTTTGTACATTAACAGTTTTGAAGGTTTGTTAAAAACATAAGCATTTTTATGTAATTGTTTGTTATTCCAATAAAGAGAGGTCCTAGGTTCGATTCCCAGAGAATTAAAAAGGAGATCATTCAGGCTCCATACGTTTTCGGGCCTATTCTGAAAGTGCCAGCCAACGAAAAAAATGGTACATAAGGTCAATTGGAGCAATAGTTAATATGACACAAAAGTTGTACATTCCTCTCAACCAAGTTATACAAGTTTTTTCTTTATACATTACTAGTAATGTAACTTGGTTATGTACGAAGACTAAGGGATATTATAAGTACTTTTATTGATTTTTGAAAATAATAAAATCATTTAATTCAATCCAATCCAATCAAATGCAAAGAAACATAAAAATGTTAAATATTGCTAGAACTAAAGATATTAAGTATTTTCATTATAGCGCAAAACTTGCCTTATTCTATCGGACATAAAGTGTTATTGAGAGGTCTTCTTCGTTGTCTTTGGTTCTTAACAAACAGTACTACTGCTAATCACCGTATTATAACTTAACAGAAAATAATATCATCTCAGTTTTTATAGGTACAGATAAAAAAGGTGGCCTATTAACTTGTTTTGTCTCAAAATGACTTCGGATCAGTTTAAGCAATATCTATAATTATTCTTTATTGTTTCAGCACTTTCGGAAATCAATAAATATATGAAAAAGACAATTCATCGAACTTGTATAACTTGATTAAGAGTAATTCTACAACTTCTGTGCCATATTAACTACTAGCTTCTGCCCGCGACTTCGTCTGCGCAGTATCAGTACAAATCACAGCTTATATGTTATTTTAATATGAGTTATATTAGTATAAAGTTTCTTTAAATTGTTACACTGAATGCGGGGATGGATCTCGGATACCTTTTCAATTTTGTGCACGTGTAACTCTCAGTGCCGTCGCCACTTGAATAATCTGTTACCTGCAATGCTTAGAACGACTCAACAGCTCCAGCTACCTAGATCGTCAGTTTCACTAATGTTTGACGAACAACGAATGACATGATCATTTTAAAAATAACTCTAGAAAAACTAATCGTTTGACAAACATCTCATTTAGCAAACATATTACTTTATTATAAGTAATCATTTGACAAAATAGAGATGTTGCAAATGTTTTACTTTGCAAATATTTAACTAAAATTTCAAAGATATTTGTTTGACCATGAGTTTATAAAATTTGTGATTATATAAAATGACGGTAGATAAACTGTTAACCTTTTTTTTTTCTTTTTTGCTATCGGGGAGGTCAAGTGCATTTACGCATCATCCCTGCGGGGAGGTGCCAACCGAAGGGGATATGTGGGACTCGAGGTAAAGGCGTTCCCTCCATACCCACTAAACATCCTCCCCGGCCTGACCTCCAGTGCACTATTGCGGGACGGCTCGGAATCTGCGCACGTGAGTGCAACTACACCGAGACCGTGCCAACGCTGCCAGTCTGGGCACTCCTTGTGCACCAATTGGTGGCCAGCAGCCCACAGAGGCTACCGACTAACGCCAGCCCCTGTGGGCCGCTGGCCGACGCCGGCCTTATAGACCGCCTCCTCACCGACGGCTGCTCAACCTGGCGCGTCCTCCTGACGAGGACACCGGGAGCAGCCATCGGACCGCACCCGAGGGACTTCGGGCACGGTCGTGGCCCTGAAAAGGGCCGTCCGGAACTAGGCGTGGTGGAAAAACAAAAACAACTCGACGATGGCATGTGACTTCGAATGCCAAGGGGACTTGACATCAAAAGCCACACCCGCCGAGAAAGTTTCCCCACCACGTTACCAGGGTCCGCCACGAGGAGGCTTCCGGACGTGGACCCCGATAAACTGTTAACCTAACCCAAATGTAGCCTTTTCTGTTCAGCGATTTCTAAAGTAATTGTAGCAATTATCAAGCAATGCATTTTGTCGAACGTTATTATAAGCTGTCGTTGTTTTGCCAATTTACATATTTATAAATATGTTAGTTTGTACAATGATGTTATGATAAAATAAAATTTTGTCAATTTTCTTGTCAAATGAGTGAGTTAAAGAAAGAATAGTTTGGAAAGTGATTATATCAAGTATAACTATATACCTAACGTTATTTTATAAACGATTATTTATCATGCGTTTTTTTCTAATGACATGACACCAGATCGGCAACTTAGAATCCATAATAACCGAATTTCGAACAAAATAAAATATCTCACAGACCCATCCCTGCTGACGCCGGGCTAACATATGAATATTTGTATCATCATAAAATAAAATATACTTTGGTTGGTTTAGAGCTCACTATGGAGCACAAAATGGCATAAGTATATACTACACTTACGAGCAATAAAATCGACTCACCTCGTAGGTTTCGATTCTTAATATATCGGTATCCGTTATACCGTGTAAAAGACATGAACAGTCAAACGAAAACCATGTATTCTGCTCACCATCGTAACATTTTTCTTCCTTTAAACTATACCTTGGAAATTGATAGTTACGATTTTATTGAAGGTCAAAGTCATATTTTTTTTATATTTCTATGAAAACATATTCTAAACAATATTACTTAATTATTATCTAAAGAAACATTATCATTTTTTAGTATTTCATAACAAAAAATGGTTAGCGTTCAATGTAGCTCACTCGATGCGCACGGACACAAACGAACGGGGCCGCCGTCTGGCAAAAATATCACGGTTTTGCGAGTTGAGCGCTTTACGTTGCGCAGTACAATTTACAATATTTTTTAACACCAAAAAATAATAATCATTTCCCAGCAATTATTTTTTAAAATGTGTCTTATTTTGATGTATAGAATACATGGTTCTCGTTTGACTGTTCATGTCTTTTACACTCTGTATAAAAATAAGATTAGATAAACAAAACCTGTAAATATAATTTGAATGTATATTTCATAAGGTTTATTTAATGTTTGTTTATTTAATGGTTTATATAAACATCGATAAACGAAGTATTGGTGACAATAGACTCATTTCTTCGGAAACCCTGGTTTCTCATTTTTACGTCATACGCCATATCTGTGACTATGTAGAGTGTTCAGAGTTAATTGAATCATTGTTTATTGAATAATTGATAAATCTTACAGATTCATTGTCGATTAAAATTCAGCTGATTTCCCCAAAAATTTTAGCTCTTTTACCTGTATTTGGTTTTCAATTTGTAAAATCAATAAACCAAAATCTATCACAGTAATAACTGGTCTAATGTTAGTTTAGGTTCTTGTTTAACACACGGGGTTAAAAATTATTATTTACTAATTGTAGATTTTGATTAGGGAGTTCTGAACCAATGCGTACCGGTGAGCCGATTTCATTGCACGTAAGTGTAGACAAAGTCATTAATACAATGATAACTACTTTATACTCGTATAACCTCATTATCTGGTTTTATTTACTGTACATATCATCTTTAAATGTAAGTCGAACAAGACAGAATATTTGATAGATTTTTATAACTCACGTTTATAGATTGGCAATGAATCGACTAGGGTGAGACCAAAAAAATACACCGATGTGTGCGTAATGCGCATGTGTGCATGAACAATAGTACTGCAGTCTGACAGTTGCTGTCTTTTCTACATGACTGCCTGCGTGTACGTGAAATGCTCTCATCTATCTATCTCGCTCTAATATACGCGTTAGTATGCTCTTTCTCTTTTACATTGCCGATCTAGAGTTTCACAAATCTATGGAACATTTCGATCTATGTTTCTCAAACGTGACAGTATTAGATAATTAACAACATAATATATCATCAAAATATAAACAACGTCTTCGTTGTTTATTTTCTGCTAATATATTGTTGTAAATTATCTATTACATTTACTATACCTACTGAAAGGATGCTCAGAGAAACACTGTTACTTAATAATTGATTGCTATTTATTTGCACAAACACACAAAGCGTCAAGCTACAAAAAGTGAGAGTCACCAGATGTGGTAAGTCGTTAGAGAGCGCACGTTCCGAAACATCGCCCAATGAATAGTCTAGTCAGGTACGTTCGGAAATGTGTGCCTTACAGTCGGCCTTCCTGAACTACTGTTCGCCCCGAGCAGTAACGTCTATTTGAGCCCTAATTTGGAGCTTTGCAGCTCTTAAGGTCTTACCCTTCCGACTTCCAAATGCCAGGGTTACAAGCAACCGATGAATTGTCTAGTTAGGTACGGAAATGTGTGCCTTACACTACATAATAATATTATCGTTATTGTCATTGTAATAAGGCGTAAACACAACAGAGTGTTCTTGCCGCAACTCCCAAAACAGGCATCTTGCTTTACATAAGCATAAGAGATGCATCGCGGTGAACACCGCCACGCCTCCAATTTCAAAGTTTCGGCACCCCACCGCACTGACGTGTTTTTGCTCATCGCATTTTGATTTAATTTTGTAAAATAGCATATTTAAAATTTGAGGACCTCTTCGAACAAATATATGATAAACAACTGCAGTTCATACGTAAAGTCATTGATAAACAAATATAGTAAAGTAGTTTTTAGTGCAGTGGAACTAGGATATATTTTTAACTAGCTTCTGCCCGCAACTGCGCAGTATCAGTATAAATTATAGCATATATGTTTTTCTGGTGTACCTGTTTCTCTTTTCTTCTCTCTTCTCCTTCGATGACAAGGAACCTTGTGTTCCAGCAGTGACTCGAATTACAAAGGTTGTTATAGTGATGATGATGTATATATTAACTCGTGTTAGTACTAGTGTAAACATGATGAAAATGAAAAAATAAAAATGTCTTTATTGCAACAATCACCAATGTACATGTTTAGTGTAGTAGTCCAGTCAACAAGTTCAAAAACGTGAAAAATAGAGATAAAGCTCCTAAAAATATGAGCAATAGCTCATTGGATTCGGAACGACCTCTAGAAAAATGAGTTTTGAGGATTTTACTGCACGTAAAAAATTGCAATTGTTATTAACAAAATAAGATGAAAAAAAAGAGGTATTTACGTTTTTGTTAATAACTCATAAACTATTAATATTTAAGATATTTGGAAAAAAGTTCCTTAAAGAGGAGGAAATTTCCAAAAAAAAAAGTCCCAGCTCCCGGAACTCTACCTCTATTATTTATAATTTTAATTTAACGCTGAAAATAGGGCTCCGCGCAGCCATTACGGCATGGGCGCACTGCCGTTAAAGACAGTTTCTTACATAAAATTATTTTTTTATAGTAACAAATATGAATTTAAAAATTTAAATAAATTATGGTGTCATCCAGATACTTGAAAGAATATATTCCCGTTGGAAAAAAATTTTTAAATTAATTTTTCAAAAAGTTATGCAATTGTTAATTAACGAATTTTTTTCCTATCTCCGTTTTCATAAATGACGACATAAAAATTTAAATAATAAACCTATAAATTTTTGGCTCTGTGGAGCTCTTCTTATATATATACTTAACAAGATCCCGCGATAAAAGTTTATTAAAGTTAATTATTTTGTTTATTACAATTTTTTAAAGTTAACAAAAAATGAAAAGTCTAAGAAATGTTATTAAAAAAAATTTTTTAAACAAATGTTATATTATTGCTGCTTTCTTATCCAACAATGGCATTAAGTAACATCGGAAAAAAAATTTTTACATCATTTGTTAAGAAATTGTTTATAAACAAATAGACAAGTTTAATATTTAAAGAATTTTTTTTTTTACCATTATGTTGTCTTGGCAAAATAATGATTTTTTAAAAAAAAAATTTTTCTTAAATAATTTTTTTTATTGTTTATAATCGTTTTTTTTATATTTCGATTGTTTAAATAATTAGTTAAGGAATGATTTTCTCCTTAAAAATCATAATTGGCATTTCTTCATAGGTAAATAGAAAAAAAAAAAAATTTTATCAATAATTTCATTGTTTGTTAACTTAACAATTTGTTATAAACAAATTCTAACTACCGTTATATATTTTTTCTAGAGCTAAAAAAAATAACAAAAACAGCCATATATATCAAAATACTAAAAAAAATTTTAATATAAAAGCGTTATAAAAAATAGAAAAAATTTTTTTTAGTATTTTGATATATATGGCTGTTTTTGTTATTTTTTTTAGCTCTAGAAAAAAAATATAACGGTAGTTAGAATTTGTTTATAACAAATTGTTAAGTTAACAAACAATGAAATTATTGATAAAAAAAATTTTTTTTTCTATTTATCTATGAAGAAATGCCAATTATGATTTTTAAGGAGAAAATCATTCCTTAACTAATTATTTAAACAATCGAAATATAAAAAAAACGATTATAAACAATAAAAAAATTTATTTAAGAAAAATTTTTTTTTAAAAAAATCATTATTTTGCCAAGACAACATAATGGTAAAAAAAAAAATTCTTTAAATATTAAACTTGTCTATTTGTTTATAAACAATTTCTTAACAAATGATGTAAAAAAATTTTTTCCGATGTTACTTAATGCCATTGTTGGATAAGAAAGCAGCAATAATATAACATTTGTTTAAAAATTTTTTTTTAATAACATTTCTTAGACTTTTCATTTTTTGTTAACTTTAAAAAATTGTAATAAACAAAATAATTAACTTTAATAAACTTTTATCGCGGGATCTTGTTAAGTATATATATAAGAAGAGCTCCACAGAGCCAAAAATTTATAGGTTTATTATTTAAATTTTTATGTCGTCATTTATGAAAACGGAGATAGGAAAAAAATTCGTTAATTAACAATTGCATAACTTTTTGAAAAATTAATTTAAAAAATTTTTTCCAACGGGAATATATTCTTTCAAGTATCTGGATGACACCATAATTTATTTAAATTTTTAAATTCATATTTGTTACTATAAAAAAATAATTTTATGTAAGAAACTGTCTTTAACGGCAGTGCGCCCATGCCGTAATGGCTGCGCGGAGCCCTATTTTCAGCGTTAAATTAAAATTATAAATAATAGAGGTAGAGTTCCGGGAGCTGGGACTTTTTTTTTGGAAATTTCCTCCTCTTTAAGGAACTTTTTTCCAAATATCTTAAATATTAATAGTTTATGAGTTATTAACAAAAACGTAAATACCTCTTTTTTTTCATCTTATTTTGTTAATAACAATTGCAATTTTTTACGTGCAGTAAAATCCTCAAAACTCATTTTTCTAGAGGTCGTTCCGAATCCAATGAGCTATTGCTCATATTTTTAGGAGCTTTATCTCTATTTTTCACGTTTTTGAACTTGTTGACTGGACTATTCTGAAAAAAGTAAACTTGTGGTACAGAAGCCAGTTCCGTCAAATGATATACGGTGTAAACATTGCTCATATTGATTATTTTTCAAATAAATTTCGAATTTGTTTATTTTTAACCCCCGACGCAAAAATTGGTGTTATAAGTTTGACGTGTCGGTATAACTGTGGGTCTGTTTGTCTGTGTCTGTGACATCGTAGCTCCTATACGAATGAACCGATTTTGATGCGGTTTTTTTAAAAGCTGACGTGATTGGGATAGTTCTTTTATAGATTCCTTCAATGAAGTTAAAAGGCCGAGAGAGTTTTTATTATTATTTTCTTTTTAGTTTTTTTTTTGTGCTTCTTTCTTTCTTTCTTTCTTCGGTCTTTAAATTTTATTATGTTAGTTCAATTTTTTTTTTAGTTATTTTCCTCAAAGCTTACATCTATGGTTGAACAAATATCAGTAGCAATTGCTAAATCAGACGGAGTGTCAGACGAAGACATTGCACCAAGGAGCTTATACTAAGAATGGAGTCATTAGTCAAATTAACAAAGTGAGGGCAAAAATTTTGACAATACTTGACATTTCAAATTTCACATTTCTCTTTCTAGAAATTGTCGTCATCTCTTTCTAAACACGACTACATAGAAACAAGATTTCCCCAGTATTTCGCCATCTTTCTTAAACAAAAGTAGAAAAGTAGCTAAAAACTTAACATATTGTATTCAATTATCAGTATTTATTATCAATGAAAGAAATAAATATAATATATTGACTTTTAACGTTTAGGTTTGTATTTCAATCAACTGGTGTATCATTGTGTTTTTTCCATAACTTATGGGAAATTAAGGGATTTATATAATGACAGCTTTGTCTTCATACGTCAATCACGTTGATGTCCCGAAATCTCAACATGACATATTGATAGGTATCGACTCGCGATTTTGGTACGGCTTTTTACATTTTAATAACTATAAATAGTGCAAAATGGTGCATCGCTGTATAGTTCGTGGTTGCAGAAGTGAGTGGTATCCAGGATGCAGTGTGAAATTTCACTTGTAAGTGTTATAATTGCATATTATTGTTCACCTAAGTAAAATTGGTTTTTCACATGTAATTCCATATGATTATCGTTATTGGGCGAAACTCCATAGGGGAAAGTAATTTCTGATACTCGGCTTTCATACTATCTGAATTTAATTAATTTTCATACATAAATTACTTATTCAAATATGTGTAAACAAATTGACTAGGGTGACTAGGATTTTTATAAAATAATAACCTTTTTCCGACCGATATATATATTTAAGTCTTTGAAATAGCTGTTATATAGATATATATAGATTATTTATATAGATTATGTATATATATTATACATAAATCGTTCTACCCATTTTTGGTTGGGAACGTTTATTTACAAACAAAACATGTAATTTGTGCAATGTACATTATTTTAATTGAGAAACATATTCAAAATGATTGATTGGATTTTACCAGTGTAATAGTGTATTTTATCTTTCACATTTGCATCTACTAACATGTAACGCAGAGTGCAATATGCACAGTGACCTCAAACTTCACTCGAATTTGGGTTAGTAAAATTGACACAGCATTAATAAAATTGTGACTGTGCTATTCAAGCCTATCAAATGATAGTTTTTAATATGCTAATTACAAGTTAAAAGTGCCTGTATACATAAAATTTTCTTTTCTTTTTAGATTTCCGAAAGACCCTAGGCGACGGCAAATGTGGTTGTCTAATGTGCCTTTAAAAACAATATTTTATGAAAGTTCAAAAATATGGAGCCTGCAAAATTAGCTGTAACTTTTTTCTTAGTTGTTTTACAGAATCGATTTGCCAATCATTATAAAGTATTATGAAACATCGATTGATATGAAAGTAATATATTTTAGGTCAATATTTTGTAATTTAGAAGTATCTATGTAAATATGTAACTATATTCTGCGGATATCACTGTATCATATAATAATAAAGGATTTTGTTCTTTTAAGTATCAATATTATGTGTATATATAACTTTGTTTTACATAAATTCTTGAGTCACATATGTAATATATGAAGGTTTAGATTGTTATTTATGTTTAGAATTAAAATAGAACAGTTCTTGTGATCAAGTTTTTATTAAGGAATAAACTTAGTGTGTTACAGAATTTATAAAACTACCACTACTACTACTTTATTTATTTTTAATAACTACCCAAAATATACGCATGTAAAACTGTAACTTAAATTAAATTGATAATTATTTATTGACTTGTATTGATGTTTTGAAATCATTACAAAATTGTAAGCTGTGGAGTTCTTCGCCGGAGTCTTTCGCCATTTCTGCTCCATCTCAGCATAATAATTATTATTTCGTCCCGAAATGGTGGTAGGGCTTTTGACGATTTAAAAGTACTAAGCAAAGTCCATTTAATAAAGAGCTTTTTCATTTTCATATTTCGCCAATGTTAAGTGTAAATTTACTTATAGTAACAGACAGTTGTACGGAAGATTAAAACTAATTATTATGAATGTTAATTCTTTGTCATGGTAAACTCAAAATATTTTAAACTGAGTACTAAGGCCTTAGTATGAGTTTTGATAGTTTTCGAGCTCGATCAAACGTATCGTCTTTCTTCATACATTGGCCACTGTTTCTGATAGTTTACGCTAGAGGCGCTAGTGGGCAATGTATGAAAAGAGACGATACGTTTGATCGAGCTCGAAAACTAACAAACTCGTACTAAGGCCTCTAATTAATTTTATTAACTTAACGAAGTCCAAGATTGTCCGTAATTATTTTTTCTGCTATAGGCACCCTACTAGAAAGAGACAGAGCCTCTCTAGAAATGTCAAGAAATGTCAAGGATTGTCAAAATTTTTGCCCTCACTTTTTTCATTTGACTAATGACTCCATTCTATAGGTAATATAAGCTCCTTGACATTGCACCTTTAAATGACATAGGCGTCCGTACGTTTTAGATATATCCTAATTTAAAAAAATATCCTTTGAATAAATTTATACATCTGTCAAAGTCAAAAGTCAAAGTCTTCGTCGTCTTCTTTATTTATTTATCAATTTTGATGTCATCGGTTCAAGAGTCTACCAGGAGGCCTTGTTCTGAGAAGAACCGGCAAGAAACTCAACAAGTTTTTTCCTCCCTTTACAGTTTTCATAGTATTGATTTGGAAAGAATCATAATTCACAAATGTCGTGGCCTCATCATATGATTTTCCAGATCATAAAATGTGCTGCATACCATGAAACGCTACTGGACTATTAAAAATGGGTCGAGTAGCCCACTATCTAAAAATGGATTGGTCATGAGTGATTAGAAGGTTAAAGGTTATTTTTTTATGATCGTGCGGGGTGTACTGTTTGTGGGAGAGTTCAATCTACATATTTGTGTAATCGGTAGGCATACGATATGCCCAAGCATTTCATGATCTGGCCAATTATAAGATTGCTCCACGAAATAATCTTTTAATATCTAGCACAATGAAGCTTTTCAAAAAGTTCGTAATTTATGATTATTATTATTGAGTATAGTTGTAAAAAAAGGAAAGGTTCTGTATTACCCAACTTATAATATTAATAAAAGGATTGAGACTGATTTATAATTTGCAAGAGTTTTGTATTACCCGACTATTAAATACAATTAATAAAATGGTATTTTGATAATTATTAACTATAATATATCACTATTGTATAATTTGTAAGTGATAAAGCCGATTGCTAAAATTTTTTTATTGTCTTAATTTCATTAATAATTTGATAATACTTATTCACGTACTCGAACAAGGACATGATCCTGATTTATTCGTTTGGGGTCATAAAGAAAGTCTCTCGGGAAAATTCGTTTATTTTTACAACTATTTTTGTGAACTTAAAAATGTGTAATGAAAAGAAAAATGTAAAAAAAAGCTTTTAATTGGTTATAATAATATCCAGACTTAAGGAGGTTCACTATCTAACCTTGCACAGATAAACCACTGCCAAACTGTAAACGGTTGTATGCTGAACTTAATTTTATGTAACTTTGATTGCGAAGTTATTCGTTGTATGGTGATGTTGGTTATCTTCCTTAGTTAATGAATTACTCATTACTTAATCATGAACATATTTCTAAATAAAACTTTTCTTGCCTAAAACCAGTACATAAGTTTGATTAAAATTATCATTCGGCCAACTTTCAAGCTATTGAGCTTCACCTCCAAAAAATTAACTGGTTTGTAGTAGTAAGTTCAGTATTAAATTTTAAAGTGAATCAATCGCGACGAACGATTACGCATTTTAATATTTTCCAGTCCTTTTCGAATACAATTACGAATTTTAGTAAGTTACGTTCGAGAGCATAAAAACCTTATAAATTTGTTTTTCACGCTCACACCAATTATCTAGCCCAAAGTAATTGTCATTAAGAACTTGTGTTACGGATACTAGATAACGGACATTTTTATGTACATAATAATTTAAGATATTTTTATAATAAAACTTAAATAAATAAATAAACAAAGATTCGTGTTCGGCACACAAATATTTGCCGCTACCAGGATTCGAACCCGGACCGCTTGATGTGTAGGCAGCTATACTGACCACTCCACAACGTCGTTGTCAAAGACTAAGGATATTGGAAATTACATTACATATATAACATGTAAATTAAATAACCAACACCCTGAATGCAGGTGGTTTGGGATCGGCTTCTGAGTTGATTTCAATATTTTTTTGAAAAAAAACAAAAAGTGCCCAGAAAATATTGTACAACATTTTCTTGGTACTTTTGTTTTTTTTTTTTAATTATTGAAATCAACTCAGAAGCCGATCCCAAACCACCTGTATTCAGGGTGTTGGTTATTTAATTTACATGTTGTATATAATAATACTAAGTATACAATATGGTATCTCAAAAGCTAACTATAAAATCATATCTTTTATAACCATTTATATCTGTAAATGCATTAATTTTGAGATTAATCGTTTTTATTAAATTAGATTGGTGAAATCTGTTGTAAAAATGCCTAATCATATACGACTCAGAGACTTATCGTACCTACCTTACTACCTACGTGCTAAATTAACACTGCATTACACGCGCCTCAATTTTCATATGTTTTACTCGCGTGGGGTTAATATTCGGTTCATTTAATTTAACTTATGTTATCTATTTTATTATGGCTTTTTGGTTATTCTACAATCTATTTTTTGTTCATCATCATCAACAGCTCATATAATGTCCCCACCAATGGGTTCGAGCCTACCCCACATTAGGGGCGATTAGGCCTTAGTCAACCACGCTGGCCAAGTGCGGGTTGGTCGACTTCACACAACCTAAGAATTTCTTCATAGCTATGTGCAGGTTTCCTCACGATGTTTTCCTTCACCGTAAAAGTGCCAATAAAGGTACATATGAATTAAAAATTTGAAAACACATTGGTACGTGGCGGGGATCGAACCAGTGCCTCCCGGGTAGGAGACGATGCTCTTACGCACTACGCCACCGACGCTTCAGCAGCTTCGCAGCGGATGATTGCATTTTTTGTTGCACTTGTACATTAAGTATTAGTAAATTAGTATTCATATGATATTTTATTTAAAAAAAAAGAATAGTCTTTAGTATATAATATTTAAAAAAAGAAATCGAGTAGTAGGAAAAAGTTACAAAAATTGTCCAGACTGTGTATATTTTCGATTATTAATTATATTTACATATCATTTAACCATGTAATAGCACACAGCGTAAACTAGGGCCTGGTGATTAGGAAAAATCCATTTGTCGCATGTTTTAAGAACTTTAAGGCAGTGTGATGTAGGACAGTGAGCATCGAACATTTTAATCCTGCCCCGAATAACCCTAGGAGTTATTGGTTCATACTCACCGCTTTGATGTTCACAATATTTAGGATTTATTTTAAGTTCCCGTGGGATATTTTGAATTCCAATTCTAAAGTTTATAGCAGGATTGACGAAACACCTCGTAGGTAAATCTTCGCTCAATAATAATTTGGTTATTGTTGGCCAACCTACCTATCTGAAGCTAATATACAAGATAAATTATTAAAATTAAATTAAAGATCATTATTACAAATATAATTATATAGGTCTTATAAAACAGTAAAAATAGAAAGTAGAACCTTTATAATACTTTATGGAACATTCTGGAATTGAATGTGATATTTTGTAATAGCAGTTTTCCGTGTTTGTTTTCGTTATTTGCGTTCCCTCTCACTTTCAAAACGTTACTCATCTTTGAACGCTGATTGACTTATCTAGGATAACACTGAGCGACACAACCTGCAGTCTTGTATTTTAAAAATTATTAACAAAAATATTCGACTAGGGTACATATTCACCCCACGCGTGTACTGCACTGTTAAATATATGAAGGTCGTTTGTGCAATAATCGATTTAAATTAAGAATACCTAATTGTCATTATGAGAATGCATAATTTCTGTTGGTCGCCTTGTCGACAGTAATGTAGTTTCTAAACAAGTTGTGGTTCCATTCAACCTTGTTCTTTTCTTATTAGGTTTTTTATTATGACGATATATTTTTATTATGACGCAACTTCAGGGTCAGTACGGGGTTAGAGACTTAATACATAGTAGTTGGCGGGTAGAGAGACCTAAGTTTGTGTGAGGCATAGTAACAGGTGACGAAACATGGAATTATTGCTTTAATCCCAAAACAAAGCAGCAATCGAGCGTATGGGTCTTTCAAGATGAGTCAAAACCAATGAAAGCAGCGCGCGTGAATAGTGCATCTAAGCGGATGATTGCTTCTTTTTTTTAATAAAACTGTACACGTGGCTACTATTGCTTTAGAGAATCGTCGTACCGTGAATAGGGACTGGTACGCAACCATTTGCTTGCCGGAAATTATTGACGAACTCCGTAAAAATAACCGTAAACGCCGTATCATCTTGCACCACGACAACGCTAGTTCCCACACGGCCAGACAGACACATGAATTTTTGAAGGTGAAAAACGTAGAACTTATGAGCCATCCTGCATACAGTCCCGACTGGCGCCTTGTGACTTTTTTCTGTTACCAAAAATTAAGAACCAATTACGTGGTCAACGATTTTCATCACCAGAAGGCTGTCGAAGAGTATGAAAAACACATTTCTGAGGTCACCATGGAGGAGTGGCACAAAAGTTTTCAAAATTGGGTTAATCGAATGAAAAAGTGCATTTTCGCTAAAGGAGAATATTTTGAGAAACAATAAATAAATTTTTGCCCTTTGATAGTATTTTTTTCTTATGCATTCCGGAAACTTTTAGTGCACCCTACGTACGTGCATTGCGCCTGATTAGGGACATGCTCACTCAATACGATCACTTGGACTTATTTGCTGGTGTTCAGGTGCGATTAATTGTAATGATTCGCCAGATTCTATACTGTAGCTTTTGATTTGTTTAATTTATTTTATTAATTATTTTAGTTTTTAATTTATAGTTTGACATTTTCACTTGTATCCCCTTTTTCATTACTTTATTTTATTTATTAATTTGCATTTGACATTTATTCTGTAATTTCATTTACTTTGATTAATATTTTGACTTTTAATTGACATGTAATTATATGAATTAATACATTTAGATTAATGAATTAATATTTTGTATGTTTTTCATTGACTTGCCGGTGTGTTGGACTTGCTCTGTAAACCAGCATATGAAACTGAATAAATAAATAAATAGCCCTGTGTATGTAAAATAAATATTGTACTTCCAAACCAGAAGTTGTTGTTTGTTTTTTATACATCAGTTAGGGAAATTGGATTTGTAGACCCTCTAATTTCAAGTATTACTAGGTACGCAAAATAATTTAAATTTGGTTTTTTATACTTCAGTTAGGGAAATTGGATTTGTAGACCCTCTAATTTCAAGTATTACTAGGTACGCAAAATAATTTAAATTTGATTCAAGAACTAATTTAGTGAACTGGTTTTATCGATCATTTACACTTCTGATAAGTAAATTTTATTAGTAACCGTTATCATAATTTTCAACATGTATATAAAGCAACATTTCTTATCATAAAATATTTTTTAAGAACAATTTTTGTAACAAAATGGGGTCTCTTACATTTGAAGGGAATTTTCAAGAGTTAAGCAATGAACAAATTCAGTGTATACGGGATGTGCTCGAAAATCGTGGTTTTAAGGACAACAAAGTATTGATTGCCCCAGTGGGACAAGTGGGTGATAACTATTCAGCCAATGTGAAAAGAATAACAGTTGAAGTTGAAAACAGTGATAACTTTTATATGATAGCTAAAATTGCTCCAACTTCTCCAATCGCGCGAGAAACAATAATGCCAAAGATGTTTTTCTTGAATGAAATCACGATGTACAGTGAAGTTTTGCCGAAACTGGCAGCACTGCAGAGAGCAGCAGACGTCCCCAAGAAAGATAGGCTAAAATACGCTGAATGTTACGGGTTTTTGACAGAAGAACCACACGAATTGATATTGCTTGAAGATTTGAAGCCACTCAAATATTCAATGCTTGATAAAGTGAAGCCGCTTCCGAATGAAGCAGTTAAGATTGTTCTTAAAAATTTTGCTTTATTGCATTCTTTATGCTATGTAGTAAAGAAGCGTGAGCCTGACACGTTTAACGCATGGAGGGAGAAAATTGTTGATTTTTCAATAAAGTTATATGACAGACCAGAAAATGAAGCTTTTGCGAAGTCAACTGAAACTGAAATTTTAAATATATTAGATAATGAAAATCACAAAAAGGTCATGAAAGGACTGCTACTTACTGCTATGAAAATGAATAAACGAAATATCATACGCGATAACGGATCTAAGTCATCGGTGATTATTCAAGGTGACGGCTGGACAAACAATATTATGTTTGATATTGAGGTAAGTTGGCATTGTTTTTCAGATTTTTGAACTCATCTACTGAACACAGTGTTAAACTTCAGTGCCACTTTTTTAAATTTAACTCTACAAATAGTGCTGTTGCTATTTTCATTCACGAGTCCGATAACTTAGTTCAGAATAAATGCTTACATGAATCAAGTAAATATCTAGTATCATTAGTATCCAGTGTAGGAAAGTTTGTTATACAAACGAGATTCCAATGATTAAGTGACAATGTTTACCCAACAACTTTGGGTTTATTAAAATCAACTTTTTTTTCAGGAGGAGAAAATTAAGGACTGTATAATAATAGATTATCAACTTGCCAGAGAGGCCAGCCCAGTGAGCGATATTCTTTACATGCTATTTAATTGTACTGATCATGAAACGAGAGTTAATCACTACCCAGAGTGGCTAGACTACTATCACGAACAGCTAGATAAATCGCTGAATAACTTTGGCATGAAAGCTAGCGATATTTATCCGAGAGATGCATTAGATGCAGATTTGAGAAGATATTGTAAAGCGTTTCTAGTAACAGCTATATTAACAATTAATGTCACTTTACGGAAAACTGACGAAGCAGCAGAAATGAAGAATGCTATGGGCCAAGATTACGAACAGTTGACTAATTCTTTGGCTGTTTCAAATTTAAGTTCTGAAACGCTTTCAGTTTTCAAACCCAGAATTGAGGGGTTGATTGAAAGCTGCCTAACTTTTGGTTTACTATAAATATCTGGACTAACTATTGCTTAAAGTTAAATAAATTAATTGTGAGCATTAATCCAAAATAAAACTAAACTTTTTTATTAGGCCGTCTTTAGTATGAACAGTTTTTGTGTTAGTAAATTTAAATTTTAATCATTTCTTTTTGCAATTTTTGCAGTTTTATTTTTCTCCTTATTCATGTTGATGAGAGGACTTAGTAATCTGACTGAATTAAAAATTTATTGTTGTTTTTCACCCTAAGGACGCGATCTGATGGCTACGCTTACACCATCTTACACGCAGCAACCGCTTTGTCACTGCGAAAGCACCGCGCGCGTACTAGTCCAATCAATGAAGACATTTGTTGTATAGAGACTTCCGAAAAATTCCTCTGTCCCTTGGCATGTAATGAAATTAGGTAATACAATCTGTGGACAATAATTTGAAATTTTTGTAAGGTATTTTTACCTTAACATGGAAATCGCTCTTAAATGTCTACCTTAAATTTGTCAATTAGACTAAACACCATGCTGGCCCAATTGTCTGCTTTTGGACACAGAATTTTTTTTTTTTTGTTATCGTTTATATTAAATATTTACTTTGTATTTTTTATAAGAGTAATATAAAAATACAAAGAACATGTAAAATAAACTATAGATACATTTTACGTTTTTTTTTTCTTTTTTTGTATTTTACGTATTTCTTTTTATTGCCGCCATGTGATGCCAGCAGAGCAGAACAGCATCACCTCATATCCTCCAATGGGCGTCGTAGAAGGCGACTAATGGATCAGCAAAGGGGTATTGATCACCTTATACTCCGTCCAACAATCCGCATTGGTCAAGTGTGGTGGACTACTACCTAAACCTCCTTCGTTGACAAGGAGAGGCATTGTGTCCCAGTAGTGGGTCGAATTATGGAGGCTGATAGGAAAAAAACAAAATTTTAAAAAGGCAAGAAAAGTAAATATGTAGTGACCTAGGAAACAAAATTATATATTTACCGTGTTCAAAAGCAGACTGTTGGGTCAGCACAGTGTTAGGTAATGTTGACAAATTTAAGGTACTCTTTTATGAGCATTTTCCATGTTTAGGTAAAAATATCTAACTTCTAGTAAAAAAAAATGTTGGATTATTGTTCATTTAAAATCCTTATTTCCTAAGTTCACAGCATGCGAAATTAGCGACGGAGGAAGTTTTCGGGTTACATAAGCCCCGTTGACTAGAGTATACTCTATCAGTTTCCATTGTGATATTTAATACTAGCTTTTGCCCGCGACTTCGTCCGCGTGAAATAATTACTTTAGGCAGCATTTTTTTGTGTAGGTACTTATTATGCAAAAAACACACATACAAACTACAGTGCACTACAGTAAATGGCATTTTTACAATCTACCATTTTATGTTTCTCCATCCTTTGCTACTTACTCGCAACCTTTCATCCCCACATGGGTCAATATTTCAAAAACGCTAGAACAATATTTGCGTTTCATGGTTTTATCTTCGGTAATGAGGAATCGCATAAAAATTTTCATCTCATATTTCAACCCCTTCATTCCCTTTTTCACAAAAAAGGTAAGTAGCTTTTATTCCATTTCGAGGTTTCGTCTATTTTTGTACCGAATTTCAATAAATTTGGTTCAGGTTTTAGGCGTGAAAGCGATTAAGCTAAAAAGTCACGTCCACCATCTTGGATCTCAAAATGGATGCTGTATTCTGAATCCTGACTCCGAATACAGCATCCATTTTGAGACCTCCGAAAACTACAAAACTGATACCCATATCAAGTTTAAAATTCGCGTCCGCCATCTTGGATATCAAAATGGAACCCTGTAAACCACGAAAATGATATCCATATTAATAATAAGTTAAGTAGCATCCACCATCTTGGATCTCGAAATAGATGTTTTATTCGTAATACGGACCCCCAAAAACCACGAAAACGATACCCATATTGACATTATGTTAAAAATTCGCGTCCGCCATCTTGGATCTCAAAATCGATGTTTTATTCGGAGTCAGAACCCCCAAAAATCTCGAAAATGATACCCATATCGATTTTACATTAAATAGTCTCAACCGCCATCTTGGATCTCGAAATAAATGTCGTATTCGGAATCGGGACCCCCGAAAACCACGAAAATGACACTCATATTGACATTTTGTTAAAAAGTCACGTCCGCCATCTTGGATCTCGAAATAGATGTTTTATTCGTAATCCGGACCCCCAAAAACCACGAAAACGATACCCATATTGACATTATGTTAAAAATTCGCGTCCGCCATCTTGGATCTCAAAATCGATGTTTTATTCGGAGTCAGAACCCCCAAAAATCTCGAAAATGATACCCATATCGATTTTACATTAAATAGTCTCAACCGCCATCTTGGATCTCGAAATAAATGTCGTATTCGGAATCGGGACCCCCGAAAACCACGAAAATGACACCCATATTGACATTTTGTTAAAAAGTCGCATCCGCCATCTTGGATCTCGAAATAGATGTTTTATTCGTAATACGGACCCCCAAAAACCACGAAAACGATACCCATATTGACATTATGTTAAAAATTCGCGTCCGCCATCTTGGATCTCAAAATCGATGTTTTATTCGGAGTCAGAACCCCCAAAAATCTCGAAAATGATACCCATATCGATTTTACATTAAATAGTCTCAACCGCCATCTTGGATCTCGAAATAAATGTCGTATTCGGAATCGGGACCCCCGAAAACCACGAAAATGACACCCATATTGACATTTTGTCAAAAAGTCGCGTCCGCCATCTTGGATCTCGAAATAGATGTTTTATTCGTAATCCGGACCCCCAAAAACCACGAAAACGATACCCATATTGACATTATGTTAAAAATTCGCGTCCGCCATCTTGGATCTCAAAATGGATGGTGTATTGGGAATCGGGACCTCCGAAAACCACGAAAATGATACCCGTATTGACATCTTGTCAAAAAGTCACGTCCGCCATATTGGATCTCGTTATAGATGCTTTATTCGTAATCCGGACCCCCAAAAACCACGAAAACGATACCCATATTGACATTTTGTCAAAAAGTCGCGTCCGCCATCTTGGATCTAATCGTAACCTCCGAAAACCACAAAAGTGATACCCATATCGATATTATATTAAAAAGTCACAACCGTCATCTTGGATTGGATCTTTATTTCTTATCAAGTGTCTAAATTCAAAGTTTCATGGTTTTATCTTTAACCATGACGAACTTCCATACAAATTTTCATCCCCAATTTCATCCCCACACGGGTCTAAATTTCAAAAATCCTAGAACTAATATTTCTTTCTTTCTTATTAAGTCCCTAATTTCAAAGTATCATGGTTTTATCTTTAACAATGACGAAGTCCCATACAAACTTTCATCCACTATTTCACCCCCATACAGGTCAAAATTTAAAAAATCTTAGAACAAATATTTCTTTATGTCTTATTAAGTGCCTAAATTCAAAGTTTCATGGTTCTATCTTCAAAAATGACGAACTTCCATACAAACTTTCATCCCCTTTTTCAACCCATACAACCTTTTTTTCGCGATAAAAAGTAGCCTATGTCCGTCCCCGAGATCTAATCTATATTTGTACCAATTTTCATCAAAATCGGTTCAGAGGTTTAGACGTGAAAGCTTAACAGACAGACAGACAGACAGACAGACAGACAGACAGACAGACAGAGTTACTTTCGCATTTATAATATTAGTAAGGATTTAGAAACCTGGATATCGAGTACGCAAAACATTACCGCTTCGAGTGAAACAATAAATGAAGCGAATGAATGTCATTGCATCAAATCCTTCTTTTATATTAAGCATACTTATTTTGTTCAAGGCTTGTAAATGTTTTGCGTTTATATTTTCTTATTTCTAACGTCTTATCTCTTCTATTAACGACATCTGATGATATTGTGCATTCGTGTTAAATGAAATAGTAGCTGTATTAGCGATGCGTAGACAGCATGATAGTTACGCGGTGGGGCGGTGTGGTGACTGCTCGGTTGCAATCATAGAACAAAAATTGCAATAACTTGTGAAAGATATAAAGATTTAATTTTGCAAAATAGATGGATTGCATCTTCGAAGACGTAAATGAAAGCATGCTACAATTGAATTCATTGCTAAACATAGATTCAAAGATAATAAAGTAGCTTTTAGTGCAGTGGATTCAATGGCGGCAATTTAACAAGCTACATCAAAAAGGTTTACAGTGAAAATTTAAGATGGTGATAATTTGGTTATGCTAGGCAAAATGCTGTGTACGTAAATATTCGTAGCCTTTTATGTCCGAAATATTTATTAGATATATGAATGGTAATTTACACGGAACTTGTTTCAAAATTTGGAAGTTAAGAAGTGTCCCTGTAGTACCGCCAGTAGGCCTATTCGCTAACTTTTTTTAATGATGAAAGTGAATAACATATTCATAGCTGTTTTTACACGACAAGTGTCATAATAGCGTTTCGTGTAAAACAGCAATGGATATGTAATTCACTCGGTGTCAAAAAAGTTTGCGACTAGGCCTACAGAAGACTACGAAATATTTGAGATTGAAATATGAGGAATCTTATGGATATCTCAGAAGAGCCTAATCTAGTCTTGCAGCGACCTAACTTCATTAAGTTAGGTCGCTACAAGACTAGATTATGGCCCAGTACTTAGGTTATGCTAAATACGTCTGCTCCTATAGATAGCAATCGCATGAAAGTGTTTTTAGAAAACATTGCTATTATTGACGCATTGTCAATTAAGCGCTTAAAATTTATATTCATAAAAATAAACGGGTTGATGTATTTGTCTTCATCAGAAAGAATGATGTAGTCACAGCTTACATTTATGTGGTGTTTTGTTTCTGTTGATGAATTAAGGTTTCCAGATGGAGCTCCAAGGGATAGAAGTTGGACTAGAGTTCACATTAGTGTTGCAATCGCCTATAGCCTACAGTGACTGATAGAACTATTATTAGTTTAATCATGAAACAATAAAGTAGGCATTCATTGTGACTGATGGAAGAATATTTTTATTAGACAATAAACAACGGTTGCTAAGATACACACATGACAAACACAGGGTTAACAAAAAATATAAAAAGTATCAAAAGACTATAAACTCCTTTAACAGTGACTGCTTACAACCAGGCAGCCCGTATGCTTGTCTGTCAACCCAATAATAATATTAAAAAGCTTTTCTAGCAAATACTGAATAAGACTATATGGCGGCTTTACAAGCCATAGCAGTAGAGTAGAATAACATCACCCCACATCATGGATGTCGTAGAAGGCGACTACTGTATCAGCAAAGGGGCATTGATCACCTTTTACTCCGTCCACCAATCTGTATTGGGCAAGCGCAGTGGACTACTACCTAAACCTGCTTCGATAACAAGGAGAGGCATTTTGTCCCAGCAGTGGGTCCAATTAAAAAGGTTGCTGTGATGGTTATAACCTATGTGAGTGCTGTTGCATCATAAGAGAGACTCCCTTAAGCCTCCACCTGGGTCACAATCCCTGCTCCTGGGTCTCTTCTCTGCAACACGATGGACCTGGCAAACACACGGTGAATCCACGGAACGCTAAGAGTTCTCGCCTCCCTATGGAAAAAAAACAATCCCTAATAGATGGCGGAGTAATTGAATGAGGACACATGAGCTTAGAAGTAGGGAGTGACGAATTATACTTACCGAAATATTGGTCGGGAGGATCAGGATTCTTGTCTAGCCTTCAAACATTGTGTTAGTAGGTTTGGGGTTATCCATTCTCATGATCAGATCTAACATATATATATATAATTTCCCAGGGCCACGCCGTAACTTCAGGAAGACTTTACCTATTTCATTTATGTATTATTTATTTAACATTTAATGTACACACAAAGACAGTTACAAAAGAAGACATTATATAACACAGAAAATTGTACAAAGGTGCTGCTTATTTCTAAAAGAAATCTCTTCCAGCAGCTCCATATATGGGAGAGAGATTTTAATAGGTAGACGTGTGTACCCGTTTCATGAAATAATATAAAATACATACCTATTACAACAATACATACCTGTATTTAAATACACATAAATACATTATAAAGAAACAATATGACATCAAGAAACAAATACGATAATAAAATACATAACAACAATAGTAAAACTCGCGCCTTAAACTGCGATATTGTTTGAGATTCGCGAATCGAGGATGGTAATGAGTTCCACAGCCGGACTGCATGGACAGTGAAGGAGTAGGAATAGAAATCGGATTTGTGAGGTGGGATGTAAAGAAGTGTGCGAAGATGTGATCGACAGGGAACTTCGGGAGACCTGGAGAAAGAGAAACGCTCGCGAAGGTAGACAGGATAGGATGGATTGTAAAGGATATTGAAGAGGAGACAAAGGATACGAGTGTTCCTGCGATCCCTTTTTTTATTTACCTTTTATTTTAAAATTTTAAATGCACACACGAACACTTTTTTGTTACTTTTAGTGAGCCGCATACGCGCATATGCTACCTTAGCATAAGCGCATATGCGGGTAGCTGCTACCGCTTTCACCAACATTATATCATCATCATTTTCCTACTTTGCTCTCAATTCATCGTTGTAGTATGCCTTGATATCGACGATTTGGCATTAGATTTATGGCCGTGTGCCTGTCTGACACGAATCCTCTTTGGGAACGACTGCTATCTTTTGACAGGGGACCACCAGCGTAACGAGGCTTACGAAGCACGGAGGAAAATCTGTTTGAAAAAAATTCGGTCATCCATCCGAGTACCGACCGCGCACTTGGTTGCTTAGCTTTCGTGATCCTTACTAAGAACGCAGGAACGCGGCGCCATCCTTTTATTCCCGTTGTCCCCGTATGCCATATCCCCGTCACGGGGACAGCGAGACGTGATTACATTTATTTCCCGTTGTCCCCATAACGGACATTCGGCTAACGGGGACAACGGGAAGTAAAGTTTTCACGAGTCGTTGTCCTCTTAAATCTGCATTCTGTTTTAAGCTTAGTTTTTAACATGGGAAAAAGAAAGGGAAATAAAATAAAATATATTTGTTTGTTTTCGAACTTTAATTTGTTGTAAATAAAAACAAATAATTATTAAATTTACACAAATAACACAACTTGAGCTTTATAAATATAGTAGTAGTAGTATAAAATCAACAAAAATAATACAATCACTTGACTAAAAATAATAATCATAGTAAATAGCTACATATGTAGATAATTACAAAACGTGTCACAATCACTTGCCTAAAAATAATGATCATAGTAAATAACTACATATGTAATTACAAAAATATCACAATCACTTGCCTTAAAATAATAATCATAGTAAATATACATATAATAACAAAAAATATCACAATCATTTGCCCTAAAACAATCAACATGGTAAGTAGCTACATACATCTAACTAAAAAAAATATCATAATCAGTTGCCTAAAAAATAATCAACATAGTAAATAGCTTCATACCTCCAAAATATGTTACAATAATTTACTTATACATATAATCAACATGGTACTTTTAAACAAATAATTAAAGAATTTCTTAGCGCATTTTTTTAAGAAAATGTCCTACAGTAATTTCGCCGTTAGTTAATTTCATTCTGCTTTACTTTCTGAAATAACTTACTTTATTCTTTATAGTTCCAGGGCACTTATTTTTCTTCCGCAAGTGACATTCCCACACTTCTGCTCCACTTTTACACGTAGACTTTCTTGTATATTGGTGTCCAGCATGTAGAAGTATTGTGCCTCCCTTTCTGTGTATGCGTTTTAATTCACTACTTCCTCCTGAAGGACCTGGCTGAGAGTTTTCGGACATTGTTGATCACTATTGGAAAAAACGAAACATTAAATTGATTTTAAATTGACGTCTTCCAAACATTTTTTTCTTTACCCTAATGGTCACTAGCTTTTGTGCAAGTACATAATATGTACTTAATTATTTTTTAACATTCTAAACATTCTTTAAATGATGTACAGAAAACATTATAGTTTTAATTAGATATTAAGAATAAACTACTTACATGTACACCATTTACACTTTCACTTACATCACCAGTTCTCAATATCAAGTTCACAAGTTACTACAATAACTAAGTAGATCCCTTTGTCGAATTCTGGAGTGGGATTTTGCATGAGCCAATGAGAGTTCGACAAAAACAATGTTATCTGCGCTTTTGTTCCGCGACTGCGCGCGCGACGCCGGCGCATCCTTTTCAATGTCGTTTATCAAAGTTACTAGAAAACTTAACTTGGAATGTACGATGCATTTAAAATGATAAACATGATAATTAAATTAGTTTAAGATTGTGTACTTACCTATTTTTTTTAGGCAAAATTGAGGACATTATCATTCACAATAATCTACTATTTCGATCAAATTCATTATACAGGGTGTAAAAGACATGAACAGTCAAACGAGAACCATGTATTCTGCTCACCATCATAACATTTTTTTTCCTTTAGACTATACCTGGGAAATTGATAGTTACGATTTTATTGAAGGTCAAAGTCATAATTTTTTTTTAATTTTTTTATGAAAACGTTTTCTATACGTTATTTCTTAATTATTGTTCAAAGAAACATTATCATTTTTTTTAGTATTTCATAACAAAAAATGGCTTCAAAACGTTAGCGTTCAAGGTAGCTCACTCGATGCGCACGGACACTATCGAACGGGGTCGCCGTCTGGCAAAATTATCGCGGTTTTGCCAGTTGCGTACGAGTTGAGCCCTTTACATTGCGCGGTACAATTTGAAATTTTTTTTAAAACCTAAAAATAAAAATCATTTCCCATCAATATTTTTTTTTGAAATATGTCTTATTTTGATTTATAGAATTGAGGATCAAACGAACTTACCTTAAGTGAAGTTCGATCCAAATTATATGAGCAGCTTCATTCGACGCGATTTAAGTTTACATGTTGTAGTGGCGCCCCCAAGCGTCACCCTTGCACGGACGTTTAAAGTTACTCCTTTGCCTTTTTTTTGTCTATGGTAAAAAAAAAAAGAAAGTCGATGACATTTCGCGGCCAGTGCAATCTGCTCGCCGGCTCATTTTGTTTATAGCTGAACTCACCTACTCTATCCTTTGTATTTTGTATTTGTTGAAGTTAGGGTTGGGAATTGTTAAAATTCGGGGTGGGAAGTTATAAATCGCGTCGAATGAAGCTGCTCATATAATTTGGATCGAACTTCACTTAAGGTAAGTTCGTTTGATCCTCAATTATATTTCGCAGCTTCATTCTTTGCGATTTAAGTTTACATGTTGTAGGATGTTTATAGAACACAAATATAAAATACAATTGTAGATTCATTTAAGACATTTATTAATTATAAACATTGAAAATTCTTAATAATTAAATGAATTCTAATCAATAATCGGAATGATTTAATAACAATGATCGAGCAAAGTCACAATCAACAGTCTCTTTATTATAGAACCTTGCAAAGGTTCCAGAAGTACTGCTCCATCCTGCAGTCTTCCGTATCACATCAATACTAACTCCAATTTTGTTGGCTGTCGTCGTGGCCGCATGCCGGGTGCTGTGCGCACTAAAGATAGAAGTGTCGATACCGCTTTTTTGAAGCATATCTTTTATCCAAGAACTTAAAGTCTGTGTACATAATTTACGATGTGGTCTTCTAAAACTAATAAAAAATTGAGTTTCCGAATCGCGTAGCGAATCAGTTTTGTTCAAATAATCTTTAATACATGTAGCTGGGCAAATACTGAGATTTTCTTTGTAGTAGGGTATTTTAAGAACAGGTTGATCTGAATTTGCTTTTGATGTTTTAACAATATCTGGTATAAGTATAATAATTTCATTAGGGTTATGTAAGTTAATGTTAGGTAGTTTTATTAAGGATAAAGTTTGCACTCGGTGTGCGGTAACGAGAGCCAACAATGTTGCAGTCTTTTTCGATAGGGTTTGAAGATCAAGATCTTGATTCGGCCACAAACTTGAGAGATAAGATAATACTAGGTTAGGATCCCAGCTAACATTATATTTAGGCTGAGAAGGTCTCATCCTGTAGACTCCTTTAAAAAAGTTTTTGATTCTGTAGTCATCTAACGTTTTATGAAATAATAAACTTAATGCTGATTTATAGCAATTTAAAGTACCATACTTTGCACCTTTTTGAAACATTTCTGTAAAAAACTCAATCAACATAGGAACAGAAGCGTTATTATAATTATAGCTATGGTTTCTACAGAATGTTACCCAGCACTTAAGGCCGCTATCGTACTGCTTATAAGTATTCACAGAAAGAGCGTTCAACATAATTTCTATCGACAGTTCTGGCAGTGCCATATTCAAGTAGGTTTCCCTGACAATTTCGCGGACACTAGGCGCAGAGTGCGGTGAAGATGGTGTGGACATCTGAAAGGCGATTTCAATAAATTATAATTAGGACCAAAAGTGACACAACGAGAGCGGACTAATTTTTTGAAAAGTGGAAACCATGGTTGTGTTGGCCAGTAGGGAACGACTACAACACCTTCTGCTTCATCAATGATGATCTTTCTTAACATTTTCAAAATCAATGCAAATGGTGGGAAAGCATAAAAATATATATTTTTCCATGATATAGTAAAAGCATCGGTTGCCCATGCGTTGGGGTCCCTATGCCAAGTAACATAAGTGGCACATTTTGCATTCGTACGACTCGCAAACAGATCAACATCAAAGTTGCCAAAAGACTTCTTAATTTGATTAAAGACGTAATCATCAAGCTCCCATTCAGTATCAGAAATTTGCTTGCGAGATAAAGAATCCGCTTCATAATTTTCTTTTGTACTAATGTATGATGCGAAAATATATAATCTTCTGCTTTCACACCAGTGCCATATCTCCCTAGATATTTTATTTAAATGTGGATATTGTACACTACCCATTCTATTTATGCATGATATTGCAGTAGTATTATCAATACGAAGTAATATTTCGCAGTCAAAAATGTTTTTTGTAAATACCTTCAAACCGAAAAGAGCTGCCTTAAGTTCTAACTCGTTAATATGTAATATCTTTTCATCTTCATTCCATAACCCATGGGTCTTGTGTTTTCCACAGTGTGCCCCCCAGCCAGTAAGGGACGCATCAGAGTATATTTCTAATTTAAATTTGTGTAACTTAAATTTGCTAAATCCTATGTCTATATTATTAATCCACCAAGTCATATCCGATTTTATTTCTCCCGTTAACGCTATAGTCTGGTTGTAGTTAGGGTTATGAGAAAGATGTACATATTTTATATGTTCAAATATCTTAGTATATAGCCAAGAATATTCTAATGCAGGACAAACAGATATAAGCAAGCCAACTAATCTTGTGAAATCATGTAAATTACATTTGTCGATATTTAAAAACTGTTGTAAATAACTCTTAATCTTTGTTCTCTTTTCGGAGGGTATTTCTAAAATCATTTTAGTTGAATTGAAAACAAAACCTAAAAATTTACAAATTTTAGTAGGTATAAGGCAACTTTTTTCCATATTTACTATAAATCCTAAAGACTGTAACAACTTTGTAATAACAAATACATTACTTCGGCATTCGTTGTACGTTTGTCCAAAACAGAGAATATCGTCCAAATAAATGACACAAAGTATATTCTTAGTTCTAAAACGTTCTATGACGGGTTTAAGCAATTTGGTGAAGACGTAAGGTGCTGTGCATAAACCGAAAGGTAGGCAAGTAAATTCGTAAGTATATTCACGATACATAAACCGAAGATATTTACGATCCGACTTATTTATATTAACCATAAAATACGCATCTTTTAAATCAACTGACGCCATAAAACAATTAGGACTTATCAATTTGGAAGCGGTTCTGTAGTCTTCCATCTTGAAGTGTTTAGTGTCAATGAATTTATTCAGATTTTTTAAGTTTAAAATAAATCTTTTTTCGCCATTAGATTTGGGTATTAAAAAGATTGATGATAAGAATTGATTATCGACACTATCGCATTTACAAATAGCTTTGATTTCTAAAAGTTTTCTAATAGAAAATTCATATTCTTTATGCTCACTATGTGTTTTTGGATAAGTAGACGGAAAATATTGTTGTGAGGGTTGACATTTAAAAGGTATCGTATAGCCTCTTATCCATGATAAAATATTCTTATCGTTTGTAATTTCGGTCCACTTATCATAGAAGTAACAAAGACGACCAGCATAAGTTACCTCGTCTAACGGCGGCCTGACCGTCGAGGCGGAGGTGGAGGCGGCGGCGGCGGCGGGGGCAGCGGCGGTGGTTGCGGCACCTGCGGCTGCGTCGTGCGGCCACTCGTGCGGTTGCGTGGGTACGTCCAATGTTGTCGTGGGCCTGACACTGTCCGCCCTGCATCCGGCCTCCTCTGGTGCAGGGTTTTGTAGTTTCCCCGGTTTCTATTATAGGAATAATTTCTAGGAGGAGGCTGAACCTTTTGATTGCCCTTGAGTTCCTCTCCTGATCTCTGTACCGTTTTAGCTAACTTAAGTTTCTCTGACATATTCTCTCCAAAGAGGTATTTGTCTGTAATAGAATTATTTAATGCATCTTTCAAGCCCGCATTCTTAGAAGATATGACAAATTTCTTTCGAGTCTCGGTTTCGTAATGATGCATATCACACAGAATACGACATGCGTCACTAATGGACTTTACGGTATCTGATTTTTGAGAGTCCTTATTAGAAATTATTTTTTCTAACGTTTGTGTTAATGCCGCGACTGCGACACTCAGATGTTTTTGTCTAGAAACCATTGATACATCTCGTTTGACCGAGGCCTCTGTCAACGCGGCCTTGGCTTCAGGATTCAATATAGGAGGAGTTAGAAATTGGCAGTTTGAAGGAATTAAATAATCTTTAAATATTTTTTCCTTCTGCTCCTTAATTAAGCCCTTTTTTAGTACATTATGCCATCTTGCCGCTATATCCTTATGAACCGAATCACCAAAAATAGTTTCAGGTTCAGGAGCATCACCAAGAAGTTGAAGGATTTCATTATCTAAGTCCACATCACCTGGAGGTTCCGTAGGGTTCATCGCAGACGCTTCGACAGTCACGTCAGGTGCGTTGGTTAGCGGCGGAGGCGATGGTGCAGGTGACAGCACGGCGGTAGGCGGTATCGGTGAAAGCGCAAGTGGATACGCATCGTTGGATGAACCTGCATAGACCTCATCTGGTGAGGGTCCGTGAGCGACGTTTTCATCTTGATCTGTAAAAATATAGATGGATATAGCCTTTGTATGAGTAGCTATTCACATCTCATTTTAAATAAAAATGACAAGAGCCCCGATTTTTGGCAATTGCGCATTCTATATAACGTGACGGAGACAACCCCGATATTAGTTGTTCGCATCACATAGGTCAGATCGTGATTTTGCAAAACCACTGTATCATATCTGGTTTAAAAATAAAAAATGACAAGAGCCCTGATTATGGCAATTGCGCATTCTTAAAAACGTGACGGATACAACCCCGATGTTAGTTGTTCGCATCACACTTTATTTTACATCGCTTGTTAAACTTACTTGATTTAAGGTAGAAATAAAAAATAATAAAATAAAAATTTACGGTTACCTTCATTTTCAGACGAATAAATTATTCTTCTTTGATGTCTTTTTAATTTATCCTCTAACTTACGAATCTTCCTACATATCCTTTCTTCACTATTTTCTCTCTTCCGTTTTTTCCCCATGTTGAGAGTACGTTTTTTAGCTTGTAGTAGGCGAGCTCCGTTGACGTGCGAAGGGTTCGGCACGGAAACACGTAATGAGCCGGCGAGCAGATTGCACTGGCCGCGAAATGTCATCGACTTTCTTTTTTTTTTTACCATAGACAAAAAAAAAGGCAAAGGAGTAACTTTAAACGTCCGTGCAAGGGTGACGCTTGGGGGCGCCACTACAACATGTAAACTTAAATCGCAAAGAATGAAGCTGCGAAATATAATACATGGTTATCGTTTGACTGTTCATGTCTTTTACACCCAGTATAATGAAATCCTACTTGAAAACAAGGTCTAAATCCTTTATATTATTATTAATCTCACGCCGCCGATCTCTTGACGCCGTCGTGGTGGAGTGGTCAGTATAGCTGGCTTCACATCAAGCGGTCCGGGTTCGAATCCTGGTAGCGGCAAATGTTTGTGTGACGAACACGAATGTTTGTTTGCGAGTCATGGTTGTTTATACATTTATTTAAGTTTATTTATAAAAATATCTAAAATTATTATGTATATTAAAAAAAAAAAAAAATGTCCGTTATCTAGTATCCGTAACACAAGTTCTTAATGATACTTACTTCGGGCTAGATAATTGGTGTGAGCGTGGAAATATATTATATTATATTATATAATCTACCGGGTACCAAGACTAATCTACCAATATTCCATACACTTTGTTTGTTGGGTAAAAGATGCTGACTAACACATAATACTACATAAAAAAGAAAAAACGGGAACTGTGGGCAATAATTTTAACTTATTTTATTTAACTATATTAACGGGGACAGTGTACGGGGACAACGGGAAGTATTTTTAGATATTTAATAGCAGTACCGCTGTCCCCGCAGGACGGGGACAGTGTATGGGGACAACGGGAATTATTTTTAAATATTTAATTGAAGTACCGCTGTCCCCGCAGGACGGGGACACGGTGTACGGGGACAACGGTAATAAAGGGCGCCATCGACGTCCTCTATATATGTCCTCCTCTATATAATGCTACTATTTGCCTTTTCTAAATTCTAAACGAAAACTTTCTATCTAAAACTTATATATCTTATCCAAATGAGATCAAATATAACACACGATTTGTAAATTATGATTTATTTTTATATTTACCAAACATGTTCATATAATCGCCGGAAATTCTATTCAATGTCTTCTTACAAAAATGAGAGTAAGCCGAACTTTTGACAAGTGTCAACCAAACCCATGATCCGTGCTTTAAAAAGTGAAGTAGTTTCAGGAGTTAAAGTGTCAACAGACATGGCTTCGGCTACTGTTTCCATCTTTTCTTGCATAGCTTCCTTGACTCCAGCTGCTTCGTCTGAAGTCCTTAAAGCTACACTAAGTACCATAGATGTTGTTGTGAAGTATATTTTACTGTATCGTCTTATGTCTGCATCTAGTTTATCTTTAGAGTAAACATTGTTTGCTTTTACTCCGAAATTATTCAAGGACTTATCAAACTCTTCATGATAGTAGTCCAGCCAGTCGAGGAAATGTTCCGCTCGAGTCTTGTGATCTGTGCAATTGAACAGCATATAGAGAATGTCGCAGACTGGGTTAGCCACCCTACTTATTTGGTAATCTATCATTACACACTGTTTCAATACTTCATCCTGCAAAAAGACGGAATAAAAATGTTACCTTTAAAGGTCATTCGATTTATTTTCGCAGATATCTTATACAAAATAATTTACTCTTTATTGCACTTAAAATAACAAAATAACAAAATTACGGTAATACAGTTTGCAAGGGTAAACTTATCTTTATAAGAGATCTCTTGCAGCCAACCCATAACGTCAGTGAGGTATTATGTCAGTAGGTGGGAGACAAGAAAGTGCATTATAAGATAAGATAAAAATAATAATTAGTAGCCAAAAACATAGAAAAGTTATTAAATTAAATACATATACACTATAATACAATAAAAATACGCTAATATAATACATACACATAAATACATACAAAAATATAATAGACTAGGTATGTACATTACAGATTGCGATAAGCTGAGTGAGACTTAAAAATGAATATAAAAAAGACACTAAGATGAATGCAACTGAAAGTGTTTTTTTAATTTAAACTTAAAAGCATTAGCTGAAGGACATACTCTTGGATATCAAAAGGAAGCCGATTCCAAAGTTGAGCAGCGCGGACAGAGAAGGAATGAGAGAAGAATTTCGTGTTACTAGAAGGTAGCTGGAGGGTTTTTGTAACACATGACCGTTGAGGTGGGGAGCGAGCTGGTAAAGGTTGGAAACGGGATCGGAGATAGGAAGGGGAATTGGGATTTTTTAGGATTTTGTGTAAAGTAGATAGGATGTGCACATTACGACGGTCTCGAATAGGTAGCCATTTCAACTGTGTGCGGAAATTGAAGACGTGATCATATTTTCGCAGTCCGAAAATAAACCGAACAGCTAAATTTTGAAGACGTTCCAATTTATTCAGTAGCTCCTCAGTTAGATCCAAGTAACAAACGTCAGCGTAATCAAGAATGGGGAGAAGAAGAGCTTGCGCAAGCATAATCTTGGTCTTAAATGGGAGAAAATATTGAAGTCGCTTGAGAGAGTGAAATGAATAATGCCAAAATTAATATTATGTCAAAATTCTGCTGTTACCAAGGGTTGTCAGTAGTTACGTTAATGATACCCTTTATTGAGTGTAAAAAATATGCGTACTAAAACTTTTGTTTGTTGGTTTACTAAAGGTTTGTTATATTTGGGTTTATGTCCCTTATATATGTATCTATTGACAACAGGCTGGCAACCTGTCACTATTTTGATAGATTCCATGACCCGTACTACAAGATGTGCCTTTATGTGTGACCTAGTGTTACAGTTTAACATCAATACGATCGAAAAGCATTAGAATGGATTCATCAAGCAGACCTTGAAAAACAATAAAAAGGCAACTTACCTCAAATCTAAACATGATATTATTTGTCCATGGATCGCCTTGTATTATAACCGAGTGCTTCGAGCTTGGATCATTTTTTAATACTTTTCTGTTGGCTTCAATGATGTTCGAAAATATTGTTTTAACGGCATTTATATAAAAGTCGTCATCTAAAATACCAGTGATTCCAGCTTCTAGTTTTTTCATCATTATTTCATTTTCTGGCATATCAATCGTGAGCCCCCACAAATCAATAAGTTTATCTTTTAGTGTATCGTAAGTTTCAGGCTCTAGTTTCCTTAACGCAAATGATAATGAATGTATAATTGCAAAATTTTTAAGAATGAACTTTACAACTTCATTAGGAAGTGGCTTCGTTCTATCAAGCATAATGAAATCAAGTGGTTTCAAATCCTCAATTAAAATTACCTCATCAGGTTCTTCTGCTAAGCATCCATAGCATTCAGCGTACTTCAATATGTCTTCTTCGGGTACACCTGCACCTTGTTGCAATTTGACAAACTTTGGTAAAATCTCAGTATACATTAGTATTTCATTATTAAATATCACGCGGGTTTGCTGCATGGCACGTATGCTTTCTATACTGTTTGCAATTTTAGCTATCATACTGAAATTTTCACCGTCTTCTACTTCAACCGTTATCCTTTGCACATTCGTAGCATAATTTTCTCCAACTGCAACAGCTGCAGCGAACACTACTTTGTTATCACTAAAACCACGCTGTTCAAGTACGTCACGTATAAACTGAATTTGCTTGATAGTTAAATCTTCATAAGCCCCTTCGAATGTTAAGGACGCCATAACCACACTGTTTATTTCTTTAATGTTAACAAAACCTATTAATACGGATTTAGTTTATGTAACGTGAAAAATCTAAAGATAATTATTATATACTAGTCAAAGTGGCATTATCGCATAAATATTATCAAATCTAGCGATAACTTGATAACAAATTCCTCGTGCGTTGTCCTCATACTACCTAATTTGAAACATGTTTAATTATTTTATTTTTATCAACCTTTAAAACGAAGATACAATCAAGGTAACTTTGATTTCCACTATTATAAAGTGGCATTCGATAGCGAGAAATATCTATTTTTAAAGGAATTCGTGTTACTGTATTTACTATGCTGACGAAAACTTACCAAAGCATATAATGTTTCACATATCATTATCAGTCATCTACTGTAAATTTCTTGACCATACCATGATAATTCATTAGTATTCACTGTGATTATACGTATAGAGATATGGATGTTTGAGATAAAAGACCAAACTATTAATGCAATAGGTGTAAATATAAGGATGCGTAAATAACCATAATTTCTTTAAATCAAAAATGTTTCTGCCAAGGTAGCGTGCCGCGGTAGCAGCCGGCGAAGCACCTAAAAAGTATCGATTCTTTTAGTTTCGATGCATAGTTTCCAAACTTCTCTTCTCTCTTCGCTCATCATAGCATCTTTTATAATTCGACCCACTGCTGGGACACAAGGCCTCTCCTTGTCATAGAAGGAGGTTTACGCAATAGTCCACCTCTCTTGCCCAATGCGGATTGGTGAACGGAGTATAAGGTGATCAATACCCCTTTTCTGATCCATTAGTCGCCTTCTAAGACACCCATTGGAGAATATGGGGTGATGCTATTCCACTCTGCAGGCACCACATCGTGAATTAAATAATTGAACGAAATCTGGATACTCACTATATTTTCCGGTGAACTTATTAACCGGACGACTGTCACGTTGAGTCATATTGAACCATGATGTTTTAAAATGCGTCTATTTCAAACATTAAAAGTACGACGTCGTCACGCTTTTAAATAGCTGCAGTTAAGGCTCGAATTTCTTCGTTTTCAGTGTCTGTATAGTCTAGAGAACGAATACGTTTGCTCTCGACGCTTGTGCGTTAATAAGTGTGAAATTAGGTGTCTGGCAATCCTACACATCGTCCCGATTTAGGATCCTAATTTAGGAAAGGATGGTCGGACTTCCGATTTTGTAAAATTAGAATTACAGTATCATACACATTATCCGATTTAGGAAGATTTCATCCGATTTTAGGATATGATGGGACGACGGCTATAGAGTTAACAAGAAGTCCATTATGATTCTGCCCAATTCTTTACTATGAGTAAGTCCATTTTTAGAAAATACAATATACTTTCACTGACGTGTATGTATATATTAGAAATAGGGAGTTTTGTAAGAAATAATATGATATTTTTCAATTGAGTTTTTTTCAAATTTTAATTCGTATCTGTCGCTAAGCGGACCTCGTAAAAATTATTGATTGCGGAGTGTTTTCTTGTAAAAGATGACCAGAAACCTTAAAGTTATCCTAAAACGAAGTTGCTTATCACCCGGAAGTAATTTTCTATTCAAATAAACTACTGTTTCACATAACAATACAATTTTTCATCTACAAATTTTGCGACAGAAACAACGATATAACAACGTTAGGCGATAAGGTGGTACACGGGTTAGCCGAGACCATGAGTGTGCACTCATAATAGCGATTACATTTTTTGCAACAGTGTGCACGAGTGAGTAAATGTGTGCTATGCGTGTTTACCTCACCACCCGCCGCGAAAAACGGCAAAATGTTTCAGTACTAAATCTTACTTGATTTCCACTATTATAAAGTGGTATTCGATAGCGCGAATTTTTTTTTTTAAAAGGAATACGAGTAATTGTATTTATTTTTACTATGCTGATGAAAAGATATCCTTTACAGAATATGTCAAAATTCTACATTTACCAACCAAAGCATTTTTATGTGAAAAGTCATCTAATTTAAATTCATAAAAGAACAATTCATTATTATTATATTAACTGTGATCATTCATTGTAATTTATTGGAAAAATTATGTTCATGATCCATTGAAAGATGTATGTTTGAGATAAAAAACCAAACTATGAATGTGGATACGTAAATAACCATAATTCCTAATCTATAATTTCTGAAAAATGAAACTGTTTCCGCCAAGGGAGCGTGCGGCCGGCGAAGAACCTAAAAAATCTCGATTCTTTTTAAATCGAAAATGTAAACAAATACTGAAATTATCATTGTTTTTCGCTAAAATAAAAAAGTAAATTTTTAAGTCTTGCTTAGAAGATATTTTCCTAATTTTTATCTAAACAGTAGAAACTAGACGCAATTCAATATCTGGGTCATATTGACCCACCTTACAGTCCTCGTTCTATTTGTCTACAATACAAACGCTGGTATATGAAAGTTGGTAAGTTTCTTTTAACACGAGGAGTATTTGTTGAAATCTAGTTTTTAAAGCTATTGCGTTGCTCAAGATTGACATGGCTCATTTTAGTCAGTTTTAATCTAACCTAACCTGCACCCCAACTTCATTCGGTTTCCTTTATTTAAAATAAGAAATTCATCACTGGAAGAATGACTCGAACTAAAGTAAAGTTCATACCTAGTTCGACCTCGAGATAATAATAATAATATTAATATATTTCTACACTCACACCAATTATCTAGCCCAAATTAAGTATCTTTAAGAACTTGTGTTATGGATACTAGATAACGGACAAATATACTTAATAATATAGATATTTTTATAAATAAACTTAAACAAATATATAAACAACCATGACTCATGAACAAATGCTCGTGTTCATCACACTAACATTTGCCTCTACCAGGTCTCGAACCCGGACCGCCCGATGTGTAGACAGCGTTACTGACCACTCCACCACGGCGGCGTCAAAGTTGTGCCTACACTACAATTATATAAATACATAGTAGAATTAATGTCAAAACTCGAAAGTCGCAAAAACCGTATTGATCCATCCTGTGTAGATATTCTAAAAATTACTGATGCAGTGATGTTATAAGATAACAGTGGGAAATATCGTGACATGAAAATTTATGTGAACATTTAGGTTCGACCTCTCAAAGGACTCATTACCTTCATAGAAGTAAACCTCACCCCTTAGTAGTACTTAAGTAGCGTTATTAACATTACGTCTTCCCCTCAGGTGCTAAGAGTTTACATCCGCAACAAAACAACGATACCCCTAACAACCTCAAGGCAATAAACCGATAACTCAATTGGACTTACCAAGACTATGCACTCCCACATTTCAATGAAAAACAATGTTAGCATTTCCTTTAATAGACACTAATAATAGCCTTATATCTCAGTACTTAAGGTCCAATTCCTTGCAGCTTTATGGAATACTTAAGTTCGCGGATAGCACAACACATTTTTCTCTTGGGTGTGCTAGTGTATAGACTGGTTGTTTTGTTTTTGCTCAGTATCTCAGATAATAAAAGTATACGATCAACATGGATTCCGTTCAGTGATTTTTAGTAAACGTCTAATAGATCCTCAGGTTTGCTTTTTCCCTCTTTACCTTAATCAAGTAGTTCTATTGTTTTCAGTGTAAAGTAATGAAAAATCATAGTATTATTTGTTCACATTTTCCAGAAATTGTTGGGATATTATGAATCATCATTTGTTTACCTCGAAAATATAATGAAACTAACTGCTGATGGTTATCATTGTGTCACAAAGAGTCATGCCTTTCTTTCATAGGGATAGGCAGATCCCTTCTTTCCAAATGCTACGAACCTTACATATTTCTTAAGCTCCATTTATTCCCATCATAGTGTTCATGCATACATGCGTTATAAATTATAATATGTACCTACATTAAAATTTTACGTTTACATGACAAACTAATAATAATGTTGCATACATAATCAAAACCAATATTTATTCAATAATAAAAAAATATTTACTTTATAAACTTGGAAATGTCTTCAGTCAATTTGAAGCTACTACCACAGTCCTCCTACTCTTTAATTCTAGAACACATTCGTATTATTGTAAATCTTAATGGCATGTGTTTATGAATAGTAGTAAGTTACTTTTAATGTGTAAATTTCACTCACACTAATACCATTTTATGCGGATATACACTGTGTCTGGTAATGAGTCGGCGATAATTTTCATGGCATAAAATATGCCTAATTTTATCGCTAAAACACCGATATTGGGGGTCAAATCCCTTTTTGGATCAGCCGCCTTTTAGTTTTAGGCATCTCTGCTAAAAATATCGATTTCTCTGGACATAAAGGTCTTAAAGATACGAAAAAAAATGCTATATCACATTTTGATTAAAAAAACAACGTTTAAAAAGTCATAACAAATTCTTAATCCGGTTTTATTCAAAAATTTTACCTATTTTTTATTACGGAGGGTAATCAATAAGACTCTTCCCGGTCCTTCGATAAATCAAGGGATGCGAGGATTATTACTATTATCATTGTTGTTACTTACATCACATTTACTGAGTTGACACGCACAATAAATGGGGCATTAGAGCAAAATTAAATCTGAAATGTATAATTAAAATAATTCAAATTTTTTACAGCTATCAATCAACCCCTCAATTCTCCCCTTATAAATTGAAACAGTTTCGGGACTTAACGATGCAATGGCTCTGGATTTGGTAATTTCGTCATTATCATCTGTCATAGCTTTCTTAATTTTTTCGGCTTCATCTGCTCTTCTTAAAGTTACATTAAGTATAAAAATAGCTATAGATAAGTATATTTTGGAATACCTTTTTATATCGGTATTAAAGTTATCTTTTGTGTAAACTTTAGCAATTTCCATTCCAAACATGTTTAAAGATTTTCCAAGTTCCTCATGATAGTAATCCAGCCACTGAGGAAAGTGTTTAGCTCGGGTCTCATGATTTGTGCAATTGAAAATCATATAAAGAACATCGCATACTGGGTTCGCCTTTCTAGATAACTGGTAGTCTACCATTACACATTCTTTCAATTTTTCGTCCTGCAAAATAAAAATAAGGTTAAAAAATATTTCATAAAAAGAATCAAATTAACTCATTTGAGAATTTGTCAATATCAGGGAAATAAGAAAGTCTATAAGGACCATGTGAGACAATGTAGACTAAGCGCCTGAATTGTGGATTTCTATTAGGCAATCGTACAGCCTAATAGAAAACCACGGTCGACTTTGAGGAATTTAATGATTTGCCGATTTTCAGAATTCTTGTAAAAACAACAACAACTGTATCGTTATTTTTAAAACTTACTTGTGATCGAAACATTACGTTATTTGTCCATCCATCGCCGTGTAATATCACTGAATGCAATGAATCTTTATCTTGGTTAGTAGTGCTAATATTAAGTGCAACACTGCCTGTTATTACACCTTTGATTGCACTTATATAATCCTCATTGTCTAACATTTCGATGACGTCTTCTTCAAGCTGTGCCCACATTTTATCGCTATCTGGTACTTCATAGGCAAGATTCCATAAATTTATAATATCATTTCCAAGTGATTCGTACGTATCAGGTTCTAATTCTTTTAGAACATACGATAAAGAATGCAATACAGCAAAATATTTAAGAATATATTTCACCCCATCATTTGGTAGTGGCTTCAGTCTATCTAGCATATGATAGTCAGATATCGTCAAATCTTCGAGAAGAATTACCTCATCTGGTTCTTCTGCTAGGCAGCCGTAGCATTCAGGGTACTTTATTATATTTTCCTTTTGCACATTTGCAGCCTTCTGTAAACTAACATATTTTGGCAAAACCTTTGTATACGTCATATATTCATTATGAAAGATTTTATCACACATAATCATGTCACGAGTACTTTTCACTTTTGGGGCAATTTTTGCTATTACATAAAAATTGTCATCACCGTTTACTTCCACTGTTATTCTTTTTATATCGGACGCATAATTATCTCCCGGTTTCCGCATTGGACCAAATATTACTTTATTGTCTTTAAAGCCACGTTTTTCAAGTACATCACGTATAAACCCAATTTGTTTGATGCTTAAATCTTGTAAATCTCCTTCAAATATTAATGACGCCATTCTGACCAATATTTAGTATTAATGCGGCATATCTTAATCTGTCGGTTTTATAGCGGTATTTATCTCTGAAACTTCAACTGAATGATAAGGTTCGACATTGTCAGTATAAATAGCATGGGCATTTAATCAACAAAATGAACACTGTAAATCAAAACAATTGAGCGCTTTCTACCGTCTGTACCACGGCGAGTGCTCTGAGGAACTTTTTTCCCTAATCCCACCATCTAAGGGAGATGGTGGGATTAGGGAAAAAAGTTCCTCCCTTTTAAGGACTACGCGTGCTGGTCTACGTTCTCACCGACAAACTGTGGCTACCATTCCAACGCGTACTAAGAAATTTGGCAACTCGTTTCTTTGTCGCACAATCAAAAAATGGAATTCACTGCCAGCACACGTGTTCCCTCCTTCCTATAATCCCGGGTCATTCAAAAGAGGCGTGAAGAAGCACCTTGCAGGTCAGCAAGGCGTGGGTGGCTAGCGCGGCAGTTTATCTCTCGCGCCAGCTATCTTCGCATTTGGACTCTACTTCTGCTTACCATCAGGTGGAATAGAGTCATTTGCTTGACCTTTTTATATATATAAAAAAAAACAATGATATGCTTTAATTTTTTTATGATAATTTTAAGGTTATGGGAACTTTAATCGGAAGCAAACGATTGCAAACACATCATCACCAATGGACTTCCCTTAAGTTGACGTGAACAAACTACGTTCTATTCACTAACCTGTATTATTTGATTACAAACGACATTTATATCAGGTATTTTAGGGCAAAAAATCATTTTATGGGTTCTGCAGCTCTTCACACGAAGCTTACTTTGTACAAACTGCTACTTACAATGAACATATTTTAAATATAGTAAGTAGCTATATAGTTTTAAAATGTTTCACAGCAGCACTTTACGGTGACCAACGCCTGCTTATCTCACGCCGTCGACGGCTACTCGGTTTTGTCATTGTAAAATGCAACTATAGTTCATTCAATTAGACTCTTATTGGAACAATATTTCGTTCTACTTTTGTCGGAACACTCTGTGTGTGAGTCATTGATATACTTATCATATCAAATTTTACTGCTTCGATTATGCTCAATTGTTTGCATTCTATGTAAGTCTATTAATACATAACATATTCAAACAGGTAGATAATGATTACTTTATTAGAATTTCGTATTATTTTGACTTCAAGAATATACAAGCAGATGTTGTAGATAGCTCCTATCTACCAGATTGCACAAAACAAGAAGAAAGGAAACCAAAAGCCCAACATATGAGGCATCTTTAAAAGAATCATTATGTGCAGAATTTCATCATTGGTCAAACGATTATCATCATCAATTTTTGATATTGGCTGTACCTCTTTTTTTAGTCAATATTTACTTGATTGAGTACCTTTTCGTGACAAAAACACAATCGCAAAAGATATACTTACATTGTACAGCGCTGCATTCACACTGGAGCCCTAAATATGTAACACAACAAATTCGTATAAAGAAGAAAAAGAAAATTCGGCCCGATAAATCAACAGCCTATCCCTCGGGGAACAAGCGGAGGAAATCGCGAATCGTCTCAAATGAAATTTCTCAGTCTGAAGCGAAAATTTTTGCTGCCTACGCAGCCAAGAAACCACCTTAGATGCTGGAGATAAAGTGGAATATGCTGAAGCGAAATTTTAGTAGGATTTTGCTAGAGACTTTTATGCGTGAAATGTATTCGAGAGGGCAAATTGTATAGCAAATATAGTGAGGGAACTAGTATTCGGGCGAATGGTAGACAATAGGATTTGCTAATGGCGTAAATGTAGCCTCGATATTTCGTTTCAGTTCAGATATTTGGGTAATGTATCGACTATTCTCGAGAGGCGTATTTACAATTACTATATTTAGCTCAATTTGTAGTTGAGCACATTTGTTCTACATATCTAGCCTTTGAAATGATTAATCTTAGGTCCTTACATATTAAATTCGCGATTTTTTTCTTAAAACTGCCATTGATAGATCGGGAAAAGTAGAAATAGCGAAAAATAATAACTAAGTGTATTGTCATATAAATAGTATCTATAGTGACATGAAAAATTCAAAATCGTATTGGTAATTTTGAAACGTTTTGTTCTACTGACCGAACTATTTGTATGACTACGTTGTAATACTAAAAACCATGGTAAAAAATAAAAAAGAAATATGGAAGATAAGTCTAGGAAATGAAACAAATTCCTGTAGGGAATACCTGTGCAAATCTAAGTCAATATTAATTCTAGAATAGTACCCATCATAGACTTTATGTAACAGCACCCAGGGGTACTGGAGTACCCCAGTAAATCTTTATTTTAGATAATTTTAAACATTTATTAAATAATCAACTTATACAGATTGTTATGGCAACTTTTTCAGTCTCACATAATGGTATTAGGCCAAAATAAAACAGACTTTTTTTTAACTGTTTTGGCAAATATATTTGAGGCTCTAAACATTAGAAAATATTGACATGTTTCACATCGAGAAACAAAAAGCGAGATTTACAGTATTTTTACCTGGGACAAAATTAAACATCGTCCAGATTTTGATTCTGAAGGGACTGTAATATCAGATGACCGGTTTTTTTCGTAATATACCTCCAATGCTTACAAGGAGATGCATGGGCAAAGGGTACTGGAGCACTTTACTCGCATTTTGTCACGACCACACACTAAGAGAACTCCTGCCGGACGGACACGTGGTAACGCAAAAAAATTCGCTGTGAAACAAAAAAAAGTAATACGCAGGTGATCCATGACTGTGTGTAGATGTACGTTGCTATGTGAACCCATGCACACCCAAACATTGCTCGCAGAGCGATAGGTCTACTACCTGGGAAGACCCGGAGTGTACGATTGAAAAACGGCCGCGAGTTCGGATTTAGACCATTTTTCATCGTTTTCTTCGTTAGATTGCATTTAACAATGTTATAATATCGTCATTATGTCTAGCATTATATGAATTATAAAAAAGTAAGTATATTAAATGAGTGTAATTTCAAAAACATTTTAAAATCCTCATTAAAATTTACCAATTTATTTATTTTTTAGTATCCCGTTTTAATATGTTATCCATTTTTTTGCTTACTTATTTAGGCTCTATAGTGGTTTAAAATAGTATATTTTCCATTGAAAAAGCAATTTTCCCACAGTATTCTTTGTCATTATAATGGTTGTATTGTCTAAAAGATAGCTCCGAACTGCATTTTCGTAAAACGGCGCCATAAGATTCTCCTTGCTTTACAAAACTATAAGTTCAAATTATACCTCTCTATGGCGGTTTTAAACAAGAATTAATCTTCCTATAATATATAATATCTTTACAAAGTCTGTTCACCTTCACATTACTTCAAAATTAGGTCTGAAAAATTCACAATATGTGACGTAAATCTGAGTGCACGTCCTTAATATTTAGATAGTCAAATTATTGTGTACCAGATGAACAAAGTTTTATGAAAATAGGTCAAGCAGTTTCCGAGCGACGTCACTTTTTACCCTCTCGTACTTAGTAGGAAGTCTTGTAATCGTAAAAAAATTCGACCTCGAGATTTTGACAAATCCGTCAAATTTTTTTTTTTTTTGACCTCCCTGAATCTAAAAATATTTTTTTTGGAATTATGTCTGCGGATGTGTGTGTGTCTGTGCTTTAGCACGATAACTCGAGTATGCTTTAACTTATTGCAACCAAATTTAACAAGCATGTATAACATCAAAATATAAGGTTTCTGTCAACTTTTGAGTCATCGATCACGAAAGTTAAGCAACCAAGTGCGTGGTCGGTACTCGGATGGGTGACCAAAATTTAACATGCATGTATGACATCAAAATATAAGGTTTCTACTAACTTTTGAGTCGTTTTCGGTATACGAGAAAGTCAAGGTGTAAGTCTAGTTTCAAAAGCTTTTTTTTTTTCAATATTTACCCGCTTTTGTTAACGCGCGTGATGATCCTTCGAAAATTGCATATTACCAAGTACCCACCCTTTATCGTCGTCTTGGCTCAGTTGTGAAATAAAAATACTACTTATATTACTCTCAGACCAATAAAAAAGTCTTATTGGTCTTTACAAATGCCAAAACGAGACAACAGTTGGTGACACAAAGAAATGAAAAAAAGAAACATTACCCTATATATTTACAAATAGAATTCCAAAAATGGATATTTTAAGGTATTATCTACTTTATTCCCACGGTACATAGCGCTCTTTCCCACGGTCCCCACCGTGAGACTGAGACCCTGCGTGACCTTGACCTCATCGAACGCAGCGACCCCTGCTAATCTTGCTATTATTGAAGTCGAAAAAGGCTTTCAATCAATATAACCGACAGATCAAGTGGAATTGCTTAACAGTGTAATAAAACATGTACAAATGTAAGCTTATGTCGAAAAAGAGATCTTTTTCAGCCAAACCTTTTTTAATGTTGGCGTGGGAGTTCTTGGCTTTTATCTCACGTAAGTGTAAGTGACGATAGTGTCGAAGATGGAAACAATCTTCACCTGGAACAATCAACCACAGAGGACCTGGCTATCTTTATTTTATTTATTTAAGGGCAACCAGCGAAACATACATAATTCTTACAAAAAATAGGTACAAATTTAACTTATATCTAAGTGTTTTTTTACTTATAGCACAATATAGAGAACGATACAGTACTTTGACTTCATATATAGTGACGAATCGGCGCACGCACACATAGAAACGTCGTTAACACGGCCGCTAAGCGTGCTCTGAACGGGCTAAAAGTCACATTCCCACACACCCACGCATACGCACGCACACACACACACTCACACACACACACACTCACTCACACACTTATCATTAATTGTCGGAACCGATGATGCTGTTCTCATTACATGCCCTTATTACAGAATTTTACTCCCCCCCTGGGATGTGCCCCATACCATGGCGATCTATTATCTCTTAATCTTGCACGCACTAAAAAATATATAAAGCCTTTTATATGTGTGTATGAAATAGCTGTTTTGTATGAAATGTCTAAAATAAATATCTAAGTAAGTAACAAAGGAAATTATATTAGTGCTTGTTTTCAATATTTTCAAGGAATATAGGCACCCACTTTTTGGATACGACTTTTAACTCTAGTTATATAAAAATTAAAACTAAATAACGATACTTCATTCTCATGACTTCTCACGCCACAACAATTTCTTCCCACAGCAAATCGTGGGAATGACCTTGACAAAGGTCCGTTGATCTGAAACTTACTTTGTTTTCATTTCAATCAACAAAAATTAGCACAGACCGGCCATAGTTGACTAACTTTTCGTTTTTTTATTTTTATATGAAAATACGTAAAAGTTATTCTTGAGTATTATTGTTTGTTAATACAAAAAGGAACTAACAATACCTAATTATATGAAGGTTTCGTAATCTTCTTAATTATTAACTGTTATTAATTACAATCATAAATTTCATAATTTAGTGACTTTTTAGAACAGTGCAAAATAATGAAAGTTTACCAATAGTCAACTAACCCCAGGTCGCAAGCAATTAGCAATCGTTTCGATATAAAAACACAAACTCACGAATATCCTACTAAGATACACGGTGAGTTTTTTTTTGGGTCAGTATGGGGAAATTCAAAACTATAAGAGATAGAGAAAAGCTCTCTTAGGAACCGTGATCTTAATTTTAGATAAAATAAATACCTTCCGTTTTTCATTTTTTCTGCATGAAATGAAAAATGTTATAAGATTCGAGTTTTAGGACAACACTAATTTCTAATGTTTCAAAAGTACGTAAAATTGTGGGAGCAATGGAAACTAATTTCGTATACGTTTTGCTTTCGTGCGTTTAAGATTCACTGCAAATTATTCAAAAATGCATCTCCTGGACAGATGTTACCTACACTCAAAATTGGGTATTCCACATTCAACCACCGATTGTTTTAACCACCGAAATAATTTTCCACATTCAACCACTTTCTTTTCCATATTCTACCATCATCTCAACAGTCCGGGTTCAGAATAACATAATAGGCTATTTATACTGATACTGCGCAGACGAAGTCGGGCAGAATAATGTGTTTAATAAATAGTGTTTAATAAATACAGTTTTAGAGAAATACTTGTAAGGTATATTTAAAATCCTGCTTAATGGCGAACGCATTCACTTGCATTGTTTGGTGCTACTAATCGGTGGTTCGGTCAGCCATTTTGGGACGAATTTCTATGGCTCTTACTCCGTTATGGATGAAGTTATGAAAGATTAGTCTACCTAGCCCTTAGAACAATTAGCCCTGGTCAGCCCTATCTTAGTATCTACCTATATTTATTTGAAGAAAAAATTGATAACCTAATAAAGGAAAGCTATACCACAGGGAAGGCCATATCACAGAAGGCATACATTAATATAGAACTGGACATGGCTCTAGACCATACAGCCATGTCTTTCTTAAACATTTTTATTTCATTAAAATAAGCATCTCGTACACTTCGATGCATCGGAGAACAAACATAATGAGGTCATAAAATCTTTATTTGAATGATTTTTTCTTTAAGCTATCACAATAGAAGTCACCTTAATATCTGAGTTATTAAAATAATTCACATTATCACTTTTCTTGCTCACTCCAAACTTTACGCTAAAATACAGTTAAAATAACGAAGTACTTCAAAATAATATTCAATTTATGCAAACGTAAAAGGGCTTCGTAAACAACATAATACTTCCAGAATATTCAGCAATGGAAACTGTGAACTCTTTCACAGAAAACTAAGAAGACTAACATTAGCATTGCAAATTTTTACATAATTTCTAGTGAAAGTAGTTGCGTGCTTTTAGTAGTGGCATTCATTATAGAGCTCAAATAAATTAAATATAGGAGGTTATCATTATAACAGCCTTAATAATTCAACCCACTACTGGGCCACAAGGGTTCTCTTTTAGGGGTTAAGCTGTAGTCCACCACGCTTGCCTAATGCGCATTGGTGGACGGAGTATAATGATCAATACCCCTTTGCTGATCCATTAGTCGCCTTCTAAGACACCCATTGGAGGATATAGGGTGGTGTTATTGTACAGTGCCGACCATCACACGGCTTTTAGGAAGGTATGTATGAACAATAATATAAAATTTTGTTAGCAGCAAAAATCTACAAATATTCGCTTATGATCTCAAAAGGGGTTTAGTAGAGCTTTAGGTAATATTTGGCAACACATAACACATCTGGCAGTACTGTCCATGTTCCCGAAATAGTTACAGGTTGCCAGCCTGTCGGCTTAATAAAGTAATAAATCAAAACCGCTTTCAAAACTAAAAATGAAGAAATAAAAAGAAAATGTATATTTAGATTTTCTTTAACATACAATTTTTATTTCCTCATTTTCGGTTTTGACGGCGGTTTTTAATTGATTTCAAATATAATTTTATTTGTTGCTTTTTGGTTTTCAATTCGACTGTATGTTTTTTATGTGTGTTACCTAATAACTCTTTACTGGGTGTACCGATTTTGAAGATGAAACGTTACGTTTACGTTTGAAAGCTGGTGCTTATTATGTGGTTCCATTTAAATGTGATGGACATCTGACGAGTAGTTTTTGAGTTATCCATAAGAATGCATATTTAATTGACATCGATGATATCGTTATAATTTTATTACTTGTTTGTGTAAACGATCTCGAGAAAGTTTCGTGAAAATTTCTATACTTGCAACACTCAAAAACCAAATTAATTTTAAATAAAAAAAAACGCCTTCAAAACTAAAATCCCTTGACAACCACATGACACCTCAAAAAAATATTTAAATTTTTTCAAAATTATTTTTATATCAATGTTTTTAGTTTTGAAGGGGATTTTTTTATTTAAAAATAAGTTTAAGCCTATAAAAATAATCAGGAAACTATCTCGAGACTTTGAGCTTTAAGACAATAAGAATCATCGAAAGTGGTCAGCAACTTTTGAGGATATCGACGTATAAAGTTGGAAAAGTTGATAAAATTCATTTTACTACTGCTTTTTTCACGATTATAAAAAAACTACTAAATCGATTCATGTAAAATTTACATGGAACCATTTACATAGTAACTTTTACTCTGTCAAACAAAAAACATTTTTTCAAATAGGTTTCAAACCGAAAAAAATGGATAAGAATTGAGAACCTCCTCCTTTTTTGAAGTCCGTTAAAAAGGACCTCAATCACGGCATATGTTAACTATAAAATATTTCAGCAGCCATAGAATGTAAGGATTATGCTTATGGAATAATTTTTGTGTTTGCAAACACTATAATCATATATAAATATTTCGTTCAGGTCTTAGAAGTGCAAATTTCAAAGATTTGATAAAACAATGTTTACCATAAAAACATAAGCACCAAGCACTGTCAAATTTCCACAGCGAAAGCAGTGCCCTGGTGGCGGTAGTGGTTATCGCAGAAGCCCGGATTGCGAAAGATGCTGGGTTCGATTCCCGCCTGGGGCAGGTCGATTTTTTTCTAGGCATTATGTTTGTTTACTATTAATGTAAGCAACCGGACGGTGAGACGATTATTGGTTTTTGTTAGTTGATTAACTAACCGAAGTAGAATGTACGATGCGACAGGCTCTCAATATTTTGAGACACTGCATGACCCATAATGCCAGATGTGGCTTTATGTGAAACCAAATGTTAACTAAGGCTCTGCTCAACCCCTCATGGGATTAGGAGCGTGATCGTTTGTACGTATAGTATATTTCAATTTAGAGAAAACGCAGAACGTATTTGCATGAAATAGCACAAACAAATGGAAAATATCCAGGTGACCGTAAAACTGTCACAGCATCTGCGTTGTTTACACTGTACTAGACCGCTGGCCGTGATTGAACTGAAAAATATTACGTTGATAAAACGAGGTTGTGGACCTACATTTTTTGTTTATTTAATAAAAATATATATAGAACAGAGTACTGCAACCAAATATTGGATCGGTTCAGATCCTAAATTGGATGAAAAAAACCTGGTAAGGTTAGTATTTGTATTTTACGACTAAAGCAACGCTTTGTAGTATTTGTCTTAGTATAAAAATCGGGAGTGGTCTCCCCTTGACTTTCTCGTATACCAGAAACGACTCAAAAGTTGATAGAAACCTTATATTTTTATGTCATACATGCATGTTAAATTTTGGTCACCCATCCGAGTACCGACCGCGCACTTGGTTGCCTATCTTTCGTGATTACGACTCAAAAGTTGATACAAACCTTATATTTTGATGCCATACATACATGTTAAATTTGGTTGCAATAAGTTAAAGCATACTCGAGTTATCGTGCTAACGCACAGACACACAGACATAATTACAAAAACGGTTTTTTTTTTACTCAGGGATCACGAAATCGATTTTTTTACGATTATACGACTTCCTTTATACTACGTATACGAGAGAGTAAAAATGAGACTAAATTACTAAATTGACAATGCACAGGCAATTTGTATGATTCCACATTTTACAAAATTGCCCGGCATATCATACAGTAATAGCTACCGGAGTTTTCGTGAGATAAGATTTCTGACAAGAATGACAGGCCCCTTATTCCAATACATTCTAGTTTGTATAGTAATAAACCATGAGATACGTGGCCTATGATATATCGAATAATATCACAGTGGTGAAGGGCTTATTGCTTACATTATTCAAAATGATATTGATTAAGTTAAAAGCTGCATGTGTTGCGGATTTCTTTTTTAAGGTTTTCTGGTGTTAAGTGACCGTCGCCTATAGACACTTGCAATATTAAGGGTAAATCACTTAACACTGCAAGTGCGTTGCCATCCTCGGGACTAAGATGATATGCCTTTCATGCCCAGTAATTACACTGGCTACCTTTCCCTGCAATCCGAAACACAGCGAACCGCGTCACGGCAGAAATAAAAAAGGCGGTGGTACCTTACCAGACGACCCTACATATGGTATACCACCTAGTAATCTTTCATTTTGTAAGCATCCTATTCATTTTAGTAATCTTTTTTATATCTGATATTAAGTAATCACTAAACACTGTGGTCATAGAAATATTATTTTCATTAGCTGGTTCACTGTAGGTTTGTACTTTTTGGGTTTGGCAGCCCTTTTACGTAGGCACCAAACCGGATCTTTTAAGATACCGCGTGGCCCATACTGCATTTTGCGGCTTTATGAGTAAACCTTATGTTATCTTAGGCTCTGCTAAGCCCCCTTTAAGATTATAAACATCATTGCTTGATACTCATTGAATTGGTCATATTTAAGATTATCTTTCTTCTAAACTTTACCTAAAAATTTACCAGTAACGTTGAGAAAATGAATAAACAAATAATCTAACCATTTTTCTATTACAACACTTTTATTGATATAAAATCATATGTCATAAGCAAATTATTTATTTACGTTGTTTTGCCCTGTTTCATAAAAGCGGTTTCTTCATTTCGAATATCCGAGCAATATCGTTAACTTCAGGAGAATCGCTTATGAGCCGGCAATAATCGGTTTTTTATTAGGGTTCCCTGATTGGACGTAAAAAGCGGAACATTATTATGCAGTCATCTTGGCCGAGCCAGTGTATCCTTAAGATAATTGAATTGGATCTGTTTATTTCTACTCTTTCATTGAATTTTTATCTTGCTTACGAAGGCATAAAATTGAAAGTATAATAAAATTATAACAAAACCGATTACAAAACTATAACTACATGTACGAACATAAAGTAGAAAATCCAAAATACTATTTAGTTAAACCCCATAATGAGAAAACTTAAACCAACAACGTAGTTTTCAATAATAAGTAATTTAAGTGATGAATGAATAGAAATTAATTAAAAACATACAATCTTAAAACAGAATTTGAAAGTCCTCATTATAAATAATAACATACCAAAACATCATTATTTGTTTTTTGTGTTTTTTTTTTTTTCAAAAACGCTGAATAAATTTCTATTTAGGTAATTTATAGGATCACTTCTAAAATATTACCTACCTAACAAAACATGAATCATCATAATCTATTCATAATCGGCTGAGTAATCCCGTAACAACTAAAAAAACTAGTCAAAATGAAAACCTTTTCCTTTTTGATGTCGGTTAAGGAGCAATTCAAAACTATGCATGTTATGTACCTATAGGTTAACGGTAGGTATGTTAGGCAGGACTAAATTCAATGAAGATAGAATCGTCTGAACATTTACATAAACGCCTCAGGACACACTTGAACAGATTTCTGTTTGAAGATAGGTAGATACGTGAGAAAACGTTTTACCTATATTTAAATAACCTTATTTCTGCACTCCCTTTACCTTTAAAAGTCGTGATTACTGTTAATTCAGAATTTCAACATTTTCTCCGAAGAAGCTTTTTCAATATCACTCTAAGGGTCCATAAATTACGGTATCTCTCAAAAAAGTCAATTTCGTCGCCTCTCCAGCCGTGATTAAGGCTCAAACTGAGTAATACGACGCTTTGTCTTCTACGTTTTATTTTTTACACTTACCCTCATTTCAGGTGTTTTATTTTTTAAGTTTCTCATACTATAAGTCCATATTACTACTATTGCCTCTAATGAATCTATCTCTCACTCAGTGGAGTTCAGAAAATCTTATTGTAGCAACACGTCTGCTGAAAGTTCGTCGGTGGTTGGATTTTATTGGTCAAATTACGCAGCGCCTTCTTCGGACTTTTGACGGCGTAAAAGAATGATTCATGTTACGCCATATCGACTCCCGACCGGGTCCCCGCCGTGACGACTGGGACTTGAACAAATATCTTTATATGAATATGAAGCCACCTGATGCCGGCAGAGTAGAATTAGCCACGTGATGCTGGCAGATTAGAATAGCATCACCCCATATCCTCCATCGGCTGTCGTAAAAGGCGACTAATGAATCAGCAAAGAGGTATTGATCAACTTATACTCCGTCCATCAATCCGCATTGGGCAAGCGTGGTTGGCTTCTGCCTAAACCTCCTTTTATGACATGGAGAGGCCTTGTGTCCCAGCAGTGGGTCGAATATAAAGGCTGCTATGATCAATATGAAAATATTTTTATATAACTCCGTGCTTCAAAAGCCACATTAAGCTGGTAGTCCGATTATAAGGCGAGAGTGCCTAGCCCAGAAGTCAATCGATTCCATCTAACGTTTACGAATAGAATATTTTAATGTATGCAACTGACATCTACGAAATAACATGGCGGCTTATCGTGTCAAATGAGGCGCAGGACATACTTACATAAGCGGCGTCGGGTGCTAACGCCTCGTCTACACCAATAATATTTCAATACCAGGAGAAAGCTTCCGAAAAATTCTAATACCTATATCTTCCGCGAGTCACACTGTAATCAAGAGTATCTGCAGGGTTCGAATCGGGGGAAACGACACACCTGAGGGTTCCTCTAATACAAGGCTGGCCAATAGATATTCTAGGTGGGCATTGCAGTTTATGCTTAATGTGGGATAGAGTTGCAAACATTTTTTCGGACCAAATCTTCAAAAAATTTGCGAGGGCCCAGAATGTTTTGAAAATCATCATCAGAAACTATTTGCCAACGTTTTAAATTTTTTTTTGTATGCTGATCTGGAGACACTTCTTAGAAATGTTGTTTTCGGACAGTTTTGGGGGAATGTCACTATGGGGGCAAATTAAAAAGTCCCTGGGTTTAGCCGCCTTTGCTCTTTAATTTCGACACGACTGTGAACCGAGTCTTCGTAGCGCTATCCCAAGTACAGGTGTCTATGCTTCATAGGTATAGGGTACTATTGAGGGAAGTGAGGGGCCTTATGTCACTTCTCTTAATTATTATTCAGATCTAAAGCGAAAAGAATGTCCAATAAAAATGCTCAGGGGGCTATTCTTACTTGTAGCCAACTAAATCGTTTTTTAAAGGTGGGTCTTTAGTAACAGATAGTACTTTTTTAACAATGCTTCCAAAACAATGATGCCAAGATGATCCCTGATGAGCTTTCATACCGCAGGAGTATATTTTAGTTATAATTCCACGCTCACGCCATTTCATCTAGCTCAAATTAAGTATCACTATGAACTTGTGTTAATGATTCTAGACAAATTACAAATCATTATAATTTAAATATTATTATTATGATTTGTAATTATATGTATGTAACCTTTTATAAATATAAAACTCCTTAGCTCGTGGATAATTATATTCTGGTTTACCACGCAAACATTATGTCTCTGCCAGGATCCATCCATACCCAGGTTGCTTGTACGAGTAGCTCTATCGCACGTTCTCAGGAGCGTACAAGATTGCACGCAGGAAAGCCGGCACCCACAATCATACGCGATAAACTATATTTTTACAAGTATGTTTAAACGTCAGACATAGATAGAACTAAACACGATACATTTCTCTCTGTAAAATAAGCCATCGAATTATTGAAACCAAATTTAAAATCAAAATCAAAAGGCACTTTATTTAAATGGACTTTGCTGAGTAGGTACTTTTAAATCGTCAAAAACCCTAACACCATTTCGAGACGCAAATAAATAACTATTTTTAAATGTTGAGGCGGAGAAAAAACAGAGGATATTACCACTCCACCACGACGACGATATCTATGGCGTCAAATAATAAGTGTCGCTTGCACTGGGACAACACAATTTAAATCACTCTCGTATTTTTCACCCGCTATTCTTTCGATTGCTCATTTCCAGCGCTTACGTAATAGGTCTACCAACTAAATTTATTGTTTCTGAAAGAAAATTGAGGTGCTTCTTTCTTTACCTCCGCCCATAGTTACTGGATTTCAAGGTATTTGATTACTTCCTCAGATCATTATGAGGTTACTTCAATATCTGAATTACGTCATAGAGACACAAGTCTTGTGTGTTATTTAATATTCGGTGATCGTCCGAGAAGGAAAATCTATTTAATAAGTATTATAAATTATAAAGCTGAAGAGATTGTTTGTTTGTTTGAACGCGCTAATCTCAGGAACTACTGATTAAAATTGAAAATTATCTTTTGTGTTTGATAGTCCATTTACCGAGAAAAGCTATAGGCTATAGAATAACCGACATTAAAGCGAGCGAAGCTGCGTGCGGCCACTAGTTGTAGATAAAATGAAAACCGCTTATTTTCATATTTGTGAAATCATAAAATGTATCAACAGCATAGCAGTCGAGGCCACTAGTTGTAGATAAAATAAAAACCACTTGTTTTCATATTCGTGAAATCATAAAAGGTATCAATAAGCAGTAGAAAAAGATATATTCAATAATAATATTCAAATAAAACACGTAGATATTAGTGCCCGCCTATAAAATAGTGGTCACCAAAATGGATATTTTTGCCACTAAAACAACTATTGGTGAAAATTTACACTTTTTTGGTAAGTATTTATCCTCTTTTGTAGGTTAGGTTAGTATTGTCTTAATTTAAATATAAGCCGATATAATGATATATTTCTACGCTCACACAAATTATCTAGCCCAAAGTAAGTATCATTAAGAACTTGTGCTATGGATACTAGATAACGGACAAATACACATAATAATCTAGATATTTTATAAATAAACTTAAATAAATATATAAACAACCATGACTCATGAACAAATATTCGTGTTCATCACACTAACATACTGCCACTACCAGGATTGGAACCCGGATCGCCCGGTGTGTAGGCAGCGTTACTGACCACTCCACCACGGCGGCGTCCAAAATTATGCTGTTTGAAATGTGAAGTCAAAAAGAAGATTTTGTGTGACTACAATTTTAAAATTTGTTTTTAGCAATTTTTCAAATTAAATACTTATAAATTATCACAATAAATTATCTGCTTAAATCATAAATTAAAATATTTCATAAAAAATACTATCATACCAAAAACAATTAAAAATTAATTAAAGTAAAAGCAACAATTATAAACTATTAAAAGTAAAAGCAATACAACTGCTTTTACTTTTAATAGTTTATAATTGTTTATAAAAAAATATTTGATAAAAAAATTCCAAGGTCCCACCGAGATTTGAACTCGGATCGTTGGATTCAGAGTCCAAAGTGCTAACCATTACACCATGGGACCGTTGAGAGAAGCGACGAAACAACAAATAACAAGCCGCGAGCAGCGTAGTACGCATGACCTCAATATAGAATGCCGCAATCTGTCTCACTCGCACTTACTGCCCGCCACGTAACGCGCAAGGCCAAGGCATCAATGCAGTCGTTATTCGTAGTTTGATTACACTCTCATTAGATTTTGTGATAAATGGTTTGCATATTATTTTTGGTATGTGGTTTTCTAGATATTTCGAGAACTTTGCTCGTTAGTAAAGAAAAATATTCAGTATACTTATCATAGTTTATTCAGAGCATTTTTATAATTCGTTTTGTATAAAATTCCAAACATTCATTTAACATTAGAAAAAATTATATATAAGTAATAATAAAAAAATATGTATACTTACTTAAATGCAAGAAGTTTTCTTCTTTTATAAAATAAATAATAAAGAAACAAATAGCGATAATAATTGATACAAAATTCTTGTTGGATATTCTTAAAATAGATTTGTCTTTATAATTTTGTATTAAAAATATTATTTTAATGCAGGTAATTATTTTAATATAAGTAAGTAATATTTTTGTACATGAATAAAGCGACGAGAAAGCTTTAGTTAGTCCAGTAAAACATAATAAAAATAAAACCATAACCAAAAAAAATAAAACGATGCATTTGATTTGTGATAGGTTTTCCTTTCTGTGTTTTTTTTTTGCAGTTACACCTGATCAAAACAGCGTAATAATTATCTTGGTCGGTGTTAGGAACCAACCTCCTGTTGTTATTTTTAAGTTTTAAATATATGTCAATCTTGAAGAAAAATGGTTATAAGTTGTCTCTTCTGTGAAAGATTTGTAATGTAATGTGAGGAATATGGTTATGGCTGAGGGTTATGGCATCTTCGTCTCGCTTTAAAATACTGTTTAGGAACAATCTAGCGACTTAAGTAGTTTGTTTATATTAATATTATTACGACCATATAAAAAATATATATTTGAGCTTTTTATTTCTTTTTGAAAGGTTAGTCATAAGATAATCAAGAACTTTAAGTACGATCCTCTTAAAATTATTTTGTATTTTTATAAGAGTAGTAAAATCTTTTTTACCGCTACATAATTAGTCCATTATTAGTTGAAATTTGAAACAAAGCAAATGTCATCCATTTATTAAACTAAATAATTCAATTACTTACCTACTATTTAGAACGACAGTTTTTCACTGATTATTGAGAAAATCATAAAGAAATAATTGAGGAAAGCTACTAAGTATTTCAATACTTCGAATTTACTTACTAAGAAATGGAAGAAAACCTGATTAAATTCGAGTGAAATTCTCAGAAATCTTTTAAGTACCTCTACAAAGTTTTCGTTGGAACGGCTACCTATTTATTACGAGCAAAGCGAGAATTGGGAAGATGAAGCGGCGACACTGGTTCCGGTAGTAAATGCGAACCAAAGCATTTCTATCATCTTTATTATTATTTCTGTGTCGATTAACGATTAAATTTCCATTTACTACAATAGCAGAGATGTTAAACTTACCGTTTTGCTGAAAATCGCGTAATACCCTTTTTTTACCTTTGACCTTGAATTTAAATACGAGCAACCAGCATGTGCATTCGAGGCACCCGCCACAAATGGAAGCCAGCAGCGAAGCTGTTTGGCTTTGATGATGGAGCTGCCCTACCATACACTGACTGACAGACCGACATGACAATTTTTCATTGTTATTAATTTATTACTTTTCGATTTACAATTTAAGTTATATGTACTTATAATTATAATGCTTTATAAGTTTTTAATAAATAAATTTCCTGTTCAGTATTATTTAAATAAATCCATACAGGGGAAAGATGGGGAGCTTTCAAATTTTATTAATCATATTTATAACAATCTGTTGTAATATATACTCTTTTATAATCTATTTTAGTGTCAATTTTAAAATACTTAAGTTACAATTCTTTTTGGCTATCATATTAACTTCAAAATAAATACCAACAGTAAACAGACGTTTTCTTTAATTTCATATTTTCAACAATTATTTTACAACACAATCTTACTGATTTTTAGCTTGGTGGGAATTTAAGTAGCTTCGAATGTCTAAATTGACCGGACTATTACAAAATCAATAGAATAATGGAATAGAATGTTAAAGTCAAAGTCAAAATTTCTTTATTCATTTAGGTACAATTTGTACACTTATGAAAGTCAATTTTGATGCCATAGGTTCAAGAGTCTACCAGAAGGCCTTGTTCTGAGAAGAACCGGCCTCATAGCCATGAATGGAATAGATTTCGATTGTATATGAAAATGAAAATAAAAATAAGTTTTTAATAAAAAGACCGAAGTGGAGGCAAATGCAAACAAGCTAGTGCGATAGATATACCACCGCGGTGTAGCTACTCTCTCCTTGCCAACCTGCAAAGTGCTTCTTTGCGCCTTATTGTAGGTATCCATAATGAAAAATTACCAATGATTGTCTTGCCAAATTTAATAGCGGGAATACGATGAGTCGCGGGCAGGCACAGTAGAAGCAGGTAAACACCAGTTTTTTCTTCTTTTATGTATAGTATAGCTCAGTGTATTCTTTATGGGAATTAAAATTTATAATAAAATACCAAAGTATATAAAAGTGATAAGCAAAATTTTAAAAGTTTTTAATTGATAATAGTAGATTATTAACCAAGGGGATAAAGCAGTGTCTTCTGTCGCGGGTGACGATTTAAATCGCGAGCGTAACGAAGGACTCGAGGTTTATTCCCGAGCGTAGCGAGGGTGTTAAACACTTAAATCACGAGCGAAGCGAGGGATTTAAGACGAGTCCTGAGTGTAGCGAGGGGGTTTAAGTTCACCCAAGACTAAGACAGCTTTATCACCGAGGAAAATACTCTACTTATCGTACCATTTGCGAAAAAATTAACACAATAATAATATGAGATATGCATTTATTAAATACTAGCTGTACCCTACCACGCTTCGCAGTGGCACTTTGTGATTGAATGGTTGAGAAATGAGAAACAAAACAAAGAATACATTTCTTAAAAGTTTATTACATGTTGGCGACTGGCTACCACAGTGTCTATAGTTTTTTGATTGACGTTGATGGCGGTTGCCCAGTTACGGTTGTTATTTTTTCATTACTATTGCGGTTGTCAGAGAGTGTTTTCCTCGCTTCTGGCAGATGGCGCGGTCACTGGTACACAGCTGATTGTTAAAAAAACTGTTTTCTCGCGGTCGCAGATATGTGACTGATGCAAAAAATAGATAAAAACAATCCTCGATGCGGATTTTATATCATGTTAAAATTTCAACTCAATCGGTGCAGAACTTTTTGAGTTTTTGAAGCTTACACAAACCAACATAACATTTTTATATATAATAGGTTGGGGAAAAAGTTTCTTCGCATTTTTTAAGAAAATTCAAAACATTTTTTAATATAGTTTATTTACATTTAACTAAAGTATGTAGGTACCATTTTGTTCGATAACTTTTTACCATCTTGTAGGTAGGGACATGATCTTATTGCTATAGAAATTTTGGGACTTCTGGTCAAAATACCGCGACAAGTGGTTTTGGCAGTCCTCTCGTGATGTTAACCTGACACTGCCTAAAGAATTCTGAAGAGACCGAAACAGGTGGAAATCTGAAGGTGCAAGGTCAGGACTATACGGCGGATGCATTAACACCTCCCAGCCAAACTCTCTTAATTTTTGCTGAGTGGCTAAAGATGTGTGAGGTCTAGCGTTATCATGATGAAAAACCACACCCCTTCTGTTGATTAATTCCGGCCGCTTTCTCTCAACTTCTTGCTTTAATCTCATCAGTTGTTCGTAGTAGAGTTCAGAATCGATGGTCCTGCCTGGTGGTAACAGCTCATAATGAATAATGCCCTTCCAATCCCACCACACACACAGCATCACCTTGTTGCGAGTTAACCCGGGTTTCGCCACAGTCTGTGAAGCCTGACCGGCCTTTGACCACGACCTTTTTCGCACGTTCTTGTCGTACGTGATCCACTTTTCATCACCAGTTATCAGCTTCTTCAAATATGGTTCGGTTTCATTACGTCGTAATAAAGAATCACAAATGAGTACACGGTTCATTAGGTTTCTTTCAGTGAGCTCGTGAGGTACCCAAATGTCGAGCTTTTTTGTGTACCCAGTTTTTTTCAAATGCGCCAAAACTGTTTTGTGGTCAATTCCCAGTTCTTCAGCTACGTCGTAACTACTGACATGCCGATCTTGCTCCACTTTTTCAAAAATGGCATCCATTTTATCTGTAATAGGGCGACCAGAGCGACGTGCATCTTTGACATCAAAATTTCCGGATTGAAAACGCTTAAACCAAATTTGTGCTACTCTCACAGACACTGCACTAGGTCCATAATCATCGCAAATTTTTTTCGCGGCTTGCGTTGCATTTTTACCTTTTTTGTAGTAAAATTTTAAAATGTATCGAATTTCTTCATTAGATTCACTCATCTTGGCGGTACGAAAAACAAATGAAAATCACACATTTTCCTAATTTGAATTTGAAATTATGTTCTTTAAAATTTAAACTCTCAATGATACCAAAACCAGCCAGATACAAATAGTATAGCCAAAGAGATTTTATTACAAGTTTATACATACTATAATGCGAAAAGACTTTTTCCCCAACCTAATATATATAAGATAGTGACAAATACGCCGCGCTCCAAGCTCATACGGCCTCATCGGTTTTCGTAATTTTATTTAATAATCATAACTGCACAATAAATGCGTATTCCTTTTTCAAAAAGATGTATAATGCTTTATATACAGGGTGTAAAAGACATGAACAGTCAAACGAAAACCATGTATTCTGCTCACCATCATAACATTTTTTTTCCTTTACCTGGGAAATTGATAGTTGCGATTTTATTGAAGGTCAAAGTCATAATTTTTTTTTTCATTTTTTTATGAAACCGTATTCTATACGTTATTTCTTAATTATTCTCCAAAGAATCACTATCATTTTTTTTAGTATATCATAAAAAAATGACTTCAAAACGTTAGCGTTCAATGTAGCTCACTCGATGGGCACGGACACTAACGAACGGGGCCGCCGTCAAGCAAAAATATCGCGGTTTTGCGAGTTGCGTGCGAGTTGAGCGCTTTACATTGCGCGGTACAATTTGCAATTTTTTTTAACACCAAAAAATAAAAATCATTTCCCAGCAATAATTTTTTTGAAATATGTCTTATTTTGATGTATAGAATACATGGTTCTCGTTTGACTGTTCATGTCTTTTACACCCAGTATACAAACTCAATGGTGTAAACACAGATGAGTTCAGTATAAATTTCGGTAAGTATTCCAAATTTAAATCACATTCTCCCCCTAGAGGATGAATGAAATTCAGTAAAATTTTCTTTCCCTGTTTTTTAACAGATTAAAAATGACTTTTGTTATGTTCGCTTTTTGTGGCATAGAATGTCACTTTTTTGAGCAAGTGGTACGAAAAGCATATTTTCAATTATCGAGTTTTTAAATGACGTAAATGTTTAGATAATTAATTAATTAATTTGCACCCCGCCTAAGTAAAATGGAGAAGCTTGTAAATAGAACACTACATCTTTTTGTAATAACGCATATTTATGCAAATAAAGATATTTGTATTTGTATTATATTTATTCGTGAGCAACAGCACGTACACCGTAGCTTCGGTAGCGCGGTAAGGCAAGAGGGCGGGGGCAGTGCCCGTTGCCATAAACAATATATTCTATTATCAAAGACAATAGTTTTTTTTTTATAATTAATTAAGATTATTTGGTGGCGTTGCCAACACGCTGTTAGTGTTGTGTTGCCAACTAAAATAAGTATTGTGGTATTTTAACACTGTCGAGCGTGGGAACAAAAAACTAAAATGTTGAGATATCCAACAGTATAATTAAGAAAAATGTAAATGTTAAATAATTCAACTAGCAATGGAAGTCTACGTCTGTCTAACAATTTACTCAGCAAACCTCTGGCAAGCAAAGGAAGTGAAGAGAAAAATTTAAGTCCGTGCCTGTGTCAATAATCGTTTTGTTTGAACAAGTCTTTCAATGTAAAATATAATATGTATTTGTACAATGTTATTGTTTAATCAGTATTGTATTGTGTTTTATTTTACACACCAAAATTGTTTCAGTTATATATCTAGGTATCTACTGAGCAAGATGTAATTATTATTTTTTATATTTTTTTACTTTAACATTAAAATTTGCTTTATTAGATACATACGATAAAGCAGTAAATTTTTACAAATATTTAAATGTAATAATAATATACTTAATCTTTTTTTAACATTTAAAAAAATGTTTCCGTGGAGCAAATCTCTAAATTATCTAACATATACCTAAAAATCTCATGTCATGGTGTTAGTGGACGCACACCACGGAAACGGCTGACCGATTTTTAACCAACTTCAAAAAAAGGAGGAGGTGCTCAATTCGGCTGCTTTTTTTGTGTGTGCTACCTCATAACTTATTGCTTGGCGTACCGATTGTCATGATTCTTTATATACTAGAAAAATACACTGAAAAAAATCGAGCCCGTCATCTTCCGTAATCCGGGCGGCTGCGTTAACCACTACGCCATTAGGGCACTGCTTTCGCTATCGAAATTGAAGTGCTTGCTGCTTATGTTTTTATGGTAAACATTGTTTCATCAATCTTAGACATTTGCACTTCAAAGATCCGAGCGAAATATTTTTGCAAATATTTGATGCCCAGGATGAAACTATTTTATATTGTGGATTTATTTTCTAGTTTGAAAACTATTTACGCGTTTGTTAACTTTAAAAATAAATAATTAAATTAAAAAAATAAGTATTTAAGTCGGGCTACCTTACAACACACAACAGACATAATTTTATACCGTTTTTTCAAAAACAGTCAAAATAATCGTTTTATTTTAAATTTTCATTATAAAACAACACATTTATATATTTGTAGAAATTCGAATTCAATCGTAGAACAGGTGTTTGGTACCTAGCTAATTGGTTGGTTCAAAGTTATTTTTTATGGCCTAGCGGAGAGAAGACCTTATCGTGAAAGTGAACAATTTAAAGGTATTGTAATTTTGCGAATCTGACATTCGGCGCCAAAGCGTTGCATTTCAATAAATTAACTATAAAACATAATTGTAATAATAGTTCAAAGGCGAGTTACTTCTATGAAAAATTCGTATGTTTTCACTTATATAAAAAGCTAAATTAAAGTTAGAAAAGGAAATGTAGGACTTTATTGACGTTTTAGGTTAAGTAAGTATATTCCTTTTAAACGTTAGCAAAAAATAATGGATGTTCCAATAAAAGTGCACTGAATCATATAAAAGCATTTAATGCACTTGTTTATTTAAACCATTTCAAATGCGGTTCATACCTTTCAGCGATTACAGTAAGTCGGCTTAGCGCTCTTTGACATGCTCCTGGAGAGATTAACGCTGCGGACATACTAGCGGACTTCAGTGACAGAATGTGTGTAGAATTTAATAATGTAATTTGTTACAGGAAATATTTTAAGAACGACATACAACCAATCAACATAAATAAGATTAATACGAGGTAGATAACAAAACAAAACTGATTATAATAACTGGTACAAACACTTTTGGTCAAATTACCTCACGCTACATGGTTCCGAATGCTGTAACTTTAAAATAAGTAAAAACAATTAGAAGTTCAACAGTTTTATTGAAAAAAAAAGATAAAAATGATGTAGATAATGCACTAAAAGCTAAAAAATAATTTGGTACTTCCTAGGAACCATACACCACTATGCTCCTCAATTTACAGACAAAAAAATCCTCGGGCGCTTGAATGAAATCAATAGGTACGCTACGCCACACTTTCAATAAAACCGTTTAACTTCATTTTTTTTCCTTCTTTTCTTTTTCCTTTCAATTTTTTTACCTTTTTTCAAGTTTTTGGGCTATATTTCGTTACTTAACTTTCCTGTCCATTTGCAGCAATCTACATCCTGAATACATAATCCTTCCAAAAGGCTTTACTCGACTCAGGGAAACGTATGCTTATCCTTCCTAGATCTATTTTTTCAAAGCATACTGTATTTGACTAGTCAAGCCCTTTCATTTGATACTCATATCGAGAGAATTGTGAAAAAAAAATCGGAAGTGGTCTCCCCTTGACTTTCTCGTATACCGGAAAGGACTCAAAAGTTGATAGAAACCTTATATTTTGATGTCATATATGCATGTTAAATTTAGGTCACCCATCCGAGTACTGACCGCGCACTTGGTTGCTTAACTTTCGTGATCGACGGCTCAAAAGTTGATAGAAACCTTATATTTTGATGTTAAACATGCATGTTAAATTTGGTTGCAATAAGTTAAAGCATACTCGAGTTATCGTGCTAACGCACAGACACACAGACATACAGACCCTTACAAAGACATAATTCCAAAAACGGCATTTTTAGACTTAGGGAGGTCCAAAACATGTAAATCCGTCAAAATCTCGAGGTCGATTTTTTTTACGATTACAAGATTTCCTCTATACCTACTACGTATACGAGAAAGTAAAAATTAATCTCCCATTTTGTAGCGGCGGCCATCTTGTATTTGTATAATGATGCTGAATATGTTTTTTTAACGATGTGTGAGTTGGAAGTTAAGGCAGAAAAGTAACAATATGATTACATAGAATATTACTTTTCACTCCTAAAACAGTTTTTTTTTACTTCTTATCTACTAAGTATGTGTGTCAATATTATGTTGTTATGGTAAAAGTTTCAGATTTGCGCCACCAGTTGGAAGCACCTTCATTTTGCACATTCCCTATCTGCCTATCTCCTCATTTGGACAGCACCGTTTACCCTTATAATACAAGTGAGTGAGTACACACCCTAAGCTCAAAGGTCTGCAGACAAGGTGTACAGGAGCTGGATTTCTTCGTTGCAGCTTCGCATTAATAAAGATTAAGTCCGTATTAATATTCCGTGAACTGGTCTCAGAGGCTTCCCTTGGAACTGAGGATTACTCAATGCAATCTCCTTACAAAAATGGCATTCAACCGTATGACCACAGCGAACATAAATAACAGTACCTAAACTTTCTACAACGGACAATTCAACCTATATCTGAAAATTAGTTGGTGGAATTACTTTTGTTCTATTCTAACGACGTGTCGACTGAACTATAAATTTTGTGCTCTACGATCCTGCATCGCGAGCACGGAACTATATTTAAACAAAACTTGACAGTTTTGAGATGCCGTCTTGGTGGAGTGGGCAGTATAGCTGCCTACACATCAAGCGGTCCGAGTTCGGTTCGGTAGCGGAAATGTTTATGTGACGAACACGAATATTTGTTGACAGGTCATGGTTGTTTATTTATTTGTTTATTTATAAAAATATCAAAAAATTATAATATATGTACAATGTACATATAAAAAAATTCCGTTATCTAGTATTCATAACACAAGTTCTTAATAATAATTGGTGTGAGCGTAGAAATAAGAGAAAAAAAAAGAAAAAAAGAAAAAAAACTTGATAGTAAGATTTGACATATCAATTCGACAAGAATAAAAAGTCGGTGTGGTAATCTCAATAGAAGGTGGAAGCGCGCTTATACCGGCATTCTCAACCACCAAATGTTGGATTTTTCTAAGCACAGTAATGACCGTAGCCTATCTATAGACGCTTGCGACACGGGCCTTATCGCGCTATTTACCACGTTATTACCAAAACCAAACCGTTATCGTTTACATACATTTTAACAACAGTTTGACAGCTGTCAAAAAGGATGAAAACGATAACGATTTGGTTTTGGTAAAATCGTTGTAAATAGTGCAATCGGGGGGCAGTATACTTTTTAGACACGTGGCAAACGCTCTGCAATTCGGCGAGTGCGGTGCTGGTCAAATATGCGAGGTTTTTTTAAATTTAATAATTTATTGTACACATAGAAACAAAAATGGAAAACACAAAAATAAAAATGTACAAAAGATGTGGCTTATTTCTAAAAGAAATCTCTTATTAATAAATACAATACAATATATACATATATGACATGAACATACAAGGAATCCTAATATAGAGTAAGTCTAAAGTTAAGAAAGTAATTTAGCTCAAAGAAAGGTAGTGTTCTTTAACATCTCTCTTCTTTTAATGTGGAAGTGACGAGATTTCTCGTATTGCTGGCGGTAGTGCATTCCATACCTTAACCACATGAACAGTGAAAGAGTCAATGAAGAAATCACTACGGTAAGGATTGGAAGGAAGCATAAGAAGGTTCAAATCAGAGGTTTTATATAATTTCATAATAATGAATTCTAAAATTCGGCGCGTTCGGCGAGTGCAGTATATGTACATTCATCTTCTCTAAAGATTATAGACTTAATTGACCACTAGTCTAGGTACTCTGGGAGTCCCAAACGCTGCCAACTCTATATTCCCTCACTCCGAAGAAATCTGGAAACCAATCTCGCAAAGAAAATATCATTAAGTTCTAATCTCAAACTTGAGATACTCCATGGTCCACTAACTAAAACAACTGCAGACAAAGGCACTATTTCACGATGACGTCAGAGCTAAGTCCACCCTCAGTAATACGGAGACCATAAAAATTTAATGTCGCAACGGCCATTCGATAGAGATTAACTTTCACGACCATTCAATAATGGAGGGAGTTTATAAAATTCTATTTGAAATTACTTAATTAGTGTTAATTATTAATAAAGTTCATAATAAAACGATAGCTGAGGTTGGAACATAGGAGGACCCTTTTTAGGGCCGGCGAACCTTGGGTCGTGGGTTGGCTGACCTTGAGCGGAGCTGGGTGGTCGGTCGCTCCTGAGACACATCTCCTCGCAGAGGTAGCGGTGGATGTGACCTCTGGTTTGCTTTCCGTTGTGGTGTCACAGGAGGCAGCGCCACCCTGTCGAAGCCTACACGACACAGTAGGATCAAATCGCTACCTCGTGCAGAACCGGTATGATGGATGGTTGTCGCCACGTCGTCGCCATTTCTGTCCTTTGTCGTAACTTGTTTGCGTCTACAGCTCCGTGTACCAACAGGTGGGGTAGAATCATTTGGCATACCTTTTATACATAAAGAATGCGCTTAATGAACTCAGCATCTCGACATATTTCTGTCATAGCTTTGAGTAAAGTTTTTGATCTGAAGTCAATTCTCTCCTCTATATTTTCCCGTCAGATGATCCTTCCGTTTATCGGATTATCCCGCAGTATAACTGGTGTCCAGTATTCTTTGATTCGACCTCAATAAACGGTTTCATGTGGGCCCGGAGTTGCGCCAGTAAAATGATTCAGTATCCCGGAAGATAGCGGGGCCTGTGCCAAATCTACTTAAGCTAAGAGCACTTACTTTTTACTTTTTAGGGTACCGCAGTCAATTTGGGGAAGGCATGTGGAGTTAATTAAAAACGTTTTCCTCTTTCAAAAGTGTGCACTAGACTTAAGCAATTGGTTGAGTCTGTTGCAATATTTTTGAACTTGGCTTGCTTGGATAGTTTATGTGATTTTACATGTTATAGAAGAGGAACAGTCGATAATTAACGTTGAAATAAAATCCCAATGGGTTGATCTACGATACTTTTTTCCTTGTTTTTTCTCGAAGCATTTTGACCCATGCATTCGGTCAACTTTTCTACTACTGTTCCTACTCCGTGTACGTAGAGGCCAGTTGCCCCCTAAGCCAGTAAACTATAGATAAGAGACTCTTGCAACTCTATACTTACTTTTATTCGCACGATTCAGCCTTCTGGTACTCTACTACGATACCTTTTAACTCCTATAATTTGAAACGTGTAGAATAAATTGTTAATTTTTTTATTTAAAAATAGTTCTAATAATTTATGACAATGGCTTTGAATTACTCGTCATTTTGTCAAGGATTCTTTTTTTTATTATAAGTAGATTATGTATCAACTTCCCAATAATCTGATTGGGGTTACCAATAGTTAATTATACGGACCCATCACTCATGGTATCGACTCGCACGGTTCATATTTTTTCTTTTTTTTTCACTGCGGGCAAAGACTAATCGGCCGGCTTAAGCCTGAATACAGATTAATGCTCTTAGTAATTTTCGTTTTATTCAAATTTAGGACTGAAAGGGCTTTTGTGTGAGCCAGTAGTGGTGGGATTATTCGAAAACCAGAGATTGAAGTGTTTTCAAATGAGAATGGAATCACAGTGAGATAAGTAGGAGTGTACCTAGTGAATATTGCACCGGCTCCTAAAGTGTGGTACTCTTTATATTCCCTACCAGTGATGGCGAGGATTTACGCAAATAGAAAATTTATAGTATAGCGATTTTCATTATTATAGGATCAACAAATTTTAATGAATACGTTAAAGTTGAAGACATTGCCTAGTGATTGCTTAATATATAATATAGAAACACGGATAGTCATAATTCATTCGATATTGAAAAAAAAACAACTTATTTAAAATCGACTTTAAAGTTACACTGTTTCATTGATCATACGAGTATTTTGACAAGTAGGTACAAAAAGCTGCTACAATTAGAAGCCTTTCAGTTCTTCATTGGCTACTCTGTCATATCGATAGTCATAATTTCAGTCGAGAGAGACGTCCACTGTTGAACATCAAGGATCTGCAGACACTATGGGATACTTTTGATTTTGTCTTTAAAGTAATAGATACAATTATATAATTTACTGTGTGTTGCCGGCAGAGTAGAATAGTATCACCCCATCCTCCAATGGGTGTTGTTGAAGGCGACTAATGAATCAGCAGAGAGGTATTGATCACCTTATACTCCGTCCGCCTATCTTCATTGGGCAAGCGTGGTGAAGGGACTACTGCATAAACCACCTTCGTCGATAAGGAGAGGCCTTGTGACCCAGCAGTTGGTCGAATTATAAAGGCTGTTATGATGAATAGATACTAAAAAAAATCTGTTTTCAAGATCCTCAACCTCATCTTTAAAATCGAGGCAAAAATCTAAAAAACATGCATACATACAATCACACACGTAATCCCATGAGCATTGAGCAGAGCCTTAGGTAACATTTTGCTACGCATAAAGCCACATCGGGCAGTATGAGTCATGCAGTACCTATAAATAGTGACAGGTTAGCAACCTGTCGCCTATCTGAACACACTTTTATAATTTTGAAGCCGATATCATTATTATTACATAAAAGTCCAAACAATTAAAGTTTGTAGATGTATAGCTATTCGTATCATAATGGCAAGCTATTAAAAGTTTTGCGCCCAAAAATTGATTGCTTAATTGTGTATAGTTTGATGAACTTTTATGTGCCGTTTAAGTTTTAATGAGTCTGACTTTGCAAAAGTCTTTAGATGATGTATTTGGTCGGTCCCTGTGAAATCTTTGTTTAGAATCTTAAAAGGGCTCAATGTTATATGTTCAGTTATATGCAAGCATTACACGGCGAGTGTTCTGAGGAGCTTTTGCTAAGTTGTTAACGACAATCTCTTTTTACCCAACTATGGCGAAGCCAAAAAGAAGCGTTATGATTTAAGAAGTCTATGTAAGTATGTATGTTTGTATTTACGTATGTTTTTAGTTTATAGAATAGAATAGAATAAACTTTATTGCACATCTATAGAACATAACAGATCACATCGAACAAAAAATTGTTAACAATAAAATGTACAATGGGCGGCCTTATCGCTAAGAGCCATATACTGGGTGTAAAAGACATGAGCAGTCAAACGAAAACCACGTATTCTATACATCAAAATAAGACATATTTCAAAAAAAATATTGCTGGGAAATGATTTTTATTTTTTGGTGTTACAAAAAATTGCAAATTGTACCGCGCAATGTAAAGGGCTCAACTCGCACGCAACTCGCAAAACCGCGATAATTTTGCTTGACGGCGGCCCCGTTCATTAGTGTCCGTGCGCATCGAGTGAGCTACATTGAACGCTATCGTTTTGAAGCCGTTTTTTGTTATGAAATACTAAAAAAAATGATAATGTTTCTTTGGACAATAATTAAGAAATAACGTATAGAATACATTTTCATAAAAAAATGAAAAAAAAAATTATGACTTTGACCTTCAATAAAATCGTAACTATCAATTTCCCAGGTATAGTCTAAAGGAAGAAAAATGTTATGACGGTGAGCAGAATACATGGTTTTCGTTTGACTGCTCATGTCTTTTACACCCTGTATACCAATGTACTCTGTGGTTCCTCTGTAGCTATTCATATTATTTTGAGAAATAGGGTGTCAAGCTATTCGTTATTATAGTCCGGGTAATCAAGGCTACATTTTAACCGACTTTAACAATACGAGGATTTTATCTTGTATACGTAGTACACTATTTTTTTTACTATGGAATTTTTATTGCGTTTACAAACGCGGAAATAGTTTTCAAGATAGAAAAAATACACTTAAAAAAATCGACCTGCCCCAGGCGGAAATCGAACCCAGCATATTCCGCAATCCTCAAACGTTAACCACTACGCCACCACCACGCGCACCAGGTCAATAGGTAGGCCAAGGTTTTTTTTACATTTACACCAAATGAGTTGGTTTTAGTCGTAAGTGGCCATAATGGTTTAAACCCATTTTGAAACTAAATGAAACAATCAAATCGAATATTTATTCAATAAACATTAGCCGGCTTTTAAAGAGTGATTGTGGCCATTTTTGACTATTTTTTAGTATGATTTAAAAGCTTTAAAATTAAATATATTAGTGGTAGTTGGCTAGTTTTAGCACTAGTGTTAACAAAGGTTACAAACAATGTGTACAGCGACATAGCCCAACTGCAGTATTCCCAAACTACCCCATAAATACCATTGCACAATATAATTCCCTGTCTCTCATAAATTAGGTCAGCGGCTATTGAATCTAAAACGCTAAGCCGATGTATTGTAGCGATAAATAAGGAGCCATTCAAAATATGCCTTTGAAATTGTATGTAGTTGTATGGATGGAACGGTGAAAGACGTTGCCTAAGCCTAAAGCAACAAATAAATAAATCAAAACCCTAAGGATATCTATTTTAACTTTTCAAATTTAGTTGGTTAGTCAGAGATGTTTGCGCAAGCCCGCACGGACACACGCGCGATAGTACGCAAGAAAACGGCTTCGCTGCTAAGAAGGGTGAGAGATGGTCACGACAGCATTGTAAAAACAGTAGGGGTGGATTACAATTCCCCGATTCAAAAACAAATATATCCGAACACTTTTTTATACTAACACTAGTTCATAAGTTCTTTATTTGGAAAGCTCTTTATTTGGTACATTACACAATTTGTTACTAACACCACTATGGAATAATTCTGGTCCGAAATAAACGAATTATTATTAGTAAAAGCTATGAGTAGAACTTGAAGCTTTTACTCTAACATATCTTTAAAAAAGTTCGTATTTAAATGTAACTTAATTTTATTTCAATAATTTTGTTATACATTATAGTGTCTTTATCTGGGCTACGTGACGTACGTAACGTAGATAATTCAAATTACCTATTACATTTGGGAAGGGGTAAAGAGTTAGTAAAGGCGGGTCCAGATATGATCATTTGCCCGATCCAGTCAGCGTATCCGTATCAGCGTATCACGTATCAACCCCCGTATCAAGTAGTGGACTTCGATTTCATGACTATCTTCACAATAGTCATGATCGCGTATCAAATTGCCCAGTTCTATGTCAGCTCTCGAAACATGTCGTCGCCGTTGCTTAAGTGTACGAGAATTTAGCAATGTCGTGTGCCTATATTATTGTCATACTCAATATTCTTAAAAAAGGTTAAAAGCAAAACAGATACTGTGGTGGCAAACGGAATTATTCAGAAACAGAAACAGGATTTCAAGAGCTTTCAAGAGTGATCTTAAATTTCAACGCATTAGTGGTAAATACAAAAGCTTCACCCGTATGTCACCAATAATGACTTTGAATATTCGCAACCGCAACCGAGCGTGCAACGTGAGTGAGTGATGAACGCGTCCAGACTGACCGACGCCCGTATTAGTATAATTTGATGATCAGACAAAAACTGACACGACATGGGACGGGCTGGATCATAACGGCGTATCGATATCGCGATCATGATACGCGTCGGCGATACGGATACGCTGATCGGCAAGTAATACATATCTGGACCCGCCTTTATATATCTTACGTAATTTACGTATCAAGCTTTTAATGGTGGTTTTGCATTTAAAAATACAATAGGTAATATATTCACATTTGGTACGATAAAAAGTATGCATTTATGAACCATCATTAACAATTACACTTTATATAGTTCCTTGCTATCGTGAGGTCAGAAACATAAAGAGCTTTTGGAATAAAAAGACAGCTAGCGAGCCGGAACGCCCGCCGGATGGCAGTTACGGCCGGTATCAAATATTTGTCGAACCTGGCGCATCGGCGATACAAACTTAGCGTGGACATGGTTTACTTATTTTTACTTTTCTTCCATACATACATACAATTACAGACGCCGTCGTGGTGGAGTGTCAGTATAGCTGCCTACACATCAAGCGATGCGGGTTCGAATCCTGGTAGCGACAATTTTTTGTGTGTCGAACTCAAATATTTGTTGACGAGTTATAGTTGTTTATATATTTATTTAAGTTTATTTATGTATATATTTAATGTTTGTATGTATATTAAAATGTCCGCTATCTAGCATCGATAACACAAGTTCTTAATGATACTTACCAGGGAATTAGGGTTACCATCCGTCCGGTTTATTCCGGACATGGCCGGCCTTCTAGAGTTCTGTCCTGACTTTGTCCGGCCCTTTAGTTCGTCCGGATTTTTTGTTTTAGATGGAATATGAGTAATAAAACTTACACAAGTTCTTTAATCTTTATTAATGTCCCACTCATCTAAAAGCGACTGCTCCATACTACTGTTACGAAGTACGTGCCTACCTGATGTTTGCATTTTATGATTAAAATGTCCGGATTTTTTTTAACTGTCAGGTTTTTTGTCAGGACTTTTCGAATTTCTAAATGGTAACCCTATTTGGGATAGATAATTGGTGTGAGCGTGGAAATGTATTATTATTATTAATGACGCTTATACAAGACCTCAGGTAGGTACCACTTGCAAAAAATATTTATCTTGTTAATGTACATTGATATTGTCGATGACGTATCTATTATAATAAAAAAATTGGTTGTCTGTAAAGTCGGTTTACTGACGATAGTTGAACGTGACAACGTCTTAAGAAAATACTGATGGAATGGTAGCATTTTTCAAAAGAAAAAAATAATTTGATTTGTTTTGCCGGCCTTACATGGAACGCCTCAGAGCGAGGTAACGCCGCATGCGTCATGTTTTTAGTGCGTGCAGCCGGCTCTATCGAATTATAAGACGTTGTCACGTCAAAAGATAAACCTTCAGTGGTTTTAAAACTTTTTATTTGGAGAGATGACGCGAAACAAGCACATTTAGGTCGGTAACTGGATTAAACTTGTTATTAGAAAATTATTAAAGTCTTATCCACTGTATGCTCAACTCTTCAGTCGGCATCGAGGCCAAAATGTAAAATAAGTACAACCGGCTAGGTCTAGCCAACCCGAAGCGTTACTTATTCACCTCGGACACATGACTATAAACTGACTCCTTCGGGAGACTGGACGCCTACAAATTTCCAGAATTTTCTCCACTTTATGACGTTAACATAGCTGTGTGAAAAAATAAAACCCACGTACAATTTTTACGGTAAACCATATACAGAATATGCAATATTCCTTGATATTTGTTTTGTTGTTATTTGTCGGTTACAGTAATACATATTTCACGATGAAACATACGTAGACAAATAATTTGTCATCTAAATAGGACAAGGCAAAGAACTCGGAGTTTCTCATCTGGGATGATGGATTTTAAGTACGTTGTAATACTTATTTGCTTTACACGCACGCAGACGTGCTACAGTTAAATTAATTGTTAACTTCATCATTATCATCATCAACAGCTCATATAATGTCCCCAACGAGGGTCTCGAGCCTACACCACATTAGGGTCGATTAGGCCTTAGTCAACCACGCTGGCCAAGTGCTGGTTGGTCAACTTCACAAACAACCTAAGAATTTCTTCATAGGTGTGTGCAGGTTTCCTCACGATATTTTTCCTTCACCGTAAAAGCGTCGATTAAACGTACATATGAATTCAAAATTTTAAAACACATTGGTACGTGGCGGGGATCGAACCAGTGCCTCCCGGGTGGGAGACGACCGTCTTCCGCACTACGCCGTCGACGCTTCTGTTTATTAACTTAAGAAGACAGTATGGCGTGCACGTATTCATACAAATATTCTTATTCGATATCTATGATGTATTAGAATGTTTTTAATAAAAAGAAAAAACTATGTCTGTACGTTTTTTTTTTAATTCGACATACATTTAAAGTCATAATAAAAAAAAAGGGAAATGTACAGATATTGTTTTTTAGTATGTTAAAAACATTCCAAAATCTTTTTGACAATAAATTAATAAGAAAAATATATAATAAAGATCGCATAAGAATTAGGGGTAGGAAATTGTTTTCTCCCCTTGTATTATTTTATATGAAGACGTGTGCTCAACGTACTATCGACTTCCATATATTGTTAAATGAATAAAACAAAATCCCACATAAGTAATTATACTACTCTGTCAATAAAGTACCGGGAAAAGATCAATAATAGACTAAGGCTTGTAACAGTACGTGCCCTATTATGGTCCAACTCTGCTAGTATGGTCCACTAATCAAAACACGTTTTCCGTCACTATTTTATTGAGTCATTAAACAGCTTTAAATGGTATATAAAAGGCTCTAATTTAGTGCCTTGATATAATGTAAGTACGTATTATAGTAATAGGCCCAAGCTGAGGTCAGAGCGAGACCCTTAGGTACGTTAGTAATGATATTGTGTTCTAGGACACGGTCAGCAATGGAATGAATCAAAAATGAACCAAATGTCATGATGAATGATGATTTTGAATTTGATTGTTACTTTTTAAAATATTTGCCAGTAATAATGAAGACGATGGTACTATAAAATAGCAATGTTATAGTACCACGTTACAGGCTCTTAATACAGAAGGACTCTCAGTAATAAATCTAGTTTTAAAAGTAGTTTTGATACAAGATCTAATTATACAAGCGGAGATTTGATCTTGGCTTATGTAATTATGGCTCACACCAGCCTTGAGACGGAATACTTCCATAAATGTTAGTTATTCATCCAAATTTATTATATCACCTTCAAAGTAGGTATACGCTTCCAAAAACAATACACTTACTTACGCCAACGAATAATCCAATCATCAAGACATTTTTTAAACGCTGTTTACGAATCGAGTTCTGTTCTCGCCGCGAATTCTTCTTTAATATCTTCTACCGATTGAAAACGGGTGCCAACGAAGTTGTAATTTGAGTTAAGAAAAAACAAAGATGTCGACTGGAGCCATATCTGGTGAATTTGGTGGTTGCTCGATGGTATTTGTTGAGTGTTTGGTCAAAAATGAAGTCTCTTAACACACAAGAACTCTGGAAAAACACCGTATCAATATTATCTCGTTCCTAAGTAGACAAAAATGACATTGTGATGAGCTCATGCTGGGCGTATTGAACTCAGTTGGAAGAGGAAAATTATAGCGAAATCTGACATTTACAATTATTAGTTTACTAGTGTTTGTTTAGACTTTAATTAGAACAAAAAATGCAATTGAATTTTGTTTATAGTTAACGAAAGGGTTGAATAAATTCGTGGTGATTCATCAGTCCTGTGTAACTCAGAGGAGAGAGCATTCGCCCAGATCGCGAAAGGTCGCGGGTTCGAGTCCCGTCACAGGCTTTAGCATGAGAGGAGTTTTGACTTTCGTTATCTGTAATATCAAACAAATTACCACTTATTTCGTAACAATCTTTATTTATTCAGTTAGCCGTGTGATGCCGGCAGAGTAGAATAGCATCACCCCATATCCTCCAATGGGTGTCGTAGAAGGCGACTAATGGATCAGCAAAGGGGTATTGATCACCTTATACTCCGTCCACTCGTCCGCATTGAGCAAGCGTGGTTGACTACTGCCTAAACCTCCTTCGATGACAAGGAGAGGCCTTGTGTCCCAGCAGTGGGTCGAATTATAAAGGCTGTTATGATGATGATGATTTTATAATGAAATATCATCGAGCACATTTATCAAACATTTCAATTAGATTTGTGTTCGAATTTTAAATTAATGAAAGGTCAAACAATGTTACACCGACAGAATAAGCACGCGAGGACAATTGTGTTGTCAACTTTTAGAAAGGTCAGAGGTCAGGGTTTTCACCCCTTTTTAGGAAGGCCCGTGCACAGTAGATTTTATTCCTCAGGGGAACAAGGCATAAAGTTCTGTAGACTAGAAAAGTTGATTATCGGTCTCTTTATCTTGTGTTAGTTAAATTAAACAATTATAGAGACGCAGGTCTTTTGCTGAATCTAAAGATGACAACAACGTTTTTTTCTTTTTTAACCGACTTCAAAACCAAAATGGAGATTATCAATTCGACCTGTATGTGTGTAATATTGTCGGAATGGTACAGTTACTGTATATGTAAGTCTATACCGACCTGTATGCAGTATGTCTGTATGTTTGTCCACAGATATCCCAAAAACTATGTCTGATGGCAAAAAAGGATAGATAGACTAGGATTAGTCCATCTTAGGGATATGTGCAAGTTTTATCAAAATCGGTTCAGTAGTTGCTGAGATAGACAAATAAATGTGTATTAGTCACTTTTTTTAGTCAGTCACTAAAAAAAGTGTACCACAAATTATCTGGCCCGTTGTTCTATTCTGTTCTTAATTAATGGCGTCGCGTCGCGTTAAGCGTACCCATTTTGCCAAAGTCAAGTGAAAAATTTATGTAACTAAAGTAACAAAAATTGTACGGATGATTGAGGTTAAAAATGGAGTCTCTCAACACGTGTTTTCACGACATGAACTTGGGAGAAACTCTGGCCCGTTGTTGGTGTGGCAAATGGTGAACTGTGTAATGTCAACATCTATGGGTAAATTGCGTAAATTGTAGTTCTAACTGTCTTAGCAGAATACTCGATATTGGCGGAATCCATTAGGACAGCGCCAATACACTAAGAAGAAAAAGAAATTGTAATTCCGCTGGGCAGACAAGTTTGTGGTCTTGTAAATTTAATAAAATATGTTATTTCTCCAAATAAAGAATAATTTAATAAAAAGAAACCAGCATAAAACTTTTATCTACCTTTTCAGCAGTTTTGAAGTTGGTTTAATTTTTTTTTCATAATTTTTTTTATAATGATACTATTTTCTCAATAGCCGCTCGACTACAATACCATTTATTTACTCATGTGGCTACAACCAACAGTAATTTTTCTCGCAAATGATGTTGATCGATGACTGTGTGTCTGTAGCTCAAACACAGACATAATAGAATAAACTTTATTTGGTACAAAATAATAACATGACATATGATGATAAATTAAAATGGACTTTTCATTTTAATTTTGATTATAATTTACAATGACAAACTTAATTTTATTTTGACTTTGATTTTAACTCCCACCCGAGGCACTGGTTCGATCCCTGCCACGTTCCAATGTGTTTTCAAATTGTGAATCATATGTACGTTTAGTCGACGCTTTTACGGTGAAGGAAAAGATCGTGAGGAAACCTGCACACACCTATGAAGAAATTCTTAGGTTGTGTGTGAAGTCGTCCAACCCGGACTTGGCCAGCGTGGTTGACTAAGGCCTAATCGCCCCTAATGTGGGGTAGGCTCGAGCCTCTCGGTGGGGACATTATATGAGCTGTTGATGATGATGATGACGATGATCGTATAAGGACATGAATTAGTTTCGTCATATTTAATTTCATGGTTTACATGAGTCGAATTCGTGTAGTGAAAAAATTAACCAGAAAAATAAAAAAACCTGCACAACCTGATACAGTTATTAAAACGTAACCCAAAAATATTGTAAAATTAAAATTGCTATGAGCTCCAAACGTTGTTTGCTACCCAGTTCCGCCTAAATTTATTTGCTAACCCTACCTTCGTTAAGGCTTCAAAGGAGAAATTACGCGTGAATATAAATATATGATCTCGTTTGTTGACGCCAAAAAATTCGTCCCTATCTCGATTTGCATATGAATACAACATTTTTGTTGTAAAAATTTGCGTAACAGGAAAATAGCTTTCCTTTTGTAACAAAAATATTAGCATAATTATTTGATTTTAAAGTATGTACCTAAATCTTTTTTTAAATTATGAATAAAACAAAATGAAGGTAGATAATCTTAATAAATTATATTTTAAATTCATCATTATCATCATAACAGCCTTTATAGTTCGACCCCCCGCTGGAACACAAGGCCTCTCCTTGTCATCGAAGGAGGCTTAGGCAGTAGTCCACCACGCTTGCTCAATGCGGATTGGTGGACGGAATAGGTGATAATACCTCCTTGCTGATCCATAAGTCGCCTTCTACGACACCTATTGGAGGATATGGGGTGATGCTATTCTACTCTGCCGGCATCACACGGCTAAATGAAAATATAACATCAAATCATTTAACAATTAAAAGTTAAGTTATGTTTGCATGTGGTATTTACCAGTAAAAGTTTGTTACATTTAGTTATTAAAACATTACTTTAAGTTAATTAACAAGATTTGATGTATGCAAACGTTGGTAAATCAATAAATAAAAAAAAATAAAAAAATATTAACAATAATAAATATTGGTTGAAATTATAAAAAATAAATTAACAATTAGTGGACACCTTTTCTGATCAGTCTTTTTCCTTCAAGTCAAGATTTTTTTATCTTTGACTTTTTAGTTTGTGTGTGGACTTTAGGAAGTTAAATAATGTTGATGATTATCTTTCAGTCAGTGACAAAATCAGACCTTTTATGATATCAATAAACTCTAAAGTATAACGAACTCTGCACATCAAACGCGGTGTGATTGCCAGGCGCCGCGTCGGTAGTACTAACGTCAATACGAATTGTCAGCAACCATTGCCGATAAACCGCGTCGCACCGCGACTCTGCAGAGCAACGCACATCGGCGCGGCGCGTTCGATGGGCGGACACTCTGTGGTTGAGGGTTCCAGGTGAAGCTCGATAGCATCTTCGGCATCATAATCACTTAGCTTCAGGTGAGATGAAGGCCCAGAGCTATCAAGAACAAAAACCGTGAAGAAGAAATTACAATACCTTCTCTAAGTACTTCCAAATAGTTAAGCATCCTAAAAAGTTTACAATTCTATTCAACAATTTGTGTTTGCAATGAATAATAACGTTGTTTATTGTTGATCTGTGTCAAGTTGGTTTGAAAAAAAACAATTGTGAGATTTAAAGAATTTTCCTTGGTTTCGCTGTTTGCAGTTCTTTTTTGTTATTTCATTTCGTTCTTGAAACTCGTTATGAGAAAAAGTATTTACTAACTTTGACTTAACAAAAGCAGGGCACGAAACATTTTTACGAGGGGCAAGCCAAGGTAAAAAAAACGCTTCTAAATTGAGTGAAAGTAATCACATTACATTATACCATATACACAAAAATTTACCTATCTACCTACATATTATAATAATGGCACTCGAACTCAACAACTTTCGCAATTCACTTTTAGGGAGCAACTAGAACAGCTAAATAAAGGTACGGCAGCGAGGGACACCTATTTTAAATATTTTTTTTAATTTCATAGAACGAAGTTTGTGCAAAACAGTTTTTTGCCCTCGGTTCAGAGGAGGTTTTTATTTAAAATTCCCTGTGCGGCGCAGAGTGCATTTTTCATCAACTACTCAAACAGGGTACAAGTGCGCTCTCCCTTTTCTATGTAGAAATCCTTCGGGAGTTTGAAAAACGTATAATGAATTTCCGTATTCTATGGATAGCGAACTGGGGAGAATAAATGCAGGCGATCAGCTGTTCAGAGTAAATAAGACAGAGGCGGATCAGTATGAAAATTAGGGTCCTTCCCACAGATTTAATAATACAAGGAGATAGGCCAAGCCGATTAACTTGTGACAAATGTATGCCCAATGTGCATACATTGCCGCCAGTTCGCCGTCCGATAATGTCGAGTGAATACGTACGTATGTCAGAAAGAAATATCCGTTTTTCAAAATGCCGTCCTGTACCACTGTAACATGCAATCATTGCAGTGAATTAGTTATTTATCAAGTAATGGCATAACTTTTCACACGTAAGAACCGAAAAACTTAGATTTATATTTAAAAAACAATATTTAAACAAATAGTTCGACTTTTATTCATAAAAACAAAATCGCTTTAAATTATGCGTTACTATCTTACAAAGTGTATTATATTGCGGCTGTGCTTAACTTTCATTGCTTCGCAGTCCTTAATATGCGCGCAATCAATAGTGTATTTATGACATGCTCAACTAGAACCATTTTATGTAGTACGGCCGCTGATCGCATCACTCGGACTTCCTATGAACTCCGAACTATGGTCCTTCCTGACTTCCTGACCGACTAAGCGCGTTTTTATTCCGGTACCACATCAGCACATATTCTTCATTGAATGCATGTAATTGCCATATCATTTTGTGCGAATGCTTGGGATATCAAAAATATAAGGGTAGTAATTTAACCTGCGTCTGTCCCGGTAATAATAATTATTATTATTTATTTATTGCAAGTAACATGACTCATTATTAGTTACAAAAGGCTTATCCTATGTTAGTAACTATATCTATACATACATCTTTATTTAAATTATTTTGCTTGCACACTTCCGGCAGAAATTGTGCAGCAACGATTAATGTAGCGGCAGTCTAGACTACCCGCTATCATAGACAGAATAGTGTTGGGGCTGCCCCGTACCCTGCGCACCAGGGATACTTCCGCATAGTTGCGTAAAAGCAGTCTACCCGCGCTTCTGCAAACATCCCCGATGCACTACAGTATTTAGGCAACCCCATCAGCACCCTGAATGCATTGTTGAACTCGCAGAGCGCTAAGTAATGAAAAGGCGCTGGTGGAATTCATTCTTCAAAGCTTATCCTATAGAATACCGATAGACAGGCTACTTTTCGGCGATGCTCGCGGCTTGACAGTTTGGCGTCAAGTGTTGGGTCGCCAATAAGTCACTTAGCTCTTTTGTCTACGAATTTGCCCGTCACTCAGAGCAGTCAGGGTCGGTTTCGTGATTCTCGATACAGAATCTAATAAATTCGGTACAAATTTATGGGCTTGGTTTCGTAGGACTCTCTTTTTAAGTCCGCCTGGCCGCTAAAATCTTTATTATGGCAAATTCACAGTATTTTAATCTTTTTTATGTTTTACGGGGAAGTCCTTTATCTCGCACCGTTTGGTAAGTGTGACGATAAGGTTGAGGGGAAGCGAACTTCACCCGGAATCCTCAATCACAAGTTACTAGGTGGTAGGCATGTCGTCTGGGTAGGTACCACAGTATCAAAAGCCCTACCAGGTAGTGGTAGGGCTTTTGACGATTAAATTTTCTTAGCAAAGTCAATTTAAATAAAGAGCTTTTTTATTTCATTACGTTTTGTTTCATTTCATTTCCAATGATTTCAAATAACCTCAAAATAAAATACATAAAACATACTTAACTAAAACATTTTTTATTTTGAAGCATAATGATAGTTACGAATTAGTAATTACATTCAAAATATGAAGCTACGGAGCCCCACTTATAAAATGCGACTCCTCCTATCCATTTCCTTTTAACGCCATATTTTGCATATTGTTGGAAGCTGGGGCACTTCATCTCGTTAGCAATAGTTCCCTTGAATGTTTAATACATTCCTTGGGACACATTTTCATTTACAAGGTTTGAGGTACATTTGTAGCTAGAAACCAGTGTAAAAGGCGGTAGTGTTTTCTTGAAATCTACCTTTGTGCTTTAAGTGCAGAATAAAAATGCACTGTTTGTAGAATGAAATTAGTTATGCATGCTCTTCTTCTTCACCATACAGGCTGTTTCAGAATCTCACTAACTTCGCGCCTGTTTTGCGTCAGAGGGTGAGAGGTCAGATCATTCCAGCCAGATCAACTCTTCCAGGACGTCTCCCAGCGCTTTGACGTCTCTGAAGACATCCTGGAGTCCACCTGGATGACCCAGGTGGTGAGCCCGATGTGTTGCCACTGCGTTGCAGTCCATTAGAACGTGAGGGTCTGTCTTTATCCACAGTAAATTTGTAAGAACAAGTCTTCACTATACAGGACTCATGTCATGCGCTAGAATTGATACAAGACGTGAGTAACACACCTCGTAGACGGACGTAGTCGTGATGGAGCCGGGTTTTGATTAATGAACGCTAGTTCATTCCTCGCAACCCGGCTCCATCACGACTGACCGAAATTAAATGATTCGATCGATAATCTACTTAAATTGAATTCGATCGGTAATCGACTTGAATTGTATTCGATGCATAATTTGGTTAATGTCGCAACAGAGAAGCGCGTTCGTCTCACATCACAGTGTTCTAAATGGAATAAATAATACAAAGACAATTGGGTGGCCAACACATTTATCCGTTTTAAAAACACTTTTCTGAAAATTACTAAGAAACGGTTAACAAAAAGCATATGCACTAGTAACAGATTTCACGAACTGGCGATTCTCGGCCCAAATCAATGGGTTTTTTTTCCGAACACGCATGCGACCTGCGTAACACATCATTTTTTATCATACACCGCATTTTAAGACCAATAAACATATGCTAAGCCAAACTATATGCTAATACCAGCCCGGTGTCAGTCATGCTTGCATGTCCAGGAACTTACAAACGCTCGTACAAGCATAACATGCACATTGTGAATGGTCACGTTTGATATCCCAAATAATTGTAAAGGTTTAATGTTTGCGATAATTTCCAAGTGAATGAATCAGGCATAGATTATGCCGTTTAGGCATTTATTCATACAAGCGCATAAAATGACTCCAGTTTATATCAGACGCAAATTTCACTTACTCTACTTCCCAAGGAGGAGGCCGATGGTGCAGCGGTCGTGATAGAAAAAGCTAAGGTACTAAATGTGCGGTCGGTACTTGAATAGGTGAAGCTATTTTAGTATTTGCAACTCACGAATAAGTACAAACAATCCTCGAGAAAAAAGGACCCCTTGAAAAGGCTAGTTTCTGTTATCTACACCACAACAGGTAGTATTTCTTGTTACTAGCCGTGAGTTATGGACCCACTCACTGTTGTAATGAATTGCAGAGAGAAATAGGAAAGTCCAAGTTACAAATACATGCGACAATCTGTAACAGAACCTTAATGCTCTTTAATAGGACTCAATTTTGAGCTGCTAAGTATGACCTGCGGCAATATCAGGAGTGTGTACAGACGCGTTTTAAGTTAACGTTTGTTGTTAGTTTTTTGTCACAAAACCAAAGTTACTTTATTTTTTTTACAGATATACAAAATACTTATAAGAAGAAATACGTACATAATATATTAGTGCTGATAGACTAAAGCATTAACTTGAACAGAACATCGAGCTTATGTCAATTTTAAATTTGAACTGAACGACCATAAGAGCCAAGCATAGAGCCAAACAGCGTTAGGAAAAATTTCAGAATCGTTTTTGCGAACGTTATAGTAATAATTTTCTTTTTTTTTTGACAGTTAATATTACTCGTCTAAAAAATATTTAGATTTTGATTTCACCACTTAAAATCCAAGAAAATTAATAATTAATGTTAATTGAATCTTTATGTACTTTGGCTTTTCGGGTCAGTGAAGCATACTTTCATTATTTCGAGTCAATGGAGAATAATTATTCTAAGCAATTATAAAATATTTGAACTGCCTCGGGTTGTAAGCAAATCGAGTTAATTAAGAATGAATAGTTTTATCCACCAACGAAAAAAAATACAATATAGGTCGTTATTAGCTTGTGTAAGTAATGAAAACACACAGGGTGGTGGATGAAATATCGTGAGGAAACCTGCACACATCTATGAAGAAATTCTTAGGTTGTGTGTAAAGTCGACCAACCCGAATTTGGCCAGCGTGGTTGACTCAGGCCTAATCGCCCCTAATGGGGGGTAGGCTCGAGCCCCTCGGTGGGGATATTATAATGAGCTGTTGATGAAGGATGGTGAATGCTGGCAGCGCAAGACCGATTGGGCTGGAGATTCTTGGTGTAGGCCTATGTCCAACAGTCGGCATCTCTCGACTGAAACGATGATGAATTAAATACAAACCTAGATTTTTTTGTATACAATATATCGAAATTCGTAATTTTTACTGTAAACAAAAAACAAAAAAAAAACAAAATATACACCATACGAACTTGTATTCGGCAAATTGTGTAATATACCAAGTAACCCTTTAAATAAACTTGATCCACTATACAATTACGACGATTTTTTGACAATTTAAAAGATTTCAGCATAGTGTATTTAAATACAGACCTTTTTGTTGATCTTGATTTTAAATGATTTTGAGAACAGAGCCAAGCCGTGCCCGGCCACTATTAATTACTAAAACACATCCTTATTCACAGACGCTTCTCAGTCCCTTGTTGCTCAGACAATAATGTACTCTATTTCAAAAGCGCTTGCATGCATTATATATCAGTCCAAATGTGTTCCGTAAGAGCCAGGATTTCCAGGTCGTATTATCATTTCGTCCGTTGCAAAGTAGCTTAATGCAAGCATTTCAGACACTTAGAAATTTCACATTTTGTATGCACAAGGTTCCATCTCTTTGGCAGCTTGTGAGTCATTAAGGAGACAAGACAAGGTCTGAGTAAATGTTTACTACAAGTTCAGGTTGTTTAAGATGCGAGGTCACTCTTGAATAATAATTTACGTTACTACTATGTCGCGTTACGTTCCAAATTGTAATTTAAAAAATGCGGAGAGTCAATTATGAAAATATTCTCACCACTACAGCAGAGAGCCGCCCAGCTGGATATAAGCCTCCCCCAAGGATCTCCAATCCAGCCAGCCAACAGCTTCCCGCGACCTTTATCAGATCGTAACCGACTTTAAAAATAGAGGAGGTTCTCAATTCGACTTAATTTTTTTCTATGTTTCTTACCTCATAACTCTTTACTGGGTATACCGATTTGAAGATTCTTTCGACCTTTGGAAGCTGGTGCTTGTCATGTGGTCCCATTTAAATTTGATCGACATCTGACGAGTAGTTTTTGAGTTATCTCTAATAATGTCTATTTAATTGACGTCGATGATATCGTAATAGTTCTATTCCTTGTTTGTCTAAAAGATCTCGAGATAATTTCCTGTAAATTACTGTACTTAAAACACTAAAAAGCAAAGAATAAACTCAGGCGGTTTTTTTTTGTTTAAAAATAATTTTATTGTATTTAAAAAAAACTTGAAAATAGGTCTTATATTTTCAATTTTTTTTAATATAATAAAATGAACAAATCTTAAAATGTTCTCAAACTAATTTGTTGTGTAAGTAGTCTAGATTCATAAGTATATTTTTTCAAAATTTACGCTATTGTTAACGAGACGCTCGTTCAAAAATTACATGTTACCACGTAACGTCGCCTTAATAGAAGATAGCCAGTCTCACAGTTGTTGAACACGTAAAGCTCGTTGCCAGTTTTGGCCTTATTATTACTTACCATCACGTGAGATAAAGCTTAGCGTTTTCCCATAAAAGATTGAAAAGAGCACATAGATTGTACGGTCTGCATCAAAAGTTGATTTTAGTACCTCGTCGTAAATAATGTTAGAAACTATCACTGCACGATCACGGGTGTTAATATGAAAAGGTACTAAATCGTTATACTACTTCTGATGCTGACTGTACTACGTTCCATAAGTAAAAGCCCCCGAATTGTTAAAACGTTTCAACTTTGGCTCAGATCCCTAGGAGCGAAATAAAAATGCATATTTGATCGCACTCTCCAACTATTACATCTTCGTACAGTCCGTTCGTTTGGCCGTTACAAAATATTTTGGAAAATTGACCCTTTGTAGAATTGGGATTTGTACATCAACGTCATAGAAGCATAATGCTGCGCTATTGGCTGCATAAATGTTCTAAATAATTAATTCCAAAACTCATAAGTATCATAATAATATAATATATTTTTCTTGTAGTCATGTTGACATACATTTTTTTTAACTGGTTATAACTTTGTATTTTTATGTCATTTGGAATTTTATTGTACATACATAGCAAAACAACTTTTATTACTTATACCTATTTATCTGAGTTGGGAATGTCTTTCAATACAATTCTGTTATGTGAAGAAGCGCAGAAAAATAAAAGTTATCAATAATAATGCGTGAATAAAAGAATCTGCACATTTTGCCAACATAGTTTCTATTTCAAGTCAGGCCAAACACGTAACAATGTATATTAAAATACATTAAATTTTAATCTACACAGTTACAACTGTACGTCATTGTATTTTGTATTCAAAAACACATAAATGCAAATTTTGTAAGTAAATAAGAATTTCCCACACAACATTTAACGCGGTTCCCAAACATAACCGGGGATTAGCACTAGTCGCGATACGGCAGATGGCAACAAATAAATATACATTTTTGTCACAACACCACTGCAAACGCAATGCAGCTGTGTTTTAGCGGTGAAAAGCAAAAAGCACGTTTTTAACTACCATCGTGACAAACGGAATGGAAAACTAAGCCTATGGTTATGTGAATTTTTTACACCAGAATGGCATTCAATTCCAAAAGTCCAAAAAATTTCCAAAAGTCAAGCGACTTTAGACTGAAGTTCACCAACACATAAACAGGCGATTATTATTTAACCGTCGGTTTTGACATTTTACTGTAGGGAAATAATGTCATAAACTGACGGTTAACCTTTAATCGCCTGTTTTACGTGTTCCCAGCGTTTTGTGAACTCCAGCCTAAGTGCGTGGTTAGTGCTCTGATGACTAAACATTCTCAACACATTTTTTCACGGGGTATGGGGGATGGGACTCGGGATAAAGGAGATCCCCACTATCGCACTAAACGTCCTCTCCGAGCATCCTACGGTAAGGCGCACTATGACAGCGACCCGGGATAGCGAACATTTACCGGGAATCTGGTTGCCTTCAGCAGCGCCTGCTGTTCGGACCCAAGAGGTGCATCGTTCAATCACGTCCGATATTGGAGACATGTATCTAAGTCAGCTTTCCCTCTGTTATAATATAATAATCTCGATAAATAATATTCAACGTAAAAAGTTTAGTGTTATTTATTTGAAAGACACAGAAAGACAATTAGACAGAGAATACATCAAAAATATTGAAATAAAATATTTAAAGTTTCTTTTGTGCCAAGTAACCAATAAGTTTACTTTCAACACCCCCTACCTAAGGCCTGGTCCCACACGAGGGAAGGTCTATTGGGTTTAGCTGCGTCATATAGGCGGCAAGCGCTAGCTTCTACAGAACTACTCTGCCGTCGTGACACCACCACGGAAAACCAAACCAGCGATTGGTTCCATCAGTCACATCTGAAAGCAAAGGCGTGCCAGCAGCAACCGACCATCCTGGTTAAATATAAATAGTGACTCTAGGATCTCGGCCCGTGTTCCTGGGATCGATAACAGCAATATTCCATGAGAAATCCCGTACCCGGAAACTCAGGACCGAAACCTCAATTAAAGCAAATTTAATACAATAAAAAGAGCAAAAATAATAATAAACATTAACTTATTAGAATCATAACAAATTTTTCCAACACCTCTAGATATTATTTCGTCCAAGTTTTCCTATTCGACAAAGCAGAACATCAAAGGAAAATCGTTATTATTTGCTTTGTGTTAAAATGTAATTTAGCGTAGCTTTCCACGGCAGAAACATTGCTAGCTCGCTCCACTAACCATATTTCCTGATAACACAAAAAATATTGTAACGCCTAGATACAGCCAACACAATCACATCAATGAAATTACTGCTTGGTGCGCTTTCGTGAATTCAATCCAATTTTTATTTAAATTTTTAAGGGAGTAATAGAGGTAAGATGCAATATTCGAACGATCGTCACTCATTAATTATAAGACCGTAAAATTTGAAAAATGTACTTAAAAAAATAGATTACTTAAATTAGTATGAGAATATTTATTTATTTTTTACATTTTAGTGTATTAAAAATCGGTGGCGTAGTGCGTAAGAGCGTCGTCTCCTACCCCGGAGGCACTGGTTCGATCCCCGCCACGTACCAATGTGTTTTCAAATAATTTTTTTTCTTGAAAAATCTAAATTTTTTGATGTCGGCCCCAAATACAAGTGACAACGCTTATTCCAAATATTGAGGTTGGATTAAAAATCACATGTGCGCGATGGCCCTTGAAGTCCCAGTATGCTGTTACATGGCTGTGTCGGTACTTCATGCATATTACGCGACCGACCAATAGTTGTTCAATAGTTTGGTTCAATAGTAATCGGGCAGTGGTTTGCGATAGTTCGATCGTACGTTTTTTAATCGTTACTACCTGCCCGTCATATAGCTTCATACTGATTCCCTGATCGATTAAGCTATCGGCCTAAAATCACAAGTGCGCGGTGGCGCAGAGTCCTACCTATTTAATTCTCTTTGGCAACGGAAATATTATCATACCCTTTTCCTTATAGCTTCGCAAGCTGTTCAATGGTGCCATCGGGGAAAACGTTGCTATATAAAACAACCAGGAAGTTCTATCCACGCTTCATAAAATTACCAACGCTTTTTGCACGAATGAAAATTTTCCAGCGGTAATTTCGCACCCTTTTATCTACTAACTCGGAGTAACCTTTTTGCCTAATCTCTGTCTGTTTTCTAATGTTTACTAAGCTTGTATAATTGAGTGCAAAATTCAAAAAATTTAAAATCGAAGGTATTTCTGTATTTAAACTTTTCTTAGGTATCTAGGTAGCTAACTACAGAGAAGAATTTTAATATGCTGTTCTCGTGAGGTTAAAAACACTTTATTTAAAACTTACTGCTAAACTTAATTGCACCCAACAATGGAGCAATTACACCCAGAGAGCCTTCAATGCTCTACATGTCCAGCATAACAACGCCTTCAGGAGACTCACTCCGATCCGTTCGAGTAATACTCAGATGAACACTACACACTCAGGCACTAGCCACACTTTTGTTATACATTGCACTCGACGAACAAGGGTGCGAAGACCCGGTCTACATACGACGCGCTATACCCGGTACAGACATGTAACCTTCTCCCCGCCTCCGCCACGACACGATGTGCCCGAGCCGAGGTCCGAGCCTTTAGAGGCACCCTCGGGCATGTCGCTCCCTTCCGACACGGACGCCCTAGATACGCTAGGCGGTCGAGGGACTCCCCACGGGGGAGATGCTCGGTCGCCCAGTAATCCCCTAGGAACGTTCGACCTATAGGCTTGAGGACCCCCCCAAGGTCTTCGCCTTCTTAAAAACCCGGTGACGCAGAAAATGTCATCAGAGACAATCTGCAATAGTTCATAATAAAAAAAAACCTTCAGGAGATTGTTGGAGTTGTCTTGGCGATGTAGTGCATCAGGAATGTTCGCCACGTATACCACTGATGACTTCCACGCTATGCTGCGTCAGCAAGTTGCTTCCCTGTGGGAGCGTGAGCGGTGCTGTACCAAAATTCTCTTGAAGGAGGTTGCAAACAGGGTAGACAGTCCAATCCTTGGACAATGGATATCCACTCATATCAATAGTAATATTAATTCTACTAACATAGTCATAAGTCCCTTTTACTAACATTTTTATGGACTGATTGATTGTAATCTTCCCATTGTTTTGCAAAGTAGTGTGCTGCAAGCAGGTCGCGGGAAGGGCGAACGGGGAGGCCAGGGAAGGGTGAGCTGAGGGGCAAACGGGGACCAAGAAATGTAGGCTCGCGCACGGACAGACGTGCGCGTAGACGACTAGCCGTTAGCGCGGGAACTGCAACTTGACAAGTCACCGCACCGCCATTCGAAATCTTGTCCCCAGGCGATCCTACGTCTTCACGTTGCTGATTATTGTGCGTTACAGTATGAAGTTTCATACAAAGAATACTAAAGGTTCGAGTTGTTGCTATGGCCTTAAAACAGAGGTTGCTATCACCTTTACTCTGTTCAGGGAACTCAACTGTGCACCCTGATTCCTGACTGAAGGCTCCGTCCTCTCGGAATCCATCTCAGTCAAAAACATTTTAGTAAGTGATAATTTTTGTGTAACAAAATGTTAGCTAAAGCTCTGCTCAACCCCTTTTATAAGCATGATTAGAGGTATGTACTAGCTTCCGCCCACGACTTCGTCCGCGTGGATATTTTACCCCCATGGTGGAATTTCCAAAAATCCTTTCTTAGTGGATGCCTACACTGTATAATATGAACGCCAAAGGTTCTACTGTCCACTCTAAAAAAAAGTTCCACAAATGCTTACGAACGCCCATAACCAGATTTAATTAAAAAACAAAACATATAACACAGGGGTGCTACTGAAGAAAAAGCACTACGGCGCTTCGGTTGTTAATTTTCCTCATCTCATCAAGCGGATTTATTACACGCTAGCGTTTGCAACAGCAAGAAACATACCAGGCAGTATGGAAAGTTCTCATTAGAATTATAGCATATAGGATCGCAAGCGACCAATTTCTTCCATACCTGGCTTCGACTGGTCATCGGCGACTGGTCGTCTGCGACTAAAACATAGGCAACTAGTCTGGCAGACCAAGCCAAGCGACTCAATTTATGTAGTGTTTTTGTACATTCAAAGAAATGTCACAGAAGTTGCAATACGCATACGCTATGCAACTTCTTATGTGAGTTTCTCCGGAGTTCTTGTTGTAAAGGCCCTCCTATATAATATTCTCTTTAATCCCAATACCCCATCCTATCTCAAACAACGTTTCACATTCCTTCAGGACGCTCATTCACGAGATTTGCGATCCTCTAGTAATTTGAGGTTGGAGACTCCAATGCATTATACAAAATTCTATAGCAAGTCAGTGCATGCTGTTTGTGGAATGCATTGCCAGTCGAGATAAGACGTGCTAAATCTCTGAACATTTTCAAGTGTCTAGTAAAAGATCACTATCTGTCACTGTCTGTTGTAGTATAGATTCTTCTATTATTATTAATTTGCTATTGTTTACCATTCATGTTTTCCAAATTGTATTTATAACATTGTGTATGTAGTATGTGTAGGTACTATTGTTTATGTAGTATATGTATTTAAATTGTATGTAGGTTTATATATTATTTTATATGTGTGTATGTTTATTCTGTGGTTGTTGTATATATGTATCTCATGTTGTGCCAACTTCCCTCTAAGTTACTTGTTCCATGCTGATTCTGTCCATCCTAAGGTTGCCTGGAAGAGATCGCACACAGCGATAAGGCCGCCCATTGTACCAATTTTAGTATATTTTTGTTTATGTAATTTTATTGTTTGTTGGTGTACAATAAAGGATAAATAAATAAATAAATAAAATAAATAAATAAAAACACGTGTTGAGAGTCATCATTTTCAACTCAATCTAGCGTACAATTGTCTGTTACTTTAAGTACAATTTCACTTAACATTGGCGAAATGTAATATTTGTGTGTCGCGAGCGCCATTTAATTAAAAGAAGGAAAAGAACTTCTTATGTGAAGAAAAGGTTAGAGTTTCTAAGAAAGAGAAAAAAAAGATCTTCCTTGGTCTGGCAACCCTTCACTTCCTGTTTACTCCACTGCCTTTTTTAAAAATCCCGATTTGTAATTTTTGAAATGTCCAATATTCTAATATTGGACACTCCATAAATTACAAATAGGTTTTTGGTTTGCGGCGACTGGTCTAAGAGATTTGACCCGCAATTTAGGTGCTTTTATCGATAAAATTAGGTATATTTAATGCCCTTTAATTATCACTAACTCATGACCAGACACACTGTATAAAAAAAATACTATCAAAGTTTTCTAATTAAGGAGCTCATAAAAGTTTCCGTACCGAGTGCATTTTATAGGGTTTCCGGGAGATTTTGCTTCAGCACAGTAGGTGCAATATATCTAGGGAGGTTTTTGTCCTTTTACGTAGTTAGTTCTCGCTGAAGCCGAGCCAGGAGAAGTCAATTTGCTAACATATCACGGTTTAATTACTTGTACCCTACATGCTTAAGATGGATTGTTATTTCAAAGTAACGGAAAATAGCTATCAATCTTTTTATTACTTTCTCGTATACGTAGTACAGAGGAAGTCTTGTAATCGTAAAAAAATTCGACCTCGAGATTTTGACGGATTTACACATTTTGGACCTCCCTGAGTCCAAAAATATTTTTTTTGGAATTATGTCTGTCTGTCTGTGCGTTAGCACGATAACTCGAGTATCCTTTAACTTATTGCAACAAAATTTAAGATGCATGCAGATGCAGTCGTCAATCACGAAAGTTAAGCAACCAAGTGCGTGGTCGGTACTCGGATGGGTGATCAAAATTTAACATGCATGTATGACATCAAAATATAAGGTATCTATCAACTTTTGAGTCCTTTCCGGTATACGAGAAAGTCAAGGGGAGACCACTTCCGATTTTTTTGATTTTATGTCAGTTGGTATAACACTGATATGACACTCGCGTGCTGCCTAATCGCTTTCCTTACAACCGTTAGTCGATTAATCCGTACTGGATTCAATCAATATTAGTCTTTATAATGAAAAAAAGCGTCGGTGTCGTAGTGCGTAAGAGCGTCGTCTCCCACCCGGGAGGCACTGGGTAGATCCCCGCCACGTACCAATGTGTTTTCAAATTTTGAATTCATATGTACGTTTAATCGACGCTTTTACGGTGAAGGAAAACATCGTGAGGGACACTGCACACACCTATGAAGAAATTCTTAGGTTGTGTGTGAAGTCGACCAACCCGCACTTGGCCAGCGTGGTTGACTAAGGCCTAATCGCCCTAATGTGAGGTAGGCTCGAGCCCCTCGGTGGGAACATTATATGAGCTGTTAATGATGACAGTCAATTCTTACTACAATATTTTCCATTAAAACCACAGAGCAAACTTAGACGAACTTTCGCACTTTAATAAAACAAATACCGTGTCAGCATAACAAAAATTCCCCTTGCATATTTTTCTTTATTTTCCCAACCGCACCGGCCAGTTCCGCAGCGTCCGGCCGTACGTTTCGGCACCTCTTCCAACCAACGACGATAAAGCGTGAAATATGCCGGGAACGCCTCGCCAGAATGCGCTACCGCATCCATTGCGCATTACAAATTAGTTTCCTGAATTTAAAAAGAAATTAGAATGCCGCGAAAGAAATTTGTGTTCGTTTCGTGTCGTTCGAATAAATTTGCCTTGTATTTGTGCTTGGAGCTCAGAAACATCATACATATTGAATTAATATCACACTCATAGTCCCAGAAGGGTTGAGCGGAGCATTCGGTACCATTGGTTGCCTTAAAAAAAATATTTTTAAATAAAAAAACAACACCTTCAAAACTAAAAACGGAGTAATAAAATTTTTATGTTTAAAAAAATCTAAATGTTTTTTGAGGTCGCAAAGACAAGTGACTACTCAGACCAATGATTATAATAGACGGCGCCATATGACGTTGCCGCTCTTCATAGGTGTATATGTCAAATATCTTATATCTCTGTCTGTCTTATGTTACACTGATAAGAGTAAAGAAACAGTGAATGTAGGTTTGACAACGACGCTCTATCATGTGAAACGTGCCATGTCGTGACAGCGTACTTGGATCACAACATTTCAGTATTGAGCAATTTTATTTTATTTTACCTAGCAATCTCAGTTGTTTAAGTTTATTTAAATTAAAAAATAATAATAATGTGTTGTGCAGCTATTTATTGTTTGTCAAGAACAACGAAACGCGGAGTGAAAGTCCCGGAATTATCATTTCACAGGTGAGTTATTGACAAACTATTTTACGCTTTACGATGATTTCGATTTTATCAAAAAGCAGCAAAACATATAATTTTACTTGTTGCAAGTCACACAGTCGCATAAAATATTGAAGAGTATCACGTTTTAACCTTTAAATAAACATAATTAAAAAGGCTTTGTTGTTGACATAATTTTAGTGATGTGATTTAGTTTTATCGATAACATTAATCCTACTACAATGAGAGTGGGAACGGTATTGTTGACGTGATACCGTCTTATAAATCGATGAACGCCGGCTGCATGCACGATGAAGTATGACTCATTGTCACGTTCCACCTGAGCCGAGCGTGAAACGAGAGCGCGGAACAAGTGATAGAGAGGCACGATCGGCCAAAGCGTTCGGCTTATGTATGACGTTATCACTAAATTTATCATCCGTAAAGCAACTTTAGAGACAACAATTAAAAAAAAACACATACAGACATTTTAACTTAAAATAGGCCATAGCCGACAATGGGGACTGTCCACTTGTTGAGCATCTATGCAGGCTAACTAGCTCGCTTTTAGTTATTAAGTACTAACATTAGTAATTAAGATTTAAAGTTACTAACACAATATGGATTTTTGTTGTCTGATAAATAGCAACGTTTTCCCCCGAAGGGTAGAAAACGTATATTTAGGTTCCAGCGTAGCTTGACCTACTATTAAGGGTACATGAGATAACCTCTTGGATTTTAAGTGAGACAGCATGATAAACCGGTCTCAAAATCATCCTGCGCGCGCCGTGCCTCTCCCCGCGCACGCGCTATTCTCCATCCACCTTGCTGCGCCAGGCGACTAGCGTGGCTCCTCAGCCGGCAAGCCGTAAGAGTATAGTGGGTCAAGCTACGCTGGAAACTAATTATACGTTTTCTACCCTTCGGGGAGAAAACGTTGCTATTTAGGTGTCCGAACTTCGCTTGACTCACTATAAAGGGTACATGAGAAGTGTTTATTTTCTACCGGCGCTGCATGTCAATGTAATGATAGTTGATATGAAAAGGTGGAGGTAAATAAGGAGAGGGAAAGTTATATTATCTAAAGACAAAGAACCTGCCTAATATTTTATTTAACTTTTTTTTATACTACAAGATGGCAAACAAGCTTGCGTCCCACCTGGTGTTAAGTGGTTACCATCGCCTATAGACACTTGCAATATTAAGAGTAAATCACTTAACACTGCAAGTGCGTTGCTATCCTGGGGATTAAGATGATATGCGTTCCATGCCCAGTAATTACACTGGCTACCTTTTCCTTCAATCCGAAACACAGCGAACTTCTTCACGGCACAAATTAGAAAGGCGGTGGTACCTACCCAGACGACCCTACATATGGGTCTACCACCTAGTAAAAAAGTTTAATGGACTATTAGCTATTAATAAGTACTTTGTAATATTATGTAAATATAAAATTTACATAATATTACAAAGTACGAAGTAAGTCTTAATTCAACTTAGGGTGCTATTTAATTGAAAATAAAGATCTATTAAATAACTTCTGGGTAATAAATCAGTTTTATAGTTTTATTATGTTGGTATAAATCACTCAAATAAGTTAATATTACTGTTACGTCTACTCTATGTGGATTGTTGTAATTATTTGCAATAATGTTTAATGCCTTTTTAACGTCCAGTTTCTTCTAGCCAATGATATCCTCGATGTTAAATATTAAGCCGCTCTGGAGGTGCAGGGGAATCTTGTTTAATATTTGCTTCTCGAAATATCGTCCGTGACCAACCAACTGCTTATAGGTATGTGATGCTGCACTCACTCTTCATTGTGTAGTAATAAATTTACTATTCAAATTCCTGTTATTATGATCATTTATCACATTATACCATTGTCACATTTTAATATTTTTTAATAATAGGAGGAGGTTTTAATTTCTTTCATTTTTCCGTTAAATTTAGTCGGGTTACAGTTTTTTTTTAACTTTTTGTTTGTTTAGATAAGAACTTTCAGTTCCGGTTTCATCCTCATGTAGGTAGAAAATTAAGGAACAAAGTTTCATGGAACATTTATACAAACTTTCAACCCCTACAATCGAGCCTATGTACTTTCGCAAACTGTAGTCTATATTTGTACCAAACAATCAAAATCAGTTCAGTGATTTAGGCATGAAAGCTTAACAGACAGACAGACAGAGTTACTTTTGCATTTATAATATTAGTAGACATATTTTCTCTTATAATCATCAAAGTAGGTAGTCATAAATACAGACGACGGCAGATCTGATCAAACTGTCAAATAGATTTTGAACTCTGATTATCGAAAAAGGTTTAAAATATTTTTTTTTTACTATATTGGGTGTCTGATCTGCTGTTATCTGTACATAATCAACTTAATGGTGCAGAGGGCGGCAGATCATACTATCAAAATCGGTAAAAGGTACTTATTTCTTCAACAGACTTTGAAATCTAAGATTATAGAATAATGAAATTATTTGAATAAAATTAACAGTTCTGGAAGCCCCATTTTGTGTGTGGTCATGTGTACAAATGAGCGCGAAACAATCACGTCGATACAAGTTTTGGTGTCACTCACCGGCCAAATACTATTGGGCTATTCGGCCAAGCACTTCGTCAAATATTCGGTATTCGGCTTATGGCCGACGAATAGTATACTATTCGTTGCAAGTCTAATTTTCATGTACCTAATTAAATATTTTTATTTCCTAGTAAAGAAAACCTTGGGTTAGGTTACATTAAATTTTTGACCGCTCACAAGGGCAACCGAAGCTAACGCGAATTATTTGTTTGCTTGCTGTATTCTTGCTTGCTTGCATACTGTATGCATGCTTCCATTGCATGTTTTTTTTAGTTTATTTTCAATACATTATTATAAACACTCATAATACATAATCCGTACACCTAAAGCTGTTTTGGCTGTGTATGGCGAGTCACTAACATAAATTCAGATTTTATTATACTACTAGCTGCCCCGGGCACGCGTTGCTGTGGTAATTTCCTGTCCTATAACATTGAATTTGCAGTTTAAAAAAAAATGAGGAATACTTATCAAAAAAGATTAAATCAGGTTGCTAGTTTCTGAGTTTATAACGGACAAACATCGTGAGACGGGAATTATATACAACATGTAAAATAATAACCAACACCCTGAATACAGGTTTGGGATCGGCTTCTGAGTTGATTTCAATATTTGTTTTTTTTAAAAAAACGATTTTCTTTTTAAAAAAAGAATTGTTTTTAAAATAAAAATTATTGAAATCAACTCAGAAGCCGATCCCAAACCACCTGTATTCAGGATGTTGGTTATTTAATTTACATGTTGTATATATTAAAGCCAGTAGCACGACCAAGGCAATAATATTGTAAATAGAATTACTTAAATTTGTATTTTGTACTTAGTTATAATAGTATATTCATATACATACATGTTCTGTAGGTTATTAGGTGCTGTATGGTGTATATGTATATAGTAAGCATGTGCTTGTAATACATGTTGTATGCCTGTCGGTATTTTAAGTGCTAAAGAAGAGAAAACTACCTCAGCGCCAAAATAAAATTTAAATATCTCCTAGGAAACTGAAGAGAATACAAGAAGAGAGGAATCAATGCAAACCAAAATTGGTTTTTGTTACACCGTTTATGGAAACATTTTCGTAAATATTTTCTGTAAATTTATAAATAAAAAAAATACAAAAATAAATTTTTAGTTCTATTTGGTGTTTTGTGTTTGATTTGCTCTTGAAAGCTCTAATAAATTAGAATAGCAAAAACATATAAACAGTTATCGATACTCAAATGATTATTATACATTAGTCACATCCCTACATCAATCAAAATGACGTCATCGAGAAATGTCAAATAACAGAAAACGGCACGCTTCAAAATGCTAAGGCGGAGTCTATTATAATCATTGGTCTGAGAGTGACTATGTTTATTGAGGTTGAAATATTGAGGTTGTCACCGAAATAGAAAAAAACATTATTTTAGATGTTTTGAAACATAAAATTTTTATTTCTCCACTTTTAGTTTTGAATGTTTTTTTTATTTAATCTTGGCACATGGTCGTACTTGTCAAATATTTGTGCTGCATCCCTCTCATAGTATGAACAGAAGGAAAGATATGCAGCTCTAATATTTAACAAATACGGCCATGTGTTTTGTCAGCTTAAGAGAAGTTATTTCACTCAATTTTTTTTCTCGTTAAACTAAAGGATTGTGCGCCAGTAGATGGTTATTATCCTGTTGTTTTATAAAGATTTTTGTCCTGTTAAGGGAATACCTACCGGTCATTTTGTGTTAACTTTACGGAATACTTTCATTTTAAAATTAACATGTGTACCCGTGAGCAAAATATTGCAATTTCTATGAGTTTATTGATTGCGAATACATAATTAAACGTAAAAGAAGGCAGACTTTGTATAAAATGGGAAATACGTAAAGAGATTTGCTTGTTAAATAATAGTATGTACCTGCCTACTTTAAAAAAAAATACAAAAGTCAATGTTTTTAAATTATCTACTCAAGTAATCTTAAAAAGTCGAAAGATTCACGTATAAGTATTTTTACCATACGAACGCGGGTGAGCCATGTTTGTTTGTGTAAATGTACAAGATGTGTGCGTCAGTGCCGGCACAGAACGCTGCTACTAACATTTATAATAGCTCACTCGCGTTCGTGACATAAAAATATTGTATGATAATTGTCTTTAATTCATACGTGCAAAAAAACGACAATCGTAATTCTGACAATACTGTAGAGCGATAACAGCGAAAGGACACGAGAACAAAACCGATATCCAAAACCGACCGAAAACAAAAAGCCACTAACCGGTTGTCGCGTCGTCGTATAGGCGCGACGAAGAGATTTTAACACCGTCATTCTTTCGCGCTTTGCCCATCCCCTAGAATTCATTCCATAAAAATTGAACAGTCCGGCAGGAATAAACTCTAGTGTATGGGGGGCTATTATCATTACGTTCGATAGAAACGTTAGTATCGTTTGCCACTAGTCTAGGCCCTGATGAAATAACTGTTCGTAACATTTACATTCAACAAAAAGCAGACTAAATTTAGTTTTGCAAAAAAATAACAAAAGTGTTCCAGCTGTATTTCACCCGACCCATAGTGCAGTTACCTTGTCGCCGTTGCAATGAATCACCCCGCGAACGTGTGATGTTCGCTGCGCCAGCCTTTTTCGCTCCCATTGCAAATGTACCCACTGTCTAAAAGCTTTTATGTTTGCCGTAGATTATAAAAATGGCTTACTATTGTGACAGCAGTAATGTGTTTGTTAAACAAATGTGTACTTTGGGATGTGTGTTTGGGTTTGTTGCTTATTCAGCTATCCTTTTGTGGGTTAAGGTCAAGATTAGGGAAGTAAGAAGTAGCAGCAAATACAAACTTTCAGTTTTAGAATTTTTTTACTATTTTTTCATAGACTAACAAAATTGACAAATACTCTTTTAGATAGAACGCCAAAACTTAAAGCAGTATTGTTGATCTCAAGACATACTGCACCGACCCAAAATAAATAGGGAGTAGGGCAAGAGAAAGAGACAAATACTTTTTGATTAAAAAAAAAACAATGGAAACCGAAGAGAAAATTAACAAGTTAAAGTCAAGTATCAATTATTCTGACAATATTTTCATATTATTAATGAGTTGGTCTGATGACCTTAGGAGGACTGCTGCGACCCGTTGGTCTGATGACCTTAGGAGGACTGCTAGCAGCGGCTGGATGCGGGAAGTCCTGGACAGAAAAAGGTGGCGTGACATGACGGAGGCTTACGTTCAGCAGTGGACGGACACAGGCTGTTGACTTGACTATTAATGAGTTATTTTTAAACCGTAGATTAATATAAGTACCTACTTACGTATTTTAAACTGATAAAGTACTTTATCTATATTGTATACTCACAACATTTCCGTACAAATTTTCTTACTTTCAAACAAACCTTGTATTAACAAATTACAAACACAACAAAATAGGATTAGCCAAACAAATAAGTGAACGGTTCTGAAATTTTACATGGACATAAATTCGAGAAAATTCATTTTTTTATTAATATGCATACTAAATTTATTCTACAGATTCATTCTACCTATAACTGTGAGTATAATTTGTGAAATGTATTATGTTAATATCATGTACCCAACATGTTCGATACCTTTGGTTGAGTGAATGAAATTTCCACTACAACCACACTTTAGATCACCAGACACGAGTTTTGTAGCCAGGCAGTCTGGCCACTATGTATCGAAGCGTCTCGACAACTAAGCTTGCCTCTTAGGCCTTACGAATATATCATAAACAGCTTTTCTCTATTAATTTAATTTAGATTTTGATCATCAACTTTTGTTGCTGACTGTACCGAACACTAGTATAAAAGTAAACATTAATCATAAATAATACAAGTAACTTTAGCTTTAAATTCTTCTCTCTTTGTAATAACTGCATTAGTCGACCATTATTCAACAAAACGTATTTAGCTGCCATGTCTATAAGTAAATGCGAGAGCATGATAAAAAGAAAACGGCTACAAAAACGGTTTGACAATTTCAATATTTTACAGCCTACCAAATAAAATTTGCGCTCAATAAAGACGAGGATGTTATAAAAACAGAGCGTAGTCAAATGCGCGCGTAATAAAGTGTGCGAGCTGCTTTTCTTTGTGAGGTTTTTAGAGAAAATTGACGCCTTTTATTTTTTCCCAATAAATAAACTCGACACAAAGAATAACACAGCCCTTGTTACCGTTTGGGTACGGATAGCTCAAATAATTGATGTAAACTGCGCGCCTCAAGCAGGTGCGGTGGCAAATGGAAGCGGTCGCGGAACCAATTTTACAAATTTAATAAAACGCTGGCCCAGCTGGTGTGACGGATGCGACCACTGTGCATTACAGAGTAGTGAGAGGGTAGAGATATTAGGTGTTGCATAATATAGATGTGCATGTGCAAGGAGCTTAAAACGTTTAAAGATGTTGTTTAGTGATTGAATCAAATCGGGCGCTAATTTTTTTTGAATCTTTGAAGGGGAAGTTCTAGGTCTTCGTCTAAGATGATCAATAGAGCTAGACAGTCTGGAGATTAGTCTAATTTATTATCTCATTTCTATGTAAGCGTAGTGATCATGAGAGCATCCTAAAGCGCTTTTGTGTCCTATTAGTTAAATATATCCTCTATCATAACAGCCTTTGTAATTGGACCCACTGCTGGGACACAAGGCCTCTCCTTGTCATCGTGGCTTAAGTCTACCACGCTTGCCCAATGCGGATTGGTTTACGGAGTATAAGGTGATCAATACCCCTTTGCTGATCCATTAGTCGCCTTCTACGACACCTATTGGATAATATGAGGTGATGTTATTCTAATCTGCCGGCATCACACGGTTATATCCTCTATAATAGAGATTGCTCTATGAGAGTCGCTCTATGTGATTTTAATCTATCGTGGACGAGGCGCTTTAGTTCATTATAAAGCCGAAGATGACAGCGAAATTCAGCATTGAAGGACTGAGTATCTTATTACTAAGTATATGTATGTAATAAACTTTAAAACACAATAATGCTGTTAACCCTATGGCAACAAACATTGATAATCTGGTTGTAGCTAACCACGGCCTTTAAAAAAGCCCTACCACCAACCAAAAGCACCTTGTACTCCCTAGGACATGGTAAACGGGCCCCGATTTCCATTCCTAAAGGTGTACCTGGATCAAATTCCGGTGGACAAAAGAAGCGGTTAAAAATAAAAGGTTACAGTGACAATTACAATAAACATTAAAATAAATTTCTCCATTCGCTCATTACTCTGTAAACTGAAACACCTGGCAAAGATTCTAACAGCAATAGTGGTCTATAACCTTCACTACTATTTCATTGGGTGACTCGTCGAATAAATTCTCTTGACACCGCCGTTTATAAAGGCCATTTCCTCTACTAAAAACGTTCATGAAGACCCAAGTCTGAACGTAGTTAATTCTTTTTATGTTGATACCAGGTTCTTTCTCGATGGAAATACAAATTTGTGTGTGGTTTCTTTGAACTTATGTTCGCTTACATTGGGCCTCATAAGAACGCTCAAGGTCACAAAAAGGGCAATGGAGAGGGCTATGCTAGGAGATTCTCTGCGTGATCATATCAGCAATGATGAGATACCTTAAGTGGCAGTAGGCACGGCACGTTGAGAGGGGGACTGACGGTTATTAGAGCGAAAAGGTCCTCGAATGGCGACCACGTACCGAGAAACACAGCGTCGGTAGGCCCCCCACAAGGTGGACTGACGATCTAGTAAAAGTCGCGGGAAGCCGCTGGATGCAGGCAGCGCAGGTTTGGAGACCCTTGGGGGAGGGCCTATATCCAAAAGTGAGCGTCTCTCGGCTGAAATGATGATGATGAGGGTTTGTGGTAGGATTTCCTTCTCCAGACTAGCTACCATCGTCTTATTATCAGCAATATTGTGTTTCGACTGTTAATGATAAGATCCTCCCTGAGTGTCCCTCAGTGGTGAAGGTAAAATTCATATACATCCCAAAATTCTAAGAAAATAAATCTTTAGAAATTTTTAATAACGATTGTTTACTGCGTAATCATGATACAACCTTTCTTATATTTAACGAACGTATAACAAAGGAATTAAAATATTTATTACTTAATTCTTTTTCCCCAAGAAAATAATTGCGACGTGAATAAAATATGTATTTCCGTCACAACATTGCAAATTTTCCTTAGGAAGTGAACGTAACAGCTGGCCAGACAATTTCCTTCGACTTGTGATGAAAAAACACAATTACAGAATTATTTACTATTGCTTTATTTACATTTTTCATAATTGGTTCAATATTTTCTTTGTGTTTAGCTGATTTTTCCAAGGCGTGTATTTTATGGAATAAGTCACTCCTTCCCCCTTCTGACCTCCCCTTGGTAATATATTCTTAGTTTTTTTTTTAAATATTACTAGTTTAAGGTTCATCATCATCATATCAGCTAAGAGACGACTACTGTAGACCTCTGGTTTCGCTCGCTAAAAGGTTCGCAATTCTTTGGGCTATGTCGGTCGAATAACGAGAAACTCCGAGCATAGCCCTCTCCATTGCCCTTTGAGTGACCTTGAGCCTTCTTATAAGGCGTATTGTAAGCGGCCACGTTTCGGTTCCGTAGGTCATCACTGGCAACACACACGTATTAAATAGTTTCGTCTGGAAACATTGCTATTTAAAGTTGTAATCGATTATAGTACGTGTAAGTAGTTTGAAATTGGAAAATGACGTTATTTGATTACAATCGACAATTTTGGTCAATGTTATCGTAAAATTAATGTTAGGAGATTTAAAGTTCACGCAATTTTATGTGCTACTAATACATGAGGATCAGTAAAAGCAGGAACGAGTTTATTACTTATTATTTATACAGATCTCAATTATGCTTTTTACTATGTCTAGAGTAAGTTTAAAATTTATTGAAATAATTTGACAGTTTTAGTCTGTACTCGAAATTTTAGTTGTTCATGCAATTTATATTTTGTAGTACGTTAAATTTGAACGTGTGCCATTTAAAATGAACGTCGTGCAGTATCTGTAAGGGAAAATTAAAATAAAAATAATATTTTTTACACATTTTAATAGAAAAGTAAAGGTGTTAAGGGTGTTATTTTGAGACACTGCATGTAGCCCATACTGCCAGATTTAACTGAATCTTCTTTTGGGATTACGAGCGTGAATGCATGTTTGCTACGGTAGGATATATGGCTAATAGGACAACCCAGCAGAAATTTTCCATTAAGGGCGTCAGCATTGTTTAGTGCAAGCGTCTACAGGCTACGGTTACTGCTTTGCATCAGGCTGGCCTTATACCAACCAAATAACATTAAAAAAAAAAAATTTTTAGTATTGATGACTTCAAAATTATTTTCAGTCTCGCTAATGAGACGAGTATTGTATATTACTTTGTCATTATAATTGTGTATGTTGTAATTGCCCTACCTCGAAAATCATTGAAATTGCTTTTAATTTATTGTAAATGAGTAGGAGTGTTATTAATATAAACAACCAACAGACATAGAGAAAGTGCAACTTAAGTTAGTACTTACTATTACGCATTTTGCATTTGGAAATCATTTTACATCGGGCGGCTCTACCGTAGAAACAAACGCATTTTTTACAATCTTCAATCCATTCAAAATTAGATTTGCATCGTTCAGAAATCTGAATACTGCGTAAAGAGTTCTCTCTTGGTTCTTGGGTGAGATTCTCTAGAGCCTCGACGAAATATTTTTCATGAGATGGTAATACAAAATATACGGATGGCATATTTAATTCAGATTTGTAATAACAATTATTTGCAGGTACGTATGAATTAAGAGCAGAAGCCATACGATGTTTCAAGTCAGAAAATACCGTTAATGTAACAGTATTCAAATCAGATAAATAATTAGGTAACTCCGAGTGTAAATTACTTGGTATTGATAATTTTTCTTCTGTCTCATATGTATTAGTTGATGGATGAATTAAATCATTTTCATTGCTTAAATCAGTAAACCTTTGGAATATAGGGATATTCACTTGCTCATTATTGGTTAATGTAGATTTCTGCAATAAATTCAAAATTGCTTTAGTCATAAAATATTTGTCTAATGCAGATTTCATATGGTAATTATTAGATTTCAGTTGGAAATCTTGTTCACGAATAGAAGAGTCTGTTTTGTTACGAATTCCAGTATTGGTACTATTCTTATCGATTGAAATCGTTTTGTTTTCTATGTCCCTATTAGTTGGTCTCGAATAATGATAGTTATTATTTTCAGGTTTGGAATATATTTTGCTATTTACGCAGACCGTATTATTACACAAGTCATTATCGTATGCATTGTTTTCTTCTCTGGTGTCAGTAGAGTTATAAACAGCTTTATGAAATCCATTGAAACGATCTATATTTTTAGATTTTACATCGTCGTTATTCGGAATTACTATATCGTGTTTTCTTTCTTTCTTCATTGGATAGGATTTGTTCTCTGTATCATTATTTGTTCCATTGAAAGTTTTTCCTCTTAAATGGTTTAAAGGTTCGGGTACTGGTAATGCTGATGAAGACTTGTTATCTGTAGGTAATAAAATTAAATATTATGTATAAGTATCTAAAAATTCATTATTTATCTTACTATCACAAAAAAGTAGGTATAAATATTATTAAAAAAAACAAAGTACTTATCCACCCCAACTTCATAAGCGCTGAAAACACAATGTTTCTTGTTAGAATAATTAATTAACTTAATATTTGAATAAACGTATAAACAACATTATATTCGTATTAAATATACATTAATATAGCTCTCATAAATTTGGGGCTGCTGTTGCTGGAAGAGATTTCTAGTAGAAATAAGGAGTACTTTGGTACATTATTCATTACCAGTCTATATTTTTGTTCTTTTGCAATTGTATTTATGTAAACGTACATTGTTAAATAAAATAAAAAATATATACGGAAGGTATATTTGTAAACTTACTATTTTTATTCAAGTCCCAAGATTTTGAAGCAGTAATGCAAGACACCTGGAATATAAATATCTAAATATTTTATTTCAACTCCGTGGTGAAGTATGTATATTAAGCCAAAATATTACATACATTTTAAACCGATCACAAATTGAAAAATGAATATAATTTTTAAACTACTTATAATTTTCATCAGTACAAAATAATGTCCGCTCTGCTGCAGGAGCGGAGATTTAAAGCTATCCTATTAGTTAATATAGGCTCAGCTCCACTTCGCTCCTCTCCTCTCCACTCTAGTGTATGGGCAGCCTAACCATGGTCGAATTCAAAGACAGATGATATTATGTATCTATACAAGCCGTGTGATGCCGGCAGAGTAGAATAGCATCACCCCAAATGGTCCAAAGGGTGTCGTAGAAGGCGACTAATGGATCAGCAAAGGGGTATTCATCACCATAAACTCCGTCCACCAATTCGCATTGGGCAACCGTGGTGGACTACTGCCTAAATTCCTTCAATGACAAGGAGAGGCCTTATGTCCCAGCAGTGGGTCGAATTGTAAAGGCTGTTATGATGATAGGCTTTGCCTATCTTTCAGCAGCAGTCGGGACCACCATCATAACCTTTTGTCTGGTAGTGGCAGACATATTTCTATCATATTTTGAACTTTATATCTATGTGATAAGGTTGAAAACAATGAAAATCATTTTTTTATTTACTAGTCAAAGGGATAACGTGCTTTCTGAAGCACAGAGAAAAATCTAATTGTAAATTTTTCGGTCACCCATCCGAGTACTGGCCGCATGACAACCGCGGCACTATGGACCTCGTCAAATAAACAAAAAGTATATGATATAAAATATTATACTTACAAACACTAAAAGAAAAATACAATATCGCAAATGCGCACTTAATCCATCCATTGTTGACTCAAGTAATTACATAAACACCATTCTCAGTAAAAGGTTGTATAATAAAATGCGTCGTTGAATTTTCTATTCGATAATTTCCACGCTTTATAGGTATAATGTGTGGAAAATGTGAATCACAATTATCCAATGGCTAATGGTATACATTTATGTAAATATTAAATGAAATCCATTCGGTCGTTGGTGTTTTTAGGTTCCGTACATCAAATGGAAAAAAATATATCCATATATGATCACTTTGTTGTACCTACATCTGTCTGCCAGACTAATTTTCTCAGGTACTCTTAGATGTATCAAGTAAAAACTAATATCAAATAAACAGGTCTGTTGTCATTTGGAGCAATAAAAAAAACCGCATTCAAAACTAAAAAAAAAAAACAATAAAAAAATTGTGTTTAAAAATATCTAAATGTTTTTTTGAGGCTGGTCCCAAAGACAAGTTACTACATTTATTCCAAATCCTCATTAACAAACAGGGGACAACATCTTCATTCGCTCCATTCACTCGAATTTGAATGCACTGTGCTTGTCAAGTGGTCTCATTTAAATTAAATTAATATCTGACGAGCAGTTTTTGAGTTATCCCTAATAATGCCTATTTAATTGACATCGATGATATCGTAGTCTTATCACTTGTTTGTCTAAAAGATTTCGAGATAGTTTCCTGAAAATTTCTATACTTACAACACTAAAAAGCAGAAAATAAGTTATTTTTAAGACCGTCTTCAAAACTAAACTAAACGGAGAAATAAAAATTTTGTTTAAAAACTAAATGTTTCTTGAGGTCGGTGCCAACCTCAATATTTGGAATAAACGTTGTCACTTTTATTTGGAACCAACCTCAAAAAAAATTTTTTTTAACAAAATTTTTATTTCTCCGTTTTTAGTTTTGAAGACGGTTTATTTAAAAATAATTTACTATGGTGAATGAATGGAAGAAGTGAAGTCCGAATTCAAAAATATTGGATTTTAAGATTGCCATTCATTTCTTGATAAATTGGACTTATATTGTACACTCAATTTTTTATTGTTTATTAATATTGATTTTCCTGCGAATGAGCTTTATTCAAATTAATAGTCAACTGCTGTGTACTCGCCTACAAGTTGCTAACTTCACCCAATTAGGTGTTTTGCTCTTATAAGCGTATATCGCAAGAGCTGCAACTTCAGACCGTATTGGGGATATCGGAGACAATTCCCAAATTGCCCGACAGTTCTCTTCAAACTAAGTTGGGACTGTTAGTTGCAAAGTTGGCAGTTTGCAGATCCCCGTGCTGTCAATTAGTAAATTTGACGAGGTCCATGATTAAGAGGCGTAGATATTCAAGTTTCAAGCCCTTAGGCAAGCAGGCGACGGATATTTTGTCCGGTATAGTCCGCGACATGATATTTTTTGCTAAGCGTTTAGAATTGCTTCGCGCATTTCAACTGAAATGCGCGAAGCAATTCTAAATTTGTCATCTGCATATATCATTCATCATTCCCTCAAATTGAAAAGAGAAAGTTGATCTTTTCTTCGGCCTAAATATGCGGGAGGAAAAGTTGTATGAAAATCTATTTCTAACGCGGCGGCGCGGGCGGTGGCGACTATGCTCGGCAGGGACGCGCGCTGCGTCAACTACCGACCATTGTTTGGCCGGTGTTTCGCAGAACATCTGCAACAAGTGTTGCATAGTCATAATCTACTGCTTATTTCAATTTAACAAGTCTTTGAATGTTCTTCACAGGTGTAGAATAAAGCACTATGTAACACTTGGGAGAAAGTTCGATTCCCAACACGGGAGTATTACAAACTGCTCCCTCGTTGGTAATCTGTCCCTTTCGTCCCACGGTGAACAATGTACTATTCTGTATGGTTTCTTTTTTCTACCAATCAATAGTAAAACGTTTTCTCCATTTGTATGTACACGGGTACACGGGGCCTGTGCCGTGACATCCTCTTAAAATGCTACTAGGTTTACAAAGTAAACACGATGGAATGACGTTTTAATAATACGTAGCACTTTCAAAAGTAGATTGATTTAATTATTTTACCTATTTCTTTGACATGAAAATGACATAACCATCTCAATTTTGTGTGTGTTAAATTCATGCTGATCTAGTCCACCACGCTTGCCCACTGCGGATTGGTGGACGGAGTATAAGGTGATCAATACCCCTTTGCTGATCCATTAGATTGGAGGATATGGGGTGATGCTATTCTACTCTGCCGGTATCACATAGCTAGCTAAGCAAATTATTCGTCTTCGATCGGAAATGAAAAAACAATATCGAGGAAAAAATATTCTTTAAAAAAACCAGCCATATCATTCGAACAATTTATTCACATGATAATTTACACTCAAGGACAAAATTTACAATTTGTGCATTACTATTAAATTATTATTGTTGTATAAGCAAATAATCTCTATTAATGCTCATTTATCGCCATTGTTCGAGTATTTATGTAAATACACCGCAGCCATTAAGTACAGACGACAGCAGAACAGACTACACTGTCAAATTCCTTCATATTTTCATCATTATTGCACTATCTACTAGAGTTCAAAGTCTGTTGAAGAAATTTGTCAGTTCGTCTTTACCTATTTTATTCAGCACTTAATTGAACAAAGTATTGTCGCCAGTTGATTTGTTATGTAATAATACTGTTCATGATAAATAGAACAATATTATTCAAATGAACTCATCGCTTTGCACTGAATCTCAATGAGCGTAACTTTTAAGGTAACTCGCCCATTTACAACTCGGCAGGGGTTTATATTAATAAAAGTTAAAATATTAGCATTATCCGAAAAATTCCTTTCGCGTTGAAATTCTTTGAGACTCTACACGATATGGAGGCTTCCAATAGAGACTCGGGGACTAAAAGTCCTCCGTTCACGAATAACCGAGGTTTTCGCCCTTTATTTCAATTAATTTATAAATGCTGCATTAATTTCAAATATCACGAAAACAAAATCACTAACTAAACATCTAACGTCTCACATCTACCATCCAATTATGTAAAATTTAGCATTATTGTATAAGTAAAAACACATTAAGTGTTTAGTAAAACTTCGCAAAACTTCCACAACGGCTACCACTAACTGTTAAATTTCTACAATAGACTTTGAAGTACATAATCGTGGAGGAAAGTTTTTTTATAAGGCTTGTTATTGAATATTTTGTAAAACTAATAATAGTGTTAATATTCTATGTAAGACCTTTATAAATAGGAAAGTATGGAGTAAGAAATCCATGGCATGGTTTATATTAGCTGTAATGTAGTTTGAATAATTTGTCCGAGCACAAGAAGAGTATTTTTTTTCCTTTGCCAATCTATTTCCAAATAACAACTTTTCAAGTCAATATTATTCTTGTACTATTCCTTAAAAAATTGAATGAATACCGAATTCTTAAGCCGATTAGCAAGTATACAAATACATGCACAGCCAATACCACACTAGATCCTAAACCCACACTTATTAAAACTCATTAAGGTCCAAATGAAGATACACCAAACATCAGTGTCCACTTCGAATACGTAATCAATTAAGACTTATCGATAATTAGTTTCGCAATTCCAAGCTAACTTGAGCACGTCGTCATTGTTTGACAGATTGACCTTACCTCAGCAAACAGACAAAGCTGACCGCTAAATTAGTCTAAGCGAGATGTACGCTATTGATTATGTTAATTAACGCCTTTGTCACAAACTTGGATTAGGTTATGTAATTAACGGCCCTATGTCAAAGTTTGCGGACACCTGAAATTTTCACGACGAAACATAAGTATCTCTGATCACGAGGAGCTGAGTATATTTGGCGTGTGAGGATATCTTAACCTTAAGTCAGAAATGGATTGGTTGATTCGTGTTTTTAAAAAATTACCATTCCAAGGAAGTCGAGGGATTTAGTCCATACATCGGCTAGATGTTCATTCCAATGCATCCAGCTACCTATGCGAGAAATTATCACCTCAGCCTTTCTCAGCATCATTTAATTTATTACTCAACTTATTCTTAAAATTTGGAAATATGAAGCTTTTTGGTCCCCGCTCGGTAGATATCTACTGCGAGACAATTAAAAACAATTGTGTCTGGTTTTTATTAATGATCCACAGGTAATTTCATAATCTATCTATGTATTAAAATATATTTCTGTTCGTTAATGCTAAAACTCGACAACGGCTGGACCGTATTGACTAATTTTGGTTTTAAAATATTTGTGGAAGTCCAGAGAAAGTTTAAATGATGAGAAAATATGGAAAAATGCGAAGAAAAGAGTAAAAACATCTGATAAAAGAATGTACACATCAAAAATTTAATTTTACAAATACTGTTCTTGAAGTCATTGGGAAGTACCTACATGTTTTTTTTAAAGCTATTGTAATTGAAAAACACTAAAAAACTTCGTAGGAAAATCCATAAGTCTCTTGAAGATGCTCATAGACTCTGCAGGTTTTTGCGTTACACCGGATGCAATCTCTGGAGCAGGTGGCTTTAGCTGGTCATCTGCTAAGGTGATATTTAACTGAAATGTTAATAAAAATAAATTAATCTATATTAATACTAGCTGTCCCGGCATACCTATAACATTGTATTTGCAGTAAAAAAAATATGACTCCTTATCAAGATAAAAACTATCATATCTCTCAAGTTGGATCAAACTGCACACGGTGTACAAATTTGATTAAAATCGGTTAAGTAGTTTAGGAGTCCATCGCGGACAAACAACGTGACACGTAATTTAATTAAAAGGAATTATTTGTATGTTTGTCATGAATAAATTCATAAACTACTGGACCGATTGCAAAAATCCTGTCACCATTAGATTACGTGATGTAATATTACGATTATAAAAAGGAAAAATTTGTATGTTTGTAAAGTATAAATTCAAAACTACTGAACCGATTGCAAAAATTGTTTCATCATTAGAATGCTATACTAATATTACAAAGAGGAAATATTTTGTATGTTTGTCATGAATAAATTCAAAAACTACTGAACCGATTGCAAAAATTGTTTCATCATTAGAATGCTATACTAATATTACAAAGAGGAAATATTTTGTATGTTTGTCATGAATAAATTCAAAAACTACTGAACCGATTGCAAAAATTCTTTCACCATTAGATTGCTACATTATTTCAAAATGGCATAGATTATACTTGTTAAAAATAACTCCACGCGGTCACGGGCGGAGCGCTAGTAAATAATAAGCTCATTTATATCACCCGTGCTATTCTGCAAAGATCTCACTTCGACACTCACCACTCACTCACTGCGTTTTCACTTGTCAAAGTTAAAAGAAAATCCTCAGTGTTAACGCATAAACTGGAAATGAAGTCAGTCATGGTAATTAGTACATAAGATATCATTTAGACATCGTTTTCATGAAAAACATTACTTTTTTGTGAAATATTCGATAACGTGAGTTCTTTAGAAATAGCACGGTTGCAGAATAGAGATTTTCATAGACGATGATGAGAATGAGTGACGCTGTGGTAGTCCATCATTTGATCCCAAATGTTAAGTAACTAAGGACGCATTTTTTTTATATATATATATAAAAAGGTCAAGCAAATGACTTCATTCCACCTGATGGTAAGCAGAAGTGGAGTCCAAATGCGAAGATAGCTGGTGCGAGAGATATACTGCCGCGATAGCCACCCTCGCCTTGCTGACCTGCAAGGTGCTTCTTCACGCCTCTTTTGAATGACTCAGGATTGTAGGAAGGAGGGAACACGTGTGCTGGCAGTGAATTCTATTTCTTGATTGTGCGACAAAGAAACGAGTTGCCAAATTTCTTAGTTCGCGTTGGAATGGTAGCCACAGTTTGTCGGTGACAACGTAGACCAGCACGCGTAGTCCTTATAAGGAAGGGAGACGGTGGGATTAAGGTGAAAAGTTTCTCAGAGCACTCGCCGTGGTACAGACGGTAGAAAGCGCTCAATGACGAAACATTGCGACGCAATTGTAGAGGCTCAAGATGTTTAGACACCTCTTCGTCGCCGATGATGCGGGCCGCGCGACGCTGCAACCTATCCAAAGCATCGAGTAAGTACTTGGCAGAGACATCCCACAGGTGCGAACAATACTCCACGCAGGACCGTACTTGCGTCTTGTATAGCAAGCACAGTTGATTTGGCGTGAAAAAACGCCGCACCTTGTTCAGGACTCCGAGTTTCCGTGAAGCTGTTTTTATCACGCTTTCGATGTAGTCCTTCGGATTCAAGTCGCTACGAACCTCCATACCGAGCAAGGTGATACTGCTCTGCAGCGTTAGTTTTGTGCCCTGGAGGAAGGGAAGGGAAAGGAATGGCGACGTTTTAGCCGTAAACGCGCACACCTGAGTTTTCTTGGCATTGAACTCAACCAAATTTGCCAGTTTTAAAAAAGTCAGACACAGCCCCCGGAGACGACGAGATTACCTATTCTATATAAATAATTTACCAGCGGACGGAAAAATATGTCTTCTTAATCTGTATAACGCTATATTTAAATTTAACTACGTCCCATTACAATGGTGAATGGAGAATGAAAAATAGGTTTTAAGTACTTACAAATATCACCACCAATAAAAAGCAACACACACGTTTGAACATGATGCTTATTTTCAATAAAGGAGATCAGAATAATGCAAATATTAGCACGATTCATTGAAAGTTGTTTTACTATATTACTTTTTAATCCGTATCGAGTATATAGAAAATCAATTATTACCACTTTTATGATATTTTGCGACACTTACACAAACTCATTTTTGTTACGCACAATGAAGAAATGGAATTCGACGCCAGTACATGTGCTCCCCCCTTTTTACAATCCTGGGTCATTCAAAAGAGGCGTGAAGAAGCACCTTGCAGGTCGGTAAGACGAGGGTAACTGGCGCGGAGCTATATCTCTTCCACTCCACTTCTGCTTACTTTTATAGGCGGAATTCATTTGTTGGACCATTTCATTTAAAATAAAAACGCCTTCAAAACTAAAAACTGAGAAATAAAAATTTTGTGTTTAAAAAGGAAAGACTACGTTCATTCCAAATTTTGAAGTTTTCACCGACGTCAAAATAACTTTTTGATTTTTTATACACAATTTTTTTTCTCTGTTTTTATAGGGTTTCTTTTATTCATAAATATTTTTTTCTTTTTAGTGTTAGATCTTTTAGACAAACAAGTGGGTGAATTTCAACAGGTCCCAAAAAATTCTCATTTCCGTGGACTTTTTTATCTTAAAGTTTTTTTAAAAACTAAATAGCGGGTTTTGAAGTTTTTGATAATGTATGTATTTTTGCTTAATATCTAGCAGATAACATAAAAAACAAACGAGATATACAAGATTAAAAATTTCGTGCCACGGCGATGAAACATGCGTGCTTGGCAATGAAACAGGCGTCCACGGCAATGAAACAAGCGTCCACGGCAATGAAAGAACTGAGCCACGGGAATGAACGTATCCACAGAAATAAAAATCTATATTCAACATAAAATCCCTACTAATATTATAAATGCGAAAGTAACTCTGTCTGTCTGTCTGTTAAGCTTTTGCATCTAAACCACTGAACCGATTTTGATGAAATTTGTTACACATATAGACGAGAGCTCGGGGAAGGACATGGGCTACTTTTTTTTTGCAAAAAAAAAGGCTTGAAGGGGTTGAAACAGGGATGAAAGTTTGTATGGCAGTTCGTCATTTTTGAAGATAGAACCATAACACTTTGAATTTAGGCACTTCTTATGAAAAAAAAATAATATTTGATCAAACATTTATGAAATTTTGACCTGTTTGGGGGTGAAATGGGGGATGAGAGTTTGTATGGAGTTCGTCATTGTTAAAGACGAAACCATGAAACTTTGCATTTAGGCACTTGATAGGAAATAAATAAATATTTGTTGTAGCGTTTTTGATATATTTACCCATGTGGGGATGAAATAGGGGATGAAAGTTCGTAAGGAAATCCAAACAAAGTCACACATTTACGTCTAGCACACCACACACTAAACATTGTCAATATAGGTATCGGTTTCGTGGTTATTGTGGGTCCCGATTACGAATAAAACATCTATTTCGAGATCTAAAATGGCGGTTGCGACTTTTTAATATAAGATCGATATGGGTATCATTTTTATGGTTTTTGGGGGTCTCGATTCCCAATACAACACCCATTTGAGATCGAAGATTGCGGACACGACTTTTAAACATAATGTCAATATTGGTATCGTTTTCGTAGTTTCTGTGGGTCCGGATTACGAATAAAACATCTATTTCGAGATCTAAGATGGCGGACGCGGCTTTTTGACAAAATGTCAATATGGGTATTATTTTAGTGGTTTTCGGGGGACCCGATTTCGAATACGAAATCTATTTCGAGATCCAAGATGGCGGTTGCGACTTTTTAATATAAGATCGATATAGGTATCATTTTTATGGTATTCGGGGGTCCTGATTCCCAATACAACATCCATTTTGAGGCCCAAGATGGCGGACGCGACTTTTAACATAATGTCAATATTGGTATCGTTTTCGTAGTTTTTGTGGGACTGGTTTACGAATAAAACATCTACTTCGAGATCCAAGATGGCGGACACGACTTTTTGACAAAATGTCAATATGGGTATCATTTTCGTGGTTTTCGGGGGTTCCGATTCCGAATACGAAATCTATTTTGAGAACCAAGATGGCAGTTGCGACTTTTTAATATAAAATCGATATTGGTATTATTTTTATGGTTTTCATTTCGGGGGTCCCGATTCCCAATACAACATCCATTTTGAGTTCCAAGATGACGGACGCGACTTTTTAACATAATATCAATATTGGTATCGTTTTCGTGGTTTTTGTGGGTTCGGATTACGAATACAACATCCATTTTGAGATCCAAGAGCGAACGCGACTTTTTTTATTTTTTTTATTTTTACTTTATTGGTTCACCACCAACTTATACACTACTACAATTTTGATTACTAAACTATTTAAAACTAAAACTAAGTGCACAGTCACTTACAGGCAAACACCACATGCATGGAAAAGAGTGTCGAGACATTGAAATTAAAAACATTGAAATATGTGAGTATGTAATTAATAATTATCGTAATTGAGTAGGTATAAATATATAGAAAAAAATCGTTTAAATTTAGAGTGGCCTTATAAAGTTGACAAACTGTTAATATGTATCGTTTTTGTGGTTTTTGGGGGTACGGATTACGAATGAAACATCTATTTTGAGAACCAAGATGGCGGTTGCGACTTTTTGTATAAAATCGATATGGGTATTATTTTCATGGTTTTTGGGGGTCCTGATTATCCCAATACAACATCCATTTTGAGATCCAAGATGGCGGACGCGTCTTTTTAACATAATGTCAATATTGGTATCGTTTTCGTGGGTCCGGTTTACGAATAAAACATCTATTTCGAGATATAAGATGGCGGACGCGACTTTTTGACAAAATGTAAATATGGGTATCATTTTCGTGGTTTTCGGGGGACACGATTCCGAATACGAAAACTATTGCGAGATCCAAGATGGCGGTTGCGACTTTTTAATATAAAATCGATATGGGTAGCATTTTCCTGGTTTTCGGGGTCCTGATTCTCAATACAACATCCATTCTGAGAACTAGGATGGCGGACGCGACTTTTTAATTTAATATCAATATGGGTATCATTTTGGTGGTTGTTAGGGGTTCTGACTCCGAATACAACATTATTTTGAGATCCAAGATGGCGGACGTGACTTTTTACTTAATAGCAATATGGATATAATATTTGAGGTTTTCGGCGGGCTTTATTCCGAATACAACTTTTATTTCGAGATCCAAGATGGCGGATACACCTTTTGGATATAAAATCAATATGGGTATCACTTTCTTAGTTTTTGGGGGTCCCGATTCCGAATTCAACATCAATTTTTAGATCCAAGATGGCGGACTGTACTTTTTAACTTAATATCAATATGGGTATCATTTTCATGGTTTACAGAGGTTGGATTATTCATTTTCAGATCCAAGATAGCGGACGCATTTTTATAACTTGATATGAATATGGGTATTATATTTGTAGGGGTCCTGATTCCGAACACAACATCCATTTTGAGATCCAAGATGGTGGAAGCGACTTATTAACTTAATCACTTTATTCTGATGAAATTTGGTACAAAAATAGACTAAACCTCGAAATCGAATAAAAGCTACTTTTTTGTAAAAATGGGAATGAAGGGGTTAAAATAAGAGATGAAATTTTTTTATAAGATTCCTCATTACCAAAGATAAGACCATGAAATTTTAAATAGCACGCAAAAAGTATACAGATATTTGTTTTAGCGTTTTTGAAATATTGACCCATGTGGGGATGAAATAGGGGATGGAAGGTCTCATGAAAATTAGCAAAGGATGGAAAAACAAAAAGTTAGCTTGTAAAAATTTATTGAAATAATCTATTTACAGTAATGCACAGCAGTTTGTATGTGTATCTTTTGCAAAATAAGTACCCAAAAAATAAAAATGCTATACCCAAAGTAACTATTCCACGCGGACGAAATCGCGGGCAAAAGCTAGTTTTATATATGTACTTACCTGAGTATTATCACCATCATTGTTAAAGTAACTCTTTCTATCTGTCTGTTATGCTTTCACGCTTAAATCACCGAACCTATTTTGATAAAATTTGGAATATACATTGATTAGACTTTAAGACTTTAAGAAATTAAGAAATATAGGTTATCCCTTACACCGACCCACGAAAGCGCAGCTGCAGGAGAAAAGCCAGCATTCGGTATTTAGTTTCATTATCAAAAAAATCTTTAATGCCATTATAACTTTTTGTAATTAAAAACTGTTTTAGTGATTCTCAAAACTGATTAATTTTTCAATATTTTTAATTTTTTTTTTGGGATATGGTTATATATTTTTATGAACTGTATACTATGTATATTTTATGAAACGTATGTGGGGCAGAGACGTATCATTTCAATTTAGAAAACGGTATTTTGAGTTTATTTTCATATATGTATATTGTTGCAGTCAATACTCGGCACTACCTGTATTACAGGTAAAGATGTACATATTTTTTGCCTTATCTTATCATGGCAATAAAAACATAAGTCACGGAAATGAAACACCTGGCCACGGAAATGAAACACCTGGCCACGGAAATGAAATACCTGGCCACGGCAATGAAACTAAATTATGTTACAAGGCATGGCAATGAAATTTTTTTCATTTCCGTGTCTTTTTTTTCATTGCCATAGCAAATTTTGGCCACGGAAACCACAGAAATGAAAGCATGGCGATGAAAATCAAGGCAAAAATATAAAATAACAAAAAAACTATTAGTTATTCGAGGTAATAAACACTTCACAAATAAACATACTAGAAATGGCATTCTATTGAAAACTCAATCATGAGGACAAACTTATTCATATAGAAGTTATACCTATCCACGGCAATGAAAGAAAAAATGACCATCACATAAAAAATGGAATACTTTTATTTATACCGCAAAAACGCATGCACTAGTGTAAGTCCTTCCACGTCGAGTACTTAGGCGACACTAATATGCAACGCTTAGCACACAAAGAGGGGGCCGCAGGTTGTTAGATAAAACAATATTCTTATACATGTTTAGGACATGGCGATGAAAGTTTGTTCTGGGACAAATGCATTTAGGATAACCATTCGTTGTATTGTTTAATAATTTGAATAAATGTATTCCGTAACAATACTTTAACTATTCACGCATCAAATAAAACTAAGTTTCAATATAAATAATCAATAGATTTTTAGCAATGAGGTATAATATACATCAAGGTGACGTGTGGACAAACACGGCAATGAAAGATTTCGAGGTTTAATAATTTTTTTTGAAGTGCCTATTATTCCTATTATTAAAATATTTAGTGCCCCACATAGATAACTATTTCATGTATCTAGAAAAAAAATAAGAACATTATAGCTTTATTTTTTAATACTGATATCATCGATGCCGCGCAATTTTTGGTCCCGGGAAATTCACCCAAGTAATAAAATGATAGAATTCCTACGTCATTGAATGATAACCATATCAGCGATGTCAATCAAATAAGCATTATTAAGGATAACTCAAAAACTACTCGTCAGATGTCGCTCAAATTTGAATGGCATATGTTGGGCCGTGTCTATGTCGGCGTCACACTCATGGCATTAATAGGCCTATCTTCTCTTCCAGCTACTCGATGGAGGTAGCTGCCGAAGCAACCCCCAAGGTTCTCCAACCCGAACGGTCCTGTGCTGCCCGCATCCAGCGGCTTCCCGCGACCTTTACCAGTCGTGGACTTAACAACATAACATACAAAATTTAAAACCAGCCAAAATGGTTTATATGCAAAATTTTAAGTAGATTTCACCAAGGAATCACGTTGTCCTATACAAACTTTGCTCCCTTTTTCACCCATAGGGATGGAATTTCGGAAAATCCTTTCTTATCGGATGCCTACATTAAACAAAGAACACACTCTCGATGTTTCAGGTCTCTACTATCAGCGGTTTAGGTTGTTGATGCGTTGATCTGTCAGTGAATCATTCAGGATAAAGCATTTTGTATATAAATAAATTTATTTTTTCCAAATTATTATTTATAAAAAAACAAATAATAATTTGGAAAAAATAAATCAGTAAGTAGGTACGTAAGGTAGCCTTGTCAACCTCAATAAATATTTATACATTATTCATGAACGTTATACGTACCCAAAACATTGGATCTACTAGTACAAATCGAGCCGTCTTATCTCAAAGAATTACAAAGATATGGTGATCAAAGCAAATTGTATAGTTGTATCTTTAGTTTGTTTTCCAAATCCCCGTTAGCAATCACAAAGAAGATCTCACAGGAGACGGGATTATCTTAAGCTTTACCTGTACGTTGGGCTACAGCACGAATTGGAGCGATTTGACGCGAAATCAAAGATGAAAGGAATTTATTTTTCAAAAAAGCAAGCGTTCTTATTTGATATTTAATATAAAGTAATTAAAACATATACCTAATTGGATTACAAAACTTAATTTGTAGTCATCATAACAGCCTTCATACTTCGACCCACTGCTGGGGTACAAGGCCTCTCCTTGTCATCGAAGGAGGTTTAGGCAGTAGTCCTCCACGCTTCCTCAATGCGTATTGGTGGACGGAGTATAAAGTGATCAATGCCCTTCAACTCGTCAATTTCGAGATATTACTACAAAAAACTCGACGGACGCCATCTAGAAATTGAAAATGTTAATGAAGGTCGAAGTGGCAATATTCAAACTAGACCTAGTTTAAACTGAAGGACCCTTGCAAAGTCTTTATTAAAAATAATATCCGCTCAAATACAAAAGCCGACTTTTCTCAGAGAATTTGACTTCGTAAGACTTCAACAATACTTTTCCGAGCACACTGTTGTTTCATAAATCTTTGAGTGTTCTGAAATCTCTGTAAAATTGTTTTGTTATGAAACTACTCATGCGCGGATTACGCCCGGGGTTTCTCATAAGTACAGTGCCATTGTTTTCGTTAGCCGACTTTGAAAAATGAGGGTTTAAATTTAATATGACCGGATACCTATAACTGTTTTTGGATCTGTCCTTCTCTCTTTCTCAGCGAAGTTCAGCTCATGCTTTGTAAAGCGTCCGTATATCAATAATAGAGTTCTCAAACCAAACTTGCTTTGACTTACTTCACTTACATGCCGTGGCTAAACTAAACAACACTTAGATATACTTAAGTTAAATTTGTACCTATTTTTTGTAAGAATTAGTGTACCTATGATTTGTTGGTTGCCCTTAAATAAATAAACTATTATATTTTCTCTCTAACCATAAGCTTTCTTTGAGTAAATCAAATAAGAAAATTCCTTTATGCATGTAGATGCAATGCAAACCAAGCCGCTACTATTAAGTCAAGAATTCTTATTTAAAGCGTCCTTTAAAAGAAGTGTAATGTATCATTTTTAATCAAGTTAGGTTAGTAAGTGTGACATGTATAATGTTTATAATATCTTCGTATTTTAATAATAATAACATTTATTTCCATAGAACACAGAATGATTATTGAAAGTAGGTACCTACATTATATTCAAACTCTATGCAGACGATATATTATTGTTATTGATTTTTTTCATATACTTTTTACAATATGATATCACTTTCTACTATGTATGTAACCATTTATTCCTTTTTCCAATGAAATATCAAGTTATTATACATACATACACATATAAATACATTACTGTATAGGTACTTGAGAAAAGTAGGTTGACAGAGTAGTTTCTTATATTGGACTCTTGTATATCTTAAACTACTTCCAAGCGTTTTTTTTTAAATACTGCATATTATGATATTTGAAAAGATAATTACATTCATAAGGGCTGGAAGTTAGTTAAACTTTTTTAACAACGTTTAAATCTCTAGTATTCTTGAATATTTTCTCGAATATGAAAAATAGTTCCCAACTTCAATCACATTTAAATTCAAACCACCGGAGATTAAAGATATAAACTTTAGCTACTGTGACAGTTTACAGCACTAAACTGTGTTTACGTTAGATCGCTGCATTAGTATGACGGAGTCATAACTCATAACCATATTCAGCTTAGGTGTATTAGTAACACTCGCTTGGAATACCGTTTATACGTAACATTAAGTTCTAAGTGCCTTGCAACAAGATAGATACATGCTTGAAATGGTCTATTCTGGTTGTGATCAATATTCATCATCATCAACAGCTCATATAATGTCCCCACCGAGGGGCTCGACCCTACCCCACATTAGGGGCGATTAGGCCTTAGTCAACCACGCTGGCCAAGTGCGAGTTGGTCGACTTCACACACAACCTATGAATTTCTTCATAGGTGTGTGCAGGTTTCCTCACGATGTTTTCCTTCACCGTAAAAGCGTCGATGAAACGTACATATGATTTCAAAATTTTAAAACACATTGATCGAACCAGTGCCTCCCGGGTGGGAGACGACGCTCTTACGCACTACGCCACCGACGCTTTGTGATTAATATTGAATGAGGGTTATTAGTGAGATTAATATTTGATTAATATTGGTGATTAATATTGAATGATGGGTTATTGATAGAGGAACTTTTCAACTTGATTTTCCCCCGTGCTTCGGAAGGCACGTTAAAAGTTTATGGTGCCGGCTGTTGTTTTAGGTTATAAAGAGGTGGAAAATGTATAAAGAGATGGCTCTGCCAAGTACTTACTCGATGCTTTGGATAGGTTGCAGCGTCGCGCGGCCCACATCATCGGCGACGAAGAGGTGACTAAACATCTTGAGCCTCTCCAATTGCGTCGCAATGTTGCGTCATTGAGCGCTTTTTACCGCCTGTACCACGGCGAGTGCTCCGAGGAACTTTTCACCCTAATCCCACCGTCTCCTTTCCTTTTAAGGACTACGCGTGCTGGTCTACGTTGTCACCGACAAACTGTGACTACCATTCCAACGTGAACTAAGAAATTTGGCAACTCGTTTCTTTGGCGCACAATCAAGAAATGGAATTCACTGCCAGCACACGTGTTCCCTCCTTCCTACAATCCTGGGTCATTCAAAAGAGGCGTGAAGAAGCACCTTGCAGGTCAGCAAGGCGAGGGTGGCTAGCGCGGCAGTGTATCTCTCGCACCAGCTATCTTCGCATTTGGACTCCACTTCTGCTTACCATCAGGTGGAATGGAGTCATTTGCTTGACCTTTGTATAAAAAAAAAGATAAATAGACGAGACCATTTCAGGTACACGCAGGAAAAGACAGCAACTGTCAGACTGCAGTAAAAAAATGAGGACTACTTATCAAGATAAAAACTATCCTATGTCTCAAGTTGGAACAAAACACACATTTAAAAAAGTTAAAATCGGATTATTAGTTTCGGAGTTTATCCCGGACAAACATCGTGACACGGGAATTATATACAGAATGAATTTTTCAAGTGGGCCATCAGAGCCAAATCCTGAACTTTAAGGTATATCGCAAAATGCTCAAAGGAGTCGCGAGCCAGATTTTGATGAAAAAACTGCATCATTAGATTTTTTTTAAAAATAATGAATATAGCTTTGATTATCGCTAACCAAGGTGGAACAAGAAATATTTTTTTGATCCTTATTAACAACACTATCAAATGGTGTAATAATACAGGCTGGTTTTTTTTTTCAAAATCATTGGGTTCGATTCCTGGCTAGGATTATTGATTTTTCAAAAATCCAATGATGCAGTTATTGGTTTCATCCAAATCGGGCTCACTAGGCCTTTGAGCATTTTTCATATTCCTTATAATTTAGGATTTGGCCCTGGAGGCCCAATTGAAAAATTCACCTTGTATCATGAAAATACTTTTATTCCTTATTGGGGATACTATTTCATTATTGGTTACTTTTCAAACCTGTTCAAGTCGAAAATCGAATCTTGATTTTCTTTCAACCTCAGATCATATAAAACTCCTTAGCCAACTTTATCGAGCACAAAACGCAACATAGTTGCTTACAACTTCCAACCTGATTTTTACGAAGTAAGCACTCGCTCGCAATAAACGTGATGCAGTTAACTCAAGATTTAATAACGAAGTTAACGATGATAGTGCTTTGCAATATCTGATTTTTTATATACCATCACTAGGCTTGCCATACGTCCGGACTTGTTATTACGTTCGGATTTTTGGATTTTTATTATGTTTATGTGTTTTTGGCAACACGCTCTCATGAAATATTTGTGGACACCAGATCGCAGTCGCATACGGGTCCAGGTAGTAGCAGGACTTTTGAGCACCGGCTATAGAAAGGGGCGCTACAGGATACAAATAGCCGTCAGTTTTTACCTTCCCATAATTTTGTAAATGGGGGGGGGGGGGAGTGCTAGAAATTTCGCCCAATCATACATTTTTCGCGTCTTCCTTTTATACGTCCGGATTTCACTAAAATAAAATATTATGGCAAGCCTAACCATAAGGAACTCTACACATCAAACTGGCCCTTCGTGTCGTTAGTACTACCGACGTGCACGGTACGGGTGATAAGCGCACCGCACCGCATTCGATGTGTGGAGCTCCTAAAGAAAACTTTCACAGGGTTACATCAAATTAAGAATGTCTAATCTCATATTCTAAATTGTTTAATTTTTGTTTACACCACGCTTGTGTATTTTATAAATACATCGTCGTGATTTCCTCAAGAAATAGGCTATTTATTCCCCTTGAATATTAAACAATATTTTTCATATTAAAATAACTTTTAGTTTACATAATTAATTAAAATTTGAAATTACCTACATTAATAACGGATATTTAGTTTGGGTCATTGCTAAATTTACATAACAGTTTATTTATTGTGCAAAATAGATATAGTAGGTATAATGTATCTATATATATAAAAATGAATTGCTGTTCGTTAGTCTCGCTGAAACTCGAGAACGGCTGAACGGATTTATCTTATCTTGGTCTTGAAATGTTTGTCGTAGTCCAGGGAAGGTTTAAAAGATGAGAAAATATGGAAAAATTGCGAGGAAGATAGTAAAAACAGCAATTTTATTTTCCCATATAAACTGTTCTGCCTACTTTCCTGTCAAACATTTGACGTTCCGCCATTTTAGCGAAGGAAGAGTTTTAATGTCGTTAGGATAGGTGCAAAGACGTTTAGTACTCCGTGAATAGGTGATACGAAGTACACCGGGTCATCTAGTCTATATATATATAAAATGAATTGCTGTTCGTTAGTCTCGCTAAAACTCGAAAACGGCTGCGCCGATTTAGCTGATTTTGGTTTTGAAATGTGTGTCGTAGTCCAGGGAAGGTTTAAACGGTGAGAAATTATGGAAAAATTGGTGATACGAAGTACACCGGGTCATCTAGTAGTTTATAATTTTTGCAATAGGAAATTTTAAGCCGCTGAAATCGAGACCTTCAGTCTCACCACAATACAAGATTTGCTTTTAACCTGTTAAGGTCGCAACTTTAATAGAAATGCCAAAAACTAATATTTGCATAACATATGACGTCCAAATAAAACAAAATATCTTAATTTCATATTGTTCAAAACTAATACAATTTACGTTAATATCCACGAAGCAAACAACACACAAACGATCCAATTAATCGCTTTGTTCAAAATCTATACGCGACAAAGTTATATTTGCCGACGACAAATGTAGCTAATGGGAAATTGTCTCTTATTTAGTAGACAATAAAGTTTATAAAGAAGTTTGTGACTACCTTCTAAAGATGCCAAAGAAACTTTGTTGATAGGGGATGTATTTATACAAGTGTTTTCGGATTTTATTGTAATAAAATGTATAAATAGGTGACAGATAGGGATGTTTTCGTGTATAGTATATACCGAATTGGTCTACCAAAGACCAGCAAAATGCTGCCTCTCGTTTTGGTATCTCTCTTAGTGTCGGTGAGTGTTTTTTTTTGTTTAATTGTTCATATTTTTGTGTGCTTTAATGTTTAGTGGTTATATTCTCTAGAATTTGGTTTTGCAATTGTTTCGTTTTGAAAATTTACCTTTTGTTTTCAACGAGTGTCTATGTGATTCTCTATGATCGTGGGTCCATCCATATGTGGCCCACAGGATTTCTTTTTTGCCTATAGTACACCAGACAGTCCCTATATGTTTACATCGGGGTTTAACGAAAGAACTATAATAACAATCTGACATACATGGAATAATTTTTATTTTTGCGTTTACAAACGCGTAAATATTAACACTAGAAAAATGCACTGAAAAAAAATCGTCTTGCCTCAGGCAAGTCAATTTTTTTCGCCACCGAGACACTCGAGAGAGAGTGTCTCGGTGGCGTTTGGCAATTGGTCAACGCAGCCGCCCGGATTGCGGAAGATGCGGGTTCGAGTCCCGCCTGAGGCAAGTCGATTTTTTCAGTGCATTTTTCTAGAATCTGACATATGTATGTCCCAACCCACAAGATTTTTCTAGCTTTCCCCTTGATACTCTTAGGCCCTTGCTTATTAGATTACCAGTGAAAGCTGAGAAAAAAATAATAAAAAGAAATAATAATAATAGTTTATTCTCCACGCTGACACTAATCATCTAACCCAAATTAAGTCATCTAGAACTTGTCTGTAAATAAACTTAAATAAATATATAAGCCACCATGACTCGTGATAAGACATATTGGGGTACTGTATGAACCATATTGCCAAATGTGTTTTTATGTGTAATATTACGTAAAGCTCTGTTCAACCCTGTGGCTCAACCCCTGTGGGATTATGAGCTTGATAATATAAATGTAATTTAATTTATTTTATATGTTATTAATTTCTGATAAGCAAATTCAAACCAAGAGAATTCAATTCGATTGCGTCATATCTAGACCTCTATCATATGCATATAGAGTTTCATACGCCACTAGGAATTTCGAAACTATTCAACACGTGCATAATATGCAATCTGGAGTATGTTACACTCGAGGGTCGTAAGAGTGGATTATTGGGTGTAATGACGAGATTAATATTTGTCAATTAATTGACTCTTTACGATAAAACGGTCCGTCTGTTGGTTAGCGATCACTGCATCCTATCATCATCATGTCAGTCAAGAGACGCCCACTGTTGGACATAGGCCTTCCTCAAGGATCTTAACCCAATCGGTTCTGTGCTGCCCGCATCCAGCGGCTTTCCGCGACCTTTAACAGATCGTCGGTTCAACTTTGGGTGATACTGCAACCTATTATCACAACAGCCTTTATAAGTCAACCCACTGCTGGGGCACAGGGCCTCTCCTTGCTATCGAAGGAGGTTTAGGTAGTAGTCCACCACGCTTGCGGACGGAGCTTAAGGTGATCAATACCCCTTTGCTGATCCATTAGTCGAAGAAGGCGACTAATGGATCAGCAAAGAGGTATTGATCACCTGGACCCAGCAGGATGCTGGGTTTGATTCCCGCCTGGGGCAGGTAAATTTTTCTCAGTGTATTTTACTAGTTTCAAAAATATTTACGCGTTTGTAAACGCAAAAAATGTCCTAGAAGATTTAATTTCTGTTTTAAGTATGGTTTCTGTGTCAGTCAGGAAGTATTTAAGATCTAATTTATTATGTATGTATCTCCCACCTAAAACTTAGTATCTCACTCACGTTTTTGGGTTGACTGCAAGAGATCTCTTATAGAGATAATTTCGCCTTTGCAAACTGTACACTTTTGTTTGTTATTTTCAATAAAGAGTTAATATATGTTTGGCCGTTATATAGGACCTATCTTTAATACAAAATTTTAATGATACTTGATTTCGACTAGATAAATAGTGTGAACGTAGAAAAATCTGAATCTAAGATTTACATAAAGCGACACAGATACTATAACGAAAGTTACATGATAACCAATAAGTCAGATATTCCGCGAGCCCTGTTTCGCTCGGAAGGTATTGGTAAATTTACATATGAATACGTTGACACAACATAGTAAATAGATCCTGCAAATGAGACGTAACTGATCGATATTCATGATCTGAAGGCAGTACGTACCTACGAAAAGTTGTTTGGGATAATACGGAAAGTAATGTTGTTTTGCTTTGAGAAACCTCGTCTGTGTGAAATTGAAGCACAAACTATGGAGAGTTCAGAAGTAGAGGATTGTGAATCCCCGACGCACGAGATGTGTTTTTTATTTTTTTATTTTTTATTTTTATTTATTCAGGACAATCAACAAGACACACATCACAACTAGTATATAAAAGTATATCATTCGTTATTTATAAGAGGTGAAAAAAGTTATGAAGAATTTTTTTTCATAACTTTTATGTCCTATTATTAAACTCTTTATTGCACTTTAAAAACATGTTACAATTTTAAATAAAATACAATGTTTGCAAGGGCCGACTTATCTCTAAAAGAGATCTCTTCTAGTCAACCCATGAATGCGTGTAATAAATTTATTATCGGAAGTCCTAAAATTTTTCTCATAAAAATTAATGATCACTCTTCATATTTTTTTCATACTTACTAACGATTGAGGCTCATAATCATCACAATTCATAATTTCATTACTCATACACATTGCTTATACTAATATTTGTTCTCATATATTTTTTTATACTAATGATCATGTCGCGGTAGTGGCCGGCGAAGCGCCAGAAACGTCTTCTTTATATTTTACTGAAGGGTTAGAAAAAAACTTAGAATAATAGTTTTATGAGAGTTAATATGGACCCATTTATAAGTTTGACATGTCTGTGTGTCTGTCTGTGGCATCGTAGCTTTTAAACAATGCACCGAATATGATGCGGTTTTTGCTTGAAGGCTGATGTGATCGAGATGGTTCTTAGCTACAATTAATGAAAATCTATTCAGACGTTTCAAGGTCAAAAGTTCTCTCGTTTACAATATTAAAAAAAAAATTAAGTTAGGTAGTTATCGGAACTAGGGCCCGTGAGTAATTTAAAAAGAATGAAATAAAAATAAGATTGTTTTTACCCCCGACACAAAAAAAAACTCTAAATGTAAAAAAAAACTTCAATAAAGAATCTTTTAATATTTTTAAGATGAGTGTCGTCGCTTTGGAGGACCGCTAAATAAAAATAAAACCGGAATTATTTTTGTTCTTTTTGTACTCAAATATAATAATATTGATGATGATGATAGTGTTGATAAGCGGATCCCAGACCGACGCGGCGACGCTCATATTAGAAATATTAATAGATTATTTTAATGAAGTTAGAAGGAGAGAGCTTTTTACTTCGTCGTTAGTTAAAATTTCCAATTATTTTTTTGCAATTAGTCATTCTTCAATTATTTTTTTAATAATTGCCTACACTCTCACCTTCTTTTTCTCATGTGGTTGACCTGGTACAGATTAGCCTAGTGCCAGAGTTTTAAGTCACCATATCTGGCCTCTGTCGTTTCTTGTTTTTGCGACTGCTATCTTCCATCTATACGACAAAGCCGAGACTACTCTCTTAAAGTGTACGGAGGAAAATCCAGTTGAAACATTTTTGTCACCTATTCCTCCGCACACTTATTAGCTTAAAAAGTTGCTGCCATTTCAGTCTCCGGTGGCTGACAGATATATGACCTGTTCGGGTCATGACACTGAAGCATTCAATTCAAACTGTGGTAAGCCGTCTGGTACGTTTTTAGTGTTATTTTCTATTAGAAATGACTGACATGGCCCCAAACAAAACGTATTCGACGTGGCTTGCTACTTTCAAGAATAGAAAAAAAAGCCATCGCCTATTTTGATAAAAAAGGTAGTAAAACACAATTGAATTTAAAAATTACTGTAATTACTTTAAAATGTCACATTTTAGACATTTTTACAGAAATCACATTTATTTATTTATTTATAGGCACAGCAACAGAAATCAATTCAATACATATGAATAATAAGTTCCAATGCAATCATTACATTAAAATTGCATTCTGGTAATAGCTGTACACAGCGTTAATTGATACAGTAAATTGAAAATAATATTATATATGTTCAAAATTGAAACTTGTACAATATTTTCGAGCTTTTCTCACTTGCCCTTCTTCCTTCTTTCAAATACAGAGCCAAATCTTTTTCTTCACCTATTTCGCTTACATGTGCGCGCGTGTGTGTGGGTGTGTGTGTGTTAGTCTTCCCTGCGCGATGGTGTCAACCGTCAAGGCTCATGGCTCTTTTCGACACCAATTTCATCAGCAGGGACCACTTTCCAGTTCCCAGTTGGGATGTGGTCACTGCCATATGGCACCAGCCACAGGGGCTACAGGCGAAGTATGCACTTGACCAGGCAGTAAAGTTGACTTCTGTAATCTATTTATATTGTGGTGGAAGTGTGAACCTAATTTATTTTAAGCGGCGTTTGAGATCCAAATGATAATATCTTCTAGCGTTAAATGAACCTAATCTTCAATTTGTTTTTAAATTGTTTGTTTTATGTAATTTCCGCTCGTAATATAAAATTAAATCCCTTGAGTTGTGATGACATTTTCAATAGTGTTTTGAAAATAAGCCTGTTTAAGGAATGATTTCAATTTCCAAATGATATTTTCATATTAAATTTTATTTTAGCGATATTAATTTTTTTTCGTAAATATAGGTACCAGACGAATTAAATCTTAAATGAAATTAATATCTTTATAAGTTTATAAATTCTTCTGTAAGTAATATATTCGTTTCTAAACTCCTCCTAAGCGGTTGGGTCAATTTTGATGAAATTTTTCGTAATTGTGTTCAAGTGGATTTTTTTATATTCACAATTTCATCGAATAGCACACGTTTTTTAACGTCTGTTAGGCCGCTAGTCATCACATTAAGTCCATCTTCTTCGGGAGCCGATCGATTTCTTTTAATCATAAAATCTTCGAAAAGCGTTTTTTCGTCTCATTTTATCAGCATTTCTTTTCTATCCTGTAAAATAAATCCAATCCCTAAATCTATATCAATAATAATTATATTTCAAGGTTCAACAAATTTATTATTCGGTACATCCCTCCAATATAATAAACGTCTTACAAATACAGCGCGTATTCCCAAAGAAGATTAGGTTGAAATTGCCAAATCCGCTCAGAGCACCTCTCTTGACTTATGAGCGCCATTTCTCACCTGACAGCACAATCCCACCCGGAACCCGTTCTTGACTGAATAACTGTCACCGGCTAATCCTGCTGAAATAGTTTCAGTTGACAACAAATCTATATACTTACCGAACAAAACTATCACTCAGAAAAGAATTGCTATTCAGACTTTCATATCTCAAATTCCATAAAATTGTAAGGAGACCAATATTGATAAATACAAGTTTGTGGGTCCAATGGAATAAATAGAATTCTGAGCCATATTAGAACTTTATCACAGTAAAGAAAATTACATATTATCTGTCTTTGTCAAGTCAATTAAACTTAGCAAGGAGCTTATATTTTACCTATAGGCACGTATTATGGAATGAGTCTCAAAAATCAACAAGACGGCGTTGATTGTCTCTATTACTTTGTGCTTGATAGAAAGTGACAAGCGATTCTCAAGACATGATTGATGTCTGAGTGTCATTCTATAAAACGGGCCTAACCCCCTTATTCATAAAAATATGTGAATTTATTAGAGATTTACAAATGGTTTGTCTCTGTCACTCTGACACGAGATGAACGAGACAAAACACTTTTTAACAAGGTAATAACTAAAATAGGTTTATTGAGTGTTGACGAATAAGGCTGTAAGTCTATAACATAATATTAAAAGTGTTAAATGCTCGACCGTACAACTCAAAACACAGCTGAACTAAGCCTTTTCAATAGTGTAGGAATTTAAGGCTTCTATTGCATCCGTGAATCTAAAGTACTTAAAAACACAAAAGATTCGACCAATTCTATTCCCATTCACCAATAATTGCACGGCAAAGAGGATGGCAGGGCAGCGCATTTATACCAGGAAATCGTTTTCGTTTGAAATTGTCTTTATAGTTTGACTAGCTTATACCCGCGACTTCGTCCACGTAGAATAGTTACTTCCGGTAGCATTTAAATTTTCTTATTATTTCTTCTAACCCAAGCGCCATATATAACTACCTACAAATTCTCATGTAGGTATTTTACTTAAAAAGTTACGGATTTCCATACAAATTTTCTTCGCCTATTTTACCCCCTTAGGGATTGAATTTCAAAAAATCTTAAAATACATCTTTCTTAATTTGTAACTGAATGCCCATGTACAAATTTTAATGGATTTTACTTTAAAAATGACGGATTTCCATACTAACTTTTCACCACCTTAGAGGGTGAATTTCCAAAAACCTTTCTTACGTACGTTACGTATCGTACCAAATTTGGAATCTCTAGACCCAGCGGTTTGGGCTGTGCGTTGATATCTCAGTCAATCAGTCATTCATTCAGTATTCATTTAAATATATAAATTTAAAAATTTCAAAGTCATTAAATATTCAGTCAGTTGACTTAGGAACTTTTGATCGTGACTTCACGTGTTCTTAATGCCATACGAAATCTAAGTAAGAATTATGTTTTACATACATGCGACCATGCTCGTAATCCCATGAAGGATTGAGCAGAGTCAAGTAACATTTCGTAACACGTAAAGCCACATTGGCACTATGGGCAATGCAGTGCCTCCAAATAGTAATAGGTTGCCAGCCTGTCACCTAAATGAATTATGTGTGTGAATTGTGTTTTGACAGCTAAAAAAAAGTATCTCAACTAACTTGAGAGACGAGTTTTTCTCCCGAGATCTTGCTGTGTAAAAACACGTGTTGAAAGACTCCATTTTTAACCTCAATCAACTGAACAATTATTTTTGTTACTTTAGTTACATTTTCACTTGACATTGGCAAAATGCGTACGCTTAATGCGACGCGAGGCCATTAATTAAGAATAGAATAGAACTTGAGAGACAACATCAGAATTCTCCTACGGTTCCAATCATACATATGTACAATTCGTAGGTATTACAATAACAATGTGTAGATTTTAATGAAATCAAATTAAGCAGCTGTAAATTCCTAACACGTTTTCAATTTAGTTCAAACTCCGTACACAAGGATATCCCGTAGGGCACTATAGAGATTAGCCAACGATTTAGTTCTAAACTATTAACTGGATATTGCAATTTAATAGATGGTAATGTATGTTCTGGTTTTGTTAATTGGGTAAGTACGTCCTTGTGGGAATAATAAGTGTGATTGCTGTTATTATAGTAATTAAGTTCTGTTAATAGTTTTTGTCAATTTTATTAAACTAATCGCCGCTTTTATTCAATCATATTCATTGTAACATATAATAAATAAACAAAAATATTTTTCTGCACCTTTTTCTATGTGAACTTTAAGTATGCCAAATCTCAAACTCCGATTCTGATGAAATTTGGAATTGAGATAGTTGACCCTGGGAAAGACATAGCACACTTTTAGGCGCGATACCCGAAATTAACGCGAACGAAGCCGCGTTGACCTCTAGTATGTGTATAAGTCAACACAAAATTGCGGGCAGCGCAGCAGGCCTATTCGATAACTTTTTTGAGTGATGAAAGTGATGATTTATCCGTGTGAATTACATGTCAATTGCTGTTTTTCCACGACAAGTGCCATAATAGCGTGCAGTGTAAAACAGCAATGGATCACTCGGTGATTATCACTTTCATCTGTCAAAAAACGTTATCCTTGGGGGAGGCCAGTGGCGATTCCTAGTGTGTACTGTGTAGTCTTGGGTTGGCTCCGGGCAAGTCTAGTTTTCTGTGTCTATTAAAAATGTAACTGAAATTACGCGGCTGGTGTATAAATGAAATGGCACCGATGAAATTTCGCAATCACGAGGATTTTGGCGACGCCAAGCTCGCCAAGTTAGAGAAATCGCAACTGGGGACGGCCTATGCCCAACACCCGTCAACGCCCCCGTCTCTTCGCTGACGTTGATGACCCTCGACGATTTGCCGTGAATTAGAAAATGTTCTAGAACGTTCTATTTTGAAACTTTTTTAAGTAGACAGGTCCTTATACTAGGCATGCCTTTTAAGTTCTGTCGTTTCCATATTTCCCGGCAATTTTGAATTTGGAACTGTACTATATTCAAATGTGTTTAAATTTAGAATCTCAAAACAGTTGAAAGTATTAGGATTATTGCTATTGTTTAGTCACAGCGTCGATTGGAATCTGTCAGGTTACGTACGAAAATTAATCTTTCTAAGGAAAATGTTCGTGCAATAATTTTCTACAACTTTGGAAGACGCCTGACACGGCTTCAGTATTTTGAAGAGCTTACATCTGTGTTCAGTGATGAAGCCTCATGTCTGCGGACTGTCGAACACTGGTACTTAGAATTCCAGCGTCGACATACCAGTGTTAGTGACAAATCTCGCGAAGGAAGCCCAAAATCCGCCTTCACTGAAGATAACATCATTGCTGTGAGACAACGAATTCTCGAAGATCGTCATGTGACGTATCGAGAGATAGAGGTTCTATTAGGCATCTCAGGGACAACCATTCAGAAGATCTTGCATAAAGCGCTTGGTGTGAGTAAGCTAGTTTGCCGTTGGATACCGCATCTGCTTTCCGACGATCACAAGGCGGCCCGCGTCAGATGGTGTAAGAAAACTCTGCAAAGGTTCAACCGAGGAGAGTCAAATCACGTCTACGACATCATCAGTGGTGACGAATCTTGGATCTATTCCAACGATCCTGATTCCAAACAACAATCTACGATCGGGGTCGTCCAAGACAAGCCAAAGCCGACTAAAGTTGTTCGTTGTCGAAGCACTTTCATGGAAGATGGTTGCCACATTCGTTGGAAAAACCGGCCATGTTGCGACTATTGCACTTCAAGATCGTAGAACGGTTAACGCAGAATGGTATACCACAGTTTGTTTACCATAAGTCATCGCCGAACTTCGAAAATCTAACTCAAAGCGACGCATCATCCTGCACCATGACAACGCAAGCTCACAAAGCGCTTGTCAAACGATTGAGTATTTGAAGCAGGAAAAAGTAGAAATTCTTGACCATGCTCCATACAGTCCTGACCTAAGCCCTATAGATTTCTTTACATTTCCTAAAATTAAGAAAAGTCTTCGTGGTCAAAGGTTCCAGTCCGGTGAAGGAGCATTCGACGCTTTCAAGTTAGTCATTTTGAACACCCCCACTTTAGAGTGGAATAAAGGTTATAATAACTGGTTTGAGCGAATGGAAAAGTGTATTAAGCTACGTGGTGAATACTTTGAAAAACAATAAAAAGTACTATAAGGTTCTAGTTGTTTTTTTCTTCAAACGACAAAACTTAAAAGGCATGCCACGTAAACGTAGGTTAGCAAATTTCCAACAGTGGACATCTCTCGGTTGATATGTTGATGATGATGTCAGAATTGACGAACGATGAAGTTTTGCGATCGCCATCATACCTAAAGAAGAAAAAAGTTTAGTAATTCTTAATACATGGTCTCATTAACACCTTTTTACTTTCGAAATCCACGCAAATTTTTTGAGCCCCGTTTTTACAAAAAATTAGTTATTGCACCAATAAAGTAGCCTATGTGCTATTCCAGACTCTATGACAAATATCATCCCGATCAATTCAACTGATTCAACTGTTTTGGAGTGAATGAGTAAGAAACATCTATGCAAGCTTTTTGTTTACCTTTCATCATCAACAGCTCATATAATGTCCCCACCGAGGGGCTCGAGCCTACCCCACATTAGGGGCGATTAGGCCTTAGTCAACCACGCTGGCCAAGTGCGGGTTGGTCGACTTCACACACAACCTTAGAATTTCTTCACAGGTGTGCGCAGGTTTCCTCACGATGTTTTCCTTCACCGTAAAAGTGTCGATTAAACGTACATATGAATTCAAAATTTGAAAACACATTGGTACGTGGCGGGGATCGAACCAGTGCCTCCCGGGTGGGAGACGACGCTCTTACGCACTACGACACGGACGCTTCACCCGACTTTACCTTTGTACAATATTATTAGTAAGTTAAACTTGTGTTCTTTTTTGACAGAGCGCGCTCGCCGTGCCCGTGGCTGTGAACCAGTATAGCATCAATGAAATCGCCCCAGCTGTCGACAATGGCCGTCTTGTCTCAAGGTAAGATCCACAGACCAGAGAAAGAGTTGTCACTTTTGAATGATGACTGAAACACATCTGTTTAGTCTATCAGATAGAACAAGAAATAATAATGAGCACGTATTTTTTCTTCTATCACGTAAGCAAATAAGGTCGGCTTAAGCTTGATTTACTCGGCATTGTCCAGCACCGCTACTTGCAGTATACGTCTCGAATTAATAGTGGCGCATACATTGTACAATTATATATGGACCCATTCACACAACGTTTGTACTGCAGAAACTCGTTCAGTACAAATGACATAATTATGAAAGGACTATGTACAGTGTATGTGCCACAAAAAAAACGTGCAAGACAATGCCTATGAATCAAGCCTAAGCAGAGAATTAAAATGTCGTGTGAAGTCACGCTTTCGTACTCTTTTTAAAAAAGCATATCGTCACAAGCCTCCCACTTCTGAACTGATGCTTTAAATATTTTTAGATATTTACTGATTACGTTAAAAATACGTCCTTCCTATCTATCCGTATTCTAGAGCTGCGACGAGTATGAAATATTCACGAGCAAAAATTGTTTCATGAATTTTTCGTCAACACATTTGATCTGTGAACGTTTCGCGTTCGAAATTCGAAGATTTTTTCAACCGTGATGTTTACGCCCATGAACATTGAATAGCAAAAGCAGTTACTAATCTGTGCTACCAGGAAGCTCGAGATGCTCCAGATGAATCTGAAGATAATTATTGTACTTTCTCCTTTATAGGATAGGCACTAGGCAGGGATCAGATTTTTCCACTTGCTACGATCTTTAAATATTTCTTACGCTTCATCTAATTTTAGTCTTCATACACGCACTTTTTGAGTACTTGTGACATGGCTCTTTGGTTGTTTGTTATTGTTGGCTCTTCTGTTTTTATCTTCTCCTGTTTTTGAATTAATCGAAAAACGTGTAACGTTCTTAGGTTCATTCTTTAATACTTTTTCTCATACTACTGTCACTTATTATTTCTGCTTGACCAAACTATTTAAGCATCACTTTCTCAATTCTTGTCACTTTTATCTTCTTCTTCTTATATTATTATCTTCTTTCAAAGCAAACTTCTCTCAGAGTAGTTAATAAATTTGCTGACTATTTAATAGCTTATTTTATTTTATTTATACGCGCGTGTAATTAAATACTTCTGTTACTTTTGATTAAATATTTTAATATACCTACGTGAAATTGAAGTCATCATATGTATATACGCTTATTTGATACAAGTACCGACTGGAGTGTGATTTAAAGGTAGGAAAATTTTACTGCACTAATAGATGACATATGGCGTATAACTTACTACGGACATAAAATATCTAAAATATGAATGCATACAAAGCATTCATATTGATGTAAATCAGACCTTAGCAACGTAGCTTCGTTACTGGAACCACAGACTTACAAATTCCAACCCTAGCCCTATACCTAGATACTATACATTAACCCTCAAATTGTAATTTCGTTATTTCGCAGCTTCTTAACCAACAACGTGTTCGAAAATGTCGATGGTGGTGACACCAACATCTACATCCTCACCATCCAGCAGATCCTGAACGACCTGGCCAACCAGCCAGACCGTTACAGCCAGGCTCTCGCCGTCGGCCAGACTGTTGCTGTGCTCGGAGAACTCGCCACTGGCGTCCCAGGAGATGCCTGCGAAGCTGCTGCTGTAAGTAATATTTATCACTCACTTGTCTATGCAAGCCCTATTTCCAATTTTTTGAGATCTTTTATTTTATTTATTATTTTATTCAGAATAAAAAACAATTACAAAATGAGGCTTAAGCAACTAAATACACAGAAATTTACTAATTTTGTAACCAAACACGTTATTCACGAAATAATTTTATAAGTGCATATAATATTATGTAATAAAGTTGGCTTAACCCTATCAGTCTACAATAATTTTCATTGTCTCTAAAATACACATTTATAGTTACTTCAATTATTAAATAATTACACATCAGTATCTGTTTGTATGTCTTTTAAGCGTAAAAAGATTTCTTTCTTGCATTGAACAGGAGAAAGCTTAAAAATAGATCTAAATCACAAAAATGATCATTGTAATTTTTCATAGCACGATGCAAAAGCGCGCGTTATTAAGCATATCGGTGTCCCAAGTTATGATTTTTGAAACTTTTTTTAGTAGTTTCTGACTTTCAAGACATTTTTGTGCTTTATGGGGTTGTAAACATAGATGCAGCCTTGATTTTTTTTTCCTCACATAGCTTAATACATGAGCCTATAGTTCATAAAATTTAGCTTGATCGCTGTGACAGCTGTCATCAACCACATGTCCAGTAAGTTTAGAATTTTGTAACGATTAATTTACGCTACAAAAACCTCATACTTTATTGACGGGATTGCAAGAATAGTGTTGTACGCGATGTGCGACTAAATAAATAAATCTACGAGTAAGGGAATAAATCGATAATAATATTTAGATAAAACGGTATTTAATTTAGTGTATCTACACTACATACAATCACAGTAAAATGTGTTACCTCGTTCTAAAAAATCGTTTCATTTTGCTTATATATGTCGGATCGCCGAGGAACGGGCGTCTTGCCTGCGTTGCGCTTACGTTGTGCCAAACCACACTGGAATTAAATAATAGGTCCGGCGTATTGGGTAGGTACACGCTAGTGTGATGCTGAAGTTCCTCTCCAATGCAAAATACCTGAATACTACTGAAATAATGTTGGATTAGAGCCAATGGTTTTGTGTCTGCTCACCGTTGACATATACCATAATGTCCAACTGTCATGACAGTCACAACTCCATTCGGGGATACCCGCTCTAATAAAACATTTACGATAGATAATACCACGCGCCGTTATATATATAAAATTGATCTATATTTAATTATAGATCAATTTTATATACAATATTTTGCAATCATCAATTGGAGTTCTTAGTGATACTAGATAATTGGAGTGAGCGTAGAAATATATTATTATTAATAATAATCATCGTGTTTGATTTCCTTATTATTCGCTTTTTTGTAACAATAACATGACATTTATGAAATTTATGTAATTTTAAGAAAAATGTCACGTTATTTTCGAAAAGAATCGAATTACAGCGCGTTGAAATTATCCAAACAAATGCCACATAACAATAATCAATACCTAATTATTCAAATCAAATTAAATATACCTACAAAAAAAATGAATAAAATATCGAATTCATTCGATTAATATTTTCATCTATCAACATTGTCTCAGCCCTAGGATTGTGACTTTGACATCTGTCGCAGCGATCAAGCTAAATTTTACGAACTATAACAAAGTCATCATCGTTCTCCTCAGATGTAAACTAAACACCGTGCAACAAGCTCTATGAATTTTTATGGTAGATTGATGATAAAACGGACATGTTTTTAAAATGACATTGAAAGAAAATTGATGTTTCTTTTATTATTATTAATTTAAACTAAAATATTCATAAACGCTTTTTTGTTTGTTTTGAGGGGTTACAATTTTTTGTTGCACTGTATTTACATCTGAGGAGAAAGGTGATGACTTTGTTTGACTAGTCATATATTCAGCTATGTGAGAAAAAAAATCAAGGCTACATCTATGTTTACCACATCATTATGCACAAAAATGTCTTGAAAGTCAGAAACTACTAAAAAAAACTTTAAAAAATCATAACTCGAAATCTACAAAAAGTCGTAGAACATAATAGGGGTTATTAGGGTTTGTCTAGGGCTTCTCTATCTCTGAGCTTCAGCTTTACACTATTTTTGGGACACCCTGCATTACAATATCTTAGTAAACTTCTTTCTCTTATTCTGCGCCTACTTTTTTGGTGTCGGAGGAGTATGTCTTGGTATCCAAAATACTGCATCAAATTTTTTACGGGTGGTCGCTTGTATGACATCTTCTTTCCTCGGGAACTGCTATCTTTAAACGGCAGCCAAGACCACCAACTTAACGTGCTTTCCGAAAGACGGAGAAATATCGAGTTGAAAATCTCTGAGCCGGGAGGCTAAGAAAGGCCGGTGATGAAGCAAGATTGACCAGAAAACGCCAATTCTTTGGAGCCTTAAATATTACTGGATTATATATAGGGAGAGACTACAGACACAAGCAAGTAATGCCATTAAATAGCGGTGTCCATTATAATATATTTTTTTAGAAGCATTTGATAAATATAATTGAAATATCTAACAGGTGTGATATCCTGCTGTACTTTTAAAGACCAAAATGCAAAAAGGTACAAGCGGATTAGAGGGTGTGCGTCGGTAATTCCACCAGCCTTATTTCAAGACGCAGGTTAAATTACCACCCTTATATTGTTCATATCTTAACCATCCGCACCAAACGATTTGCTAAATGTTTTATAATGCGAGCAGTTGGAGTGGAACTTCTTGCCTGCTGATGTGTTCCCTGAAAATTAGAAGAAGTAACCATGATAGATCAATCGAGAGGATTATCATAATCAATTGTTTATGAATATTTTACTAATATTTCAGGTCGTTGACGCTTACGCCAACGCAGTGCGCACAGGCAACTACGGCTCCGTGCGCCCAGCCCTCAACAACTACGTGAGACGTCTCGCCTCCAACATCGACCTCATCACACAACTAGTGAACAACCCCAACTCACTCCGTTACGCCGTAAGTATTTTTATTTCCAGTGATTCACCAAAGTTAGGTGAGTTCACACCAGAATACAAAACTCGTGCACCTAATATACTCGTATCATTTGCCTGTCCTGCAATAATTGGGGTTGGCGTTTCCCATTTTGATAGATGATGACCAAATGTATGGCATCTCCTTCATCATCCCCCATCTTTCACACACTATTTATCTTTTCTTCGGTTTTTCTTTCCACTAATTCCTCAATCTATTTCTTTGGTCTTTATCTCCCTCTATCATGTGGATGGGTATATTCATGAATATTCATGTTCACCAACTACTTTGTCATATGATTGTCGTCTCTTCATAATACATGCCCATACTGACATACTCGTTATCAGAGTCCATATATTTCCTCAGCTAAAAACTATCAAGTTTTTCTAGAAATTCCCCCTCCTCGCGTCGTGTTCCTCATTGATAAGGGTTCTGATTTCGCTTAGGTATCATTCATCCTGTCTGCGATGATTCTGTGCCATCTCAACATATCCTCAGCAGCTCTGTATCCTCTGCAGAGCATCGTGCATATTGGTTTCTAATGTGGCGTAAGCCTGGTCTGTCCAACTCATCGGGCTGCGACAACGCGGTCTCTTTCCTTCAATTTTTCCGGTTACCATGAGTTTCTCGAGTTTATCTCCGTTCCTCCTACTTCAGTACTTACGTAATACTTCAATCACGTTGCCATGACTGAAGTATTCGAGAACTCTCCATAGATTGATAACTTGAGTTCGCTCAGAATTGATACCTTGGTGCGTCGTGCCGTCCAAGGGATTTGCAGCAGACAGCTCCAGCATCTCGAAAGCGTCTATGCGATTCTAGAAATTATATCACCAATAAAAATTCCGGAACTCCTCGTAGTGAGGGATACAGTAAGGGTTGGTAGAAGATGTATAGCATTCTAGTATCAATCTAATGGCTACGAGTTCTGCTTGCCATCATGCGTTTTTTGTTTACCATCCATATGATACAAACTTCTGCCTTAAATTATATTGCCAAAACCAACATCGGTAGGTATAATGCCGTGCCTAATTATGACAATGGCATGTGGACAGAAGAGGGTTCTCATTTTAGGAGGGTCCTTTCTGATTACGTAATTATTGTAAAGTCGAAATTTTAAGCTTATGATCGCACACATCATATATTTTGCCTTTATTCTGAAATTTTGTACAGGTATCTTTGCGCAGAACATATATACTATCCACGTTAAGCCAGAACTAAATCACGTAAAGTCGGAAAATTGAGTTTTCCAGTTTTTATTGGTAAAACACGCTTTGTGAGTGAGACTCAATTTTTAAATCAATCTACCGTACTTGTGAGTTTAAAATAATACTTTCTCATCATATTGGCTAAATGCCAAAACACTAGTAAGTCAGTGTATTTTACTGCGGACTTTATATTCTATGTACTAGGTATCATAATTTATTTCATGTCCAAATACAAGCAAAAACTATGTTAATCTTAGCAACTACAAGCCTTAATGTAAAATTTACTACCGAGCCCTTTCATTTATCGTACCTTTGTAGAGCAGAAACCGCCAGAAATTCATCACACACGGACTCTGAGCAAAACCATTCCAGCATCAAATATTAATGTCCGTTCCATTGCAAATGCATTCCCCGTAACATCTACCTATCCAGGACCATAAATCATGTTCTTGGAGGCTCATTTATCATCGGACTATAGCAAATTGCCCCAAACATTGTCTCTGCTCTAAAGCATTCGGCTATTCTTCGACTGATATTGATATTAATGATTTTTCTCTCACTCCACGCGACGAAGATTAATTATTATGTCACAACTATTGGATACAGGAACACATTAGTCGTGGCAGTTTACGAAAATTCACTGCTTTCAACGGAGTGTAATTTACTGAAATGCAGCAACGGTCAGGGGAAAATAGTCCTTGTTTATGAGTTTTCGGTTCGTGCAATAACCCAAATTAGAATGAATGTTACAAATGAATGTTTTTACTGACTATTGCTGATAGTTGCAAAAAATCTTTATATCAGCAAAGAGTTTTAAGAAATCGAAGAGTTTGATGCCCGGATGGCTGTACCCGTAGTGTAGGTTTTTTACTATAATAACGTAACTATTTTAAGGACTTACATTAAGAACTCAGTTTGTTTACGATACGGGAATGGCGCCCCTAGCGAAAAGAAACGCAATTAAGTTTCCCATACAAATTGAGCTCCATACTTTTTTTATATAAGTACTAAGAAACTTAGACTGCGGCTTCAGAGGTGTTTTACAGCTTTGTGCCTCAATGGTCTATCTTTACTGTCAATTGTAGCTTTATACGTAACGGCATTTGATGATTAATTTTTGCGTAAATATTTTTAATACTAGAAAGATACACTGAAAATAATCGACCTGCCTCAGGCGGGAATCGAACACAGCATCTTCCGCAATCCGGCGGCGGATATATCCACTACGCCACCGAGGCACTGCTTTCGCTATCGAAATTTATCAGTGCTTGGTGCTTATGTTGCTATGGTAAACATTGTTTCATCAGATCCAAACGAAATATTTTTGCAAATATTTGACGCCCAGTTAAGATGAAGCTACCTTACACTATGGAATAAATTTTGCGTTTACAAATGCGTAAATATTTTTAATATCTACTAGAAAAAATACACTGAATTTTTTTTTTCTAGTTGATGTTGAATAATTGAATTATGGCTATTCTTTTCCAGACCGGCTCAAAAGGCAACTGCGTCGGAGGTGGCAGGAGCTACCAATTCGAAGCAGCTTGGGACGCAGTCCTCTCCAAAGCCAACCCATACCAGATCGGGTATATTTAATTTCATTATACACAACCTAGAGATAAGGCCGCTAATGTCCTTTTTAACCGACTTCGAAAAAGCAGGAGGTTATCAATTCGACTGTTGTTTTTTTTTTGTTACCTCATAACTCGTTACTGGGTAGACTGACTTTGAAGGTTCTTTCTAACTTTGGAAGCTAGTGCTTGTCATGGGGTCCGATTTAAATTTGATCGACATCTGACGAGTAGTTTTTAAGTTATACTTAATGATGCCTATCTAATTGAAATCGACGACTCTTATCACTTGTGTGTCGAAAAATCTCGAGATAGTTTCCTGAAAATTTTTCTTCTCGAAACTATCTCGAGATTTTAAAACACTAAAAAGCAAAATGAATTATTTTTAAATAAAAACCCGACTTCAAAACTAGGAACGAAGAAATAAAAAAAATGTTTAACAAAATCTAAATGTTTTTTGAGGTCGGTGCCAAGCTCAATAATTGGAATAAACGTTGTCACTTGTTTTTGGGACCAACCGCAAAAAACATTAAAATTTTTATAAACAAAATTATTATTTCTCCGTTTTTAGTTTTGAAGTCGGCTTTTTTTATTTAAAAATAATTGGTATAGTCAATTCAAGTCATTGGTAAAATCAATTCAATCTAATCTTGACAAAACGGGGGAAAAGTTCCTCGAATAGCTATCGCGGACCGGGAGACGCAGCTATAGGCCCCCAACAATGTGAACTGACGATCTGGCAAAGGTCGCGGGCAGCCGTTGGACGCGGGCAACGCAGGACCCATCGGGTTGTCGATTCTTGCAGGAGGTCAATGTCCAACAGTAGACGTCTCTTGGCTACCATGATGATAATGCTTATACATGTAAACATTTATTTATTTATTTATAAGGTACAATTACAGACAACAGACAGAAAAAAATATATCATTTACAAAATACTTAATTAACACTGCGTGTATGCGTCCAATTAAAATTGTACACAACACTTATATTATACATCTATATAACTCTAAAATATAAAATATGAAAACAAAAAAGATATAGTATACTTATTACAGTCATATTCACGCATTGTATAACGGCATGAGTGCGTTTTTGTAACCACGAATGCTACAGTTAAACATATCTATGTCTGAGCAAAGTTCATTGTAACAGAAACACATTCGGTTCAAGGGGCTATTTATCGCAACATTGTTTCTAGATAAGGGAACACTAAACAACTGCTGGTTACGCACAGATCGAGTAGGCACCCTAAATTTCAATGACCCCAGTAAGTTGCTGTCAGTCAACATCTTCTTAATATATATAAATCTCGTGTCACAATGTTTGTCCTCAATGGACTCCTAAACCACTTAACCGATTTCAATCAAATTTGTACACCGTGTGCAGTTTGATCCAACTTGAGAGATAGGATAGTTTTTATCTTGATAAGTAGTCATTTTTTTTTTACTGCAGATACAATGTTACAGGTCAGTAGTATGAAATTACCACAGCAACGCGTGGCCGGGCAGCTAGTAGTATAGTAAATTTATCTCACAAATAAGAGTGGACTATGAATGTGAAAGCTGCCACACTCTTCGCTAGTTACACGTTATAAAATATGTATCAATCCAAGAGCAGCCGCTAAAGCGCTTTTTTTGCTACGTTCCAGTCTGATCAATGAGGAATACTGCGCAGCTAAGCGCCTGTACAGCGCTTTCAACAGCCGCAGCAACAACGTTGGTGCTGCCGTGTCCGCCGCCTCAGTGGGTCCAGTTGCCCAAGCCGTCCGACAAGCTCTCGGCCCACTCGCTGGTGTAAGTACAGTTTATATTAAGCGCCAATACCATTGATATAGGAAACGTAAATCGGCATTATGAAAGAGCATACTAATGCGTATTATATATATAAGTAAGTTAGTAATTTCATTAATGGCAAAGGCTTTTTAAAAACATTTTGCCAGCGTCACGTCAGCTATAGATACAGAATAAATAAACGGTTCATGATATAAGTTTCATGACATAAACGGAACGGATTTTTTTTATACACAGCCTGAAGTAAAGGAAAAATAGGGGGCACTACTAGAATAACTGCAACTACACATAAAACTACCTTGCACTAAAGAAAACCTGCAACTAAATGCCTAGAGACAAGAATGTTGTGCATATTACAGCACTATTTTTCACGCACACATGCGCATTACACGCACATTGGTGCAATTCGTTTTTGGTCTCACTCTAGTCGATTCATTGCCAATCTAGAAACTTCAGTAATTATAAATCTATGGCCAATACTAATATTGGTCTAGTGGTTCACCGGAATTAGATCCAGAGGTTTCCAGGTTCGAACCACAGAGAAGTACAAACTTGTACTCGCTTTTGTTGTTGGTATGACTTTTTTCAAGGTTGGCTACCACCACGTCACCAAAGTGTGTCTTCATAATAATTTTAAAGATGCTGAGATCGTAATTTAATAACAGTGGTAAAATTAAAATATACAGGATGTAAAAGACATGAACAGTCAAACGAGAACCATGTATTCCGCTCACCATTATAACATTCTTTTTCCTTTACACTATACCTGGGAAATTGATAGTTAAGATTTTATTGAAGGTCAAAGTAATTTTTTTTTTATGAAAACGTATTCTATACTTTATTTCTTATTAAGTGACCAAAGAAACATTATCATTTTTTTTAGTATTTCATAACAAAACATGGCTTCAAAACGTTGTTAACCTTGTTAGCGTTCAATGTAGCTCACTCGATGCGCACGGACACTAACGAACAGGGCCGCCGTCTGGCAAAATTATCGCGGTTTTGCGAGTTGCGTGCGAGTTGAGCCCTTTACATTGCGCGGTACAATTTACAATTTTTTTAACACCAAAAAATAAAAATAATTTCCCAGCAATATTTTTTTTGAAATATGTCTTATTTTGATGTATAGAATACATGGTTCTCGTTTGACTGTTCATGTCTTTTACACCCAGTATAAAATTAATTTTAGTCATGAAACATTTTTGTTACTTTATTTTAACCCAACTTTCCGGCAATTTACTCTGTTTTAACTGAAAGTCGCGTTAGTGATTAATGGGCTACACAAAAAGGGGCATCCAAGAAATTTATTGGTAAAACTGAAAGCCACACTACGAATAAAAAATTGAAGACAACTTTTCTGACATCAACGCACAGCCCAAACCGCTGGGTCTAGAGATTCCAAATTTGGCACGTAGATTCCTTATGAAGTATAGGAGTGCACTAGAAAAGGATTTTTCGAAATTCACCCTCTAAGGTGTTGAAAAGGGGGTGCAAAGTTTGTATGCAAATTCGTTAAAATAAAATCCATAACAATTGGTAACATGGCCTTTCAGTAAGAAATTGCGGACGAAGTCGCTGGCAAAAGCTAGTATAACATAAAAAATAAAATTTACGCTGACTTGTATTTCGTTTTCCTTCCACAGTACTTGAGAGCAGTCGCCAGCGGCGCCAACCCAAGTTCCTTGGCAGCCAGCGCCAAGCAAGCCATCATCCAAGCCGGTGCCACCGTCCAACTGTAAATTGGACAATGAACAACCTCATAACTGTATCGTATCATATCTATCAACATAAACTAAACACCACATAAACCAAGTTGAATAATAGGGTATTTGTATATAAATATTTACATCAATTTCTTTCGGCTCATAGACAGTGAATAATGTTATTTAAATATACGTTTTATACTAAAACAATACCGACCTGGCTTTCATTTTGACTATGATTTTATTGGTAATAATAAAGGTGTATCCAGGACCAGAATTTTAACGTGTTTTAATTACTGTGCAAAACCCATTCACGAAAAAAAAAGCAAATTAAATAGAAAAGAAAAAAAAAAGAACAACCTTCAAAACTAACAACATTGTTTATAAAAATCTAAATGTTTTTATTGAGGTCGGTCCCAAATATAAGTGAAAACGTTTGTTCTAAATATTGACCGTTGCACCGACAGCAACTTCAAAAAAAACATTATGATTTTTATAAACCAATATTTTTATTTCTCCGTTTTTAGTTTTGAAGGTGTTTTTTTTAATTAAAAATAATTTATTTTTGCTTTTTATTGTTTTAAGTATAGAAATTTTCAGGAAACTATCAAATCAAAATCAAATCAAAATCAAAAATATATTTATTTTCCCATCACAATTTAGGATATTACAATATAGTGTAGGTAGGTACATGTACATGGTTGTAGCCTAAATAGTGAGGGGCTGGTGCCTGAAATAGGTTTCAGGGTGAAACCTGTGCCACAGGTCACCAGGCCACACCCTCAGACCGATTGCGGTCTGAGGGTGTGGCCTGATGACCTGTGTTATTGGTAATAATAAAGGTGTCGCTTATGCATATTGATGCATAAGCGACAGAAAAGTGAAAAAGTGACGGTATTATAACTAAAATATTTTTTATATTAGTAAGTACTAAGTAACATAAACATAAAAAGATTAAATTAAATGATTTACAGAGAGTTGTGTAAAAAGTTACGTGCGTAAGTGTAGGTGTGAACGTATGTGGGTGTACGCTTATATGTGCTTGCGTGTGTTTTTGGGTGATTTCTATATGGTAGGTATGTAATAATAGATGAACTATTTTAGAGGTCGAATCAGCTTTTCAGTCGTCTCATAATTTAAGTTTTTTTGATGTTTGGTGACTATTTGCTTACATCCTGCCTTCGTGAGAGGGTAGATGTGGAGTGATTCGTTAATTTTGTTGTAAACATAAGGGCCTAGAAAGCAAAAGAAATTTTGTGCTGATGCTGTGTTTAGAAGCGGTACGACGCAAATTTTGTTTTTTCTACGTCCGTAGAGACGTACGTAGTACGTACTACGTACGTAGAACTATTCGTTTATCCTCGAATAGTTCTGGAACATAGGGTACCTGTGAATGCATTCTAAGAACTATTCGGAGGATGAATGTTTGTCGAACTGTAAGTAGGTCCCAGTTCCGGTATAGGACACGTTGGGCTCTCTCCACTGTCAGGATATGCGTTTTAAAAGCACCACCCCAAACAGTTACACAGTACTCCAAGATTGAGTGAGCCAACGCGTATTAAAGAGTTTTGATGACTGAGCGGTCTGCAATGTGCCTGAGCGTTCTGAAAATATAGATAAGCTTACGCAGTCTAGAGGCTATAACATTAAGATGGGCCTTGACTGTGCGGGTGTGATCCAGTAAGACTCCAAGATATTTGATGCAGTCCGTTTTCTCAAGGATGGGACAGGAGCATGGGGCAATATTTGAATCTACATCACATCGGTGAGAAAAGATGCCAAGCCCTGATGGTGGGACCGAGTTAGTTTTTAGTGAAAAAGCGATATATTTAGTCTTCGAAACGTTTAGTGTTAAGGTGTTGCATCTAAGCCATTTAGTTACTCTGTCGAACCCCTGCTGAGCAAGTTCAAAGGCGCTATTCCAGGTATCGCCCTGAAAGAAGAGGGCAGTATCATCGGCAAAAGTGAAGATCTTACCCCCAGGGAACTCCATTTTGCATAGGTCATTTATGTAGACCAAGAATAAGGTTGGACCGATTATACTTCCTTGGGGAACGCCATAGGTAACTTCAGCCTCCTCACTCACCCAGAGGTCAATTTTAACCCTTTGAGTTCTAGAGGTTAAATAATCTGAAAAGAGTTTAAGAGGTATACCTCTGATGCCAATTTTTTTATCAGACGAGGAATTGAGACAGAATCAAATGCCTTGGCTAAGTCGAGGAAGAGCACAAGGCATTTTTTCTTTTTATCCAAAGAAGTAACAATGGAATGAACAAGGTCATGTACTGCATCGTTCGTGGATTTATTACTACGAAAACCGTATTGGGAAGGCGAAAGAAGGTCATTGGTTTCTAGATAGTTGACTAGCCTTTTGTTCATTATACGCTCAAAAATTTTGGAGATAGTAGGGAGTACAGATATTGGTCTGTAATTGTCAAGAAGGTTTTTATCACACTTATGGATCGGTTTAATTTGACCCAATTTGAAGGCTTGAGGAAAAACCCCGTTAGCTATAGCCAAGTTACAAATGTGTGCGATTGGAGCAGCCAGTAATTGTGAGTATCTCTTTACTGTTGTGCTAGATATTTCATCTGCTCCCACCGCACATCTTTCTTTGAGTCCGTATATTATCTGTGATACCTCATACTCATCAGTTGGAGTCATCACAAAAGAGCCAGACCGTGTTTGGGATGATTGTTTGCATATGCACGTGACCAGGCCACACGGGGTGTACTCCCTTGCAAGTCTATTACCGACATTTGCGAAATAATTATTAACTTCATTGAGACTCTTGAGGGGATCATTAGAGGAAACCAAAGGCATTGAATTATCTGTAGGTCGTTTAGAGCCGCAAATGTCTTAAATGACGTCCCAAAGTTGTTTTTAGGGTTCCGTACCTCAAAAGGAAAAAAACGGAACCCTTATAGGATCACTTTGTTGTCCGTCTGTCTGTCTGTCTGTCAAGACCCTGTATCTCAAGAACGCGTGGACGTATCAAGCTGAAATTCACATGAAATACTCAGGTCTATTTATTTATTTATTTATTTAATAATTTATTGTACACGGATACAAAAATGGAGAACATATTGGTATAAAAAGTACAAAAGGTGTGGCTTATTTCTAATAGAAATCTCTTCCAACCCACCTACGAAAGGAGAAGTGATGCGAGACGCGAATGTCGTGTGTACATATAAATATACCTACAGATAAATAAAAATAATATAAATACATTAATAATAATGCGATACATTATCCATAAATACGGTATAATACAATATATATCTACATACATAAAAATATACATATATACATACATATATAACATGAACATTGTAAATACCTAATAAAACATTGTTAAACATAAAACAAAAATACGAAATAAATCTAACATAGAGAAAGGTAGTGCTCTTTAACTCTTTTCTTGAAGAGAGGAAGTGACGAAATTTCACGTATTGCTGGCGGTAGTGCATTCCATAGCTTTACTGCATGAACAGTGAAGGAGTCAATGAAGAAATCAGTGCGGTAAGGATTGGAAGGAAGCTTAAGAAGAGTGCGGAGATGCGATCTGCAGAGAATGCCAGGAGGACGAGCAAACTCAAAACGCTCACGAAGGTAATTTGGATAAGTTGGGTTATGTAAAATATTAAAAAGAAGACAGAGAATCCGTGAATTCCTTCGAAATCTGATTGGGAGCCACTTGAGCTGAGATCGGAACTGAGAGACGTGATCGTATTTACGTAACCCAAATATAAAACGTATACATAAATTCTGCAGTCGCTCAAGTTTGTTTAATAGTTCCTCCGTGATGTCCAGATAACAAGCGTCTGCGTAATCTAAAGTGGGAATAATCAATGACTGGGCCAAAGAAATTCTAGTATGGAACGGTAAAAAGTGTTGTAAAGATTTAAGCATGTGGAAGGAGGAAAAGACTTTGCGACTTACTTCGTTGACATGAGCTTTCCAATTTAGATTGCTGTCAAAAATGATACCTAAATTTTTGGCTGTGAGAGAGTACGGAATGACCGAGTTATCTAGGATCACAGGTGGTAGCAATCCAAAGTCCAATTGCTTTGTCATATATCCACTTCCTATAATTATTGCTTTGGACTTCGATGGATTGAGGTGGAGCCCATATGACTTAGCCCAGCAATGCACACGCATCAGGTCTTCATTAATAGCAGATATACCGCTGTTGACGTCGGAGACTGGGAAGTGGCGATACAACTGCAAATCGTCGGCATAAAGATGATAGCTGGAGGTTATTACTTTGGTCACAGTGTTGATAAAACAGGAGAAAAGTAGTGGCGATAAGATTCCTCCTTGAGGAACTCCTGTTGACAGTGAGCACCACTCAGAGATATCGTCATTTACTCGGATACATTGGGATCGGTCACGGAGATAGGAATCGAACCAGGAGATAGCACCAACTGAAACATTGAGCGACTCGAGAATGCCTAGAAGAATGTCGAAATCAACTGCATTGAATGCGTTACTGAAGTCAAGCAGTAATAATAAAGAAAGAGATTTATTCTCCATGGCAAGTCTTATGTCGTCAGTTACTTGAATGAGAGCAGTAACAGTGCTATGACCTGGTCGAAATCCGGATTGAAAGGGGTTTAGTAGGTTGTTGGATGACAAATATAGAGAGAATTGCTTATGGGATAAATGTTCAAGTACTTTGGAGAGGAACGGTAATATGGAAATAGGTCGGAAATCAGATAAGGAACGAGGACTCGAGATTTTGGGTAAAGGGATGACATGAGCACGTTTCCAAGATGATGGGAAACAATTCCTTGTGAGGGAGAAGTTTAGGACATGGGTAAGGACAGGAGTAAGTTCAAAGAGGATAAGAGAGACCATCCTGGAACTGATTTCATCACTGCCACAGGCAGTGGAAGAGATCGCCAATACTGACTTCTGCACGTCCTCGCTGGAAACAGGACTAAAACTAAACGGAATACAGGAAGGCTTAGGAGAATCCGATAAATGACGTAGGGTGCTTGCCTTAGTGTTGGCATCGAGAGAGGTGGTCGTTGAAGAGAAGTGTACATTCAGTGAGCTAATATCAACATTATTGCTGCACTGGCTACGTGATTTACCTATGCCAACAGATTTCAGGAATCTCCAAATGTCAGATGGCGATTTCCCAGTAAGTGAGTCATGAAAGTATCGCCTCTTAGCATCTCTACACAGACGATTGCAGCGATTACGTAACAACCTGAAACGCAACAGATTTTTCTCATTAGAGAAGCGCTTTAAACGACTCTTGGCTCTGTCCCTTTTAACCATCGCTTCCTTTATGGACGAAGTAAGCCACGGCGCTGGATAATGTTTAATCTTCACACGTTTCATCGGTGCATGCTTGTCAAACAAATTCAAGAGGTTGGAGTTAAGAATATCAATCTTGCCTTCGATAGTGACATTACTAAAAATCTTAGCCCAGTCAATGAGAGACGCGTCATGCTTCAAAGCGTTCATGTTAATGGACTTAAAGCTACGATAGTTGCGATACTGCTGTTTGCATTTAGGTGGACAGACTTTGTACGACAAGTAAATGAGATCGTGATAGGAAAACATTGCAGTAAGCTGTCCGTGCGCAGCGACTTTATCCAGGGAGGAAACTATTAAAAGGTCAAGGAGAGAGGGGGTGCAGTTGGGTGAAAAATGTGTAGCAGAAGAAGGAAGGATATGAAGGTTGAAAGAAGTAACAGTGTCTTGGAGGAGACGAGATCGAGAGTTATTTTTTAGGAGACAAGTATTGAAGTCGCCTAAAAGAAGAATATCAGAATAGGATGGACACAAATCACTTAACAGTTTATCTAGTGTCGGAAAGTAATTAATGCTAAGATTAGGGCTGTAGAATACACCAAGTAGTAACTTTCTGTAATTTAAAATAATTTCAATAAACAAGAATTCGGCAGATTCTGAATATAAGCTAGGAGAGGAAACGATAATTTTATAAACTAGATCTGCTCGCAGGTATACAGCCACACCACCACCACCCTTTCCGATTCTATCGTTCCGAATCAGAACATAACCTGGGAGAGAGTAATAGGTTGATAAGAGAGATGGTTTTAAGAATGATTCAGAAACGAGAATAGCATCAATGGAAGAAACAGAGAAAGAATTTAAAAGGTCGGTATGATGAGAGGGAATGCTTTGCGCATTAATATGCACCACATTAAAGAAGCGAGGATAAGGTGAGAAAACAGAAGACAACTGTTCATGCAGTGGCAATGGATCAGGTGAGGTATCACTGTTAGCGCTCAGAAAACTATCTGATGAAGAGCAGGAGAAAAAGCTGTTATCTATATGTTCAATGTCCATATTAATGTATAAATATCTAATATATATATATATATAATATAAATAAAATATAACTATCAATATCTAAAACTAAAAATAATAATAATAAAAAAGTACCTAAAACATAAATGTAACCGGCACTCATCACAATTTCGTGGAGAGAGTATTGGAGATAAACGACAACACATTAATTAACAACTAAACACTATTAAATACCAATTGGCAGGGTATACAAAGGCTCACATAACAAATATACAAAATCAGGAATTGCTACGGCTATACCTAATTAACTATACCTAATCAAACTAACGAGATTTATATAAGTAAACACTTTACAATTTATATAAAAAAAAAAAAAACTAATACAATATACAAGAATCATGACATTTTAAGAAAAAGAAATTGCAACTAGGACAAAAGGTAATTACACATTTATAAATTTTACATGGCTGTATAGGCAGGAATGCTTCGCCTTCGTTAAAGAAAGAAGCTAAAAATGACAATGGCATTGAATGACATTGACTGCCATGACAAGATTAACGAAGCGAAAGGAGGGATTCTCGAGGCTGTGTTACTGGCTGACGCATGTGCCTAGAATTATTTTCGGAAAATCTTAAGTTATATTGGTTTTTTTAAACCTCTGTGATATACTTATTGTGTGTGTTGTCTTGTGTTGTCCGGTGTAAGTGTTATTTTTGTATTTAACTACCTATTATTATAAATATTGTCATAATTACTTAGACCCAGTATGGAGAAAAAAAAACCACCCGACCCTCCCGACCCTTCGGACGATATTATTTTTACATCTGTTGCATCGCTGCCTTTATCACAATGCACAGACATTGAAAATTCACTGATGGATGTCGAAAATGTGCGGTCTAGTAGAAAAAGAATGGGTTCTACAGATTTGAATAACCCGGCTAAACTACCTAAAACCACAGTAGGTCGACAAAAGTATTCGGCGGTAGATCGCGCCCCTTACCTGGTACACGTGCACCGTGTCGATGGCGATACATCTGGCACATCAATGCATCCCGTTAAGTTTGGAATGTTTTTAATGAATAACAACATTAAAAACATTCTAAATGATGGAGTTAAAAAAGTTGGTCGCAATCGCGTATCAGTTGAATTTAAATACCCAGAGGACGCAAATGCTTTTCTGAATAATAGTAATTTAATTAAACATAATTATATTGCTTCAATCCCAACTCATGTAATTACCCGTACTGGTCTGATTAGAGACGTTCCCACAGACATTTCGGAAGAAGATTTAACTACCCTCATCAAAGTACCGTCTGGCTGTGGGCCAGTACTCAAAGTTAGGCGATTACATAAAAAAATATCAATAGAAGGCTCAGTGCAATGGAAGCCTTCAGCAACTGTTGTTCTGACATTTGATGGTCAAGTGCTACCAAAAAGAGTATATTGCTGTTTTTCCTCATTTACTGTAGAACAATACATTTACCCAACCATCCAATGCTACAATTGCTGTCGCTACGGCCATACCAAAATTCAATGTCGCTCTAAACCACGGTGTTACAAATGTGGACATGAACATGTAGGCTTAGGGTGTGATGTTCTAATTGATAACGCGTTCTGTTCCTTGTGTTCAGGGAGCCATTTTGCTGACTCTAAAGAATGCCCAGAATTTGCTCGACAGAAAGCCATCAAAGTTATTATGGCTGAGCAGTCATTATCTTATTTTGAAGCCAATAAAATGGTCCCGCTTATTTCCAAATCATTTGCTGAAATAGTTAGAACTTCCCAGGCTCCTTCCTCTTCTTTAAGTCCTAATCCAACTCCCTCCGCATCTCTTTTACCTAAATTTTCCAAAGCATACAAGAAGACTATTATTAGTCAACCTAAGACTCGCGCTCCTGCCCCACATGGGTATGATAAAGTTGCCCATGCAAACCTCACTAAGGACTATCAATTTACCCCCTCGCATAATGTTCCAGTATATACAGTTAACGACCCAGCTAACAACAACTCGCAACCTGCTCTTCCTGAAGAAGCTGTAGAAAATATTCTGACCCTAATCCATTCTTTCATTTATTCTCCTGATTCTTCACCCGACTTCGTTGCCAAACAATTTGTACCACTGTTAAATAATTTAAAAAATAATGCCGCTTACGTTCCTTCAGTGGAACATTAGAAGTATTTTTCACAAAAAGCATGATCTCATTTACCTTATTAATAAATATAACCCTTTAGTAGTTGCAATATCCGAAACTTGGCTCACGCCATCCCTCAACTTTCATATACCCAATTACACTATCTATCGGCACGACAGATCTGACAATTATGGCGGTTCTGCTCTGCTGGTTTATAATAGAGCTATCTCATCTGACATCATAATAAACTACTCTGGTGACAGTATCAATGTTGTTGCAAGACGAGTTGAAGGTATTGCCTTCATAAGCATATATATTGCCCATCCTCATATATCTCATATTAATATGATTAAACTTATACTAGAATCTATCAGAGGTCCCTGTGTGGTGATGGGGGATTTTAATCTTCACCATTTCCGATGGGGGTCTTCATGGTGCAGTAATGTTGGCATTGGGTTAGTAGACATTCTGGATGACCTAAATTTCGTTGTCCTAAATGATGGTCGATCGACACGCAGAGTACTACCATTTAGCAACCCTAGCCCTGTTGATTTAACTTTCTCTTCCTCAGACATTTCATCCCAACTCATATGGGACATAGATAATTTTGTATATGGCAGTGACCACTATCCTATTGTAATACGGATGCCCCAAAAATCCATACCTGAAAGATCCCTACCTCCTCTTATGAAATACCGGCTCACCAACCCAGACTGGAGTCAATATAGCAGTCTAGTGGATACAAAGATTCTTGATCTACCAGCCATTAATTACATTGAGTTCCCAAATAATGAAGAATTAGAATCTGCTCAACATTACTTCAATTCTTTTAATAACCTATTATATTCTACCGCTGATTCATGCTTCCCACTTAAAAATTCGTCAAAGAACAAAATTCCCTCTCCTCCTTGGTGGGATCAAGAATGCTCCCAAATAGTCAAGGAACGGAAAAAAATGGAGAAAAAATATAATGATTGCATGACGACAGACAATTTGATTGCATATCGACACATGGCTGCCAAGACCAAACGTCTATTAAAGAAAAAGAAACGTGAGGGCTGGTCAAAATTCTGTTCCTCCTTATCTCCAACTACCCCGCTGTCTATTGTCTGGCGTCAAATTAATCGTTACAGAAATAGCTATTCTCCTAGAACTGTATCCTCTATCCCACGAAGTTCAGTTGAACAGTTCTTTGACAGAATTGCTCCTAGTTATGTTCCTCACTTTAATGAATTGGCTTCAACCATTCATAACAACTCAGTTCACCTCTCACCTTTCAATGACAGTTTCACAACGAATGAGTTAGACTTAGTTCTATCTCGAGTTAAAGATTCAGCGCCTGGCCCAGATGGCTTCCCATATTCGTTTCTGGTGCATTTGAGCCCTAATAGTAGAAGCTACTTATTAAAATTACTTAATATTTGTTATGTTAATTCTTTCATCCCTACAACATGGAAACAACAAACTATAATTCCGTTACTCAAGCCTGGCAAAAATTACAATGACCCTAATGGTTTAAGACCTATAGCTCTCTCGTCGGTTCTTACCAAAATTCTTGAACATCTGATGAAAAATCGTCTGGAATGGTTTGTGGAACATAACAGGCTTCTACCAAAATGTCAATTTGGTTTCCGCAAAGGGTTCAGTACCATAGACAGCATTGCTGTCTTGGTTACTGACATAAGAACAAGCTTTTCATTAAACAGATCAGTTGTGGCTGCTTTCCTAGATGTGTCTTCAGCATACGATAATGTCATTCTTCCCATCCTCAGGCAAAAATTGCAAGAGCTGAGAATCGCAGATAGAATGATAAACTGTTTGTTTAATTTGCTGTCCACCAGGGAAGTGAACCTAAGGTTCCCAGGGGAGGAGTTCAACCCTAGAACTATATTCAAAGGTCTCCCTCAAGGTTCTGTGTTAAGTCCTCTTCTGTACAATATCTACACATTAGAGTTGCACACATCCCTGAACCAGAACTGTCAAATTTTACAGTATGCAGATGATCTAGCATTGTACGTCACTGATAGCTCCATAAACACAGCTGCCTCGTCCTTAGAAGTTTCCCTTAATTCCTTAAATTCCTGGCTGTCTGATCACGGTCTCAGCCTATCACCTTCCAAAAGCTCCATTGTCGTTTTCTCCCGTAAAAGAAGGCTTCCACAGATTTCAGTGCAAATAGATCAGGAAACTATACCTGTCAATACTCACGTCAAATTTTTAGGTGTATACTTAGACTCAAAACTGTCTGGTTCCCATCATATTAATCATTTGGCTAAAAAATGCGAACGCGTGGTTCCTATCTTAAAATCTTTGGCTGGAGTTTGGTGGGGAGCTCATCCTTATTCTATGAAAATTCTATACAATGCACTTATACGTAGTGTTCTAGATTACGGTTCCTTCTTGTTAGAACCATGTAACAAAAAGTCGCTAACAATACTAGATAAAATTCAATCGACCTGCCTAAGAATAATTAGCGGATGTATGAAATCATCCCCCATAAATGCGCTTCAGGTAGAGTGTTGTGACCCTCCCCTTCGCTTACGTCGCCAATTTCTTGCTGATCGTTTTATATTTAGAACATTATCCTTATCATCCCACATCTTAAACTCTAAGCTCCGCCGTCTTTTCGACCTATGCCAAGATGATAGGAATGAATATTGGCGTAATAAAAACAAACCCTTAATTATTAATAGCTTGTCTACGTTTTTGAATATTCTCCCTCGGAAAACTAGTTACCAAATTCTTCCCATGTATACTGCTCAATTCCCGACATTAATATTCAAACCAAATGTACATTTAGATATAGGCATTTGCAAAGATTCCCCCGGCGCTAATGAAAAATTTAACTCGTCCGTTGAAGACCGGTGGCCTGATTGGGACAAGTTTTACACAGATGCCTCAAAGATTTCTCAGTCTGGATGTGTGGGCATATCAGTTTATTACAAGGGTTCCCATATCTTTCTTCAGTTTAGTTGCCCGCCTGAAGCTTCTGTATTTACTGGGGAATGTATTGCTATCCTCGAAGCTTGTTTATTTATTGAAGCACATAATATAAAAAAAGCAGTCATATTTTCGGATTCCTCTAGTGCCCTCAAGGCAATCCAAACGAACTGGTTCAAAGGTAAATTACACAGTACGATTTTATTAGATATAAAAACATGTTTAATTAACTGTTTTAACAAAGGCTTGCTAATTGACCTGGTATGGATACCAAGCCATTCCGGTATTTCGGGTAATGAATGTGTGGACACCGCAGCCAAGGCTGCTGCATCCCAACCCTCTGTTACTGATCAGAAACATTATTCCATTCAAGTATATGATCTGTTAAACATACCAAAATTACATCTTGAACACAGCTGGCAACAATATTGGGATAGTTCGAGTAAGAACAAAGGGTCATTTTACTACAATGTTCAGAAAAGCATCGCTCCTCATCCCTGGTTTTATAAATTTAAAAAATTTCCCAAGACTATTGTCTCCGTTATATGTAGACTCCGTATTGGGCATTGCTGTTCTCCAGTATTTCTCCATAAAATAAGAGTTCGGGATAATTCACTTTGCGAATGTGGTTTAGCCGATGGCTCATTAGACCACATATTTTTTGAATGTCCCAAGTATAGTACAAACTTTAGTCTATATGATTCCCTCCCCAAAATTAAAACACCTCTCCCCATAAACTTAAGTTCCCTTTTGACTCTCCCCAACCCAGAGGTATTTAACAACCTTGCGAAATTTATCAAAACTAATAATATTAAACTATAAAAGTTAATATCTCCCTTTAAATTCAGTAGTTTTCCGTCTGTTTAGATACTAACCACTAATCATAATACTTACAGGTTGCTGGGTTCACTAATCAAAGTTATCACAATAGGCAATTCTCATACAAACAATTACATTGAACCCCATTGGCATGCGCGGTCAAGACACTGTGCTGGCAGAATTGTTATCCAATTTGGAGATGACACATTGCCATTTATAAAAGAAGAAGAAGAAGAAGAAGAACGAAGCGAAAGAAAAGAACAAAATACAATTACATTTACATCAAACTTTAACAATTTATCTAAGGTAGAAAAGGAAAAATATTATTTTTAAGAAAAATTAGATAGAAGGTAGTAAGTATCTACGAACACTAATGTAACCCGACGAAGTTGAAAACTACATGCTATTTTAAAGTCTTCGAACTAACTTTGGAAGTTGTCTTCGTTACCTTTGTAGCCCTCTTCTTGGCTAAGCGATCTGCTGGGGACGGGATCTCCTCCGGCTTGGTGGCTTCAGTGACAGAAAGGGAGCTAGGGAATTTGGATAAAAGCGGCTGTAGTTCTGACATCGACTCCACTCTGCACCTACTGTTGTTGGGGAGAAGAATATATATTTTGCCCTGCAACGTCCAGCACTTGCTCATACCAAAATGGGCGCGGGCCGCAAGGAAAGTTTTATGCCTTATTTTGGTCAAGAACTCTGAAACAGTGATGCCAGAACCCTTGAGTGCAGTTTTACTGTCCCAGATCAAACAGCGGTGTTCGTCACAACCAAACCGCAACAACACAGGTCTAATTTTGCTGGACCTAGCACCAAGACGATGACAAGCTAGTAAGTCCGATTTTTGTATGTCGGTCAACTTCATTTGGTCGGATATTACTTTTAGGACAACATTATGCAACTGCTCATCTTTGGTTTCAGGCACACCGTGGAGTAGCAACACCTTTCTTCGCATGGCTGTCTCATGCCTGTCGTACCCAAGGGACAGGGAATCCAGTTGCTTTCTGATCACAGAAAGTGCTTTCCAGAAAAATCAGTCTATTGTCCCTTTAAGCTGTGAAAATATCAAACTTCTAAGCCAAGCCAATCAAAAGATACCGCCGATTATGTCGATATTTTCAACAAATTTCCGACACTCGCAAAGGAATCAAAACCTACAGGATACTTCCCGTAAACTCAGAATCTTGAAATTTGGCATGAAGCATTGTCATATAATGCAAATATAGGAAAAATTACGAAAATCACATTTTTTTAGTTATATAATATAATAAAAATATTTTAATAAAATGAAACTTACTACCTTATTTCTCACGAACGAATAAAGGTATCAAATTGAAATTTATACCAAATACCTAGGTCTATTGTCCCTTTAAGCAGTGAAAAAATCAAACTTCTAAGTTAACGCGATCAAAAGATACAGCAGTTTATAAATTGTAAACCGCTACGTTTGTACGGCGGAACCCTCAGTATGCGAGTTTGACTCGCACTTGGCCGGTTTTTTTTGTTATTTTTTGTCCTTGCTATTTCATCTTTTTCGTATTTTTTTTTGGATTTTTTTAAATTCGAATTACAAAAATTTCTATAACGTTTGTATGTGATCAAGAGAATGTCATTATAAGGCTCTTGTTTTGTCTTTTTAAGAAGCTTATCTCTCTGTCTCATACAGCGCAATAAACCAATAGTTATCCATGGTTTAGAAAATATTTTTTTGGAGTTTTAAATTGTTTAGTACTGCCCTTTATAGCAATAGTTAGTTGGGTCACCAAGGAGTCGGTGGCGAGGTTGGTGTCAGTACAATCAAGGACTGGTTGGAAATCTGTATTTATGAGTAAACTATCTAGATGTTCGAAGTCGGTACGCCGGGTTGTACGACTTCTTATAGCTAATTTATTTTTTAGGGTTATACTAATTGCTGTGCTATCATGATCAGTAATAGAGGAGTGGAAAATGAAACAAGTAGCTTCAAACTTAGTTTTGACAATGATATGGTCTAAGCAGGTACGGCCGTGGGTTGGTTCAGTATAACCGGGTAACATGGAATGACTAGCTAGCATGTTTAGATAATCATGGGCTCTGTTGTCGGTACCATGTGGGTGAATGTCGATATTAATGTCACCGCACAAAATTATGTTTCTAAAACTACTCATTTTTGATAAGATAGAATCTAAGGAATAAATGAATTTGCTAGTATCATGGCAGCTAGGCGGTCGATAGATAGCCATGATGCAAATATCGTTATTTAGTTTTAGTAGGAGACAATTGGCATCAATAATAAGGGGTTCAAAGACAACTTTTAATCGCTTATTAAAATAAATCACTACGCCTTCATTTTGCGAGTTATTCTTCGTCGTGGTTATGTGAGAATAATGACTGTCCATTTCTGGTATGTATTTGGCCGATTGAAGCCAACATTCAGATAGTACAATTATATCCCAGACAACTTTGGACCTTTGGAGCAATGTAGTGAAATTAGATATATTACAATTTATACTGCGTATATTCTGGCATATGATATTTATTGTAGGGTTTGTGCATGGAATATAATTATTTACTTCATCTATATCACAGCCAATCACCTTTGCTGTTGACAAGGAGTCTAGTTCTCGGTTTACTGCTTCCATATTTAGACTTGTTAAACAGTTAAATAGTATGTAAATATGTATTTAAATTGTCACGCATAAAGGCGTGAGGTAGTAAATAAAATTGAATTAAGCAATAAAACCGAAGTCCAGACCCCCTGTGTATAATCCTAGTGCACAATGTTTTGTAAGTAGTGAGTGTTATGTGTGAAGTAGTTGTATGTAATTTTGTGTTGTTATTCGTGGCGTATGTATGTGTGTTGTGTGTTTGTGTTGGTAATTGTTTTAATGTTTGCATTGTGGATACAGCTCTGTAAATCAGGATATAAAAGTAGACAATTTTACCAGGATAATTATCATGCAGTAACAGTTTATTATTGTTATGTAGAGGAAAATTATGAAATAAACAAAAATATTATATGAAAGTAAAAATGTGCTTATATAATACTAGTCATAGTGAAACCCTGTCCAAATCAGATTCCTCACTGACACGAACAGGAGGTGATCCCTCCTGTTTTTTTACATAAATCTTCCCGTAGGATGTCCAGGCGGATTTAGAACGTCATGGCCCGAACTGAGGCAGTCCCTATACGTTCCAAAAGACCGCAGTAAAGTAACTATTTCGTATTGTAGATCTGTCGATGAGTAAGGTTATTATGCTCCACGGGGACGGAGTTATGGTTAACAGCGCCGGAGTGACAGCTCAGTGTTAAAAACGTCTATAGGCAACGGTGACTGGTTGCCGTCAAGAGACACGCACAACTATCTGTTTTAATTCGTGAAAATTATAAGTTTTAAATGGTTCATAATGTTTCTACAGTAATCGAACTATGAGTCATAAACTAGGGACGTTCCTAAGTAAATCGAATTTAAAGCACACGACAAATAATTATAAGCTATCCAAATAGTTCTTTTATTTTATTAGTTGTACTAGTTTGGGGCCGATCAGTGTGGAGAGAAGGCACCTTCCCGGAAAGGCTGAAATTTTCGATAGTTAAACCGCTACATAAAAAAGGAGATAAGTTTGACCTAAACAATTACAGACAGGCCCATCACTTGTTCCAATCTTATTAAAGATCTTTGAAAAGGCCATGCTAATATTTCCCCACCACTTTGCCAGGGTCCGCCACCAGGAGGCTTCCGGACGTGGACCCCACCCATCTAAGTACCTCCTCAGATCATTTGTAAGAACATACCGTCCGCCCGCTTGGTAGCTACGAAAAACGCACGATTTGAAATCATTGAAATCCTCGTTTCACAGCACTATCAAATAAGGAAATTTTGCTAATAATATCCTTGTAATAAGAGGACAATTTAAATTAATAATTATAGCTAATTTAGTGCATTAGCTACAGTGTTTATTTGTCTGCGGATTATCTAGTGGTTCGCATTAAATAATGAAGTATATTTTAGCAGCATATTTTGTGTTATTGTTATCATGTGCATATCTTGCCGAATGTAAGTATATTTACAACATTTTTTGTCGCTACTGCCTATTAACCTAGGCAAGTAACGACTAGTGGTCCACGTCCGGAAGCCTCCTCGTGGCGGACCCTGGTAACGTGGTGGTGAAACTTTCTCGGCGGGTGTGCGGTTTTTGATGTCAAGCATGAAGATAGAATTAAGATAAGCTCCTTGTGTCAAGTGTGTCCGCTTGGTATTCGAAGTCACATGCCATCGTCGAGTTTTTTTGTTTCCCCACCACGGCTAGTTCCGGACGGCCCTTTTCAGGGCCATGACCGCGCCCGAAGTCCCCCGGGTGCGGTCCGATGGCTGCTCCCAGTGTCCTCGTCAGAAGGACGCGCCATGTTGAGCAGCCATCGGTGACGAAGCGGCCTATAAGGCCGGCGTTGGCCAGCGGTCCACAGGGGCTGGCGTTAGTCGGTAGCCCATGTGGGCTGCTGGCCCCCAATTGGTGCACAAGGAGTGCCTAGACGGTTAGCGTTGGGACGGTCTCGGTGTAGTTGCGCTCACGTGCGCAGATCCCGAGCCGTTCCGCAATAGCGCACTGGAGGTCAGGCCGGGGAGGATGTTTAATGGGTATGGAGGGAACGCCTATACCTTCGAGTCCCACATATCCCTGCGGGTGGCACCACCCCGCAGGGACGATGCGTAAATGCATTTGACCTCCCCTTCAACAAAAAAAAGCACGTAACGACTAAGAATAAAAATAAACTTACTAAAACTAGACTATTTCACAAAGGAATGTTTTTAGAAAAAATCAACTGTCAAATAATCTCTTTTCACACACTACTTGCAAAGCTACAAGCTATAGTACGGGGAGTGCCAGTGCTCAGCGTCTTAGATTAAAGCAAATCAGCACCCGTAGTGTAAGTTTTTTAATATAAAATACGTAACTATTGTAGTTGCGTTAAGAGCCCAATTTGTGTGGAACTTTCCGCTATTCACGTTTCCTACACAAATTGAGCTCTTAACGCAACTACAATAGTTACGTATTTTAAACGAAAAAAATTTACACTACGGGTACAGGGAGAATAGACAAGCGGCAATCGTTTTATGACGATAACATATCGAAATTCGTCATCATCGGGGTCTACCTGCGTGGTTCACTTTAGGTGTTCTACGTTTAACTTTTTGTACCCGTGGTCCACCCAGGTGTTCTTGAAGTAATTCAATGTACTAGTGGTACACTTGTGCATATCCCATGTCCTTCGAGCATTAAATAAAAATACAGTGACATTGTTAAGGCTTTTAAATTTTTTAGAGTTTCTGTTTCACATGTATGCAAAATTCCCAGTAATTTACGAAAAGTACAAATTGAAAATGATAAATATATAAGTAATGAATATCCAAATGCAATTAATGAATAAAGAAATTACAATAGAGATTGCATTATATAAGTTACGTTGTCAACTAATAAAATATTTTTACTAATAATTAATGCTAATACAATACTATAACACTAACAACATATAATTTAACTAATAACGGATATTTTTTTTAAATCCTCTTATTGTTGTTCACCGGAAGGTATTAACTTTATTTATTTAGGCACATCAACAATATAAACACGAAAATTACAGATTTCTTACATTTATCTAAATCTAGTGCTTATATTAATTAAAGATATGCACAACATTTTAAATTAGTAGGTAGAAAGTGTGGACCATAAGTTAACATAAAACATTAAAAAGCTAAAGCAAATTAATCCACAAAACAAGGACACACTTTGAACACTTTTTTTTTAAATAATTTTTATTTTTATTTAAATAACTTAGATGAACAAATCTACTATTTCCAGAATATGCCATTTACATAATCTGTCGTTTTCAGAACCTGCTATTTATCGAAAAAAAAAGAACCAAGGGCACTAAATTTTCAACATTAACCCGTGGTTTACCTACTAGGTGAAATGAGAGCACTACATTTTACATATTACCTATTAGACGCCGTCTTCGTGGGGTGGTCAGTATAGCTGCCTACACATCAAGCAGTCCGGGTTCGAGTCCTGGTAGCGGCAAATTTTGTGTGATGAACACGAGTATTTGTTCACGAGTCATGGTTGTTTATATATTTATTTAAGTTTATTTCTAAAAATATTATGTATATAAAAAAATGTCCGTTATCTAGTATCCATAACACAAGTTCTTAATGATACTTACTTTGGGCTAGATAATTGGTGTGAGCGTGGAAATATATTATTATTATTTACCCGTGATTTACCTATTACATGAACCAAGGGTACAAAAAGTCAACCATGGAACACCTTTTTTTTGTAGGGGAGGTCAAATGCATTAACGTCCCTGCGGGGTGGTGGCAACCGCATGGGATATTATGTGTGACTCGAGGTAAAGGCGTTCCCTCCATACCCACTAAACATCCTCCCCGGCCTGACCTCCGGTGCGCTATTACGGGACGGCTCGGGATCTGCGCACTCCTTGTGCACCAATTGGTGGCCAACAGCCCACAGGGATTAGCAACTAATGCCAGCCCCATCGGACCGCACCCGGGGGGCATCGGGCGCGGTCGTGGCCCTGAAAAGGGCCGTCCGGAACTAGCCATGGTGGGAAAACAAAAACTACTTGACGATGGCATGTGACTTCGAATACCAAGGCGACACACTTGACATCAAAAGCCACACACCCGCCGAGAAAGTTTCCCCACCACGTTACCAGGGTCCGCCACGAGGAGGCTTCCGGACGTGGACTCCAACCATGGAACACTTCTTCTTATTTTACATCTCCAAAAATTCCCGTGTTTATGGGATATGCAGTATGTCCATTTTTACCGTCTTTAACAAAAAGGAGTTCATCATCGTCCATTACGATTTTTTACGTATTATTACAACGAGACCTCGACGCGAGTACCTCTCTCGGCAAGCGCTAGACGACGACTGAACGCCGAATTAAGAAAGACCGGCCACCGATCAGTGTGTTACGATGAACCCGTTTTTATGGTCTTTTCTAGGTAGCAAACAACGACCGGCTAGTGTGGTGCCACGCTGACCCGGCACCCACACGGTGAATCCATGGACTGCTTATTTTCATTTATATACGCGTGTATGCCGGCATAATTCCCGGTAACGAATAGAAATATCCAAAGTTTTGGAACAAAGAAAACCTTTGTTCTTTACAGCATTCTTCGTTAGGATGGCTGAATTAAACACCATAATAATTTTTTGTTTGTTTCTAAATTGTTTCGGAGGGAAAGGTAGCCAGTGTAGCTACCGGGCATTTCATCTTAGGCCTTAGGATGACAACGCACCTGCAATGCCAAAGTGATTTTTTCCTAGTTATTGCAGGTGTTATAGGCGAAGGTATCCCCTTGCCACCAGGTGGGCCGTTAGCTTGTTTGTCATCTAGTTGTATAAAAAAATGTTTTATACTACACCTGATCGGAACAGTAGCTATTATTCCCTCAAATTGAAAAGAGAAAGTTGATCTTTTCTTGTTGCCTAAATATGCGGGAGGAAAAGTTGTATGAAATTCCATTTATAACGTGTTTAGCGGGAGGAAAAGTTGTATGAAAATATATTTCGAACGCGACGGCTGCCGCTGCCGCCAGCGGGGTGCGCGCGTGGCGGCGGTGCTCGGCAGCGAAGCGCGCTGCGACAACTACAAGCCATTGGTTGGCCGTTGTTTCGCAGAACATCTGCAACTATTGTTGCATAATCATAATATCTTTATAATTTTATATAGGTACTGCTTATTTCAATTTAACAAGTCTTTGAATGTTCCTCACAGGTGTAGTATAAAGCACTATGTAACACTTGGGAGAAAATTCGAGCTGTCACTTTCGTCCCACGGTGAAATTGTTCACTTACTTCTTCTAAGACGTAATAAACAAGAATTTCGACATCTTCCGTGATTTCGTAGTATCCCTAAGGTTTTCGTGAAATCCCTGATTTTCTCGTTTCCCTTTGACTTTTACTGTTGTATGACTATTACATGTGTATTTTACTGTTGTGCAATGACGAACATTCTATTTATTATATTTCAGGCGCAAAACTAACTCTTCTTCTTCAGCCTAATAGTAAAGAACAGCATAAAATAAATGAACGATTTAGAAATAAAGTTACTAAGATTGGATTTGATATTGAAATTGTAAAAGTCACGAGAAGTAATGTTGCATATACCATAAAAGCTGCAGTCAATCACAGGTACGTAATATACGTAATTGTAAAATACTCCTTTTACCTTTTAGGTGACAATAAAGCATACCTATTCGAGTTATCGTGCTAACGCACAGACACACACACAGACATAATTCCAAAAACGGTTTTTTCGACTCAGTGTGTGAACGTGTATTGAACAACCGTCTCCTGGCTTACCTCGAAGATAACGATCTCCTCAGTGACCGTCAATTTGGTTTCCGCCGTGGGCGGTCTACTGGGGATCTTCTTGTGTATCTACTCACTTTTGGAGCGAACCCATAGAGAAACACGGTGAAGCTCTCGCCGTCTCTCTCGATACCTCTAAGGCTTTTAACAGGGTTTGGCATGCAAGTCTCCTTGGCAAGCTTCCTTTATATGGAATCGCTACCGGGCTTTGCACCTGGATTGCGGATTTCGAGTAGTCATTAACGGTTCCTCGGCGGATCTGCTTGGCATAAATGCCGGAGTCCCCCAGGATTCTGTCCTCTCCGCGACTCTTTTCTTGCTGCATATCAATGATCTGTTCACAGCTCCCGGTATCTTGGGTACGCAGACGACAGCAAGGTCTCGAGAGGTACTTGACTGATGCGAAGTCTGGTGCGGATGTCCGATCACTGAGGGAGGCAATGATGAAGGGAGTGAATTCAACCCTGGAAGCTGTTTCCCTCTGGGGTGAAGCTAACTTGGTTGGATTCAATCCCTCCAAAACACAGGCTTGTCTTTTCTCGGCGAAACGGAGTCCACTCCATCTGACTCCGACTTTCCGAAATGTTTCCGTGCCGATTAACGTCCATCTCGAGCTTTTGGGTATAGATATCTCCACCAACCTAAATTTCGGTCGCTATATCGAGTCCATTGCTAAAACCGCTGCCAAAAAACTTGGCATACTTTTTAAAGTCAGACGATATTACACATCTGAGCAGCTCGTAAGCCTATATCGAGCGCATGTTCGCTCCTGCTTAGAGTATTGTTGTCACCATTGGGACGGATCTGCTCGATATCAGTTAGATGCATTGGACTCTGTAAAGCACCGTGCGATGAGACTCGTCAATAATGACGCACTCGTTGAAGAAAATCTCCAGAGGCTTGACCATCGAAGGCGTGTGGCTAGCCTCTCGGTCTTTTACCGGTTACATTTCGGAGAGTGTGCGGGTGTTTTACATAATTTGATCCCCCCTGCCCCTTTCCACCACCGGACGACCAGGCACGGCGAGGGCTTTCACCCCTGTCGACATTCCTCCAACTCGCACGAAGCGATTTGCTTCAACCTTCATTATGCGAACAGCTAAGGAGTGGAACTCCTTGCCGAGGTCTGTTTTCCCGGATCAGTATAATCTGGACATATTTAAGGCCAGAGTGAACAAGCATCTTCTAGGCGAGCGTCTACCACCATAGGCCTCATCATTGCTTTCCATCAGGCGTGATTGTGGTCAAACGCCCAGCCTATTCAACATAAAAAAAACATTACAAATTTACAAAAAATTACAACAGATGTCGGCCGGCACACTCCGGCGCACTCGCCGAGCCACTAAACCAAATTCCATATATTGACGAATGCTTAAGCATGTGTGCGTTTGCGTGGGGGGTCGAGGGGCAGAGGGGGTCACAGCTTATTTCGATGTGTACAATAATGTTCAATAAAATATTTTTAGCAAAAAGATGCAACCGACTTCAATGCGTACAAATTTAAACTAAAAAGTAAGAAATAAATAATATTTTTATGAAGTAGTTGAAAAGAGCGTCATAGAAAACAAAGGAAAGTATTGTTACATATTTATAATTCTTTATTTATAATTCATACTCCGATATATTTAGAGCCGGTGCCAGCTAGCCAAGGAGAATAGTGTTTGCAATTTTCGAACTTCACGGAGCGGCAGATTTTTTCTCATCTTCATCATTCATTATTATGTATAGTTAATGGATTAATCAAGTTCGTATCTATCAGGTAAGTTTATTTTGCTTAGGCTGGCACCGACTCCAAATATATAAGAGTATAAATTATAAATAAAGAATTATAAATATGTAAAAATACTTTCCTTGGTTTTCTATGACGCTCTTTTCAACTACTTCATAAAAATATTATTTATTTCTTACTTTTTAGTTTAAATTTGTACGCATTGAAGTCGGTTGTCCTATTTTTTTGCTAAAAATATTTTATTTTATTATTTTTAGTGGAAATTAAGTATATTTTATTGAAAACGGATAGGCCTACTAGGCGCTCATTAAAACTTAAAGGAAACTTTAACTAAAACGTTTTTTTTTTATTTATATCGATACAATTTATACGGGCCATCTCTGATCTTGACGTACCTAAAAAAAGAATCATTAAAATCGAGTCGTAGTAATCATACATAATTGACGGAGTAATCAGTTATCAAATACAAAAAACAGTCGGATAGAGAACTTCCTCTTTTTTTTAAGTCGGTTAACAAATAATATCACGTCTCAGACCTATAGTTCATTACAAATGCCTGCCATTCATTCAAAATGAATGGTAAGTTAATGTACTATGAACCTAGTTATTTAACTTAAGTTCATAAAATAATTTGTCATAGTTTATATGTTGACTATTGGACCTACTAACCAAAATTTCACTATTGCATATTAGGTAATGGCATGTTAAAAAAAAATGTCATTATTTTTGTGTTCGTGGACGATATCATTATTTCATCCCCAAAGAAATTATCATTTCAACAAAAAAGTACTGCACCAATTTCGGTAAAATTTATACGGGACCACCTTTGAATTATGACCTTTCTAATGAAAAAAGAATCATCAAAATCGATTCATAATTGACGGAACCGCGGAACATACATACAAAAAAAAACATACAGTCGAATAGGGAACCTCCTCCTTTTTTGAAGTCGGTTGAAAAAGACAGCAAGAGACCAGTGACTTTGGCTTTGGTGACACAAGATACTAGGCGACCTACAATTACAAAGAAATGGCGAATGCATTAGCATTTTTGTCCAAGGCAAACGTTTCTATTTCTCATGCTATAGCATTTCCGTCAAAAAATTGTTGGAGTTGACGACAGTTGGAGAGTTTTCGGGGCCGGTCGGGTCATAGAATCTTACTCAAAGTTTTAACTGTCTTTTCTAAGCCCAAACTAGACTTAGAACAATTTGCTCCGAAGTTTATCATGGAAGAAAAATTGTATGTACAATGTATATTTAACATACGGCCCATAGTCGCAAAAACATTCACAATTATATCATCTACGGACTTTAGAAAATTAATTCCCTCTGCTATATGCGTTCGAGCCCAGTGATCTTCGTGTCACCTGGGCCTGCTCCCCCAACCCCTTGTATCCCCATTTTTTCATAAGTGCAGCAAAAAAAAAATCAAATAAATTTTCTTTGCTGTGTGCAAAGAAGTATAACTTCTCACGCGCGTACTATAAGTACATGCACCCATTTTTTGTGTTATTTGATTAGCAGATAAGCATACGGCCTGCGTGGTGAGAAGGTGGTAAGAAGCACCCCGTAGCCTATAGAAGATCGCACACTGACGTGATGCTGGCGGCACACCATTTTACGGTTGCATAAATAATAGTCTATTCAATCACTTGATGAATGTTTTATGTATAATCACAGAGAGAGAGCGATTAATTAACAATAATTCATTTTTAAACTGCAAATATACCTTATATTCTTCAATAATATATTTATAATATTTAGGCCAGCCTGATTCTACATAACATTTTACCGTTTGTAATATTGAGTCATTCTTATGATGTTCATTGAACATAGAAATCTCAGCTTCACTAATTGATAACTGTTTCATTACCAATGCTACTTGTAATTCTAGATCATCATCAAAATTTAGTTTTTCATTGTCACAGCTTTGTAGTAGTAAATGTTATGTTATTTGACTGAGAAACGTGTAGTTTCTACAAAGGTCGGGCGCTCCAAATTGTTGCAGCTAGTCCGCAGTACCCAAGCTCGACTGAAGTTTCGCAGCAACGCTGTTCTATTTATGTTAAGATTCTTATATAAAATAAGGTAATGAAACATTTTAATTCTATTTTGCAGTAACGTCATCAACTTGATGGCTACAGGCTTATGTGACGTGGAAAGTTTTATAGCATTCCGGAAATCGAAATTGATTTGCATTAGCGAACTAGAAGAGAAGTTAATACTTTTTAATCAGTTAAGTAACCATTGCACTGAGACCCAAAATACGTTTAGTAATGGTACAAAAGCAGAACCCGTTAATGCAATCGAACAAACTTGGACACAGATTGAGAAATTAGAAAACTACTGTAACACTGAAGATTCTGATTCTAAATACACTATTGTACATGAAGATGTCATGAGATACGATCGTCTACTTCAGATTCTTTTAAATCTCGAAAATAATAATTATAAAATAGACGATAAGGTCTTACTTTGTATACCAGATATTAATAAACGAGATGAAGAAAAACTTCGTGTCATGGTTGAAAGTAGTTTCAGCGCCCTGAGTATAGAACAAAGGAAGGATTGTACAGATGATATGCAAATAGATAACAATGTCATAGCTTTACTTTCACACACACCGCTGGAAATACAAACGAATGTTCCAATAATCTATTACGCTAACCCTAAACTATCGTACGAAAATGGACTCTACTTAAATTTTTTGAAATCTTTGAAACCACTGAAGTATGCTTTTTTGCAATTCATAAAACATATGGAATGGAGTAGAGTAGCTGTACTGTCAGATGATTCTGAGAAGAGCGAGGAGTTCGTGCAAGAATTATTGCCGCTGTTAAGAAAAGAACAAATTGTTTACACTGTTCAATACTGTAATGGCTGGACTTGCAATTTTACTGATGTAAGTATTATTTTTCCATATGTTCTTATATATCCAAATATCTTTATATTCTTATTTCTGCCGCGAAACAGTTTGCCGTGTCTCGGATTGAAGGGAAAGGTAGCCAGTGTAATTACTTTGCATGGGAGGCATATCTTAGTCCCCAGGACAGCAACGCACTTGCAGTGTTAAGTGGTTTACCGTTAATATTGCAAGTGTCAATAGGCGACCGGTGACCACTTAACACCCAAGTGAACCGAAAGCTTGTTTGTCATCTCGTTATATAAAAAAAAATGTTCCGTATATGCTTTGTACAAATTAGAAAGAGAAGTATACACTTAGAAAGACACAAAGGTAAGTTTAAGTCTTATCTACTTGGTAAAGGTGTGACGTCATATCGAAAACTGATTCGCATTTAGCTTCAATCACAAGTTTCACTTGATCATAATCAAAATTACCTATCAACATTGCAGGCATTGTGAATCGAGTCTTCTGGGAAAACTTATGACTCATTCGCAGCATAACAAATTTATTCAAAATAAGGAAAGCCGTTGCACGTCTACATTTAATATGTAAATTGTTGATACTTATATTGTCAACAAAATAATATTATTAATTTGGCTGTTGGACACATGCGGATTGGTTGGATGTAGGGCTACTAGCGAGGAGAAACAGGTTATTTTTATACCAGATTGGTGACAATCGAGCATGCGTTTTTCCTTATGGTAAGCGATCACTGTAGCCCATGGACACTTGTACTACCGGGAATTCAGACCTTGAAGCCTTTCTTTTAGGAACCTATATTCTTGGAAAAACCTCTACTTCATTCCACAACGTAACTGCAAGTAAATATCGCCTATTACATATATTCCTACTAATATTATCCCCAGGAGACATTTATTTATTTAAAAATTACTAATTAATTTACACTACAAGTACGAGAGGACACGACATTTAACAGACAATTTGTACAGGGGTACTGCTTATTCCTCTAAGAAATCTCTTCCAGCTTTTCTCATATGTGGGGCTCTCACATATGAGAAAGATAAATATAATGGTAGCGCTGTAAGCCATTTTGGTTACTTTTTTCATGAATAATATCAGTAGGTTTGTGAATAAATCTAGGCAACTGACATATTCAGCTCTCCGCTTGGTCTTGGTTGGAACCTACTACCAACTACCCATGATAAGAGAAACTAAAAATCTGGTGAGGATAAATAATATCATATTATAACAATTGATATCAAAGAAAGCGTTTAAAAAATTAATTGCAGTGACTCAAGATGGTCTTATCGCTAAAGAATAGTACAACCGTTTTTTTCTTTTTAGGCACTAAATGTACTTCAGCGTGCAGAAGCTAGAATAATTATATTGAACGTGGAAAAAGAGAATGCAGAGCGTGCGTTAGAACAAATTAAAGCCGCTAAAATAAAACATAACCCACATTGGATAGTGCGAGATTGGCCATTCCCTTACAACATGGCGGTATGTAAAATTCACTTAATTTCGGCATAGGTCGCAATAGAGTATAAGTATTAGTTCCCAAGCAGGGATGTTACGGAGCTTCGACTCAGATTCTGAAAGGTCGGAACTTCCGATTGACACACACATACATAACATACACAAACACATTTACAAGCATACACACACACACTAATAATCACACACACACACACTAACAATCACACACACATACATACACACACACAAACACACACACACACACACAAACAAACTCGCGTGCACACACGCACACGAACACACACACACAGATACACATTATCCATGTGACATGTGCATTATTTATATTAATAGTTATATTTGTTGTTCAATTGTTTTTTTTTTAAATATATATATATATCAATATAATCTATCAACATTACCCAATAAGTTTTGTCATATAAATTAGGAAGGAATTGGCTTCTGTACCACAAGTTTATTTTTTTCAGAAGTCAGGGCTACACTAAACATTTACATTGGTGATTGTTGCAATAAAGGCACTTTCATTTTGCATTTTCATTTTGCAACTTTTCGATTTCGGTTCCGATAAGTTGGAATCTGAAGTTATATTCGGAGGTGGAAGCTTAACGCATACAAACAAGTTTATTGTTGTTGCGCGGGGATCCCCACTCTGCCTGTTCTTTCTGTCGATTATGTAGTCTTTCACTTATTGTTTTGTAAATAGAATCTTCTCAGTTGTGTTGTTTCGTGTGTTCGCGCATCTTTTTAATTTTTGTCAGAGTTTTTTATTATTTGGACGGGTGATAATTTATTTTAATTGAAGAATGAAGCCAAAGTGAAGTGGTTTTTGGAACTACTTCAATGAAGTAGTTTGATTTTTAACTGTGTACACTGATTTTTTTTTCAGTGCATTTTTCTAGTATTAATATTTACGCGTTTTTAAACGCAAAAATAAATTTTTTCCATACTTCAATGAAGTTTGTACGTAAGTACTGTGAATAATAACGTCTCTTGTGCGTCCACCTTCGCTTTTGATTCCGATTCCGATAAACCATATCTGAAAAATCGATTCCGAATTCGGTTCTGATAAAGTGACCTCCGTTACATCCCTAGCCCCCAGAATAACGTACCGAAATTTTATAAAAATTTAAAATTTAAGTGTAGGTAGTGAGTCCGATTGTTAGTCACTTTTAAACCACCTGTTGAATGACAAAGTTCCTACATATAAACACTATTAGCGCTACTTTTGACGCCGTCGTGGTGGTCAGAATAGCCGTCTACAAAGCAAGCGGTCCGGGTTCGAATCCTGGTAGCGGCTAATATTTGTGTGACGAACGCGAACATTTGTTGACGAGGCAGGGTTGTTTTCTTTATTACGAGTATTTATTTAAGTTTATTTATAAAAATATCTAAAAAATATTATGTATATTAAAAATGTCCGTTATCTACACCGAGTACTAAACCAATAGTCTTTGGTTTTCCATAACACAAGTTCTTGATTCTTACTTTAGGCTAGAACAATGTGGTGTGAGCGTGGAAATGTATTGTATTATTAATTATTATATAATTCTACATTTTGTCTTTCCGAAAATAAGATACGTATTATTGCAGCTCTCATCATCAACAGCTCATATAATGTCCCCACCGAGGGGCTCGGGCCTACCCCACATTAGGGGCGATTTAGGCCTTAGTCAACCACGCTGGCCCAGTGCGGGTTGGTCGACTTCACACAAAACCTTAGAATTTCTTCATAGGGGTGTGCAGGTTTCCTCACGATGTTTTCCTTCACCGTAAAAGCGTCGATTAAACGTACATATGAATTCAAAATTTGAAAACACATTGGTACGTGGCGGGGATCGAACCAGTGCCTCCCAGGCGGGAGGCGACGCTCTTACGCACTACACCACCGACGCTTTAGTTTGTCGCTTCAGACGCAAGTGCAGCTCTATTATCTTGGATTCTTAATTAACTTTTACTAAGTATTTTATCTTATCTTTTACTTTACCTACCAATGCAAACAGTCAAAAATATCTATTAGGTATAGATAGTGTTACCAAAAGCTTTTATAAATCGACCCACTTCTGGGACACAAGGGTCATCATCGAAGGTTTAGGCTGTAGTCCACCAAGCTTGCCCAATGCGGATTGGTGGACGGAGTATAAGGTTAGCAATATCCATTAGTCGCCTTCTGCGACACCCATTGAACGATATGGGATGATGCTATTCTACTCTGCCGGCATCACATGGTTTACTTATTGTACATATTATTCGTAATTACCACAGATTTAATAATACAAGGAAATAGGCCAAGCCGGCTTGCGACAAGTGTATGCCCTGTGGGCATACATTTCTGCCACTTCGCCTTCCGATAAAGTCAAGTGAACTAACTCAGTGATTCGACTGATCTCCTTTGCGGCTGTGCTGAACTTTCATGGCTTCGTAGTCCTTAAGACGCGCGCAATGAATAGTGTATATTACGTCATGCTCAACTAGAACCATGTTATGTAGTACGGCCGCTGATCGCGACACTCGGTCTTCCTACACGGAGAAAAATCGGTGACCGAAATATTTACAAGAAGTGTTTAGTAAAAATTTATTACTAGATTTTTTGTTGTTTTAACAAATTTATTGTGTTCAATACAATATTCTGATTAATCGTACTAGCTTTCTGTATTCGTAATATATTATATTGTCAAGTATACTTAATTGTAATCCTACAAGAATTATTATGTTAACTGTTACGATTGTTGATAGTATTTCTTACGAGTCATTATGTAAGGATTACTAGAATAATGTATTTTCATTACAAATATTCTTATGGTAATTTAAACTATATGTTGTTAAGTACTAGGTATCATAAAACTTGTTTATGATACTAAATACTCTGTTTTGAGTACAACTTTATCATTTGTAGCACATTACCAATCTTTTTAACCATAACGATATAGTTATTGGTATGGTTGACAATAACTAGTTCAGTGAATAATATTAATTACATGGTTTCAATTACATGAAGTTCTTTTCATATTAACTTAAAAGTTAATTTATTATGTCAACAAGAACTATCTCGTCGTGATTGTCTGTATGATTGTAATAAAAACTTCGCGCTTCGCAACAGAAACTGAACCCATTGTCTTAGTCATCAAAAAAGCTGCCTCACTCTCGTCATTTCAGTTCAAACTGCGCCGCATAAAAGGTGGCGTGTAAAAATTTAATAGTGGTAAATATTTTTAAAAATAAAATATGGTTGAAGATATTGCTAAATTACTTAGGAACTGGAAGTATGACCTGCATTTCCAGGTAAGTCCATTTTGACACTAATTATAGGATTGAAATTTCACTAATTATAGGATCTTCGGTCTGCTACGATCGATACAGTATGCAATCATCACCTGAGCATCATCATGAATGATCATCATCATCAGACTTTTTTATGTCCCTACGGGGGTACAGCCTTTCGTATGGCTAGCAACATTATTGGGAGAATTGGCCATAACTCACCACTCAGACCCAGCGCAGATTGGCGAATATTACAGGGTCCATGGAAAATAACGCGCTTTCCGGAGCGCGGAGAGCTCGAGATATTATTTTTGGTTACCCCTCCCACGAACGGCCAATGCGAAGTTGTTAGATTCTTTGATTTGGTAACATCTATATCAAGGTTGACAAAAACAATACACAGAAAATAAATGTAACTCATTTCTTTCGTTTCAGTCAGTAAGCCAATGTTAGATGCCGAATTGGTTAAGGTTCTAATCCACCCTATAAGGGACCGAGCAAACTTCAATAATTTTTTAAACTGAAAAAAAATGAAGAAGTGGAATGCTGAAAACCAGTAAGTAAATAAGTAATGTCTTATAAGTAGATGTCTCGTCATAGTATAAGTCAATTTATAAATCAGATTTTGTAAATGGCCACTTGTGGCTGTCAAAAATAAGGAACATTTTCTTCAAGGAGCTTATACTAAGAATGGAGTCATTAGTCAAATTAACAAAGTGAGGGCAAAAATTTTGACAATACTTGACATTTCAAATTTCACATTTCTCTTTCTAGAAATTGTCGTCATCTCTTTCTAAACACGACTACATAGAAACAAGATTTCCCCAGTATTTCGCCATCTTTCTAAAACAAAAGTAGAAAAGTAGCTAAAAACTTAACATATTGTATTCAATTATCAGTATTTATTATCAATGAAAGAAATAAATATAATATATTGACTTTTAACGTTTAGGTTTGTATTTCAATCAACTGGTGTATCATTCTGTTTTTTCCATAACTTATGGGAAATTAAGGGATTTATATAATGACAGCTTTGTCTTCATACGTCAATCATGTTGATGTCCCGAAATCTCAACATGACATATTGATAGGTATCGACTCGCGATTTTGGTACGGCTTTTTACATTTTAATAACTATAAATAGTGCAAAATGGTGCATCGCTGTATAGTTCGTGGTTGCAGAAGTGAGTGGTATCCAGGATGCAGTGTGAAATTTCACTTGTAAGTGTTATAATTGCATATTATTGTTCACCTAAGTAAAATTGGTTTTTCACATGTAATTCCATATGATTATCGTTATTGGGCGAAACTCCATAGGGGAAAGTAATTTCTGATACTCGGCTTTCATACTATCTCAATTTAATTAATTTTCATACATAAATTACTTATTCAAATATGTGTAAACAAATTGACTAGGGTGACTAGGATTTTTATAAAATAATAACCTTTTTCCGACCGATCCGACCGATTTTTTTGAAATAGCTGTTATATAGATATATATAGATTATTTATATAGTTTATAGATTATGTATATATATAGCATCGTTCTACCCATTTTTGGTTGGGAACGTTTATTTACAAACAAAACCTGTAATTTGTGCAATGTACATTATTTTAATTGAGAAACATATTCAAAATGATTGATTGTATTTTACCAGTGTAATAGTGTATTTTATCTTTCACATTTGCATCTACTAACATGTAACGCAGAGTGCAATATGCACAGTGACCTCAAACTTCACTCGAATTTGGGTTAGTAAAATTGACACAGCATTAATAAAATTATGACTGTGCTATTCAAGCCTATCAAATCATAGTTTTTAATATGCTAATGACGACTTCCAGCCCCCAGAACAAGCCGGATTACGAAAAGGCTTTAGTACCATTGACCAATACATAAGTTGCAGCAGGTTATACAGAAGACCAAAGAGGGTGGTCCCGAAATGGTGGTAGGGCTTTTGACGATTTAAAAGCACTTAGCAAAGTCTATATAATAAAGAGCTTTTTCATTTTCATATTTCGCCAATGTTAAGTGTAAATTTACTTATAGTAATGCTTTGGCCGCACGTGCGCCTATCGTCCCGAAGTAATGCGTGGCGATACTTCGTACGATACACGCAAGTGCGGCCCTAGCAAAGTTATCGCGATAAAGCATGTGGCATTTCTTTATTTGTACGAACTATCGTGCAATAATCCAAGATGGCCGAAATAATTTCCAGACGTGTAAATTGCGTAGTATTATTATCCTTCTTTGCGTTTAACTATGCATAATCACTTTCTTTACTTCTAAATTGTGTGCTAATAATTACGTAATGCATTTATTATAAAAAATAACTCAGCTGTATCGTATACTTAGTCACCCGTACGCGTCTGAACTAATGGAGAACAACCTTCGAAATGAACAACGCATGTCTGACCACGCAGCGCGATAGGTTAGCGCGCTAAAACCCTGACGTACCGCCTCCCAGCCGATAACGCACACTCGACCCGAATATTCGTGACGATAGCCGATAACGGCCGGTCACATCTGCGTGTATCGTGTCCTAGCACGAAGCTTCGTGACGATAGGCGCAAGTGCGGCCCCAGCATAACAGACAGTTGTACGGAAGATTAAAACTAATTATTATGAATGTTAATTCTTTGTCATGGTAAACTCAAAAATATTTTAAACTTTGAGTACTAATTAATTTTATTAACTTAACGAAGTCCAAGATTGTCCGTAATTATTTTTTCTGCTATAGGCACCCTACTAGAAAGAGACAGAGCCTCTCTAGAATTGTCAAGAAATGTCAAGGGTTGTCAAAATTTTTGCCCTCACTTTTTTCATTTGACTAATGACTCCATTCTATAGGTAATATAAGCTCCTTGATTTTCTTCCATAGGTATGACATAGGAATGACACCATCTATCTAAATAAGAATTTTATAAAAACTAATTGCAACAAAAAATTACACATGTTTTTTTACAAATTTCAGTTCAATTTGTATACGTGTTAAATGTTTGAGCGATGAGTTTAAGCGATTTTTTTTTAATTTTATCTTATTTTTTCAGACTATAATCCTCTGAAAGAACTTCTGAAGAAAACAAATGTGGGACATGGTTTGCTCAACCTCTATGACAATAGTGGCAAATTAAATAATAACGACAGAAGAAAAGTTTATGTTGACGGATTAGTATTAAATTCAACGATTAAATTACCTTATAATACTGAGAAAATAAATGTGAATATCAAAATTGACGTGTTTCATTTATTATCACAAATATTGTTGTTTTGTGCGATTTTGTAAGTGTTATATTGTTTATAGTCAATAATAATTTACTGTAATTACGTTCTTTTCACACTTTGGTAAGTGTTTACTGTGTTGTTGTGATGCGGTTGCCTCATGTAAAACGAATTGAGATAGTATGTTCTGTACATAGAAGGTATTTTGCCTTCTTAATTATGTTATATTATGTTTCATAATTATGTTATACTTACCTCAATCTTAATGAATTTAGAAGCAACATCGTCACACAACAAACAACACAGTAAGTATTTACCTATTAGATTGTGAAAAGAACGTAAGCACAGTAAATAATTATTGATTATAAATAATATAACACTTACAAGATCAAACTAGTACAGATTGCATATAAGTTTTAGTAGGCGTAACGCTAGTGTATAGTAATCTTAACTATACTATATAGTATAGTATAGTATTTATTGTAGTTAATATAGCGATTGAATACTATTTATAGTAACAAAACTAATACGTGATGCATACGAGAATCTATAGTTCTTAAAATTAAATGGCGAGTAATAGTAGCTAACTATTTCATGTGCTTTAACTCTTCGTGCTGTTACAACAACCTAATGTTCTAGTAAAGTGTACCATGTAAAAAGTATTGTGGACTTTTTATTCAACAAAAAATACTAAAATCACTATTGATTACTACTTTGACACTTTTTACACTTTACTAGATTACTAAGTTAGAATAACGTAAGTTCTGTATAATTCTAGTTTTAGTAAATCTAACACAGAATTCTTGCTGTGTCGTTAACAATAAGAAAGTCTAGTTCCTATAATCGTTATTCTTGTAAACGCTGCAAGATTTTTTTCTCCGTGTATGAACTCGGCGATTAGACCGATCTCCTTAGATTGATATATCTGTGGTAATTACCCTGACTTTTTCCAGCTGACATCGCCAGCGTATTCCATAATATTGTCTCCCGAGTTTAATTATGAGAATTACGGTACTCCATTCTTGAGCGCGATCAAAAGAGGTCTTAGCATACTTATGGTGCAGTATAAAAAGGCCCTGGGTGTAAGAGAAACATTTAAAATGTGAGTATGATTTTTTAAATAAATATTTTTTAAAACGGCTTGGTGGAGCTTTTTGTTTCTGCAAGCAAAGAATAAGTAGGCAGAGATCAAGAGATACCCACTGTACCGAGAATAACTTTATGACTGACTCGCTTTATCCTGGGTCGTCCGTCACTAATTGATTTATTTATTATAAAATACTTAAATGAGCTGAACCCGGTTACATAATTAAATTCATAGAATTATTAGAAAATGTGCGCGTGTAGAAGTGCCTCGTAGAGGGCGCGCAAGCAAGGGTGCTTTTTCATTTTTTCATAAAAATATCATAAATTATCAAATACCATAATTTTTTTTAAATAATCACAATAGGACAAACATGCAGGATATTGAGAGTTACTCGTTTTTTTATTATTTCACAATTTTGTGTTAAGGACGGTGCTCCCACACGGCAATTATATAACATTAGAGAATGTTGGATAGCGTTTATTTTGGTGTCCAACTGTTTTGACAAATTTTAACAATAGTTATGAATTGTTGGTGATGTTATACAACTTTATGTAACAAAATGTTATACAACCAATTACAACATGATGTAACAAATTATAACTTTAGCTGATCATCATCAGAGCAGAGTGACGTTAGCTAAAGTCCACGAAGGAGGTTGCTCTGCTATACAACGAGTTGAACCAGTGTGAGAGCATTTATAACATATAACATTTTTAACATGTTGTAGCAAAATGTTACACACTGTCATAAAATGTTATCGTACTAGTTACACAATGTTTTATAACGTGTATTAAATTAAGTTATAAATAAAACAACTTTTACGGATTTAACTCGCGTGTAATTAGATTTTACATGTTGTTATTATTGCCCGACGTTTCGTAACACTTCTCAGCGTTCGTGGTCACGGGATGACTAAAGACGTGGTTGTCATATTTTATGAAATAGTTAAATCTACCGTCACTTTAATTATTAATTTGAAGTGTTCCGTTTACCGCAAACGGAGCTCACGGTGTCATTAGGTCTTGCTGTGTGGTGGTTTGCTTGAGTTTAAATAATTTTAATTACTGGATCCCAAGCAGGTGGTACAGCCCAGCCATCTTCTCTATTGATAGTTATTCAAACATTAATCCTACTACAATGAGAGTGGGAACGGTATTTTTGACGTGATAATCTTATAAATCGATGAACGCCGGCTGCAAGCACGATAGAGCATGGCTTATTGTCACGTTCCACCAGTACAGCGTACAACGAGAGCGCGGAACAAGTAATAGAGAGGCACGATCGGCCAAAAGCGTTCCGCTGTATGACGTTATCACGTAAAATTATAGTCCGTAAAGCGAATTTACAGTTTAAACCACATCTTTAGTCATCCCGTGACCACGAACGCTGAAAAGTGTTACGAAACGTCGAGCAATAATAACAACATGTAAAATCTAATTACACGCGAGTTAAATCCGTAAAAGTTGTTTTATTTATAATGTGTAGTGCTCGCGCAAATCTAAGAGAACATTAAATTAATGTAATAAAACACTCCAGATCCTCTACATTACACATTTATTCTTATAAACTTGTTGGTAACGAACAACACTTTTACACTTAGAAGGTAACTTTAAATAACTATTTTACACTGCAGGACACGTCCTCTCTAGACGGCGGCTCCGAACCGAATGCCCCTTACCGTGCCTTCCGCACTTTAAATATCGAACGCTATGGCGGGAAAACCGAGCTCTCTGATTGGCTCACGAAATCAGGTGACATTGCTGTTGTCGCCCAATCGTTGAGTGACTCATTTTTCCCGCCATATCGTTTAGCCAATTAGAAACATTTTAGTGTTGCCAACTTCACATTATGATTTCAATTATGTCATTGCAATATAAATAAAATTATATTTGAATAAAACGTAACAATGACTTAAAAAATAACGAAACCTAACATTAAGTTATTTAATAACTACTGTGTGGGAGCACCTTATGAAGTCGATAATAAAATAAACTGTAAATTAGGAGTACCACGGACTAAAGTTTCGATTGCATCTTATGTTTCAGGGGCGTGAAACAGTACACATCACCGACTCACAAAGTGTACGCATATGTAACAAAAAACAAAAAAACGGTAGGTTCTATGGTGATTGACGGTGAACACGTGTCAAAAATACGTTTTAATCTACCTAATAAACCTTTGGACTTGGTTGGGTCGTGTATTATACGCAGAGCCGATTACTTCACTCCTTGCAACGACAACACTATATTGTTGTTTATGGGAATTCTGATATCATTCACGTTGCTACTGTACACTATAATACTTTTTTTCAATAGATTTAAGAAGCCTCAGTACGGACGAATGAACTAATGGCCGGTTTCAATAATATTCTCATTTAGAGACCAAGAGTCTGGTAGGGAGCTACCAGAGTTTGATTGCTAAGTGACTGTCAAGTTTTAATTTATTAAATACACTCTCTTCTTGCTGAACAGCTAAAATATTTTTCGTGATTTCAGAGTTGCTTCCAAAGTAAAAAAAAATGTTTGTATTGATGAGATCTTAAAATGGTTTGAATGTTGTTGGTGTATTACAAATAACCCTATATCTATCCTTTACAAATGCCACTAAAAGTACTAAAACAGTTGTTTTATATTAAAAACGAACACTATACCGGCTCTGAGGTTGCGTTGTGTTCTGATTGTGTTACTGGGCTTTAGCACTTAATTTAGTTCTAACTTTTACCTATCAGGTATCTAAGTATTTTATTTAATTTTCTTCTGCTTGAAATGTATTGCAATTGAAAATTCTTGGGTGACTTTTTATTAGTTTAATTGACATAAATATTGTAGTAAAACCTGCTAGAGTTTAAGCTGTTGAGTTTCGGAAATAAATAATATTATATCTAATAAATTGTTTAATTATTTAAGGAGCTCCACACATCGAACGCGGCGCGGCGCGGTGTCACCAAGCATTGCCGATAAACCGCGCCGCGCCGCGTCTCTGCAGGACTGTGCGGACACTCTTATATCCATGTCCTAAAATTATTCGCTATCACATAAGTAAGTAAAGGTCCAGGCCACTTTTAAAGTTTGACATATGGATAAGGATGATGACTAGCTAACAATATAATAATTCTATTAGGTCCGTCAGACAGCTTACCAAGAACCATTAGACACATATTTTTTACATAATCGAATCAGTAAATATTTAAAAAGATATACGACGAGTGCGGTGCATAACAAAAGTGTTTCTAATAGTGCCTGAGTGTGTAGTGTTAATCTAAGTACTAATCGATGGAATCGGAGTGATCGGAGCGTTTGCGCTCGAAATCGGATCGTCCGGGTCCAAGAAGACGTTTTTGGGACGGCGTAGTTTTCGTGCGACATTCCTATTAGCACAGTAGTCGGAAGCGTGGACTACTAAAGGATTAGGGTGGTAAGGAGCCTTAACGAAGTAGCGCCTAGACGGGTCCTTCATGAATCCGGCTATGCTGGGGAGATCGAAATCTTTATAGAGATCTAGATTGCGCACGTACCAGGGACAACCGGTTGCCATGCGCAAGAATCGGTTTTGTATAACCTGAAGTTTATTGAGGTTGGTATGAGCGGCGTGTAAAAGTTATTTTGTCACTACTAGCGGCACGTCGCGGCTCATACGAAGCCGACGTGGACGATTTTATTTTTTTAACATTTTGGAACAAACTAAGAGTAATTATGTATTTTATGCAGGAGTTCAACCAACGTCTAATCAATGTTTGTAGGTAACAAATTTGATCAAAATCGGTCAAGTAATTTATTCTCTGCATAAATACAAATCATAATTAAAAAGATTTGTATTTTTGTAACGAACAAACTCAAAAACTACTAAACCGATTTTGATTAAATTTGTACAAAATATTGAAGACAGAGGGCCGGTATAGCCGGAACAGAGGTCTAATTAAACCATCACAAAACATGTAGCAAATCCCAAATTTCCATAGTTAATCATATATCCAAAAAACTTACGAAAGTTCTTGACAAACCGAGGTACATATTTTTAATAATATACAGAGGGATTCACTAACTTAACGGGTTAAAGACTTATATTATTTAGTCCCTTTAACTAGAACTATTGGCGTCATCTCGGGACTCAATAATTTACTTTCATCCCAATGCCTAGCCTAGGGTAATAATTTTCACGAACAAATACTCTTTCAATAGCTTTCAATACAACTGTCTTTTTGACAACGTCACTACAAGAAATCTCTACAAAATGTTGACAAAATGTAAATAATATACGAACGGTGTAAAGAAATAATTCTTCTGTGAATTTCCACGAAGTATAATGTTTTTGGACATAGATCTGAGATGGAATCAAAGGTGTTTATGGTGTTATGGTTAGCATGTGTGGTGAGTCACATTAGATTATTATGTTAGTTTTTAGAACTCTTGTTCAACATAGTTACACGCAATCGAAGGCATAAAATTTAATAATAAGTCAAATCATTCGTAATATCGTGCCTCCGACTGCATGTAACTATGTTGAACAAAAGTTCTAAAAACTACCATCAATATAATGTTCTCTTAGATTTGCGCGAGCACTACACATTGTAAATAAAACAACTTTTACGGATTTAACTCGCGTGTAATTAGAAGGGCCCAATCATTATATAAGGTTCGATAAACCACACATTCTCGCCAAGGAACGTCGATACATCCCAAGGATGTTGCGCGCGGCTATTGAAATAAAGAAACACCCAAATTTCAATAGAGAAGATGGTTGGGCCGTACCACCTGCTTGGGATCCAGTAATTAAAATTATTAAAACTCAAGCAAACCACCACACAGCAAGATCTAATGACACCGTGAGCTCCGTTTGCGTAAAACGGAACACTCCAAATTAATAATTAAAGTGACGGTAGATTTAACTATTTCATATAATACGACAACCTATATCTTTAGTCATCCCGTAACCACGAACGCTGAAAAGTGTTACGAAACGTCGGGCAATAATAACAACATGTAAAATCTAATTACACGCGAGTTAAATCCGTAAAAGTTGTTTTATTTACCATCAATATGTTTTAAGTTTGCCTTTAATATTTGATCTTGTTTCCATTATTTTTTCAGTTGACCAAATAGTCTTTTTATACAGGCGGGTTTGTAGTTTTTAAAAATTGTTAGATAACAGATAACATTACAAAAAAAATTAATAAGAAAACGCTTTTGAACATACCTTAATTAGGTATATCATTGGTTTAGGTTAGGTTAGACTTGCGCCCAATACACACGAGCCGAGTGAGCGGATCGAGCGTGCCTTGGCAGCGGCCGGCGAAGCGCCAGAAACGACTTTTTTACATTTTACTAAAGGACTATCACATGTGTTTTGGGTATTTATGATGAAATTAGTAATTTTTCAACTCAACTTTACTACGCGTTTCTTGTTGATTTATAATAATAGTATTTTGAATTTTCACATTTTGTTTTTTTTTTATCTACGCAATTTATATTAAAAAAAATGTGGAGGAGGGGGTTAGCAGCCTCTCTTTTCCCTACCACCCCAAAAAAGCGATAAATTTGGTACTTCTTTCAAAAGTGCTTTCGGACTCGAACCCGGTCCGTCCGATGTGTAAGCTGCATTACTGACCACTCCACCACTACGGCTTCTTATACATTTCCATTACTCATATACATTTGACTGCAGCCATCAGTGTGTCCGGATTTGGAGCTAGATACTGAGCTGCACACTGAGGATCGCTGGACTTTCAGGCAGAAGAAGCAGGATGATCTCGAAGGGACCTGCGCAGTCATTCGACCCAGCGCCAGAGATATCGTTAGGAGATTCTATGCTATTTTGCCCTAGTAAGTGTCTATTCAAAAAAAAAACACTAGCAGCACACATTTTAAACATTTGTTTTTAATGATATGTACGTTTGTAAAACTCAAACTACCGGACCTGTTTTGATAAAACTTAATACAAATATTGATTAGACGCTGGGAAAGGACATAGGCTACCTTTTATTGCGAAAAAAAATTGGTTGTCTGTAAAGTCGGTTTACTGACGATAGTTGAACGTGACAACGTCTTAAGAAAATACTAATGGAATGGTAGCATTTTTCAAAAGAAAAATTTAATTTCATTTGTTTAATAGATTTCGCATTATAGTAGGTATGTATAAACTTGTAATAAAATCTCTTTGGCTATACTATTTTTATCTGGCTGGTTTTGGTATCATTGAAAGTTTAAATTTTAAAGAACATAATTCCAAATTCAAATTAGAGAATTAGATTCAGAGCGAGGTAACGCCGCATGACGTCATGTTTTTTCGTGCGTGCAGCCGGCTCTATCGAACGTTGTCACGTCAAAAAAGACTTAAAGTGTAAGGAAATAAGGGTTGAAAGTTCCTATAGAAGATCGTCATTTAGGCATCAAGTGCCTAAATTCTAAGTTTCATGGTAAGAAATAAATAAAAGTTTTTTAGGTATTATGATTATGATTAAATAGTATGCTCAACATCTCCTGCATAGTCATGGTAGCCTGGTACTTCAGGTTAGCAACATACAGACTGAAAAGTTCACAATCCCACATTGATGGGGAAAGTGGATGGGGATTAGTGACTTGGAAACAGTATATTATTATCTGTTTATCTTAAATAAAAATGATTTGTTAAGTGAGTATTCGTATTTCATAAATTTCGATAAGGTCTCCCAACGTGTCACAGTGTGACTCGTTGGGAACAAGCGCAATTTTCAACTCATAACCAACATATTAGACTTTCAAAAATATGTTTCAAGGTTTCACAATTCTTTTAGCTAGTTCGCTGAATCATAATTAACTTTTCAAGAGGATAATGTCTAATGTAAAAAAGATCATAGAACTTATACCAGAACTAAATTAAATTACAAAAACTTAATCTAGGTAGCGATCACATTACATGGTATTATATAATAAGTACATAACAGAGTATCTTAATTTATATTACCTAATAGTAGGCCTCATTGATTTTTTGCTATAAGGTTTTATCGAAGAATTAGTGGTTCTGAATTATGTATTAATGTACTCGTAATTTCGACTTAAAACTATGAATCTTCAATATAAGATGGTAGTTTATAAAAATGTTTTCAAAGGATATTACGAGATGGCAAACCAGCCTGCGGCCAACCTGGTGTTATGTGATTACCGTCGCATATAGATGGGCAAATCACTTAACACTGCAAGTGCGTTATGGGGACTAAGATGATATGCCCTCCCTCCATGCCAAGTAATTACACTGGCTACCTTTCCCTTCAATCCGAAACAGACAACTGCTTCACGGCAGAAATAAGAAAGGCGGTGGTACCTACCCAGACGACCCTACATTTAGGTCTACCAACCACTTAGCTTTTTTTACCTTTTCTTTGAAAATTTCGTTAAGAGATCTGTATTTTTTTTATTAAAAGACAAATTAGTCGGACAATACAGCTGTACGATGCGATGACAGCAACTTACCCAGCTTCGTCGTAATAAAAAGAATGTAGGGACACATCATCATCATCATCATCATCAGCTCATATAATGTCCCCACCGAGGGGCTCGAGCCTACCCCACATTAGGGGCTATTAGGCCTTAGTCAACCACGCTGGCCAAGTGCGGGTTGGTCGATTTCACACACAACCTAAGAATTTCTTCATAGGTGTGTGCAGGTTTCCTCACGATGTTTTCCTTCACCGTAAAAGCGTCGACTAAACGTACATATGAATTCAAAATTTGAAAACACATTGGTATGTGGCGGGGATCGAACCTGTGTCTCCCGGGTGGGAGACGACGTTCTTACGCACTACGCCATCGACGCTTCTCAGTAGGGACACATGCGTCATGCGAATGTCGCTGACGCAACAAAATTCGCTGGAGAGCCGCAGTCACATGTCCTTCTCTCCAGTCGTCACCAAAGAGAATTATAATCACTACGTTTTAGTCGTCACTTAAGAGCCCGTAAGCTCACTGGCGCCGTGTTATCGCTCTGCTAGCTCTAAACATCTTTGTAATATAACGTGTACATTTTTGTGTAACAATTCAATATACCTGTACTATCTCTGACTTTCATTCAAAGCACCTTCTGTCGAGTCTGATCAGGTTTCAATATACCTATGACATTTTTATTCCAGTTTTGATAGGCAGCACTCAAATACAGCGTTTCTTCATAAGCTTCGAAGCACGATCTACTCTATGTCTGAAGGAGATGATGTCCTCGACCGTGAAGCCGCCTTTTATGCCACTGTACTCACGCCTATAATATTCTTGCAGCAGTACAGGGACACATGGTGTCTTCTAGAAAGGGTAAATACGCAAAATTATATTTATAATGAAGGATAGAATCGGCCATAAAATCTTATGCATGGTACGCAGTTTAAAGACGTGCACAATCTCCTGAAGCCTGGAAGACTAGTTGCATTTTACTATTTTTCATTTCATTTATTAATCAAGTCACAGACAAAATTTCTTTATTATTCATTTAGGTACAATTTGTACACTTATGAAAGTCAATTTTGATGCCATCGGTTCAAGAGTCTACCAGGAGGCCTTGTTCTGAGAAGAACCGGCAAGAAACTCAACAAGTTTTATCCTCCCTTTACAGTTTTCATAGTATTGATTTGGAAAGAGTCATAATTCACATTGTCAAGACGTGTTTAATAATTAATCACAATAAAATAAAGACTAATAATTAAACTTACAATAAAAAATGAATATATAAAGAATGTGATTTAAGACATCTTTCCTTACAATATTGTCAATTAGAAAATTGAAATTTTACTCATATTGATATCTCACTAGATTACAATGGAGAATCTAGCACATTTGGATGTGTCCACACATTTTTATCGTCTATATATTCCTGATCTTTATAATATGCTTTCTTCATTAAAATTTGTTTAATGTGAAGCTAAAATTTATGTGACGGATGTTCAATTACATGATGTTGGAGTTTATTATATATTTGTATACATTTACCCATGAATGAGTGACTAGTTTTATAAAGTCTAAAAATTGGAACAGCAAGTTTATTTCTACCTCTTGTGTTTAAAATGTGATAACCACTTTTCTTCAATAAAGTATGTAAATTTTTATGAACATACATATTGTTGTCATATATATATTGGGAAGTAACCGTCAATATATTGATTTCTTTAAATAACTCTCTAAGCGAGTCGCAAGGTCTTAGTTTATAAATGGCGCGTGCGGCTCTCTTTTGTAATACAAAAATGTCTTGAATATCAGCTGCTGATCCCCACAGCAATATACCTTATTTATGACATAACACTATGGATGGAAGTTACTGAAATATATAAGCCTTGCCGTCTCAACATCAGACAGTAATCTAATCTGTTTAACAGCAAAAGCAGCAGAGCTAATTCTTCCTGATAGGGTATATAGTAATATTATGAGGATTCCATTGTAGATGTGAATCTAAAGTTATTCCTAAAAATACTGTTGAGTGAACACGTTGTATAGTTAATTTTAATATTTATACCGGTAACGAAAATTTAATACATTTAGTTTTATTTGAATTTAGTAACAAGTTATTATTAGTAAACCAACACTTTACTTTGGAAAGGGCAAGGTTAACTTCATGTCATATTACAAATATTGCATAGTACATACATATAACAAGAGGTATGTAAAGGAGATTATGGGTAATTGAAACACCGATTATACTGAAGAAATTATTGTGATATATATTTTTTCATCACTAAGAAGGTATATGTCCGTTGCCTAGCGCTGCTCAACAGAAAGTGAAATCCAAACTATTGAAAAATTACTAAAGAAAAGATGGCGCTTCAACCACAGACAAAGTCATCGTAGACATAAAGCCACAGACATGACCATAAAGAATATTATACCACAAACTAATATTCAATAGATAAATTTTTGCAAATTAATAAATAAAATACAACAGTATGCATACCTACATGTGACGCCCTGACAGGGTATGGCAAACGATACAGGCATTTATTATAAACTAGATAGTCACAAGTAAAAAAAATATACTTGTAAGAAATCGTAATCCTGTATTCTCTTTTACAGTTTCACCGAGCTATTAGACTTTACCAGATTTCACATCCGACTGAAAAGAGATCGTCGTTAAAAATATTGCAAAATCTTAGAGCTGTGAACCTTAAGGTCTGTGTTTTAGAGACTAGAATACTTTGTTAGCGAATCCAATACGCCGCCATTTCTAAATAATTTAATATTCATCATCATCATGAGCTAAGAGACGCTTACTGTTGGACATAGGCAGCTCTCAAGGATTTCCAAACAGATGAATCCTAGACCGCCCGCATCCAGCGGCTTCTCGAGACCTCTAATCTCGCTCTAATCGCCACTGTGATAAGGCACAAATCGCCAGTGTTGGTAAGGCCCTTGCCAGATTGTCGGTCCACCTTGTGGGGTGCTTACCAGCGCTGCGTCTCCCGGTACGCAGTTGCCACTCGAGGACTTTTCCGCCCCAACGGCCGTCTGTCCTCCTCGCCATGCATTGTCATATACACCACAGTAATGAAGTTCTAATACAAAACTTATGTATGCATTTATAGATATTAATTATGTATCATTCGCACTATTCGTAGGATCACACAATACCACACCACACCATCGTGGGTATCAAATGCATACATTAGTTTTGTATTAGAACTTCATTACTGTGGTGTAGTTACCTAAACAAATTGTAAACGACACCACAGTGGTGCGGTTTCGTGGTATCGTTGACAATGCATGCTCCTCGTGATGTGCCCTGCCCACTGCCAATATAGTCGGCAATGCTGTGGCTTATGTTAGTAACTTTAGTCCTACAATGAATCTCATCATTTCTAATATGATCGCGTGGAATTCATAGCCTTTTCCAATGACCTTGTGACCTTGACTCTTCTTCGGCCCATTGTAAGCTAACATTAATATATTGCAATAATTTAAGTAGAATATTTTATTGTTTCTAGATTCGTAGCTTCGTTTTCGACTTGTCCAGCGCGACGTCTACAGTCCGACAGACGACTGTTCATGACACTGATGACGAGGAACTGCACGACAAAAAGGACATCAAATATTTGAAAGAACTTATTAAAAATTTAGGCTGAATTCTCGTGTTTTTTCTTTCTAGTACAAAAAGTCACAAATAAGCATACAGTCATCTAAGAGTGAAACCTTTAGTGTTACACTTCCTGGCAGCGCCACCAAGTTGTACATATATAAGAAAACGACTATAAAATGTACGAAATTGTACATTATCTTGTAAAAACTTGTGAGTAAAAGTTTCAGAAACAATAAAATAACTTTCATGTAGACTTTCATAGCAGATTCTCACTATACATACAAGATTCCAATTCATATTGGAATAATGACCACTAAATTTAATAACGAAGTAAGAAAGCTCATCGGCTATGATTTATTTTGGGATGATTGGAGCTAAACTTTAAGACTAATTTCTATCGGTGATTAAATTACTGAGGATTCCGCTGATTTGGTCTACGTTTTCGCGCATAGAAACTATATAAGAAATTGAATGCGTCCGCCGAATTCCCTGTACCAGGCTGAGCCCATGACTTAGAGAAAAAAAAAGAAGATTTGGCAGTTCAGTTAGAAACTTTTTGACATGATTAAATATTGAGGTACAACAGGTAAATATTTTTTCAGTTAATTTATTGTATAATATAAATGATAGCAATCAATAAAATCTTGCCAATGTGGAAGGTATTTGAGGAGTTCCTCACGACTATTGTGTTGCCATCGATGAGTCTTGGCATAGGGTCTAGGAGCACCTCTGTCGTGGTGGTAACGGCATCTTCTAGAGGAAGCAGCTTCTCCTAAAAATAAAACCAACAGCTAATCGTCTCTTTTTTCTTGTTTCTCTTGGCTTTCATCTCACCTTATAGCAAGTGATTGTAAAGGTGAAAGCAAGATCCAGTCGGTACCTACACTCAATAATCATAACTGTCGGAACACAAGAACGCTGATAACTACATTTACTATCAATAAAATCGACTCACCTCGTAGGTTTCGATTCTAAATATATATGGGTATATAAAAATAGGTAAACAAAACCTGTAAATATAATTTGAATGTACATTTCATAAGCTTTATTTAATCTACTCTAAACACCAATACGTTTATTGGTGACAATACTCCTTTCTTCGGAAACCCTGGTTTCTCATTTTTACGTCATACGCCATTTCTGTGACTATGCAGAGTGTTCAGAGTTAATTGAATCATTGTTTATTGAATAATTGATTAATCTTACAGATTTATTGACCCTTAAAATTCAGCTGATTCCTCCAAAAATTTTAGCTCTTTTAACTGTATTTGGTTTACAATTTGTAAAATCAATAAACCAAAAGCTATCACAGTAAAAACTGGTCTAATGTAAGTTTAGGTTCTTGTTTAACACACGGGGTTAAAAAATATTATTTACTAATTGTTGATTTTGATTAGGGAGTTCTGAACCAAAGCGTACCGGTGGCGGTGAGTTGATTGCATTGCACGTAAGTGTACATTGTTAAGGTCCTAGACATTCACAACAGAGTCATAGCTAGACAAGCAGACTTAAACCCAACTAAGCACAATTTGGTGCTCCTCTGGCGACCGAGCCCGCGGTATCTTATTCCGGCAGGCAAAACAGACCACAAAGGCGGTTAACATCAGACTTAATGAAAAATTTTCCTGCAGAACGAATGGAAGACTAAAAAAAAATAATGACACTAGCCAGCAATACATGAGTAGATAAACGGAATATTTACTAATGTGCCAGCAGTGAGGTATTTCTAAAAATTAAAACTTTAAAAATTACCTAAACTAGTGATGTGCCAGCAGTGAGGTATTTCTAAAAATTAAAACTTTAAAAATTACTTAAACTAAAAATGTCCTCACATACACTTTGCATAAAATACTGCAAATTGGAACGAAGTTACAAAGCGATAAGTATTCTTTTTATTTTCTCATTGAAGATTGGTCATATTGCTTTCATTCGTAGATATTTGGGCACAAAGTCCCACGTTGGGCGCCAAAATGGTCCCATTTTAGGCGCAGTCATTAAATTTTAATACAAAGGCATAATAAACGCTTATAAACTGAATATCCCATAACGTTTGCAGTAAAGCGCGTCTTAGAGTTGGCGATAAAGCAATTCCACAAGTTATCAATACAATTTATAAGTTCACTCACAGATGAATAGAATCTGATTGGTCGTTTCACAGTCTTCCCAACTCGGCGGGATGCCAGCTTGGGTGTCTGGTGAATGAATGAATATTATTGAACTGAAGGATAGAATAATTACTATAAATGTACTAAATCTAGATTTAAAGAATTCCACATAATGATATAGATTTCTAAACAGATAGAAAATAAAGATTATGTTATTAGTCTCTATTTATGATTTTGTAGAGATAACTTGAAGTTAAAGTATGAGCGTATCGTTTTATATTTTTATATTAAGGTATCTAGTTGATAACTCTCACGTACTCGTTCACGCGAGGTTTTTCAATAACATACGAGTAAACAGCAACGAACATTGTTTCTTTAAGAATATATTTTCTATGTAAAAACGAAAAGACATCGCAGCAATGCCAAAACCATCAGCGCAGCATCGCTCACCACTGCAATCGGCGTGCCACACCAAACTCACCTTTACTTAGGAGATGCGTATCTCCCAAGTACGAGTAATTAAGGTGAGATTGGCGTGACACGCAGCCGATTTCACACCGCTCTGTTATATTTTCGCCACAGATATATCAATCTAAGGAGATCGGTCGAATCGCCGAGTTCATAGGAAGACCGAGTGTCGTGATCAGCGGCCGTACTACATAACATGGTTCTAGTTGAGCATGCCGTAATATAAACTAATCATTGCGCGCGTCTTAAGGACTGCGACGCGATGAAAGTTAAGCACAGCCGCAAAGGAGATCGGTTAAATCGCTGAGTTACGTATTCACTTGACTTTATCGTTAAGCTACAATTTTCAAATTACTAACTTAACACCATGTATCTTTGCATCTCATCACGTCGCTTTTTAAAAGTGTGTTCCCAACTTAATAGTAAAAGTAATAAATAAATAATAATCACCTTAGTTTCTTTCATTGGTTTCTTCCGCAGCAAATTAAGTGGTGTTATGTTCTGGATAAACTCTTCTATGATGAAGCGTGCACGCGATACTATTAATTCTAGAGCACGCATATGTTTGGCTATTACTGGAGACTTGTTCGCTGATAAGTATTTGTTCACCTATTAATAGCGAAAATAAGATTGAGATTACTGGCATTATTATGAACTCCAGAAGACATTTTAATTTGCCCACCAAAGTGAGAGACTTCCTAGATCACACTGTCCAAAATTTCTACGAAAAAGTGTCTTGGAAAATAGTTTCTGTTGATGATTTTCCAACATTTGCAACTTCGCAAATAAGAAGAGATTTCACAAATTCAATTTTTTGCAACTCTATCCCACATTAAAATACCAATACCGCACAGCTCTCACTGAAGGAGGTCAATGGCGCTACGTTCGTGCGTTGTTAGTAACGAACACGAAAGTTAAGCAACCAAGTGCGCGGTCAGTACTCGGTAGGGACACCGAAAATGTTTTTTGTAAAAAAAAAATATTTTTCAAAAAACTGACAAAGCCGGAGCGACAACGTAGGCCAAATTGTTCCTGAACCTCTGGGAAAAAATACCAGTAGTTCCATCATGGGACTACTCCACTGGAACTATTGAGAATACACGCTAAATCTCATGTTTAGTAAATTAAAATTAAATACGATTACGATACTCTTTTTTGTATTACCTCTAGAAGCAGTGGTCTGGCGCTTCCTGAGATCTAAAAAAATGCCCAATAACCCATGTAGAAAATTATTGGCAAGGCTGGCCAATAATTTTCTACATGGGCATTTTTTTATTGAAAATTTGTAGATAATTTTGGACCAGCCTTGTGGGACTACATTTTTATTTTAAAAAAATCATTACAATGGAGAACGACTTCCCCCGCGTTTTTGAGAAAAAATACTCAACCTTATTGACCGAACACCATCCATACTTCTTGGTGGTACTCGGGTCTGTCGCTGTCATCCATATCATGGCCAGAATCCTCGGGAAGGTCACGTGCGGTTCACCCATCATCACGCCTGGTGTTTCCACCAACGCCTCCAGACCTGGTTCCTCGTCCAGTATCGATGTCTCCACCAGTATTTTAGATCTGATTAACACCTGTATCAGCTCCGGTACTAGCTTTACTTCGTCACCTTCTAGATTTCTAAGCACATAAAATAAAATTACTTTTACATTTCTTTATTTGTAGATAAAAACCATTTAAGGTGTTAACAGTCATCATTTCAGCCGAGAGACGCCCATTGTTGGCCAACCGGATAGGTCTTGCGCTGCCCACATCTGCCGGCTTCCCGCGACCTTTACCAGATCGTCAGTCCACCCTTAGGGGCCTACCCACGCTGCGTCTCCTGGTACGTGGTCGCCGCTCGAGGACCTATCCGACTTAACGGCCGTCAATCCTCCTCGCAATCTGCCCTGCCCACTGCCATGCCACTTAAGGTTCGCAATTCTTTGGGCTATGTCGGTGACCTTGGTTCTCCTACGGATCTCATTATTTCTGATACGATCACGCAGAGAAACTCCGAGCCTAGCCCTCTTCATTGCCCTTTGGGTGACCTTGAGCCTTCTTCTGAGGCCCATTGTAAGCGGCTACGATTCGGTTCCGTATGTCATCACTGGCATTTCACACGTATTGAAGACTCGTCTTTAGACACTGCGGTAGATGAGCCGAGAATATGCCGCGTAGCTTCGCGAACGCTGCCCAGTTGAGTTGAATTCGTCGATAGACCTCTTTCTGGAAGTTGGACTGTTTGTTCGAGGTAAACATAATCGTTGACAACTTCCAGTGTAGAGCTTCCAACTTTTACAGGAATGGGTCCCGTACGACATGGGAATTCGACATGATTTTCGTCTTGTCTATGTTGATTTTAAGACCCACTTGTTGGGAGACTCTACAGAGATCGTCGTTCTCAGCCATGACTACGATATATATCATCTGCAAAGCGAAGGTGGAATGTTAACAGTAACAATAGTTAAGTCATTAGCTGTACTTGTACTAGTATGGTGTATTTCACGTATCTCAAAGATAAAAATATACGCCCGAAATATTGTATTTTAGAGACAATGAGTTTTATTTCGCTTGATTTAAAATTGTGAGTCGTCGCGGGACGAAATAGACTATGAAATACAAGAAAAACATCCTGACATTATAATTGCTGAAACGCCACCTACAGCAGCGTGATTACTTCCACATTCCTATAGAGTTGTGCATAGTTTGACGACCTGCCTGTCACAAATCCTCCTTGAAAGAGGTTATTGTAGGTGTTTTGCGCGCCACCGTGTGATTGACTACTCACAAAATTCCTCAATCAGTAATAACGTCGAAACCATTACATTCCGAAACCATACTTACTTTAATAGCTCCAACATTAATCTAGCTATCTTCCCACTTGAAGGTCTAGCGTAAGACATGCACTCCGAAGACATAATGCTTGACGGAGGAGCAGGTTCAGTCTCGAAGGCAGCTGCCAGTTCCCTTTGCCTGTTGTCCTCGGCGGCCAACCAATCCAGTGTAAGAGCTGATCTGTACGCAGCTATACCAGACAACGTACTACGTGTGACGTTGTAAGGATCGTAATAGTAGTCTTCTGCTGTGCATTGCTGGAAATGTTTTATTATATTTTATTTAGTTTTGATACAAAATCGGTTTACTACTAATATCCTTAAGGTTAAATTAAATAGAGGTACTTTCCGAGTGTTTAATGGAAGCATGAAATTCGATGGTCGCAGATGTCTTTTTTGTCAATTTTAAACGTCTAAAATACTTTTCAATTATGTCTTTGGAAAACGCTTTACTTGGAAAATTTAAAATAACAGGATTGATCGCTCCCAACTGTCTGCTAAGTTTAACCTTCGTGCTCCTTCCAGTATCCTTGTAGCAATATTACTCCGCTAATTCCTCCTCTTCGCAAGACTGTTTTAGGTTCCAACTTCCCGATACCAAGGTTTTGTCGAGTGGTCAATGAATATTGCGACTTCATCGATGTTCATTTTGACTCGCTGAATAAGATCCGTAAATCCGTTATGATTTTTTTGTTAGAAAATAATGTCAACGTACATTCTATCTAGATTGTAAATTACTGAAGATTTTTTTTTCTTTTATACTGTTGAGTTTGCTGTGAAGTTGTACTTACCTATAGTTATTTGATACATTATGTTTTAGTTTTTGTGTACAAGTACTTTTTGCATGTATTGATGCAATCAAATGTTGGCAAGTCTAATAAATAAATTAAAATAAAATGTCGAATTTTACTATCAAGTTTGGTTCATCGAGATATCTATGCTCAGGGGCGGCCAGTGAGAACAAGAATATATCAAATGGCAAACACATAATAAGAAGGTATTGAGAACAGTCCACCTTCACGACCAGAACTCCACGAGGTGTGAGACAGGACGATGTTATATCGCCGAAACTGTTCACAGCTGCGTTGGAGAACGTGTTAAGCTTCTGGACTTAAAAGGACTTGGCACCAACATAAACGGCGAGTACATGACTCACCTTTACTGTACAGATGATATCGAAGTCATGGCTAAAACCTTGGAAGACTTGGGTACAATGTTTGACTATCTCTGTAGAGTCTCTCAACAAGTGGGTCTTAAAATGAACATGGATAAGACAAAAATTATGTCGAATTCCCACGTCGTACCCACTCCTATGAAGGTTGGAAGCTCTACACTGGAAATTCTCGACGATTATGTTTACCTGGGACAAACAGTCCAACGGCTCAGCAGCGTTCAGGAAGCTACGCGGCATAACTATTCTCGGCGCATCTACCGCAGTGTCTCAAGACAAATGTCTTTAAAACGTGTATGTTGAGAGTGATGTCCTATACGAAACCGAAGCTTGGCCGTTTACAATGTCATATGAAGGCTGAGGTCACTCAAAGGATAATGGAGAGGGCTATGGTCGGAGTTTCTCTGTGTGATCATTAAGTGGCAGTGAGCAGGGCACATTAAGAGGAGGACTGACGGTCGTTGGAGTAGAAAGGTCCTCGAATAGCAGTCACGTACCGGGAGACGCAGCGTTGGTAGGCCCCCCACAAGGTAGGCCGACAATCTGGTAAAGGCAGCGGGAAGCAGCTGGATGCGAATCGGGTTGGAGATCCTTAAGGTGAGGCCTATGTCCAACAGTGGGCGTCTCTCGGCTGACAGATAGGATGATAAGAACAGAAAAGGTTATTGAAATGCTCGAGTTATATGGAAGTAGAAAACATAATTTAATTACGATATCACTGGCCTCAAATAAAAGGGAAGCAAGGTAGGCAAGCGATGAATGCGTTTGCGTCTGCTTAAATAGATTCGAGAATGGTTTAGAAAATATTTTTTATAAACTTGTTGTTAGACACATACTTAAACAAATGGGAACCTAAGCGTTACTAAGCATCACAGATTCGTAAAGAAGGAAATTAGATCAAAAGGACTTAAGTTAACAAACCAAAACAGGCCAACTCAAAAAGGTCGTATTTCCGAAATAATATCCAACTAATTAACGAGCAAGATGGAAGGCCGAATACAAAGTAAATAAACAAAAGTAAAACACATCAGAAGCCAAAATGCTCGCATTGTTTCAAACTCGAATTAAATTTCGGAAACTTTTTCAATTCGCCCCGTCTTTGTGAAAGTAGAATGACTAGATAAATGAGTTTATAAAAATTCAGTCTTACGAAGAAATGAAACATCCAAGCTTGCAGGTAGGTCGCGGGGGCTTTGAGAAGTTGTGAAGCCGTTGGAAATGAATGTATTAGGCTAAATTTTCATAAATACTTTTTTTATTTTCTGTTTGTGTTACGCAAGTAATTTTTTTGTAGAAAAATGCACTGAAAAAAATCGACTTGCCTCAGGCGGGACTCGAACCCGCACCTTCCACAATCCGGGTGGACGCGTTGACCAATTTCGCCACCGAGGCACTGCTTTTCGCTGTCGAAATTTGTCAGTGCTTGGTGCTTATGTTTTTATGGTAAACATCGTTTCATCAAATCTTTGAAATTTGCACTTCCAAGACCCGAACGAAATATTTTTGCAAATATTTGACGCCCAGCTAAGATGAAACTACCTTACATTATGGAATAATTCTTTTTTATTTTTATTTTTGATGTTTACCATAAAAACATAAGCACCAAGCACTGACAAATTTCGACAGCGAAAAGCAGTGCCTCGGTGGCGAAATTGGTCAACGCGTCCACCCGGATTGTGGAAGGTGCGGGTTCGAGTCCCGCCTGAGGCAAGTCGATTTTTTTCAGTGCATTTTTCTAGTATTATATTTACGCGTTTGTAAACGCAAAAATAAAATTATTCCATAATGTAAGGTAGTTTCATCTTAGCTGGGCGTCAAATATTTGCAAAAATATTTCGTTCGGGTCTTGGAAGTGCAAATTTCAAAGATTTGATGAAACGATGTTTACCATAAAAACATAAGCACCAAGCACTGACAAATTTCGACAGCGAAAAGCAGTGCCTCGGTGGCGAAATTGGTCAACGCGTCCACCCGGATTGTGGAAGGTGCGGGTTCGAGTCCCGCCTGAGGCAAGTCGATTTTTTTCAGTGCATTTTTCTAGTATTATATTTACGCGTTTGTAAACGCAAAAATAAAATTATTCCATAATTTTTTTGTGATAGATAAATAAATAGTACCTATATCAAACACCTAACAGAAAGCCGACTAGACTTCTGAGCATATCTACCTACTTGTAATAATACTAAGTATAATAATATTTTAAGGCATTAAAAAGCTCAGCGTAGACCGACGAAATGGGTAAGGTTCATCTCCCACTATGCGCGCCCCTACGCCTAACTTAATGTTACTTCAATACAGTTAATTTTTTTATACAAATAGATGACAAACAATCTGACGGGTAAGTGGATACTGTCACCTATAAACACCTGCAATAACAAGGAAAATAAAATCGGGAGTGGTCTCCCCTTGACTTTCTCGTACACCGGAAACGACTCAAAAGTTGATGGAAACCTTATATTTTGATGTTATACATGCATGTTAAATTTGGTTGCAATAAGTTAAAGCATACTTTAGTTATGGTGCTAACGCACAGACACACACACAGAGACATAATTCCAAAAGAAATATTTTTGGACTCAGGGAGATCCGAAACGTGTAAATCCGTCAAAAACTCGAGGTCGAATTTTTTGACGATTACCAGACTTCCTCTATACCTACTACGTATACGAGATAGTAAAAATCTCTTGTTATTGGTGGTGCGTTGTCATCCTGAGGCCTAAGATGAAAAATATACATATAATAAGAAACACAGCAAACTGTTTTACGGCTGAGATAGGAACGGCAAGTTAGCCCTACAAAGCCTGCCACCTTAAAATATTTGGTATTATAAAAAAGAAGTAAGCAAACAATTATTGTTGAAAGACGCTATGTTAAGTAGTTCATGGTACCCAATTTTGCATCTAAGATGGCATCAGATAAGTCGGGGATAAATAGCCTGGATTGTTAATAGTCTCAAGTCGACGAGATAGCGCGCGTAGACAAAGCAATTTACTTAGAATGCGACTAGCAATCTCTTGCCAAAAAGAAAATAACAAATTATTAATGTTCTCTTAGATTTGCGCGAGCACTAGATACACGTCCTAGCTAATATTATAAAAAATCGAAAATGAGTTTGTTAGTGACTGCTGAACCAATTTTGATGATTTCGTATGAAGATAGTTTGAGACCCTGAAGACTAGTATTAAATAACTTTTACGGATTTAACTCGCGTGTATTTGAAACCGTGAACTCCGTTTGTGTAGTAATTTGATTTAATTTTCAAACATTTCTTCTCATATAATTACGCTCATAATCCCAAAAGGGTTGAGCAGAGCTTTAGGTAACATTAGTCACACAAAGTCACATTTGGCAGTATAGGCCATGCATAGCTTCCAATAGTGACAAGTTGCCAGCCTGTCGCCACACAAATGGGACACCTAACCCACAAAAGTAGCAATCATTCAGTAATCCAACAAACAAATATCAACAACCAGTTTGTTCCAGTCAAAAGCATCTCTAAAGTCCGGATTTTTATTCATGTCAAATAAAAATATAAACAAATTAAAAAATTTCAAAAAGAACACAACTAGCACAAGCGCTGGAATTGAAGTGACGTAATAGTCGCCGCAAATAGAAAGACCAGGGTCAAGGGTTGTTCTCTAAACAAATTTACATCGTAAAAATGGCTAATGGCCTATCAGCCGAATAGGGTGTTGGAGGACCACTAACTTTATTACATGTATAAATTTTCCCCTTTACATCTTATTTTTTTGCTCGCCCAGACACAATTTCCCTTGAAATTTAATTAAGCAACCCAAATTACGCAGAATATTTACGCTATTTCAACCTTTTTAGCGTAAACCCAATTATGTAATTTTGGGTTTTATGGAAAGATTTAAAAGTTGCAGATATTTTAAATTAAAAAAAAAACAGAGAAAAGGCTAGAAAAATCTTGTTTTGCTGATATGAAGTTTTTATTTGATGTAGTGAATGCGGCGCTGGACTGCTCGGAGCTGACTGCGCGCATCGGTTTGTGTGCCTCTACAGTCCGTACTAGGCGCCCGAAGGTGTTCTATACTGGCCGGGTCCATTCCAATTATGCTAGCCATTCTGTTTTGCACAGAATTGTACACACCTTTGAGGAGCGTTATCGTGAATTTGATATTTTCTTTTCGAATCGCAATCTTTTTATAAGGGGCGTCTTGAGTCAACTGCCTACATTTGAGGACACGACCCAATAAACAGAGCTGCCCATACAACTGACACTCACCCTCCACACACACTCACATTGACACACAAACAAAATCCTTTTTTTTATTGAATTGTATTAATTGCGAACCGAAATACTGTATGTCTTTTAATATTTACGTCAACAAAATTTGTAATTTAATTTCACAAACTTTGTAATTGGCTGTTCAAGATTTTTTTATATGTGATTCTAATGTAAAATGATATGCTGTTAAGTTTGCTTAAAAATAAATAAAGCAAAAAAGACATGAACAAAGTTTCTTCTAAAACCCACAGTAACCAACTCAATTCCAGTGCGAGGATATCGATGGCGAGTGGTGCGGTGATAGAAAGCATTGGCATCATGTCAAATAGTTCCACCACAGAACCACATATTCCAAGCTAGTTTGCTTTCAGGATGTGCGTGATGTCTGTTACTTACCTTACACATTGTAAAACATTAAACGATTTATACATCTCTACAATATATAGGTACAAAGATCTGCGGGTTTTACGGCTGCTTGCAATAGACAATAAGAGGTTTTTAGGACAAAAACTACTATTTACCATAAATAAAGTGGGTAGCTGCGAATCGTATTAGGTAACGTTAATTTATCGTGGTTCCGAGATACTGTGTGAGATTATTTGCTTAGCGCCTCCATTTCAATGGACATAGTTTAAAAATACTCTTGATATGAAAGGGTCTTACCAGAGTTGAAATATAAACTTTTTATGACATTGGGTAGGTACATTCTTAAGATGAAGTTATATCAACAGAGAGACCTTGTGTCCCAGCAGTGTGTCGAATTATAAAGGCTGTATGATGAAGTAGCTGATGATATTCAAACGCCTGAATAGTATCTATTATAACTAAGATTACTCCTGATCAAATACCTTTCAAACAAAAAAACTAAATCGCAATCGGATAATTCATTTGGGGGCTACACTGCTACAAACATATACAAGGCGGAAACTTGGAAACTTGGAAAGAGGGGCAATAAGGGTAAAGGTACCTTAACCTACAGATCATAAACACTCAATAAAATCTATTTTAGTTATTACCTTGTTTTGTCTCGTTCATCTCGTGCCAGAGTGACAGGGACAAACAATTTGTAAATCTCTAATAAATTCACTTGTTTTTATGAATAAGGGGGTGAATATTATACAAATTTGTGACATTTTGATCCCCATTAACAGATGTAATTTTATATATATTTTTTTAAATCTTTGAAAGAAAGGGGGTCAAAATTGTGTATTATTATTATGGATCTGCAAATAATACGCGACGCGTATTCCCAATACGCAAGCTTTACCTGAACAAAGCCGCAGGTGTACCAAAATGGGTTATGTGCGGATCGGCTTAGACCAAAAATTGGTTTAGTACTCCGTGGCTTAGACGGACGCCGAGCAAAATGATTTTAATGACCAATCTATCGCAGACTGCGTTTATAGCCACTGTAATGGTTGCCGGTCATTTTAGGGGTCGATAAGAACCGATTAACATCCATCAGATTTTAGGGCGCTTTGCCATTAATAAACTAAGCGGTGTGTGAGGAAAATCTACTATCCACGTTGCCTCAGATTTAAAACTCTCATTTCACGGTGTTTGTGTTCGAACTCCCCCGAAACGGCACAATCGATTTTTATAAAAATTTTTGTGTAGGTACCTAAATTCTGAAGGTATCTGTATCTGAGTGAACGGAGATCGATCCCCGGCCGCCGTTAGACTGCAGTTTAAATGGACTTTGCTAACTACTTTTAAGTCCAACTTAAAGTCAAGTGAATACGTAACTCAGCGATACGACCGATCTCCTTTTCGGCTGTGCTTAACTTTCATCGCTTCGCAGTCCTTAAGACGCGCGCAATGAATAGTGTATATTACGGCATGCTCAACTAGAACCATGTTATGTAGTACGGCCGCTGATCGCGACACTCGGTCTTCCTATGACCTCGGCGATTCGACCGATCTCCTTAGATTGATATATCTGTAACCAGACTAATTTAAGCAGCACATTAATATTTTGCCTCGTTTATGTGTTACTGAGAAGTAGGTATAGAGAGAAGCTGGAGTTATGCCTCCATCTTACAGAAAAACGCAATTAAATCACAACACGTTTTCAAAGTATTATTTCTGTCGGTCATTAAAGTGGGAAAATCACGATCGCTCAAAGCGACATCACGCCAAGCCATCACTCCAAAATATCGTACTCAAACGTCTGACGAAAAAATTTTGGACATCCAAATCTATCACTCCATCGCTCCAAACGCGCTCGTGTGTTGCCGATCTCACATCCATTTCGTGACGTGCCAGAAGTAGCTGCATAAAATTAAAGTAGGTAAATTGGAGTGACGCTAATGGAGCAGGGTTGCCAGGTGTTCGGTATTTTAGCACCGTGTTCGGTGTTCGGTATGACAAAAATACCGAAGTATGGGAGGTTCGGTATTTTTTTGTTCTGATAAATTTTTCTCCCTAATAAACGAATCGACTGTCAAATTTTACGCAATCGGCATCGATGTTGCACACTCCACGAGTAAAGAATACGAGAGAAGAGACGAGAAGGGAGGCAGAGACGTAGTATGGCAACATTACTCGTCATGCATGATGCTGCCCAGCGCTCCCTATTTCGTCGGTTTTTTGTGCGCGTGAAAGCATCAGGCAATACGACAAGTAAGGAGCTTTTTTTTGCTCACTGTTCGGTATTTTTTTGGAAAACACCTGGCAACCCTGAAATGGAGTGATCGTGTGTTTGATCAATTTTTGGATGGCATCCACATCGCGCCGACTGATGGAAATCGCCGCCGATCATTTAAATCATCTATCTATAGGGCACGGCAACTTGAGACTGCAATAAAACTATAGATAAGTATCCGTGACGAAAAGTGAAGTTTTATTTCATCGAAAGTAGCCAAACATAGAGCTACTTACCTACATATTTTCTTATTTTTAATTTATACCTACATCCTACTATAGAGTCGATAGTAGGTATAGGTACCAAATGCTATCGACATGAACACCTCCTGATAAACCACAGCCGACAAAGGTCGAAGTGAGGCAGTTTAATTTTTCGCCTCATAAAACTGGACCGTGACTTGATTGCGGAAAGGTCTATTATGGCATTAGATATATCATAACGTGGAACCCTAATTTATGTCAGTGAGAAACTAACAGAGTTGTTATGTCACGTTATATAGTTCTAAAAAGAGAGTGAACGAATGATTTTTCCTTTTTTACTTTCTCGTATAGTACGTAGTATAGAAGAAGTCTTGTAATCGATAAAAAATTCGACCTCGAGATTTTGACGGATTTACACGTTTTGGACCTCCCTGAGTCCAAAAAACCCGTTTTTAGAATTATGTCTATGCGTTAGCACAATAGCTCTAGTATGGTTTAACTTATTGCAGCCAAAAACATGCATGTATGACATCAAAATATAAGGTTTCCATCAATTTTTGAGTCGTTTCCGGTATACGAGAAAGTCAAGGGGAAACCACTCCCTATTTTTTGACAGGGAAGCTATTCATCTCACTTTTTCAGCCTTCATCTCACCGATGGTAAGTGAGGATAACACCGAGGATGGAATCGAGCTCCACCTGGAACCATCAACCACAGCTGGACTAGCTATCCTATTATTAAGCGTCGGAACATAATAATGCTGTTACATTATTTTAGCGACAGATTTTTATAAGATGACTTCCACAAAGATTTAACTAAGAGATATTTGGTGTTTCCAAATGTTAACGACTCTGCTCAAATAGTACCTACCTAAAGCCTAGGCCAAACCAACGCGTTCAGCTCGCGTACGCGGAGCGTGCGCGGTGGCGGTCATAAATTTCAAAACGGCAGACGTCGTCAAATGCATTAAAAATTCGCCAATAATCGATACCTGTCTTACCTGAGCGCGCGCCGTATCCACCGCTTGGGGCTTAGTGAACCCCCATCTCATATACAGGGTGTAAAAGACATGAACAGTCAAACGAAAACCATGTATTCTGCTCACCATCATAACATTTTTTTTCCTTTAGACTATACCTGGGAAATTGATAGTTGCGATTTTATTGAAGGTCAAAGTCATAATTTTTTTTTCATTTTTTTTATGAAAACGTATTCTATACGTTATTTCTTAATTATTGTCCATAGAAACATTATCATTTTTTTTAGTATTTCATAACAAAAAATTGCTTCAAAACGTTAGCGTTCAATGTAGCTCACTCGAAAGGCACGGACACTAACGAACGGGGCCGCCGTCAAGCAAAAATATCGCGGTTTTGCGAGTTGCGTGCGAGTTGAGCCCTTTACATTGCGCGATACAATTTGCAATTTTTTTTAACACCAAAAAATAAAAATCATTTCCCAGCAATATTTTTTTTGAAATATGTCTTATTTTGATGTATAGAATACATGGTTCTCGTTTGACTGTTCATGTCTTTTACACCCAGTATGGTAGGTATAGGGGCCTCACTGTACAAAACCCAAAGTCTGGTCAAATACATACAGGTAGCTCTCCACTGGCTCTTAGACTATCAAGTTGTGCACACTGTCGCGTTTGTTCCGGCGTTCACAAGGCTGGCGTTACTACAATGCTGTCTGATACAGACAACGAAATTGAAGAAGGTTTACTTCTTTCTGCTATTGAAGACGAAAAAAGGTAAGTACAACACAATTACAGTATCATGTGCGAAGATATTGTGCCAATTTAGTAACATTTGTTCCATAACGCTTCAATATTATTTTTTGAGGTATTTGTGGACCTCATTTATAATTTGTTCCGTTTCCGCCATACTTATATTAAAAAAAAAACACTTTACACATAAATAATATGCTGCGCTGCGTACATCGTCCGAAAACAACAGCGATCTGATCGCCCTCGCCGCGATCGGGCCACGGCCGCCGCGGTTTGAACGCCTGCCGCGGTTTACGCACGCCACCGCGGACGCGAGCTGAACGCGTCGGTTTGACCTAGGCTTTACACTGGTTTTGTCCAGTTACAAAAGAATATTCAGCAATTTGACAACATTATCTAGGAGCTGTAAAAACCTTACAAACCGACAGAAACACGAAACGAAAATATTGGTTATTCGACTTCGGAAACTGCAGTCTTCTGTAAGTAAAGGAACTGCCCCATAAGCGGCAAGTGCCTTCAAATTTGAGCGGCTACGTTGTGACTACCTCTCTTAAGTTGGCTTGTCTTAGATAGGTCCCAATAACAACAAAAAATAGATTCGAAGTCAAAGTACCTACCCACTTATAAATAGAAAACTTATTGACACAATAACGAGGATACGTAGGTAATAAAATTGATATACTGCTCACCGTAATCCATAAAAAGGTGGAAAGTATTACAATGGGGTCCATTTCTACATAAATTTCCCGTAAATTGCAAAAAAAACACAAAAAGTTTTTGAACTACAGTCGTTTTGTCAAATTCTGTCATTGATTTTTTTTACGTTGTAATCATCTTTTTCACGGCTAGGGCACTAGATATTTTACTAACTGCCGTTTTAGAAGACAATTTACAGCAAATCAATTCAGATGGATTTTAATAATCTTCGTTGGTCTTCACCCACCAAATTTTGCTGCTGTGATGCCAATGATAGTGCTCATTTCGCTAAGGTACTGCAGTGTTTGTTTTAATCAGTGGCGTAACTATAGGGTGGCATGGGTGGCAAAATGCCACGGGCCCCCGAGGAATAGGGGCCTCGGTAGTGTCACTGACGTTTTTAAATTTAAAGAACGAAAAATTTCAAAACAAGAGGAGGTGTATATGAATTTGCCACGGGCCCCACATGGTATAGTTACGCCACTGGTTTTAATATTATAGTCAAACATCAAAGCTCTGGCGCTCCTATGTTTGGCTAATCAAACGGTCTGACATAGAGCCTTAGTCAAACCCAACAGCGTTTTTCTACGTTTGTCTAACGAATTTCCAGCTAATCCTAGAGGTGATTCGCTGGAGAGTTCTGGAGCTTAGAGATGTTTGCAATACCGTCTTCACCATAAGGGCACACGGGGCCCGTGCCCAAGGCCCCCATTCTCAGGGGGCCCCGAAGGACCGCCAATTTCTCTCACACATTTATTGTCAAAAATTTTTTTTCGGCCACATTACACTTTTTTCATAAATCAGTAAGTAAATAAATTTAGGTGGAAATTGAGTCCTGAAGTCTCTTTCGGAAACTAGATGGTCTGCACGCGCCAATGCTATTAATGCTTTGCAAAATGGTAATTTAAATATTTCCTGAAGCATTGTCTTCAATCGCAAGTGACATCGATCAACTAGGAGACTTTTTTTCTTTGTTTTTTTTGCTGTCGGGGAGGTCAAATGCATTTACGCATCGTCCCTGCGGGGGTGGTGCCAACCGCAGGGGATATGTGGGACTCGAGGTAAAGGCGTTCCCTCCATACCCATTAAACATCCTCCTCGGCCTGACCTCCAGTGGGCTATTACGGGACGGCTCGGGATCTGCGCACGTGAGCGCAACTACACCGAGACCGTCCCAACGCTGCCCGTCTAGGCTCTCCTTGTGGACCAATTGGTGGCCAGCAGCCCACAGGGGGTACCGACCAACGCCAGCCCCTGTGGCCCGCTGGCCGACGCCGGCCTTATAGGCCGCCTCCTCACCTACGGCTGCTCGACCTGGCGCGTCCTCCTGACGAGGACACCGGGAGCAGCCATCGGACCGCACCCCGGAAATCGGGCGCGATCTTGGCCCTGAAAAGGGCCGTCTGGTACTGGCCGTGGTGGGAAAACAAAAAAGCAACTCGACGATGGTATGTGACTTCGAATGCCACTGTACATCAAAAACCACACACCCGCCGAGAAAGTTTCCCCACCACGTTACCAGGGTCCGCCACGAGGAGGCTTCAGGACGTGGTCCCCAGGAGACAGCCCAAAACCTATCAAAAAAAATGGGAAAATTTGAGACTGCTTTTTTAATGGAAATATGGAATGATCTTTTGGGAGTTATGAAAAAAACAAGTCTAAATTTACAGAATAGTTTTATGACCATGGACGTTGTAACGAAACTTTACGAATCACTGATCAGTTATATTAACACCGCACGCAATAATTTTAATCAGTACGAAACGGCTGCTAAAGAAAATAATCCATATGATAACTACAAATATACATTTGAAAGAAAAAGATTTCGCAGCACACGCATCACTTTTTTTGAAGGATCATCAGAGACTGCACAGTTGAGAGGCAAGGAAAAGTTTTATGTAGATACCTACTTTCATTCCCATAATTGATAGATTGACATTGAATACACATGTAATAAAACGTTCGGCAGCATACCAAGAAATTGATAGTCGATTTAGTTTTCTTTGTCAGTTACAACAATCGAATCAGGTGAGTTGACCAAAAAATGCAAAGAATCTGCAGAATTTTTCATGAATACCTACGGTAATGCAGATGAGCTCAAAACAGAATGCTTTTTTTTAAGCCAATATTTAAAAAAAAAAACAAAGCAATCAAGGATTTAAATATCTCAACCTTACATAACCTAATAAAATTAGATAAATTGGAAGAAACTTTTCCAAACGTAGAAATTGCTAGAAGAATATTCCTTTGCCTAATGGTTACCAATCATAGTGGAGAGCGGTAATTTTCGCAGATTATGAGAATAAAAAAATAATTGCGAATAACAATGTTACAAGAACGACTGAGTAATTTGTCAATTATATGCATAGAAAGTGATATCCTTCAAAAAATTTACTTTAAGGATAGGTACCTCTATATTAGACGATTTTGCTCAACAGAAATCCCGAAAGAAACCGTTCTCGTATCTAATCGTAACCAAAAAACCAGCAGCATTCTATTATCAATAATGACATATTAAATCATTCATACTGTATTTGATTACCTATGATAAATGGTCATACATAACTACTTTGTAAAAAAAAAAATATTATAATACGCTTTTTTACTTTCCAAAAGGCCCTAAATTCTAGTGTGCCCAAGGGCTCCAGCCTAGTTTAAGACGGCCCTGGATGTTTGACTATATATATAACATACACAAACATGCTTCGTTAGATAAAATCTGTTTGTATGGTAAACATGTCCAGGCTGATCGGGTACAAAGAGTATGCAGGGTGTTTGGTACATGGGGTATGAAGCGGGCACCTACCCATGCTAACATAGTCATATAAATACTATGGCGATATCAAAATTTTTTAATTGTAAATAAAATGATTTCTCCATACAAATACATAGTTTGGTCGCAAAAACTAAATGTATGAAAAATTCAATAATTATTTTTACAATTTTGAATTTTTAATATCACCAATTCGCCATAGTATTAATATGAGGGTAGGTGCCCGCTTGATACCCCATGTACCAAACATCCTGTGTATACCTACCCCTTTGCTTTAGTCTAAGATAACTAACCTATATCGTCGTCTGATCGTATAGTTGGGCCTGTTGAGCAGATCGTGGTATGCTAACATATCCTCAAACGCCACTGGACCATAAAAATTTCGAGCACTGGTCGAATATCACAGTCTATTCTGCTTGGTCATAAAAAATAGCCCTGAACCTAGTGATCCTTCCTGACCATTTTTAGATAATGGTTACTCCACCAGGTCGAGATTTACTGACCCATTTTGGTTAAGGGTAGTGCTTATTGTAAGTCTGCCGAGCTAGCTACCTCACTTCTTTTTGTGTCCTACCCCTCGCAATTTATTTCGGTAGTTATACTATCGACACACTGCTTGGTCGACAGCGCCATCTGGCGAAATGGCTTGTACCTACATGCCTTATGTTGGACAGCGCCATCTACCCAAATCGACTTAAACCTACTACCGAAAAAGCCTTTTGCTGAACTCCCACGCAGATGAAAGCATTGATAGATATGAATCATTTGATAGATGGCGCTAGCCGGTAGAAAAGGCCGTTGCTTCGTAATTCATTCACTCATTAATTGATTCATTCGATACTACCATTCAGTGACTCTGTTCGGTCTCTTGTTATATTCAAGTGGGCCGGTCGTCTACCTGACACCAACCCTTCTTTGGAACGACTGCTGTCTTTCGACAGCAGCCGGAACCACCAGCTTAAGAGCGTGCAGTTATCGAAGTACCAACATTTCTTTCGCTTCGCTTCCTAATTAGGTCTGTTCTTAATTAGGAGGTAGGAGCTCCACAAAATGTGTAAATTTTGACGTAAATCTAGTGCACGCCCTTAACGTACCTTCTGAAGCACAGAGGAAAATAGAGTTGAAAAAATTGGTCACCCATCCCAGTACCAACCGCGCACTTGGTAATTTATCTTTTCTTATCGATACACGAAACGCATGCATCTCATCGATCCATTAAAAAAGATATCTTATTGAAGGATTAAATAAAATAAAAATGCGTATTATTTGTAAAATACACTTTATAGGGGGTAAACTTTGTATAAAATTAACACTTACTCGCTAATATAGATTTCCACATGCACATACATAATTACAGACTTAAATAATTGCATCTAAAACAACCATTCATTGAACACTCTTTCAATTATTACATTTTAATATTTGTGTTAAAGTTCTTTGTTTTTATAAACTGTAAAAAGGTTTCGAAAATATGAAGCAATTAATGATTATTCAAACATAATTGTACAAAACTTGATTTGCCTTAAAAACTTTAAAAAAATATTTATATACAGAAAGTAGACTCTTTATTACAATATTCAAAGTGTTTCTCATCAAATCTTATTTTAATTTCAATATATGTACAAAATCGGTTTCAGCACATTTTTTGTTCATACCTGGAATTAAATTTTATGTGCCTATTTCTTCAGCATAGTTTAATCTCAAAACTACATCATTTCGACACTTTTCAAACTCCCTCACAAAGTTTCTCCTAAGTGAATGCTAGCGCCAATTTCAAAATTCCCATTTTATTTACTTTATCCATGACCAGTATTAGTTTTTGTGGTTAAAACTCACTTAACATATTATTCAACTCATGAAAAATACCATGAATCAACTGATACTACTCATGAAAAAAATACACGTTAGGGATTTTTAGGACGGTTACAGACCAGCGTTTTGGACGCGCATATGCTTGTTTTTGAAGCGCGTGTAAGAGTGCCCCGTGCCACAAAGGGTTGCCACCTTTTTTGAACAAAAAACTAATTTTCTCAAAAAAATTGCAAAATAGTACTTGTGGGAAATACAGGAAAAAGCTACCCATTTTTACCTACACATTTTTTAATCATTCTGTATTTTTCCATACTTATATATTAGTATTCTTAAAATAATTCGGGTACGTTCCAGACTAAGCAGTTACAGTTAATTTAAAAAAAGCGCGACAATTGACTCATTGATATATATTTCTTAGAGCTCCTTCACACTAGCGTTTGTCCAGCATCTCGGCCGGCATCTACGCTGCGCTAACATTCATCGAACGCCGACGCTAGATAAACGCAAGTGTCTAAGGGCTCTTAGGGATTATATATAGTATTTCTCGTACTATATTTCCCTATAATGTATACAACTGACTGAAATATAGTAGGATACTAAACATAACGGGTGTAACAACATCTATGACAAAGCAGAGAACTACGTATTCCGCTCATGATTATAACCATTTTTCTCTTTGGGAAATAAATAGTTATGAAGTTTTTGAAGGTTTAAGTTAGATGTTTTTCAAGATTTTTATGAAAACAAATTGAAAACATTATTTCAAAATTTTTGTCCAAAGGAAAGGAATTGAATGCAACTACTCGATATCGGGGCCATTCAACTCAGCCGACCGAACGTCGTGTACGTCTCGAAGTTGCTAAGCCCCGGGCGATTTGTTCGCTGTATACATTGTGCCATATTTTTTTATGATTTTTTAATACCAAAAAATAAAAATAGTTTCCTAGCAATATTTTTTTACGTATCTTATTTTGATGTGTAGAATGCGTAGACGCCGACTTTGAGGTCTTTTTACAGCCTGTATATTATAGTACGGGTGGCAACCGGGCTTAGCATATACGCACAGAAAAAACGCTAGTCTGAAACCGCTCTTAGTGGGGATTTTTGGAACAAGCTTCAAAATCGACCTTAAATCTCAGGTGATAAGAGTCATATTTTGTCAAGTCTATACGTTTACATGCCGTTGTAGGCAGGGCCACCGCCGCCTTCGGGCACAACCCAGTTGATGTTCTGTGAAGGATCTTTGATATCGCAAGTTTTACCTGAAAATTTAAACAAATATGTAGAATTCCTCTTTCTCCGCCTGCACCGACTCCAAATAACACGGAAGCAGGGTGCTTCCGTGTTATTTGGAGTCGATGCAGTCTTGGTATCGACATACTGCTATAGGTTCTACCTATTCTTAATTAAAGGCATTCGCGGCACTTAAAGATTACGCATTTTGCCAATGTCAAGTGAAAATGTAATTAAAGTAAGTAACCAAGAAATGTACTTTAGATAGAGTTAAAAATGGAGTTTCTCAACACGTGTTCTTAAAAAAAAAACTCAGGAGAAAACTCTTGCTATAGGTTTTCTCATAACACCTGCTATCTTTCCACAGAACCTGGGACCACCAACTTCATGTGCCGACAAAGCTGGTAGTAAAATCGATTTGAAAATTTTTCGGCCACCCATCCGACTACCGACCGCGCGCTTGCGTGCGGTACGGATTTTACAACACCATAAGTATGTAGTGTTGGGTAATCTTTACGATTGATACCATACGGATAAGTAATAGGTTTTTAAAATACTTAAATCCAATATTGTACAAAACATTTCTAAAAAGAATGTATACCTTTTAAACACTGCTCTTACGAACATGTGAAGATATTAATGAAATGTATAGAATTACTTACAATGAATACAGTTTTGTGCGTTGATCTGAAGCCTCTGCCCGTCGCCAGTCTCCATCGGTACATATTCATATACACCTTAAAATAAATTATTCCAAATTTAAAAATGTTTTTGAACCAGTTGAATGGATACTTCTTATATTCTCTCCCGTCTAGATCTTGACCTTATTTTTGAGAAAACAACTATAGGCAAACAATGACGTAAAAAATATAGACAGGACACGAACATAATTGTAGTGTAAGGCCAAGCGCGCACTACGATTTTACTTCTTGCGATACGATTTTAGAATCGCGCTGTAAATTATCGCAGAAAGTACAGTGCGCGCACTGCGATAAAAAAATATATAGTCATTGCTCAGTCTCATGATGGATTCAGTACAAGTTGCTTGTCTCTATTTACTACTTCGGAGAGAAAAAAGAAAAATAATTGTCAATAATGGACTCATCCTTTTACAGCGGATAGATTAATTAAAGGTTTCTTTTATCAGAAACACAATGATCTTCTTTCCGTTTCATACCGGCTATATCCCAAAAAGTACAATGGCTATTATAGAATGAAAATGCAATCAGTTTATTCCACCAAGGTGGTCTTTCTTGTATTGCGATTATTAAATGTTCCACATCTAGCCTCGTTTCGTATTGGGACTCCAGTGGAGATGCAGGCGCCGACATGTTTATTCTCGAAAGAACGGAACACGAACGGGCGCCGGCCGACCCGAGTGTGCGATTTTTCTGTCGCAGTGCGCGCGGGACCATATAAAAACCATACGCTGCAGTTTACTTCCGCGATAATCGCATCGCGAGCAATCGCAGCAAATTGTGACAAATCACAATTTTAAAATCGCTACGATTTATTACTCGCATGTGCGCGCACTACCGTACTACCTCATACGTTGCATTCCTGCGTCTAAATTATCGCGATACAAAAAATCGTAGTGCGCGCTTGGCCTAAAGTGAAAAACTTTGCACCCCTTTTTACGAAAATTGCGCGGACAGAGGAGTATGAAATTTCGCACACTTATAGTTTAAATAGAGAAGGAATGCAGAAAGCTAATATTTTTTATGAATAAAAAATACATTAAACCAAAATAACAACATTACACATACTAGCATGTATTTGACACACACGCAAATATACTCTTTTCTGTGGTCAAATTCATAATCGAATAATATTGTATGTCTTTATAATATTATTTGTCGTTTTTTGTTTCAATAAAAAAAATCAAAAAGTCAAGTATTCTTTATTTTAATCATTTAAGTATAGGTACCTAATCCATACTTTATCATTATATTTTTATTTGTATTCTGGTTTCATTTCATTTATCAGCGGATTTATTTATTTAAGTTTATTTATAAAAAATACTCAGAATTATTACTTATGTTAATAAAATTGTCCGTTATCTATAACTATAACACAGTCTCGAATATTACGATACGTCACTTTCTTTCCGTGCGACGCTCGAGCGAGTGAGAGTACGATGACGTCACATCAGGCGCATAATGGAGCTTTAAAGGAAAAAATTAGCGCGCGAACATTTTTACGAATCTTTAAAAAGGAGAATGCCCATTCTTGGGCCCACTTTGTCACAACTATGTACCAAAAGTAAAATGGTCTCAAAAATTATGTTTTGTTTTTTGATTTCTTATTGTCTCTGAAATCCAGAGAACTACAACAAAACTGGTTTTTGTAATACACTGTTCATTTCAAACCCTACAAAACGAGGTAGGGTTCTATCGAGGTACAAAATTGTTAAATGTGAAACCAACCTCCATACAAGAATGGGCATTCTCCTTTATTGTCAAGTTATTTGAAGTGCTACAGAGAAAATTTAAATGTCATATTTGAAGTTGAAATATTTAGATTTGAAAAAAAACACCATTTCTACCCTCATTAATGATAAAATAGTCTGTCTCTGTGGTTGCGAGTTCCATGTGAATCTCGATTACATTTTTTGAGAACTAAAAAATATGAAGTTACCTTAAAGAAAACTAATATTACTTACCAGCAGGACAAAACCTTGCTTCGGGTCCATCGTAAATACCTAAGTTATTCTTCACAGGGACTGTGTCATCTTTTAGCGTCAAATGAGGTGGTTGGTCCGCTTCGTGGTTCGTTCCTGGAAAGGAAATTTAAATTGAGGGTGATATCGATTTAGATTATATTGGAAACTTGCTTGGAAACGAAATCGCGGGCAGAAGCTAGTTCCATTATATTTCATTTATTTTACGAAGGTTAATTCGAAAATAAGTTACTAAAATTATAAAAATAAGCTTTACCTGTTAACGCTACAGAAGACAGCAAATCAAATGTGATGACACCGTCTGGCTTAGGATACTCAATGGGAGTACATTCTTTGGCTGGCTTCAACCTGGCGTGATCCGCACCTGATTATACATAATAAGATCTGTTAGAGCTTCTTTTATTTCAACAGGAAAGCATTTTTCTACACCCTGGCTCATTTGATTTTTGTATTTTATTTATTAATCACACAATTAGAAAAAAAAATCGGGAGTGGTCTCCCCTTGACTTTCTCGTATACCGGAAACGACTCAAAAGCTGAAGAAATCTTATATTTTGATGTCATAAATGCATGTTAAATTTTGGTCACCCATCCGAGTACCGACCACGCACTTGATTGCTTAACTTTCTTGATCGACCACTCAAAAGTTGATAGAAACCTTATATTTTGATGTTATACATGCCTGTTAAATTTGGTTGCAATAAGTTAAAGCATACTCGAGTTATCGTGCTAACGCACAGACACACACACGGATACACAGACAGACATAATTCCAAAAAAAATATTTTTGGACTCAGGGCGGTCCAAAACGTGTAAATCCGTCAAAATCTCGAGGTCGAATTTTTTGACGATTGCAAGACTTCCTCTATACTACGTACGAGAAAGTAATAAATGTATCAAAAATTTAACTTTATCGAATACGGTGTGATTAGATTTTACCGGACACTGATTTTACCTGATGCTAAATAAACAGAGTTATGACGAGGGAACAACAATCTGTGTCGCTAAAGATGTGAATCCTAACCAATGTTAGAAATGCGCTTTCAGGACTAAACTACTTAACCGGTTAGTTTAGTCTGGGTACAAAATCTGTTTTTTTTTTCATTTTCTATTAATTTAGAACAATTTTTAAATAAAATAAAACTAAAACCGACTTGAAGACTGTAGGTAGGTACCAATTTAAACTAAAAAATAGGAAATAATATTTTAATAACCTTTTGTATTTTAATGAAAAATAATCTTTTTCAAATTTTTAGTGGAAAGTAAGTATCTTTTCTATATGGATGGGCATACTAAACGGTCACGTTGAAACTTAAAGGGAACCACAAACCAAGCTATGAAATATGAACTGCCTAACAAAAAAAGATTCATCGAAATCAATTTATATTTAGCGGATAAATTCATAATTATCAGAGTAATCGCGTAACAAACATACAAAAACATATATTCGAACAGAGAACCTCCTCCTTTGACGTCGGTTAAAAATTGAAAGCATTTTCAATGTGAACATTTTACAATGATTATCGGAAAAAGTGTGAAGACTGATAAATTATAGGAGAATCGTGTACTGAAAAATAACATAATACTATAAGAGGGTTAATGAACCTTACCCCCATGACTTAAGGTCCAAGGTTCCTTGCCCCGTATAAGAGTTGAGAAAGCAGAGTAGGCCACGCCGCCGTAGAGACCTAGCGACGTGTGGAAAGACGGCCGGCAGTTGCGGACTTGCTGCCAAAGTAAAATATACATTAGAAAATACACTGAAAAAACATACTGTCGAATAGAGAACATCCTCCTTTTTTTAAGTCGGTTAAAAAATCGACTGTCCATGGCGGGAATGGAACCCAGCATCTTCCGCAATCCGGGCGGCTGCGTCAACCACTATGCTACCGGGACATTGCTTTCGCCGTCAAAATTTGTCAGTGCTTTGTATTTATGTATTTTTGGTAACATTATTTCATTAATTCGCTGTATGCTGAAATACAAGTAAATTTTTACCTAGTTCGGCAACAGATGCTATAACTTAATTGTATAAATTAGTACACTATTTATAGACTGTAAGCAAATGTAATGTAAATATTTTTGGTCAAATAAATTATTATATTATTATTATTATATTAAATCTTTGAAGTTTGCACTGCTAAGATCCGAACGAATTTTTTTTTTATTTTTGTACATTTTACCCCCTTAGGGGTGGAATTTCCAAAAATCCTTTCTTAACGGATGCCTACGTCATGATATCTACCTGCATGCCAAATTTGAGCCCGATCCGTCCAGTGGTTTGGGCTGTGCGTTGATAGATCACTATGTCAGTCAGTCAGTCACCTTTGAAGTTATATATATTTAGATATTGCGCGCGCGACGAGTGAGAATACGATGACGTCACGGCAGGCGCATGCAGCTTTAAAGTAAAAATTAGCGAGTGGACATTTTTACGAATCTTTAATAATTTACTGTGATGCCATTCGAAGTGCTATAGAAAAAAATTAATGTCATACATATTTGAAGTTAAAATGTCTGTATTTGGAAAAAAAAAAGAGACCGTTCCCACCCTCATCGGGCCACGCATGTACGCACCGAATATTCAGTCATACAGCAGGAAGCCTAATAAGGTATTCGTTGACACTATGTATCTATTAGGCATACCTTCAGATCTTTGTAGACATAGGAGTTTTGTAGTTTTTCCTCGTAAGCTGCCGGTACTATGCCGTTTTCGTGCGTCGCCTCTCCAGACAAAATGAGATCCATTGCTGTCTCCGCTGCCAACATACCTGGAGATACGAAATAAACTTTTAATACTGCTGAAAAGTTTTGAAAAATTAACAAAATTACAATTCTAGGATTTTCGTTTTGAAATTTATAAAATGTTTAAGCGAAAATATGTAGAAAAACTTCTTATCCTGATCAAGTACTGAGACTGCGGATCGAATCCACAATCTTTTAATCGAATCAATAATCTCGGCGACTGCTTTTGAAACACGATGAATTTCATTTTAAACTTTTGCGTTGCATTATTTACATTAGGTAGTAACGAGAAACATTAGGTAGTAACAACTAGATGCTAAAATAAAAATGTACTTTTTCTCAAACATGCATGGAAATGTTGTCATTATTTTCGAAAAAAGAACACGCGAAGTTTCGAATTTACGGACAAAGAAAACCAAATCCATTGCTGGAGCGTTTTTTGAATTTGGAATATTACAACGCTCCAGCAATGTTGTATGAAACGGCGTGCTGGAGTTATTAAATACCGTAAAAAGCGGGGAATAGGGTCTAAGGGGCGAATAGAGACTTTAGATTTCATTTAGATACTCTTTAATTGGATCAATTTAACAATCTTGGCATACTAAAGTCTCTTTGCTTAGTACAAATTGCGTTCTCGTGGCTGTATAGCCATAATGCGTTTGTCTTGGTGATAAATATAAAATTGGTGGCAAAACTGAAAATTCGTCTTGATTTGTTATTTACATATATTTATAAATTTAATAATTAAAATTAATTCCGACGGTTCAGAGAGTGAAATGGAGATTGATTTTACTTCACCAGATTTAAACGACAATCGACCGGATTTAAAGACAAAAAAACATAAAGCAATTTTTAATTAAAGCCCCAGATGATATTTATTTAGCGACCAAGGTAAAGTATGTTTTATTTCCCTGCATTCTTTTGAGAAAAGCACTATATATGCCTCGGCCGAAATGGCAATTGCCTGTCTCGTATTAGTGAAGTAAAGTGTCTCGTAAAACTCATACTCGACCTGCAATTGCCTATTTCGCGGCCTTTGCAATAATGTACTATTAAATGGTCAAAAACCTGCTGTTCAATAAGTTAGTTTCTCTATGTTTGATGCAGATCCATACAATAAAACTTACCACTCTTCATAGCGTTATGGGTGCCCTTAATCTTGGGTACGTTGAGGAACCCGGCTGTGTCTCCCACTAATAGACCCCCGGGGAAGACAGTCTTCGGCAAACACTGCCAACCGCCTTCCACTAAGGCTCGAGCTCCATACGCTACACGGGTACCACCTATACAAAAATAAAAGTGGTAATTTTTCACCTTGAAATAAAATATAGTATAGTCTTGAGAATAATGAATGATCAGTTTGAGGTTTTTTAACCAAAAACCGCTTTAAATTACCTGCTGTTAGAACTCACAACTTTAATTTTGAATCTGTTTTCGGGTACTTATGACACATAGCAGAGGGTTCGACCCAAATTGCTTTTTATCATCAGTAAAACTATTCACTATTAAAATAAGGACAAGATATTTTAGTATTGAATATTCAATTACACTTTTTGTATTATTTGGGGACTACTTAACATTAGGTGGACCGACTATTTGTTGCCAAACACAAAAAAAATCGTATTTTAAAATGTTTCTAACTTCTCGAATTCCTTTACTTTAGTTTAACCCTAGAAAGATAATCTACGTGGCTAAGACATACGCGCGACACAAATATTGCTATTTCTTTTTCATTTCGAAACATAGCGCGTCTGTCTCAGTTAACTTAGTCGTCGGGTAGTCCTTACGCAAGACGTCACCACGGTAGGTAAGTAAAATAATTAAATAGATATATGGATGACATACGTCCGACAGACGTATGATTATCTTTTGCGTAACTTTTCAACTTAGTGCCCTCTCCTTTTATCAGTAGTGTTCGTTACGCGTGACATCAGTAACCACGGTAAATAAAATAATTACATAAATACATAGAAGACATACGTCCGAGACGTATGATTATCTTTTGCGTAACTTTTCAACTTAGTGCCATCTTTTTGTTTATTTTTATGTTTTAGGTAATTTTGATCATTCACTACAATGGCTGGACGCTACGTCATTGATAATAGTCAGATTGAAGCAATATTGGAGAATAGGGAAGAAAATCTTGTCTTCAGAGAGTGACAATGAAGTAAAAGACGACTTAGCTCAAGAATTGTCTTGATAGCGACACCAAAAAAGAATTGGTGGACAGAGTTGCTGCTTAATTGATAGGCTCGACTTCGGAGGACATGAAGACCGTCTTACCAACATGTCGTAAGAGTAAAAAAACGATTGATTGTGACCACAAAAATGATTAACATGTGTTTCATGATTTCCATGATGTAAATGTGTTTTTATTATAATGTTAAAAAAATACTTTATCTGTTGATAAAAGTTGAAAAAAAATGTGATTTAAATCCCAAGATGAACATCACTCATTAAAGAGAGACCTAATAATTACGAGGTTTAAAGAATTTTGTTAATTCTTTTAGATATATCCTATTTCTCATAATAATTCCGATTTTACTTGTAGCACGAAACCAATTCAATCACATTTAAATAGTTTATTTATGGAAACTTGTCAAATACTCACTTTTAAATATCATCACGTCTCTAAGACGTATGATTATCTTTATCTTTACGTGGGTCAAAATAAGATTATCTTTTTAGGGTTAACATTATTTAAATAAAATTCCCCAATTATGAATTTATTACAATGTAAATTAGCAGAAAATTCGAAACTGTTACCTACTTACCTTCAAACAATGGCTTGATGTACGGATGTAACTTGAATCGTTGAAACTCCCTGAATGGGCTGATGTACGGGTTGGAGTAATCTAAGCCTATAACGAATCCTGCGGCCACTAACGGTGGCTCTCCCTCTGGCACGTTGAGGTGGTAGATGAAGGAACCTCCGTATGTGGTCTTCTCTAGGGGCCAGCCAACTGTGTGTTCGACTAAGCCTGGCTTGTGGTTCTGAAACAACATTAACATAAGCGCAAGATTGTATTTGATGAAACCAGATATAGCCACCTAGACAAAGATGTCTTGGGAGATTAAACAAGGTTAAACACATGAATTTCCGACTCCACAAACGTCATCAAATTGACAAATCATCAACTGCTAATATTATAATGTCCCCACCGAGGGGCTCGAGCCTACCCCACATTAGGGGCGATTAGGCCTTAGTCAACCACGCTGGCCAAGTGCGGGTTGGTCGACTTCACACACAACCTAAGAATTTCTTCATAGGTGTGTGCAAGTTTCCTCACGGTGTTTTCCTTCTCCGTAAAAGGGTCGATTAAACGTACATATGAATTCAAAATTTGAAAACACATTGGTACGTGGCGGGGACAGAACCAAAATTTACAAATGAGGATTTGTAATTAAAAAATGAGGATTTGTAACTGAAAAGTCGTAGAGTTGCGGAAACAGCCCGAAGAAGACAGTAATAACAGGTGACGGGACTATTTTAGAAAACCTTTGTAAAACTGTGTTGCTTTCAAATTGTTTTGATTTTAGATGGTTAATTTTTTAAAGATAGATCATAAATATAGGAAGCTGTAGATGGGCAATGTGAAAGAGAAAGAGCATACTAACACGTATATTAGAACGAGATAGATAGACGAGACCATTTCACGTACAAGCAGGCGGCCTAAGTCGGCCTGTCAGTCACGTAGAAAAGACAGCAACTGTCAGACTGCAGTACTATTTTCACGCACACATGCGCATTATGCACACATTAGTGCATTATTTTGGTCTCGCCTTAGTCGATTCATTGCCAATCTATAAACGTCAGTAATTATAAATCTATGGATAGATCAGAATAGGAAAGGCTCACTAGCACATAGTGCAGAAACCTTACTCACCCGGAATGATTTCTTTTGTAAATAAATAATACAGAATCAATAATTTATTATGAGGATGGAAAAGGAAAAGCATGTAATCACACATAACTTATATTTGACGCCGTCGTGGTGGAGTGGTCAGTATAGCTGGCTACACATCAAGGAGTCCGGGTTCGAATCCTGGTAGCGGCAAATGTTTGTGTGACGAACACGAATGTTTGTTTGCGAGTCATGGTTGTTTAAATATTTATTTATGTTTATTTATAAAAATATCTAAAAATTATTATGTATATTAAAAAAAAAAAATCCGTTATCTAGTATCCGTAACACAAGTTCTTAATGATACTTACTTCGGGCTAGATAATTGGTGTGAGCGTGAAAATATATTATTATTATATTATATTATAACACTTACCATACTGCTGACTCAAAGCAAATAAAAAAGTCCTTTTTTATTTTGAGTGAAATGGTTGATGACATTTTTAAACTTTTGATTTGATTTTACGTTCACTTCAAGTAAAAATAATACTCATATGAAACTTTGACACTACCAGAAGAGCTTGCTTATGACAAAATGTGCTTTACACACAAAATATTGTAGACGAAAGGTTTAAGGAAGTTTGATATTTTCTTAACATTTGTAACAAAATACACACCTCAGGTTTTACTTCCCATAACTCCTTTAACCCAATACCATATGACTGTGGTTCACTATTCTCTCTTAGATTATATTTGCTTGAAATCATTTTAGTTAAATGTCCATGGCAACCTAAAAAAAGAAAAATACTTCTTTATTTTTTGTCTAATTTCAGGTGAATAATGAAATTATAAAAAGATAAAATTATTATTAGATAGTGTCTCTAGCATGTAATTATATAAACTTTTGTAGAGCCAGAAGTTTTATGTCCTTGATGGTATACCTTCAGCAAAAATGGTTATCTTGGAATGGAATTCCATTCCTCGTTCAAACATATCTTTTGGACTACCATCCTTGGCAATGCCCACATCACCAGTAGCAACACCTTTGAGGGATCCATCAGGACGGTATAAAAGATCTGCACCTGCACATCCTGGCCATACCTGTAATAATAAATTATTTACTAAATAAATCAAAGTTGTTAATGAAATGAAACAAAGTCGAATAACAATACAAACTAATAAAGTCAATTAAGGCAATGTAGAACCACTAGACTGCAAAAGAAATAAGGCAACTTTAATTTTGTTAGATTATATTTAAAATACAATCAAACTAAGAATTTATTATTAATATTATTGCTTATATTTATTCATTGTAACCAATTTCATTGTGATAAATTTTTCACAAGTAAAAAATGTTAAGCGTTTTTAAGCGACATGTAATCCTTCCTTTGTGATTTCTACTATTCACTGTCTCAAACGCATCGATAAACACATACACACAGTCGCACACATACGCCACACAAACACGGACACACACACAACACACAATTTGTTACCAACTACCTACATTTAGTTGTTTACCCTCCTAATTATGTAAGTAGTGTAAAGTAAACGCAGATTTTTGTTTTGTTTTTAATCTACCCTATAATAATATTAAGGTAACATAGTGGAAGTCTGTAATTGGCTTATGTATGGTTTAATATTTTTATTTGCATTGTAAATGGTTTTACTTATACTGTTGACTTCAATAAATAAATAAATTATCTTGGTCTAGAAAAAAGCTTCGAGAAAAAAAGTGGTTTTTTTCCATTCCGCTTTGCATGATTCCTTAATTAAATTATGTGCTCCATTTCTTACAGTCATCATAAAAATTATACTGTGTCACGTCTACATTATTCAATGTTGTTAACCTTGCAATGAAGTTCACATATCATTAATTAATTGTTAGAAAATAATGATTAATATACATCACCTCGGCCCCAGCTGCCTCAGCCTGTTCTCCCATCCATTTCACCAAATGTCCTAACCGCACTACATAATTACCATGGTTATACATGGGAAGACCTGTGAAAATTATTAAAGATAAAGATAATTTTATTCTACAGTGTGGTTCTTGTTGAACAGTGCAATATAGCACTATTGAACAATTCATATTAGTAAAATATTACTTTACTAAGATTTACCGAATACCTCAATGTAAATTGTAGTTTTTTTATTAAAGTGTTTTATTAACTGAATGACTATCTAAAATAGAACTACACTATAATATATCCTAATAGATTAGGACACAAAATTTGATTTGATATTATTTTTAGTAGTTTATGTTTTGGAACTATTAGTGTCTCTTAGCCAGTATTCACTTTAAATTGAATGCTTGAGGTACAGTAACATATACTCTGTGAAGTACATCACACATATCATATACCGTGACAGACAAAAGGCAGTGGCTATCTCTCGCGGTTGGCGCTGCCAAACCACTTACAGGCGACTGCGATTTCATCGGCGCCATCGGTTGAAATATCGGAATAATAACAAAACCGAGGTACGTGGTACAAATCCCGTTTTCACATAGTTTAATGTTAGTGACCACGAAAACTTAAAACAATACACAGCGATAGCAATAGCGCCCATGAAATCGCAGTCGCGCGCGAGTGGTTTGGCGGCGCCAGCCTCGGAGAAACGTCTCTGACAAAAGGTGAAAACTTTCGCAGACATAAGTGTTTTATGAGTTTTGGCATTAAAGTATTTTTCATTTCAATCACATTTAGCAGTGGTTTCATTTAAATGATAAGCAAGTCACATTTAATCAAATTTGTTGCATTTAATACTATATTTTATGTTACAATAGGGATGTTAACACCGCTCACAAGTAATTACAAGGTGTTGATGGCATTTTATGTCAGAAAATCTCCATCGTTTCAAATTATTTCTAGTATTTTATTTGAGTGTATCAAAACCATTTAATATTCAGTCAGTTGACTAAATTTATGATGGCCCAAATTCGTAATGCCATACAAAATCTAAGAAAGAATTATGTTTTGACAGCTAATAAAAAATATCTCAACTGATTTGACAGGCAACACTCCTATTACTATTTTCTTACCAGGAAATACAGGTATAGGTATTCTTCCCGTTTTAGTGAGCAAGCCAAACTTATCAGCTTTGACCGGTGTGTTCATTGGAGCACCCTTATCTTTCCAATCAGGAATGAGCTCATTAAGAGCAATTGGATCAACACACGCTCCTGAGAGAATATGTCCACCAATTTCTGCAGCTTTCTCAAGGAGGGTTACTCGTACTTCCTGCAAATGTATAGTTTTATTTAAGGCACTATAATATTAATAATCTTGATAGCACAATAGTAAAGAATTATTTGGAAGTCCCCTAAGTCAACTTGTGTGTTTTTGTGAACCTCTCATTCACAAAAGTAACTGACATTTAGGGAGTCACATTCTTAACTGAGACAATATTAAAACAATCCAAGCTGGGAATATCTTATCGTTTCTAGATAGTGCCCAGCTAAAGGAGTGTAATATAAGGCCTCAATATGACTTACTTGGAGGCTAGTCATAATAGATCTTTATAGGTCACAGTGACATAAATAGTTCGGAAAACCATACATATAGCAGAGCAAAGCTTCAGGTAACATTCAGTTACACACAAAGCCACATCTGGCAGTATGGGCCGTACAGGACCCCAAAATAGTGACAGCTTGCCAGCTTGTCTCCCGCACAAAAGAGGCACCAAACGCAAAAATTAACAATCCTTAAGTAAACAAGCCAACAACCAGGTCAGATGTTACACTTAAAATCTTCTCAGCAATCCAGGTAAATAACGAAATAATAATAAGACAGTTCATGGCTGGGTCACTTAGTAATTATGTAGAATCTTGTCAGCTAAATAACAGTATATTTAATGAAACATTATTATGATTTAAAGCAGCAGTTGTATAAGGTAGTTTTAGAAAGTAAAAAATATCAAAATGCATATTTATTGACAAGTTCAGCAGATAAAGCTTTGTAGTAACTAAACTTAGTAAGAACTGCTGAATTATTTATCTAACTGACTACCTGTTCCATAGATGAAATAACTGGTCAAATGCTTTTTTTTACTGTCTATATCGAAACAACCGATAAAATAACTGCCCAGTTTAAAAAATTGTGGCTGTGAAATATTACATACAGCCCCCTTTTCCTCTGCAAGCTGCCGAGCCCTTATTGCAGCGGCCATCCCCGCAGGACCTCCTCCAATGATAAGAATGTCCGTCTCTTCTGCTATACGCTCCATATTTACATCTGGAAATTTATACATATTATAAAACTTTTAACTAATTATGCATGAAACAAATATTAGTACAACATAAATTAAGGAAATAATAATTACAGCATGTGCTGTGTCTTATGTGTTATACAACAATTATATGATGAATACCATAATAGCAAACATTGATTTCTTTACAATATTAAAGTACATTAAGGTTGTCTGGAAGAGGTCACTCATATAGCAATAAGACCGCCCATTGTACGTTGTAATATTATTGTTCTTATTTTTTCTAATTAACTTAATGTTTTTGTGCTCTATAAATAAATATAAAAATTATTTGCAAGGCACTGTGAGCAAAGATTTTTTTTACCTAAAAATCATTACAAACAGCTAGAACTGTTTACACACCACTATAACAATATCTCAAGGCTAGATAATATCAAATGTAACCAAGCACTCTATCTCATCAAAAAGCATTAAGTTTAAACAATACAATTTTGATAATGATAATGAGATGGATGTTTAAAAACAAGGTTATCTGGCTTACCTTTCCATCTTGGGTCTTTATCGCGAGGATGTATTGTATAATGTGTAGTTATTTTAGGATAAACATCTGAATACAACCTCCTTGAAGCATTTGTTAGCCTCCCGACTGAAAAATTTAAAAATACGCGCTGAAAATTCGAACACAATAATCAAAACAAATGAAGATACTTCGGATGAACTTTGAACTTTAGCACTTGCTGGCTCGTTGCATAATAAAATTTTATTTTTATTATTGAAACTGTTTTTTCCATTGTAACATATGATTTAAACACTACAATCAATTCATTTAAATAACATTTTAATAAAATATTAAGTTGAAATCGCGAACAGCTGATATGCAACGTCACACAAAGTATTCTACATCACATCCCCTATAGTTAATATAATTTCACCATGTTTCTTTGAATACTGTCATAACAAAGATGTGTAAATTCTTAAAACTTTTCTCTCAACTTTAATGAAATTAATATTTATTTACCCTGACGAGCCGAACTAACAAGTGCCACCGCCATTTTTAACAACTGACTGACGTTCCGCTTTATGTTCACGAAGCATGTTCACAGTTCAACACTCGCTTTTGATTAATGTTTCTAATAAAAGAAGCTTTATAAATGCTCTTTTTAAAAAAATCAGAAAGTGAATCAATAATAACTTAAGTAAATTATTTGAATAATAAATTCTTGCTTGAATATAAATTATTTTATATCTTTTACATTCAAATAAATAAAACCCAAAGAATCTTGGCATTAAAGTAAAGTTTAATGCCGGCAGAGCCTTGTGATGACGGCAGGGTAGAATAGCATCACCCTATATCCTCCAATGGGTGTCGTGGAAGGCGACTAATGGATCAGCAAAAGGGTATTGATCACCTTATACTCCGTCCACCGGATTTGTGCAGAGTGGATTACTGCCTATACATATCTACATCCTTCGATGACAAGGAGAGGCCTTATGTCCCAGCAGTGAGTCGAATTATAAAGGCTGATAAGGAGTGATGTTTATTAATTAGCAACCATAGTATAACCGATGCTTCCAACGTGCGTATGCATACTTACGCAGGCCTCACCAAATAAGCACTCAAATTTCAATAGGTACGGGGTCCGTCCTTCTTCTTTGACACTTTCAAAATAACTTACGGACATTCTACTACCTGGTATGTAGCTACAATTAGAAAATAAAAGGTACCTTCTATCACTCTCTATATCCATCCACATTCATTTAAAAAAAGGTAGGTAAGGAGTCAACAGCTTCTATGAAAGTCTAGAGGTGAGAGACTTCATACAATACCCAGTAGGTAGGTAGAGGGATTACATAAGTAAGCACGCTCTCGTAGTTAAGAATATCTGCTAAATATGGTCGTAGTCTAGAGCGGCTTCAGGAGATGATCATTACTATGAACGAGGATGAGTTTGACAAAAAATAACGGTGATTCGTTAATATTTTTATCGTCAACGAAACGAAATAGTTAAATGTCGATAGTCAACATAATTTTGTTAACTAGTTAATGTGTCAACTTCAGTCAATCTTAGAGTGCGTTCCAAAACCAGGTGAAGCCAAGTAGACAGCGTAAGAAAGCTTTCTAATTGGTGTAAATTAACTATAGTTTAACAAAACTAACCAATGGTGAAAGCGCTTCTTAATAACGACCAATAGTGAGCTACCATTTACTCTATCCCGAGTAAATTGAGATCGTTTTGGAACGCACCCTTAATCAACTTTAGTCTATTATTACCGTAGACACGATTATTACCAGTTAACAACGAGTTAACAAATTAGGCAAATGTAGTAGGATTTTATCCACTTTGAGGAGTTCTTAATTTATAATAGGTACTATTATGGCAGTAGGTAAAGTTTATTACCTACCTACCCTACATACCCTACCCTTGTAGAAATGTTTTTATTTAGCAAAGTATCGAAATATAAGTAAATTATATTCACAAATTACAGAGATCACATTTATAAGTAGGTAAAGATGACGGCATATCAGGCTACCACCAACTACCAAACTTATTCAATATACTTTGAACTCTGTCTCTGTAATACAGGAATAAATAAGGTTGAAAATTAGTTAGGCAAAAAGTTAACACTAATTTATAATCGTACCTAAGATTTAACACTAAAGTTATTTTGTGTGGTGAATTGGTATAATTATCCTAGTATTCAACCTTTTAGTATTGTAGTGTACGTCGGATGTATGGCTGTCGTCTCCTTTGCGCACTGTGGTGGAATAGAGAAGTGACGTTTGTGAAGGGGGATAATCTGTGGCGGACCTGACGAACGCGGTGCACGAAGGAGCCGATAATAATAGTTTAATATTATATACATCAAGAATAGTACATTTTGGCGACGAGACTGTAAGTACTATTCGCAAATATCAGTAGTAATGATTAAATATAGATACAAATTCAATGGATTTTCTTAGTTGCAGAAGTCAAATCTGTAACAGCTTGAAAATATTTTTTTGTCAGGGTAATATGAAGTGTCCAACAAAATTACATACTTACCAACAAATTTTTTAGTGTACCTACCTAGAAAGAGAAGTTTGTAATTTTTCATCATGATTAATTTGTATCAGGCTACAGGAATAACACAATATTTAACAACAGTTAATAATGAAGTTGGAAATAATTTATATACAAAGTTAAAATATGATATTTAGTATCGAATAGATTTTTCGTTAGTATTTATCATAGTGACGTTTTTCACAATTTTGTTTACATTTTGATGGTATTTAGAGTGCGTTCCAAAACCAGGTGAAGCCAAGTAGACAGCGTAAGAAAGCTTTCTAATTGGTGTAAATTAACTATAGTTTAACAAAACTAACCAATGGTGAAAGCGCTTCTTAATAACGACCAATAGTGAGCTACCATTTACTCTACCCCGAGTAAATTGAGATTGTTTTGGAACGCACCCTTAATTGGACCTTTTAATTAATGTCATGTATAATTGTTATCTATTGCAAAAAGAAAAATAACGCTTATAAGCTATGGTAAAGCCTGGGTCCTGTGTTCAATTCCCGGTTGTGTCCTGATTGTTGATTGTGAAATTGGTATTTGAATATGTTTTGCTAAAGTCCAAAGACAATTAATAAATTGATCAGTTAGTAGATTATAATCTAAAAAGTAGCATAATATAATAAAAAATACTAAAAAGATTTTACTACCTATATTAATTTAAACTGTAAAAATCGGAAGTGGTCTCCCCTTGACTTTCTCGTGTGCCGGAGACGACTCGGGGCTTGATGGACGGCTTGTGTTTTGGTGTCGTGCATGCATGTTGGGTTTTGGTCACCCATCCGAGTGCCAGCCGCGCGCTTGGTTGTTGGCTTTCGTGGTCGATTGCTCGGGGGTTGATGGAGACCTTGTATTTATGTGTCATGCGTGCGTGTTGAGTTTGGTTGCGGTGGGTTGAGGCGTGCTCGGCTTGTCGTGCTGTCGCACAGACGCACGGGCACGCGGACGCACGCGCGGACATGGTTCCGGGATCGGTGTTTTTGGGCTCGGGGAGGTGCAGAACGTGTGAATCGGTCGGGGTCTCGAGGTCGATTTTTTTGGCGTTTGCAAGACTTCCTCTATCCACACTGCGTATACAAGAAAGTAAAAATGAGATACTAGCCACTGCCTCGCTAGTAATAAATAAGCGCGGTTTTAAAATTATTATTTTTACAATATCATATTTGTACAGACTTGTTATTTCCATTAAATTTGGCTTTATGATGAAGAAATGAATGATTGCAAGTAAAATAAAAAGTAGGTAAGTGAAGTAATGATGTTGTGGTTAGACGATAAGTCATAAATAGGTGACGCCTATTTATTGGCTTGATTGGAAATTGTTGACTTCTAATGATGTTAAAATTGTTAATTGGAAGCTAATGATGTTAAAACAGAATATGAGAAGGATGACGGACGAAAATGTGGCTAGACGATAAAAGTCATAAATAGGTGACGCCTATTTATTGGCTTGATTGGAAGTTGATGACTTCTAATGATGTTAAAATTGTAAATTGGAAGCTAATGATGTTAAAACAGAATATGGGAAGGATGACGGACGAAAAGGTGGCATAAATAGGTGACGCCTATTTATTGGCTTGATTGGAAGCTGATTACTTCTAATGACTTTAAAATTGTAAATTGGATGTTAATGATGTTAAAAAGAATATGGGAAGGATGACGGACGAAAAGGTGGTTAGACGATAAGAGTCATAAATAGGTGACGCCTATTTATTGGCTTGATTGGAAGCTGATGACTTCTAATGACTTTAAAATTGTAAATTGGAAGTTAATGATGTCAAAAAGAATATGGGAAGGATGAAGGACGAAAAGGTGGTTGGACGATATGAGTCATAAATAGGTGACGCCTATTTATAGGCTTGATTGGAAGTTGATGACTTCTAATGATGTTAAAATTGTAAATTGGAAGCTAATGTTAAAATAGGATATGAGAAGCATGGCGAATGGAAAGTTTGTTGGATGATATGGGTCATAAATAGGTGGCGCCTATTTATTGGCTTGTATTTAAATATCATCCTTCTGTGAACAGGTGAACAGGCTCAATAATGACACATTTGACGTGTAGCAAAAATGTTAATTCAATACTTATGTAGTTACCAGGCGAGAACGTTGGAAATGAAGTTGAAACCCCATATATTCAGAAGCAGTTTATATGGGTATTTGTCAGAAGCGTTCTAGTTTATTGCATTGGGGTGGACCCGAACTGCAAGAAGTAGGTTTTTATTCAGATGTTTCTACTGATGAAAGGATGGTTTTAAAATAGCTTTGTATAAGATAGGTTATTATTCCGCACCTAAGCAAGGTAAGAGAGTGGAAGGACGAAGGACATTTTTAGGACATTAAGATAAGAAAAGTTTCAAAGGTTTCTACTGCGTCTAAAGGCAGTAAGCTCATTTAGTAAATTTGTGTAAGTCGAGAGTCAAATACCTGCTCGACCAAATAGAAGAATTTGATGATAGTATTGCAAAGGCAAACACTTAGAACTACAATAATAGAAAAAAAAATACGCAAAAGAAGAACGAATAAGTTAATGATATAGATAGCAGATCTAAAGGACATAAGTCAATAAGAATTATTCTCCAAAAGAGACGACGTGTATATTTGCGGACAAGCAGGTTATTTCTAATAGCAGAATTTAGGAAGGAAGAATGTTGCGCATTGTTTAAGAAAATATTGATAAGGAACATTAATGAACAGCATACTGATATTGATATTTATTACCTATGTTTTTCAACCTAGATAGTGATTAGATTTTGGTAATTTGCTTTGTAAGACGAAGTGAAAACGTTTAATGATTAGTGTTGCAAATATCAATTAAATATATGACAAAGTATGGCTTAATTGTACACAAAACGAGCTGGCGGCGGAATGGAGTCATTTATTTGACCTTTTTATATAGAAAAAGCTAGAGAGAAATCACTGGCGATTATATGTAGGTAGTGGAAGGTGGTACGAGGCATTTATTAGGCAAAATCACCATAGCTGTGGCTTTCAGGGTTTTTCTAATCGAATTGGAAACGGCGAAAATCCATAATGTAAGGACATTCCCAAAATTAAAAAAAATCTAGATAGATATCGATGACATTCTAGATCCCGATGGTTTGTTACATAGCTATAGATGAATGAAATTTGTAAACAATGTTGTTCAATTTGAAAGGATTCCTATGGCTGCTAAGGCCAAATAAAGGAGTTTAAAAATAAAATAATGGCAAAATAAAATAATAAAAGGCTTCTGATTGGGCGCCACCATTCATGTCAGTACTACAAGAATGTGGGGAATTATTTATTTACACTTTATTGTACACCTACAATGTGATACATTATCTAAAATGTAACATTATGTTCATTTAAAAGAATGGCTTGGTTGGAAATTTTGTTGTAACATCTCTTAATTGTAGAGTGAAAGTTAGAAAAATTTTTCATTCAATAAAAAATGCTTTTAATTATTTAATAGGCGTTTATGATGAGAACATTAAAGAAAATGTTTTGCGGATCCAAGTCTGCCTTAGATGATGTCTTAGTTTAAATTCAATGTAAAAAAAAAAAATCTGTGTTTGAAAACATAACTATCGGAATGTGAGCGCCATTACTGTAACCAATAAAAATAAGTATTAGAATTTAGTAGGTGGGTTAGTTAAAATGCGCCGCATTTTAACTTTGGTATGGTGAAGATATTTTTTAACTGCTGTATGGCCCATGCCGCCAGATGTGGTTTTGTGTGTGACCAAGTGTTACTTGAGGCTCTTACCGGCCGGCCCCTTTTGATTTTATGTACCTATAGCAGATAGATATAGTAAAGATTACAGCGCCACTGAAGGATATTGAAGAAAATTCTCTACAGGATCATGATATTCAGGAAGTAAAAAGTTGTTTCTATGAAAGTTAAATATACAAATATTTTGGTGGGGATGTTTCACTCATTGGGCATAGACCAAATCACGAGGATAAACATTTAATTCCTGAAAACTTAAAAAGATGTTACATGACATGTGAAATGCAATAAATGATTTTAATTTGAAGCCTAAGCTAGATCCTGTTCATGCGTTAGCGGTTGGTATAAAAGGATCTATGAGATCTAAGGTTCGGTGGTCTAAATAAAACGTGAAGAAAATCTGGAAAATCTTGCAAAGGAAGTTAGGGATAAGATTCTTATGATCGTCAGTAAAACAGTAAACGTCTACAGTACAAAAAGAAAGTATAAAGAAAAAATAGTGAATATACGTACAAGAGAAAGGGAGTAGCAAGTTTTAATTTGACGAGAGACCAAAGCTAACTAAACAATAGGTATTTTGATTTTTGAACTTATAAGTTAAATTAACTTTCAAGGGGAGTCATTACAATATAGAATGACGAAACTAGATAAAATCTGCGACGTAATATTATAAGTTTTAAAAAAGTAGAAAGGGAATGGCAAGTAATGAAGGATGATTTAGAAAATTAATAAGAAGTATTGGACGGAAAAGATATTATGGGTATTTCCCAGTTAATAGAGTTTATCCCAAATATTTCTGTGTTGTAAAATTTAACAAATAGGATAATATTGTTAGTGAAGTGATGAAAGTTTATGACGGTTTTTAATAAGGTAAAAGTATAAATTGAAAATAAAGATGTATTGATTTAAATTTGTAATTATTGTTGTTGTTATTGTTGATTATAGAAGGAAGCGTAAAATATTAATAAAAGGTTGAAAATAGGGAAGCGAAGTAAGAACTGATTTTAGTTTGTAGTTATTGTTGTTGATAAGAGACGGAAGTTTAAAATACCAATGAAGTTGTGTAAAATAAATTGTTTTATTTGAAAACTACTTACTGGTTAAAAATAACTTATTAAAACAAGGAAGAGATGTAGTGTACGTCGGATGTATGGCTGTCGTCTCCTTTGCGCACTGTGGTGGAATAGAGAAGTGACGTTTGTGAAGGGGGATAATCTGTGGCGGACCTGACGAACGCGGTGCACGAAGGAGCCGATAATAATAGTTTAATATTATATACATCAAGAATAGTACAAGTATATACCAATGTACTCTGTGATTCAACCTACAGCAGAGGCGGATTAAACGTTGAGAGCGCCGTAGGCAAGCATCTCATCGGCGCCCCTACTTTTAGGGTACTTATTTTGCAATTAATACTCATAAACTGATATAGATGACTGTAAAAGCTTATTTTAATACCTTTTATAATCTAAGTTTTTTGTTTTTCCATGTTTTGCTAAATTCCATACGACCCTTCATTTAGGGAATGAAAGGTTTATCCCTACATGGGTGTCAATATTCAAAAATCGCTACAATTTTTCTTTTTTTTTTTCCAGCAAAATTTGGCTTATACCTATCTCAAGAGATAGGTGGTCTATTTTTGTACCAAATTACATAAAAAGCTGTTCCGCTGTTAGGCGTGAAAACGTCGACCTTTCATTTCCTATTACTTCCCCACATGCGACAAAATTTCAAAAACGCTAGATCAGATATTTATTGACTTCTTATCAAGTGCCTATATACAAAGTTTCATGGTTTTATCTTCGATATTGAAGAATCGCATACAAACTTTTATCCCTTATTTCAACTCCTTTATGTCGTCTTATACAAAAAAGGTAGCTTATGTCCTATTTCAAGGATCTCAAGGTCTACTGTATTTTTATGACAAATTTCATCAAAAGGAGCTAAACGCTTTCTCGCCTAACACTTCAACTGATTATGATGAAATTTGAGCGTGACTTTTTTGGACTTCCTTACGACCTTTCTTCCCTTATTTCATCCCCACATGGGTAAATATTTCAAAAACACTAGAACTAATAATTATTTATTTCGCACCAAGTGCCTAAATTCAAAGTTTTATGGTTTTATCTTCAACAAAGACGAACTTCCATACAAACTTTCATCCCCTATTTTAGCTCCTTCATGCCTATTTTTCGCAATAAAAAGTACTCTATGTCCTTACCCGAACTCAAGTCAGACAGACAGAGTAACTTTCGTATTTATAATATTAGTAGGGATAAATCTTATCATAGTATGACCGAAACCGCTGTACCGCGCCATACAAAAAGGGGTGAGATAGGGGCCAAGGAAAAATGAGGATGACTTTACATGAGATCGATATTGTCGGACAGGTCTTACGATTTCGGTTTACAATATTTTAAAGCTTTAAGGTACGACTGGCATGTAAACGTCAAAATTATGAAATTCCCTATATAATAATTTCTGACTTTACACGCCAGTGATATGAATTAAATTATTGAACAGGTTAAAAAAAATGAAATCAGTGTATCTAATATTTATTAATATAATTAACTGACTTTAATAAATTATAGTTACTTAATTCGACCTCGATAGTATAGATAGTGGCCTAGGTGTCTGCTGTGAGCGCGGAAGGTCCCGGATTTCATTTCCTATTACTTCCCCACACGCGACAAAATTTCAAAAACGCTAGATCAGATATTTATTGACTTCTTATCAAGTGCCTATATACAAAGTTTCATGGTTTTATCTTCGATATTGAAGAATCGCATACAAACTTTTATCCCTTATTTCAACTCCTTTATGTCGTCTTATACAAAAAAGGTAGCTTATGTCCTATTTCAAGGATCTCAAGGTCTACTGTATTTTTATGACAAATTTCATCAAAAGGAGCTAAACGCTTTCTCGCCTAACACTTCAACTGATTATGATGAAATTTGAGCGTGACTTTTTTGGACTTCCTTACGACCTTTCTTCCCTTATTTCATCCCCACATGGGTAAATATTTCAAAAACACTAGAACTAATAATTATTTATTTCGCACCAAGTGCCTAAATTCAAAGTTTTATGGTTTTATCTTCAACAATGACGAACTTCCATACAAACTTTCATCCCCTATTTTAGCTCCTTCATGCCTATTTTTCGCAATAAAAAGTACTCTATGTCCTTACCCGAACTCAAGTCAGACAGACAGAGTTACTTTCGTATTTATAATATTAGTAGGGATAAATCTTATCATAGTATGACCGAAACCGCTGTACCGCGCCATACAAAAAGGGGTGAGATAGGGGCCAAGGAAAAATGAGGATGACTTTACATGAGATCGATATTGTCGGACAGGTCTTACGATTTCGGTTTACAATATTTTAAAGCTTTAAGGTACGACTGGCATGTAAACGTCAAAATTATGAAATTCCCTATATAATAATTTCTGACTTTACACGCCAGTGATATGAATTAAATTATTGAACAGGTTAAAAAAAATGAAATCAGTGTATCTAATATTTATTAATATAATTAACTGACTTTAATAAATTATAGTTACTTAATTCGACCTCGATAGTATAGATAGTGGCCTAGGTGTCTGCTGTGAGCGCGGAAGGTCCCGGATTTCTTTCTCGGTAGGGCAAATATGAGAAACGAACGCCGTCGTGAATTGTCTGGCGCTTTTATTTTAAGAATTTATTAATACTCGGTAAATAAATAAAATCAAGCGCTCTACCCTCATCTCCGCAATTTTAAAAGCAGGAACGCGGTCGACGCGCCGAACATTGCAGTAGTATCTTTCCAACTTCAATCAGAGATCATGTACCATCGGCAAGGTTCTTTATAGGCGTGTTTTAGTGTTATGGCGAACACTGTGTGCGACTGCGACGATCCCAAAACGGCCCCATAAGGGCTTAAGAGGGTATCAGTGGGTTTTAGCTGAGTAGGACCGGCGCTATTCCGCGCCGGTGAGCTGTACCCCGCACACGCCGTACGCCCAGCCAGCCGTGCGGTATGGTCCGTAAATGGATTTCCCATCGTCACAAAAAAGGTTTTTTGTAGGCATAAGTTTTAGTCAGTCATCGTTTGTTATATTTTTATATTATATGTCAAATTGAGGTTGTAAGCAAAAATAATAGTTTTAATTTGTGTAAGTACCTACCTAGCTGGCTTCTTAACTGGTGCAATTAATTTTATGCCATAATATTTTTTCTTTTTTTTTTTACTATTCCGCCCGCGCGCCCCTTTCTCTCCTCGCGCCCCTAGGCAAATGCCTAGTTTGCCTTTAGGATAATCCGCCTCTGACCTACAGTATAGGTAGGTACTCTAAGAGCAGGCAAACTTATGGAGAAGATGTATAACGTCATAATTAAAAGACAAAAATGAGACAAAAGTTAAATGTTTATTAGAAAATCTTACACAGTAAGTTACAACAAAGGAATATAAAGTTAAAGCACATTCACTTGACGGGCTTCATCTGCCACAGACCGTCGTTGAGGTAGTGACAGTTTTCTATGCCGATGCCTTTGTTCACCTTTGCGCTAAAATTTAAAAAAAGTAAAATTGTTACGATTTTAAAAATTAAAAGGACCAAAAGTTCGAATCATTAGAAAACGAAAACCACTTTGCCTTTCTAAGGAATATTAAATCAGTAAGATCTAAGAATCTAAATCATTAATACTAGAAAAATGCACTGAAAAAAATCGACTTGCCTCAGGCGGGACTCGAACCCGCATCTTCCACAATCCGGGCGGATGCGTTGACCAATTACGCCACCGAGACACTGCTTTTCGCTGTCGAAATTTGTCAGTGCTTGGTGCTCATGTTTGTATGGTAAACATCGTTTCATCAAATCTTTGAAATTTGCACTTCCAAGACCCGAACGAAATATTTTTGCAAACATTTGACGCCCAGCTAAGATGAAACTGCAACGATTTTTTTCAGTGTATTTTTCTATTATTAATATTTACGCGTTTGTAAACGCAAAAATAAAATTATTCCATAATCTAAATCATTGTTTTAATTTTGATTTAAATTAAAACAATGATTTAGTAATAGATTTATCTGTATTATTTTTCTTCATCAACAGCTCATATAATGCCCCCACCGAGGGGCTCGAGCCTACCTACCCCACATTAGGTGCGATTAGGCCTTAGTCAACCACGCTGGCCAAGTGCGGGTTGGTCGACTTCACACACAACCTAAGAATTTCTTCATAGGTGTGTGCAGGTTTCCTCACGATGTTTTCCTTCACCGTAAAAGCGTCGATTAAACATACATATGAATTCAAAATTAAAAAACACATTGGTACGTGGCGGGGATCGAACCAGAGCCTCCCGGGTGGGAGACGACGCTCTTACGCACTACGCCACCGACGCTTCTTACGCACTACGCCACCGAACGCACCTATTATTTTTCTTGCTGTACAATAAAGCTTATTCATTCATTCATCCATCCACATTTATGTTCATCGTCAGAAAATTGGGTATTAAAGCGGATGGATGAAAATCGACTACACATGGCCGGGATGAGAATGCTACGATTGATGTGTGGAGTAACAAGGACGGACAAAGTGACGAATGAGTACATTAGAGGAAGTTTGAAAGTAGCACCAGTGCAGTGGCAGCAAAGCTTAGAGGTAACAGATTGGCATGGTATGGGCATATCGTGAAAAGAGATGTTGATCATGTAATAAAGAAAGTACATAATGAGAATGAATGTGGAAGGATAAAGAGGGAGAGGAAGACCTAAGAAAAGATGGATAAACTGTGTGAATGATAATATGGCAAAGAAGGGTGTTAATGTTGAGATGACGGCTGATCGAGGAGAGTGGAAGAAGATAACATATTAGACCGACCACAAATAAAATTAGGAGCAGGGCATGTGAATGGCGATATAATACAAAAAATACAAATATATAACAAAATATAAGTATATTCGAGTGTTTGGCGGGAAACCGATAGAGTTCTGGACGTCGATCTTTATTTCGATAATTCAAAATTGCTTCGGAGTGGATTTTGTGCAGTGAAAGTGGTGTCGTTTCGTTGCATGAGTGTTGACGAACAGTTATAAGGAATCATTGAAATAAACGTTTTATGTGGTGTGACTGCCATGCATTTCTTTCCAAGCACTCCCTAGATGCATTAAAATGTGTGACGCTCTCTGATATTCTATTCTATTCTTAATTAATGGCATCGCGTCGCATTAAGCGTACGCATTTTGCCAATGTCAAGTGGAGATATAACTAAAGTAACAAAAAATTGTACGGTTGATTGAGGTTATTAAAAATGGAGTCTCTCAACACGTGTTTTTACGACAAGAACTCGGGAGAAACTCACGCTCATATTCCAAACATCAAGAAATAAGACATTACCAAATTAAGAGGTTTCTTTCCTAACTTGAGATTAGCAGAAATTAAATAAATAAATAAAGAAGAAGATGTAGGTACATTCATAACCTTTTTTGTCACATGATTATCATCTCTTCAGATTACATGCCATTCTAGGCGTTTACCTCAATATTTTTGCCACCGTTGCTATGTAGGTAGCTGCTATCAGACGCATTCATTTTTATCATTGTCTAGTTTTTATTTGGCATATTTAGATCTCAGACCAATAAAAAAGTCTAGACGTAGCTAACCGCGCTCATAAGTGAGGCAAGTAATATGATGACGAACCGGCATAAAGACGGCCGCTCGTTAGTCTGCCGCGACGCACGACATGAGTAACACAATGTTGACAAATATTTTGAAATTAAAAAATGGCGTAATTATGCCTTCATGTGTCTTATACTGCTGCAAAACAACTCATGTATTAAAAATAAGTCATCAGGGACTACTTTCCACAAGTAACTAACTGATTCTCGTATTATTTCACAAAAATATTTATTACGTAATTTACGGAACGCATTTGGAGATTATCGGGCGCCATTACATCAGTGTTGCCAATTAAGAAATTTATTTTTACCCAATAATTGGGTAGCTTCGATAGTGTTACAGATGTTATATATATTTTAAAACAAATAAAGTGTAAGAGTTTTCCGTCACGACCTTTTTCACTTTCTTTAGTGAAGATGGTTTTCAATATGGATATCATTTTCGTGGTTTTCGGTGGTTCCCATTCCGAATACAACAACTATTTTGAGATCCAAGATGGCGGATGCGACTATTTAACATAATGTCAATATGGGTATAGTTATTGTGGTTTTCGGTGATCCTCATTACGAATACAATATCTATTGTGCGATCAAAGTTGGTGGACACGACTTTTTAACATAATGTCAATATGGTTATCGTTTTCGTGGTTTTCGGTGGTCCCGATTACAATTACAACATCTATTTTGAGATCCAAGATGGCGGATGCGACATTATTAACATAATGTCAATATGGGTATAGTTTTTGTGGTTTTCTATTTTGTGCTAAATTGAAATGCTTCTTATGTTGACACATATTTTTTAGATCAAACAGTAAAAGAAAAAGGTCCTTAACCTATAGATTAACAATATTACAGATAAACTAAATTAAATAAGTATCTATCTATCTATAGTAATAATTTTAAGCGACATGGGAGTCGCAGGTAGAATCACTAAAAGTCTAGCAAGTGAGAAGAAGAATACAACATATTTTGAGATCCAAGATACTGGACGCGAATTCCGGAACGAAGTTCCTTATTGCACAGTACGGACTTGGCGGATGTTGAGTTTGTAGATACCGCGTATGGTATTGTCTGTGCCCAGTCATAACTTTGTTCCGATCGAGTGTTCCACGACACTCACGCATTTTTTTGTATAATATTCTATTGAAGAATCTTTATTATTTATAAAGCCATGTGATGCCGGCAGAGTAGAATAGCATCACCCTATTCCTCCAATAGGTGTCGTAGAAGGCGACTAACGGTTAAGCAAACGGGTATTGATCATCTTATACTCCGTCCACCAATCCACATTGGGCAAGCGTGGTGGACTCCTGCCTAAACCTCCTTAAATGACAAGGCCTCTCCTTGTCATCGAAGAAGGTTTAGGCAGTAGCCTTGTGTCTCAGCAGAGGGTATAAAAGATAGAATTATTTTATATATTACTTTAGGTTCCCAAATGAAATAACGTGGAAACAAAACTGAATTGACGCATTTGGTAACAATAGAAATGAGGGTGATTGATTCCCTTTAAAATTAAGTATTATTTACTCTGCAGACTTCGAAGAAAGCGTTGAATAAAAAAATTCTGTTAAAAAAAAAGTATTTTTGATTGTTCTTACGTTATTAGTTTATACAGTTTTAAGTCTGACTTCTTCTTTTGACGTGAATTAAGTTTAGATTTCAAATATCTAGTTTATGATGTTATTAGTCCTTTATTTAGTATCCAGAATACAAGATCGTAATGGTACTTAATTTGCCCTAAATGAAAAATCACTGAAACGTTTTGTTTGTCTTTTTCACTGTTTTGTTACATTGGGTGAATTAATATAATAATTGTCTTCATAATATTTTTTTAGAGATAGTAGATGTAAAATAAATATTGTACTGTCAAACAATAACTTGTTGTTTAACTTAATTATTTACTATTTAGTAAAGCAGGATAGTTACCCCACTAATTTCGGATATAATGCCATCTTGGATCTCAAAATAGATGTTGTACTCGTAATTGGGAACACTAAAAACCACGAAAACTATATCCATAATAACATTATATTGAAAAATGGACCCCGCCATCTTGGATCTCAAAACAGATGATGTATTCGTAATCAGGACCACCAAAAATCACGAGAACGAAACCCATATTGACATTTTGTCTTAAAGTCGTGTCCGCCATCTTGGATCAGAAAATCATATTGTATTTGTAGACGGGACAACCGAAAACCATGAAAACGATACCTATATTGACATTATGTTAAAAAGTCGCGTCCGTTATCTTGGATCTCGAAACAGATTCTCTATTCGGAATCGGGATACCCGAAAACCCACGACACTGATAGCGATAATGATATTCTAATAAAAAGTCGGGTCCTCCATCTTAGATCTCGAAAAAGATGTGCTACTCGAAATGGAGACCCCCGTAAACCACGAAAATGATACAAATATTCATATTCTATTGATAGATCTAATGATAGCGATATTGATATTATATGAAAAAGTCGCGTCCTCCATCTGGGACACACGAAGACTTCAAAATTCAATCACATTAAAAAACGGGGTAATTTTATTTCAAAAAGTAATTTTTATGATTTTTCATAAATAAAACTCCTCCCAGTTATATGCATAGTTATAGAATACTGTAGATCGGCAACATAGAAGAGCATACTAACACGTATATTAGAGCGAGATAGATAGGCTGCTACGAGTACAGTACAGTATTTACAGGCGGCCTAGGTCGGCCTGTCAGTCACGTAGAAATGACAGCAACTGTCAGACTGCAATACTATTTTTACGCACACGTATGCATTATTCACTCATTGGTGCATTTTTTGGTCTCGCCCTAGTCGATTCATTGCCAATCTATAAACGTCAGTAATTATTATAAATCTGTGGTTGTACGTTATATTATCAGCTACAATTGACATTTCGATTATTTTATAGCAGTCATTACCAATTAAAATATTGTACACTAGCTTGGTTTTATATTGAAATAACTTTTACATATTGGGTACTTGAGACATATGCTGGCAATATTATTCTCTAGCACGCTTATATTACGTCACACGTCTAGCACTCGATGTGTGTGTAAATCACGCACACATAGCCGATTCTTGGCTTCACTTTTTTCGGCGCGGTTGCTTACGAATGCTCCGTCTTGACTTTTTTATTGGTCTGAGATTTAGATATGATAGAAATATAATAAAAAAAATCAATATAAAAAGAAAAACATGGAAAAATCCTGTCATGGATAAGTGCTGAGACGGGACTTGAACCGGCGACCTATCGTAATCCGGGGACTGCTCTTCCATGTTTTTTATCACTTTATGTTCATTCTTCCCTTAGTCCATTAACATTAAATAAATAAATAAATATTTCTTTATAAACTTAGTCTAAATAACATAGTAAATGATCTGAGGTAAAATCTAAGTAAAGTGACGTCACACTCACATATCATCAGTAGACAGAGCCGTAAGTCCCACGGCTAAGGCGTGGTCCTTGCCTTCGGCCATCACGGCGACTACTTGACCTTTGTCCACGGTAGACATCCTCGCGCCGGGTGACGTCAGCCCAGGGCACATGATGTTTGCGCCACTGAGGACAAATCTGATCGCGCCTTTATCCACCTGCTGCATCGGCAGGAAAAACGGATCTGGAAATAGAAACTATAAAATATATTGTCGATAACAAAACATACGGCACCGCCCCAGAATAGCGTAGGAGGAGGGAGCAGGGTAGGAGGAAGAGTCGCATATCACTGTAATTTTTTTGTTTGTCGAGTTATCCGTGTCTGAGTCATCAATCCCTGGTTATGCTTGGGTTCAAGATATCTATTTTTCAAACCACTACAGTAAAACAAAAATAAATAAGTTACAGTAAGTACTCCTTACCTTACATTAGACCGTCAAGTAAAAGTCATTAGAGGGAGAGATGAGTGGGGATGGGGATATGCTTAGATTAAAGCAAAAGTGAAGATACGGCATCCTCCTGATCGCATCTTTCAAAACGCAGGCCTCGTCAACTACATAAACTGTCGTGCAGTGCCTTGATGCTGCCGAACGAACTACTTGAATGTTCTTTATGAGATAAATCATAAATCGATCGAGACGATTTCAAAATAATATTTACACAGAATAGATACACGAGTTTCCACTTACACTGGCTTCATACGAGCTTGTTTAAAATACAATTTATTAATTGAGTAAACTATTTCGCTGAGAGACGCGGTGAAATGTGCGGTAATTAGACCGAACATAGCCCGGGCCAGAGAATATTAGAAAATATAAAAAGATAAAAAAGACAGATATTGGACTTGAAATTTACAAAATTAATAAGAACTTGAGACATTAAACAGGGTTTTCAAACATTGCATTAAATTTTCGTAAGACGGGACTAGTTGATTTTGTTGGTATTCATGAAATGTGCGCACTGGGGACCGCCGGTGTGCGGCAGTCACTTGGTTCAGGTTGCCGCTCACGCCGCGCTGCCTCCACGGCCGACGCAGTCACCACCATCTCTTGCTCTGGGGTCCTCTGACGTTCTTCTGCACTTTGAGATCTCCTTATAGCGCCATCTACCTGAGGTCACCGTGGTGGCACGCACGAATCTGCATTTTTTATCTCGCTCACCTAACAATGCAGCTGAGACGTAGTAGAGTCTCAGTTTTGTAGTGTTACTCGAGTAACGTATCTTCCCTTTTTTGCTTTAATCTAAGGGGATATGACCAGATGCACACGGAGGACTAACGAAAAATCAATCAGCTTGCTTCTTATTATCACTACTTACTAGTCTACCAACTTACATTTGTGCAGCAACCTCAGCGTGGGCATCCAAGGTCCCTCGCGGTGGCGGAAGAACAGCAGCTCTCCGGCACTGTTCACCATGATCTCGATGTGATCGTGACTGAAATAGGCCAGGCAAGAAGAACTACATATTACAATAGTAATTTCTCGTAATATTAAAAAAAATCTAATCTATCTTATTTATTACTTATAACTTATTTATTTTTTTTCCTCACAAACGCAGTTGAGCCATGACTGAGTATGTCGCAGGAATATTGTCAAAACCGAAGACTTCTATAGACTGTGGTGATCATTTCTGTTCTGTGGTGGTGATATTACAATTTCACTAGTGACAATATTATCAATCGGCACCATTTCTCGCAATATAACGGCCTATTTTAGTGTTGTCGAAATTTAAGGGGGTCTTTCGAGGATTGTTGTCCTATTCGGATTTTCGGATAAGCTTTTTCTGCACGAAAAACTATGTTGAGTGATGAATTATTATTCCGATAGGTCTTACTGCAAGTTGTGTCACAGTCACAGAAGAATTAGGTCACATCTTAACACATTGCTACACAGTAAGTACCTACCTATAGTAATAGACATGACCATAATTATGTCTTAACCGAATGTCGGTCACGTAAGAAAGTAAATACATTTCGCGGCTACGTATGCACTATGCATCTCGCAATTTCTGTACGTCTCCGATTACATAATACCACAGTCTATCTATAGAAGTCTTACTAAAAACCCTGCTAGATGCAAGAGTTATAAAATAAAGGATGGGATCTCAGACTTTTGTTTTTTACAAGGTATGTGGTTGGCATAAGGCCTGTCTGATGCTAAGCTGTCGACGATTGCAAAACTAGTATCACTCTCGTGCTGCCAATAGTAATGTCCCGTGGTCGTTCTTACATTACATTAGCACATTCACGTACTGGCTATTAGTATAGTTGCTATACCGCGCTCTCAGGCAGCTATGAAGACACGGAGTCGGAAGACATTTGTCAGGGCTTTTCTCTCCAAGTCCTCCACGTCAGGGCACGTTTGAGCCGCGGCTCGAGCCCTTAGAGGTACCCTCAGGTAGGCTACTCTCTTTCAAATCGAACTTTGCAGGTAATGACAATGATACTCCCTCTCGGCAGATACATATCAACTAAGAAACTCTCTTTGGGAGTTCCTAGCTCATGCCACTATCACACTCGCTTGTAGCCCACTGATTGAACTATCAGAACTACACACATTTGCTTATCGCTGCTCTCCAATCCAACTCATTTTGTTGAGTGACTCTACTCGCTTCTCGCTCAGCAACTACCTAAGCCTTTGAAGCATTTACCTATCCTTAAGTTTTCCAAGTCTTTCTGTGTCGTCAAATTCTATCGATTTTGATAAGATGCTAGCTACTCCCATGGGCTGGGCATCTAACCGTCACGATCTGATATTTGTGTGTCAACCAGTAGAGCACAGAGTTATTTATATAATCATTTACTTTAAATGGAAACATACATGCTTGTTCATCATCATTTTCCTACCCTGCTTCCAATTTATTTGGAGTCGGTGCAGTATGCCTTAATATCGACAATACTGCTTAAGCATTTTGGATCTTAAGAGTTCCCATAAATATCCAAGATTTCTTATTGCTGTAGTGGCATGCCCGGTTCATAAGGTCTTAACGTCCCACTTGTTTACGACTAATAACATAGCTATTATCTAGCTAGCTAGACATTAAGACTAGTTCCAACTGCGTATAGGCTACTTTTGTTTGCGCGGAGGTTGGCAATTTGTCGAGTGCTGAAGTGACAATTACATAGTTGCACAAGCAGACGATTGTGATGTTGATCCGACGAAATTATTGTAACTTGCTACACGTATGTTCTAGCGCGAAATCTATTAAATTCGAATGAAATGTTATTATTGCACACGTATTTCCTCCTTCTAACAATCCTAGGACATTCACAATCAAAATAGTCGTGAAGACAATAGTAAAAAAAAAGTTTGATGCCTACATTTATGTAGGCTGGCAAGTCAAGTGGCAACCTGTTATTCACTATTTTGCGGCACTGCATGGCCTATACTACCAGATCTAGCTCTATGTGTTACCAAAAGTTACAAGCTTTTTCGCAGAGCTTTTGACAAACTTATTGGTTGCGAATTTTGCAATGTCCACCACTTGAGTTGGGACGAAGCGATAAATGTAGAGAAATCGGTCCTCGTGCTCAGGATTTGTGAGTTTGACGCTTCTATTCTCGAATCAACAATTAATTATCTTGGCCAGTTGTCGAAACACAGAAGCGGCAATTTTTACGACTTTTCCTCAAGAAATAATCTATTTCCCCTTCAACTCGGCAACTTGTCGACTCATTCTTCACATTATCATTAATTAATCTGCAGTCAAGCAGTCAACATGCAAACGATTTTCGTCCACGCACCTAACATCTTGACATAAATATCTGCGTTTATTTTAAAGGGGGAGTTCGGGAATTGCGTAACCTACTACCATTTTGTTGTTGAGGCTGATAATTTGTCTTTTATTTTATATACGATCCATTACAAGTAAAGTAAGTGGATACATTTCGGTTTTATTCTGGCGTAAGGCATCTACTTTTTACACTCAAGACGAGAAACCAACCTCCAATATTGCCAAGGTACCTATTATTTTGTGTTTTGAATCTTTTTGATCAAACCATTTTTCCATAAGTTTAATTTAACAGAATGTCGCTTCATGTGTGATAGAGTCTCAATGAAATGTAAACTGTAGCTCTCCTTAATCCGCTTTTTTGATTGGCTACGCAGATGGTCGCTGATGACCTTTGTCACCGGGTTTTTAAGACGGCGAAGACCTGGGCTGTTAGTCGAACGTTCCTAGGGGTACTTAGCGACCGAGCCTAGCCTCTCAGGAGTCTCTCGACTGCCTAGGGTCCCTAGACCGTCCCAGTCGGAAGGGAGCGACATGTCCGAGGGTGCTTCTAAAGGCTCGGAGCTCGGCTCGGGCACGTCGTGTCGTGGACTTAACCCCTTTTGTTATTAGGTATGTATAGAGAAACTTTAGCTTAGCCTTAGCTTAACTTAGACCAGCGAAACATCATTATTGACTAGACAGCAGACAGAGTTATTCCCTGATTACCCCGAACCCCGAGGCCCCCGTCTTGGAGCCACCCGACTTATTTTTATTTTTATAAACACAATTAAAAATAAATCGGGATCCTCCGGGACGGGGGCCTCGGGGATCGGTACTCAGGGAATAACCCACAGCAGTCACTTTCGTGTCCGTGAGTGAACATCAGCGTATCGTGCATGACCAGCCTATGTTATGAATATACCGTACCATTTAACAATCCTAAAAGTATCCTTCTTCGGCAGGACCTGGTCGATGTAGTTCTCTAGGTGAGGGTAGAGCTCCAACAGCCGCGCCCTTATGCCTTTCTGCACAGAAGACTTCAGCTGCTGGACCCCGGATATGCTCTCCTTCTCATCGAATCTGGAAACGAGCGAGACACAGATATTAGCCAACGTTCATCGTTTAACCCCTGTCCCCTACGTATTGCAGTGCTCCTAATTTCCGACCCAATTTATCCAACCTTTGTTAACTGTTACATTCGTCACGTTTATGGTTATTTTCATATGACCAAAAGGACCGTACCTACATTGTAAATAACCCCCTATTCTAGAATAAAGTAAGTAGGTAATATATTGACAAAACAATCATTTTACAATTGATACTATCACCGCCACAGAATTATCTACATTATCTACATAGGTAGATATCATGTTGCCCTAATTGGATCTTTCAATTTGATTGTTTTTCAGTATAAATCGACAACACCGATATAAACCGATATCCAGAGAGTAATCCCTAGTGTAACGGGAACACATGTAATTTTCTTTACCCGTGGCACGGTAATCTATTACCGTGCCCGTGGTATCGTTAATGGGACAAATCAACGGGACCAAGGGTAAACTCCCGTAGCTATAATCATACTTTTAAACGGGCATTTAAAAAAAGTTTATTTTTATTAAGTAAGTACCTACTGACACTTTTGTTTTGAAGATGCTTAATCGTATCTTCAAAAGCCGGACTAGTGGAAGCAAATGACGATGAAGCATAAAAAACAGGAAATGTTTTCCATTGCTTTTTTGGAGACGTGTAAAATTTCCAAGGGGCAAGGGGCTTAATGTGTTTTTAATTATCTGCAAACCTCGTGTTTGTTCACACAGTCGATAGATAGAACCACAACAACATGATTTAACTATTGATATTAGAAATAATCACTATGTTTTTCTTGGATTTAGTGCGTCACAAAACAAGATGTCAAACAAAAACTGAACTCAAATGACGAACATTATAATGGGTTAGAATTACGTAATCGGTATGACACTGTGCATAATTATTAGGTTTAGACTAAACTTTTATGCTAAGTTTAAACCAAATAAGAATAAGTATCTACACGGAATTTGTTTTTTCGTGCGGTTTATTCCACTATAATCACATTGAGATTTCAAATATGAGGATTCCAGCTTGAAGCACACCTTTTTTGTGACTTGTAATTTTAAGTCACCCATTTCACCTGGGGTGACCAACATCCACATGATTTTAATTAATTTACTTTGTTTTTTTTATATCCCCTGGCTAATCAAATCACACTTGATTTCCACCTAGGTGTTTATTTTGATTCCATCATAATTATTACAAATGAAATTTCACATAAAATTAACTTGTTTATGTTTTCTTAAATCGCCTGGTCTATAGACAAAGGAATTAGCTCAGATCATATGATCTGAGGTAATGAGTAACTAAATTTCTTTGTTCGCGGTTAAATGGTAGTACCTAGCTAGTTTCTCAGAGACAACATTAATAAATGCCACTTCAAAATCTCGCTGCATGTTCTCTTCCTTTACCAAAGTTGAACAATCTCACTGAACACACAAGAAACGGTCTCAAAACAATAGATAATCCAGTATTATGATATGATATGAACTATAATACAAGAACAATGATGTTTTGTTTTGCACCATTGGCATTGAGGAAACAGATGATAGGGGCAAAGGTTGCCAATTGATTTGTTAAAACGTTCTATAGAACTTTGAAGGTAGAGAATTGTTTTTTATATACCTACCTTTGTTTACTCATACGTCACAATCACAAAGGAAATAGACAGTACAAAGGATACTACTTTATCATTTTTATTTTGCCCCCAATTCTAGACTTACGAGCAATAAAATTGACTCACCTCGTAGGTTTCGATTCTTAATATATCGGTATATAAAAATAAGATTAGATAAACAAAACCTGTAAATATAATTTGAATGTATATTTCATAAGCTTTATTTAATCTAGTCTAAACATCGATAAACGAAGTATTGGTGACAATAGACTCATTTCTTCGGAAACCCTGGTTGCTCATTTTTACGTCATACACCATTTCTGTCAATTGAATCATTATTTATTGAATAATCTTACAGATTTATTGACCCTTAGAATTCAGCTGATTTCCCCAAAAATTTTAGCACTTCTAACTGTATTTGGTTTTCAATTTGAAAAATCAATAAACCAAAATCTATCGCAGTAAGAACTGGTCTAAAGTAAGTTTAGGTTCTTATACACACGGGGTTAAAAATTATTATTTACTAATTGTAGATTTCGATTAGGGAGTTCTGGACCAAAGCGGTGAGTCGATTTCATTGCACGTAAGTGTATTATGTGCTGCGTGGGAGAGAATTAACAAGGTTAATAACATTATTTAAATAGACTGCTCTATTTTAATTGAGGAAAGAATCGGTACACTAAAATTAATTTACACCTTAGTATCTTCTACTTTGAAATAGCAATCCTAACTCAATGAACCTACAGATGGTATTGGTAATCCAAAATGCTGCAAGATTTAGCAAAACGTTTTGTTATTCTGACAAATCTCTCCTATAACAAAGATTTGTCCTTTTTTTAGACGGCAAAGCGCAAGGTGATAAGATACGGGTTCTATTCTAACTCTTGGAAGAAATATTTGCGAGAATTTAGGAAACTCTGTCCTGGTTTTTGACTTTTGTTTGTTGGATCACGATAGGTTTGTTGCTTTTTTGGATTTGATGCATCAAGGCGATAGGCTGGCAACTTGTCACTATTTTGGGGTCTTGCATGACCTATAACCAATTGTTACCTGAGGCTCTGCTCAAACAGTTTTGGGATTACAAGCATGATTTTAAACTACGTTAAACTACTATATTTTAAACTACGAAAATGGGTATAGCTACCCCAATTCCAATCAACCTTACGGAACAACCAACCAACTAACGGAACTGAGTAGTGTACTCCCATCAACCAAACCCGAGACCAGCAGACGAACTTTAGACCACAGAAGCTGTTTCTTGATACAGGTAATTGATGAAACAGTCTTAGGAAAATCTTAGATTAACTTAAATCTAAGAGGAAAATGCTAAATCTGCGCTGTACAGAAAATAGACTAAGAAATTACCGTATGCAAGGTAGAGGTGAGGTAGACGCGAAAAGTCGATGAACCTTTATAAACGGAACGTCAGATATGAACCACAGTTTTGCTAATTTGAAAATCAATAAAATAAAAGCAGACGCCTACCTAAGCCAATATTATTTAAAGATTATATGAAGTAAATCTTAATATAACCACAGTCTTTAAGTAAATAATAATGGATTAATTGATCTTCAATTCAAATGAGTTTTCATTTTATCGGTCTCTGTCTCAGATCATATAAGTAGGTATGGGTACATAATAGATCTGAGGTCTCAGTCATCGTCTTTAGATTTTCCTACGCAATCTATTTTAAAACGTGATTAAGGAACTTGAATTTTATCATATTTTTACTTGAAATCTTTGAAAATTATATTGAAATCGAAAGAGAAATGAAATGTCAACAATACGATTAGGTACCTACCTAGGTAGGTACATGTAGAAAGACCATTACCCAAAAGAGGGGCATGAATGAATAAACCGAATGAAGATTCCACTACAAATTTCAGGTTGTTTTGCAACTTAAGCCTAATCATTACAGTACATAAACAGCTGCTAACGATGCCATAGTAATCCGATATACCTACGGCGTTGTCCGCATATTAATGTAGGTGCGTAGTATATAGACAAAACCACCGCACGTTATCTGACACGTTTCGATGGAATAACATCAATAATGAAAATCCTAATAATCTTACTACTAATGAATGCGGAAAGGTTTGATTGGCGGACTCAATTATTATTATGCCACTGAGCTACAACAACTGAACGGAACTGGATGAAATTAGGCACACATATAGATTATAGTCTGGAATAGCTCATATACTTTTTATCTCGGAAAAAATTACGGTTCCCGTGGAATAGGTTTGTTAGGAAGTACTTACTTATTGTAAATGTATACGAGAAGTATTGTTTGTAACTTTGATAAACGACAAACGGATTTTGATGAAGTAAGTGTAGCAATTACGTGACGGCTGGCTTAAGTTGTAAACCATTGCCAATTTGCCACCATACCAACGCGAACTATATTCTCTTTCTATGGATTAATACTCTGCCAGCCCAATCTTTACACACTGGGCCATTTGGTTCAGGTGGGATATATTATACAAATAACCTGGATTTGAAATAGCATAAACAAAGGACGCCTAAAATTCCTGCCGGGGCGTGGGATAATGTCACGAACACAAGAGGGGGGACAAACCATAATTTCCCAATTCCAAAAAGACTGTGGACCTTTCTTTATCATAATCTGACAGTTAATATTAGCTGTGGCTCTTAAAATTAGATATTTAAGGATAATTCCTTTTTTTTCTTTTTAGTTGTTACCGACGTGGGAACAAGGCCGGTAGCACCAACTGGGAATAACTTTTCCAGCTATACGCCTGATTCACATATCACTTCAAATCTACAAATCTTACTTCGGTACCAAATACCGTTTGAAGACAAAGGATATTAATGCTTCAACATGGAAAACCGTAATAACGAAATACAATGAACTAGTTCAAGGGACGTTGTAATAAGGTCTATTTTCGCAATTGCACTAATTTGAAGCGCTGTAAATTCGCGTCTTGTCGCATCGTCATCGTCAGGTGCGCGCAGAAGGCACTCGTCCAAAGACTGTTTAGTACTCCGTGCACTCGTCTCACCGCAGGGATCGTAGCGAAAAGCGAAAGCGGGTACTGTGGACTATTTTCTCGCTCAAGGAACCTACAATAGATGTAGATTCTGTGTAAATAAAAGAAGACGCATATAAGTATACATATATTCATAGCAGATCTCTGACGGTTCACATCTACACTAGATTGTCGCAGCGACTAGGACTAGAGCTATCAAATATTATATTGGCTGAGCTACTCGCTCGGCTCGCTTCAGGAACACTAGTCGGCGGTCATTCTCTCTACAATCTGGAACTGAGTGTATTTCTTGTGAATTTATTGTTGTCTAGTTCAGTAATAGTAATATAAATAAGAGTACAATACGTGCGTTTCGCTGTGTAAACGTCTCGCTCGGCCGCCCCGAGCGGCAGTCTTATTACCGATCTTTAAGTGACAGTCGCAAGTTGTATAATTGTACAATTATTGCTAGCAAAACTTTAATTCGTATTACGGAACGTACATTGCTATGATAGCGCCCCAAGCGGCAACTTAACAAATTAAAAGTGTAATGTCAAGTGGCGCTAGTTGCCATACATTTTGGTCGCAAATGCACTTATCGTGCGACCACTATGCGATTTGTTTCCGTAATACCAAAAAAGCAACCGCAACTAGTAGCAGTCGCGTTGCAGTTGTACAATTAGCTACCGGTTGCTATAGTTCGGTAATTGGACTGCGGGTTGGGCTAGTAAACGTCTTTCTCAGTTCTAGCACAGCCAGAGAAATAATAGTATTATTTCTGTGAGCACAATCTATATAAGTTCGTTCGAACCCAGAGACATACATAAATATCAGAAACACACACTCTCATTTACCTACTAGTTGCTCGCCAACACTTTTCTTGTTTCTAGCTGTACTGTGCGGTGTGACTAGTGCCTAACCGCCGTTTTTGTTAGTAGGTCACTGCACCACACCGCTTCGACAAATGCACCGTTTTAACGGTCTCCTAAGGTTTCGTTTACGTTTCTATGCATGCAGTGCAATCATTAGTTCACATACTGTAGCAACGCCCGACGGTAGAATGACAATCGTTGCTAAAACCTTTGTTGGTTTTAGCAATGACTATGCATGTAAAAAATTATAATTCCTGATTACCACGGAGTATTTGTATTTGCTGATGACCGACTGTACTCGCATCTCTTGTTTAGTGTTTCCCGGTATCGAGTAGTTAATGCAAAGTGACAGAAGTTATAGTATAGTCTTTGTCTGAAAGTCAGTCTGAAAGTCTTATTTCTTCTTGCACGACACATAAAGATTACGCATTTTCCCCATGTCGAGTGAAAATGTTATTATTAAAATTAAATTCCTTTAAATTATGTAACACCTTTTGTATACCTGTGACTTGCAAGTAATAAATGAATGAATGAATGAATGTTCATATAGGTAGTAACTGTATACGGTATGTAAAATGTATACGGTACCTATATACGACGCCGTTTTGGTGGAGTGGTCAATATAGCTGCCTACACATCAAGCGGTCCGGGTTCGAGTCCTGGTAGCGGCAAATATTTGTGTAATGAACACGAGTATTTGTTGACGAGTCATGGTTGTTTATATATTTATTTAAGTTTCTTTATAAAAATATTATGTATATTTAAAAAGAAATGTTCGTTATCTAGTATCCATAACACAAGTTCTTAATGATACATACTTACTTTGGGCTAGATAATTGGTGTGAGCGTGGAAATATATTAAGTTAAAAAATAGAGTCTCTCAACAAGTGTTTTATAACAAGAAGTAGGAAGAAACTCGTACCTACAATCATTTAATTAATTGTTTCCTTACGCAGAGAGCAGGTTAAAGAATTTTTAAAATGGGTCCAGTAGTTATTGAGCATACTCATTACAAACATAAAAATATTTTTTCTTTATATTATTAGACTGTGATACTTACAATCATGTTTATCTGGCAGTGGCACATGTCAAACTATAAAATTACATTATCTGAGAGGCTCATGTAACTTTTATCTTGGTGTGTCAAGTAAAAACGAGAAGAGCGTTTTATCGGAAATTGATAGCTAACTGTCAATGCGGCATTTCATAACAATCCGGGCCCTGTGGGCCGACCTATCAACTTTTGAGGAAAATCACCCTTAAAAAGTTGAAAATCACCCTTAAAAAGTTGAAAATCAACCTTAAAAACTGATAGGAGACATAGATTTAAGCGTCGTCGCGTCGCAGTCGTAAGGCGAATAGAGAATGGCACGGCTGACCGATTTTCGGCATTGAGGCCCAATAGATATAGATAGATACTAACTGTAGCACCTCAATCATCAAGTTATAGAAATCAATGTTCAATGAAAATGAAAATGAAAATGAAAAAGCTCTTTATTTAAATGGACTTTGCTAAGTACTTTTAAATCGTCAAAACCCTACCACCATTTCGGGACGAATAATTATTATTATGCTGATATGGAGAAGAAATGGCGAAAGAAACTCCACAGCTTACAATTTCGTAATGATTTCAAAACATCAATACAAGTCAATAAATAATTATCAATATAATTTAAGTTACATTTTAACATGCGTAAAGTTTGGGTAGTCATTACTCCCACGCATTTGGATTATTTATCTTGTGAAAAGCTTTTCTATATAATTTAATTAATCATAATTATTATTGAACTAAGCAATTTAAATTTTGATACCCACCACCATTTTATGTTATTGTTAGTTAGGTACTTACAGATATTCCTTTCAATATAAGTGGTAAGCATACATTTAAGATCCGGTTAACAATGTTATAAGAATACAATGTCCACACATTGTACAAAAAAAAACAATTATTACATATTATTATTGCATGTGTCATACAATTGTCCATCTAAAGATAACAACTAATTATAAGACCTACGTTTACATCAATCAAGAAAACATGAGATGACCAGGCCCCGCTGGCGGCACCTGTTCACAGGCATGACGCAAGAATCAGCCATCGCTTCGCTCAACCATATTTTAGGGAACGTAACGACCCGACGCAAGACGACACCGCCACAAGACCTTTTTAGTGAGAATGACATACACATGCTTCTTGATTATTAACTAAAACAAATTTAAACTAAAGTTATGCTTCCGAGTCAACTATAAGACACATTATAGATTATATGCATAATTAATAAACATATTTAAAATGCATGGACCTCGAGCAAATTCACCCCCATGCGTTAGAATCATTTATGTAATCAGACACCTTATAGTATGCTTTAGTATACAGTTTATTTTTAATAGCAGTTTTGAATTTATTAATAGGTAGGCTTCGAATATTATTTGGGAGTTTGTTATAGAAGCGTATACATTGTCCCATAAAAGAATTGCTTATTCTGTGGAGACGAGTAGCATGTACCACAAGATTATGTTTGTTCCTCGTATTAACATTATGAATGTCACATTTTTCAGAAAAATTTGTTATGTTTTTTCGTACGTACATTAAATTTTCAAATATATATTGTGATGCCACTGTTAGAATATTTATTTCTTTGAACTTTTCCCTAAGTGAAACCCGAGGACCTAATTGGTAAATAGCTCGTACTGCTCGTTTTTGCAAAACAAATATGGTGTTAATATCCGCAGCATTACCCCAGAGAAGAATTCCATAAGACATAATACTATGGAAATAACTAAAGTACACAATTCTGGCTGTGTCTACATCAATGTTAAACAAAGCCTTGCAAAAGAGTTGTGTGCACGCAATTAAGTATGAACCTTCAGCTGTTAAATTTCCTGACCAACTGATATACGACTTTTTTAATTACATTCCTGATTCAAATGTAATTAAAAACGTCGTATATCATTAAAATAATCCACGAATATTGTTTATCTATGTCTTGATTGATAAATCGTTGAAAATGTGTGAATACTTTCCGCTTTCTTATACAAGGAACAGATTAGCTATAAGTAAATTATTATTAATGATTTACATAGGTAACTTCGAAATGTTGAATAAAGAGGACCCATCCCGTGCTATTCGTGAATGATTTTTTTCTACTTGTTTCAGTACAATATTTAATTTGAAATATTTTCCAAAATTTCCGATCATGTTTTGGCCTGAAGATAATAAAAAATCATGAATCTAACTGCAAACTAACATAGTGCAATGGCTAATACACAGTAACAAGTTAGAATATTTTATTTGTGGTAATTTGCTAGTGCAGGGCTAATAAAATACAATATCAAAATTTACACAAAACATTATGATAACTTTCATTTGTTTAGGTGCAGCTCTCTTTGAACCCGGAAAGAGTCTCGGATGCTGAATAAGTATTAAATTAACCGATTACGACATCAGAAAAGTGACGTCACCAAAGCTATGACGTCATCACAGATTTGAACGTGGGAGTTTAGGGAATAATAGCGCATAACGCATTTTATGTTCATTCTACTGTGTTAATCAAATGTATTATCTTTTGAATAATTTTGGATAGCGCTGCTAGTCACTATGCAGTTAGTAGTAATTAGAAAAAGGTGATGTCATCTTTGTGCATAATTCACACTGAATTGTATACATTCCGCTGATAGTTTAAAATACGTTGACCATCACACTGAATATTGCAGAAGTGCTGGATTCAAATCGCATTCAAGAAAATTTTAAAACGATTAATCTTATCAGACGAAAACTCAGTATTCCATGGATTTACTGTACGTGATATGATATGTGCCGGGTCCATTGAGTGTGGCAACCAATGGAACACGAAATAAAAACAATTAAAATTGGTTAAAATCGGGGTTTACAGGGAAAAATCAACTGCACTCGATTTCAATAGAAATCGACAATCACACAAAGATTACACATAATTTTGACATGACAGTTGTAGTTCCATTTTTGGCCATTTCTCATTCCTTAGCAACCACAAAAAGATTTTGTGTACAAACTTCAAAGGAATATGTGCCTATATGTAGCGAGGCCACTCGAGCTACACCGAAAAAAATGTCATTCCGTGTGCAGTCAGCATCAGGATGTATATAAACACTAGTACCGTGACATAATAATTATTCATACGAAATAGTGGCAACTATTACTGCACAAGCGCTGGCGTTACTGAAACATAGTACTAAAGAGATAATCTACCTGGTGCTAACTATACCAAGCACTCTGTATGATTATATTATATTAGAAGACCAACTTCATGACCCACTTTCTTTAACAAACATTTTAAACTAGAAACCCGCTTCACAGCGTCAACTGAACCGGTCGTCTCGTAACAGCTTCAAACATTCGATTGTCAACCATTTGTACACAGTAATAAGAATGCTATTTACCTATTAGATATCGACATCTAACTAGACTTGAGGCTTTTGCTATTTTTAAATGCTGTGGGATACCCACTCAAGAAAGTTAGGGTTGGTAATCTAGAAATAATCGTTATTTTTGTTTAAATAACAAACTATTTTTATTTGAAAATTAACTTAATTTTAATTGATAGTGTTGCGAATTTTCTCATTTAGCCAACCTTTACTAGAGGCGGAGCGAGGCGTGGGCGACGTGGGCGAATGCTTACGGCCTCCTCCGTGAAGGCACGTAAAGCTGCCGTCGTCTTCCCAAGGAGGGTGCCTTACGTGTATCTTCTACTCTCACATTAGATATCCCTATCCATTCTACTGATTTATTTTCTTGTTCGTTTGTTGTGCATGCCATCCGGTTGTGGAACTCTTTGCCTGAAGATATTAGAAGGTCTCGAACATTGGAAGGTTTTAAAATGCAAGTAAAGAATTATTTTCTAACTACCTGTCCTTAGATTGTATTGTAATTCCTCCTTCACCGATTTCTGTATTTATTAATTTATTATTTTATCCTATCTTACTCTATTACGATCTTTATTATATGTATATGTCTACTTTACATTATTCTTCCCAATAGTATGATGTATGTTTATCGTGAGTCTTGCTCCTATTTTAATTTATTTCTTAAAGTCTCCTCTTACTACAGGTTGCCTGGAAGAGACTGCTTCTTAGCAATGAGGCCGCCTTTTGCACTGTCCTATGTGTATTATATGTTCTGTATTTTTTTCTTTTTTGTCTGTGCAATAAAGTATATTTGAATTGAATTGAGGGTTGGTATCAGGCAGGCGACCTGCCGTAAAAATGTACAATTGCCAAATACTTTAGCAGAATTTTACTGGCGATATTAAGAGCGTGCGCTCGATTAACGGCAAAATTGACACATTTTGTGGATTTTTCAGAGCTAATTTTGAAGCGATGTGAGCAGACTTTGTAAAGAAATTATATATCGTAGAAAAAATAATTCTTGATTACAACCGCTATAGATAGATATTTTAATTTACACTTATAGCTTTGTAAAGCGAGGAGAATGTTATGGCGCAGTTTTATGAAAATGCACTTGGAGCTATCTTTCAGATGAAATACAAGCATTATACCTAATGACAGACAGATTTTTACTTTCTCGTACGTAGTATAGAGGAAGTCCTGTAATCGTAAAAAAATTTGACCTCGAGATTTTGACGGATTTACACGTTTTGGACCTCCCTGAGAACAAAATTTATTTTTAAATTATGTCTGTGTGTTTGTCTGTGCGTTAGCACGATAACTCGAGTATGCTTTAACTTATTGCAACCAAATTTAACATGCGTGTATGACATCAAAATATAAGGTTTCTATCAACTTTTGAGTCGTCGATCACGAAAGTTAAGCAACCAAGTGAACGGTCGGTACTCGGATAGGTCACCAAAATTCAACATGCATGTATAACATCAAAATATAAGGTTTCTATCAACCTTTGAGTCGTTTCCGGTATACGAGAAAGGCAAGGGGCGACCACTCCCGATTTCATTTTTTCTCGAATGATCAACAAAAACGGTTTAAACTTAATTGTTCTTCCTGCTTTCAGCGTAATTCTGGTGTTGCTGCCACCATCGAAAGAAGTACGAAAAGAGCCAGTGAGCATTTACCGCCTCCGTGGTTCCTCCATCAGGATTAGATCCAGCGGTCTCAGGTGCGATTCCCATGCAGAGGAGTACAAACAAGACTGTTTTCAACACACTTGGAGGAAGTTAATTAAACTTATTTTGATTTTGGCAGAATTAGACTTTCATTAGCACCTTTGGCCTAGCTGGGGATGTCAGGCAGTAATAGTTATTTATTGATATTATTTTGACAAAGACGTATGGTTAATTTTTCCGAAAATATGAACTTCTCGAAATCGGAGATTTATCGCCAAGCACTCCTAGTCCCTAGTTGCATTAAAATGTGCAACACCCATATTTTAAACTTCAAAAACCAAGAAAATTACCGAAGACATATGAGATCCCTTTGCTGTCACTTCTCACTTAACAGAGATAGTTTAATTAATAAAAATAAACTTTAAAGGAAAATGCACTAGTGCTGTAATGTTCATTATCGCACAAGTGCGTAATGGACGCCATTAGGACACTGAAAACGGTGCAGCAAAGGCTTCTTCATGAGCAAATGTGTTGAGAAATCTTTTCTAATTTTATAATATATGTATAGACAAATAATAAACTAATCCCGCATGAGGCAAGTCGATTTTTTCAGTGCATTTTTTCTAATATTAATAATAAACTAACGTCAACGTGACAACCCTACGCACGAATGAACGGCAGCATTCAATGTCACCAGAAACACGTGCGGTGAGTGGTCACGTGCATACATACTATTTATATAATAGCAGATAACAGACTTAACGCTTACCATGACGTACATTGGCTATAACTTTTAATCTGGCTGAAATAATCAACTCGAATCGAGCAATGAAATTACAACACGACTTATGGTCTTGTTTGCCAGCTAGATAACATGATTGGCATCACTGTGCGTGCCAAATAACTGTGAAATTAAAATTAGCATTTACGACATTACATTGTAAGGTTTACAATGAATAAACTGTAAGAAAAACACCCTAAAAATTTTATATTTTTCTTACGTTCGATCCATACTTGACTTCTGCAGTACTGTCTGGAATCCTTATTACAAAATTAACATTAACAGACTTGAAAGAATTCAGAAAAAATTCATTAAGTCACTTAACTATCGGAATAATACCTTCAACGACACTTACCATGAAACCTTGCGTAAACAGGACCTGCTTACTCTATGCAACCGTCGTAAAATGTTCGATATAGTTTTCTTATACAAAATACTTAATTCACTTATTGACTCTTCATCACTCCTCAACTACATTCAATTCTCTGGTCAATTTCGCCTTCCCGTGCGCTCCTCACGTAACGTTCCACTTTTTATCACCCCCAGACGTCAAAAGAATTACACACGAAACTCATTCTTTTATCGTTCCACCAACACTTACAACAAGGATTTTTCAGAAATAGACCTCTTTAATATATCACTTGATTCTCTTAAAAAAAAACTAAAAATAATTTCACAATGACTTATATTATATATCTAAATAATTTATTATTATTAATATGGTTTTTAAGTATGTATACAACCTTCAATTAACTATTCTGTTTTTTTTGTTAAATATTTTTTATATATATATGTATTTTGGCTTAAAAAAAAATGCATAGGAAAAAGGTAATCAAAGTGATTTTTTTTTTATTCTATCTTAAATCAATACAATTTGTTTTAAAAAAAACATTGTTTTCCCTTATTATATCACTACCTATTAAATTATGTGTACTGTCGAATCAATTGTACGTGATAAGTCTTAAAACTTTAAACAATAAGAATTTGTATTTAACTTTAAACAATAAGGATAACCACGCTTGGTTTAAGTAATCATTAATTAACTTCTGTTCTTGAATGTTCTTCTTAAATTATTAACTGTTAATGTACATCCACGGTAGAACTCTTTATTTTTGTATTCTTTTTGGGCACTGTAGGTCTTTTTACCATATTTTTTAATTTGTACTACTGTTATTTTATATGACTGTTTGTTGCCACAATAAAATAAAAAAAAAAAAAAAAAAAAAAAAACACCGCCTCGTGTATTGTTTGAATCCAAAATTTACGAAAAGGGAAACGTTTTCATAAATTTAACAACAGATTGACAAGCTGTCTCATACCAAAACATTTGGGAATGTTAACGATTTCGTATAGACACGAATTTTGTTATGTATAGGTTTCGACATCGAGATATAAGTTTCTACGATCAATATAAAGCGATAAGGATTCTGATTTAGATTTAGAAAAATTACCACACCAGCCTTGGTGATCGGTGAGAAATTTGTTGGTAGGTTTTAACTGCGTCTAATTTGCTATCACCAGCCTGGCTTGTATTGTATTGCGACACTAGTGGTAGGTAGGACTCCTCAGTTTTCAATGATAGAGGATTCTTGGGTCAGATCAAGTTAAATGAAGGCTAAGAATTTCCCTGACAAATTAAAGTCATTCTCTCGTTCCTCTTTGCATTGAAAGACGCGTTAGTTGTTGGACCCGGTTGCAATAACATGCACTATTTTTATCCACTAATCCGCAATAAGCCATTGTCGTGTTACGGTTTAAAACTTCTTCTTTGTGTCTACCATGATGAAAGTATAATAGTCATAAAATTTAGTAGTCAATCCAATATTGATATGTAAATCATCATCTTCAGAGCATTAAATTCCAGTTGGGTCTTCCCCTTTTACCGAGGGGAAAACCCTAAGGTACTCTCCTTACTATCGCCTACATTATTATTTTTAAAATGATAGCAGAGGAATTTGCATAAATTCGATCTCTGAACATTGCATTGACCTTTTGACATTTTTATATCATTTATTTTAACCACATTTTAACAGTTTAGTTTTCGCATTAAAATGAGCTTCACTATCCTTATTTGCATTTCGTCTTCCGTCACGAAATATTTATCACAGTATAAGTAAACTTTTACTATGTGGTATATTTTTATTTATACTATGTATTTATAGTCCACTAGTTGGCAGAGCTAAAAACCTACATCGATATGTAGAACAAAATTAGTTATAAGACGTGTATCCATTACTGTGTCTTTATTTATGCAGACAAGTGTTACCTTAATTAATTTAATTTAAAAATTCGACACAGATAGATATGATATGCTCGAATGTGTGAGTGATGCAAACACTTCGTATTTGCAGGGTCCAACCTCAGACCAAGATCCAACCAACCAAACAAAGCGATACTTTCTTGATACGCTTATGCTACCATGCTCTACCATGCTATGATGTTTACGTCATTGGCTCCCTTTCGTATAAAAACTGAACCATTATCATGATTTGCGACTAATATTTATAAACTTCTTTGGAGACAATAGTTTATAATACCCTACTTTGATTCATCATTTATCTAAAAATGATTATTTCATATGACTTTCAAATTATTGGGGTTATCTACTAAGTCAAATAATTTTATCGTGGTTCACGATGATGACGAGATTAAAGAAAAAAACATTGAATTGGATTAGTAAATAAGTAGGTAATGCTATTGTAAACAAAGACATTTAATTAAACCTAAAGCAGTGAAAGTGAATAATTGCAAATACGACCTCGTAATAACGATGATAACACCTAATCAACGCAAATGGCTTTCGATCGATCGAATGAATATTTTCTGAGCTAACGTTAGTGACTAATGTGTCTATACTCGTTTAGTTTCATTCTTTATTGCTTCGTTTTTAAAACTTGATACCTTTTTAAATTAAGTATTTATTTAAATATCTATGTGCTATTTTGTTTTGTTTTCATCAAAATCGGCCTCGCGACTCCTTTGAGCATTTTTCGATATTCCTTATAGCTTAGGATTTGGCCCTGAAGGCCCACTTGAAAAATTCAAGAAAGAAAGAAAGAAAGATTAAAGAGGAATCTTTCTCGGTGCCTTTTATACAGATCGATTTAGCCGTGGCGTATTTTAGTAACCCAAGAACACATAAATCCATATTAATTTTAACATCTACCATAGTAGGATGCTATCACTTCATGGCACATATGATGTGGAGATGTGGCTTAATGTGAAACCAAATGTTACCTAAAACTGCTGAATTTACTAGGTGGTAGACCCATATGTAGGGTCGTCTGGGTAGGTACCACCGCCTTTCTTATTTCTGCCGTGAAGCAGTTCGCTGTGATTCGGATTGCAGGGAAAGGTAGCCAGTGTAATTACTGGGCATGGAAGGCATATTATCTTTGTCCCCAGGAGAGCAACGCAATTGCAGTGTTAATTGATTTACCCTTAATATTGCAAGTGTCTTTGTGCGACGGTAACCACTTAACACTAGGTGGGCCGCAAGCTTGTTTGCTATCTCATAGTATAAAAAAATATCCTCAACCCCTTTTGGGGTTAATGAGGTAATTGAATAAATGAATGATGGTATGTAGTAAGATTGGGAGCAAAAAATTAGTCGTACGTTAGGAGTAGCTATTGTGTTGTTTTATTAAACAATCTTTTTGTAGATGGTCGGTAAACCGTATTTTCTTGAAAATACTGCTGGTACAAGCTGATTCCACAACTGTATTGTTCGGGAAAATCAGTTGCATGAGATACGAACGGGATTTTAATACGGTGATGGAAATAAGAAGCAGCAGTCGCAAAGTAGGAATATTTTGAAAAGCTCTAGTATCCGAACTATTTTCACTGATTGCAAAGGAGACAAATCCCCCAACTTACACATTCCTTCCTTGATAGACTCTAGGAGTCTGTGCACCGCCGGAATATATCACAAAAAACTCGTTTTTACGTGATGGACGTTTTTCAAAGTCCAAAGTTTTGGGATCCTCGAGGAAGGGGGCTGTATTTTCTTCAATAGAATTTAACTTACCTATACCTGCTGATTTATGGGATTTATTAAACACTAGATGTTGCACACACTCAAGATCGGACGGAAAAGAGCTCAAAGTTGTCATTATTAAAATAAGTAACTAATACAACCCAAATTGTAAATCTACATGTTGCCAGCAACACAAAGCATAAATAATAAGAGTTAATATAGGTTAGATATTAGTTGATTCCCTAGAACTATTCAAAAAGGCTACGACACAATAAATGGAGTTGCGTGACACAAAACTGTACTATACAATGGGGCGCGCTTTATTGTAGGTTTTTATCTTTATGGGAACAAATTAATATGTAAGTAATTCAATTTATCTTTTAGTATATCTATGGATAGATCAAATAGCGGTCGTTATTCACAAACTTTATATTCGAACATTTTCCATGATGTAAAAATATTCATTCATTGCTTCTAAATATAAAGTAAAATTTCATGGGAAAACAATTCAAAAGTTAAATTAAATGTTTTAACTTATAACGTAGGTAATAAGAAACCGAAGGCAAATCAAATTCAAGATGTGAGTTTTTCTACATTTTACAGTTAATAAACAAATTAGATTAACCTACGCCATCCTAGCGACAGTCCAAATGCAAAAATAGCTGGTGCAAGAGACAATTACATGGGCCATATGTACAGTAATGGGCGTCGCTCACAGATGAAATGTTGATGATGATTATGACGAGAGACAAATGCCCGAACCAGCAATACAATGCCGACATTTAAGCACCAATCATTTCGTAATAGTAAAAAATCCAATGTTCAATCACAGTCTTACTAAACAATATTACATAGGTCCATCCTTTTACTTTAGTTCTATGTATGTTGTCCTATTTTGATAGTTTATGCATCCTTGCTGAAGCTTGCTTTATAGAGTTCAGCAGAAATAGATTTTAAACAGAACACACATGTGGCTTGCTTGCTGAGGGTAAGCAGTTTACGACGTCATAGCTTCACGCAAATAAAGTTTAGTAGCATTTTCATCGCTAACTGCATTAAAAATATTTTACGGGCTTGGAGCAGTTTCCTCTGTGTTCCACGGATTTATTATACAGAAATAATTAAATTTTCATCATAACTTCACCGTGTTCAAATAAAAGTTAATAGTATTTCCTATGCATTTTGAGGGTAGTCATAAGTATTAGCTGTTAGCTGCCTTTGTGGTCTTGGGGGTTGTGTGTGTTCAAGAACTTAAACAACCACTTTTAACACAATCCGACACTTTTATATCAGGTAATATTCACTCTGACAGCCGATACTGCCCACAATAATCCTATCAAATAACCTGCTGGATGGAGCTATGGGTGAGTATGGTTACCCACCGACCGAAACACAACGATACTAAAATATAGTGTTACTTGAATGAGGTACCTATCTAAATGTAGCTCATGAGCTGACCCGTTAAATTTTCAAAATACACACATTTATAATCAACAAGTGCAGTCGGATGTCAGTACCAAGAACTTAGATAAACAGACCTTGGATCCGGTTCGATTTATCATTTCGAACTAATCATACCAAATCGGAGAACTTGATGAATATAAAGATAGATAATCATTTATTTTGCCTTTCCTTGTTGAATTTCAATCGCTGTACTTATAAGAGGTATTCCAGACAAAATCAATAGAATATGACAATTTGTTTATGAGGTACGAAGAGAAATATGAAGTTAAAGCTTATTTAATTTTATACCATAGAAAGCAATCTCCGGGAAGGCATCCCCGGTGTAATCCTCGATCACGAATACCGTAACAGCCTTTTTAAATCGACCCACTGCTGCGACAAGCCTCTCCTTGTTATCGAAGGAGGTTTAGGCAGTAATCTACCACGCTTGCACAATACAGATTGGTGGACGCAGTATAAGGTGGTCAATTACTCCTTTGCTGATTCATTAGTCTCCTTCTACGACACCTATTGGATGATATGGGGCGATGCTATTCTATTCTGCCGGCATCACACGGCCAATCACGAATAGGACTACCACATCGCATCCCGTGGGTATCGTAAAAGCCGACTTAGGGACTTTCTGAATTCTTTACAGACCACAAGGGGTCACTCGCGCGGTGTCAGTAAACCACACAAGCATTCACAAGGAGGAGTGGTACCAAACAGGCTGGTGATGAAACTTAACCAAAACGAATAGCAGTATAGTTGTACATTGCACCGACCCCACATAGCTTGAGACCAGGGTAGGAAAAAGAAGAAGGCTATAAAAGGTCTGTTGGTTCCGAATCAATGATACTTAATGGAATATTCCTAAAATTGATTGTTGTATGAAAAGCAATTTGTCACTAGCAGGAAGTCGATAAGTGAGTCATGAAAACTTTTAGAAGGGTGTGGGCAATTGTGTGACGCAATCATATTATTTCTTTTCTATCCACATATATCATTATATCATACTCATACCTAATTTCAAGAACGCCACATACTAGCATGATAAGTGACTTTTTTTTCAAGGATAATGTGTATTGGATTTGAGCCATAATTTTAACAATCCCAAAAATTATGGTTGTGAAGCTAAAATATTATGCCACAGCAATATTACTTCGGGGTTATATGGCTAAAAGGGGTTGATAGCGCCAATAACATGAGGTCATCTGAAAACGTATTACGATGTTTTATGTCATTCCCTCAGATCATATTACTTATATGGCAGTGGACGCTTATATGCGTTCACTCATCTGATGTCACTCTTGACTTCTGATTCTGATCTGACATATCAGTGAAAAAGAGCGTATTTTTATGTGCTTGTGGGCCAAAACGGTCCATACATACAAATAGCAAGGACGGCTTGCTATTTGTATGTATGGAAAAAAACAACAGAAAATGTACAATGTGCGGTCTTATAGCTACATCATATACAATACAACCGATCTTCCATGAAGCCTTTGAATGGACAGGATAGCATCATACAATAGATAGACGGAAGTTTTTGGTGTACCAATTGACAGCAGTCAAACATTTTTAAATTTTTATAATACTTAAAGCGGCCTCGCGGACGATCACTTATCCGCTGGTTGGATCGAGTAAAATCCCTCACAGGTTAGTACCGCCTTACCTCAGGCCGAAGACAGGGTGCATAGAGGAGACTACTGACTACCGTGCAACTTCAACAATGCAAGGTACGACAATAGTAAAGAGAGTAGCATTAACATCATCATCAAAATCAATACAAAGAGGCAATCTAACGAAAATAAATAGGAATTTCACAAACAAGGAAAATGTTTGAAGTTTATTTCACAGCGACAATACTGAGCTAAAGTGGCGTGAACGTGAAGTGTTGTTTTCTTCACAAACTTCCGTAAACTCCTAAGATTTCTTTATCAAATTAGTTAAGAAGAACAACAAATCGTAGGTAATTGAAAGAAGAAATGGGAACTAACAATTAACAACTTAATTATTATACTTAATGCTTGAATATTGAAAAAATCGAACAACGTAGGTAGGTATTTGGAAAAAGTTTTGTCAATTAAAGGTTGATTAAAGGTGCCTTTGTAGGTAATATTGGGATAAATACTACTTACCTACTTCAATAAAATTGTAGAGTAGACAAATTTAATTCCATTTGCAACGAACTTTACATATTTCTCTTTATCTATAATAGTCTAAGATCCCACTGCAAAATAGTGTACTCATGAAGTATATGCTAAAAACCTAATCTATGCGCATATTTATCATCAGGAGAATATATATCTACTAGGTTGCCTATCAAAATGTGGCAGCTAGTATATTTAACAAAAAAAAAATACTAGCGGCCACATTTTGATAGGCAACCTAGTAGGGGAAGGGGGGGCATAACGGGGACGTTAAGGAAAATAATCAATAAAAAAATGAACAGAATATATTTATTAATTAAATCTAATCAGAAGGCTTTGGCTATATAATAAATTATCATTTGGCACTAAATTTGGTGAAGTAACTAATTAAACAACATTTTAATTTTAATTTTACGAAACCTTTATGAAAACCCCATCATGCCCCAGGGTAGGGGCAGAATGAGGTATCAATTCAGGGGAGTACTGCTCATATTATTGTAAAGCCGTAGTTAATTTACGACCTACTTTTTAATTAGAAATTGGATTTGGCTATCTTCGTTCTGTAGATCGTCGAGGTTGAGGCTCTGAGAAAGGAGTTTTCTGTAAAGGGTGCGTACTTGCTGGTAGTTACAGGCAAAAATGGTTCAGGTGAGTTCTCTTCAAGGGAAGGAGCCGCTTGATGTTTGATTTCTGTTGTAGATGCAGATAAGAAATCTGAATCGGCAAAGTTGTTTTTATTAATTGGTCATATACCTACTTACCACATTTTTTGAATGCATTGATTGGCATAAAGGGGTACCCCATCGTGCCCCGTAGTCATGTCCCCGTTATGCCCCCATGTAAATTAATATTTTAAATGATCAACAAAAAACAATAATCGATAGTTAGAGTGCATTAGCTTACAGCATATCAATAAGTAATATCGTTAGAAAAGCACAACAGAAAAACAATAATAGTAATCTAAACAATTAATTTATAACATGTGTTTTCGTTTTACTAAAAATTAGATGAAACAAGATTGAAATTAATTTTTTGTCGCAAAAAACGAACACGCGCCATCTAGTCCCTGGTCACTTTGGCACTAAAGAGCGATGTCAAATGGCCACTTATTAGCACAAACAACACACTTCTAGTACGTGTAGTTACTTGTATAGGAGGATGGCCCCGTCGTGCCTCGCGACCCCGTTTTGCCCCCCCGTCCCCTAGATATATATTCTCCTGATGATAAATATGCGTATAAATTAGGTTTTTAGCATATACTCGATGAGTACACTATTTTGCAGTGGGATCTCGTACTATAGGTACCTACCTACCCTCGTTTTAATAATCTTACGTTACGTCTAACATTTCTGCACATTTGGCCATTAGGTAGGTACTTGTACAAAAGTAATGACTACACAACAATGACGTAAAAAAATCTACACAATGACTTTGTTTATACTATTAGTCTAAGATGAGTGAGACCAAGTAGGTAATAAAGTTGTTGTTTTCTTCATCTTATATTACGAACGACAGTAATAAAAGAGTATAGGTAGTTGTTGCCATCTTTTTACGAAGGGAGTTAGGCAGAATATTATTTTAGGTCACCGTAAAGCAAACAATGACAAAACGAAAGCTTTGACCCTGAACTTAGAAAATCGATCTACTTGGCATGCGACTAATATTATACACATCAATATATTCACAGTCAGCGTTTCTTGACTAACAGATTCGGAACTTAATCCTTTGGAAAAGAGTCGATAATCGCACCAAGGAGACATTTTTGTTGTGCATTTACATCATTTCCCCTTTTATGATAATCGTGAAAACGGCGCCACTTTTCTGTGTGACGTCCATGACTACATAATTTCTGTTTGCTACATATGGTTTTTACAATGTCGTCGGAGATTTTATAACAAGGCGAGGGTCTTAGTGGTCCTCTAACCTATCTCCCTTAAGAAAGTCGACTGTCGTATAGGATTCATGTCGAGCAAACACGCACACATGGTAATACATGGACATCGAAGCTTGAACCTAATAAAAATTAGTATTGATTATTACCATTATATTGCTTAAAAGAATCCAGGAGTTAAAATAATTAAACTGAAAAATCTTTTTATTTGAGTGAACAACTAACCAAGTAGGTACCTACTTTATAGATAGCTTTAACAGAGTTGCTTCTTCATTTTAACTTTTACTTTTCTAGCAAGTGAACGAGTCAAAGATCAGCATTTAAAACTCGTTATAAGGAAATATTTACATCGTAAAGGGTGATTTGTGGGTGAAAAGTGAAAACGGAATGCACAGTAGGTACCTACTTAGCTATTGGAATTTTACCTTCGAAAACGCAATTCCCATTTACAGAACCAATTTGATTAAATACGTTAGATCATGGAGTAGTCCAGATTGTCGAGTCCAGACCGTCTCTGCAATGTAAACGACATTGAACCTATTTTCGTTCAGTTCCCGTTACTAGAATTAGAACAACAATTTACCATCTCCTATTAAAATCACGCACAAGAAATACCAGATTTTTTCTCGGTAAAGCTTAAATCGGTTTTAAAGAAGTTTCTTATTCTCTAACTCAACTAGAAATGAGGAAGATTTTAATAATTGACTTTGCTGAAAAGAAAAAGGATTAAGAAAGACTATGCATTTTAAAATACTATCAAATGAAGCCGTAGGAAGTCCAGACGGTAAGTAAGTAGGGATTACTTTCAGCCTGATTAACTATTTTATCCGTCTAGCTTTTTGCAACAAGAAAATGTAAATCTAGTAATAACTCGTAGTTGAAAATGCTTAATAAACAAACTCTAACTTCGAAACCTCTTCGAAACGGGCACTGAAGAGGCAACAATAATTTATTAGATAATTTGTGTTCGCAGGATAACAATGGTAACTTTTAAAAAGTGTTATTAGGTGACGTTCCAGTCAAGTTCCAGCATTGTTTTTGGAAACAGATCGACATCGACTTCTTTGTACCTTTGTCTAAGTTGTACCCAGGTTGTGCCTATTTATATTTTATTATTTAGGATAGTTAAACTATCCTCTATAATACTAATAATACTTCTATTAACTGTGCTAATACTATACTAATTATAAAGAGGAAAGATTTGATTTGAATAATAATTGATATTGATATTGCAGAGGACATAAGTACGTAACAATAGGACTACTTTACCTACTCAATATTTTACGCCAAAAAAATTGAGTCGCGATTAAGTGAGGTAGGTAATGCAACTTATTGATGCACCTCCTGTTTCAAAAAACCTACGCAGAATAATTCACCTATAATTTTATTAAGCTGATAAATGTTAAGGTACACTTATTAGCTGAAAACCGTATCGCCTATTGTTACTATGAAAGAGACGATGCGCTACAAACAAAAAAAACTACGGTAGCAAACATTATAAGTTGGCAGCTACAATGAAAGATAATTTTAAGTAGAATGTAGCAGATTCATAATCAGTTGTAAGCTTTGATTTATTTTAAACTGGCATTGATTTCCAAAAACAGTGCACTCTGCTTGATAGTAAAAAAATAACCCTAACCTACCAATCACAGAAACAAATATGTGTTAGGTAATGATTTACTTTACTTGCATGTAATCCTGTAGTTGCCAATAATACAATGTTTGATATCCCACTGTTAATATTATAGTCGCCATGTCATTATTTTTACATTAGTACCTACCTCGCGAATAATTTTATTGGCTCTGTTTAATATGTTTGTTACCTTAAAAAAGCAGCCATTATTTAGTAAAATCCTTGCATTTTAAGATTGCTAAAATACTTAATCGCTGCCAAATTATTTTTAATAACAAAATAATTAGTCGCCCTTTAAGTTGTTACTTAGTTGCCTTGAAAATAATTAGCCTAAAAATAGTCGTTCCCTTTCCGAGATGATAAGTGTCTAAGACCTTTAGGTAGTTTGTTTTTAGTTAACACCTTTAGCTTTTTTATAGAACTACTTATTTGAACCTTTTTCTAGAAGTTAGTTTCAAGAAGAATCAAACAGTTTTTGACAATTCCATTCTTAGAGACCAATGCAAAACTTACGTCATGAAATGTTTCGTTAGAGATTTTGTGCTTCGTTGAACGCATGTGTTGCATATTTTTCATACTCTATTTACGTTGTTAGCGTGTTTTCACTGCGGACATTAACATCAGTAGATATCATTGCAGATAGTTTCATTTGCAATTAAATCCACTATTTTCTAACCTTGACAAAAAGTAGCAAAACTATGCATGCGGATAATTTTTTAAACAGAATACATGGCTGACGAACCATTGATCACGAAGAAGTATCAAAAGTTATCAATCACAAATTATTTTTCATGCATTGAAGTCGACGAGTTCATAATTATCCCATCCCGGGACTATAAGATATATTTTTAGTTATAAGTAATCAAAACACGACATTAAAAAAAACTATCCAAAAAATGGTAGCTGATTGTAAGTGGCAATTTGCAAAATGATATTTTCTTATTAAACTTAAATACAACTTGTAAACTAAATAACCAAGTGGTTTGGGATCGGCTTCAGAGTTGATTTCAATTTTTTTTTTTTGAAAAAACGAATTTAAAAAAAAAAGTACTTAGAAAATGTTGTATAATATTTTCTGGGTACTTACTTTTTTTTTTTCAAAAAAAATCGTTTTGTTCAAAAAAATATTATTGAAATCAACTCGGAAGCCGATCCCAAACCACCTGTATTCAGGGTGTTGGTTATTTAGTTTATATGTTGTATAATGACGTAATATTAGTTCAGATAAGTTAAAGGCTTCGGATACGCTGATTTTGAAGCCGCAATGGTTGCAGCAGCAGGCAATGCGGCCGTGGCAGGCCATTTCGACACTATCGGTTGCTTTACTAATAAACCACACACAATTCTTATACTCTTATACAAATTTAGATATAAAATGTTATATAACATTAAATGTACTTTAAGGTCTTCCCTTACATCATGTATAATAGTCTATGTGTATAACATACGACTTACGGTGCCGTTGCCACCGATAAACTGTGGCTATTATTCCAATGCGAACTAATAAATTAGGCAAATCATTTCCATTTTGCACAATCTGGAAATGGAATTCACTGCCGGTACACGACACATGCACGCGTTCTCTCCCTTATTCCTACTATCCTGGATCATTCAAAAGAGGCGCGAAGAAGCACCTTGCAGGTCGGCCAGGCGAGGGTGGCTGACTCTAGCTAGTGCGGTTTTATCTCTCGTACAATTTATTTTAGCTATTTCAGTTGGACTCCACTTCTGCTTACCATATAGGAGGAAATAGAGACATTGGCTAAGACCTTTTATGTATAAAAAACAGCTGCATTAGCGTTTGACCTACATACGACCTTGCCATACTTCCGAATGAATTCGACAGAAATATCTACTCAATGTAGACCCGCTTTGGTATATTTAGAGGCAATGCATTATAAATTACATGGAGTCACGAACGTAACTTAATTTGACGTACAGGGTAATGGCCAATTTGCTTACTGTCGGTCTACAAATGGGATAGGACAATGTGTTTCGTGCAACCTGCGAACACTTTTTTTAATGGGTAGAAATTCGTTTACAGACATAATATTCTTTTATTTCCCTTCCTTTATTCCAAGTAGTAACATGTATCTTCCTCGCACAATAACAAATCAGCGCTCAGCGCCAACAAGTGGTCCTTCGAGCCGGACGATATTTTATATTTAACTATGCTATTTTAAATTAATATTTTCTACACTGACTCCATTCCACCTGATGGTAAGCAGAAGTGGAGTCCCAATGCGAAGATATCTGGTGCGAGAGATACACCGTCGCGCTAGCCACCCTCGCCTTGCCGACCTGCAAGGTGTTTCTTCACGCCTCATTTGAATGACCCAGGATTGTAGGAAGGAGGAAGCACGCGTGCTGGCAGTAAATTCCATTTCTTGAAATGTCAAGCTTAAGATTGACAAGAACAAATTCGAAGGGTTTTATATAAAGAAGAAAGATATAAATACTTCAAATGATTTTTTACATTGAATTATTCCTATAGCGCAATAAACAATACGCAAGCAACAACACATTCGATTTATCTGTAATCTTCCAAGCGCACGTGGGCGTTGATCCAATAGAAATAAGGTCAGGCTAGACCTGATATGAGGCTATCAATCAATACAAATTGTTCGCAGAAATTAGGTTATTTTTCTTGGAGCCGATCCCGCTAACATTATTTAGACTCGTTAATGACGTATCTTGATAGGTCACTGAAAGCCTAATGATAGGTAGGTATACTTAATTTTACATAAAGAAACGATTTTAATAGAACTTTCAATCTATAGGTTTTGTTGAAAATATTATTTAGAGCCTTAGATTAAAGTGTTTTAATCTAAGTTAAGAGCTAAGTTGTAGATCTCTCCATGTAAAAAATTAACATCCAATAGTATATCTCAGATCTCGCTTTCTAAGAAATCTAAAGAATTTACTATGAGTTTTGCACGTGCGTAATTTCTTATTCCATTCTTCGTACTTTCGTTAAATTAATCTAGCCTTGCATGCGAGTGGTTCTGTACAACAATTATAAAATGAGCAGTTTAAAATACAAAGCATAAAATTTGTAAGTATTGTATTTTTATTCAAAATTCATTAAAATCTTTGTTATAAGTAATAAAATTATGCCTTTATATCTAAACTAATATTATAAATCTGAGAGTTTTGACTGTTGACTGTTTGATTGTTTGGTTGAACAAGGTACTCTCAGGAGCTGCAGATTGAAATTAAAATGGACGTGTGGCACTCGGGGAATTGCATAACATTTTGTATCAACTTATGCAATTATAATTTTATTTTTATTTATTTATTTTATTCATGCAGTATTTCTTTTTCTTTGATATTAATTTTATAATTGAAATAATTAACATTCATATTCAAAACACTTTATACACAAATTTTACAAGTACAGCTATTCACTGTTGTACATAAATACCTATACACCTATATACTTTCTCATAAACAGCTGCTTATGTATTCGTCCGATTTCGGAGCAGCTCGTCTCGATTCGTGCGAGTTTCGTAGAGTCGTACAATATGTCTAATCGCACGCACACAACGCCGTGTCGAAGACTGCCGAACTGAAACGACGTTAGACGATGCACGGCCTTCAAGCCACACCTCCTTGCCCATCGGAGTGGGGAGCGTGAGGTTTTTTCGTTACGGAATTTCTGGATTCGGTCCCCGCGCTCAAGGCCCGCGATAGAAGCTATGCAATAGCTTAAAAACTTTTTTGTGTTAGATAGTCCATATATTGTTAAAAGAAAACTCAACGCGGACGAAGTCGCAGGCGGAGCGCTAGTCTTTTATAAAATGATCTCTACATTCGAAAGTTTCACTGCTGTACACAAAGCTTCCATCGTGCGAGAAAAGCTTATGAAGTAAGCTAAGGCTGCGTTTCCACTGTCTTATTTAGGTGCGCTCTTCTGTAAATTGGAGTAACAATCCTAGAACTCGGGCTCTAAACTAAAAAAAATAATCCTCCGTGGTAAACTTCAAGGACCGTGGATCTGCCACGAACGTTGCTCCGAAACCAAAAGGACACTAAATGTATCCGCGTAGTGTCTCCGCGTTCTCCAAGAGTATTCTAATCACAAGCGTAGTCACGGATAATAATAATTGCTATAAGTATAACCCAATATTGAACATGCATGACTGTAGCTATAGCAGCGATAGGTCGATAAAATAGTGCAGTATTGATTACTGTCATAGTTTGCCAGCTGGAAACACGATATTTTCATAGCGACACAATAAAAATCCTTTGTGGCTTCACATACACAACACATATCTAACAATGCAGTTTTTAGTTATTGACTTCAATAGACTGTGGTATCATATCTAGTGTGTATGGCGAATTTCATAATGGACAAAAACATTGAACAAAGAGTGTGTCTTTAATACGTCGCCAATGGAATTTCGTGTTCGGAGTCACTGAAACTGTTAATAGCAGGCGTACGGTGAATCGACTTTATTAAGAACACGTGCCAAAGTATGTGATTACTTACTTAGTACGGATCAACTCGTGAGATACATAAAGTTCGGCGGCTAACTCTCTCACGGTTGAATGAGGATTTTCAGTCACTATTTCCTTTATTTTTGCAATGTTAACTTCTAGTCCCAAAAGACCTGAATTTTCTCCAAAAACTCAATCGCATGAGAGTCGCTGATGATATGCTAGAACGAGTCAATTCCGATCCAACATTCATTGGTGAAGAGACGTGGGTTTACGAGTTTGACATGCAAACTAGTCAACAAGCTTCGGAGTGGCGCCTTCCGCTCCTAAACCGAAACCGAAAAAACCACGCCAACGTCGGCGTCGATCAAAAGTGTTGTTGGAATTCTTGTCGGACGGTCAAACGGTAAATAAAGAATATTATTTGAGAATTATGCGGCGTTTAAGAGAAAAAAAAAGGTCAGATTTGTGGAAAGAAAATTCTTAGATTTTTCACCACGATAATGCGCCTTCGCACAAGGCCATCATTGTGAACAAATTTTTGACCAAACACTCAACAAATAACATCGAGCAACCACCATATTCACCGGATATGGCTTCAGCCGACTTATTTCTTTTTCCTAAACTCAAATTACCACTTTTCAACAGGTAGAAGACATAAAGAAGAATTCGCGGCGAGAACTGAACCCAATTCCGGAAACAGCGTTTAAAAAATGTTTTGATTATTCGTTGGCTTGGCGTAAGTGTGTCGTTTCTGAAGGAGCATAGTTTGAAGGTAATAAAATAAATGTAGATGAATAACTAACATTTTGTGTATTATTGATCTTTTCGCGGTACTTTCTTGACAAAGTACTATACCTACGCTACGCCCTAAAGCTGCTTGCACTATACACCAAGTGCGAGTTCGAATCCTTGTAGAAACAAAATTATGGCGCGACTAGGGTTACCATCCGTCCGGATTAGTCCGGACATGTCAGGACTTAAGACCTTCGTCCGGGCTTTGTCCAGTCCTTAAATTTTTTTTTGTTTAGATGGAATATAATTAGTACAACTTACATTACAAGTTATAATATCTAATAAGTAAGGAGTGAACGGGCGATGACGGAGGCGTGCGATGCCCGCATCTAACCCGTTCCGAGTGACTGTTCGCTACCATGTCCATACAACTGTTACGAAGTGCGTACATGATATTTGCATTTTGTAATTAAAATGTTCGGACTTTTTTTGAACTGTTAGGGTTTAAATGGTAACCCTAGGCGAGACTGTCGGTTGAGAACATTATTTTTGTTTTTTTTAAATAAATACCTACTACTTACCTATGTAATTTAATATTATGTAAGTATGTTTATGTTTGTAACGTATCTAGTAGGTATACTTTATAGGTACCAACCTATAATGAAAGACCGATGTAGTACCGACTTAGTAGATAGGGTCATTACGCCTGTTATCGTCCACTTAGTGGAGTTATCAACTTTGAAAATAAAATTAAAATATTTCTTTATTATAATTTTATAAAATAACTACTGAAATGAATTCCTATATTAGTCTATTTATCATTATTGCGAACGTGTTAGTGGTGACAGTCATGTTGTTTTTAATATTTTAAAATAAGTAATAAAATGCCAATATTACCAGTTTCCGACCGCAAAGTTCAGTTTTCGTCCACCAGTTGTCCTATTTTCGACCGCATCAATTGAGTATGGATTTCATGAATAAAAATATGTTTTAAAATGAAATTGTTAATCAAGGTAGGGCACAACAGACTAGCCGCTAGAATTTGCACCCCAAGTTCGGGCTGCAAATTCTAGGTAGTACCTACCTCCCCATTACAAAAGACCACAGTCAAAAAAAAATTTTTGTGGTGTTGTATTTCTGTTGGTAAGTAAGATCGCTAGGGCTCCACGGGGAAGGGATAAGGGTTGCCAGCGCGCGAGTATCAGATCACTGTTGCAAGCATCTAAGGCTATAGTTGCTGATTACCACCAGGCAGGACGTATGCTTGTCTGTCAACCATTTACCATAAAAAATAACACCAATCACTATTCAAATAATGAGCTCATTACTATTATCCATCATCATCATCATCATTTCACCCGAAAGACGCCCACTGTTGGACATAGGCCTCCCCCAAGGATCTCCAAACCGGTCGGTCCTGCGCTGCCCGCATCCAGCGGCTTCCCGCGACCTTAACTAGATCGTCAGTCCACCTTGTGGACCTACCAACGCTGCGTTTCCCGGTACGTGGTCGCCACTCGAGGACCTTTCCGCCCCAACGGCCGTCAGTCCTCCTCGCAATGTGCCCTACCCACTGCCACTTGAGGTTCGCAATTCTTTGGCCTATGTCGGTGACCTTGGTTCTCCTGCGGATCTCATCATTTCTGATATGATCACGCAGAGAAACTCCGAGCATAGCTCTCTCCATTGCCCTTTGGGTGACCTTGAGCCTTCTTATGAGGCCCATTGTAAGCGGCCACGTTTCGGTTCCGTAAGTCATCACTGGCAACACACACGAATTAAAGACTTTCGTCTTGAGACCATCATAATATTTCAAATTTAAAGAAAATTGGCCGAAAACAACCCGTTAGTCCATTTTGCCTTTTTAACCCCTAAAATATGATGTTAAACTTGCATATTTTTTCATTCATCATCATCATATCAGCCGAGAGACTTTAGGACATAGGCCTCCCCCAAGGATCTCCTAACCGGTCGGTCCTGCAATGACCGCATCCAGCGGCTTCCCGCGACCTTTACTAGATTATCAGTCCACCTTGTGGGGGCTTACCAAAGCTGCGTTTCCCAGTACGTGTTTGCCAGTCGAGGACTTTTCCTTCCACCCCAATGGCCGTCGGTCCTCCTCGCAATGTGCCCTGCCCAGTGCCACTTAAGGTTCGCAATTCTTTGGGCTATGTCGGTGACCTTGGTTCTCCTGCGGATCTCATCATTTCTGATATGATCACGCAGAGTAACTCCGAGCATAGCCCTCTCCATTGCCCTTTGGGTGACCTTGAGCCTTACAATGGGTCTGATAAGACCAATTGTAAGACATTGTAAGGGGTCATCCATAAATTACGTCACACGTTAAACGGGGGGGAGGGTATCACCAGAATGTGACATTGTGTGACACGGGGCAGGGGGGGGTCAAAAGCTTTGTGACGTTACATGTTAAAATTTAAAGTACTAAAACGCGAAATTTATATGTGAATAAAAAAATCTAAAAATTTTTGAACTCGATCTATATTTTTAATACTTTAGCACTCTCGCTATGAGATTATCTCTCTTGCAATAACAATCAACTTCTAGAGCGGCGTTGTGATGCAAGTTAGACACTAAATTCACGAGAGTTCTGGTAAGGGTTTGAGTAGGTTTAAGAAAAAAAAAGAAAAAATTAAAATAACTGTTTTCTTTTGATTATTTCTAAATACATGCATAAAATTAAAAAATGTGTGACGTCACATTAGGGGGGAGGGGTTCTAAAAATGTGACAACCTGTGACAAGGACGGGGGGAGGGGTTAAAAAGTCCTAAAATTCGTGTGACGTAATTTATGGATGGCCCCTAAGGCCCATTCATTCAACTGTTTGAATATTATTTGAAAAAATAATATTGTAAAATTTTATTACACTATCATAAAATAATCACTTTAATTTATTCTAAAATAACAAAGTATGTCGAAAACTGTTATTTTTTACTTTATGTCGAATTTTCGACCCGCATGCCATTTAAATGTCTTACATTAATTATACTTTATTAAATCTAATAAGCGGACTGAAATTGGCCGTCGTAAATATTTTTTCATTCAATTGTTTTAATATACTTTCATTTAATAAAATTGTAACATTTGGTTGCAGGTATCATAAAATAATCACTTTTAGTTTGTTGTAACAGAGTATGTCGAAAACTGGGACGTATTGTACTTTATGCCCGATTTCCGACCATAGGCCATTTCAACGTATTAGGTTTATACTTTATTAAAGCTAATAAGCGGACGAAAATTGGCCATCGCAAATATTTGTACACATAAAGTTCATATTGCTAAATAAAATTTAGTTTACTTACATGCATTTTCGTATATCAGACAAAACCTAATTGACATGGGCGGGCCTGTTACAGACCACCCGGTCGAGATTAGGACTTTCTAATAAAAAGGGCGTACCCTTTCTCGTCCACTTCGTTTTATATATTAATTATCCTCTCAACTGTCCCACCCCTTTTATCAAATATGGCGTATCTGTCCCGCCATTTCCGGAGTACTTCCGGTTTATTTCCGGTCCTCATTAAAAATGATGATATGTAAAGAAATTTGTATGGAGGTTATATACAAATTATATATTATTGTTATCGGTATTTAATAAGCTTTCAGATGATGTATAATTTATTATAGTTTTATAGTGAATAAAATTAGTAAATTGAAGGTAAAAGTAAGAAAAGTCACTTTTTTCCTCGATTTAATTCAATAATTATTATAATTATAAATAAAACCTTTATTACAAGTGATAGTTGTTTTATATGGAGCTATATATAAAGTATTTACTTTTAAAAACAATAATTTATTGAAAAACAAGCAAATAAATTCAAATTTCGCGCGTAAACTTAGAGTAACTCAGACACAGAATGACTGTTCGCCGAATGAAAGGGGCTCACAATGTTGACAGGTTTAGTTTAATATTATGGTCGCGTTATATTGCATCTCTGTTCTACTCTATAAGTTGTAGTAAAGTTTGAGAGAGATAGAAACAATATAACCCGGCCAAATTGAGTTTCAAAAGTTGAACGACAATTTTGAAAAACAGACGCCATATTCAGGTGTCTGACAGACAGGCGCTTTTTGACAGACGCCTGATTATGGCGTCGGGACAGACGAGAGGTTATTGTAAATTAAAATAATAAACTATTCGTCCACACTATATTTATAGCAAGCTATATGTATAAACAGTAAACAAACCAAGAAACACAATAGAACTATTTTTTATTTACTGCGTAAGTTCCGGCACGTCACTATTTTTTCTGCAATATTTGACACATTTTCACTCTTTCGCCGGGTACCATAAACTGCATAGCTTAATCCTAGTTAATGGCCGCGTTCCAGTGAACTGTGTAGGCATGTACTTACTGTGAAGTTATTGAGGTCGTAATACATAAATATTTTAAGGACCTATGTATAACCGTTTTGCTATTTTTTGGCGTTATATCAAGGAGGGCGGTTAAATGGACGAAAAGGGGAAGCGGTCGGCAAACAGGCGCAATGACCCTACCATCCCGTTTCTCGGGTCAAGTCTCGGCGAAAAGTCTCGCCGCGACTTCTCTCGCGTGAGTCTGTAGGGTCTATAAAGGTAAAAGTCACAGAAATAATAAAATTAATAGCGACGTTGTGTAAGTGTGAGTGTGACTTATCGTGAGCTACGCTGGCTAGACTTACGGCGTGTGTGGGATTCACCTACTACCCACTAAAACCCACCGGTACCCTCCTAAGCCCTTATGGGGGCGCTTTGGGATCAGCGCACTTTACATGCGCCTTTTCACCAAAGCGCCTCCGGTCTGGCCCGGCCCAACGAGTGAGCCGGGCGACGCGCCATTAGGGGATTGTGCTAGGGTACTGAAAAGCGTGGGGTGCTCAATTATTGTACCGATCGAATATTTTCAAGAACTAATGTTATTGAGCACCATACGCTTTTCTCTAAATAATAATTATACTTTTCGTTCATCATTTAATTTCTATATTAAAAAGTTATTTTTGACTTTTTAGTCCGATTTAATACAAAAGCGTGTTTTCTTAGTTTTTACATTTTATTTCTATCAAAAAGAGACGATTCGAGTTGATAAGTGTGCTGCAACCTTTAACCATACTGTCACACAGTACGGTCCTCATCTCTCCTCTAGTACATGTACCTAAGGTTTTTACTTTCTCATATAGGTACATAATAGCCCAAGTAACATTTTATTCGGGCCTAGGTTGTAAAAAATGCCTTTAGGTTTTACAAGCGTCGTAAAAAGGTTAACGCTTAGCTATCTTGTCATATTGAGTAGGGTCATTACGCCTGTTATCGTCCACTTAGTGGAGTTATCAACTTTGAAAATAAAATTAAAATACTTCTTTATTATTATTTTATAAAATAACTACTGTAATGAATTCCTATATTAGTCTATTTATAATTATTGCGAACATGTTAGTGGTTACAGTCATGTTGTTTTTAATATTTTAAAATAAGTAATAAAATGCCAATATTACCAGTTTCCGACCGCAAAGTTCAGTTTTCGTCCACCAGTTGTCCTATTTTCGACCGCATCAATTGAGTATAAATTTCATGAATAAAAATAATGTTTTAAAATGAAATTGTTAATCACGATAATAACTGTAGTCTAAAAATCAGTCTTCGTTACAAAAAGTTGTTAATAGTTATCTAATTAATAAAAAATACAAGCGATCAGAATTAGTTTTCGTATTAATTAGGCATATCTCTTAATTTAACAATCACAATAATTTATTATTGTCAATAGTTTATTATTATTTATAATTTATCACAATCACAACATTTCTATAAAACATATTTTTAAAATAAATTAATAATAATATGTAATAATTTTTGCGTTTACAAACGCGTAAATATTTTTTAAAACTAGAAAAAATACACTGATAAAGATTGACCTTCTAAGATCCGAACGAAATATTGTGTATAGAGTAGAGGCAGGGCACAACAGACTAGCCGCTAGAATTTGCAGCCCAAGTTCAGGCTGCAAATTCTAGGTAGTACCTACCTGCCCATTACAAAAGACCACAGTCAAAAAAAAATCTTTGTGGTGTTGTATTTCTGTTGGTAAGTAAGGTCGCTAGAGCTCCACGGGGAAGTGCCAGCGCGCGAGTGTCAGATCACTGTTGCAAGCATCTAAGGTTACAGTTGCTGATTACCACCAGGCAGAACGTATGCTTGTCTGCCAACCATTTACCATAAGAAATAACACCAATCACTATTCAAATAATGAGGTCATTACTATTATCCATCATAATATTACAAATTTAAAGAAAATTGGCCCATAACAACCCGTCCGTTTTGCCTTTTTAACCCCTAAAATATGGTGTTAAACTTGCATATTTTATAATTCATCATCATCATATCAGCCGAGAGACTTTAGGACATAGGCCTCCCCCAAGGATCTCCTAACCGGTCGGTCCTACGCTGACCGCATCCAGTGGCTTCCCGCGACCTTTACTAGATCATCAGTCCACCTTGTGGGGGCCTACCAAAGCTGCGTTTCCCAGTACGTGGTTGCCAGTCGAGGACTTTTCCTTCCACCCCAATGGCCGTCAGTCCTCCTCGCAATGTGCTCTGCCCACTGCCACTTAAGGTTCGCAATTCTTTGGGCTATGTCGGTGACCTTGATTCTCCTGCGGATCTCATAATTTTTGATATGATCACGCAGAGAAACTTCGAGCATAGCCCTCTCCATTGCCCTTTGGGTGACCTTGGGCCTTCTTATCAGACCCATTGTAAGACATTGTAAGGCCAATTCATTCAACTGTTTGAATATTATTTGAAAAAATAATATTGTAAAATTTTATTATTCTATCATAAAATAATCACTTTTATTTATTCTAAAATAACAAAGTATGTCGAAAACTGGGATTTTTTACTTTATGTCGAATTTTCGACCGCATGCCAGTTAAATGTCTTACATTTATACTTTATTAAATCTAATAAGCGGACTGAAATTGGCCGTCGTAAATATTTTTTCATTCAATTGTTTTAATATTACATTTGGTTGCAGGTATCATAAAATAATCACTTTTAGTTTGATGTAACAGAGTATGTCGAAAACTGGGACGTATTCTACTTTATGCCCGATTTCCGACCATAGGCCATTTCAACATATTAGGTTTATACTTTATTAAAGCTAATAAGCGGACGAAAATTGGCCATCGCAAATATTTGTACACATAAAGTTCATATTGCTAAATAAAATTTAGTTTACTTACATGCATTTTCGTACATCAGACAGAACCTAATTGACATGGGCGGGCCTGTTATAGACCACCCGGTCGAGATTAGGACTTTCTAATAAAAAGGGCGTACCCTTTCTCGTCCACTTCGTTTTATATATTAATTATTGTAAATTAGAATAATAAACTATTCGTCCACACTATATTTATAGCAAGTTATATGTATAAACAGTAACCAAACCAAGAAACACAATATAACTATTTTTTATTTACTGCGTAAGTTCCGGCACGTCACTATTTTTTCTGCAATATTTGACACATTTTCACTCTTTCGCCGGGTACCATAAACTGCATAGCTTAATCCTAGTTAATGGCTGCGTTCCAGTGAACTGTGTAGGCATGTACTTACTGTGAAGTTATTAAGGTCGTAATACATAAATATTTTAAGGACCTATGTATAACCGTTTTGCTATTTTTTGGCGTTATATCAAGGAGGGCGGTTAAATGGACGAAAAGGGGAAGCGGTCGGCAAACAGGCGCAATGACCCTACCTATTTAAATATTTTAATTTTAATCGCTTGTCATAAGAATGGTTAGATAATTCTAAATCATTATGTAAGTGTAGCCCATATCTGAGAATTTATCGAAAGCAAAATTGAACCTTATGCCCAGTTGTTTTTTTCTACCGCGCTCCGTGCCTTCAAAACAAAAAAACAGACATTATCTACAATAAAATTGTTTTATTAAGCATTTATGAATTAAGGCTATAAAAGTAAACGCGACTATGAATACTAACCGATATGAAGTGTCTAGTCTATTCAAGGTCAATTTTATTGTAGTTTTTATTGTGACTGCTTGTCCCAGGTCATGATATCGATCCCAAGTTAACCTTGCCCTTTACCTACGAACCACGATATCTATTGCTTAGACTTCTGCGACGACGATCATAAATAATTTGAAATCAAATTATTGCACCTACATAGACAAGGTTTTAATTAAATTAACATCAACCACTATGTTATGTATGTCCTGCTACATACAGACCCCTCAGATTTAGTTAAATGATCTGAGGGTGGTTTTTACTACGGAAAAGTTGTCAATATTGGGGGGGTGATTAACGGAAGTTCGACAAACAGTTGCCCGACAGAATTTTGGACCGATATTACTCAGGCGACATTACTTTTGCCCGAAGAATGTTTAACCAACCGGACATTTGATCGACAAGGCATTGCACCGACACTTTGGTCCCAAGCACTTTTAATGTAAAACATAAAGATTGTAATACCTACCGTAGGTATAATATTGGTTGAGGTTAGATTAGACTTGCGACCTATACGCGCGAGCCGAGCGAGAGTAGCGAGCGTGCCGCGGCACTGGCTGGCGAAGCGCCAGAAACGATCTTCTTCAGTCAAATACAAAAACCAATACTCGCGCGTATAGGTCGCAATTAAAAGTGCTTCGGAACAAGTAGTGTCGGTGGAATGCCTTGTCGATGAAATGTCCGGTCGGTTATAAACATTCTTCGGGCCAAAGTAATGTCGTCTGAAAGTAATATCGGTCTAAAAATTATGTCGGTCACATGTCCGTCGGACAATTGTTTGTCGCACTTCCGTTATACAATCATATTTAGGTCGCAATTTATTTCCTAATAAAATTATTAACTGTAGTAATTGACCTATTCTCTAATAACTAGACTTGCCAATAGTTTTAAGTAAAGTCCAGATGTATAAAAGGAAGACACGAAAAATGTATGATTAGGGAAATTTCCCCCCACCCCCAATTTCAAAAATTATAGAAAGGTAAAAAGTGACGGCTATGACGCCCTTTCTATGATCGGTGCTCAAAAGTCCTGCAACTTACTACCTGGACCCGTATGCAACTGCGATCAGTAGGCCTATTCGCTAACTTTTTTTGACAGTTGAGTGATGATCACTGAGTGAATTACATATCCATTGCTGTTTTACACGATACTCTATTACTTGTCGTGTAAAAGCAGCAATGGATTGTAATCCACTCAGTGATCATCACTTTCAACTGTCAAAAAAATATAATAGCCACAAATGTTTCATGAGAAAAACTTCTCGCGGGCGTTCGCTCAATCAGTGAGTTATCACAGCGCGCTGACAAAATCATATTAAAAATCCAAAAATCCGGACGTAACAGCAAGTCCGAATGAAATTCCGGACATGGTTGTCATATCCGGACAATCCGGAAGTATGGCAAGCCTACTATAACGTATTACTACAGTTAGTTGCAGAGTATAAGTACAAAACAAATCACGAAATCTAATATTTTTTTAAATTTTAAGGTAGGTACGTAGGTGGCTTTGGAAAATGCTATCAATTCCGAAATCTGCACTCCTTAGGATACAAAATAAAAATCCTAATCAGAAAAAAACTATACTTATAGGTAGGTGTATATACCTATTCAATAATTACCTAATCTTAGTACCTAATCTTCTATCACGTATTGTAATTAATTTAATACATTTCGGATTGTTTCCTTATACAAATAATCTTCACTCAATCCTAACTGATTATAAATGATAAGCAAGATTTGGTTTTATTATAATTTATTGCATAATCATATTTTAAATCCCACCAAAAACAATGAATAGTAAAAGCAGGTCATTCAATGCAACATGAGACTTATATTAGATAGGTAGGTACTTAAAAACACTAAGAATAATCAATTTTATAATTTAGACTTCTATGCAATATAAGAAATTATTGCGCTATAGATATATCTGATACCTGCTTTGTGCCCTTTTCATCATTTCATATAAATATAAATGGTATTGTCAATTGCTTATAGCATTGTAATAGCAGCTCATAATTCCTCAGTATCAAATATAAATATAACACTATAATACTACAATTTACTTTATAAAAACGAAAACATTAGGATGACCAAAACAATTTTAATGTAAAATAAACAATTGATAAATATTGTCTTTCTCAATCAGTCAGATTCAGATTATATTGATATGCCATACATTTTACAATTCTGAAAGCTTGCCTGATTCGCCAACTAAGTATTTTTGTAAAAGAACAAATAGTTTAAAAGACATATTCATAATTACTTTATGTTATGTTAAGACATGGTCTTTACAATATTTTTATGAGATTTTTAATATCTTTATTAACAAATTCTCTACAATTAACTTAAGCAATTTCATAATTCACAAACATATTACATGAGACAATAGAGCTCAATTTGCAATATTATAAGTCACAAATCTCTTTTTTTAGATTTCTTTTTCTCATAAAACTCTTTACACATAGGTATGAACACTTACAACAATTTAGAATATACTTTGAATTAATTAATATTATTATTACATAACTAATACCGACCACATCACATCTAAGTTTTTTTTGTCCTTTTAATGTCCAATAAACAGTGGTAATTAACTATTGAAATGTGTACATACTAAGAGCTACTAGAAAAAAATAGATGGAATGTACCTTATTAGAATTAGCTATAGAATTCCATGATATATTAACTACAAAACCCGTTATTATGAAGTGCTGACAGCATTATTATTAACAAAGATAATCCAGAAAATAAATAGAAGTCAAAATATAGTTCAAGTACTCTGAGATTCAAAGTGTATACAATAAAATATTGTGATAGCTATACAATCTCAATGAAATAACAGGAACATAAGAAAATAAAGCTAAAGGACAATATTTATGGTGAATTTTGGTAAATGGAAAGTGTTACACCCTTCGAAAAAACTTTAAAAAAAATATGAACAATTTTTGGAAGAACATTATGGTCATTTTGATGGCCATGTTCTAATGAAAGACACTGGTCTTAAAGTTTAGTGCAAGAAACTGAAAAATATCAAGTTAAGTACAACATACTTATCACATAATATGACCATGTCAATAGTTATGGAAAAAATAGTTTAAATAGTAAAACATTACAAAATTAGAGAAAGTTTATCCCAAGGTGAGAGTGAAATTTATTGTGCATTCATGTAAGTTTCAGCCTAAAATAAGAATTAAATTAGATTACCATAATTTTAACGGGAATTAAGATATAAATATTCCCCTAACATAACCAGTCCTAACTCAAACATTAGTTACTTATAAGTAGCCTCTCAAGTGTAAATATTAATGAAATCTTTCATCAACATTCCCATTTCATTAAAAACTTACAAAAATGCATTAAAATTACATGTTTAAAAAATATACAGTGAAGCTATTGAATGTTTGTATACTACTTAACTTTATCTATGGTCTACTATCACATTGGTATGTTGGGGTGCTAGAATGCAATTGATGATGGAGGCATAGAACATTCCCCAACAGTTACTCGGTATGATGCCAGTTCACTAATACCATGGTAGTGCACAAAGGCGGCCAGAATCACCAGAACGTGGAAGATCTGGTGCGACTGGAACCAAATGTCACATTTTCCAGGGAACCACCTTTCTGGTACACGCAGTGCATAGAACATAGCACCTAAAATATACAATAAGCCCATGAGGACGAGCCACCCCAGAGAAGCCTTACTAACTTGGCTAAACCAGCCCTCGGTGACACCATAGTGGATTGCAGGCACAATTCCCGACAAACCAAAACCCATAAATACTCCTGCTCGAAGAGGTCGTAATCGAGGCTCTGAAAATCTGTCCCACAGGGACACTATTATAGACAATATCCCTAACACAATCACTACAGATAAGTATATTATCTTAGGTCTGTAGTGGCAGTAGAAACTATAGTATAACCATGGAACAAAAGAACCCATGATCAACAGGGCTATGCCACAGTAGTCTAATTTTGAGAATAATTTTCCGACCATCTCCGAATGGCAGTAAAGGGTATGATAAGCAAATGAAAATCCTAAACATACAATGGCGCCGATGAAGAACACGCCAAATATCATTTTCTCCTGCATTTGAATTTCAATAGCTGGGCGGGATAAGAAGTAGATGGCGACGCCAATAAACGCGACGCATCCGAGCAAGTGAGTCCAGATGTTGCCAGTCTCAGTGTGGATACGAAAAATGGAAGCGAAACAAGCACTAAACGACGGCAGAGGGGGTCGGTGACCTTTGTGCAAGTAGTCGTTGTCCTGCAACCACCGCGGCAGATGTCTGAAGTGGCACACGTTCCATGATGCTTCCCAGACTTTACGAACAAACTCCTCAGCTTGCTCTGCGGCGTTGTGTGCGAGAGCTCCAAGATCGATTTCGTCTGATAACACGCCTGCCTTCAATACTTCAGCCATCTCCGCATCCAATAGATGTTGATCCTCTGGTGTAGAGGGTAGAGCGCATCCTTCCTCTTCTTCAGCAAGCACCTCGTCGAGTTCATCCATCTGGGAGGCGAGACTTTCAGCTTCGGGGTCCCATCCTTGGCGTCGACGGAGCCCGTCCGAAGACGCGCTCCGCGAACCCGAATCAGAGTCGACTTCCCACATCCTGACGCTGTCAAAATTCACGGGAGACGATTCCGGCCACCATCGGCTGATGCACAATACATTCGACCTTTACGGTACACCACACAGCTAATAAAGAGAATCCCAGTTACGTCACGAATAACTACGACACACGCGATTGACCGATTTTCAGTTAGACTATAATAAAAAATCTCATTTTTAAAAAATAAGTATTTAAATTAGAAAATCATACCAAAATTTAGACGAACAGAGCTGTTTTATCGAAATGTACGGTGCAATGGACAATCAATTAAAACAGCTGCAAAGAACTGTCATAGTCGTCCACGATTCACATTTTCCTAGTAGATCGTCGACGTCTGACTGTCTCGCTCTTTCTTGCGTTGCGTTTTGCGTGTCAGTCACAAAAATACATAAAACAGAAAACAATAGTGATGTATCTACTCACTGGCAAGCGAATAAACAATCATAATCATAATAATTGATTATGATCATAATAATTGATTATGATTGTTTATTCGCTAAATTTTCTATTTTTAGGTTCTCATGTGACATTAATACGATTACCAAAGGCTCTACAGACTCACGCGAGAAGTCTCGGCGATACTTTTCGCCGAGACTTGAAGTGAGAAGTTCGCGTGAGTAGACTCACGCGAACTTCTCACTTACGTTCTCGATCGTTATGCGAAATGGAAGACTTTGACAGTGCAGCAGCTTTGGTATTGAATTAGAATACAATCTTGTGAATGTTAGAATCAAAAATAATGTTATAAAAAAGGAAGGCCCAGGCGATGGTGGACGACACCAATTCATCGAAATAGAACAAGGTTTGTAAATCTTATTTCAAACCACTCTCCACGTCGCACTGAAAACGAATGAGAATATGATACGCTTTTCTTTTCTCGCCCGAGAAACCCTTTGAAGTGGGCCAAAAAACCGACACCGAGCGGAGAACAGGCGAGCGCAAGAACGAGAAGGCGAGAAACTAATCACATTCACGCTTCTCGGGTGTTCTCGGGGATTCTCGGCGTGAGTCTAGAGGGCGCATCACATTAATGATAACCTAAACATAGAACATTTTGTTTAAATTTTTGCAAGAGTTTATGCAAGATAGTGTTCTAGGTTTTATCGAGGCGAGACCTATTTCAGAATATTAACAAAACAGTATTTGTAAATTGTAAACCAATCACGGGGATAATTGTAGTAAAAAAAGTTTTAGCTCTAGGTATGAAGAAAAATAAATCATGTATTAAAATAAAAGCTATTTTAGATTAAAAAATATGAAATCCTAAATTTATTTTTTATCTCATTTGACGTGATTTGAAAATTGTATGTATACAATAGGTACTAAATTAATTAGAACACGTAAAGCGAGATTTCAACCGAGTTTTTGTTATAATAACACGTGTTGTGATGTGAAGAAAATGGGTATGTAATAAAGAACAAGTGACATATTCCATTTTTAATTCAATTCCATACATTATTATTTTAAGTTTTAAATTACCCACTGTTTTTACTCGACATTGGCATAATGAGTAATCTATAAGTGTCGCAAAGAATTAATTAAAATAAAAAAGAAGTTCTTATTCTGTTACATAAAACGAGAAAAAAATCTGTGATGAAAAGTTGGAAGTTGCATTTAACCTTTCTTGCTTTTCTTTTTTTTTATTTAATTTGGTGCACATACAACACTCACACATTTCAATTTATTAAAGAATAAAGTGACATTTTCTATTCCAGAAATAAATAATGTTGTCCTACTGTGAATAAAGCAGTAACGTGGGGCTACCTTTTCAGTCCCAAATTAATTCACATTTTTCAATTAGTGGCAGTGGCAGCATTGTTTATTTATACTATACATTATTTACTTTCATCTATAATTAACGCAATAAATGCTAATATTCATCATCATGTCAGTCAAGTAAGAGACGTCCACTGTTAGACATAGGCTTCTTTGAAGGAAATCTAACTCGAGATTTTTTGTTAAATAAAAAAATCCGCCTTCATGACTGAAAACGTTAATTAACTTATTAGGCATTATTAGGGATATCTCAAAAACTACTCGTCAGATCTCGATCTCTCTCAAATTTAAATGGGACTACATGGCAAGCTCCAGCTTCCAAACGTTAACAGAATCTTCAAAATCGGTACACCCAGTAAAGAGTTATGAGGTAACAAACATTTTAAAAATACAGGCATATTGAGAACGTCCTCCTTTTTTGAATTGGGTTTCCGCTCATAGTTTACAAAAAATCTTTATAATTTTACCCTTGTGTCAATGTATGTTTTATTACTATCCAAGATGTAATTTTCGAAAAATACACATAAATCACCGACGAAAAATAACTATACTAAATGAAAATCAAAACACGTTGTATGAGTCATATTCAATATTTCGATTATTAATGGAGTATATCTAAATATGAACACCACTACAAACGTCAACGCACGCAGCAACAATAAACTTCTTTTTAATCTGTGAACAGAATGCTGACTTCCCATTGGCTAAGCCGTATTACGTCAATAACAATTTGACGGTACAATATTTCGATGCCCATAACCTCCAAGTTTTATTTTGATATATTTAAGAAATATGAATATTACAGACAATGGCACAAATATTACTTACTTTTTGAACATTGTTCGAACTTGCAGATCTTCTGATAACACAAAAACTAAAATTTTCTATAGAATACAAGACACAGATGAACCAGAAAGTTACACTTAACTTGACGTTTGTTTGACTTTTCTTATTTTTTAAAATAATTTTGCAACATGGTTATATTGTTGCCATACAGCCTTAAAAACTAAGAAGACAAAATGTGATATTAATCCTTTTCATTATCTTCTAGACTTTGCACTTTATTTATACAGAGTCAATTAATTATTATTTATTCCCCATTGATATTGTAACTTATTTAAAACGCAACAGAAACAAATAAAATTAACACTCAAGTTCTTTTTGTAATAAATAACGTTGAACGCCCACGACTACGTGGAGTGCACAGCGCGATTGGAAACAAGTCACAGAACATTCGCTTTGTAGATCGGAATATTTATTCAAGTAATTATTGAATTCTACGATAGCCTGTCCCTTTTGATAGTTCTACCGACGCTGATTTCGAGCATGTCATCATGCCTTCATTATGCCGTGGGTACTTATCTTAGACAAAGAATCTAAGGTACTTATACAAAGGATTCGTGGGTACTACTTTTTCTTCTTCTTTTATTTTATGGCTCTCGCTTTTACGAATTCTGCCAATGTCAAGACATTCATGGGAGTGACACTATGGATAACGTGGGTAGTAGTGGAAACATCAACCCACGTGGGCTGTCAAGCGGACACACACGGCTAACGTGGGCATGGAAATCGTGCACAGCCTGCGCCGCCGCAATGGAAGTAGCGGCCTAATACTACTTTCACTTCACATTGGCTAAATACGAAACCATTGAGAAAAAGAAGAACGCGGTTACACATTTAAATGGTATTCGCCATACGATATTAGATTATTTTCACTTGACATTTTGTTAATGACAAGTGAAAATGTAAATAATAATTCGTTGAAATAAAGTGACAAAATTATACGGTAGATTTGAATTAAAAATGGAGTCTCTCAACCATGCTCAACCATAGATTTATTATAACTGACGTTTATAGATTGGCGATTTGGCGATGAATCAACTAGGGCGAGACCAAAAAAATACATCGATGTGTATTTTTTTGGTCTCGCCTGCGCAATGTGTGCATGTGTGCATGAAAAATAGTATTTATTTGTTGCAAGTCACAAGATGAAAAGTTGTTACAAAAAATATTAGTCCAGTACAAGTGACGCCCTGCTAGGGCACAGCAAACATGAAGGACAAATATTGTCTCTTTCTCTTTTTCATTGCCGATCTACAGTTTCCTATATCTATGTCAAAACGTGTTTCTAATCGAGAAACTCGACTGTATGAACTAGAGTCTTTTGCTCTCTCGAAGAATTAAGACACAAACTGTCAATGTCAAATAAAGAAAATTTTTAAAGATTGTCTCGTCTTTACCATCTTTACCACATGGGTACCGTTTTTTTATATGGAAATCTTTCTATATACTGTGGTTTTCTAAGAAGCTTACAATCTTGAATATTAAGGTCTCGAAAAAATAAAATGTCCACATTATTTGAAGTTTTAATAACAAGTGATTCTAGTAACACACTGTGGACAACATGTGTTTGGGATCCTCATACCGGCACAAGTCTTATGACATACAAAGGGGGTGGAACTGCTGAAACGAGGACTCTATCATTTATAGGGAAGGACTATGTAGCCGCCGTAGAGAGAACCAAACCAGTGCTTCACATTTGGCCTTTAAACTCGCAGCAAACGGTTCAAGGCATGAGATTCATACTACCTGGCAAAGCTGGAGCTTTGTCAGTAACACAAGACGGATCGTTTATTGCGGCAGGCATTGACGAGAAAATATATCTTTGGCAAACTGCTTCTGGCAATCTTCTGACCATTCTAAACAGACACTATCAAAAGATTGTCCACCTGAAATTTACACCTGATGGGAAATACTTTATATCGGCAGCTGAAGATGGCATGGTTATGGTGTGGTCTCTTGCTACTGTTGCAGCTCATCCAGAAGTTGACCTTGTTACTCAAACTTCAGCAGGTCAACATGACCCTGTGTACATATTTTCTGATCATTCCCTACCAGTTACTGACCTTTGTCTCAGTAAAACAGGCATGTATGGCAGACTTGCTACTGTATCGAGTGACAGAACATGCAAAATTTATGATCTACCTACAGGTGAATTATTATTGAACATAGTTTTTGATGTGCCCCTCTCATCAATAACTATGGACATATTAGAATTGAATATATTTGTTGGCACAACCGAGGGTAAAATACATCAGTTTGGCCTTACAACTCCATCTAGGAATAGAGATTTTCTAGTAAATACAGAGACGAACTGCCTTACATTCAGTGCTCATACAAAGGCTGTCACTTGTTTATCTGTGTCATTAGATGGAGAGACCCTCATGTCAGGCTCCACTGATGAGCAAGTAATTTTATGGCACATACCCAGCAAACAACCAGTGAGGACAATTCGACATAAAGGCTCTGTTACAAATGCATTTTTTATAACAAACTTTCCAGCAATTTATAAACAAGATTTTACACCAACAGTTATTTTGCATAGCCTGGAAAGAACACTGGAGAAAGAAGGCGATGAATTGACTGAGCTAGAGGTATTAGTTAATAATAAAATTAACTTTTGGCCCGAACCTAAAGAAATAGAATTTAATTCTAGTCATCCCTCTAAAGAACTGGTGAATGAATATAAAATTAAAGAGACCGCAATGAAAGCAGAATTAGATAAGTTGATGAACATTAATGCCAGTTTGTATGCCCATTCAGTGAATAAGGCATTAAGCTCCGTTATTGATTTTAATAATATTGGTAGTAAGAGTAATAAGAAAAAGAGAAAAAATAAGAAGTAATAAAGGACAATAATTATACCCAATATAGTTTTTTATTTATTGTTCATATCATACAAGAAGAATCTTAGAAATATAATGATTATACTTCTTGTGAAGAATGATGATGTGACACTACTTAGGGTGCGTTCCAAAACGATTTGAATTTACTCAGGGTGAGTAAATTATAGCTCACTATTGGTTGTTATTAAGAAGCGCTTACACCATTGGTTAGTTTTGTTAAACTGTTGTTATTTTAAACCAATTAGAAAGCTTTCTTACGCTGTCTACTTGGCTTCACCTGTATTTGGAACGCACTCCAAGAGAAAGGGACCCCATCAAGACAAAAAATTTTGATGAGGTTAGTATCTTAGCAGTATCTTAGTTATTATATGGTATTATCCATTCTTTATTTTCGGTTCGAGTGAATTTAAAAACAGATAATACTATGGTTGATGTTCTATTACAAGTAAATGCTTTAGTCTATATCCACCTTTACAAGAAGGCTTAGAGCGATAGCACATTGTCTTGTTATATAATTCTTTTTTCCTGTATAAATAAACTGCTTAAAATCACTAAAAAATTATCTTGAGCTCCTCTGAGGTCAACGGGTTGGTCCTGATATGGTCCTGATCAATGCTGGTAAAAGGTCGTAGCACACTTATTAGTAGGCCTATTTTCTGACTTTTTTTGACAGTTGAAAGTGATGATCGCCAAGTGAATTACATATCCATTGCTGTTTTACACGACACGCTTTTATGGCACTTGTCGTGTAAACCAGCAAGGATATGTAACTCACTCGATGATCATCACTTTCAACTGTCAAAGAAAGCTAATAGCCCCGCAGCGACCGCCTGCGTCGCATTGCAGTTCAGCGCGTATCGTCAAGGTGTCACACACACCGGCTGCGTAATGCGCTGCGCTGCAAAGCCCGCCGCACTGCGACACTTGCCATTTTGTTAGAAAAGATGGAACATTGTGAGCACATCATTACATCTGTGTTTACTGTGTTATAAACATTCTAATAAAATATAATAATAGATATACTTATCAATATTAAAATCAATACAACTATTTTTTCTATTAAATTTGTACGAGCAGGTCGCGGCGGTTATAAGGCGCCGGTTCCCACAAGTACATGGAAAGGATGCTGAGCCAGGGTATAAGTCTGGCAAGCAAGGATTTGTTGTTAGGAAGGAGCTGCCCCAGGGAGTCGCCCTGGCAGGCAGCAGCGGGGAGGTAGTGAGACCCAACACAGACGGTTGAGATCTGTTTATTGTTGCTATTGATTATGCTTATATGTTAAATTGTTTGAATGTACACATTGATAGGTTTTTGTATGTCTCTCATAGGTGTAGGTAAGTAGCTGCTGATCCGCGGAAAGTTGTTTGTTGCCTCGCTGCTGACCACGCAGCCGCAGAGTCCAATGTTCAGCTTGTGGCTCAAACAATATTCCTAATATAAACTTATATTAACGTGTCACCAACAAGAAAAAATCATTTTGTACCGTGGTGGATTGTAATGTATGAAGCACTATTGGAGATGACACACCGAACGCGCGTCGCTGTGTTGTGCAGCGCTGCGCGTCTACGCCATAAGCCATATAATACAACGTCTTCACCAACGTGCGGCTGCCGCGCTCCGTGGTCTCTGCGTGGCCTGCAGCGCGTCGACGTGCGTACAGACGCGCAGCGCTGCGCAGAGACGCGCGTTCGGTGTGTCATCTCCCATAGTGTTTCATACATTACAACGTATATGAAACCCTATGGGATATGTGTATTTCTCATAGTGTTTCATACGTCATGTCTCTACGCGCTGCAAGCGGTGACGCTAGAGGCGATACGGTTCCGAAATGATAAGTGTGCTACGACCTTTAACGTGTAGTGAAGCCATAGATATACATGGTGATTGGTAATTAGTAGCGGACCCGTTAAAGGGAGATAGAAGAGGACAATACTAGTCGAATTCATTGTATAATTAATTACTGACGTTTAAGTGCAGCGCACGCGGGCGCAACGTATTTGGTTCTGTGCTCATGAGGCCAGGCGCTCTTAATCTTAACCCTTCTCCATGTTATCCCGCACCTAATGCCGTGTCTCCTGTTGTAAAAACACTGGTTAAGAGACTCCATTGTTAATTCAAACTACCGTACAATTTAGTGTAGAATAATACATAATTCGACATTAAGTTAAAAGCTTATTTCGAAGCCATATTTAAGATTAGAATTAGAAACACAGAGCAGTAAAATAATCATATAAAATTTTGATAAAATTAGGCAACTATTACTGCAAAAGCGCACGCTTTGCTACATGGTAGGGACTAAAGTGGTAATCTACTTCTGATGCTGACTGTACTAGGAATTCATTGGATTCTATTTAATAAAATTTGCAACTCTATGTAATTATTTCTAAACGCCTTTATCGCAAGTAGTAAAGGCAGTCCGTAATTAAATATCTATGAGTAAAGGCAAGTTTTTTGCTGCAAGTAAAATTGTCATAATATTCTAGGTAGGTGCAATGCACGTCCAATGAAATGTATGTACAGTCGAACCAACTGAATCATGACCCACTTGGCCGATAATTTCTTTAGAATCATAAATTTTGTTAGGTTTTCTTCGCTTTCATGCATGTTGCACTTAGTACGTTTTAAATATGAATAAAAACGCGTCATTAGTCAGAGATCTATGCAATTTCAATCTTTGTTATCACTGCACTAAAGTCTCAATTGGAATTTCAAATAAGATGTCGTTCATAAACTAAACTCTTTTCACTACTGAGAAAAAAGGAAAAACTATAATATTTTTAAAAATAAAATGACATTATTTGTCATATGTCAAGTAATAGTATGAAAAAATTTTAAAAAGCCATAAAACAAAATTGAATTGAATAAAATAAAAATCTTAGACAATATTATATAATATATATAATTTGTAGAATTATATATATATATATATAATCTGTATAATTTGGTAGAACAAAGAGCTCGGATTGTAGTGCTCAATTCGTACAAACTTTTTCGTGCAATACTCAAATAATCCGATCTATTTATCATGGTGATCATAGCCCTGTCAATTACTGTCAGTGTCTAATAAATTGATAACATGTTCGTTACTAATATGTATGTTCAAGCGAATTTCAACGTATTTTGTATAGAATAACTGTAGGAAAATGATCTTAAGGTGGGTCATGATTCAATTTGGTCGATTGTACATACTTTACATCTTAGATGGGATTCTCTAAAATCCTTCATGTTAAATGAAGGCAAATCAAATATGGCTTAAAATATCTGAGACGCGAGCTACAAAATTATAAAGGTTCATAGACAATAGTAAACGATCGTACGATCAACGTCAAAAAATAATTGTCAAAACGTCACCCATCCGTTCCCCAACAACACATTTCAATTTTGTTTTAAAAACGCCTGACCGTAATAAATTGTGTTTTCAGTGTAACATAATTTGACGTTATATTGAATTAAAATTCAATATACAACTAAAGTTTTCAATAATGTTTTTATGACGTCTATAAAATATAAGGTGAGCTCTTGGCAGATATAAAAATAAACCAAGTTATGCGTCACAATTCCAAACAAAACAGTAGAACATATTATTTTGTTTACCATTCAAGAGATCGCGATGTCGAAGACTGAGGTGATACCAGACTGTGGTAAAGACATTAGAAGCATGAAGGACGAAATTTCTTTGTCGTCAACGGAGAAAAAAGATGGTGCAATTAGATTTTTTAGCAGATTATTAAGATTGGACTCTCTCAAACGAAATACTGTCCCCGAGAACCCTACAGCTACTATTCCCCCAGCTACTTATTATGGAGTTTACATACCTTGTGAAATTAAGAAAGGACCTGATGAAGGTAAGAAGTTTTAGGTATAGTAAATAGTTTTTGATTGTTTGAAAACACTTGCCTTGTTAGATAAGATAAACCATATGTAGGTCAGATACACAGAGTACTTAAAGTCTTTAATTTGATAGGAGCTAAAACACTTCCTCTTTTAATGCAAATATTTATAATTAATTTTGTCACAGAAAGATTCTTTGAAATCCTTCAACTCTTTGTTTTATTTGTATTTATTATTTCACAAAATAAATAAAAAGATGCCTTGAAAGAACGGTGACCATCAAAACACCATTTAAAATCACTAGCATCATCTAACTAACATCATCAGCATAGCCATGTGAAGCTGGCAGAGTAGAATAGCATCACACCTTCTACAATATCCTCCCAACAGATGTCGTAGAAAGCGACTAATGGATCTGCAAAGGGGTATTGATCACCTTATACTCCATCCACCAATCCACATTGGGCAAGAGTGGTGGACTACTGCCTAAACCTCCTTTGATGACAAGGAGAGGTCATGTGTCCCAGCAGTGGGTCAGGCTGTTATGATCATCAGTATCCTCTGACACACTAAAAACCTGCATCTGTAACAACCCTGGTACATACATGATCGTGTATAATTCTTAATGTTGTTTGTTATCTTACTTCAGAGGCCCTCCATGTGTACGAGAACAAATCTGAAGCTCTGGAACTGGTTCGACGATACAAGCTTGCCAGGTTCAAGGCATTCATCAGCCGTCAGGATGCCGTAGCTTTTGCTCTGCGGGGCGCCGAACCAGTTGACAACCATGATGGAAATTATAATTGTAAGTAGGTTTTTATATGTTCTATTATATTTTTAAAAGATAAACTTCATAGATTGTAAGAAGTGGAAGAATCAGCAGAACCCAAATCTACTGCCTCATAGGTGCTCTCACTGGCCACTTTGCCACTAGATGACACCTGTGCACAATAGGCAAAGCTGATGACCCCATCTGTAGAATGTGTGGTGAGGAGGAAGAAAGCATGGAGCACATACTATGTGACTGCAATGCACTAGCCAACAGGCGACTAAGGGTCCTAGGTTTAGCTTACCCTAAACCAAAGGACTTTATAGACCTTATTCCTGCTAACATCGTGAAACTCATACAAAATGTTTTCGATGTTGGCGGGGATGGGTGATAAGGAAAGGGGAAGCACAAAAGATCCCATAGAGTCGAAGTGCTCTGACATACGGCCTCAGACCCTTATTTAAGAATAAGAATAAGAATCATAGATTGTAAACTTCATGAACAGGCTGGCAGTCGACGTACGAAAAAGATCTGTGAAAAAACTGAGAAGTGTATTGACTTATGACCGGTTTCTATAACTTATCTATCTATACTTTTGCTTACTAGGTATAAGATTTTGACAGATAGGATATGCCTTCTTCTTCTTTCGACACATACAGATTACGCATTTCGCCAATGTCAAGTGAAAATGTGTTGAGAGAGTTGAGATTGAGTTAAAAATTTCTCTGTATATTTTAAGTTTTGTTTTAAATATACAGAGAAATATGTTATTCTATGAAGCTTTGCATATATTTAAATAATGGTAACAATAACATAAGATTTTCTGACAAGTCTTGTTTTTTTTAAATATGTTGATAAGCAGATTCTGGTTATGCATGATCTTATTAAATTATATACCTCCCTCTTACAAAAAAATATTTAAGTCATAGGTCATATTTGATTTATTAACATCAATAAAATGTAAGATCATTGCTTTTATTTCACTCATTAACTTGCATAATTTTCAGTGTAAAAAACTAATTAATATCTTCATAACTATGAAATGGGTAGAATATAATGATACAGTTTGTTATTTTTTATGTGTGTGTTGCTAAAATGTTTAAAGAAGCTTATCTTTTATACTCACTGTATGTTGTGCTTGTAAATTTATTTTAAACGGGCTTAAAAAACCAGTTTTATTTAAAATAGGTATATTTATTTTAATCAGTCTCCTGTAATGCTTATTAACTAGATATGATAATTCTTATCTGTCTAACCCATAAATGTTATCGAACATTGACTACCTAATCTTACATTGCAAAGATATGCCTAGCTCTTGAGAAAATACCGTTTGTTTTTCCTCTTTAGATGCTAGTGCCTTTATAAAAGACTAGCGCTGAGTCCGCGACTTTGTCCGTGTATATTATTTTTTTTTGCAATAAAATATAGGCTGTTAATCAGTGAAAAAGTAGCATTCTAACGATGAAAGATTTTTTAATATTGGTCTGGTAGTTTTTGAGCCTATTCATTACAAACATACATAAAAATCTTTCCACATTATAATATTAGTATAGATATACTGTATATGTATATCAAGACAGTATATCTGTCGCAGCCGGATCGTATAAGACGCCGTATTACAAAACGGCGCGGCGGATTGTAGTGTGTGAGAGTGATGGAAGAGTGACAATAATTCCACTTTGCTTGGTCATAAAAAAACCGGACATGTGCGAGTCGGACTTGCCCGAGGGTTCCGTACAAATTTGTATTTTTTTGCGGCATAAACGGCCGTATTTTTTTTTGCTTTAACTTAGAAGTTTGAGTTTTTCAAAGCTTCAAGGGACTGTAGACTTGGGTTTTAATTTGAACACGATACCTCCACGCGTTCGCGAGATAAAGGCAAACTTCGACGATTTATTTATTATGTACGTTAAATAAAGACTGTATCTTTTATGATTTAATTACAAATGTATAGTTTTCAGAGTTTTTCCTGTATCTTTGGTATAAGACGGTATTAATTGCCAAATTTCATAGTTTTATGTCAACCGGTAGTACTCTATGAATTTTGATTCCCTTGAGAGTGTCGAAATATACGTTTATTGCGGCATAAACGGCCGTATATTTTTTTTGCCTTAACTAAGAAGTTTAATATTTTCACAGCTTCAAGGGACCGTAAACCCGAGTATGTGGTTTTAATTTCAATTTCCTCCACTCGTTCCCAAAATTGGTCTTGACAGACAGACGGACAACAAAGTGATCCTATAAGGGTTCCGTTTTTTTCTTTTGAGGTACGGAACCCTAAAAATAATCTGAACCTACCAATAATAAGCGATTTCTATTCGATTATGCAGAGTAATATTGATAGAATCTACTACCGATTTATCAATAAACGGTTTTATTTGGTTAACAATTCTTACATATAAAGAATTCTAAAATTCGTTTCGTTCGACTCTGCTAAATCTGCGTCCTATTGCAACCCAGACGGCGGGCGTACTTGTACGCCGTCGCGTATGAAGTAATTTGTTTACCGGGCCTGCAAGCATAGGCAGACAACGCAACTTCCGTTAACTTCTGTATTCTCTTTATCTTGTGAAAGGTATTAAGGAAGCATCTGCTGAGTTTCACAATGTGATTACGTCACATTGTGAAAGATAATGTTTTCAGTTTACAATTACATAATTACCTTTTGTTTAGGCGAGGTAATTGTTTGTCATTGTAATTAACTAACATCAAAGATCCATAGATGGATGACAGGTAGTTAGTTACGTTCGAATTTATTATTTGTTGATGTTGACCACAGATATATCAATATAAGGAGATCGGCGAATCGCTGAGTTCATAGGAAGACCGAGTGTCGCAATCAGCGGCTGTACTACATAACATGGTTCTAGTTGAGCATGCCGTAATATACACTATTTTTACGCGTCTTAAGGACTGCGCAGCGATGAAAGTTAAGCACAGCCGCAAAGGAGATCGGTCAAATCGCTGAGTTACGTATTCACTTGACTTTATCGGAAGGCGAAGTGGCGGAAATGTATGCGCACTGGGCATACAAGTCACAAGTTAAACGCCGGCTTGGCCTATCTCCTTGTATTATAATGTTGACCATATAAAAAATTTTAGACGATGAGAGGAGGAAGCATGATATCAAATCGGTCAGTTCATGGAATCGACTTATAATATAGGAAGGATAGCTTTTATTATAATAGGGAATATGCATGTAATTCATATAAGACTATCACTACATAGTATTATAAAACAAAGTCGCTTCCGCCGTCTGTCTGTCCCTATGTATGCTTAGATCTTTAAAACTACGCAACGGATTTTGATGCGGTTTTTTTTAATAGATAGAGTGATTCTTAAGGAAGGTTGATATGTATAATACATGCATATTTACATAAGCATTGCACCCGTGCGAAGCCGGGGCGGGTCGCTAGTTTTTTTTAATATATAAACTCTATTACTTTAAAATTGTCCCTTCATCAATATTTTTTAATAAAATTTCTTTTTGAGATTAAAAAGTGTGGAAAAACTGGGGCAAATTTAATAGTTTGAAACATGACGAAGTTTTGTGACGTAAAATCTAGTAAACAGTATATGTCAATACTAGACAAAAATTTGTAAACGCAAAAATATAAATTATTCCATAGTATAAGTATGTCAATGTCGTGATGACCACTTATTTAAAAACAAATTCTGATTTTATTTCCGTTGAAACCAAAGGTTTGAAAGTTTTAACCTAATGTTTTACAACACTCTATAACCATTTAATCTTAGATACATAATCCATTTATCTGAAAAAATCACATATAAGGCATAATCCAAAACAATACTGTTGTTTGTTATGTTATACATATAGATAGACCATTTATACAGGTTGAATTTTTCAAATGGGCGTGAATGGGCAAATCCGAGGCTATGAGGAATAGCGGAAGTACTCAAAGGAGTCTCGGGCCCGATTTTAATGAAAACTGAAACTCTATCATTGGATTTTTGAAAAATCAATATCAATGTATTGTTTTAAACTTACGTGGTCACTATCAATTAAATGTGAGAAAACGGGATTTATACCACGTACCTCTGTTTTTTGAATTATCCGATATTTCGGCGCAGTTTCATGCGCCATGGTCACGGATGAACTAAAGTCTATGCGAGTTGTTAATTATTGACAGACAAATCTGTCTACCCTCTTTCTAAGTCTTTTATTACGCTCGGCACCCGTACCACTGTTCTCATTCCCACTATTTACCCGAAACTGCTGCTGCCTACACACCACACTTATAGTATCCGGACGCGTCCCGGCACAACTTTTGTTTACCCCGGTTCCACATAAAGTTATCACTGGATTCCAGGCACTCGACAATTTAAACCCATCCTCACGATTTGCCACTAGACAAACCTGGTGTCTATAAGATCAACTGCAGTTGTGGGAGCTCTTATATCGGACGCGTCCGGATACTATAAGTGTGGTGTGTAGGCAGCAGTTTCGGGTGAATAGTGGGAATGAGAACAGTGGTACGGGTGCCGAGCGTAATAAAAGACTTAGAAAGATTGTAGACAGATTTGTCTGTCAATAATTAACAACTGGCATAGACTTTAGTTCATCCGTGACCATGGCGCATGAAACTGCGCCGAAATATCGGATAATTCAAAAAACAGAGGTACGTGGTATAAATCCCGTTTTCTCACATTTAAATCAATATCAATAGCCAGGAATCGAACTCGTTGATTTTGACAAAATAATATTATTACACCATTCAGTAGTGTCGCTAATAAGGAACAAATTCTACAAAGTAACGACATAGGTACGACAAATTTAAGGAAAGGGCTCATTTTTAACAAAATACTTTTTTATTTTTCTTACGTTACCATTATACCTTAACTAGGGTGCGTTGCGTTCCAAAACCAGTAACGCCAGGGTAAAATTTACTTCGTGAATAAGAAAGAGTCAGAGCATGACGCTCGAAAGAGAAAAAACATTGTTTTAGAAATCTCGAGTAAAAATAAGAAAACATGACATGTCGCCATTTTAATTTGTTTATTATAATATATTGGACAACTCTGCGCACTAATTTAATAAATTAACTTTCAACTTTATGTAAATAAAATACTAGCTGTGCCCGCGACTTTGTTCGCGTGTTATGATGTTAAATAGCTTATAGCCTTCCTTTTTTTTGACGGGTAGGTCAATGCGCATATTTACGCATCGTCCCTGCGGGGTGGTGCCAACCGCAGGGGATATGTGGGACCCGAGGTAAAGGCGTTCTCTCCATACCCACTAAACATCCTCCCTGGCCTGACTTTCAGTGCGCTATTACGGGACGGCTCGGGATCTGCGCACGTGAGCGCAACTACACCAAGACCGTCTCAACGCTGCCCGTCTAGGCAATCCTTGTGCACCAATTGGTGGTCAGCAGCCCACAGGGGCTACCGACTAACGCCAGCCCCTGTGGGCCGCTGGCCGACGCCGGCCTTATGGGCCGACGGCTGCTCGACCTGGCGCGTTCTCCTGACGAGGACACCGGGAGCAGCCATCGGACCGCACCCGGGGGACTTCGGGCGTGGTCGTGGCCCTGAAAGGGACCGTCCGGAACTAGCCGTGGTGGGAAAACAAAAACAACTAGACGATGGCATGTGACTTCGAATGCCAACGGGACACACTTGACATCAAAAGCCACACACCAGCCGAGAAAGTTTACCCACCACGTTACCAGCGTCCGCCACGAGTAGGCTTCTGGACGTGGACCCCAGACTAATGTGACACCTAACAAAACAAAGTAGCAATCTTTCAGTAATCCAATAAACAAATACTAACAAACACTAGCTATAAATATTTAGGTAACATTTGGTTACACATCGCCACATCTGGCAGTATGGGTCACTAAGTGATCCAAAATTGTGACAGGTTGCCAGCTTGTCGCCCACTAAAGTACGGTCAGCATCGTAATAGATTATGTAGAACCAACTATTACTGGTACGAATGCTACAATACTTACTTCAGATGCTAACTGTACCATGAGCTAATGAAAGCTTATGAAAACAGTATATTATTATTTCTAATCGATATAATATTATGGCCTTGGTAACATCAATAGTGGGTGTGACTTCCATTTGGGTATCGCGTGTGCAATTAGGACGCGACCGGCATATTAAACAGTCCTTGACTCACTAATACCAATTAGCATTAGTTTTGTGTCTGGCATGCCTAGTCTAAACGAAAGCTATCAACCGTAACTTATTTCTAATCTTATAACTTGACTTAATAAACTGTCCACGGAAGCGTCGCGTCATAGACGCGTATTCGTCATAATAGGTTTTTTGTACGCCTGCTTGCAGCTTGCATACATTATGAAACACTGTCGACGGAGCGGCAACGTCGCGCTCGCGTCGCTGCATCCAATCGCTGCCGTCGACAGTGTTTCGACATAGTTTTGTATGTAAGCTACAAGCAGGCGTACGCCAAGCGTATAATAGGTACTTAACATTATTACTATGGTGATAGCCTTTAAGAAGATGGTGGTACTCTGGCGGACTTAAGAAGTCCTGACACTGCCAAACTACGCAAAGACGAAAGTACGGTCCAGCGTGGAATATTGCCTTTGAGATGGCTCCGCGAAGTACTTACTCGATGCTTTGGATAGGTTGCAGTTGCGGCGTCGCGCGACCCGCAACGCCGTGGTACAGACACAAGATGGTTGGACACGAAGAGGTGTCTGTACCACGGCGAGTGCTCTGAGGAGCTTTTTTCAATCTCCCTTTCTTTTAAGGAATAAGCGTGCTGGTTACGGTTACACCGACAAACTGTGGCTACCATTCTAACGAGAACTAAGAATTTGCCAACTCTTTTGGTAGTCGCACAATCAAGAAATGGAATTCACTGCCAGCACACGTCTTGCCTTCTTCCTACGATCCTGGGTCATTCAAAAGATTCGTGAATATCTCTGGCGTTAGCTATCTTCGCATTTGGACTCCACTTCTGCTTAACATCAGGTGAAACAAAGTCATTATCTGGACCTGTTTATAAAAAAAAACTAAACATGCTAAATTATTCAAATAATTTCAAGTTTTTTTTTTATATTTGACGGAGAAGTTCTTGGCCTTCTTTTCACTTTGATAAGGGCGAAGGTAAAAGAAAGCTTCACCCGGAACTTCAGTCCTTGAGGACTGGCTACCTTATCATTAAGAGGGCGATATCGGCTGATATCGGCTATACCGACCTTGGCCATACTATATGGAGCGTCCCGCGCGTGCATAAAACACACAAAAAAAACTTGTTTTTAAGGTTCTGTACCTCAAAAGGGGATAACGGAACCCTTATAGGATGACTTTGTGGTCCGTCTGTCTGTCAAGACCATTTATCTCGGGAACGAGTGGAGGTATCGAGTTGAAATTACGAGGACGCGATTTACCAAATATAGGAACCCTAGGGATGAAATTGAGCTCAAAATAATAAGCTCGCGATGTAAACGCTTAGAGCATGATTGTTATAGTTGGTATATAGGGCAACTTGAGAAAGAGATCCACAATAACCCCAAATTATTCTGGTCGTACGTTAAAACTAAACGTGGCGGCTGTGGACGCTACCCCTTGTCCATGACTAATGGACTCGAGACGACTTCAGATGGCACTCAGATTTGTGAGCTGTTCTCATCGCACTTCCTTTCTGTTTACAATAATATCGATCCGGTCAGTACAGGTCTCTGTGAGTCTCAACAGCGAAAATTTCTGGAAACTTTCAGTCAAACTTTGTCGATTCCTGCTTTTGATCATGACGCTGTTTTGAAGAAACTTCAAACTATAGACTGTACTAAAGGTGCGGGTCCTGATGGCATTCACCCTAAATTTATCGCATCTTGTGCGAGATATTTATCTAAACCTATACTAATGATCTATAACAAATCACTATCCAGTGGGGTTTTTCCCGACATTTGGAAAAAAGCCAAAGTTGTACCAGTGCATAAAACGGACAGAGAAGACCTAATTTTGAACTACAGACCTATCTCTATTTTATCTTGCCTCGCAAAGATCTTTGAATCACTAATATGCCCCTACATTGTAGACCATTTTAAAAAGTACCTGAGTGGCAGACAGCATGGTTTTGTTCAGCGCAGATCTACCAGCACTAATTTAGTAGATTTTGTTGAATCAGTGACGGAGGCTCTGGATTCCGGTGGGCAGGTTGATGTTATCTATACGGATTTTAGTAAGGCTTTTGATCGTGTACCTCATACTGTCTTATTACAAAAGCTATCTGCCTATGGCTTTTACGGACCATTACTGAGCTGGATAACATCTTATCTCCATAACAGAACTTTTTATGTAGTTGTTAATGGTTTTCAATCTCAATTACGTGACATCACGTCTGGTGTTCCTCAGGGGTCGCATCTAGGTCCGGTTTTGTTCAATATTTTTATTAATGACATACCTGAACATTTAAAGCAAAGCGATGTTTATATGTACGCAGATGATTTAAAATTTAGTAGACAAATAAAATCTGTTGAAGATTGTAGAATGCTACAAGGAGAGATTGATGAGCTTATCAGGTGGTGTAAGGACAATATGATGGAGCTCAATTCAAAAAAGTGCTACCATATTAAATATGCCAGAAAAAAACACCCAATACTATGGAATTACAAAATTAATAACCACGTTATTCAAGAATTGGATCAGATTCGTGACTTGGGAGTCATATTTGATAAAAAAATTACCTTTGTACAGCACGTGGACAACATAGTTAAAAAGGCGTCAAAGATGTTGGGTTTTGTCATTAGAGAGGCGAGGGCGGCGATTCCGTAGCGAGAAATTAAAAATAATTCTGTATTTCAGTTTAGTACGCAGTATTCTGGATTATTGTAGTGTAGTCTGGAGGCCGCATTATGCTTGTCACTCACTGAGAATAGAAAGAGTACAAAAACGATTTTTATGGCATTTAGCGTTCTCAGCAGGTCTCGTTAGTAAAAAAAAAAGAATTTCTTACGATAATCAAATGACTCACTTTAAAATGATATCTTTAGCAAATCGTAGAATACTTAGCGACTCTTGCTTTGTTTGGAAGATAATTAATGATGCGATTGATTGTCCACAAATTCTTAGTAGGCTCGATATTCGTGTCCCAGTCAGATACCCTCGCAGTAACATAGTTCCCCTTCGTCCGCCATTTCGCAGAACAGTGCTTGGTACTAACTCACCCATTTCAAGGTTCACAAGATTAATTAATGAACATAGTGCACACATTGATATTAACTTTGACCCACTCAACAAGTTCCTTAAAACTATACAGGGTTTGTTAAAATAACTACCTATTTTATTTAACAGTTAAAAGTTAAGTTATGTTTGCATGTGGTATTTACCAGTAAAAGTTTGTTACATTTAGTTATTAAAACATTACTTTAAGTTAATTAACAAGATTTGATGTATGCAAACGTTGGTAAATCAATAAATAAAAATAAATAAATTAAATAAATAAATTAAAACCATATACTCAGATCTACGGTCCCTTTAAGCTGTGAAAAAATTAAACTTCTTACGAGTAGTTAACACAAAAAAAGATACGGCCGTTTATGCCGCAAATAAAAAATACAAATTTGTACGGAACCCTCGGTAAGCGAGTCCGACTCGCACTTGTGCGGTTTTTTCTTAACAATGTTAGTTTTTCTCATAATGAATATGAATATTCAAATTATTTACAAAATGAACAAAGTTTTATGAAAATAGTTCCAGTATTTTCCGAGCGATTGATTTTATTTATTTAATCATTTATTGTACACGAGAATTACAAAGGTGAGTTGACGTCACTTTTTTTATTTTTAGTAAGACCAATTTTCAAGATTTTACACTAAACTGTACAAATTTTGAAATGTGTAAGTAGTTTGGTACAGGGCAACCATTCGATGGCCGAACTATTAGAACACTAGTAAGAACTTTAGACGACATACAAACCACGAGGTGCCTTTACAAACTGTATGCAACACATATTATAAGCAATGAGTCACAATTATATTTCAGTAATTTATACCTAGGCTCTTTGTTGTTGACCTAATTATAAATATAAATAGAATATCCGTTCGCCTTGGCTTATATGAGCTTTAAATGTTAAAATACACAGGGCGCAGAGGGGTTTATATTATGGTCAGAGCTTTAAATCAGACACTGCGTATATTTATTATTTCTCGCACTATCTTTGTATCTGGACTCCACTTCTGCTTTCCATCAGGTTGCTAGACCTTATTTAGACATTTTTATAACAAAAATATAACTTTTATCTTTACAGCTCTGATGGGTGAGAAGCCTTACCCATTCAAGGCGCCATCGCCACAAGAAATGGTGTCGCTCCGCAAGGCGATTGAGGCGGGCCTGACGACGTCAGTGCGTGATCGAGTCTGGGATAACCCTAGGTTCCTTGTCAGCAGTGGAAACACGCCAGCCATTATGCAGGTTAATACGTACTAGATTCAAGTTACCTGGACTGCTGAAATGATTTTGAATATAACATTTGTCCTGGTTGTCAACTCGAAATAAAATTGTGTGTGTCAGCTCCGACGCACGACTGGAGTTTACTCCGAGACAGGTGAGATGGCGCACCGGCTGTCATCCGTGTTTTGACAATTAGAAAGTTGCGCGACATAGGATGCGCATCAATTATGACTTTGACCTTCAAAAACGTAACGAGGTCATTCATCGATAGATTTTACTCCTCACATTTTTCTCATACCGGGCCCCTTATATATGCAAATCGATTCTTAAGGAGTAAACTAAAAAAATACACTGAAATAAATCGATCTACCCCAGGCGGGAATTGAACCCAGCATTATGCGCAATCCGGGCGGCTGCGTTAACCATTACCGGGGCACTGCTTTCGCCGTCGAAATTTGTCAGTGCTTGGTGCTTTTTGGGTTTGGTACCTCTTTAGTATAGGCGACAGGCTGGGAACCTTTCACTATTTGCATACATACATACATACAGGGTGTAAAAGACCTAAAACAAAGCAGAAGTTTACGCATTCTACATATTATATTCATTAAAACAAGAAATATATAAAAAAAATATTGCTGGGCAACAATTTTAATTTTTACTTTCTTGTATAGGTGCGTAGTATAAAGGAAGTCTTGTATCGTCAAAAATTGACTTTGACGGATTACAACAGTGGATAATAAAATAATAGTTTAAAAAAACTAAAAAAAGCACTCTTTTATATTAAATATAAAACGAAAAGTATAATTATTATTTAGAGAAAAGCGTGAGGTGCTAAATTTAATTGTACCGATCGAATATTTTCAAGAACTAATGTTATTGAGCACCCCACGCTTTTCTCTAAATAATAATTATACTTTTCGTTCATCATTTAGTTTCTATACTTACTAAAAAGTTATTTTTCACTTTTTAGTCCGATTTGATATAAAAGCTTGTTTTTTTATTATTATTTTTCTATATGAATACTCACAAATTAGTATAGAACTTTCTATTTATTATTACTTAGTTATAGTGATTGACCCTGTAAATCTTCCTAAAAATTATAAAATAAAATAAATAAAACATAAAATATGATGATCAGATGTGACTTCATGCGGCGTAACCAATTGTAACCTAAAGCTCTGCTCAACCCCTTTTAATATTACAAGCATGTTTGTATAAAAATGTTATTATTCTACCGTAAATTGTTCTCAGGAAGGATCTCGGTACAATGCTCTGCACGTGGCAGCTAAGTCGATGAACGCGGAGATGTGCAACCTTATCCTGACCACGGTTGGCAACCCCACCTTCGTGCAGACCCTGTACGGAATGGACGCGGACCCTGACTGTTGCAAGGTATGTGAAAAATGATTTTTTTTTATTTCATTAAAACTGCTTCTCCTATATTCTTTGTGTTAATAATTTATTTGAGTTTGGTGCAATAAAATTATTTAAGTGGAATAATTAATTAGTCCTGAATTGGTAGTGGGGCTTTTGACATCAAGCACATAGCTAAGGGGTCATCCATAAATTACGTCACACGTTAAAGGGGGGGGGGGGGGGGGGGGAGGGTATCACCAGAATGTGACATTGTGTGACACGGGGCATGGGGGGGTCAAAAGCTTTGTGACGTTACATGTTAAAATTTAAAGTACTAAAACGCGAAATTTATATGTGAATAAAAAAATCTAAAAAATTTCGAACTCGATCTATATTTTTAATACTTTAGCACTCTCGCTATGAGATTATCTCTCTTGCAATAACAATCAACTTCTAGAGCGGCGTTGTAATACAAGTTAGACACAAAATTCACGAGAGTTCTGGTAAGGGTTTGAGTAGGTTTAAGAAAAAAAAAAGAAAAAATTAAACTAACTGTTTTCTTTTGATTATTTCTAAATACATGCATAAAATTAAAAAATGTGTGACGTCACATCAGGGGCGAGGGGTTCTAAAAATGTGACAACCTGTGACAAGGACGGGGGGAGGGGTTAAAAAGTCCTAAAATTCGTGAGACGTAATTTATGGATGGCCCCTAATAGAGGAGAAATGTCACTTATTTTGTTCTAAAATAATTCCGCAACTACGTGTCATACTAGAGATGGGGATACACAGGCATGCAAATGTTTTTATCGATATCTGTACACCCAGTAAACACTTATGAGGTAACACCCATAAAAAACATACAGTCGAATTGAGGATCTCCTCTTTTTTTGAAGTCGGTTAAAAAGAAGAGACAAGTACCTAAATATGTTGCGTTTTGTTCCAGGAATTCGCGTCAATATTAGTGGACAGGTACCTGAACACGCCGGACAAGCCGATGAACGAAACGCCTCTACACTTCGCGGCCAAGTTCGGCGCGGAGGAAGCCGTGGATGTCCTCACTTCCTTCCCGCAGTGCAACCGGGCAGCTGTCAATAAGTTTGGCGATCAGGCGAAGGATGTGAGTCCATAAATATTTAATTTTCAGTCCATTTTAGAAATATTAACATTGGACAGCATAAGAAAGCATAAAGGGAAACAATATATTTTTAACGGAAATTAATAAAGAAAAACAAATATCTTTCTTAAACCCTGTTCCATTTACGAAGTCATTTTTGACAGATGTCAAATAGAGAGAACTTGTGAAGTAACATTTGAAAGGAGTTTTCTCTCGAGTTCTTGTTGTAATTCAATTGCGTTGAATAGAGCTCTGTGATTGGTTCATTTCTTATCCAACAGTCGAGAGATCTCATAGTAATGTTTGTGAATACGGGTGATAGTCTAATTGAGAACCTCCGGCTTTTCTTGAAGTCTGTTAAAAAAATAAATGTTATATAAAGCCCTGCTGACTTCTTTTGGGATTATAAGTGCAACTAGTAGGCATATCTATACTAATAATAAAGCTGAAGAGTTTGTTTGTTTGTTTGATTGTTTGTTTGTTTGTTTGTTTGGTTGAACCCTAAGATCTCAGCAACTACTGGCTCAAATTGAAAAATTCTTTTTTCGTTGAATAGTCCATTTATTTAGGAAGGCTATAGGCTATATAACATCACGATACGTTCAATAGGAGCTGAGCATCAATGAAGAATGTTGCAAAAACTGAAGAAAAATATTACTTTTCAAAGCTTTCACTACGTGCGCTGCGTAAACGGTTAAAGTTACGTAAAAATCATGTATGACGGAATTATTCTCCATTAAATTTTCTAAAAAAAAGTCAGCGACAGCATATGTCTATCTTTTATGGTTGGCTCCACTATAACCTTTCTTTTTGGTAATCAAATTTGTTTTAAAATAATGCGTTATCTGCGATGGTGTTTTTGTATACATGATATTATTCCTTATCAAAATAAATACATTATTTATGACAAGTATTTAATTTTGCACAAAATAGTTCACGACTTCATTTGATTTCAATGAATATCTTAAGAAATATCATATTTTGAAATAAACGGAAAATAATAAATTTTGATTTTCAGAGATTTCTTTGCGTGCGCTGCGTAAACGGTTAAAGTTACACAAAAATTATGTATGACGGAATTATTCTCCTTTAAAAGTTCTAAAAACAAGTTACAGACAGCATTTATCTATCTCTTTAGGTTGACTCGCTATAACCTATTTTTGTTAATAAATATTGTTCTAAAATAATGCTTAAGATGCGAAGGTATTTTTGTAAACATGATATTATTTCTTATCAAAATGAATACATTATTCATCACAAGTATTTAATTTTGTACAAAATTGTTCTTTACATCATTAGATTTCAATGAGTATCTTCAGAGATATCATAGTTTTAACATAACTCCGCAGCTAAATAATGATCAAGTACTTCGCACGCATCTATACTGAGTTGTTTTTTTTTGGTTGATCGCGCTTATCGTAGGAACTACTGATCCCGTCAGATTCAGACGGCTTAGAGACTCTAATAGGTTCAGAGACTCCTCCGAGGGAGATGCTCACCGGTCAGGAATTCTCTCTGGAGTGATTCGACCTTAAAGCTTGAGGACCCACCGAGGTCCTCTCCTTTACTAAAACTCCTGGTGACTCAAAGAAGGTCATCAGAGACATCCTGTAAAAATAGTCAAAAAAAACTGCCTAGAAGGAGTCGGACGCGTGAACGAAGGGTTCCGTGCCATAGATTTTATCAAAACTGTCCGAAAATTATTTGAATTTTTAATTAAATATTTTGTTAACATTTCAAGTTTCTACCTGTTATCGTTATTGAAACCGAGAAATAAATCACGTTTGTTGTTGAGCCCCCTTAAATATTAATTTAATTTTAATTTAATTATTTATTTTTAAAGTGAATAATATAACTAAATATTCTGTGAATATTTCAAGCGTCTATCTGTTGCCGTTATCAAAATCGACCAAAAAAAGTCACGTTTATTTTATGGGAACAGCTTCAATATTTGTTTTATTCTATTTATTACCCAACTAGCACACAAGCTCTATAACGAGCGCTTCAGTGGCCAGATAGAAGTTTTCAAATACGGCATTGGCTCTATAAGCAAGCTCTACAGAAATTGTAAAGACTGCTACAGCGCTGCTTTACCCTCAAAAGAGGCACAAATTATACGGCTATTTGGTTGTACAGTTGCTCTAAAATGATCGAAAATGTGTGTTAATGCGGCGTTACTAACATGTCATGAAAGCGGGAATATACGCCATAGTATCTGTAATAAGTTATTTTAGCGCGACTATAGCGTTCTTGCCGTATTTTGACGTGTCTTTATCGCGGAATTAGATTTTACGACTCTTTATTAATTTTATAATAGCGATAATCAGATGGAAGTGAACAAAATATATTTTTTTAAGAATAGATTTGTGACAGTGAAGTAATGACAGATGAAGTAAAACATGAAGATTTAAATATTTTCAGTACAGGTAAGTTAGCATCTATTTTTTTCATTTATGTTTGGAATTATCAGTGGGAGTACCAGTTTATCGTGAATGTATATATATGTTTTAGTTAAAATTTTCACGCGCCTCTTATTTATGCAGTTTTTAATATTAAAAGTAAATTTAATATTAGAAAGTGTTAAATCTGCATTTAGCATAGATTGTATTTTTGGTTTCTTGGTATTGTATTCGTCTTTCATTGGGGTTATAGGTGAGAAATAATGGCTTGAATTATGATTTTGTACACATTTACAGTTAATAAATGTTGGTAATAACCAACAAAATTATGATTTAATCAAATACTGTAATGGCGCCCAATTACAACAGCTTTCAACATCCACTATGACTATTCTACCGGTTTGTATCGCAAAAATGCTCTAGTATTCGATGTAATAGGATTTTCTCCTTTACAATAGTAGTAGTGAAGCGCTTTTGTATGCTTTTAAACGTACACCTGTCTTTTACGCTTCTTTACAGAGCACAAAGCTATTTAATTGAGCTAATATATTCCATTATAGCAGAGATCGATTTAGGGACCGCGTGATGACTTAAAAACCTCTTCCTTTCCTTCTTCCATATTATTATGTATTGTGAACAATGTGTATTATGACTATTTCCAAATCAATACTATGAAAACTGTATAGGGAGGATAAACTTGTTGAGTTTCTTGCCGGCTGAGAAGAACCTTCTCAGAACAAGGCCTCCTGGTAGACTCGTGAACCGATGGCGTCAAACTTGACTTTCATAAGTGTACAAATTGTACCTTAGTGAATAAAGAAATTTGAGTATGAGTTTGAAATTAATTTATAAAAGTCAACATCTCTCTGTTCAATTGTTACATGTATTTTCTGGCCAGTTATGGCCTATTTAATATTTTACGTGAGCGGTTCCGCGGACAGGTACAACTAATATAAATATATTTCCAAGAACCACAAATAAAGATTTTCCAAGTTCTATGGCATGGTTCAGTGCGGTTATGTTTTAGCGATAAAGATAATGTACCTATAATGTACCAGTACATTTTGATTGTAATTTAATGCAAGAATCTTTTATCAATTTACAGGTAGTACCAGAAGAGTGTGAAAACTCAACTACAGCTGCTGTCGACTCTTGCAATGCCTGTGATGCTCAACCTGGTCAAACGAGATTATGATATTTGCGTTTAGTAGATTTATAATAGGTCGTTAGTTATTGTCTTCACAATAATTTTGTATAAAAATTCTAACATAAATATTGTACCGCCAAACCATAAGTTTTTTTTTAACCTTTACACCCTAGTTAAAAGGGAGTACGGACTACACCCACTAATTTAAAATAATAATAGTGTCAGCTATATAATTGGTACAAGATACCTACGCTGTTTGCAAATTTGGAACTACGGAACCCGTTTCATTCTTTTACAGAACAATATTAAAATTTATAGTACTTTACAAGTACCTACAACCACTCTTGACGCGCTTTATTTGTTATAATGACAATAGAAAAGTTATTTGTACTGTTTTAGATCTATAAGGCGTTTTTGCCTTGTCTTATACAACTATTTGCCATATGGATGTTGTAAAATTCTCAAATATACCGGCTTGCGCGCTACAAGAAGATAATATTTCTCTTCTGTAAATATAGCTCTACAAAGATCAATCAAATCCAATTCAACAGCTTAAAGCCACATAAAGTCAGTTTATAACTTCATTTAAACTCTTTGGCCAGCAACCACTCTCTATTTAGATCTTATAGTGTTATAAAAGGAATTCTTAACTCGGCTCTATATCTAATGCCGATACAATAACTGTATAATACGTTGTTGTATGTTCTTGGGTATTATGATTACCATCATACGGCTACTATACCACATGTCTGTTAAATCATGTTTAAACTCACTACTGTACAGTCTAGTATAATAGTAAAGCTGTGGTACGATTACTATACAGTATTTAAGTCGTACAAAGACTGTTTAGGCTGCTTATGTGCTAGTTGGGTAGTATTTGTTGTTATAGCGGCACCAGAACTACGTCATCTGAGAAAATTTCAACTGTCTAACTATAATGGTTAATGATATACAGCCTGGTGACAGATGGACAGACGGACGGCGGAGTCTTAGTAATAGGATCCCGTTTTACCCTTTGGGTACAGAACCCTAAAAAGGGGAACTACTGATTCAAATTGAAAAATTCTTTGATTGTCTATTTATTGAGGAAGACTATAGGCCAGGACTTCCCAAACTTATTTTCATAGTGACGCCCTTAGGATTTTTCCAATTTTTACGAGCCTTCCCCCCGTTATAGTAACAGCAAAGTTAAGTACATACCTACAAAAACAAAAAAAAAACGGACGCAGCCGCCCGGATTGCGAAAGATGCTGTGTTCGATTTTTTCGCTCGCCCTAGACAGTCGATCCGGGCTCAAGTTTTGAAATCGCGACTTTCATTTCTTTCTATACATTTATTTTCGTTCTTCTAGCTCGCATAGCAGCTAGACAGCCATTCTATGTGGATCGTCTCACTACGCCCGCCCCCGGGATAGAACCGCGAACCCTGGGATGGCAGGGCATCACGACGCGCAGTATGGGAAACCCTGATATAGGCCTATATACCTCCATAGCATCACTCTACGACTAATAGGAATTGAGCATCAATGACAAATGTTGCAAAAATGGGAAATCCACGCGGACGAGAAGTCGCGGGCAAAGCTAGTAATAATATATTTCCACACTCACATCAATTAGATATTTCATAAATAAACTTAAATAAATTTAAACAACTATGACTCGTAAATAAATATTCGTGTTCATCACACTAAAAATTGCCACTATCATGACTTTGGCAATATTACTTACCACTCCACACCGACTGCGTCAAATAATGTTATTACTAGATGTAGACTACGAAGTAAGCAATGTGGTATCAGAATGTCATACTTATAGCAAGGTAGGAAAATCTTTACTATAGATGTCCTACAAGTCAGGTGCAGCTTCTATGGATTTTGGTCAACATTCTTTGTATAAAATTTTATTGTTCTGTTTAATTATAATATGGGAAAAAGTATATCTGGAATGTGAAAAAGAAAAAGCATACTAACACGTATATTAGAGCGAGATAGATAGGACCATTTCACGTACACGCAGGCGGCCTAAGTCGGCCTGTCAGTCACGTAGAAAGACAGCAACTGTCAGACTGCAATACTATTTTTCACGCACACATGCGCATTAGTCACACATTGGTGCATCGGTGGATTTTTTTGGTCTCGCCGTAGTCGATTCATTGCTAATCTATAAACGTCAGTAATTATTGATATGTGTGTTTAATCAATGCTTAGACAATTTAATACGGGACGTGGCAAGCGGATGCTTCCCCTCTGCCAAAGTACATGAACAAAGTTCATGACAGTTTATAAAAACTAGTTCGCCGTGACGACCGACCGCCATTTTGAATTCGTATCTGTCGCGAAGCGGACCTCGTAAAAATTATTTGTTGCGGAGTGTTTTCTTGTAAACGACGACCAGAAACATGAAAGTTATCCTAAAAAGGATTTGCTTATCACACGGAAGTAATTTTCTATTAAAATAACTACTGTTTCACATAAGAATACAATTTTTCATCTACAAATTTTGCGACAGAAACAACGATATAACAACGTTAGGCGATATGGTGGTACGCGGGTTAGCCGAGCCCGCGAGTGTGCGCTCATAATAACGATTACAATGTTTGCAACAGTGTGCACGAGTGAGTAAATGTGTGCTATGCGTGTTTGCCTCACCCCCCGCGAAAAACGGCAGAAGGTTTTCAGTACTAAATCGGCGCTATCCCGTGTTAAATGGTCTAAGATTCAATGTTATCATATTATCCCACAGATAATTTGCAAGCGCGCGCCCAACTCGAGCCCGGAGACCGTTCGCCGTATATCGAACATGTTACAAGAGCGGTACTACGTGCCCGTTCTACACTCTGAAGACGATAGCGGAGCCCCCACTATAGGCCGGCCTTTTACGCCTGCATTACCGCCTGTGAGTTTATTATTATTATTTTTTGCTTAAATTAGCTAACCGACACAGTCATGTCTTTATTAGTTCTCATCTTCCTTGAAGTTTGCATTAAAGTATTGACAACTAAATATTGATATGACAATCTGGAATATTTTAGAATCTGGAATATCTAGAATCTTTAGCATAATGACATCCTAGTATTGAGATTACAATACAAACCATTGTGAACGAAAAATAGAAAACTATTACCCCTCTGTTAAATAACCTATGCCACCTCAGGTTATCTGCAATGACAGTGTACTAGGGTTGACACCATTTTTGGCTTAAATAATTTATTTATATTTTTTGGGTCATTATGAAACAAGTTGTATATACTGATCTACTAAACCTGTTGTTGCAGGATATAAACTCGGACCCGTTGAGTCCTCGTTATGAGATTCGCGCATTTGCGGGTCCCATGGAGGCCTCGGACGCGGAGGCTTTCAGGAGACGTTGGAAGACTCCGCCCAGAACGCCGCGGGCGAGACTCGCACCCCCCACATTTAGACTTAAGGAGTTAACTAAGGGATTTGAATCTGTGGGCAGGTTTGTTGACCTTGACTTTGACCTTGGAAACTTTTTATCTAATATATAAAAAAATGTCGCGGTGTTTGTTGTTGCACTCCTCCGGAACGGCTCGATCAATTTTTATTAAGTTTTTTGTGTATATTTGGTAGGTATGAGAATAGGTCGTAGAGTATACATATTTCACATTGCTAAAAATAAAAAACGATCATATGGCAAAACAACGTTTGCCGGTCCAGCTAGCTTATTTATACAGGGTGTTTGGTACATGGGGTATGAAGCCAGCACCTACCCATGCTAACATAGTCATATGAACACTATGGTGATATTAAAAATTCAAAATTGTAAAAATAATTTTTGAATTTTTCATACCATTTGTTTTTGTGACCGAACTATTTGTAAGGAGAAATAATTTTTTTTTACAATTAAAAATTTTTGATATCACCATAGTATTTATATGACTATGTTAGCATGGGTAGGCGCTGGCTTCCTACCCCATGTACTAAACATCCTGTAGATATGGATTATTAAAGTAGTAGAAAGGGATCTGGATTTGTGTTTACACGTTTTACTAGCAAAAAATATATAAACCCTATTATGTATGTTAGTTTATAAGGTATTTATTGTATGGGCTATAGTAGATTGAAATAAATGTTAATTATTACTAGCTATTTTTTGTTCATAATTGCGAGACATATTTAGCCGCTAGATTTAGTTGCTATCAAATCAATATCGTAGACATAAACTCGTTTTTAAACCCAATCACAGTTAAAGCAATTGGTCAGATAATACTAAAATTGTACTTTACAATTGCAGAGACCTAGCGGAGCAGCTAAAAGTCGGATGGAAGGAGTACTGGCCTTTTCTCGACACTTTCACGGACTTACGAACACCGGAAGGGTTGAATCTACTAGAGAACTACCTTAAAGCTAAATACGACAGTGCCTGCTCCTTCGCTTACAACGATAGCTGTGCCCAATCTCACCACCTTCAAGAAGAGTTATCAATATCTAGAATTAGCATAGGAAACCTAGACAGTCCCATGAAAGACACTCTCAGTCCAATGTCAGAATTATGCGTAGCTTTAAAAACGTGCAAGATATCAAACGAGAGACCTCCGCATTGGAAGAAAACTGACCCAATCAGACAAAGGCTTTGTAGACAGCCTACAGCAAAACCGATACTGATGAATGGCGATTCGCCACCGCCTATGAATCATACAGTAAGCCAGCTAGTATGCATCGAAAGGACTTGCCAAGTTTTCGCAAAGAGGATAGCGGACGCCTTATTTTTCTCTTTAACCGCTGAGCCGGAAGTCGCTGGCGAGTCTCTGAAGTCGGAAGCGAAGCATTTACAACACACAATATTCACTTACATGGACGATGAAAGATTCCAGAAAATTGACTTTGGTTTGATCCATTCGCGTCTGGCGCAACTAGTTGTGTTCAAACTGAAAAAGAAGACGAGCGATTTGGACGATATCAATCATTTAGCTGAATTCTTAGTGAAATTGCGATGTCCTAACGATGATATTTTCAGTTCAGACGATGAGAGAAAGCCTGCGAGTCATAGAGGCGTGAACAGAGTTAAGTTGACACAAGTTATCGATTCACACGTTAGGTGTTTAGCTAGTTTTATATGTGAGGAGTTAATGGAGACGGATTTGATGAAAGGCCCCGCGATATCGGAAACTGAATGCTCAGATATTTGGGAGAAAGCGTCCAAATGTGGATGCGAATGGAAAATCGAGTCGTTTGAAAGGAATAGCAAGAAGAATACGTCATTTAGGAAGAATAGATCAATTTTATCGACGAGCCCGCAAAGTGAGAGTTTTATCAGAAGATTGACTTTCGACCAAGATATTGGTAAGTTAAAAATTTAATAATAATTTATTTTCCGTCTGGTTTTCACCTAACTACACTTACGTGCAATGAAATCGACTCACCGGTACGCTTTGGTTCAGAACTCCCTAATCAAAATCAAATAATAATTTTTAACCCCGTGTGTTTAACAAGAACCTTAACTTACAGTAGACCAGTTTTTACTGTGATAGATTTTGGTTTATTGATTTTACAAATTGAAAACCAAATGCTAAAATTTTTGGGGAAATCAGCTGAATTTTAAGGGTCAATAAATCTGTAAGATTAATGAATTATTCAATAAACAATGATTTAATTAGCTCTGAACACTCGGAAAAGTCACAGAAATGGCGTATGACGTAAAAATGAGAAACCAGGGTTTTCGAAGATTTTAGTCTATTGTCACCAATACTTCGTTTATCGATGTTTAGAGTAGATTAAATAAAGCTTATGAAATATACATTTAAATTATATTTACAGGTTTTGTTTATCTAATCTTATTTTTATTTGCCGATATATTAAGAATCAAACACCTACGAGGTGAGTCGATTTTGTTGCACGTAAGTGTACGTAGTACATTTTTTTTATGATTTCGATATTTATGATGTTTACGTTAATCTTTATGCTAATTAATTTTATTCTTATAAAATTATTTAATTTTTAAATAACTTTCACTCCTCTAATATACTAGGTCATTCAAAGTTTGAGGATGCCGGTTATCGCGCTAAAAAGTATTCCAGACTATAATCTATCTCAGTGCCAATTTCATCCAGATCTGTCATCCGTTCCATAGTGATTGAATAACAAACTTCCATCAATCAAAACTTTTGCATTTATAATAGTAATAAAATAATTTTGGCGAAATTACGTTCATTGTAAAATGAACTTAAATGTCTATAAAGATATGCCCATAATTTAATGAAGATCAGATCAGAATGGCCAGAGGGCCTAGCCAAGTGACTAGTCGATTGCGTTGAACGTCTAACGAAAATAATTTTAATGTATGAAACTGACATTTTAGTGAGAAAGCTCTATGGCGACCGTAGTCAAAAATAAGCCTCCCATCCACTAGCGTTTATTTCGTATGATTTGTCCTCATAGATGAACTGTAGAGAAACATCGTAGGGATAAATAAAACCGTTGAGACCACTAACTAAATATCATCTCTACATGTTTTCCTGCGACTTTATCATTCCTCGCCAGTCTGTGAGGAAAAATAATCCTTTTGTCACCATACACACAAACTGATACTAGTGGATGGGGGGCAGTTATCATTTCGTTCGATAGAAACGTTGTATTGTTTGCCACTTGTCTAGGTGTTTCCGTTTTATTTGAAGTCGGCGCGGCGTATAAATTTTCTTCTTCCACTGTCCCTCGATCAGTCGTCATCTCAACATTAACACCCTATGACATATCATCTACCACACAGTCTATCCATCTATTCTTCGGTCTTCCTATCCCTTTCTATTCATCCACGTCCATCAAGATGAATCACTTTATAACTGTAAATGTAATGTCTGTAATAGGTGACGGCAAGTTGCAACACAACGAAGCAGAGAAAGTTGTCAGTGTAAACTCTCCGGCGGGTGATAACGGAACCACTCTCTATACTGTAGACACTGCCAAGTGCCAAGTTATTGATGTTGAGGTAAGATTTTAATTTTTAATTATCAATTTAATAATATACTTTTTTGTCCTTATTGAATAAATAAATTATATAGGTACAATAAACAAACTTCGGTGTACCACTTGTAGCCGATAATTGCTGGCGCTGTCTGATTGGCAGGCGACCCTCCCCCCAATACCGGGTTGAGCCAATCAGAGCAGACGGAGGGGAGGCGACCAGCGGATGCGGGGTGAAAACGCTGTCTTATTGGCTGTGCTATATTACGTTAATATTCTATTGGGCGGAGTAAAAAGTAGGCGGGGCTTAGTGCAGTGCTGTTTGCTAATTGGAACATCAGATACTTTGACAGCTGTACATAAGTCAGAACCTAACAATTAGACGTATTGAAAAAGAGTACACTCAACGAATACAGTCGTACTGTTGCGTTTCTGTTGGTAAGATTTCCAGAGGCACACTTCGTACCTAAATAAATGTATGAGATAGTTTAGTTCATAGATATCGGAAACTGTAGATCGACAATGTGAAATAGAAAGATCATACTAACGCGTATATTACAGCGAGATAGACAGACGAGACGATTTCACGTACACGCAGGCGGCCTAAGTCGGCCTGTCAGTCACGTAGAAAAGACAGCAACTGTCAGACTCCAGTACTGTTTTTCAAGCACACATGCGCATTAGTCACACATTGGTGTTTGGTCTAGTCGATTCATTACCAATCTATAAACGTTAGCAATTATAAATGTGTGGTTTAGTCACAGAACTTAATGATTTTTATCAACGTTAGGGAATCACGTGTAAATTTATAGATTAAGTAATTCTCATATAATTATAAAAGTATAATTAACTCCTGTAACGATGTTTGATATAGGTATTTGTTGCGCTTTTTTCTCCAATAGCATATAATTATTCAAATAGGATAATTATTATTTGGCCCGAAGCGGTGATAGAATTTTTCACGATTTAAAAGTACTTAGCAAAGTCTATTTAAATAAAGTTAAAGACTTACAAGCCTTATTCATAAACACTCAATAAACCTATTTTAGTTATTACCTTGTTAAAAAGTGTTTTGTCTTAATCATCTCGTGCCAGAGTGACAGAGACCAACGATTTATAAATCTGTAATAAATTCACTTGTTTTTATGAATAAGGGGGTTTATATTTTGATTTATACTACCTTTATTTGTTTTCAAGGTTGGTTAATTAATTACGTATTTCTGTTTTTAGATTTCAGAGGACGAATCTGGTGGTTCATGCCAATCTGAAAGCGAAGAAGCGTACCTTACAGCGTCAGAACAGTCTGACCGAGATGAGCCTGATGGGGACAGAGAAGACATGGAGGAAGCTAGCGACAGGGCCTTAGTTGAAACATTCATATATGGGTAAGCACTTACATTATCAAAAATATACAATTCTCTACTGAATTGTTTGCTGTTGATAGTTAAATCGAAAGCTTTGTTGTTTCGATAATTCAAAATTGTTTCGGAGTGGACTTTGTAACGCGAAAGAGCTGTTTTTTTTTGACGGGCAAGCATCCGTGTCAACGAGCAGTTACGAGGAATCATTGAAATAAAGGTTTTGTGGTGTATATGACGTTGCGATTCTGCCATACAGTGTGACACTCATAGTATTCAAGTATTTATTGCAATCCATAATGTTACAAGCAATTAAGATCTTAAAGTTAAGCAGACATCATTATGGACCCTGACGGGCACAGCAAAAACAGGTACATATTTTAATGCTTTATGTTGATCAAAGAAGAAGATAAATTCTGAAGACAAGGCTGTATGGGCTGGATCCCTTTGCCTTCGCTTAATAGACAGAATTTAAAAACGAACAACTCAAATATGTAAATTGTAACCTGTGTAGGAAGCTCAAGGTGACATAATATACCTGTATTCACAAACCCTACTATGAGATCAAGGCACGCACGATAGATTTATAATAACTGACGTTTATAGATTGGCAATGGATCGACTAGGGCGAGGACAAAAAAATGCACCTATGTGTGAGTAATGCTCATGACTGTGTGCTTGAAAAGCAGTACTATAGTCTGACAGTTGTTGTCTTTTCTACGTGACTGACAGGCCGACCTAGGCCGCCTGCGTGTACGTGAAACGGTCTCGTCTATCCATCTCGCTCTAATATACGCGTTAGTATGCTCTTACTCTTTCACATTGCCGATCTAAAGTTTCCTATGTCTATGGCACGCATTGAGAAATGACTTACTTCGTATAACATTGTTCTTTGCACATACGAATATTGTTTGTGAATACGGGCGTTAGATACCTGGGATCTAACGGGTGTAAAAAGACCTTTGTCAAAGCCGAGAACTACATATTCCGCTCATCATTAGGACAATTTTTGTTCTTCTAGACTATACCTGGGAAATTAATAGTTATGAAGTTATTGAAGGTCAAAGCTAGATTTTTTTCAAGTTTTTTTTATGAAAAATGAAAACAAATTGAAAAAATATTTCTCAATTTTTGTCCAAAGAAAAATCAGCACTCAATGTAACCACTCGATAAGGGGCCATTCAACTCAGCCAACCAAACGTCGGTCGCGCACGTCTCAAAATTGCTAAGCGCCGCGGGACTTGCGCGCTGTATTCATTGCGCGGTATTTTTAGGAGTTTTTTTAACACCACAAAATAATAGTTTCCCAGCAATATTTTTTTTATATGTTTCTTGCAGGGTTTGAAGTGATAATTATCACTGATAATTACCTTTGATAATTATCCAGTTAATTATAGGTTAATAATTATCTTGATAAGTAGAATTGAAAATATTTGCCACCACAAATAACATTTGTCGCATTCACCGACTACGTGTGTCGGAAAGCGCTACTTAACGTCAATAGCGGGGATTCCCCACGTCATCCTGTTTTCGTATATGAACTGTCACTTTTTCAGGATTTTCTTCATTTATTTGTTTTATGTGTGGCCGAAACAAAGAATTTGAAGTTGGTTTTTTTAATTCTTAGCGTAACTTAGTACAAAAATACAGAATGGATAATTTCCTCAACATTACGTAATGCCACGAAATAGTGCTTATATCTGTTTCATAATTATCGAATAATTATTATGATAATTATCTAATAATTATTATGATAATTATCATGATAATTATCGAACGGCATATTTATCTTGATAATTTCAAATTCTGGTTTCTTGTTTTGATGTATAGAATGCGTAGACTTCGGCTTTGTCTTAGGTCTTTTTACACCCTGTATACAGGCAAAGGTCAATGCCTCAAGTAATTATTGTTCATAATTTTTTTCAGGGAAGAACCAACTAAAATGGACCGGTTGGTGTTTGATGCTATATCACAGTGCCAGGTCAACCCGGATATTTTCCCAAACATTTACCGCTGGAGGCATACGGTAGCCCTGTACTCACCGACTGAGAGGAATACGTAAGTACTATTTTTCATAAACATAACAGACTAGTGTTCACACGCGACTTCGCTCGCGTTAATGTCGGCTATTATACAGGGTGAATTTTTCACGTGGGACTTCAGGGCCAAATCCTAAACTATAAGGAATATGTAAAAATGCTCAAAGTAGTCGCGAGCCCGATTTTGATGAATACAAAAACACATCAATCAAATAATTATCAGTATAATTTAAGTTACAGTTTTACATGCGTAAATTTTGGGTAGTTATTACTCCCACGCATTTGGATTATTTATCTTGTGAAAGCTTTTCTATATAATTCAATTAATCATATTAATGAACTAAGTAATTTAAAATTTGATACCCGCCACCATTTTATGTTATTGTTAGATAGGTATTTACAAACATTCCTTTAAATTTAGGTGCTAAGCATACATTTAAGATCATCCGGTTAACAATGTTAGAATAATACAATGTGTGGTATAATAATTATCAATTGGAAATTTTATTTTATAATTATGTATACTAAAGAAGTTCTTTGGTTCTAGCAGCACGACTTCCTCGCTTTGATAATCTCAGCGGTTAGTTCGTTGTGCTCTACCTCGAACAGCTTTTTGATCTTTATGTTTTAACTTTAGGTGGCAGCCAGCACCTTCTCCCGACGACAGTACATCGTCATGTGTCTCGTGGAGTGTCCTCGCCAGTCCCACGATCAAATATCGGTCGTGCCGACTAAAAGGTCCACCAGATTCGTGCTCTACACCTAAGAGGGACAAAGAGACTAGGGAAGACAACTCCAGAGCTGTGCCGTTGCAGGTAACTTTTGTTTTAAACCGACTTCAAAATAAAAAAATCGGGAGTGGTCTCCCCTTGACTTTCTCGTATACCGGAAACTACTCAAAAGTTGATAGAAACCTTATATTTTGATGTCATACATGCATGTTAAATTTGGTTGCAATAAGTTAAAGCATACTCGAGTTATCGTGCTAACGCACAGACACACAGGCATAATTCCAAAAACGGTATTTTTGGACTTAGGGAGGTCCAAAACGTGTAAATCGGTCAAAATCTCGAGGTTGAATTTTTTCACGATTACAAGACTTCCTCTATACGTCGTACTTATACGTGAAAGTAACAATCAAAAAGTTAAAAAAAACTGTAACCCGAGTTTCCCAGAGTTCATGTTGTAAAAACACGTCTTGAGAGACTCCATTTTTAACTCAATTTACCGTACTATGAGTACATTTTCACTTGACATTGGCGAAATGCGTAATCTTTGTGTCCGAACGCCATTAATTTAATAGAAGAAGAACTGTAACGCGACTGCGGAAAACGAAAGGAATGAAATCTGTTAAAATATGGGTTCATAAAGTAAAAGCGACTCCACCTATTGTTAGTCTGTCTAAAGGTAACCTTTGATACCTGAACCATAATAACGAGTCGATTGACACCTTATTCATATCAAAATCGGATGAATAGTTTAGGTGCTACTGCACATTCTAATTTATTGTGTAACATACATTTTGATATTAAATTATGTAAAGCACTTTTTCACCATTATCACTGAAATTATTTGCCTATTTCAGGTGTCAAATTGGCTTCGTGTGACCGGCCCAAACTCGCCAAGGTCAGCTTTGGCAGCGAAAAACGTCTCCCACAACGTTAGTTTTGGATTCTGAGCCATAATAACTTAGAAATATATGAGGATGTTAGTTTTAAAACACTATTAAGCTAAAAAACATACAAACAATCAATCCAACTTTTTCTATGGAAGAAAAACTGGAATCTAAAAAAAATCTACCGTTCCATTTCAGACGAGTTCGTTTGGGAATTTGTATGGAAAAGCTTAAATACTTTTCGTGATTTCAGAGTTGCTTCTATAGTAAAAGTTGTTTGTATGACGTCTTCAAATGGTTCTGAGCTGTTATAGTGTTTTAAAAATAACCTTGTATACATTCACCATACTGCCCCAACAGCTGCCTGTTAGAATGAAAGGACTCTTAAATCTAAAACTATAAAATACCTTATTCTCTAAGAATAACAAATTAGATAGTCGTACAAATTGAGTATCCTTTAATTTCTGAATAGTCATTTATTTGTATATGTAATAAAAATGATGTAATGCATAATCTAGATTCTAATTTAATAGCAATACAGTTTTTTATTGGTGGATATAAATATTTTCTTATTAATATTATTATGTTGTATCAAAATGAAGATTTCAATGAGTGCTGGGAGGGACTCAATCCAGAAATATTTGCACTGAAATATGTATAACAGAATTTTCAAATATATGTGTTATTCGGTTGATTGATAACTCCGTATACACAGTGTTTTTTTTTTTGTTTTGAGCCGAAGCCTTATGCATATTATGTAATGAGTGAATTAAAGAATTCACTCAATCTTGTTTTTATTTTTTGTTTGGCAAGTTTAGTTATGATTGAAATTGATACCAAATTAAACGTGGAAAAAATCCTGTCATGGTCTCTTCTCCATGGTCCCGTCTCAGCACTTATCCATGACGGGATTTTTTTCCATGTTTTTCTATTTAATTTGGTATCAATTTCAATCATAATTCACTCAATCGTCAAGCGACAGCTGGCTGCCGCGCTCTCCCACTTGATTCTGACCCTTATTATAGCCAGTTAGAGACTACAATAGTATGAAGTTTGATGATTTGCGTCGATTGATAAATTTGATTATAACCTATGGTTTTAATATAATATTTTTGCGTATAGGCCGTAGTACAACATTACAGCCAGTGTTGATGATTCTCCGCGTGAATTTTCCGCGTTAAAGAAACCTGTATTTAAACTGCTCAAGCACGGAAGCCGTCGATAGTAGTACATAAAAGTTTTCAAAATAATATTGACTCATCTATGAGAATACCTAGTCGCTCTTATCAAGTTCAATGACCGGAGACAGTCCAATGCGGCACACACTTGTGTATCGACATATTTGTCCCCGCTGTTTTCTAATAGTAAGAAAGGCGGGCCTTTCTCAAATTTTAGTCCAGTCAACAAGTTCAAAAACGTGAAAAATAGAGATAAAGCTCCTAAAAATATGAGCAATAGCTCATTGGATTCGGAACGACCTCTAGAAAAATGAGTTTTGAGGATTTTACTGCACGTAAAAAATTGCAATTGTTATTAACAAAATAAGATGAAAAAAAAGAGGTATTTACGTTTTTGTTAATAACTCATAAACTATTAATATTTAAGATATTTGGAAAAAAGGTCATTAAAGAAGAGGAAATTTCCGAAAAAAAAGTCCCAGCTCCCGGAACTCTACCTCTATTATTTATAATTTTAATTTAACGCTGAAAATAGGGTTCCGCGCAGCCATTACGGCATGGGCGCACTGCCGTTAAAGACAGTTTCTTACATAAAATTATTTTTTATAGTAACAAATATGAATTTAAAAATTTAAATAAATTATGGTGTCATCCAGATACTTGAAAGAATATATTCCCGTTGGAAAAATTTTTTTAAATTAATTTTTCAAAAAGTTATGCAATTGTTAATTAACGAATTTTTTTCCTATCTCCGTTTTCATAAATGACGACATAAAAATTTAAATAATAAACCTATAAATTTTTGGCTCTGTGGAGCTCTTCTTATATATATACTTAACAAGATCCCGCGATAAAAGTTTATTAAAGTTATTTATTTTGTTTATAACAATTTTTTAAAGTTAACAAAAAATGAAAAGTCTAAGAAATGTTATTAAAAAAAATTTTTTAAACAAATGTTATATTATTGCTGCTTTCTTATCCAACAATGGCATTAAGTAACATCGGAAAAAACATTTTTTACATCATTTGTTAAGAAATTGTTTATAAACAAATAGACAAGTTTAATATTTAAAGAAATTTTTTTTTTACCATTATGTTGTCTTGGCAAAATAATGATTTTTAAAAAAAAAAAAATTTCTTAAATAATTTTTTTTATTGTTTATAATCGTTTTTTTTATATTTCGATTGTTTAAATAATTAGTTAAGGAATGATTTTCTCTTTAAAAATCATAATTGGCATTTCATCATAGGTAAATAGAAAAAAAAAAATTTTTATCAATAATTTCATTGTTTGTTAACTTAACAATTTGTTATAAACAAATTCTAACTACCGTTATATTATTTTTCTAGAGCTAAAAAAAATAACAAAAACAGCCATATATATCAAAATACTAAAAATCGTGTAATATTTAAAAGCGTTATAAAAAATAGAAATTTTTTTTTTTAGTATTTTGATATATATGGCTGTTTTTGTTATTTTTTTTAACTTTAGAAAAAAAATATAACGGTAGTTAGAATTTGTTTATAACAAATTGTTAAGTTAACAAACAATGAAATTATTGATAAAAAAAAATTTTTTTTCTATTCACCTATGAAGAAATGCCAATTATGATTTTTAAAGAGAAAATCATTCCTTAACTAATTATTTAAACAATCGAAATATAAAAAAAACGATTATAAACAATAAAAAAAATTATTTAAGAAAATTTTTTTTTTAAAAAATCATTATTTTGCCAAGACAACATAATGGTAAAAAAAAAATTTCTTTAAATATTAAACTTGTCTATTTGTTTATAAACAATTTCTTAACAAATGATGTAAAAAAAAATTTTCCGATGTTACTTAATGCCATTGTTGGATAAGAAAGCAGCAATAATATAACATTTGTTTAAAAATTTTTTTTTAATAACATTTCTTAGACTTTTCATTTTTTGTTAACTTTAAAAAATTGTTATAAACAAAATAAATAACTTTAATAAACTTTTATCGCGGGATCTTGTTAAGTATATATATAAGAAGAGCTCCACAGAGCCAAAAATTTATAGGTTTATTATTTAAATTTTTATGTCGTCATTTATGAAAACGGAGATAGGAAAAAAATTCGTTAATTAACAATTGCATAACTTTTTGAAAAATTAATTTAAAAAAAATTTTCCAACGGGAATATATTCTTTCAAGTATCTGGATGACACCATAATTTATTTAAATTTTTAAATTCATATTTGTTACTATAAAAAATAATTTTATGTAAGAAACTGTCTTTAACGGCAGTGCGCCCATGCCGTAATGGCTGCGCGGAGCCCTATTTTCAGCGTTAAATTAAAATTATAAATAATAGAGGTAGAGTTCCGGGAGCTGGGACTTTTTTTTCGGAAATTTCCTCTTCTTTAAGGACCTTTTTTCCAAATATCTTAAATATTAATAGTTTATGAGTTATTAACAAAAACGTAAATACCTCTTTTTTTTCATCTTATTTTGTTAATAACAATTGCAATTTTTTACGTGCAGTAAAATCCTCAAAACTCATTTTTCTAGAGGTCGTTCCGAATCCAATGAGCTATTGCTCATATTTTTAGGAGCTTTATCTCTATTTTTCACGTTTTTGAACTTGTTGACTGGACTATTTAATGCGAAGCGTCACTTGCGCATCGCTTCCTGTGTTGACTAAATCTTGTATATTGATAGATATTAAAATGGCTTTGGCTCCATAACCAATCAAAATCACGGTGTATATTTATAAAACTTATTTCCGCGTAAGGCACGTTAATCTCATTTTTATGTTTATTGTGATTGATTTTTAGAATGATTAGTTTTTTCACCAATATTATTATTAGATGTCCTTGTGATATTTTACCATGATATATTCCATTATAGCCCTGTAATGACAATAACGTTAATTCTACTCTCCGTTAGCATTTATAGTTGCGTATTTTGTCTTTGTTAAGTATTTCTACGAGAAAAGTTATCGCCAAAACGAAAGTAAGGAATGTTGCACTGATTTATGAATGTTTGTACTTTTATATTTAAAAAGAAAAAAATATGCAAAACAAATGTACGTTTTATATTATCTTTAATTCACAAATAGACATTATAGAAATAAATTATGACTGGTTGGTATATTTTGTTTCATTTAATTCGTGTCCCAAAAGTTGTCGTCTTCGGAATTTTTGGGTAAAGAAATGGGTGAATGAGTTTCGTATTCAGACCGACTGTTCTCGACGTCTGCGGAAAAATCGTCGGCGTAATCTTCACCGCCCTTTTCAATTTCAGATGACTTTTCAATGGCTTCTTGAGAAATATTTAATTCTATTTCCACACTGGAATCTGCTTTAGCCTCGGAATGAAATATAGCCGTCAGTGCATCGTTTTTTGTTAGTCTCGCTGCTTGTTCTTCTATATCGGGAACTGGTTCAGTTCTTTTGGGACTAACAATTATGGTCATTTCAGTTGGTATCTTTTCATGCATATCTGTTTGTGATATATCTATCTCCTTCGTGTCGATAGTACTTTCTACTACTACTAGCAGCTCCGGTTTTTCATTAGGTTTGACTTCATCATTGCTCAATTGCACAATTTCTTCTATTGTAGGTATTTCTATTGACGTATCTGGTTTTTCATTATTTTTGGCTTCATCATTGCTCAAATGTACAATTTCTTCTATAGGTATTTCTCTTAGCGTATCTTGTGGTTCCTGAATTTTAGTATCTAAAATTTTAATTTCATCAATATAATCTTCAACAGGTGCTATTTTTTCTTGATTATCTTCTTTATCGTGGTGGCCTATTTTAGTTATATTTTCTTTTGGGATTTCCATTTCATCTTTCTTACTTTTAGGGCTTTTAAATTCACTTTTGCTTTCAGTATAGTCTTGGATACTATTTTCTCTATCAACTGGTGTTACTTCATCTATTTTGTCTGCATTGTGTACGTTAGATTTATTTTCCACAGATTTCTCGATGACCACAGATCTTTGTGAATGATACAATTTTCTGAATTCTGTCAGAGGCGTCTCTAAGTAGTAATCTCTTCTCTGTTCAGACTGTTTTAATTCAAACTCTACGTCTGTTAAAGTTGACGGAATCGGTTGTGCTTTACCGAGTGCTGATATTCTGTTTCGGAAGTAGGACATTGTGTTCAGCTTGGCATATTCATTTGCATAGTTAGCTATTCTGTCAGGAGATGACAGATCGTTCAACTTCAGTCGTGGTTCTTCCTTTCTTATAACTTCGTATTTATTTTGTAAGTTACTCATATCTGGAATAAATGGTTTTGTCGACTTATTCTACAATGATTATTATATCAAACCTAGTGACAATTTCGTAATAAGAGGAGGAGTGATTTAAAATTTTGATTTGATGCACAGAGAGATTGATCTTTTTGAAAGAACGAGTGAAAAGATGGCTATCTAGAATAGAATATCTATGACTAGAATATACTTATCTGATAGCACCTCTACAAATACTACCTACCTGTGACATCGACTACGTCTTCTCTGTCCTGCTTCAGTTGTTGTCTTCTTCTGAAGTCAAGGTAAGACTTCTCCACAGCTTCCGCCTCTATCTCTAGCTTCCTAAGTCTCATTTTCGCTTCTCTCAAAACAGAGCTTGGACTTTTGTCTCGAGTGGTAGACGCGTGGGCGGGATGATCTCTAGCGTAGCTAATAAAGCAAATGTAACATTTAAAACAAATTATTATCTTATAAAAGGCAAAGTCCTGACTCAGTGTCTGACTGATCAACGCCCAGCCCATACCCTTGAACCTAGATAGCTGAAATTTTGCACACAGTCCGGATTTTTCGAAATTCAACCCCTAAGGGGGTAAAATAGGGGATGACAGTTTGTATGGAAATCCATAATTTTTAAAGTAAAATCCATCAAAATTGGTATATAGCCTTTCGATTAAAAATTAAGAGAGGGTATTTTAGAATCTCGAAATTCAACCCCTAAGAGGATGCAATTTTGTATGGGAAGTACGTCATTTGAATTTTACTATTTAAAAAGGGGTATTTTGGAATATCTCTAAATTCAACTCCTTAAGCATGAAATAGGGGATGAAAGTTTGTATAAGAAATCTGTCCTTTTTATAGTAAAATCCATACAAATTGGCTTACCGGCTAAAAATTAAAAATGATGTACCTATGTTACGATTTTTCGAATTTGAACCCCACGGGGACGAAGTCGCAAGCAAAAGCTAGTTAGAAATAAAAAGAAGAGATGGATAGAGGGAGAGGAAGACTGAAGAAAACATTGATAGATTGTATGAGAGATAATATAGCAAGGAGTCGAACGGTTGACCGAAAAAATAAATACCTATTTATCTCATTCTCTCCTACAGAGCAACGGTCTTTCCTCTTGGTCTTAGAGTAGTTTTGAGCGCGCTAGTATGCAAGTAGTCACTTTTATCGATTTTCGGACCGCGGCCAATGATAGTAGCTATACTACCACTACTAATGTATTAAAATTAAAAGCAAAGAAATAAAATAAAAAGAGTTGTAAATTAGGTGAAATAGTGACATGCAGGTAGGCAAAATTACGGCATGCTTCTGTAGTCAACATTATACAAATATTAGGTAAGTATTTGACTTGCGCATGGAACTAACTTTTTCAGCTTTTCCTTGGCTTCTTTTAAAACGGACTGCGGACTCTTCTCCCTAGGTTGGAGAGCTTCTGCGACCGTATTTCTTGGTCGTTCTCTGTAATATAAAACATGATTTCACTTCGTCAGAATAGAATTAAACTTTATAGTGAAGATTACTAGTTACAACAAATTGTTAAATTACCTCAAAATACCTACTTTGAACACTTTTCAAAAAGAGAGGTGTTATAATGTTTGACGTGTCTTTGTCTATCGATTTTATTTATTTTAAACAAATAAAACAAAATAAAAAAATAAAATCTATCCATTTGTATAGGAGCCAAGGGAGATTCGTATAGGAGCCAAAGAGTACCTACAATAAAGTACCTACCTATAAATAAATTAATAGGTAATTTATTGAACACCAACGAAAGTTAAACTACAGAACATATTATGACTTATGCTAAAATTAGGTACAATGGGCGGCCTTATCGCTGAGTGCGATCTCAACCAGGCAACCTTAGGATGGACAGGATCTGCATGGATTAAGTAACTTAAAGGGAAGTCGATCGATCGATTTTATTGCGGTTATTTGTTTGAAAGCTGACGAGATTCTCGAGATTCTTAGCTACATTTCATGAAAATCTGGTCCCTTTTATATTTGACTGCTTTGGGTAGTTATAGACCTAACAGTAGGTAACAGCAATGCGAGCACGCAACTGACGATTGATTTTATCTAGGTAGGTACCTAACTTTATCTTTATCCGACAGGATTAAACTATCCTCAATAAAGGTAAAGTTTAAAGAAACTTTATGGATCGGTTCGACAAAATTTGTCGAATATGTCTAAGTTTTTTATTCAAATACAAAACGGAAATTCCATTGTTTTAAAACCCAAAATTCTAACTTCTACACACAACCCTAAATTCTAAATAGACTTCTACTACAAAATAGACTAAGTTCAAAGTCTCTATCACAGTTTATACAAGTCTTAGTATCCAGTACCCGTAGTGTAAGTTTTTTAGTATACAAAATGCAACGATTGTAGTTGCAGAGCTCAATTTGTATGGGAAACATGATTTACACTTCTCTCCGCTAGGGGCGCTGTTCACGTTTCCTATACAAATTGAGCTCTTAACGCAACTAAATTAGTTGCGTTTTTTATACTAAAAAACTTACACTACGGGTACAGGTCATACTTACCGCGTGGATGAGTCTGGAAAAGCTAAATCTTCAGTCTGAATTTGAGGAAAACTGTCGTCCACTGAAGAGTGCAATGTGGATTCCCTTTGTAGAATTGGGCTGGCTGCAATATTAAGATAGGTACCAAAATAATAAATATTTTCTATAAGTCGAGTACACTTCTGTTGAATACTTATAAAGACTACCAGTTAGGCAACTACTATCAAATTTCCGAAATATAAGTATTTTTAATTCTATATAACCTATGGAATAATTTTATTTTGCGCTTACAAACGCGTAAATATTAATACTAGAAAAATGCACTGAAAATAATCGACTTGCCTCAGGCGGGACTCGAACCCGCATCTTCCGCAATCCGGGCGGCTGCGTTGACCAATTACGCCACCGAGACACTGCTTTTCGCTGTCGAAATTTGTCAGTGCTTGGTGCTTATGTTTTTATGGTAAACATTGTTTCATCAAATCTTTGAAATTTGCACTTCTAAGACCTGAACGAAATATTTTTGCAAATATTTGACGCCCAGTTAAGATGAACTACCTTACATTATGGAATAATTTTATTTTGCGTTTAAAAACGCGTAATTATATTAATACTAGAAAAATGCACTGAAAAAAATCGACTTGCCTCAGGATTTTTTTCAGTAAATAAGATAGAAAATGTATTGTTTGACAGCTTTGGCTTATCAGAACTATGAAATCAACAAAAATCCATTATAATTAAACAACAAAGTATAAAATACAACAATAAATAAAAAAATACTTTAGAGAAATAGAAATAAATATAATTTCTTCCAATTCTTATTGAAATTCAAATAAATTATGTATTTTAATTTTTTTTACATAAATTATCGTAATTCAAACAGTTAACCATTCCAATACCAAAATAAATATCTACCAGGCTTTTCTATTGGGCTCCTGTCCCGGTCAGTACTCGCAATTCGTAGCCTCGTGGCGCTTATTGGAGAAACACGCCGTCTCATCGTTCGCCATTGGTTGATCAGATGTCTAAAGCAAAATTATAGAAAATTTGGTTTTAAACTCTCTTCGAATCTGTACCCTTGGTATAAACTTATACAGGGTTATTTGTAATAGGTAGGATCAATAACCTTCAAACCATTTGAAGATCTCATCAATAATCAAGTCAGATAGAACATACAAAAATATTCGACACGTATTTTATTAATTATCAATGAATTGTATTCAAGCTAGGGTTGTACACAACGCAAACGCGGAAATTAGTTTGTGACTTTTGTATGGAAAGTTTTGCGAAAAATTATTTTGGAATATCTATTTTCGGAGGTTGACATAACACTTATATGTATGTATACATACGTCAACATGGGTAGGTTTCAGGGTGTGCTTTATTTCTGTTACATGTTGTATAATATATTTCCACGCTCACGCCAATTTATGTACACCTTTGTATCTATCAATACTAATATTATAAAGCAGAATAGTTTGTTTGTTTGGTTGAACGCGTTAATCTCAGGAATTGATAATTTATTTTTGTGTTCAATAGTCCATTTATCGAAGAAGGATATAGGCTATATCATTATCATCATCAACAACAGCTCATATAATGTCCCCACCTCGAGCCTACCCCACATTATGGACGATTAGGCCTTAGTCAACCACGCTGGCCAAGTGCGGGTTGGTCAACTTCACACACAACCTAAGAATATCTTCATAGGTGTGTGCAGGTTTCCTCACGATGTTTTCCTTCACCATAAAAGCGTCGGTTAAACGTACATTATGAATTCAAAATTTGAAAACACATTGGTACGTGGCGGGGTTCGAACCGGTGCCTCCCGGGCGGAAGACAACGCCCTTACGCACTACGCCACCGACGGTTCATCTCTCTCTCTATAAGTACATACAATCTCAGGAATTGAAAATTTATTTTTGTGTTGAATTGTCTATTTATCGAGGAAGGCTATAGGCTATATAACATCACACTACGACCAATGGAGATGGCCATATAACATCACGCTACGACCAATATGAGATGAGCACCAATCAAGTTGCGAAAACGGAAAATACACGCGAACAAAGTCGCCATCACAGATGTATGTAATACGGTACCTTCTATTGTCATTATGCCGATCCTTCAGTACGCCAATGAAAGGGATAGTGTCCCCCGGTAATAGAATCCTTGGTTGAGCGTTAGCAAACATACTTATCTCTTCGCCGGCCCCTTTACGCCAGCCCACTGATTTAGCACTAGGGCTTGCATCCAATCTGAAATAGAAAAGCTATTTTTGCAAAATTTCAAGAAATAAATAAGTATTTATTTCATTATTAATACGACTTTACGTGAGAATTTGCATTTTTTTTTAGCATTTATCCTTTTTTTAGGTTAGGTTAGGATAACATGATGCCGATTTAGAGACAATCTTAATGGCGATTTACTTATTACAATGACTAAAATTACATATAACAAACCAAATCGTATCTGGGATACCTAGAACAAATTGTGATCTATTTGAAGTTTTTTTTTGCATTGTATATGGTACCTACCTACTTACTACTATGCTGATATAGCTCTAAGTATGTACTACCTAAATTCTCCTTTGCACGAAGGAAGGTTTTATTTAATGAGTATGTCATATTTAATTTTTTTATAAGTATTTTGTTCTGTTATGTCCTAATATATTGTAAAATTTTAGTCACCCTATTTTACAATATACCTTCATTGGAATGATAAACTGTTAAACCACAGAAGTATAACTACAAACGGATAATTTTAAGCAGTGCTCCCCCATAAAGAGGAGAAGGGTCTATTTTGGTCCATTGTGAAATCAGAGCCTCCTGCAAGTAGCAGCGCAATCTCCCGCGTTTTCGGTATGTATAACCGGAAGGTTGCACCAGGTTGGTGGTGGGTTAACTGCCTTTAGCAACACGTACATACAAGGGCATATCAAAAACCGGTTTTATCGGTTTTCATTTTTATAAACCGGTTAAATCTGTTTGTTTGTTCATTTATAAGCAAGGAAGACAGTGTTTGTGTCAAGAAGTAAAAAAACCGAAAAACCCGGATTTTTGATTAGAAAATACTGAGTTCCAAAATCTATCGGTTATCCGGTTGCATGCCCTAGTAGTTTCATCTTAACTGGGCGTCAAATATTTGCAAAAATATTTCGTTTGTATCTTAGAAGTGCAAATTTCAAAGATTTGATGAAACAATGTTTACCATAAAAACATAAGCCAGAGCATTGCTTTCGCTGTCGAAATTTGTCAGTGCTCGGTCACTGACAAATTTCAACAGCGAAAGCAATGCTCTGGTGGCGTAGTGGTTAACGCCGCCGCCCAGATTGCGGAAGATGCTGGGTTCGATTCCCGCCTGGGGCAGGTCGATGTTTTCAGTGTATTTTTTCTAGTATAAAAAATTATTTCATAAAGTTCATTTAAATAAACAGCATTTAATTCATAAAACTCATGCCACGAACCTAAAGAAAATTGTCATTAAATGACCCTTTGTTTATATTTGCTAAAATTATAATAATAAATAAGTAATGTCCGTACCTGTATTGTGAATGGTTTATCATGTAAGAAGGCGCAGTCCTAGGTCTCGAAGACACAGGTATGGGAATCTCTCGGAATCTAGCTGCAGTCAACTCAGCTTGCAAGCGTGCTTGGTGTGACGACAACTCATCTATATGGTCGCGTTGCTACAGAGGTTTATATAAAAAAAAATGTATTAATATAAGTAAGCTTTTCAAGGTTACTCAAAGGGCAATGGAGAATATGGGCTATATTCAGAGTTTCTCTGCGTGATCATATAAAAAATGATGTGATCCGCAGAACTAAGGTCACCGACGTAGCCCAAAGAATTGTGAACCTCAAGTGGCAGTGGACAGGACACACATTGCGAGGACTGACGGCCGTTGGGGTGGAAAGGTCATCAAGAGGTACCATGTACTAGGAGACGCAGCATTGATAGGCCCCGCAAAAGGTGGAACGACAATCTTGTAAAGGTCGCAGGAAGCCGCTCGATGCGGACAGCGCAGGACCAATCGGGTTGGAGATCCGGGCTAAATTACGATTATTCGACTGTGAAATATTGATGATTCATTGTATAATAAGTAATGAAAGATGATATCAATTGTCGTCATAGATTACCCACCTGAGTCGCAAATGCCCTCAATCGCTCATTCTCATCGCGCAATCTTTCAACCAAGTCGTGATCTCGATCGGATTCCTTCACGATGCCATCGCATACTTCACTAGATGCAGACGAGCGACTGCAACTACGATCGTGTTTGCGCTCGCGGCTGTTCTCGTATAGTTCGGCTATATCAGGCTATCGGAATTGATAAAATAATTTACTACAATACAATACCGTTCTTAATTTATTATTTATTTCTTGGGGTCTTTCATTACTATCTACATGGTAATCTCATACAATTAAAATCCAAATATAAGAATTTTATAATAAGCTAAAACATTAAACATCTTCAGCTTTTATATAAATTGAAATAAACAACATTACTTCTAAATGTATCTAAGGTCCATGTATCCTTTTTTTGAAATAAATAAATGCAAATGAATGTTTAGACGATCAAGTCAATAGAAGTCTGGACCGATATAGGTATTACGAGAATAAGGACCTACTTCACAGGATCCAAGTAAGTTTCCATTAGCATTATTTGAAAGACAAACCACACAAAACTGTCAATTGGCATGACAGTTATGCCAGATACGCAAAACAGGCGCAAAATCGTCGAGTTGCGGAAACAATCCTTACGTACAAGAAAACGAACTGCCAGATATCTCTTAATTAGAACCTGTGAAACCGGCCCAAAGTACAGAATTTAGGTACATTTTTGATTAATTTCATAGTCCAATTAGTAGTGTAGTTTTTTACCTTACGAAAGTTTACGTTCTTTTGTTTCTTTAAATCGTTAACAACTTGATTAGAACTTTTGATTCTGTCTTCACTCTCACATTTTATATAGTTTTTAACGGCATCCTGCTCGTTGTTCAAAACGATATTAAGTCTCGACGTCACATTGCTAAGTTCTGTTAGTGTGCTTCTCTCTATAACACACTTAGGTTCCAGTTTTGATGTTTCCAGATATTTCTTCAATATAGATAATTCATCTTTCAATAAATCGTAGTGTGAACGTAAATCAACATTAGAATTATCTTGAGCTTTTATGACGTCGTTATTATTGTAAGAATTTTTGAATTGTTCTAGTTCGGCACGTTCCTTGTTAATGGTATCCCTTTCTTGCTTCATGGACTCCAGATGGCCTTCTAGAACTTTAAGTTCATTAGAGATTTGCGTGCGCATTTCTTCGCCGCGTTGTTTGAGTACTTTTTCAGCTTCTGACAGCTGGGTTTCAAGGCTTTTTTCCTGTAAGAGACAAATAGCTTACGCTCGACTAGAAATCGTATCTATGCATTAAACTTCTAGTCATCCATTAAAATTAAATATATTACCTTAGTAGTTAACTTGTCAGTCTCTTCTCGCACAGCAAGCATTGCGCGCGACATTTGTGCATGCTGTTCGCGTAGAGAACGAGCTAACTCCCAAAGGAATTTTTTCTTATCTCGAATATTCTTTTCCAATTCCACTTCACGCTTTTTGAATGTCTCTTCCATCTTTTTAGAACATTAGATATGAAAAACAAGACACAACAAACAAATAGCAGGCAAGCTTTACTACACTCAAAGTAAATGAAGAACCTCATCCTAAACTTGGGTTAATTCAGGCCAAAAGAATAAATAGTCGGAGTGGTAATGAACTTGGAAGCATTTTAATGTTCTAGGCGCTGAAATTCTGAGCGGAGCGCGATATACGCCCGTAGATTGGAATAATATGAAGAAAGTAAAGTTGCGAATCTATTTCATGATAAAAGCTATAGTATGTAATTCTAGATGAAAGCAGCATGAGGCTAGTGTGGATACGTTTAGATGAATTGTTTAGTATTTTAAGGGTTTAGAGTTAATAATAATATATTTCCACGCTCACACCAATTATCTAGCCCAAAGTAAGTATCATTAAGAACTTGTGTTATGGATACTAGATAACGGACATTGTTTTTTTAATATACATAATATTTTTTAGATATTTTTATAAATAAACTTGAATAAATATATAAACAATCATGACTCGTCAACAAATACATGTTCATCACACAAATATTTGCCGCTACTAGGACTCAAACCCGGACCGCTTGATGTGTAGGCAGCTATACTGACCACTCCACCAAGACGGCGTCAAGGGTTTAGAGTTGTGTTAGTAGTAGCGAGATGGTTCTCTCGCGACATGAGTAGCACTTCCTATTGTCTTCTAACCACCGAGCTTGATGTTCGCTATCATACGTTTCAAGCTTCAGAAATAAACATTGAAAAGAAAGAAAAAATACTATCTAGGAGTTATTATTGTACAGACTTGGTCCAAGAAAAGTTCTTACCTTTTCCTTCTGTCTTTCTAACTGCAATGCGTGTGATGCCAACGAGCGTTTGATTTTCTTTTCTTCATTTCGCCTCAACATGTCCACTTCGGCTTCGTATACCGATTGGAGCTGCTCAAACATCTGAAGAAACAAAGCACATATACATATACATATTACTTTCAATTATATCAAGCAAGTTAATATCCGACATATTCAGTAGATGACACCTGATGTTCCAGTTGACACAAATACACATTATAGCAAGTATTATGTGAGATAACTACGTAATACTAGACGATTTGTACTCCGCCACTACTAAACTTTGAAATAATGTATGTGTTAGGTACATGCTACTTAATGTCTGAATGAGAGTATGAATAAGCTTACAAAATGACCATGATGGAATTAATAATAAATCAATTATAAAAGTCCACCTCATCTATGAGGTTTTGCTCCATCTCACCCATATGCCTCATAAGCATTTTAATATTTATGTTATTGAAATCCATTGACCTTATACTCTGAAACATGCAATAATCCATTATAAAATAATATTACTAGGGTTTTCATTATTGCTATACAAATAAAAAGACACAACCATTACATTCTTAAGATTTAGTTATGTTAATTACTCAGATGCGGATTATCCCTAAAGCAACGAGGCAATTTTATTTTACACGACATTTTTGAGGGGGCGCATATAAGGGGTTTGCCTACCTATTAACATAATTATGCTATTGGAAATAGGCACTGTCAACAGCAAGTCGGGCTTTACATAAAAAAAAAATCAAATTACTCTACTCGATTTTCAACCTAATCGAATTTGATATAAGGTGCAAAATCAATTTGCCAATTCGTGATAACCTGACGTGCCGTTGTTCTGTACTTACGTTAATAACTCATTAAATCATTACCTCGTAAATATGTTCTTTCTTACTCTTGTATTTCTCCCTCATCTTGTTCAGTTTTGATTGACAAATCATACAAATACTATAGTGTCGACATTTTTCATGAGCCGAGGCCACTTTGCAGGCACTCTTTGTTTTTTTGTTTCTTTCTAGACTGTCTAAACTCTTCACACTTGAAGATGAACTTTCAGACAAGGCCCCTAAAAATAATATAGTGTGGGCAGGACACTCTACATACTCTATAATATCTATGTAAGGGCAGGTAAGGGCTCTTAAACAAAATGACGTAACGACATCGCGTCGTACTACGATGCGACGTTGTGTATCGTGAAAATCTACGATGAGCAACATATGAATTCACAAAATACACAGAAAATACTGGATTTTTACGGATTCGTATTTTCCGTGTATTTCTTTCTTCTTTAAACGTATACTTACCTCTCAACTACCGCTATGTCCGCGCTACATATATCCCCTATGTCCGCGTAAATAAAAGTACCTCTTACCTCATTATTTTTCTTTTCTATTTATTTTACTGGACGGAAATGATCGACGCCTGTGGTAGTTAAGAGGTTAATACCAACAGGAGAACACGTATAGTGCGGACCATTTTTCAAAATCTACTGCGGAACCAGAATTGTATGTTCCCGACGACGTCGTGCCGTGCGTCGCGGCACGTTGCTATGTCGTATTTTTACGTTGCTCATCGTAGATTTCCACAATACGACATCGCATCGTGAAAGGATGCCGCATCGTCGTATCGTCTTTTTCTGTAAGAACCCTTGCATAGGTAGCTACCTATCTCCCTATTACAAGCTCTCTGAGCTTGTTGTCCTGCCAACTAAGGACAATATTTTATAGTATCATCATTTTTAGATCATCAAACATACATCTGATTAAAAATCAGATTTTTAAATAAATGTACATGATAGCTTAAAATTACCTTGCAAAGGGGTTGATTTCCAGTGATGAACGGGTGTAGATCTTATTATACACATAACTAAAGGTAAATTTTCTTTTTTATACATTTCCACTATATTCGTTGCGTATTCGGAATCACATTTGATACCTGAAATTCAAATATCAAAATAAATAAATAATATATACTTAACCAAAGAATATTTTTAACTCAAGTAAATATTGGTCTGTCCATGGAATCTCATTACGTAAGCTCACCCTACACTTAAATCATTTTTTTAGGATTTTAATATAACCCCTAAAATAGCATTTATTACTTTTTTTATTTGGTCTGAGTATAAACCCTATGGCAAAGGCAATAAGTGAGCATGTATTATCAGAAATTTTATTTAAAATTTTAAATGTAATATTTCTGATAAAACATTTTATTGACAATAATTGTACTAACTTTGTTGAGCATTACTATAAATAAGAGAGAATATACTTACCTAAATAATTTAATATAGACCACACATCGCCTACTTTAAATTTTAGATTTTCAAAATCACCATTGCTATTTTTCATAAGATCCTTAGCAAATTCAAATACCATATTGGCCAGGGGTATCTCAGACAAGAACACTGACAAACTGTAATTGAAGTCCTAAAACAAAGGAAAATGCAGGTTATACAAAAATAAAACACAACTCCCTTGAGAGATTCTTGATCGTTTATTTACCCCCTTGGGAGGTTCGCTTAACAAGCTTGAGAGCCCTCCATGGTCTTCGCCTACTCAAAAACCCCTGTCACGCAGGAAAGGTGAACTGCCACACCCTGTGTCAGTAAAAAAAATGGTCCTATACTTTGTAATTAATTTTATTTATTTAAGATGTACAGATAAAATGGTAAGATATAATCTTAAGTTTTAAATTAAAGAGCAGAAAGCTGTTAGTATCCATAATTAAAAAAATATAAACCAGATTATACAAGGTGTGTGTTAATATGGTATAACAAGTAGGTGGCACCTCATTTTAACATGGCCACAATAAATAATATAGTGATATGATATCAAACAATATTAATTTCTCCATATACACCTCCATAAACCGCTGGCTAGGACCGTTGGCTAGATGTGGGCCTGTGCAGGGATCGCCTAGCACCTGATCACCATGGCACTGGAAATACCTGCCAAACCACTCTGGTTTCCCCCATGCCCTTAATGGAGAGGACCCGGGGTTTGCCGAAGCATTTCACCGAGCCAATGAGTCTACCACCTAGTAAAAACCACCTAGATATCTACTTCTGATGCTGGTCGTAAAAAGTAAGAACCTATACCTAGTTGCTAGTACTTATAATAACAGATGTTAGATATTATAATAAAAAATAAATTACACAATTTCAATTATAAGATTAAAAAATATCCAAAACCACATGAAAGATTGAAAGACAATGGGAAACATACAGTAGCCTTCTCAAATACTTACCTACTCAATAAGGAATAATATATTTTTTTAAATCAGATAGGTACCTATCTGATTTGAAAAAAAAGTATGCAGTTCCAAAAAAAAAATATGACTTTATTTTGAATCTTTGGTTAAGGAAAAGTTTTTAATGTGATAAAAGTGTGACTGTAAGCGCATAGTAATTATTAATGTACACATTTGATAATAGTCCACTTTGGTAACTGTCCAATACTATAAGTGGAAAATTATAATATAATAAATGTGGTACTTCTTTGTCAAACCAAATATTTGGATGTAAGCCAACAAAACAGAGCATTAATTACAATACAGAAATTATTTAGGGCAATAAATTAATACAAAGTAGAATTAAAACAATACTTGTTTTATAACGGTAATTTATTTACTCACCAATCTTAGTAAATATTCAGCTATGAGCATATTCATTGCTTGGTATGACAGCTGTAAACGTTGAGCAAAATGTTTCTGGCATGTTGGCTGGTCGCCTAGAACAAATAAAATAGAAATGTATTCTGTACCTATAAGTAATAACATGGTAGGTAATAACAAACACAATGTGTCCTCTAGAAGTTGAAATATATTTGTTTACTAACCTGTTTTTGCGCTCTTCAGTACATCGATAATATGTCCGCGTAAATATGCGCGCAGGTCGTTAAGGATACCGTTTTTCTCAAATAAATCATACATAAACTTTTGAAAGTTTTCTGCTGACTCTTTTTCTTCGAAATTGTCGTTTTCAGGAGTAGCAGCAGGACATTCTTCTAAATCACAACCTTCCATTATTATAAAGAATCATTCCAATTAGTTTCTCTGTTTTCATCTAACGCTACATTATATTTTTATTTCAATGAAATAATTTTTATAGCCCACTGGAATTTCAAACTTCGCAAACAATTTTTGACATAGGCATTGTTTGTTGACGTTTCCGTCGCCGATAGCAACCAAAAATACATTTTATGTAAAACGGTTACTTTGAACATGAATAATACGTAGAATTTTAATATTAATTATTTTCATGGTTATTTTTATAAACCAATTACTGTTATCAGTTGAAAATCAAACGTGTATATAAAAATTGAGTTATAAAACTGTATTGTATAGTTTTATCACCTATTTTGACGTTTCCCTCACCTGTCCCTGTGGCGCAGAGGATAGCGCGTTGGACTTCTAATCCAAAGGTCGTGGGTTCGATCCCCACCAGGGATGTCATTTATTTTATTTTTATTTTTTATTCCTCAGTTTTATTATAGTTATTTATATTGTTTTATCAGTTTTGTATTCTATTATTTATGGAGGTATTTGTTTGCTTTGCTTTAAAGAAGTATATTATTTCGCTGCTTTTGATTTAGTAATTATATCGAAAGGAAGTACCTACTTACGTGTGAAGTACCCCCACCAAGATGAACTTGAAGTAGACACCTATAGAGTATGTTGCAAGCGGATCGTATTACAAAACGGCGCGGCGGATTGCAGTCTGTGAGAGTGATGATGAGACGAGTGACAATTGGTATCAATAATTTCACTCTGCTTGGCCATAAAAAATAACATGAACCTACCAATAATAAGCGATCTCCATTCGATTAGGTATTTATAAAGACTAATATTGATAAATACTACTACGGGTCTATCAACAAACGATTTTATGGGTCCATAAGTATTGGCTCACATAATATTCTTAATCCTATTCTTTGTCTTACTACCAAGTTGTGTTCATAATCACTCTTCATAATTTTATTTTTCATACTCTTTTTATTATATATTTTTATTACTATTAACGGAGCTCATAACAGTTAGTAATCATATTTTTTTTTATTAATACTGTTACTACCTTGTTGCTTATAAAAACAGTGCACTCCGCCTGGTCATAAAAAAAATAACCCTAACCTACCCATCACCCAGCCATGTAGATGCATAAAATACTAGACTCGCCCGAAAATGTATGATTAATGATATTATGAATTTCAATTATTATGTTTTATGAAGTTATGAAGAATGATTTATTATGAAGAATGATCATTACCGTAAACAGGGGTCAATAGGAATCGGGGTCTGAACAGGGACGAAATCGGGAGCGATATTTGCAATAGAATAAATAAAAAATATTATACCCGAAGTGTTGGTGAACTGTTTTCCCCAATAGTAGAATATTTATTTTCTAACGGAGCAACACCTGATTAATATGAAAATTGACTTAAGTTACGTCAATAGTGTTTTGAAAAATGGTCTGCGTGCTTGGGTATTTGGGGTCCTCAGAAACTTGCCGTAAACTAAAAAAATAAAAGTGTTTGTATCTCGGGCGTGATTTTTGAGCGATTGTTATATATTGTTGAAGCTGCAGAAACGCAAGTTAGTCAATATATCATGTATTTACTTTGTAAAACGAAATATATTAGGCTCTGTGATTTTTATTGAGTTTCGAGGTTAATAGACACAGTAAAGGCATGAATAGGGATGGCCTTAGGGGCGCATAGGAACGGTGTTATGGGTAAATAAGGACGAATCAGGGGGCATTTGAAACAGTAAGGTTTGTATTGGGACAGGGTTGTCACTGACTAAGCAACCGGACCACGAGCAATAAAATGATTTTTTTTTATAAATTATGTCTGTATGTATATAAGAAATTACACATTTATGTGTATCATTTATGTTGAATTTTAATATTAAATTACATACATATTTTTTATTTTCATAGTATTTTTCTTAAATGTGACAGTTTGGGTGTACGTAGCTATGTGTTTGTGTTTTAGATCCCTCTTTACGTTAAAACCTGAAAAAATAAATAATGGAAGTAGCTTATGCCCAGGATCAACACATATTCTAGTTTTAGGTATACTGCAAATGCTGGTGATACCTACTAGTTAGGGCGTTGCTAGATTGTTCATAAATCTATTACTCAAACACTTTGAAAAAATAAATTTCCTGGGGATTTGTGTACATTCAATGTGTATATAGTCTCTTTGTATGTCTGCTTAGTGCACTGTCACATTCATCCAATGAACCTATTTTAACAAGGGGTATCCCTTGTAAACTTGAGCTCAGAGAAAAGACACTAGTAACTTTTTATTACGATAACTTTATCCCACGTGGGCTAAGTCCCACTTCAAGTCAATTGTAAGTATGTATGTTTTGTTTCAGATACCTTGGACATACAAACAGTGCTCAAAAGCAGTATAAAAATATAATGAGCTAACTTTATGTTTTCCTAATTGGTGTTTATGTTCTTTCAATATATTAAATGCATATAATTTAAAATGATAAATAGTCTATCTTGATATCATGCTATTTATTACTTATTAAGATATTGATTTTGTGTGTAATTAAATTGCGTATCATCATCATCATCATTTCAGCCGAGAGACGCCCACTGTTGGACATAGGCTTCCCCCAAGGATCTCCAAACCGGTCGGTTCTGCGCTGCCCGTATCCAGCGGCTATAAAAAGTATATCTTTAATATTCGTTTTAATTTTTGACAACCCTTGTCCTTTTTCCCTATTAGCTCTGATCCTGTTCCTGTTCACCCCAGTTCAAGCATAAATAGGGACACCATACATTTTGCTAAAAACATGAACTATTATCATTCTTTTAGGCTTTTGACTATTTTTTTCTTATTGTCCAACCACGCGGACATGCTTAGAATGCACTTGCAATGTAAAATTGGGTTTGCATCATCAAGTAATTTAAGTCCAAAGTTCGATTTCGTACCTATTCACCCCTGCTTACGGTATGGTATGAGAAATATTTTCGGACCTCCAATGATAGGAATTGAAAAGTTAAGTAAGAAAATGCGCACCCCGATTTTATTTGGTCAACAATTCTCATCCCTGCGACTTAAACAAATGTAGACAGGTAGGTACTCTGTGCTCAGACGAAATAAATATTTTCGGTCTTGATATGATATTTCAAAAATATTCACAAATTCACAAACATTACTATGAGATCTCTCGACTCTCGGACTCGAAAGATCTCATATTAATGTTTGTGAATACGGGTGTGAAACTCTGAGAGTCTGTGAGGTAGACCACCCACCGAATTGGCAAAGGTCACGTGATGTCGCTGGATATCGGCAGAGGGCATAGAAGGCACCAAGCAGAGGCTTTAGACAACATGCATTTCGACAATCGCTCTCGCTATCGCTAAGTAAAAAAATGTATGGGATTGACATCAGCAATCGAAAAGTGATCGATTGCTTATGTCAATCCCATAATTTTTTTTACTTAGCGATAGCGAGAGCGATTGGCGAAATGCATGTTGTCTAAAGCCTCAGGCACCGTTCGGGTTGGAGTTGGAGATTCTTGGGTAAGGTAAGTAGGGATGTTCATGTGAAAAAAATATCGATATTTTTATTTATTTATTTATTTTCCTATATGATATATCGAAATGTTGTATCGTATAAAGATATCGACATATCGCTTAGACAAAGGATCCATTTCCATTTATCGTGTTCTATTCTATTTTAATTAAAGGCGTCGCGTCGCATTAAGCGTACGCATGTTGCCAAAGTCAAGTGAAAATGCAACTAAAGTAACAAAAATTGTACGGTTGATTAAGGTTAAAAATGGAGTCTAGACGGAGGGAGATATTTTCTTTCTTGATTCGTGAAACGTGGATGTCACACATTTTAATGCATCTAAGGAGTTCTTGGCTAGAAATGCATGGCAACAGACCTCATGATAGCGACTGTTGAGGTGCAAATCCCACTAAGTATAAAATTCTCAAACACACTATATAACCACAAAACCTTTATTTCAATTACTCCTCTTAGCTGCTTATCAACACGAATATTTGAGCAACAAAATAACATCAGTTTTAAATTTTAATGCACAAAATCCATTCAAAAATCTTTATCCAGCCAGATGCTATGGTTTCGCACTAAACACCTGACAAATTACAAAAAAGACAAATGCCGTTTGATGTTCATAGAAAATCATATCAACAAAAATAGTAAATTTAAACTAACTATAGATTGTTCACTAATCAGAAGAATGTATGTGTAGATTCCTAACATTCCTTATTCGTTGGATTCGTCTTACCTTTAAGCTTCATGGATTCAGTTAAAAGGGTGCATTACGTGTTAATACAACAAGAACTGTGGAGACACTTCTTCGTGTACGTGTTTTAAGGTTTGGCGGGAAACCATGGCGTCTGGATGTCGATCTCTGTTTCAATAAATCAAAATTGCTTCGGAGTGGATTTTGTGCAGTGAAAGTGATGTCGTTTTGTTGCATAAGCATCCGTGATGATGATCAATTACGAGAAATCATTGGAATAAAGGTTTCGTGGTGTGTATGACATTGAGAATTTTATAGTTGGATTTCCACCTCATCAGTCACCATCATGAGGTCTGTTGCCATTCATTTCTTTCCAAGCATTGCAATGCATACATCAAGAAAGAAGATAATAAAACTAAAGACTTGGCTGTATGGGCTAGATCCCTTTGCCGTCCCGTAGCAGGGAAAATTTAAAAAGAAAGGTGTTTGGCGGGAAACCATGGCGTCTGTATGTCGATCTTTATTTCGATAGTTCAAAATTGCTTCCGAGTGGATTTTGTGCAGTGAAAGTGGTGTCGTTTCGTTGCATAAGCATTCGTGTTGACGAACAGTTATGAGGAATCATTGAAATAAAGGTTTTGTGTATGTGGCGTTGAGAATTGTATAGTGGTTGGAAATCCCACTATACAATTCTCATCAGTCACCATCATGAGGTCTGTACCATGCATTTCTCGCCAAGCACTCCCTGAGCCTTTAGACAACATGCTCACGCTTACAAGCGAGTCGGTTTGTCTAATCGCTAACGCTTCAGCGATAGCGATTATCGTTTGGTAGCTAAAGTGACAGTAACGTAGCGATCGCTTAATCGAGGCGTCGTATCGATAACTCAAAATTTTTGTCTATAGTTAGCGAGAGAAGAAATGTCAAAAATTGAAAATGACAAACTAACATAACCTAAATAAATTAAATTTATTTCATGAAGAGTTTTCGGCGTTTTCGCCACTTTGAATCTACTTATGTGTCCCATCGGTGGTTTGGTGGTTTACGATAATGTACCACACCACAAGTGTTGCGTACCGACCGAAGTAATTTACAACAGGACCTATAAGTTTCATCAATTTCATAGAATCATTTCTATTTTCTATGAAAAGACATACCTAGGTTATAGTTCCTAGTGAAAAAACCATAAAACATGCATCTACCTACGTGCCCTATATAAACATTTTGAGAAAAAAAATGTCATGGAGATAAATTGAAGATTGGTGCTTGTCCATCTTTATTTTTGAAACTCGAGATATCTTACCATAAACTGTTGAATACTGAGGAATACCATCAACTGTTCCCACAGAAATAGGTAATATTTTATTAACATTTATCTATCTAACAATACATATATTCTTATTAACCATTATTTTGCATGTGTAGTTACAAATTTAATTAAATTTGTACATTGCAAAAGTTAAGCCAAGATGACTTTGATGACTACTTTTCTTAATGATATATTTTTATTTCATTTTCAGATCAATTCCGTGATAAGAGTTACTCGAGAAAGCGTCATGATCATTCTTATGCACCTTATGAGCGAAAACCACATAAGATAGCCTGTCTAGAAGTTTCTGGTATTTGTATTATGTGTTTTTAATATTTTATGAGATTTCTCAAAAGACAGGAATAATTATGATTATTTCATTCTGTATGTGGTCTTGATCGCAGTTTAAAATCAGTATGTACCTACATCTTGAATCAGAAAGCTCCACACAGCACTTTCTATTAGGTTTATCAAGTTACCCAATATTCTAAGCCATTACCTAATTAATCTAAGCAATCTAAATTAACCACTCCACCACAACAGCATCAAATTAACGTCTAGTTATACAGAATTTCTGAGTGATTATCTCTTTCTCTCTAGATAAAAAGGTTTAATCAATTTTCTGTGAATTAGTGTAGAATTAGTATATAAATTATTAGGAATATAAATCCTGTAATTTTCAACCTAAAGTTAAAATGCTTATTTTATTTTTCAGATGATCATCAGCAAACCAATTGACAAATTACCATTATAATTATTTAATGAGTTACTGTAACACCTACAGTTGCATCAGGTGAAATACTGGGTCAGGAAAAATATGTAAGCAGTATTATTCTTTGAAATGGCCCTGGAAACTGACATATACAACAAGCAAGGATGACATTGTTGGATTTGTAGACTTAAATGAAAAATCGAGTAACTTTGCTGACCATGTTAGCTTTATGTAAAAAATAAATAAAAGATTAATGTAATTGTTTTATTTTATTTAAACTAGGAATCTTTAATCCTGGAGGAATAAAACTTTGAATAATGAGGAACAGAAAATCTAATTAATGTTTCCTGTTGCTCAAAATTAAAAGTTACATAAAATTTAATAAATTAACATTATAAAACTTTTATTTAATGATTCTTCTTAACAGCTTGTCGTCATGGATGTTTGTGCATCAATATAACATCAGTTTCACTGCACAAAATCCATTCCGAAACAATTTTTACTATCGAGTCAAAAAATCTACATCCGGAAGATATAGATTCACGCTATACACCACGCATTCACAATGTTCATACAAAAACATCAACAAATAGTTGTATGTACATACATACAAATACCTTAGGTCTGTTCTTTTAGGGGGTGAATGATCTCCTGTTTCATACAAATAAATCCCTAACATGAAAACTTTCACAAGCACACAAATAGTTTTGATTGTAAAATAATGTGAAATTGTTGTTAAGTTCCATAGGCATTTCTTTTGTCACCAGTGTTCAAAATGTGGAATATGTAAATCTATCTCCAAATAATAAATCAATCAGGCATTTTATTAAAGTTTTCTATTAGTTTCACAGATTAGAGAGTCTATAGTTTTTAGTCTCAAATATGTTTTGGGTGCATGAGATACACTCATTGTTACGGGCAGCCCACAACAAATTAAGATAATGTATTTTTAAATGATAACCTAAGCAAACAATTCATCATCATAACATAACAGCCTTTTTAATTACACTCACTGGACACAGGCCTCTCCTTGTTATCTGAGAAGGCTTAGGCAGTAGTTCACCACACTTGCCCAATGCAGATTGGTGGACAGCATATAAGGTGATCAATACCCCTTATCTGATCCATTAGCTTCCTTCTACGACGCCTATTTATAGATATAGGGTTGGTGGTGCTATTCTACTCTGCCAGCATGACACGGTCATGAGAATAACTATTACATATAAACTTTAATATACAACCACTGTATACAAATAATGTATATTCTTACTAAAAATACAACTATTCAATTTCAAACCCATTTAATACCGAAAATGTTTTACATTATAATCTAAATTTATTACAGTATTAACACTATTTTGATTATTGTTTTTATTTTTCGGTGTGTCCTCCTGACACGTAGGCCTCATCCAGCCTTTTCCATAGGTACTAATCTAATCTGTTCTTGGCCAACCGTAACCACAAAGGCTCTGCTACCCTCTTAATGTCATCTGACCATCTCCTCTTCTGTCTGCCCTTTTTCCTCTTACATTGATACCTGAATGGGTCCCCCATTCAGTAACATCTCTTGTCCACTTCTGTATGTTATTTCTAAGTATGGGCTCCGTCCATTTCCACTTTAATTTCTTTATCTTTTCCACTGTATCCTCCAGCTGTGTTAAGGGCTATTGCTTTGACTTTCTGTCCTTCCTTCCATAAAAGTATATCCCAGAATGCACCTCTACAAACTTTAATAACACTATATTACGCCTACGTAGCGTATGAAATAATAAAAACTATTTTTTTTGCTGATATTTTAATCAATAACGTGTTTCACAAGCGTTTTCTACATGGTCTCGGCGATCGAAAGCCAAGCGATCGATCGAAACGCTAGTTTGTCGGTTTCGAGTCTCAAAGCTGCACGTTGGCTACGCATTGTATGGGAAGTTAGCGAGCGACGCCTTCTATTGCTTGCGTTTCGGTTCAATAGAAACGAAAACTGACATTTGGCTAGCAATTTTCGACTCGATTATTTTGATGACTTCACTTTTCGATTGCTTATGTCAATCCCATACATTTTTTGACTTAGCGATAGCGAGAGCGATTGTCGAAGTGCATGTTGTCTAAAGCCCCTGGATGCATTAAAAAGTGTGGCACCCACATTTTAATGCAAAAATCAAGAAAGAAGATGAAACTGAAGACTTGGCTATATGGGCTAGATCCCTTCGCCGTCCCGTAACAAGGAAAATTAAACCAAATAAACGCAGGAGTGTTTGGCGGGAAACAATGGCGTCTGAGGCTTTAGACAACATGCTCACGCTTACAAGCGAGTCGGTTTGTCTAATCGCTAACGCTTCAGCGATAGCGATTATCGTTTGGTAGCCAAAGTGACAGTACCGTAGCGATCGCTTAATCGAGGCGTCGTATCGATAACTCTAAATTTTTGTCTATAGTTAGCGAGAGAAGAAATGTCAAAAATTGAAAATGACAAACTAACATAACCTAAATAAATTAAATTTATTTCATGAAGAGTTTTCGTCGTTTTCGCCACTTTGAATCTACATAGGAGTGCCATCGGTGGTTTGGTGGTTTACGATAATGTACCACACCACAAGTGTTGCGTACCGACCGAGTGAAGTAATTTACAACAGGACCTATGTTTCATCAATTTCATAGAATCATTTCTATTTTCTATGAAAAGACATACCTAGGTTATAGTTCCTAGTGAAAAAACCATAAAACATGCATGTTTTATGTACTACCTACGTGTACCTATATAAATATTTTGAGAAAAAATTTGCCATGGAGATAAATTGAAGATTGGTACTTGTCCATCTTTATTTTTGAAACTCGAGATATCTTACCATGAACTGTTGAATACTGAGGAATACCATCAACTGTTCCCACAGAAATAGGTAATATTTTATTAACATTTATCTATCTAACAATACATATATTCTTATTAACCATTATTTTGCATGTGTAGTTACAAATTTAATTAAATTTGTACATTGCAAAAGTTAAGCCAAGATGACTTTGATGACTACTTCTCTTAATGATATATTTTTATTTCATTTTCAGATCAATTCTGTGATAAGAGTTACTCGAGAAAGCATCATGATCATTGTTATGCACCTTATGAGCGAAAACCACATAAGATAGCCTGTCTAGAAGTTTCTGGTATTTGTATTATGTGTTTTTAATATTTTATGAGATTTCTCAAAAGACAGGAAATAATTATGATTATTACATTCTGTATGTGGTCTTGATCGCAGTTTAAAATCAGTATGTACCTACATCTTGAATCAGAAAGCTCCATACAGCACTTTCTATCAGGTTTATCAAGTTACCCAATATTCTGAGCCATTACCTAATTAATCTAAGCAATCTAAATTAACCACTCCACCACGACAGCATCAAATTAATGTCTAGTTATACATAATTTCTGAGTGATTGTCTTTTTCTCTCTAGATAAAAAGGTTTAATCAATTTTCTGTAAATTAGTGTAGAATTAGTATATAAATTATGAGGAAAATAAATCCTGTAATTTTCAACCTAAAGTTAAAATGCTTATTTTATTTTTCAGATGATCATCAGCAAACCAATTGACAAATTACCATTATAATTATTTAATGAGTTACTGTAACATCTACAGTTGCATCAGGTGAAATACTGGGTCAGGAAAAATATGTAAGCAGTATTATTCTTTGAAATGGCCCTGGAAACTGACATATACAACAAGCAAGGATGACATTGTTGGATTTGTAGACTTAAATGAAAAATCGAGTAACTTTGCTGACCATGTTAGCTTCATGTAAAAAATAAATAAAAGATTAATGTAATTGTTTTATTTTATCAAAACTAGGAATCTTCAATCCTGGAGGAATAAAACTTTGAATAATGAGGAACAGAAAATCTAATTAATGTTTCCTGTTGCTCAAAATTAAAAGTTACATAAAATTTAATAAATTAACATTATAAAACTTTTATTTAATGATTCTTCTTAAGAGCTCGTCATCATGGATGTTTGTGCATCAATATAACATCAGTTTCACTGCACAAAATCCATTCCGAAACAATTTTTACTATCGAATCAAAAAATCTACATCCGGAAGATATAGATTCACGTTATACACCACGCATTCACAATGTTCATACAAAAACATTAACAAATACCTTAGGTCTGTTCTTTTAGGGGGTGAATGATCTCCTGTTTCATACAAATAAATCCCTAACATGAAAACTTTCACAAGCACACAAATAGTTTTGATTGTAAAATAATGTGAAATTGTTGTTAAGTTCCATAGGCATTTCTTTTGTCACCAGTGTTCAAAATGTGGAATATCTAAATCTATCTCCAAATAATAAATCAATCGGGCATTTTATTAAAGTTTTCTATTAGTTTCACAGATTAGAGAGTCTATAGTTTTTAGTCTCAAATATGTTTTGGGTGCATGAGATACGCTCATTGTTACGGACAGCCTACAACAAATTAAGATAATGTATTTTTAAATGATAACCTAAGCAAACAATTCATCAGCCTTTTTAATTACACTCACTGGACACAGGCCTCTCCTTGTTATCTGAGAAGGTTTAGGCAGTAGTTCACCACACTTGCCCAATGCAGATTGGTGGACAGCATATAAGGTGATCAATACCCCTTATCTGATCCATTAGCTTCCTTCTACGACGCCTATTGAAAGATATAGGGTTGGTGGTGCTATTCTACTCTGCCAGCATGACATGGTCATGAGAATAACTATTACATATAAACTTTAATATACAACCACTGTGTACAAATAATGTATATAAGTACTTACTAAAAAATACAACTATTCAATTTCAAACTCATTTATTACCGAAAATGTTTTACATTATAATTTAAATTAATTACAGTATTAACACTATTTTGATTATTGTTTTTATTTTTCGGTGTGTCCTCCTGACACGTAGGCCTCATCCAGCCTTTCCCCTAGCTACTAATCTAATCTGTTCTTGGCCAACCGTAACCACAAAGGCTCTGCTACCCTCTTAATGTCATCTGACCATCTCCTCTTCTGTCTGCCCTTTTTCCTCTTACATTGATACCTGAATGGGTCCCCCATTCAGTAACATCTCTTGTTCACTTCTGTATGTTATTTCTAAGTATGGGCTCCGTCCATTTCCACTTTAATTTCTTTATCTTTTCCACTGTATCCTCCAGCTGTGTTAAGGGCTATTGCTTTGACTTTCTGTCCTTCCTTCCTTATAAGTATATCCCAGAATGCACCTCTACAAACTTTAATAACACTATATTACGCCTACGTAGCGTATGAAATAATAAAAACTATTTTTTTTGCTGATATTTTAATAATTAGCGTGTTTCACAAGCGTTTTCTACATGGTCTCGGCGATCGAAAGCCAAGCGATCGATCGAAACGCTAGTTTGTCGGTTTCGAGTCTCAAAGCTGCACTGCATGTTGGCTACGCATTGTATGGGAAGTTAGCGAGCGACGCCTTCTATTGCTTGCGTTTCGGTTCAATAGAAACGAAAAATGACATTTGGCTAGCAATTTTCGACTCGATTATTTGGATGACGTCACTTTTCGATTGCTTATGTCAATCCCATACATTTTTTGACTTAGCGATTGCGAGAGCGATTGTCGAAATGCATGTTGTCTAAAGCCTCTGGGGCTTTAGACAACATGCACTTCGACAATCGCTCTCGCTATCGCTAAGTCAAAAAATGTATGGGATTGACATAAGCAATCGAAAAGTGACGTCATCAAAATAATCGAGTCGAAAATTGCTAGCCAAATGTCAGTTTTCGTTTCTATTGAACCGAAACGCAAGCAATAGAAGGCGTCGCTCGCTAACTTCCCATACAATGCGTAGCCAACATGCAGCTTTGAGACTCGAAACCGACAAACTAGCGTTTCGATCGATCGCTTGGCTTTCGATCGCCGAGACCATGTAGAAAACGCTTGTGAAACACGTTATTGATTAAAATATCAGCAAAAAAAATAGTTTTTATTATTTCATACGCTACGTAGGCGTAATATAGTGATATTAAAGTTTGTAGAGGGTGCATTCTGGGATATACTTTTATGGAAGGAAGGACAGAAAGTCAAAGCAATAGCCCTTAACACAGCTGGAGGATACAGTTGAAAAGATAAAGAAATTAAAGTGGAAATGGACGGAGCCCATACTTAGAAATAACATACAGAAGTGGACAAGAGATGTTACTGAATGGGGGACCCATACAGGTATCAATGTAAGAGGAAAAAGGGCAGACAGAAGAGGAGATGGTCAGATGACATTAAGAGGGTAGCAGAGCCTTTGTGGTTACGGTTGGCCAAGAACAGATTAGATTAGTACCTAAAGAAAAGGCTGGATGAGGCCTACGTGTCAGGAGGACACACCGAAAAATAAAAACAATAATCAAAATAGTGTTAATACTGTAATAAATTTAGATTATAATGTAAAACATTTTCGGTATTAAATGGGTTTGAAATTGAATAGTTGTATTTTTTAGTAAGAATATACATTATTTGTACACAGTGGTTGTATATTAAAGTTGATATGTAATAGTTATTCTCATGACCGTGTCATGGTGGCAGAGTAGAATAGCACCACCAACCCTATATCTATAAATAGGCGTCGTAGAAGGAAGCTAATGGATCAGATAAGGGGTATTGATCACCTTATATGCTGTCCACCAATCTGCATTGGGCAAGTGTGGTGAACTACTGCCTAAACCTTCTCAGATAACAAGGAGAGGCCTGTGTCCAGTGAGTGTAATTAAAAAGGCTGTTATGTTATGATGATGAATTGTTTGCTTAGGTTATCATTTAAAAATACATTATCTTAATATGTTGTGGGCTGCCCGTAACAATGAGTGTATCTCATGCACCCAAAACATATTTGAGACTAAAAACTATAGACTCTCTAATCTGTGAAACTAATAGAAAACTTTAATAAAATGCCTGATTTATTATTTGGAGATAGATTTACATATTCCACATTTTGAACACTGGTGACAAAAGAAATGCCTATGGAACTTAACAACAATTTCACATTATTTTACAATCAAAACTATTTGTGTGCTTGTGAAAGTTTTCATGTTAGGGATTTATTTGTATGAAACAGATCATTCACCCCCTAAAAGAACAGACCTAAGGTATTTGTATGTATGTACATACAACTATTTGTTGATATTTTTGTATGAACATTGTGAATGCGTGGTGTATAGCGTGAATCTATATCTTCCGGATGTAGATTTTTTGACTCGATAGTAAAAATTGTTTCGGAATGGATTTTGTGCAGTGAAACTGATGTTATATTGATGCACAAACATCCATGACGACGAGCTGTTAAGAAGAATCATTAAATAAAAGTTTTATAATGTTAATTTATTTAATTTTATGTAACTTTTAATTTTGAGCAGCAGGAAACATTAATTAGATTTTCTGTTCCTCCTTTCCGTTCTTTTCCGTTCCTGTTTTGATAAAATAAAACAATTACATTAATCTTTTATTTATTTTTTACATAAAGCCAACATGGTCAGCAAAGTTACTCGATTTTTCATTTAAGTCTACAAATCCAACAATATCATCCTTGCTTGTTGTATATGTCAGTTTCCAGGGCCATTTCAAAGAATAATACTGCTTACATATTTTTCCTGACCCAGTATTTCACCTGATGCAACTGTAGGTGTTACAGTAACTCATTAAATAATTATAATGGTAATTTGTCAATTGGTTTGCTGATGATCATCTGAAAAATAAAATAAGCATTTTTACTTTAGGTTGAAAATTACAGGATTTATTTTCCTAATAATTTATATACTAATTCTACACTAATTCACAGAAAATTGATTAAACCTTTTTATCTAGAGAGAAAAAGATAATCACTCAGAAATTCTGTATAACTAGACGTTAATTTGATGCTGTTGTGGTGGAGTGGTTAATTTAGATTGCTTACAGATTGCTTAGATTAATTAGGTAATGGCTTAGAATATTGGGTAACTTGATAAACCTAATAGAAAGTGCTGTGTGGAGCTTTCTGATTCAAGATGTAGGTACATACTGATTTTAAACTGCGATCAAGACCACATACAGAATGAAATAATCATAATTATTCCTGTCTTTTGAGAAATCTCATAAAATATTAAAAACACATAATACAAATACCAGAAACTTCTAGACAGGCTATCTTATGTGGTTTTCGCTCATAAGGTACATAAGAATGATCATGACGCTTTCTCGAGTAACTCTTATCACGGAATTGATCTGAAAATGAAATAAAAATATATCATTAAGAGAAGTAGTCATCAAAGTCATCTTGGCTTAACTTTTGCAATGTACAAATTTAATTAAATTTGTAACTACACGTGCAAAATAATGGTTAATAAGAATATATGTATTGTTAGATAGATAAATGTTAATAAAATATTACCTATTTCTGTGGGAACAGTTGATGGTATTCCTCAGTATTCAACAGTTCATGGTAAGATATCTCGAGTTTCAAAAATAAAGATGGACAAGCACCAATCTTCAATTTATCTCCATGACAATTTTTTTCTCAAAATGTTTATATAGGGCACGTAGGTAGATGCATGTTTTATGGTTTTTTCACTAGGAACTATAACCTAGGTAGGTATGTCTTTTCATAGAAAATAGAAATGATTCTATGAAATTGATGAAACTTATAGGTCCTGTTGTAAATTACTTCGGTCGGTACGCAACACTTGTGGTGTGGTACATTATCGTAAACCACTAAACCACCGATGGGACTCATAAGTAGATTCAAAGTGGCGAAAACGCCGAAAACTCTTCATGAAATAAATTTAATTTATTTAGGTTATGTTAGTTTGTCATTTTCAATTTTTGACATTTCTTCTCTCGCTAACTATAGACAAAAATTTTGAGTTATCGATACGACGCCTCGATTAAGCGATCGCTACGTTACTGTCACTTTGGCTACCAAACGATAATCGCTATCGCTGAAGCGTTAGCGATTAGACAAACCGACTCGCTTGTAAGCGTGAGCATGTTGTCTAAAGCCTCTGGATGTCGATCTTTATTTCGATAATTCAAAATTGCTTCAGAGTGGATTTTGTGCAGTGAAAGTGGTGTCGTTTCGTTGCATAAGCATCTGTGTTGACGAACAGTTATGAGGAATCATTGAATTAAAGGTTTTGTGTATGTGGCGTTGAGAATTGTATAGTGGTTGGAAATCCCACTAAACAATTCTCATCACTCACAGTCATGAGGTCTGTTGCCATGCATTTCTTTCCAAGCACTTTAATTAAAATGTGCGACGCCCATATTTTAATGCAAACATCAAGAAAAAAGACATAAATACAGACAGGGCTGTATGGACTTGATATCCCTTGCCCGTCAAAAAAAAAACGCAAATAATTAATTAATGTCAGGTACTGACACTGACATGACAGTGACAATTAAAATTTAGGTAATATTTTGGAAATTATTTAACATAACATTATCAAATTCTTATTTTGGTTCATTATTAGAGTTAAATATACATGGGTACTTCGTCGAACGAGTCGTCCAAAGAGTATATAATCACTACGTTTTAGAGTCGTCGACCAGCCATATTCTTTCTAGTCAGTGCCGTCGACTCGAAATAAATTCTGAATAAAAAATAGTCGAAATTATTGGTACCTAATTACTTTTGTAAAGATGAGGCGACGAGCAGGTATTGGAGCAATTCAAAAGCAAAAATTAGAACAGGAAAAGTATAGGGAGAAAGGATCTGAAATACAGGAAAATCAATTTCAACAAATGTCTCGACAGCTTGAGGTTTTTAGAGAGAATTTAGAAGAGTTTGCATCGAAACATAAAAGTGAAATTAAGAAAAATGCACAATTCAGAAGACAATTTCAAGAGATGTGTGCTGCTATTGGAGTAGATCCTTTGGCTTCTGGGAAGGGATTTTGGTCTGTGCTAGGTTTGTACCTACCTGCTTAGTTTATTTATTTAATAGGCACAACAGAATAACAAAGTCATTATGAGTACACCACAATTGTTATACTATTAGTACAAGAACATTATTAAATCCATATTAATATATCATAGTCAACTGAATAAATTGATTAAGTGAATAATAATATGATTGAAATGTTAATAACATTTAAAACTATATTAGATGTCTGTGTCAACTAGTTTAATTATTTTTATTTAGCAAGTCATGCTGGTCGCGACACCTAAAGATTATGCAATTTACCAATGTACTTAACATAGGTAAATAAAATATGTACGGTAGATCTAGTCAAAAATGGAGTCTCTCAACATGTGTTTTTACAATAACAACTTGGGAGAAACTCCGTTTAGCAAGTCACTGACATACATTTCCTTCATAATATCATAAACAAATAACAGTGTACTGTCCATTTTCTTAAAACTTACAGAAATTAAGCTTAAGTTCTTATTGTAATACCTATATTGTGAGACTATTGTAACTCAGTCTAATACAATTTCAAAGTTAACAAATGTATAATTACTGCTAAGCTATTAATTAACATTAAAACTTTGTAAAAACTTGCTTTTCTAATAATACAGTCTATATTTTTTTTTTTACATTTACTGTAATGTCTACAAACCAAAAGAAATGAAGTAAATTTAGCAAATTTATAATAACAGGTATTGGAGATTTTTACTATGAGTTAGGAGTGCAAATAGTAGAAGTATGCTTAGCTACAAATTACAAGAATGGGGGACTTATTACTTTAGACGAGCTGCGGACAAGACTTATTGCAGCTCGCGGCAAAGCAAAGAAACACCAGGAAATTACTTCTGAGGACTTACTAGCTGCTGTTAAGAAACTAAAGATATTTGGAAATGGGTTAGTAAACATTGAATTTTTTTAATCCGATTCCAGCATTATATCCGACAGGATTGTTTTGGTTTATCATATTCTATTTAATTTGGTACAATTTTTAAAACATATAATTGGGTTCGTAGTTTTACCCTAGCAAGTTTAGATTCTGCGATAAGCTGGGCACAGATTATTTGCAACACAACAAAGAATGCAACCTCTGTGCACCCAACACTCCCGACAGCCTTTAGTGTGCGTGCATACTATGGAGCACTATTTTTAACATTTTGTGTTGCAAATAATGTGTACTGGGCTTTAGGCTGTGTACTCCAAGTCAGCGACGAGCGAGGCGACGGCGACGGCGTCTTGACAGCAGGGCGGCGGTCCCCAACCCGCCCTCGAAATCAGCGGGCAGATCGCGCAGCTCTAGAACGGCGTAGTGTTGAGTTACGAGCAATTAGTGTCTAAATCCCATCAAAAATAATTGAAATAATTTGCTCCTCGACGTCTTTCGGAATTTTGAAACGTTGGTCGATAAAAAGAACTAAATAAAATAAACAACACTACGTTAATACAGACGCGCGGGCACTGGTTGACTGATGCGCATCGCTCGTTCGTCGCTCGTCGCGCCGGACGCTGCCTTCGACTATGTAAATCTGTGCATTGAATCGCTACGCTCTCGCGCCGCTGCCGCCTTCGCCTCACTCGTCGCTAACTTCAAGTCCACGGCCTTAGAAAAACTTTTATATGTTATTTATGATGTTGGCATTTGTACTGATCATTATCAGCGATCTTGTTCCCTTAGATTATTTTACCTTGGTTTTAATTTTATTTATTAAATTAATATAACCACTAGTTTCTAATGATTTTTTAAGTATTAAAAAAAAAACTAATGAATGTTGATTAAAACTTGATATGTCATAACATGTCTTTATACAAAATTCTATTATTGTATTGTAATTTTCTTTCTAAAATTATTAACGAAGCTTACTTAATTTAAAGTTTCTGTGTCACTAATATAATTTCATTTTTGCAGTTTCTCAGTAGTGCCCATAGACAAAGGGAAATGGTTAGTGCAGTCTATACCTGGAGAACTGAATTTGGATCAGACACTGGTGCTGCAGAAGGCCAGTTCAATGGGCACAGCTTATGTGTCATCCAGCATGCTTACAGAAGATTTAGGGTGAGTTTAATACATTTGTACTCAAGTGAAGATTATTTTTATTGAAGTAAATGTATAAAATCTAAAAGTACCATCTCATACATTGCACTATCTATTTTTGGTGAGAATTAAATAATGTTAATAACGGCGCTCGCCTACGTCCGACGGGACGACCGACATTTAGGCCGATTTTTCATTAGGTACTTTAAATTTTATTACATCTTATTACCGACTTTTTGCAGGACGTGTATGATTCACGATTGCAATCAATGCATTCCTTTTTTCCCCATACAAAAAATCGATCACATCTTATCGGTCGGGTGGCAGCGTAATATTGTAAAGGCCTGTTCAGACTACAGCGGTATTCGCTATCGCTGTGGGTAGCCAATACCGCTGCGGTGTGCCGAATTCTCACTGTTCAAACCTAAGCGAAATTCGCTACCTCAATGCGTAGAGAAACATTTCGCTTAGACCAGCGAAACTCATGACTAGACAGCATTTTGATGAAATTTGGTATGGAGACATTTTGAGACCCTGGGAAGGACATAGGATATGACATTAACACGAACGAAGCCGCGGGCGACCGCTAGTTAATAATTGTTATATTATACCGTGTATCCTAGATTATTGCGGCCCGCTAGGTTTAGCAGCAGTGACTATGTGGCCCAGGGGCAAAATAGGTTGAGTATGGCTGGTCTAGAGTCTATGTATGTGAATGTAAGGAAGGTGTATGTGAATGTAGTTTAGCCATCTATGTAAAGTTTGCATAAGAGTTAACACCCTGGCGGTTATTTAGTAAGAGTAATTTATTATTTATCATTGAATTTATCATGTTCCAGATGGACTCTAACAAGGGCCCACAGTGCTTTAAGTGACATGATTCGAGAGGGACTAGCATGGGTGGATGAACAGGAGCCATCAGAGACTTTATTCTGGTTTCCCAGTATGTTCGCCGACTGTGTTTCTGCATAAGACAAGTTGTATATTCTGTAAATAGGATTTGTGATATATAAGTTTTTTTTTTGGATTTTATATCAATATGATGTATATGAGATTATATAGAATATTGTATCATAATTTTAGATAATAATATAATTAAAACATATAAATTCTAATAGTGTAGTAACTATTTATTAATATTGCACATCTGATTTCATTTCCTTAACACTAGTAAATAAATTTGAAATTTTTTCTCTAATTACAATTTTAGGATTATCAATTTGTACTTGTATCTTGGTCTGAGTCGAGACAAGGCATTTTTAGTTTTTTTCTCAATTCTTTGTTTTCCGCTTGTATGTCAAACAATCTTTTCTTTAGTTTCTCCGTCATTTCCACATATGACTCTTTCCATCTGAAAAGATATTAAAGTTTAATTAAATTTTGTAACACATTGTCACAGTGAATGTAGTTAGTAAAACCTCACTTTTTGTTTAGATCCATTTGATTTTCTAGATGTTTGTTTAGTTCTATCAATTCCTGTTCTTTAGTGGACACCATTCTGCAAATCGGGAATAATATTAACTATCTCTTATGGGTTATTCATCGGCTTTTTTAATACATAAAACTAATATATTTCTATATTTATGATTTTGAAGTTCCTGGGATCTAATACAATTTCTATTCACAACAAAATTCACCACAAAATCATAAACGCTAACAAATTATTATACAATTAAGTTTCAAAAATTCTGTACATACTTTTGACTCAGTTCTGTCCTAGATGAAAGCATAGTTTGCAATTTGCTTATCATCTGATGTGTCTCGTCCAATGACTTTTCAAGGTGTTCCACCTGTAACCTATGAACATTCCAATTATTCAGTTTTAGTAAATTTCAAAATATATGGTGGCATTGCATTAAAAAGCAGCACAGGTCATTCGTTTGGTGATCAAAGTTGTGTCACACGTCGTGACGCCCGAAATCCCGTAGTAACTACCCATAGAAGTTCTCTCACTGGTCAAATTAGATTGCTGTTGTCTTTGACTCATGAACTCTGAAAAGCCTGTACACATTCTTTGTGGTGTACTATCTAATCACGGAGGTTTACTTACTTCAGTTCTTCACATTGAGCTTTCAAAAGATGTTCTTCCCAATTTCTGCGTTTGATTTCTCTTGCATGTATGTCTTGGATTCGCTGAATATCGATGGCCAAACATTGTTTCTCGCATACAACTTGAATATTTCTTCTTTCTGACGACACCTAAGGATAAACTATATTATAACATTATTATTACAGTCAATTGGGCAAAGAAGAAAAGTAATTTACCAATTCTTGAAACATTGTTTCCAGTTTTTGTTCAGCGATTGCCAGTTTCGGATCTATCGCCTGAAGATCTTCATTTTGCTTTTTCAAATGTTTTTCGTGTTCAGCTTGCAGGATTTTATTTTCTCTGTAAAATAAACCGAAGTTATTGTTCACCTTTTCTTGTTACTTACTATTTTTTTTATAAAGGCGTAAACGATTTATTACCTCATGACTTTGTTAAGCAACATTCCTTTTTCGACTAATTCACTATCTAAGTTTCTAATATGGAGTAGCATATCTGCTACTTTTTCGTTGTATTTCTCTCTTACTTCTTCTATCTCCGCTCTGAACTGTGATTCCATTTCATGTCTTATAGTGGCAAGATTCTTTTTAAGTTTTTCTAGCTGCCCTGAAATTTTATATTTTGTAGTGATTTATCAGAGCGAATGTTAATTTCAACCATAGATATAGGAAACTGTCAGTAAGTATAAATCTATGATCTCAACCATATTAATTTAATATTTAGTTTGATTTTGGAAATTCACATCCCATCCTTCGTTAAGCTTAGACGACGTTTTATTACTGAGTATTGCTATTGCCACATGATATTTACAGTCATCGGACATTTAAATAAGGCGAGGACCTTGGTGAGCTGTCAATCCTGTATTTAGCAAACCAATGCGTCAGTTTCAAAGACACCTGTATCTTGGAAGTTCAGAGTTTTCTGGCGTTTGTCGATCTTACTTTATTACGATGTAGAATTACTCTGATAGACAGTATCCGACCAAAGAAAGAGTACGCAAATAAAATTAGCATTTACTGTAAAAGCACTATCAGTTTCTGAAATAGGTAGTAAAAGAAATAAATTTACCTGTGATTTCAGAAAATTTCTTCATTGCATCATTTTTTTGGTTTGTAACCAAGTCGAACAGTTGGAGGGCTTCTGCTACCTTAAAAATGCAATGAGAATTAGCGAGTAATCATTGCATCTGTATATTATTTTTATCTCACGACTCACGAATGTAGCCATGACTATATTATTTATTTATTTATTTATTATTATTATTTAATTATACGGGAGTATACCCAATTACATAATTAAATCATTTAAAAAATTATCTAATTACAATAATATGTCAATTAATTAACAATAAAATACCCAACAACATATCTACTTAAATAAAATTAACAAGAATAATAATTTTCACAAAACAATAATATTGCACAATAAACATAATTACGGCTATCGACAAACACATCTAAATCGGGGTAGTTCCTCAGGAGTGCGTTGAGCTTGCTTGCTTGCTTATATAGATATAGGATAGAATACAATTTCATTGTACATACAGACAAAAGCAGATCAGGTTAAAGTAGGTTAAAATGATTTTTTCCAATCGATTTTCAACATAACTTATTTGTTACAAAGTGTAAAATCGATTGGAAAATTCTTCCAAAAAATGTGCTGTTGACCATTAACCAGTTTTACATAGGCAATCGAAAGCACACGAGAAATAATTCTACAAAGTGCAACTTTGTCGCTAAAGCGATCTCTTCTAGGTAACCTTAGGATGGACAGGATTTATAAAATATATGACTTCAAATATTAATAAATGAGTGCTTCTGTCACACAATCATGACACCAGGTAGTGTATAAGTTAGGTTTTAGGTGCAATCTTATTATCAGCCGGGAAAAAGTCAAATATGTAATGCCAGATAAAAACACCAATAAAAATTATTTAGATAATCAAATAATTTATGTCATATAGAAACTTAGTATTTGCATAAAGTGGTATTTGTTTCCTGTTTACCTTTGATTTAGCTTCAATTTCTCTCCTTATTTTGCCAGAACTTTCTTTTTGACATAACAATAATTGTGCTTTAACATCTTCATTATTTTTCTTCTCTGCAGCTAAATTTATTTTATGCTCGTCCAAGCTAGTCGTAATTTCATTTATACGTTCTTCCAGTTCCTTACCTCTTTCCTTGTAAGACATAATTTCTTTTTCTTTGTCTTTGAGCTCATTTTCTAGTGTATTGTGTTTCTTAATAAGGTCTTTGTGCTTTGATTCTAATTCGACGTAATCTTGTAGTGCTGTATCGAGTCTTAATTTTAAGTCTCTTAAGTCCTCATTAGCATACTATAAATTGAAAATTAAATTTAGAATCATGTTCGCGTCTCTTGACCTTACATTAATAGTCAAAAGGCACAGTGATTTAGCTGCTTGAAATTAGAGTGTTATCCTGAAGAAATACCTCCACCATACAGAATACTGCAGTCAAGCTAACTACCCCTTCTTAGTATCATGTTTTTGTAGATGACAGGGGTTTCCAGAGAGGATTTCCAGAAGATGGAGTAAGGGTGGGCAGTGCTTGAGTTACACCTTGGTGTTACAAGTCTACCAAATGCTTGGGTGACGAACCTTGTGCTTCTTTGTCGCCTTCATAGACCTCATATTATAAGAAATGTCTTAAGGTATATAGGTAGTGTAATTAAATTGAAATAATTGTCAGAACATAATGGATTCCGTTTAGTCATTTTCAATAATTTCTTAGGGCGTACCTATACATACGTATAGAAAATTGGTTACCAGTGGCCATCCATCAGCACTTATTAGTGCCAACCGCTGCATAGAGCAAGCTGATTTAGGATCGGAGCAGGTCGGCATTTTCCAGCCCCTCCGTAGCAAGTGGGCAGATTCGCAACTGGATAGATTATCAGCTGGACAGATTCTCAGGTGGACATATTAGCAACTGGACAGGACATGTATAGTCCATGACATAACGACAACCTATTGTACAGTTTTGTATGTTCAGTATTGATTTTGATCCTATTAGGGGCTGTCCATTAATCATGGGATGTTTTTTTTTAGCATTTTCACGACTGTACTCTGTCCAACTGCTAATCTGTTCACTTGAGAATCTGCCTAGTTGCGAATCCACTTGTACGGAGGGTTTCCAGCGACATTCTGAACTTATCGGCGGGTTCTTATAAAAAGTAGTTGAGTATACAGAACATCTGCGCGGACTTGCGCCGACACCAGCGCGGTCCAGTACCGAAAAGCGTTGGAAGAACGGCGTTAACCAGTTTTCTTTATGTATACGCCCTTATAAAAGAAAGCTTACTTGTTTGCCGTGGTCTTCGTAATTTTGATATGTTCTCAATTCGGCCTCTAAAGCGTCGATCGTCTTTTGGGATGTTTGCCACAATACATGTAATGAATCTCTTTCCTAAAAATTATAGAGCTGATGATGAATAAGTAATTTCATGTAGAAATTAAATACCTAAAGGTAACGTTCTTAGTATACAGCATGCAGATATACCAAAATATACCAAAAATGTGAAAATTCCCTTATTGCAATGGCGGAAGCGAGCTTTAAAGATTAAAGATGCTATATCTCATGCTATATCAAGGAACGAGATAAGATGATGATAGCAACCCAAACCTTTGATAGGATGGTCATAGTAACCAAACTGAGCACACATTTTTATCCCTAGAGATCGAACCCGGGGCGTTTGGGTTTGGGGCAAATGACTAGACCACATAGGCGGTTAAACCATGTAGACAAAAGTAAGTTTAATTTAAAATAGGGTTTATGTCAAGTTACTGGTCTCAAAAGAATGGTCCTAAGAATAATTAGGTTAAAAACCTTAGTAATTATTATGATTTGCTTCTTTAACTCGTCTATTTCTTTCTGTTGGTCGGAATTATTAACGTGTGCAGACCGAACGTTTTGTAGTCTTTCCCTTAACAAGTTTTCGACTTGTTGGGATAATTTCTGGTTGTCTTCTATTAATTTACGGATTTCTTGCTCAACAACAGTCTGATTTTGCTGGAAGGAGAAAATACTTTATCAAACTTGTTTTTTTTAGATGATTACAATGAGTCGGTAGGTATTTAGTAGTAGTTAAATATATTTGATAATATCGTTTACCCTGTAAAAATCCACTTCATTTTGTAGAGCCTCTACTGATGCTGATGTCGCATCCATTTTAAGTTTTAACTTAATTTAGGTACCTACTTAAAATACACTGGCTGCTGGCCATTAAACATTGTATTCGCTTTTTCTATTTAAGTTCTCTCATTGATCATATTAATAATAAAAACTTAAAAAATACGAAAATATAGTTCCTGCAACTGATTGCTCCTAACTTTGTTTACATTCCCGCGATTATTATCAATAGCGTTGCTAGGGTCAGTTGCTAAGCAAATATTGGTTAACAAAATAGGCAAAGAAGTACCGATTTCACACAGTATGAAACCAATATGAAACAAAATTGTTTTCACTGCAGTAGGTACAGTAGTTAGACCGCCACCGGTGACAGTCAGTGAACACGGTTTTTCCATACATTTTGCATGCCGCCCGCGCCGCGAGGCTCTGCGCACGTGTAGCCTTCAGCAGTGTCCGCGGTAGCCGCCACCGGTTGGCCACCGGTGGCGGCCATTGACCACCTTTGTTTGGCCCAAAGAGTATGGCCGGTACTAAATGACGCGGCGCGCGATACCTTACAAAAGTAAATCTGTCGTTGTAAACATCGCCAGTAATGTCAGTCAGTTTGACAATTGACATTTGTTACACTGCGCGAGTTTGTAATCGCCGCAATATCTCACGTATTTTCTTTCATGTTTTACTGATAATTATGGATTTTCATTAATTAATTCATAATAATTATGACAAGGTAAGATTTAGATCAGGCTATAGAATATCAATATATAATATATGGCTCCTTTAACTTTATTTCTTGCGTGACTAATTATTATTTACTATCAACAGTTTTGTGTACTTTCTTTCCATGCTAGCCTTTATTTCGATATCAGAGATGAGCAGTGGCCGCTGGTGTATGATGAGAAGTATAATGTTTCATTCTTAGGTTTGGAAAAGTTCCATGTTTTTGATGCTAAAAAATGGCGTAATATTGTTCAGGTATATAACACTTTCAATCGCATATTAAATTATTTTATATAATTATTACGATATTTCTGACTTCTATTTTTTATTGTCTTGATTATAGAACTTAAAAAATGCTGAATTTATCACGGATGACTGCTTGGTGAGGCCTCTAGAAGCTCAAAAGAGTGACCTCTTAACTGTACATACAAAAAAATACCTGAAATCTTTAAAAGTAAGTCTGCACTCCTAACATAATATTTTCTATACTATTTATTTTATGGTTGGTTATAACTATTATACTTAGGTACACCAAACCAGATATACCAAAGCAATGGACCAAGAACTTATTGATGACATTAAGATAAAAAGAAAGATAGAAATTTAATAGAAAGTTACAGACCGATAAGCCTTATGTCAAATATGTACAAAATATTCTAAAAAATTATATTAAATAGAATATCCAACACTTTAGACTACGAACAACCTCTGGAGCAGGCAGGCTTCAGGTCGGGATTCTCAACTGTAGATCACATGCACACATTGAAGCAACTTACAGAGAAATGCCAAGAATACAGAAAACCACTATACTTAGCTTTGTGGATTACAATAAAGCCTTTGACACTACAATAAAGCCTTTGACACAGGCATAATTCTGTATTGAAAGCCCTAATCCAACAAGGCATACCAAATAAGTACATCAGAATATTAAGAAATGTATAAACAAGCAAAGCACAAGTTAAATTAGACACAATTGGCGAAGATTTTCCAATATCAAGAGGTGTGCGACAAGGAGATCCTTTATCCCCATAACTTTTTTCAGCAATACGGGAAGGTATCTTCAGAAATCTAGCTATGTTGCCCATAGGACTAAATATAAATGGTACAATATTTAACCACCTCAGATTTGCTGATGACATAGCCCTGATATCAGACTGTCCAAAGTACTCCAAAGACTATCTAAAATATGCTTCAAGATCTGTCTGAAAAGAATAGAACAGTTGGTTTGTCCATGAATAAATCCAAAAAAAACTCATGTTTAACAGAAAAGAGGTGGCCATCAAAGTAGGGGTGAATTACATACAGTATGTGAAAGAGTACACATACTTAGATCAAATAATATCCTTTAAAGATCAAAAAGATTTGGAAATAAAAAAAAGAATCTCTAGTGCATGGGAACGATACTGGTCCCTTAAGGAAATATTTAAGAGCTTACATTTTCCTATTTTTCAGCAACTTTTATATGTATACTTAATTTTGCCAAACTTGGACCTAAAAACATGCACTTAAGCTGTGAACATGCCAAAGCGGAATGGAGAGAAGCATTTTAGTAGTAACACGCAAAGATTGACAAAGAGCAGAAAAAATATGAAATACTACCAAAGTGGAAGACATACTAAGAAAAGTAAAACAGCTCAAGTAGCAATGGACAGAACCTGACAAGAGAGAGCAAGGCTAAATGGTCAAGAATCCTTACAGAATGGCAACCAATGGATGGAAAAAGAAAGCGAGGGAGACAGGTTAAAAGATGGGAGGACAATCTAACAAAAGGAGCAGGTGCCTTATGGCCTAGAATGGCAAACGATAAGGAGAAGTGGAGGAAGCTGGAAGCGGCCTATGTTTCACAAGACAGATAATTTAAAGAAAGGAAAAAATTTAAATAGCATGTAACTCTCTTGATAATAAAATAAACCTTATCTTAGCCTACCTGAAAAGTGGTAAACTTGTGTAATATAGAAGGAAATTGTGAGTGCTGAGAGGTTATGGGTGGGATGACGATATCAAAATAAGACATTAGCATTAGCATCTTTACGCACACGCCGCAGTGATGCGTCGGCGTTGTCAGTCACCCATTGCACCGCTATGGACTCGCCGCTTCCGCAGCGGCGTAATGTGTAATAGTTGATACAAATCCAAGGGTGACTAACACAGCGGCGCCGCGGCGGTGGCGGTGGTGCTACTGCCTTTGCAGTGTATTGCGTAAACACGCTGATATCTTCAATGGTTCCTTAGAACATACCCCATTATAACCAAAATAACTGGTAGAATATTTATAAAGAGTCAGAATCTCTTCTATGACCAGAGATGTACAAAATACTTTTAAAAATGTATTTAAATACAAAATACAAATACTTTTCTAATTTAGTATTTCAAATGCAAAATACAAAATACTTTTTCTTTTTGTATTTAAATACTAAATACAAAATAGGTATTTTCAAAATACTTCATTCAAATAAAATACTTTCATATGGAATGATAATAATAATAATTTCACTGTTGGACCTCCCCCAAGGATCTCCAAACCGGTCGGTCCTGCGCTGACTGCATCCAGCGACCTTTACCATATCGTCAGTCCACCTTGTGGGGAGCCTATCAACGCTGCGTTTCCCGGTACGTGGTCGCCACTCGAGGACCTTTCCACCTCAACGGCCGTCAGTAGGTACTTCTCGCAATGTGCCCGCAATTCTTTGGGCTATGTCGGTGATCTTGGTTCTGCGAATCTCATCATTTCTGATATGATATGAACACGTAGAGAAACTCCGAGCATTCCTCGTTTCGGTTCCATAGGTCATCACTGGCAACACACACAAATTAAAGACTTTCGTCTTTATGGCCCGAGAATATGCCACGTAGCTTACCGAACGCTGCCCAGCCCAGTTGGATTCGTCGATTGACCTCTTTCTGGCCCAGGTCTCGACAGAATCGAAGGCTTTCTCATAGTCCACAAACGCTAAGCATAATGAGAGATTATACTCTTCGGTCTTCTGTTTAATTTGGCTCTTGAAAAAACAAGGAACAGGTGTGGTTGATGTCACGTAAAGCTGTCCATAAACGTTTTCAATTGAGGCCAAAAGTTTAGGTTGCGATAAAACGATTCTGCCGTCCTCTGTCTTCAGCTTCGTCAGCAAGCTCTCTCCACGCGCCAGATCTCTAACGAACACTTTGGAGCCTTTGCTCTGCTCGAAGACCTCTTTAATATTTTCCGTATTAAATTGGCGTCTGTCGAGAGTTAGGAACTTGAAGATCTGTTTAGTGAGCTGCCGGCGCCGACGAGCGTCTTCAGAGCACTGCAGAACCATTTCACGTCTTTCCGCCATCAGCCTTAACGTAAGCTCTGAGATTTTCTAGTAAGTAAGTAGTAAGAACAGCTTCTACGAACCTGTCATTCCATGTGTCTAGATCTATGCAGTTCTCCAGGCATTCGAAACAATTTTGTTGTTCGAGTTGAAAGTGTTCGGGGTTTGGGACCTTTCGGATTTGACCTTTAGATTCAATGTGCCTCTTACTAATCGGTGATCGCTTAACGTGCTTAAACTTAGCAGTGCTGCAGTACCTACTTTAAGTAAAAAAGTATTTTGTATTTTACAAATACAAAATGCATCTCGTAAAGTATTTCAAATAAAATGCAAAATACTTTTTAAAAAAAGTATTTTAGTACAAAATACAAAATACGTATTTTGTATTTGGTATTTGTATTTTAAATACAAGTATTTCAAATAAGTCACAACTCTGTCTATGACTAAGGGGTTTAATATCAGTTGTGATGTGAGCATTGGTTCTTCAATAAGATTGCGAAATTGCTTAAAATTTTGATTTACATGTTTAATGATTAATTCTTTCAGTGGAGCACCAATGTGGCAATGATAGCGGAAGTTCCAGTAGTTGCATGTGTGCCAAATGTGCTTGTGCAATATGCATACTTAAAGCCAATGAGGTAAGTGTGTTTTTAAAATATTCATAAAATAAGTGCAGTAAATAAAGGATATGACATGCAATAAAGAATTTGACTTTGATATGTCTCACCTATTTATGAATCAAATTCATTTTAAACTTTACATTCTTTGTTGTAAAATTTTAGATTGCAAACTGGAGGTTCAGTGTTAGCTGGAAAACTGGCACTAGAACGAGGATGGTCCATAAATGTGGGGGGCGGGTTCCACCACTGCAGCGGCGATAAGGGTGGAGGATTCTGTCCATATGCAGATATTACTATGCTGATACAGTTTCTCATGTCACATGAGCTGATACAGAACGCCATGATTGTGGATTTGGATGCACACCAGGTAATTTTGTTTTGGGACTACTTACAGTAACTCGAATGTGTTTAAGTAGTTTAATTTCATAGATTTCTGTTTTCATAGATTTTTGTGTTGGTAATGTTTTTGGTTGGTTTCGTCTATAAAAAGTAACAATAATAATTCTTTTATTTTAATCAACTATGGATCAGATCAACTATGTATTCAATTTAAAAATTACATATCAAAATTATGTAAATATTACAAATTAATAATTAACAGTTCAATTAAAATTTTGTTTTAAAATAACAATTACAATTATAAATTTGGTATTTGAAAGGCAATATCAAAATAATATTTTAACATTACATTAGTCAGTTGATGAGCCATGCAGCAGTGGTTCACATACTGACAGTCGAAACGTTCGGCAAATGCGTTCAGGATATTGTTGTGGCTGGCCCGCACCCTACGCACCAGAGATGTGCACCGCTTGCGCATGATTGTGTGGAAACAATCCACGCGAACCTCTGCGAACATTTCCAACGCGCTACAGAAGCGAGGCAGCCCCAAGAGTACCCTGAACGCGTTGTTGTATTGGACGCGTGGAGCGCTGTACTGTTTTCGCGTGTAATGCACCCACTGTCAGCTAATATACAAGGACGTACCAAATAACCGAAATATAGTAATTGTGACGTCCCTTGAACATCGAGCGAATCTGCGGGCTGTCATATTCGCACGAACAGACAGCGCCCTACGTTCCCTTTCAATGTCTGCATCGTTCTTCAGGTCAGAGGTTAGTAAATGTCCAAGATATTTAAACGTATCAACTATTTAGTTACCATGTAAGAAGCGTCGGTGGCGTAGTGCGTAAGGGCGTTGTCTCCCACCCGGGATGTACCGTGTCGAACCTCGCCACATACCAAGGTGTTTTCTTTGAATTCATATGTACGTTTATTCGACGCTTTTACGGTGAAGGAAAACATAGTGAGGAAACCTGCACATACCTTAGAAAAAAATCCTAGGTTGTGTGTGAAGTCGACCAACCCGCACTTGGCCAGCGTGGTTGAAAGCCTTAATCGCCCCTAATGTGGGGTAGGCTCGAGCCCCTTAATAGAGCCATTATATGAGCTGTTGATGATGATGATGAACTCTATTTAGTGGCCATCCGTTGTGGTTTATTACCGGTATGTAATCTGGACATTTCCTCTTAGCCTGAAAGACCATGCATTCGCTTTTTGCGTTATACAACAAACCACAAACCATATTCGTCAGCATACCTTTCACAAAATCTGATACCAAACAGCTTTGACAAACCACAGACAGAGGCGCTCAGCAGCATCATGCCCATGTCGTCAGCGTAACTGATATTATTACTTTCTCGTATACGTAGTATAGAGGAAGTCTTGTAATTGTCAAAAAATTCGACCTCGAGATTTTGACGGATTTACACGTTTTGGACCTCCCTGAGTCCAAAAATATTTTTTTGGAATTATGTCTGTGTGTTTGTCTGTGTATCTGTGCGTTAGCACGATAACTCGAGTATGCTTTAACTTATTGCATCCAAACTTAACATGCATGTATAATATCAAAAAAGGTTTCTATCAACTTTTGAGTCGTTGATCACGAAAGTGAAGCAACCAAGTGCGTGGTCGGTACTCGGATGGGTGACCAAAATTTAACATGCATGTATGACATTAAAATATAAGGTCAACTTTTGAGTCTTTCCGGTATACGAGAAAGTCAAGGGGAAACCACTCCCGATTTTTTTTTACTTTATTTGGATTGGATCACCAACAGTTGTTACATTAAGACACTTGTAAGTCTACCTACTTACAATGTATTTAATTTAACGAACAACTACTTAACTGTTACATAATGCATGCTGTGTTCACCACGTTACAGTATGTTACAGTCTAAATTATTATAATAGTATACGTCTATATAAATTGTGTGAATTTTAATTTTCTGCCTGTATATGTGAATGTATGTAAATGAGTGAGTGTATATGATGTGTTATATGAATCATTTATGAAATGTTTATGCACATACCTCCAGTATGGCAACCGACATGCGTCCAGCTGAGCCTCTCTATCAGCCAATGACCAATACAATATCTTACGGTTGTCATGTAATTTCCAGGGCAACGGTTACCAGCGCGATTTTCTCGGTGTACCCGAGGTATACATAATGGATATGTACAACCGGAACATATACCCTCGTGATAAGCAGGCCAAGCAGGCTATTAGGAGGAAGGTGGAACTAGGCAACAAGGTTGAAGACCTGGAGTATATGCTCAAACTGAGGCAGTGAGTTTCATTAAAAACCATTCAGTAGTTTTTGCGTGAAAGAGTGATAAACACACGTCCAACCGTACATCCAAACATCCATACAATCTTTCGCGTTTATAATATTAGTAGTATACTAATGTAAAGAGGAAAGATTCCTTTGTTTGTAACGAATAAACTCAATTGAAACCATTTTTCGCCGGCGGTGCTCCCGAACCGATACGACCTGGGCATCTTCAAAACCGAGCGTATTCTTTCCTTAACATGTGTGAACTCGCATAATCAACGGTTTTATGGCATGATATCGTGCCGTCCGTGTAATAAACGGAGGCCGGCAACGCATTTGCGATTCCTCTGGTGTTCCTAATGTCCATGGGCGGCGGTGATCACTAACCATCAGGTGAACCGGCTGCCCGTTTGTCCCCTTAACATAAAAAATACTCAAAAACTACTGAACTGATTTCAAAACTTCTTTTCACTATTCTAATGTAGCATTAGGATGCTTCATTATTCCTGAGTAGGTCGCAGCGACCCCTAAATTCACGTATTATAGTACAATTTACCGAAGTACCGATTCTTTCGTATAATTAGAATATAAGAACATTTTCGGTGTGAGGTGAGGTTGATATGAAGCAGAATCTACATTTCTTCAGGAACCTGAAGGCAGCAGTGAACGAGTTCACGCCAGACATTTTGGTGTACAACGCCGGTACAGACATACTTGATTCGGACCCACTAGGACACATGAGGATCAGTGAAATTGTAAGTAAAAACAAATTATTAGTAGTGCGTACATTTTTGTCGGCAATTTAGTTGTCATTTCTAAATACTTGTGATTTTTTAGAGTCAAAGAGCTTTGATGGATTATGGAATATCTCTTGCATAGATATAGAAAGCGTAGATTGGCCATGTGAAATAGAAAGGGCATACTAACGCGTATATTAGAGCGAGATAGATAGATGAGATGATTTTGCGTACACGCTGGCGGCCTAGGTCGGCCTGTCAGTCACTTTGAAAAGACAGGAACTGTCAGTGCATTACTAATACACATACGCATTATTCGCATTTCGTTTTTAGTATAAATGTATGATCTATTTTTAATCGCTTTTAGGTGCCTACACTTTTTTGTGTACACCTTTTTATTTATAATTTTGGCTACAGTATTTTAGTTTTTATCTCACGAGTCACGTACACGGCCATGAAGAAAAAGTACAGATTCTTTAGCGAGAATTACTATTTGATCATAGGTAATAGGAACTGTACATCGACAATGTTAAAAAGATATAGCATACTAACGCGTATATTAGAGAGAGATAGATAGACGAGACCATTCACGTACACGCAGGAGACTTAAGGCGGTCTGTCAATTCAAAAGACAGCTGTAAACTAAATAATATTTTTGCTTATTTTTGTAAAAACTAAGTTTACGGATAAGAAAATAATAATAATATATTTCCACGCTCACACTAAATTATCTAGCCCAAATTAAGTAAGTATCATTAAGAACTTGTGTTATGGATACTAGATAACGGTTTTTTTTTAATATCCATAATATTTTTAGATAATATTTTTGTTAATAAACTTAAATAAATATATAAACAACCTTGACTCGTGTTCATCACACAAATATTTGCTCCTACCGGGACTCGAACCCGGACCGTTTGGTGTGTAGGCAGCGTTACTGACCACTCCACGACGGCGTCAAAATATTTATCTATCGAACGCAATTTAATTTGGTGGAAGCATGGGTCGCGTTAATCACCGTCTGCTCATTTGTTCCCTTCCCCATAAAAAGCCCAAACTATTAGCCTAATGACTCCACAGTCTAAACGAGCTATTTCTTCACAGGGCATAATCAAAAGAGACGAATTCGTATTCGAAGTATGCAAAGAACACAATATACCAATCGTGATGTTGACAAGCGGTGGATACCTCCGGAAGACAGCTAGGATCATCGCCGACTCCATTATGAACCTACACAGAAAAGGATTAATTTCTGGAAAATATGGCAACAAATAAGTTAAGTATTGCCATGTTCGAGAACCAAGATGGGGAATTTAGTATAAAATTCAATTGACCCCAAATAGTACAGTAGTGATATTTTGATCTCAGTACCTATTAAAAGTGCCAATAATTTATTGCAAATGTAATTTGCAAGTTAATTTTTCTAGTCCTCCGTTTATATTGTCTATAATGTAATTATAATATATTCTGTGTTTGCTTCGGAGTTTATTTTTCCAAATAAATACTATTTTTCTTCTATTATTTGTTTCAATTACACTTATCTTGAACTAGAACAGGTACAGGGCCTTACCACCATCTTTATAAAAGCGTGTCAAATTCCACACGGTTGAATATAGGTTCATAAACTGAATCGTATTATTTCGTACCATCATCTTCATATTAATGATTCGCGTTTGCATCGAAAGAATCAAGAAGCTTAAAATTTACGAAAGAATGTATATGTCACCGGTATATAACAAGATCCGCAAGTTTATAAATTTCCTAGGAAATTTATAAACTTTCGTAGGATTCTAAACGAGAGATAAATTGTATTATTTTACGCCCACATTTTCACAAATTTATCAATTTGCGACGTCTCGTGGTAAATTTATAAACTAACGGCTTTCCATTCGTAAGATTCTAAATGGTTCGACCAATCACAGTCGAGCTTTTAATTTTACGCTTTTTTAAAATACGGCAAATAACACACTGCTCTCTGATTGGTCGATGTTGACAGTCGCAATGCTTGTGTCCAGAGACTTAGGTATACAATCAGATTTGCAAAAAAAAACTATTTTCACAGTTTGTTGTAACTGTGTTAAGTGTTTAACACAGTTACAACATTATAAACTTTATAAAAACACACGAGCAACCGGTTTGTTTATGTTCCGTGGTGAACAATGGCGGTGGAGAGGAAGGAGATGGAACAAGTGAATTATTCAATAAATCAGAGCGCATATGACATTTGGTTAATGTTAACTTATTATTTTACGCGTAAGTTCGGTAAGTTTATCAATTTGCGAAAATGTGGGCGTAAAATAATACAATTTATCTCTCGTTTAAAATCCTACGAAAGTTTATAAATTTCCTAGGAAATTTATAAACTTACGGTTCTAGTTATTTTCCGGTGACATATAAATATGACTTATGGTTGTCTCAGTCTACCTAAAACTGAAACTAAACTCTGAACTGAATCGCTGTCGAAGGTAGCGCCAAAACTGAGTCGCGTAGGCAGCGTCATAGTACGAATTAACGATTCTATTCAGTTTAGGTCTTAAATTGGATCGCGATAAAAGATGGTGGTGAGGTGGTGGATGGTGCCTACCCATCAAAATTTGTCCCTCCTTTTTCTTAGTAAGATCGTAAGTCCTATCGATTACAATGCGTAGAAAATTTGCAATCAGCTTATACACAATGTTTTGTAGGTACATCATTTTTATTATTACTTTTTCTCGTATACGTAGTATAGAGGAAGTCTTGAAAAATTCAACCTCGAGATTTTGACGGATTTACAGATTTTAGACCTACCTGAGTCCAAAAAAAAACGGTTTTTGGAATTAGTCTGTGTGTGTGTCTCTGCGTTAGCACGATAACTCGAGCATGCTTTAACTTATTGCAACCAAATTTAACATGCCCGTATAACATCAAAATATAAGAGTTTCTATCAACTTTTGAGTCGTCGATCACGAAAGTTAAGCAACCAAGTGCGCGGTAGGTATTTGGATGGGAGACCAAAATTTAACATGCATGTATGACATCAAAATATAAGGTTTCTATCAACTTTTGAGTCGTTTCCGGTATACGAGAAAGTCAAGGGGAGACCACTCTCTATTTTTTTTTTATTGTTATTCTTAACAGGGAAGCTCTTGACCTTCATCTCACCTGATGGTAAGTGAAGATAAGGCCGAGGATGGAATCCAGCTTCACCTGAACCCTCAACCACAGAGCTGGTTATCTCATCATCAATTGTGGTAACACAATAATGCTGTTAACATTATTATTATGGCGTGAGATTTTGATAAGAAACTCCTACCACCAACCAAACCGAGTACAATTGTCCTCCCCTGTAATCGAATCCGGGACTTCTGGATTTAATTCCGGTGGACTAACCTCTAGAGCACGGAGGCGGTTATGTATGGCACATGGTTTGCCAAGCGGTCACTTACCCAATGTTAACGTGTGGATAGTCATATGCATTTTTCTTTCTTTATATTTACCAAGAAGTTAATTTTAGGAAAAACTGGAAGCCACACTACGAATAAAAAAGTGAAGACAACTATTTTGACTCTAAGTAACCTTTGAATATTTCTGTTTCCTACCCTGTCTCTTTCTAACTCTCCGCATAAGTAATATGATGACGCACATAGGTATTATAATATCATAAGTTATATACCACACCCAACTAGTGGCGACCACTCACCACCGTCGTTTCGCGGTACGAAAGGACGTGGCGCGTCCACCGGTGGCCCATTTTTGCGGAGCCTAAACAGCGAACCATTCACAGAGCTTTCAACGCAATGGCCTTGAATAGACCTCTGTGATTGGTTCTTTTCTTATCCAAGTGTCGAGTGATCTCATAGTAATGTTTGTGAATACGGGTGTTAGACTTTTAGAAATAACATATCCAGAGTTAATAGATGATTTTTTTTTATTAAAGTGTTAAGTCATTACGATCAGAACGTGTTACATTCGTGCAGTCCTTAAAAATTTACAGATATTTTGAAAAATAATGGCAGGTTTAAAAAAATATATCAGACACTACTCGAAACTTAGACAAAGAATCCCTAAGACTCGAAAGCAATATCCTATCATTCATTTCATTTTTGAAAAGAGTTTGCTACTCTTTTGAGGATTTATTGCAAACAAAAATAACGAAATATTCTTCGACGTCATTGGGTTCGTCATCATAAATATTGATTGGTGCAGATTAGGGTTTTATGATTTGTTCTCCATTCATTTGTGTATGACATACATCATACATTCATAAGAATCCTACTAATATTATAAACGTGAAAGTTTTGTATGGATGATAGATGTATGTGTGTTTGTTACTATTTCACGTAAAACTACTGAACGGATTTTCATGAAACATTTTATATTATGCTAGCTTCCGCCCGCGACTTCGTCCGGGTGGAAATTTTACCCCCTTAGGGGTGGAATTTTCAAAAATCCTTTCTCAGCGGATGCCTACGTCATAACATCTACCTGCATGCCAAATTTCAGCGCGATCCGTCCAGTGGTTTGGGCTGTGCGTTGATATATCACTATGTCAGTCAGTCAGTCAGTCAGTCACCTTTGAGTTATATATGACGGCGCTATGATATTATTAGGTTCAATTGTAATTGAATTTGTTAGTTTCATTGGAAATAGTCCACGTGGGATTGCGAGTGACGTCAGCGCCGCAAGAGCTATCGTACGATGCGACGTAATAGTGGTGGGGCGCGCCTTTGTTGCAGCGGTGCGCGCTCGACAGAGCTCAGTCTAGTTCGAGGCGTCGCTGAGTGCGGACGTGTCTATGGTTGTATTAGGAATGCTTGTGGAAGCTATGTCCGACGGTTGTGTGATAATAGTTAGAGAGAAGTGAAGGTGAGTGCCTAGGTAAACCTACACACTGGGTCACAAGTCCCAGGCACTACTCTGGTTCTCCTCTTTGTGATGTGTGTTGATAAATTGACTCGGCATTCGTATGTGAGATCGTGATTCGATCTAAATCCTGACGACATCCACGACATCAGAAGCGGGATTCGTACCCACCATGCCCACTTTGGACGAGTACGGTCGCGCCGCCCGCCGCCGTCTGTTGCATTGGATAGCTTTGGTGAGTGTTTAAATAATGATTTTAAGTTTGGAGCTGTTTATTTCAAAGAAAGTTGCGTAGTATTGAGCGTAGTTAATGATTTATTTCGAATTTAATTTCGAACTAGATGAAGGGTAATTGAAATTATTGTTGTTCAATGAATCGTACTTGTTAATTTTAACTGCATTGGTTTGTAATTCAAATTACTCGATTGTGGATAGATTTTATGTCTACCCGACATAGAAATTGATAATTGGACGCCTGAAATTTTAGCCTTGACTTAGGTGTGAGGTTGCCTATTTGCGTAGTATATTTTGTTAGGCAGTGTAATTTTAAATAACTGGTTTTGTGCCACTGTAACTGCGGCTTATTTTACCTTGGAGAGAAATAGGGTTGTTAATACGTGTAGTGCAGTCTGTAAGTTTTTTTTTTATTTTGTCGTATCAACGTGCCAATAGATTAGATGAAATTATGAATGAATTTATATTCTTAACATTTTATTAATGGTTTGCCCACAACGAGTAATGCCACATAAAGTAGGTATAAGAGCAAGCTAAAATAATTAGACCTTTTTTTCATCTTTTGCTGGCCCAGTCTTATTAGTGAAGAAAAAAAACAACGTGACGGATCAGACCTCATGTGTGTGTATAGACTATAGTCACCTGTAAAGTGACTGGTAGTATTGCAGTACTCAAATCTGTAAGGCCCCGGACCACCAAGTACCTAACGAAGTTGATATCGTGTTTTTTTATTATGAGATGTTAATTGGAATTTAGTGGCTACTCACGACATGCATTTTTTTACCTAGTGACTATTTTGACTAGTGACGTTTGATATGGAATCAAAAACCAACTGACAGTGTTTCTGGTGCAGCCGAAATACTGTGTTGTTGGAAACCAAAGGACTGTGTTTCCATTGGGCCGAAAGGACTAGCTACGAGAGTAGCTAACTGAAGGACCGGTTTACAATTCTGATAAGACATATTTGCGATTTTGCGTGTGTGACGGTGATGTGTTGTCATGTTGATAGAGCGGGTGATAGTGGGAACTTGACGATCGGTCTTATTTCAGAATAGTGACACGTATTCTGCTGCGAGTCTAAGGTAAAGTCTAAGGTAAAGTCTAAGGTAGAGTCTAAGGTAGAGTCTTACGTAGAGTCTTAGATAGAGTCTAAGGTAAAGTCTTGGGAAGAGTCTCTATGTTAGAGTCACGTGTAGAGCTACTTTAGATTGTAATGCCTAGAAAGCATCTTAGAATAAAATTAATCCAACGCCTCGTGTACATTGGAAATTTTGATATCGAATGGAGCATGTAGATTATTTTTTTTGCGTTAATTTGACGCGCTTAGAAAATACACTATATTTGTATCATACTTTATTTATCGACCCAATCAATGCTATAAGGACTCTTCAATACATAGCTTCGTTGTTTGGTGCCCCAACTCACGTCATGGCTGATCAGGATAGACGTTTTCTAGCAAAGATTACAGAGACTTTTGTTGATAGCAACAGGATCAAGTCGAGCCAACGGCGAAGTGGATTGTTGAAGTTGGGATACATCGTGGCATGTAGTTTTACAGTACAGTCAAATGAACTGAATTATTTGTGACGTTTAACTACTTTATTAGTTGTCGTTAGTTCCGCTACCGCAATCAACATTTTTATCAATCTGCAATAAAAAAAATCTGCAAATGAAAAATAGAATTCTGGATGACAAAGGCTCCAAATGGTTTCGTGATTGAACTTGTTTTTTTTTTCAATGTCAATTACAATAGAACATACAAATACGATCATGACCGTGTTCCGTTCATGCTATGCCAAATTGTATTGATCCTTTGGAAGTTAAGTGCTATCTTAGAAGTACCGCAGGATGTGCCGATGACGGCAAAAGTAAGTAAATTTCAAACAAAATGGAAATTTATGTGTGTTAATACTCCAATAAGTGTGTAAACAAATAGTCTGTGTGTCAGTAGTCAATGTGAAAAGGAGTCTGTATGACAAGTGGTTTGTGTGACGGTTCATCTGTGTGACTAGGGTCTGTGTGACCAGAGTCTGTGTGACCAGGGTCTGTGTGACCAGGGTCTGTGTGACCAGGATCTGTGTGACCAGGGTCTGTGTGACCAAGGTCTGTGTGACCAGGGTCTGTGTGACAAATGGTCTGTGTGACCAGTGGTCTGTGTGACAGGTGTCTGTGTGACCAGTGGTCTGTGTGACAAATGATCTGGGTGACAAATAAGCCGTCTGTGTGACAAGCCGTCTATGTGAAAGGTCGTCTGTGTGAGAAGCCGTTTGTGTGACTATGTATGCCGTTTAGTTCATCTAGTCTTGTGTTATTTGATGTCAGATTGGCCGAGCTCGAGTACAGCAATCGAACGTGTTGCAGAAATAACAATGCAGTTTTATTATATTATAGTAAAATTAGAACTTTTATTGAAAAGTAAAATTGAAACACCCGCTCATAGTCGCGGGTGCAGGAGGAAGGGAAGAACAATGTTGCCATAGGCAAAATATATACAAAAGTATACCAGTTACATTGGAATTAAATATAAAATTATGGTATAACAAATTATCACAATATAAATTAAATAGTTTTAAAATGTTATAATTAAATTAAAATAAATATTATGTTCTGTACTGAACATAAGTTGGGCGGGCCAGAATGGGAACTCTATTGTGTAAAACTTATTTATTACTTACTAAAGAAATTCATTAAGTTCTAAAAATTAAATGATCATTTTATAATTATCCGCTAATAGGTAGAGGACTCAAAGTTTTGTATGAACGAACAAAAGTTTTGTTGCTAGGCCCCATTCTAATCTCCGCAACTCTCACTATTCCATCTGGACCTGGGAAAGTCTTAACAATTTGTTGTCATTGGCCAGTGGAAGGGTGAGAGTTGTTTACAATTTGCATTATCTAAGTAAATTAATAATTCTTTGAAACTTTTTTATTTAAATAACTAAGTTGAAGAAAATAAGTAATATCTAATTGAAACTTATTAACATCTTAATATTTATCAAATAATTATTTAAGTAAATAATTTTGTTAGAAATTACATGCATTGTCATGTAGTTTCAGAGGCATAGGCTTTGAGATTCATTTTATAACAAAAATATTTAATAAATATCTTATATAAATTATTTTATTGCAATGCATAGTCATTGCAAATTACATGCATAGTCATGTAATTCCAGAGACATAGGCTCTAAAATACATTTTATAATAACAATATTTAGTAAATATACTAATAGAAAATTACATGCATAGTCATGTAATTCCAGAGACATAGGCTCTGAAATGCATTTTTTAATAATATATCATTTAAAAATATGTTATGTAAATTATTTTGTTGCAATGCATAGTCATTGCAAATTACATGCAAGTCATGTCATTTCAGAGACATAGGCTCTGAAGTGCATTTTATAGAAATTCAATATGGTCATACCACCATAGCTAGTTAGTCTGTAATTCATATCAGAACTTTTTTTTTACATACAGTTCAAAATCCTCAAGAGGAGCCTTTGTGAACATATTGACCCTATTGGAAACATAGGTTCCTTTAGGACTGCTAAACCTTAACTAAGCTAATACAATTTGAAATTACTATACAAAAATAGTTTTAAATAACAATATTTACAATATAAAACCTAGTACAACCAAGAAACTATGTCTGCTAGGAGTAAACACTATCTAACTCTTGCATTTTAAAAAATTCATTATACATAACAAATAAAATTATTAATTATGAAATATTGTGTCAATATTAAACATAAGTGTGTAACGGCATGTAAAAATATAAAAAGTATTAAACAATTCATTTTGGAATTAAAGCCAAGTAGCAAGAAATCAAAATTCATCAATTATTAATTTATACATACTTACAAAATAAGTCTGGATTAGTCCTGAACTTCTTTTCTAAATTGTGGAAACGCTGTAAAGCTACTGAAAAGGAGTCACCAATATTTAATTCATTTATAGGACACTTCAAAGGTAGATCTACTGTAAAACAATTATTTACTAGTTTTACTGAATTTTTAAAACAATTTTTGGCTGTTTCATGTTCTATAGATTTACAGATTTTTGTTTCCGGTAACTTCTCGGATAACCAAAAATTTTGCATAATATTTTCCAACTCATTAGATTGATCTTCAAGTGTAACATTATTTATAACAAAATTAATGTTAGAACAATACGAGAATGCAGATGGATGTTGCAAAGAGCCACCTACAACATACCCAAACACAGTATTTTGTAACACAATTCCATTACTTAAATGTATAGTTTTGTCTAATAAAGCTTTGAAATATACATCTGCACCTAACAACATAGGAATTTCAGATGGTTGATTAAAGTCACAGTCAGCTAAAGTTATATCGCTAGGAATGTTCAAGTTATTTTTATTAATATAATTTTGAGGTAAGTAAGTGGTAATGGAATCGACAACATGACAATTTAAATTATACTCTACATCATACACTAAAGATCTTATATTTATATTTACACATTTGTTAATTTTATTTACATTATTACCTACACCTATGATACTAACATTCTGACTATATGGAGTCAGATTTAACTTCTTTACTAACGACTGTTTAATAATTGATATCTGGCTGCCACTATCGAGAAGCGCCTTTACAAATATTTCTTGACCATATCTGTCAATTAATTTTAGTTTTATTGTAGGTAACAATATATTTTGTTGTAATAAATTATTTGTGTGCAAAGTGATTGCCTCCGGTTGCTCCTCAGGATGCAATAAGGAGTTGTGATCTTTCTTACACATTTTACACTTAAAATTATATTTACACTTGCCTAAATGTTGTCTCAAACATATAATACACAAGTTATTTCCATTTACAAATTGAGTCCGTTCAGTTATAGGCATAGTCCTAAACTTTGGACACATAAACAAAAGATGATCAAGTTTACATAATGTGCAAACTTGTTTATATTGAGGCTTTGCCACAACATTAGATAATTTAAAACAATTACTTTTAGATTTTGAGTTACCCTCATAGGTGGTACTCTTTATAGGAAAACTATCCTCCAAGGCAACAGCTCTTTTTTCTAAAAATTCCAGAAACTCATTTATTGTTGGTAAATTGTCTGGACTATTCCTATCAAGATGGTAAGTTCTATTTGTATAGGGGTCCAGTTTGCGAGCTAAAATTGATATTAAAATCATGTCCCACTTGTCTACCGGTTGCCCTAAATTTTGTAGTGCATGAAGTTGTTGCCTAATTTGAGTAATAAATGATCTTAATGTAGATGCAGTACCTTTATGCATTGGAGGAGAGTCTAAAATATTATTCAAGTGATTGAAAATAATCCTAGTTTTATTGTCATATCTCTTATTAAGTAACTGAACAGCATGCGGATATGAGTCATTGACAAGTGGTAAATTAATTATAACTGCTAAGGCGTCATCAATTAAATACTTTCTTAAATAAAAAAGTTTTTGAATATTTGTTAAAGTGTTATTGTTGTCTATTACTGCATTAAATAATTCTATAAAAGGTTTAAATTTTGTGAAATCTTTGCCATCATAAGGTGGTATATCTATACTAGGAAGCTTAGAATTGGATGTGTTGTTTTTAATTGTAGATGCCTTGACAGATTCCCTAAGGCTACACAAAATTGAAAAATACCTTTGTTCTGTTAAAGAAATGTCCTCACTATCGGTCTCGTCGATTGCTGTAATGTCTATATTTACTTGCTCATAGTCTTTGTAAGTACTCATCAGCTTTTCTATGCGAGCTTCAAGCATTTCTTTACCGGCTAACTCTATTGCAGTTGCGTCGTTTGCAAAATTGTCCAATCTGGTTATTGCAGACTTCAAATGAGAACGCGCAATGCGCAAACGCTTTAATTCCTTTTCCATTTTGATTAACACTAAATACACTATACACTCAATACTATATACACTGAATTTAAACTATAAAAATATTAAAAACACACAGGATAAGTTTTTGTTTATGTTTGACTGACTTTGTTTGACAGACAGACGTGACTGAATTGCAGAACGAATGATCGAATGGTACGGTCGCAATCAGTGCTGCCAACACTCCCAATAGTCGTGAATTGGCGCCAAATTGAAGAATATGCGCGCCAATGTAGAAAATTTTCACAAATGGTTTTCAAATTACCAATTTTGTGATGAATGCACTCCTCCTTTTCTTGAACAACGTGGTATTACTCGTTCATAGGACGAATAAGCCACAATTCGCTCCGGGTTCGCCGCCGCCAAAAGCAAATGCACCTTCTATAGCAAGGCACCTCGGGGAACCAATATCACGAGCTCTTGCAAAATTTTATATAACCACTGGTTTTATTTTCACTCGAAGGACCACTAAACTGCCTATGTTGCAGAAATAACAATGCAGTTTTATTATATTATAGTAAAATTAGAACTTTTATTGAAAAGTAAAATTGAAACACCCGCTCATAGTCGCGGGTGCAGGAGGAAGGGAAGAACAATGTTGCCATAGGCAAAATATATACAAAAGTATACCAGTTACATTGGAATTAAATATAAAATTATGGTATAACAAATTATCACAATATAAATTAAATAGTTTTAAAATGTTATAATTAAATTAAAATAAATATTATGTTCTGTACTGAACAGGAGGCTTACTATCAGCATAGAAGAAACAATGTCTAAACCGGGCAGTTCAAAAGCAGGCCTTAAACAGAATTGTTTAGATTGGTACCATGACGCTTTTTAAGGTGAACGGTTAAAACATTGTTTTCCTACAAGGTGAATGGTTATGATTGTCTCTGGCCTGTTAGTTGTGACGCAATGCACAAACGAGAAAGAGCTATACGAAGTGTATAAGAATGTCTCTTTCTCACTCGTGTCGTTCGAATACTACTAAAAATTACTTTACCGGGACTTATCGGTTATTTTGTTTCGTGAATTATTTAAATTGTAACATAATAATATAATAAATTGATTATTTTTAAATGGTGTTTTATATTAATTCCTACTACTACAATAATAAAGATCTCTTGTAACTGGCTGTTCGCAAACTGTTTATATAAAATTAAAGATCATAAACCTTTTTTTGACGTGTTTTTGAACGTGTTGTGAAGTTTACGGAGACAAAAAAAGTTACAAAAAACTTTGTAAACTATTTCAAATTTTCAAGTGCCTAAACCATGCTCAAAACTATGAATTTAGTTTCAAATAGAACTTAGCTTCCCTTAAGGGCACAAGTGTTTTGTTTTAGTTGTTATTCTTTTTAATTTCAAGAATTTAAGTAACGTGCAACAATGTCGTAAGTATTTTTGTTTGTTTTTTAATGTTTGTAAGTACATTTGTTTGTTTGTATACCTAACATTTAATTGTTTATTTTATGAAATAAAATTAAATTGAATTTACGACTAAAGCAGCAAGTGGTTCGATTTCCGCTCTAAGTATTTTTTTTGAGTGATAAACAATAACATTTACTCATAAGCTCTTTCAGTGTAGTTTTTGATTGATATTTTATATTATGTATATCTCTAATATCTAAATTTATAGTAAATATACAACCGTGTTTTCTTATTAGGTAATATACAGGGTTACAGGAAAAGTCGACCTAGATCCGTTAAGGGCGTGTAGTACACATCATTTCTGAATGATTTCACTATGGAACCCCCCATCCTAAACTTAATCGTTTTCGAGATATTCGTGTTTTAATTTTTTTTATGAAAATGCCCAATTTTTCGGCTATTCAATTGAATATTTTGATTTTTTTTTTATTCTAATGATTATTTTTTCGGTTTTTTACATGAAGAATGAGATGGTTAATGACCTCAATGACTAAAATTGCACGTAAGTTAAGTAAATGGGTCATTGTAGACGATCGAAACTTAAGAAAATAAGTACAAATTATAAAAAAAATATTTTTCTTTTCTGGATATCTCAAAAATTTATCATGGCACTTGCTCTGCAGATGTGCTTAAAAACATCTACATTTTATCAGCTATTCAACGAGGTATAACAACCTAGGGTTGTATTTAAACTCATAGAAAAAAACATAGTTGAAAAGGTTCAGGTAGTAGGTCTAACGATGAAACTTAGTTTCTAAGGCTACATGGGGCAGTCAGAATAAATAGCGCTTATTTAATCTAATTAATTTGACTTAAGTTCAGCATCATCATTTCAGCCTACTGGCTTCCACTACTGAACGGCCTCCCTCGGCTAGGTACAATCTTCATGCATCCATCGATGTCCCGCTATCCTGACCTAGGAGATCATTCAGTAATTCACCTAATGTTTTTGAATAAAATTTTATAGTTCATGTTCTACGTGTCCACCTCTATTTCGCACACATTTTCTAATTCTTTCACGTAGTCCACTTTTCACTACACCAGTGGTTAATGTTCTTCTTATGTCGTTAGCAGCATTAATTATCCTTTCTTTGAGAACTTCCACTGACGATATGGGGTTGAGCTCACTGTAAACGAGGCTCTTCATGTGCCCCCATACATAAAAATCCATGGGGGTCAGGTCGGGAGATCTGGCTGGCCTGGGTAAAGGCCCACCTCGTCCAATCCATTTGTTAGGATAGTTAGTGTCCAACCAATCCCTAACGCTTCTTCTGAAATGAGCAGGGCAGCCATCATGTTGAAACCACATGTCCCGCAGTAATTGTAATGGGAGATCATCTAGTAGGTCACCTAAGTCACCTCTTAAGAAATTTTGATTTCGTTGTCTTGTTCCTCGTCGTCATCAATGACACGTGGTCTTCCTAAGTCCGTACGTCGTCGCAAAACAGAGCCAGTTTCACGAAGTCGTCGGTAAACTCCGTCGAAAACGCTCACATCAGGTACTCGACGGTCGGGATAGCGTCGTATGTACTCAGTCCGAGCTTGTGCGAACCTTTTCAACTATGTTTTTTTCTATGACTTTAAATACAACCCTAGATTGTTATACCCCGTTGGATAGCTGATAAAATGTAGATGTTTTTAAGCACATCTGCAGAGCAAGTGCCATAATAATTTTTTGAGATATCCAGAAAAGAAAAATATTTTTTTATAATTTGTACTTATTTTCTTAAGTTTCGATCGTCTGCAATGACCTATTTACTTAACTTACATGCAATTTTAGTCATTGAGGTCATTAACCATCTCATTCTTCATGTAAAAAACCAAAAAAATAATCATTAGAATAAAAATAAATCAAAATATTCAATTAAATAGCCGAAAAATTGGGCATTTTCATAAAAAAATTAAAACTCGAATATCTCGAAAACGGTTAAGTTTAGGATGGGGGGTTCCATAGTGAAATCATTTAGAAATGATGTGTACTACACGCCCTTAACGGATCTAGGTCGACTTTTCCTGTAACCCTGTATATTATAGATTTTTAGTTTTGCACAATGTAGGCAATATAATTAGGGATTTTGTCGGTAATTAACAATAGCATTTAATATTTTTCAGAAGCAGTCAACAAACAAGAAGGCGCGTAACCTATACCCAGCTGCAAATTTTGTGGGAGTTTTTAAATGATCATAGAGACATTGCAGTTGGGTATAATAAATCGGCACAAGCACGCGACCACTCCAAGCGGATGTGGGAGAGAGCAGCAGCTCAAATGAATTCTGCAGGAGAAGGTGCCATCAAATCAGGGCCTGAGTGGTCTAAAGTATGTATTGAATGTAATATTAGTGATGTTATTTTATTTATTAATTTGAAACTTATTTCATTTTTAATTTTTCCAGTATTGGATAGATCTCAAAGCAAAAATAAAGCGAAAAAATAGACTAGTCAGAGATGCTCGAAGTGGGACTGGTGGGGGTCCCTCTACTGAAGAGCTCTCTGACATAGAACTAAAATTTTTGCAACTATTAGGCAGTGATTATGGTTCGGGTCTGCCTGGCGTTCAAGTATTGCCCGTTATTGAAGTAAGTTGCACTCTATGTTCTTATTTTTATCTACAACCTATAATAAATTATAATTGTAATATCCTCTTTAGTACTTACATAATATTATTTTCTTTCAGGAACTTGAATCTAGGGTCGACTCTGTTCCCCAACCATCAACTGATGGAACAGAGGAACCAATTTATTTGGACATAAATTTTGATGATTTTGTAAGTAGATTTCTTTAATTTTATCCATATTAATTTTCAAAAAACAGGTTTGTACTATGAGCATTTAGTAACCTGCCAATTTAAATACTTTTTAGGAAAACAATGCTGAAAGTGAGGGACCAGTTCCAGAGGCAGGACCATCTATTGTCGCAGACCCAGGAACAGCCTCAGTCCCAGTTCTAGTGACATCCCCACATGAGTCACTGGAACCAATTGAGAATATTCAATCAAGGCCTGCCACAGCCAGTGACAATGTGAGGCAAAGACGCCGAACGCGCCAAAGGCGTCTAACTGCTGCAGAAGCTAGGGAGCGGCTTGTTGTAGCTTCAGAGACGCGGGCACAGGCTGAATTGGCCACAAGCAACCACATCGCACGGGCCTTGAATATTCTCAGTGACATGACTGAGACATTAAAAAGAATAGAAAGAAAGTAAGTGACACATATTAAATTTATTTCCAATAAGTTGTAAAATAACAAAGAATAAATATTTTTAACCTTATTACAAATAATTACAATTTTACTAATAACATAAGGTCATAATAGAGGTATAACAATTTTATATAAGAGGTATAACAATTTTATATACATTAGCAAATTCACAACTTAAACATTATGTTAATAAAAAATATTAGTAGATACTTCCTTAAGACAAACAAAGTGTGTAATTAAGAAGTAAGATAGAAATATGAAAATTTAGAAACATTGTGTACAAGTTGTGTCCTTCTAGTTCTCATTTTTAACTTATATGCCTATTATGATATTGTTAGGTGATAAATACTTTACAATACTTAGGGCCGATTTTTCAATATAATATTAAAAGAATATTCATAACTACTTATATACAAAATCATAAAAAGTCTATTCAATTATTAACAAAGGAAGTATGTATTTAATAACTAATATAGGATTTTAAATATCAGCATTGTAAATGAATTTTTAACTTAAATATTATGTTAGTTGAAAAAATATTCATTCCTTAAAGACAAAATTAGAAAAACTAATTCAATAAATAACAAAAGAACTGTGTTTGTATTTATGAAGTAACATAGAAATAAAAATGTTTAAAAAACATACTGTACGGTAGATACTGTAAAAAAGTACAGTATCTACCTGTGTATTACTTAAATATTATGATATACCTAAATGATATTAAGTAACAAATATATTACATTACATAGTTTATAGGAATATTCATAACTACTTAAATGCAAAATCATAAAAAAATTCTAGTATTAACAAATAAAGTATGTATTTAATAAGTAGCATTTTATTATAAATATCAGAGAATAAACGTAATTTACCTTAAGTATTTAAATACAAGATCGTAAAAACTATAAGGGACACTAAAATAAAATTTTTATAAATACATTTTTCTATACACTAAATAATAAATCTTATATTTTAGGTGGCCCGGCGCAGCTCCCACAGACGACTAACAAGATCACGCCGTGTGGCAAGACCTATCTGCAGCTCGGTATTTTGACGGCTCTCATTTATATGCTGTGATGCTGCAGGTTGCATGAATGCCTCATGTTGTGCCTCTTCCTCTGACAGTTCCGGTACTGGTAAATTAGCGGCATTACAAAGATTGTGTAAAATCACACATGCATTTGTGATCGATCCAGCCATTTGTGGCTGGTAATGCAACACTCTATGAACCAGCAGACATCTAAAGCGGGCTTTAAGAACGCCAATTGTCCTCTCTATTATATTTCTCGTTTGAACATGGCGTTCTGTATAATACGCTTCTGGTGAGTTGGGCTCTGCATCCAAAATGGGTGTCATCATTGTTTTCCTTAAAGGATATCCAGAGTCACCTGTAATAAAAACAAACAAGTTAGATTTTTTTTTAAGAATACATAAAAGTCTGGTTTATTTATATTTGCTAATATAATAAATTTAGTCCAGTAAGTAATTATAGTAATATTATGAACTTTTTAATTTTTACCTAGAAACCATAATGCCTCCCTTGCACTTAAGTTCTCCAAATGTCTTTTTAGAGGATGATTGGTCCAAATAAATGAGTCGTGGGTAGAGCTGGGATGACTGGCATCATCACTTATAATCTCCATGTCTGCATTACAAATCTGAAATTAATTATATGTTAAAATATTTTTATGTAAAATTAAGTAATTGCTGCGAAACTTCTAATTAAAAATGCCCTATAACTAACAAGATTTAATTAAAAATTTCTCAGCTACACAATCTTTTATAACCCTAAAGAAGCAGTTTTTTTTAGTATTTCATTTAAATTTTCCTCAAGGACAAAACTGCAATATAGCAATTTTATATTGTTTCAACTGGCACTTAAATGTAGATAATGTTTTTGTCACATAAATGTTTTGACAATCTTTGACTTTTTTTCTTTCAGCTATTTCACAAAATGGTTTAAATAAATTATGCTAATGTGATTTTTTTATTAGTAGTAGTCTCTCCTTAACTTATTAATAATATTACTTAACTATTTTAGATTAAAGTATGTAATTTTTAATTAGATGGAGTATAATGTATAGTATCTATTAGGTATTTTTATTGATTACGTAAGTATATTATTCTAGTTGTAAGGGATATAATTTAGAAGGAATATTATTTAAATAAAAACTTATTTATTTTAGTAGATATATAAATTACTGGTTACTTTAAATGTTTTTATTTTAGTTGCTCTGTTAATATATTTTCTTTACATGTGTAATAAAATTATGTGTTTTATAAACTTTATAATTGTTTTATTTTAATTACTTATATGAAAGATATCTTACCAATTGAACATTCAAAGAATGATAGTTTTTCCGACAAAAATATCTCTCTTCATGTACTATGGGCCTTACGATAGCTACATGTGTCCCATCAATACAGCCAATCACTCCTGGGACACCATATTTTTCATAGAACCTATAAAATAATTCATGAAATAAATTAATGAATATATTAATTTCCTCTAAAAAAAATAATATTTGTAGATTATCTACCTTAATTTATTCTGATTACGCTGCTCAGCAGTTTGAGGGAATTTTATATATTTATTTCTTATTTCTATGTTGTTTATTGCTGCAGTAACCTGTGCCAATACAGCAGACACAGTTTGTTGTGCAACATTCTGGGCATTTCCAGTTGGTTTCTGATATGACCCATGTGCATATACATATATAGCTGTCAAAACCTGCAACAAAAAAGTATTTTCATATTTACCCAGATAAAATTTAAATTGTATAGATTTGGACAACTAAGGGGGTAATTTATAATTATAGATTTAAGAAAATTATTTAGGATAAAGCTATTTACCTTTGTTTCTATGTTAAGATCATTTGATCTTATAGGATTGGTTTTCAAAATTGGTTCAAGATCATCACATAGAGACTTCACTAAATCAGGTGATAACCTGTAATAAAATTAAGAAGGTATAATAGCTTGAAATATTGTAGTCATCATATCAGCCAAGAACATCCACTGTTGGACATAAACCTCCACAAAGAATCTCCAAACCGAACGGTCCTTGTAAAAATCACAAATAAATACTTTTAAATTCACAACAGACTATGCTCAAGTAACTAACCATCATTAAAGAGCTTGTAATACATCATTTTTAATATAATAAAATATAGCTAAGTACATAAATATCATATACTTTCCCGGTCAGAATTCGAACCCAAAATCAAATTTTGTTGTGGTCAAATTGTGCGTAATTTGAGAATCAGCTAAATAGGCATACCTAGTTACTATAGATCTTAGACAAAGGATCCTTTGTCTAAGCTATAGATAGAATAGATCATCAATATCATATCATAGATAGGATAGGTACTTAGGAAGGTACCTATGTAGGTATAGGTACTTAGGTAGCTTTATCGCAGATATTGTCTACATATTAAGTCAATTACGACGAAGTATATTGTTAGTCAGTAGAAACTTACCTATATTCCCTAATAAATTCGCTTTCTTCCAAATCAAAAGGATCATTTATTTTTCGAGTACATTGTCGTTTGTGTCTTCTTTCTAAGCGATACTCACTCTCCAAGTACTCGAAAATTTCATATTCGTCACTCATCTTAAACATATTAAGTACTCTGTTAAAGAAACCCCTTAAAATGTTCCCATTAAAAATGTTATCGACAAAAGTTAAATTTATAATACTTACGGCGGATAAGAGTTCCTAAATTCGTTGTAAAAAGTCACTTCAATTTACAAGTATTTACAAAGAACCACAATAAATTTCTCAAATCTTACTCCGACAACCTTTATTGCACTTGAAATACAAAAAAAGCACCTAGTCGACCAACTTTTTAGACATTGCTTTATTTGACATTTCACACGCTCTTAAACCGTTCAGTGTAAGCGTCATGGTACGAATAGTTCATACATAAAAAAGGTGAACGGTTTGTAGACGATAAGTTAAGCAGGCCTGCGAAAGTCCTGCTTTAACGTGGTCATAGTATGAAAATTTAAAGCAATCCTGTTTAAGTCCTGCTAAAACAGCTCATAGTAAGCCTCCAGAACGTAATCTTATCTTTTGCAGATTATAACCACAAGTAAGACACACGAGGACGTGTGATGATGCAGGATGGCCGTGACGGCGCTATGATATTATTAGGTTCAATTGTAATTGAATTTGTTAGTTTCATTGGAAATAGTCCACGTGGGATTGCGAGTGACGTCAGCGCCGCAAGAGCTATCGTACGATGCGACGTAATAGTGGTGGGGCGCGCCTTTGTTGCAGCGGTGCGCGCTCGACAGAGCTCAGTCTAGTTCGAGGCGTCGCTGAGTGCGGACGTGTCTATGGTTGTATTAGGAATGCTTGTGGAAGCTATGTCCGACGGTTGTGTGATAATAGTTAGAGAGAAGTGAAGGTGAGTGCCTAGGTAAACCTACACACTGGGTCACAAGTCCCAGGCACTACTCTGGTTCTCCTCTTTGTGATGTGTGTTGATAAATTGACTCGGCATTCGTATGTGAGATCGTGATTCGATCTAAATCCTGACGACATCCACGACATATATATATTTAGATTGCTATAGTTTAACCAAACTTGACGCGAACGAAGCCGCGGGCGACCACTAGTTGTGAATAAAATAAAATCTTAAGAATTTGTGCATTTCTGTTAATCCCTAGGTACTCGTGAATTTATACTTTAGTAATGTAACAAAAACAATATATTAGTGTCAAAAATCTTATTAGGTCATTGTTGTCAGTTTTATCTGGTGGTAGTGTTGAATTGGGCGTAGTATTCGTCGGTGGGGATGTTTTTGTAAACAACTTCACGGTAATATTTCTCCTTCTCCTTCTGTTGAAGAGCCATGAGTTGATTTTCTTCAAGAAGCTGGCGTGCGATGTCTCTGTGGAGATAATAAATAAAAGAATGCAGTTTTAAGACACTCATTTTCTATAACACTAGCTGTGCCCGCGCGACTTCGTCCGCGTGGATTTCCCGTTTTTGCAACATTTCCATTGATACTCAACTCCTATTAGTCGTAGAGTGATGTTATGGAGGTATATAAGCCTATATCACGGTTTCCTAAACTGTGCGTCACGACGCCCTGGGGTGCCGCGGTTCTATCCCGGGGGCGGGCGTCGTGAGACGATCCACATAGAATGGCTGTCTAGCTAGCTTAGCGAGCTAGTCGAACGAAAATAAATGTAGACAAAGAAATGTAAGTCGCGATTTCTAAACTTGAACCCGGTTTTAAGATGCTCTGTTTTTAAAATAAGAAAATACACTGAAAAAATCGACCGTCTAGCGCGGGCGAAAAAATCGAATAAGCATCTTTACGCTACCGGGACATTGCTTACGCCGTCGAAATTTGTCGGTGCTACTTTATGTTTTTATGGTAAATTTTTTTCAGTCTTTCTAATTTCAAAATATTTGCGCATTCGTTAACGCCTAAATAATTCCAAAAAAGCTATGTTTTTGTTTTTGTAGGTATGTACTTAACTTGGCTGTTATTATAACAGGGGGAGGGCTCGTAAAAATTGGAAAATTCCTAAAGGCGTCACTATGAAAATAAGTTTGGGAAGCTCTGGCCTATAGTCCTCGATAAATAGACAATCATAGAATTTTTCAATTTGAATCAGTAGTTCCCCTTTGTAGGATTCTGTACCCAAAGGGTAAAACGGGATCCTATTACTAAGACTCCGCTGTCCGGCTGTTCTGGTGCCGCTGTAACAACAAATACTAATAAATAGAATAAAATAAATATTGAAGGGGCTCCCATAAAATAAGCGTGACTTTTTTGGTCGATTTTGATAACGGCAAGCTTAAAGTATTCACAGAATATTTAGTTATATTATTAACTTTTAAAATAAGTAATTAAATCAAAATGAAATTAATATTTAAGGGGCTCAACAACAAACGTGTTTTATTTAATATATTTAATTTAAATTTCAAATAATTTTTGGAGATTTTTGATAAAATCTATGGCACGGAACCCTTCGTTCGCGCGTTCGACTCCTTCTAGGCGGTTTTTTTTGCAGGCTATCTTTGTTGACCTTTTTGAAGTCACCAGGGCTTTTAGTAAGGAAGAGGACCTCGATGGGTCCTCAAGCTTTAAGGTCGAATCACTCCAAAGAGGATTCCTGACCGGTGAGCATCTCCCTCGGAGGTGTCTCTGAACCTATTAGTCTCTAATGCGTCCGAATCTGACGGGATCAGTAGTTCCTAAGATAAGCGCGATCAACTAAACAAAAAAAACAACTCTGTATAGATGCGTGCGTAGTACTTGATCATTATTTAGCTGCGGAGTTATGTTAAAACTGTAATATCTCTGAAGATATTTATTGAAATCTAATGATGTAAAGAACAATTTTGTACAAAATTAAATATTTGTGATGAATAAAGTATAAATTTTGATAAGGAATAATATTATTTTTACAAAAATACCTTCGCATCTAATGCATTATTTTAGAACAAATTTTATTAACTAAAATAGGTTATAGCGAGTCAACCTTAAGAGATAGATAAATGCTGTCTGGAACTTTTTTTTTAGAACTTTTAAAGGAGAATAATTCCGTTGTACATGAATTTTACCTAACTTTAACCGTTTACCCAGCGCACGCAACAAAAGCTCTGAAAATCAAAATTTATTATTTTCCGTTTATTTCAAACTATGATATCTCTTAAGATATTCATTGAAATCAAATGAAGTCATTAACAATTTTGTTCAAAATTAAATGCTTGTGATAAATAATGTATTTATTTTGATAAGGAATAATATCATGCATACAAAAACACCATCGCAGATAAAGCATTCTTTTAAAACAAATTTGATTACCAAAAAGAAAGGTTATAGTGAGCTAACCATAAAAGATAAACATATGCTATCGCGGACTTTTTTTTAGAAAATTTAATGGAGAATAATTCTGTCATACATAATTTTTCCGTAACTTTAACCGTTTACGCAGCGCACGCAGGGAAAGCTTTGAAAAGAAATATTTCTCTCCCGTTTTTGCAACATTCTTCAATAAATGCTCAGCTCCTATTGGACGTACCTTGATGTTATATAGCCTATAGCCTTCCTAGATAAATGGACTATCCAACGGAAAAAGAATTTTTCAATTTGAGTCAGTAGTTGCTGAGATCTTAGGGTTCAACCAAACAAACAAACAAACAAACTCTTCAGCTTTATTATTAGTATAGATTAGTCTGGTAGATGTATGACGAATAAAAAATTGGTTGGTCTGTAAAGTCGGTTTACTGACGATAGTTGAACGTGACAACGTCTTAAGAAAATACTGATGGAATGGTAGCATTTTTCAAAAGAAAAATTTATTTTCATTTGTTTTGCCGGCCTTACATGGAACGCCTCAGAGCGAGGTAACGCCGCATGCGTCATGTTTTTTCGTGCGTGCAGCCGGCTCTATCGAATTATAAGACGTTGTCACGTCAAAAGTTGGGGGTAATTGAAAAATCTTTGACTAGATCCCTGCAGGAAACACCGCGCTGTGCGCTAGGTCTACTTGTGCCTTTGATCTGCGTAACCCAGCGGTTAATTTCCGCTATTTTTTAAAGTCGCGTATTGAAAATATTAAGGCACATGAGATCGCGACACACACCTTAATAACGCATTGATAAACCAAGCCAAAAAGTCGAGTAAATATGGTATTGATCATCTAACTAATTAATGAGACTTAAAATCCGTTAATACAATCTACGATTAATATCGACGATATAGTGCTACGAGATGTCTACCACCTTTCGTTATTTAGGTACTAGGTACATGCTATGTATTAAAAATGTTAGTAAAAACTTGTAATAATAATATTAATAAAATAATACCTTCTCTTTCTTTGGTCTTCGATATCGGAACGAGCTACTTCTCGTTGTATGGACTTAGCGAGCGTCTGCCACTCTGCCTCCATTTTGTCTTGGGCGTCGCGCTTAGCCTAAAAACATCGTACAATTATGGGTGAATTTCCCGGGACCAAAAATTGCGTGGCATCGATGAAATCGGTATTAAAAAACAAAGCTATAACGTTCTTATTTTTTTTCTAGATAAATGAAATAGTTATCTATGTGAGGCACTAAATATTTTAATAATAGGAATAATAGGTACTTCAAAAAAAATTATTAAACCTCGAAATCTTTCATTGCCGTGTTTGTCCACACGTCACCTTGATGTATATTATACCTCATTGCTAAAAATTCATTGATTATTTATATTGAAATTTAGTTTTATTTGATGCGTGAATAGTTAAAGTATTGTTACGGAATACATTTATTCAAATTATTAAACAATACAACGAATGGTTATTCTAAATGCATTTGTCCCAGAACAAACTTTCATCGCCATGTCCTAAACATTTTTAAGAATATTGTTTTATCTAACAACTTGCGGCCCCCTCCTTAGCGCTAAACGTTGCATATTAGTGTCGCCTAAGTACTCGACGTGGAAGGACGTACACTCGTGCATGCGTTTTTGCGCTATAAATAAAAGTATCCCATTTTTTATGTTGTCGTCATTTTTTCTTTCATCGCCGTGGATAGGTATAACTTCTATATGAATAAGTTTGTCCTCATGATTGAGTTTTCAATAGAATGCCATTTCTCATATGTTTATTTGTGAAGTGTTTATTACCTCGAATAACTAATAGTTTTTTTGTTATTTTATATTTTTGCCTTGTTTTTCATCGCCATGCTTTCATTGCTGTGGTTTCCGTGGCCAAAATTTGCTATGGCAATGAAAAAAAAGACACGGAAATGAAAAAAATTTCATTGCCATGCCTTGTAACACAATTTAGTTTCATTGCCGTGGCCAGGTGTTTCATTTCCGTGGCCAGGTGTTTCATTTCCGTGACTTATGTTTTTATTGCCATGATAAGATAAGGCAAAAAATACATTTTTACCTGTAATACAGGTAGTGCCGAGTATTGACCGCAACAATATACATATATGAAAATAAACTCAAAATACTGTTTTCTAAATTGAAATTATACGCCTCTGCCCCACATACAATGTTGATAAAAATATATAACCATATCCCAAAAAAAAATTATAAATACCGAAAAATTAATCAGTTTTGTGAATCACCAAAACATTTTATAATTACAAAAAGTTATAATGGCAATATAGAATTTTTTGATAATGAAACTAAATACCAAATGCTGGTTTTTTTCCTGCAGATGCGCTTGCGTGGGTCGGTGTAAGGGATAACCTATATTTCTTAAAGTCTAATCCATGTTTATTCCAAATTTTATCAAAATAGGTTCGGTGATTTAAGCGTGAAAGCATAACAGACAGATAGAAGGAGTTACTTTCAAAATGATGACGATAATACTCAAGTAAGTACATATATAAAATTAACTATTGCCCGCGTGCTAGACTTCGTCCGCGTGGAATAGTTACTTACGGGCCTTACAGCGCGATGTAAAGCAACGCATGCAGGACTTACGGAACCGTCGATGGGACGACCTGCTCAAGGACATCGAGCCATCGCACCAGGCCTACTGGCGCCTGGCTCGAACCTTCAAGTCGGACAAAGAGTCGACCCTACCTCCGCTCCGCCGTCCCGACCTCACCGTTGCCTTTGACGACGACGAGAAGGCCGAGTGTCTAGCCGACAGTCTGGAAGCCCAGTGCTCTCCAAGTACCCAACCCGCGGACCCAGCCCATGTTCAGCACGTAGACGAAGAGGTCGAAAGACTCTCCTCACTACCGCTCACATCGCCTCCACTCAGACCGGTTACCCTCGATGAGGTGCAAACGTTAGTCAAGGATCTCCGTCCCCGTAAAGCCCCTGGCCTAGACGCCCTCTCGAACAGGGTGCTCAAAATTCTTCCTGCTCAACTTTTAATGTTGCTAGTCACCATCTTCAATGCAGCCATGACGAGCGGCGCCTTCCCCGCTATGTGGAAGGACGCCGACGTTATCGGCATCCATAAGCCCCGTAAGGACCCCGCGGTCCCTTCTAGCTACAGGCCTATTAGTCTACTCAGTTCCATAGGAAAGCTCTACGAGCGAGTACTACTGTCTAGACTAATAGAGTTCACTTCTGCAACTAGCACCCTTATTGACGAGCAATTCGGTTTCCGAGCTCGACACCCCTGCATCAACCAAGTGCACCGCCTAACGGAGCACGTTCTCGAGGGCCTCAGCGCCCGACGTCCGATAGGTACTGGAGCGCTCTTCTTCGACATGGCGAAGGCGTTCGACAAGGTCTGGCACAATGGCTTAATTTACAAGCTATACAAACTCAATGTGCCGGACAGACTCGTACTCATCTTACGAGACTACTTGTCGAACCGCTCATTCTGTTACCGCGTCGAGGGAGCGCGCTCCACTCCCCGACCGATACGAGCCGGAGTTCCACAGGGATCCGTGCTCTCACCGCTACTTTTCTCACTTTATGTGAACGATATCCCAAAGACCGAAGGTACCGAGCTCGCGCTCTTCGCAGACGACACGGCCATCTACTACTCGCATAGGAACCGCCCGCATGTAGCACGCATGCTGCAAGCCGCGGCCAACTTCCTATCAGAGTGGTTCCGCAGGTGGCGCATAGAAGTGAACCCGGACAAAAGTGCTGCCATGTACTTTAGTAGGGGTTCATTCCTAGGCCACACACTGCCCACCATATCCGTCTTCGACCGACCGGTACCCCTGGTCAAAAAGACCAAATACTTGAAGTCCGAGATAGGGCCTACTTCGTCCTAGGTCGCCTATACCACCTTATAGGAATGCGGAGTAGAATGTCTCTTAGAAATAAGAGGACGCTTTACAAAGCTTGTGTACGACCTATCATGACATATGCTAGCGTTGTCTTTGCACACGCGGCTCCCACCAACATCAAAAAACTCCAAATGATCCAGAACCGTTTTCTGCGCATGGCATCAGGCTGCCCCTGGTACATACGCAATGTCGATCTCCATAGAGATTTCGATCTCCCAACCATATCCTCGTTCATGAAGGAAGCGTCTAGGCGCTACTTCGACAAAGCTCCTCACAATCCTAACCCACTCGTAGTCCAAGCCTCTAGTTACTGTGCTAATAGAGATGCCTCGCGCGCCTCGCGCCTTCCAAAAAACGTCCTATTGGACCTGACGATTCAATCACGAGCGCAAATGCCTCGCTACCGACTCCAAACAACACTACACACTCAAGCACTAGTGCCACACTTTCTAATCACCGCACTCGTCGAACAAGGGTGCGTCGACCCGGTCTACACACGATGCGCTATTCCCGGTACAGATATGTGCCGGGACGCTTCTCGCCGTGTCCTCCACAACCCGATGCGCCCGAGCCTTTAGAGGCACCCTCGGGCGTGTCGCTCCCTTCCGATCGGGACGACCTAGGGACGCTAGGCGGTCGAGAGACTCCCCACGGGGGAGATGCTCGGTCGCCCAGTAATCCCCTAGGAACGTCCGCCCTACAGGCTTGAGGACCCCTCAAGGTTTTCGCCTTCTCAAAAAAAATCCGGTGGAGCAGTAAATGCCATCAGCGGCAAACTGCAGTAGTCTAACAAAAAATAAATTAAAAAAAAAGTTACTTTGGGTAGCATTTTTATTTTTTTGGGCACTTATTTTGCAAAAGATACACATACAAACTGCTGTACATTACTGTAAATAGATTATTTTAATACATTTTTACAAACTACCTTTTTTGTTTTTCCATCTTTTGCTAACTTTCATGCGACCTTCCATCCCCTATTTCATCACCAATGAGTCAATATTCTAATGGTCAATAAGTCGCGCCCAACATCTTGCATCTCAAAATGGATGTTGTGTTTGGAATCAGGACCCCCGAAAACTAAGAAAATGATCGATTTTATATCCAAAAGGCGTATCCGCCATCTTGGATCTCGAAATAAAAGTTGTATTCGGAATCAAGACCGCCGAAAACCTCAAAAATTATACTTATATTGCTTTCAAGTAAAAAGTCACGTCCGCCATCTTAGATCTCAAAATAGATGTTGTATTCGGAGTCAGATCCTCCAAAAACCACCAAAATGATACCCATATTGATATTAAATTAAAACATTGTTTAAAAGTCGCAACCGCCATCTTGGATCTCGAAATAGATGTTTTATTCGTATTCCGGACCCACAATAACCACGAAACCGATACCCATATTGACAATGTTTAGTGTGTGGTGTCTTACACATGAATGTGTGACTTTGTTTAGATTTCCTTACGAACTTTCATCCCCACATAGGTAAATATATCAAAAACGCTAGAACAAATATTTATTTATTTCTTATCAAGTGCCTACATGCAAAGTTTCATGGTTTCGTCTTTAACAATGACGAATTCAATACAAACTTTCATTCCCCATTTCACCCCCTAACAGGTCAAAATTTCAAAAATGTTTGATCAAATATTCATTTTTTTCATAAGAAGTGCCTAAATTCAAAGTTTTATGGTTCTATCTTCAAAAATGACGAACTGCCATACAAACTTTCATCCCCTATTTCAACACCTTCAAGCCTTTTTTTTTGCAAAATAAAAGAAGTGCCTAAATTCAAAGTTTTATGGTTCTATCTTCAAAAATGACGAACTGCCATACAAACCGAGCTCTAATCTATATGTGTAACAAATTTCATCAAAATCGGTTCAGTGGTTTAGATGTAAAAGCTATAATATTATTAGGGATTTTATGTTGAATATAGATTTTCATTTCCGTGGATGCGTTCATTCCCGTGGCATAGTTCTTTCATTGCCGTGGAGGCTTGTTTCATTGCCGAGCACGCATGTTTCATCGCCGTGGCACGAAATTTTTAATCTTGTATATCTCGTTTGTTTTTTTATGTTATCTGCTAGATATTGAGCAAGAATACATACATTATCAAAAACTTTAAAACCCGCGATTTAGTTTTTGAAAAAACTTTAAGATAAAAAAGTCCACGGAAATGAGAATTTTTTTGGACCTGTTGAAATTCACCCTTATAGGTAATTTATACAACATGTAATTTAAATAACCAACATCCTGAATACAGGTGGGTTGGGATCGGCTTCTGAGTTCATTTAAAAAAAATTAAAAAGAGTTTTTTTTAAAAAAAGAAATAAAAAAATAGCCAGAAAATATTACAATATTTTCTGGGTACTTTTTGGTTCTTTTTTTTTTAATTTATATTTATGTAATTTTTTTTTTGAAATCAACTCGGAAGCCGATTCCTACCCACCTGTATTCAGGGTGTTGGTTATTTAAATTACATGTTGTATAGAAGAGCTACATTAAGTGTTCAATAATTGACATTATCGCCATATGCCATTATGATGCTAGCAGAGTGGAATAGCATCACCCCATATATTCCAGTGAATGATGACCGACAAGTATTTTTTACTCAAATCAGTAAATATTTAAAAAGATCAAGAGCCTCTAAGTTCACGCGTGGGGATGTGGTGTCACTCTTCAGCTGTAAGTGTACCGAAGGCGTGACGTCACACGACATTTCAACACACCATATCATCATTATTTGTTTACGGATAAAATAAAAAATACGTGTCCAATATTTTTTCGTGTTCCATCTGAAGAACTAAAGGTCGCGGCACACTTATCAGCTCGGAACCGTATCGCCTCTTTTTACTATGAACAAGTACAAAGTGTAAAAAAACTAAACCGACTACGGAATTATTTTAAAACAATCAAACATCATTTTGTCGTAGTTCCATTTTTGGCCATTCCACATTGCTTAGCAACCACAACAAGATTTTGAGTACAAACTTCAAAGGAATTTAATTAAAATCGGTTACAAGGAAAAAATCTCAAACTCCCCTCTTGCTAAAGTCGCTTAAAATGTAACCTATGTTGTTCGAATCATAATAACGAATTGATTGAATGAATAGTTTAGGTGCCAGGGTGGAACATACGTACCTAAATGCAAACATACATAGACTTCTAAAATCATAACTTCCTTCCTTTTCGCTTTGCGATTTGCCGTACCCGGGTAAAAAGAGGTGATACTCTACGGTCCGTAGCCGTTTCGTAGCCAGTTCCGTAGCGTAGCGTTTTTAGTAAGAAAACAGGCGTTCCCTTTCCGAGTTATTAAGTGTGCTATGACCTTAAGCAACTTAAGTGTGCCAAGTGTTGAATTTTGGCATTACAAAGGAAACCGTGGGATGGGTCCGCCAAGTGCTTACTCGATGCTTGGGATAGGTTGCAGTTGCAGCGGACCCGTATCATCGGCGACGAAGAGGTGTCCAACCATCTTGAGCCTATCCAATTGCGTCGCAATGTTGCGTCATTGATTTCATTCTACCGTCTGTACTGAGGAGCTTTTTTCCCTAACCCACCATCTACCTTGCTTTTAAGGACTACGCGTGCTGGTCTACGTTCTCACCGACAAACTGTGGCTACCATTCCAACGCGAACTAAGAAATTTGGCAACTCGCACAATCAACAAATGGAATTTACTGCTAGCACACGTGCTCTCTCCTTCCTACAATCCTGGGTCATTCAAAAGAGGCGTGAAGAAGCACCTTGCAGGTCAGCAAGGCGAGGGTGGTTAGCGTGGTGGTATCTTCGCATTTGGACTCCACTTCTGCTTAACATCATGTGGAATGGAGTCATTTGCTTGACCTTTTTATATAAAAAAAATATCGATAATTTAACATACCTTTGCAGCCGCCATTTGCTCCTTCTGTGCAGCGTAGAACTTCTTCAGTTCTTCTTGGTTCATACCCTTGTACATGAAACCGATGGCCCTAGATTAAAAAATTAATTACTTTTGTAATTTAATTACCAAAAGAGAACCAAATCATTGAATTACTTCAATTTAAATTACATGTAATTGCAATTATTGTAATTCAGTTACATTCAATCACAGGATTTAATTTTATTGGTAGATAATTCTAATTTGGTAGTTACAGGGTAGGTACATTAACTTGTAATTTAAATTACTAAAATACTTAATTATTAGAGTGGTTGTTTTCTTGCTGTCTGTAACACAACCGTATTGTGTAATAGAACCATATTTATTTAAAATATTATATTAACTTTTAAAGAAACTAAATATTTAATTGAGTAATTGAAATTATCAATTAAAAATACAATTTGTAATTGTTAATTTACTTACATTTCAATAACCAACAGTAATTTATAATTAACGACCCGCCCCGGCTTCGCAAGGGTGCAATGCTTATGTAAATATGCATGTATTAAACATATAAACCTTCCTTAAGAATCACTCTATCTATTAAAAAAAACCGCATCAAAATCCGTTGCGTAGTTTTAAAGATCTAAGCATACATAGGGACAGACAGACGGCGGAAGCAACTTTGTTTTATACCATGTAGTGAAGTCGAACACTAGTCGTAGGGTTATTGCGAAATCCGGCAGTCTTATTACCGATCTTTAAGTGACAGTCGCAAGTTGTATAATTGTACAATTATTGCTAGCAAAACATAAATTCGTATTACGGAACGTACATTGCTATGATAGCGCCCCAAGCGGCAACTTAACAAATTAAAAGTGTAATGTCAAGTGGCGCTAGTTGCCATACATTTTGGTCGCAAATGCACTTATCGTGCGACCACTATGCGATTTGTTTCCGTAATACCAAAAAAGCAACCGCAACTAGTAGCAGTCGCGTTGCAGTTGTACAATTAGCTACCGGTTGCTATAGTTCGGTAATTGGACTGCGGGTTATTAAAAACAAGCAGGTAGCAATGTGCGGAGCGTAGCGAGGTCTTAGGTTTATTTCTTTATACCTAAGTACTAAAAATATCTAAAATAAAATATAAAAATGTTCCTGCGAAAGTAGCAACTCAAAGAGGCGTATGCGAAACACAGCATAACAAAAACGGTCTATCTTTCTACCTGTTCTTGCCCAGCGCACTCTTGGCTACGTCCGGGTTCTCCGTGAGCATGTCAGATGTGAGGTTGTTGTACATCTCAGCGGTGTTGTCGGCTTCCTCCTGTTCTTTCATTATCTGCTCCAATTGAGCTCTTTCTGCAGCCTATATGGCAAGGAAGGAGGAGGAATATGAACTGTAATTACACACAATCACGCCTACAATCCAAAGAATGGGTTGAGCAGAGTCTTGTGTAACATATACATAGATACAGCAATAATTTTTTGATGTTTCTTGTTTTGATGTATAGTATGCGTAGACTTCGGCTTTGTCTTAGGTCTTTTTACACTCTATACAACAGGGGTGGTTTGGGATCGGCTTCTAAGTTGATTTTAAAAAAATAATAATAATAAAAATAAAAAAAAAACAAAAAGTACCCAGAAAACATTGTACAATATTTTCTGGGTACTTTTGTTTTTATTTGTTTTTGTTTTTTTTTCAAAAACAAAAATCTTTTTTTTTTTAATTTTTTTTTCAAATCTACTCAGAAGCCGATCCCAAACCACCTGTATTCATGGTGTTGGTTATTTATTTTACATGTTGTATAACTATGATAAAAAACGTATAGCAGGGTGACATGTTGCCCCGACCACAAATAAATTACGACCAGAGTAGGAACAACAAGAAGAACGGGGATGGACAGAGAGGAGAGATGTAGAGTTAATATTTTCCGAAATTCTTTAGAAACTTCTTATTGGTTCACATTATTTCTGGACAGTTTTGGTACCTACGTCTATTTTTTTGAAACGTCTGTGAGGCTACCGATGCTTTTAGTGGGTATTCCCGGCACTTCCCGGGCGAATTCATAGTGTGGTACGGTCCGTAAGGCCCGGAATCCACCAAAGCGGAGCCGACCGGAGCGGAGATGTCTTTTGAACAACCAATAGAATTTCGTTATTCACACATCTAGTCTCGCGTAAGTGAAAGTGAAGGGAAAACGGATGTGAGCTGTGCCTCGCAAGCTGACGATGGCGCGCAGCGGAGACAAGAAGATGTGTACCACTCGCCGCAAGCAGCTCAGATCCGCTCTAGCACACATCTCTGCTACATGATATAGGCATAGAAGTCATCTTTTAGCACAGCTTCGGTGGATACACCCTAGCTGAAAAACATCTCTTCTCATCTCCACTTCGGACATCTCCGCTTTGGTGGAGTCCGGGCCTGAAGGATTTCCATCGAAAAAAGGTACGTTCACATTTAGTGGAAGCTAGGTCAAAAGCTAGATAAACCTAGGAAAAATATGAATCCAGGTCAAAGGGTAGATAAACCTAGGTATAGCACAGATCGGACCGCCCAAAACTGTCAAATTTCTTCATTCGATTTTCATTCATCCTCACGCTATTACAATTCAAAGTAGGTATCAGTATTTGACAGTCTTATATGCAGCCTAGAATAATTTTATTTTTGCGTTTACAAACGCGTAAATATTAATACTAGAAAAATACACTGAAAAAATCGACTTGCCTGAGGCAAGTGTAACACTCGTGTTCTACGATTGTAACTTAGAAAATGATAGTTTAAATAAAAAAAAACTCACTAGTGCTTCATTGTAGCGTAAATTGGCCTGTCCCAACCTGTAGCGGCACTCGCGCTCCATCTTGTCGAGCTCACTTGCGCGTGCGTCGCGAGCTTTTATAGCCATCTGTTGGTAAAAAAAAATATTCAGTTAATTATATTTCATAGAGAGTATTAGGTAATGAAAATTTGCCACAAAGAAATGTAAGTATTATTTTACGCCGTCGTGGTGGAGTGGTCAGTATAGCTGCCTACACATCAAGCGGTCCGGGTTCGAATTCTGGTAGCGGCAAATATTTGTGTGACGAACACGAATATTTGTTTGCGAGTCATGAAGTTTATTTATAAAAAATATATGAAATGATTATGTATATTAAAAAAAACCGGCCAAGTGCGAGTCGGACTCGCACACCGAGGGTTCCTCGGTATAAACTGCTGTATCTTTTGATCGCGTTAACTTAGAAGTTTGATTTTTTCACTGCTTAAAGGGACAATAGACCTAGGTATTTGGTATAAATTTAAATTTGATACCTTTATTCATTCGTGAGAAATAAGGTAGTAAGTTTCATTTTATTAAAATATTTTTATTATATTATATAACTAAAAAAATGTGATTTTCGCAATTTTTCCTATATTTGCATTATATGACAATGCTTCATGCCAAATTTCAAGATTCTGAGTTTACGGGAAGTATCCTGTAGGTTTTGATTCCTTTGCGAGTGTCAGAAATTTGTTGAAAATATCGACATAATCGGCTGTATCTTTTGATTGGCTTGGCTTAGAAGTTTGATATTTTCACAGCTTAAAGGGACAATAGACCTGAGTATTTCATGTGAATTTCAGCTTGATACGTCCACGCGTTCTTGAGATAAAGGGTCTTGACAGACAGACAGACAGACAGACGGACAACAAAGTGATTATCTAGTAACCATAACACATGATACTTACTATGGGCTAGATAATTGGTTTGAGTGTGAAAATATATTATTATTTATTATTTTACATTAGTGCTTCTGCAATTTGTGATAATAAACCAAGTCCCATAGTTGTTAAGGTTTAGCTCGCTTCTACTTTTGCCCCATTCATATTTCTTCTTATCTTGATATAAAAAAAACTTTCAGGTTTGGACCATGCTAAGATTTTTATACCGGAGTTTCTCCCTAGTTATTGTTGTGTTAAAAACACGTGTTAAGAGACTCCATTTTTAACTCAAATCAGTACAATTTTTGTAACTTTAGTTACATTTTCACTAGACATTAGCAAAATGCGTACGTTTCTGTATGGCATAAATTAAGAATAGAATAGATAGAAGTTTTTTTACTTTTAACAAAATTTGTAATGCTTACGAATAATTTAAACAAACTAGGAAACTAATATCTAATTACAGACATCTGGTTTTCAAATGATATCAAATTGTAATGCCATTCGTAAATTTGTAATAGATACACCTACTGCTCGTTAGAATCAAACATTGATTGGTAGCACGTGGTTATGAATTGAACTCCATACAATAGCGTTACATTTATTATAAGTTGTGAAAACCAGCGCTAACTAGTGTTTTTCCATAATGTTCTCTTAGATTTCCGCGACCACTACACATAGTAAATAAAACAACTTTTACGGAGTTAACTCGCGTGTAATTAGATTTTACATGTTGTTATTAACTTATTAATGCCCAACGTTTCGTAAAACTTTGCAACTTTCGTGGTCACGGGATGACTCTGGAGGGGAGGGTTATCCCGTGACCACGAACGCTGCAAATAGTCTAAGATCCGAACCTAATCGACCTTCACCGAGCTGATAATAGAATGAAACATATTTTATTATTAATTTAGTATATTAGAAAATATATTAAAAATGGGTTGTCTAAAAAAATCCTGGACAGACTATTTTTAATTATTTTTTGAAAAATTATTTTTAATAAAATATTGCAACATCAAGATAATAAGAAAATTTTGTCGCGCGCTTATGATGATATAAATTTTTTTCTATTATCCAATCGAGTAAAAGTAACTGATATCGACATACCTGTTCATACCTGACAACCCAGTAGTTCGCGCAGGTAAATAATAGACAACCCAATGCCTGCACATTCTATACGGTTTCTACTATCAGTCAGGACAAAATTTTCTTATTATCTTGATGTTGCAATATTTTATTCATTTTTTTTTAAAAATCATTTTTCAAAAAATAATTAAAAATAGTCTGTCCAGGATTTTTTTAGACAACCCATTTTTGATATATCTTCTAATATACTAAATTAATAATAAAATATGTTTCATTCTATTATCAGCTCGGTGAAGGTCGATATAGGTTCGGATCTTCTACTAAAAGTGTTTTTACTTTCAATTGTGTTTTTTCCGTTTTTCCTTTGCCTATCATGTCAATGTGATTAAAAAAAAATCACAGCTTCAAGGGACCGTAGACCTGAGTACATGGTTTTAATTTCAGCTCGATACCTCCACTCTTTCCCGAGATAAAGGGTCTTGACAGACAGACTGACAGACGGACAACAAAGTGATCCTATAAGGGTTCCGTTTTTTCCTTTTGAGGAACGGAACCCTAGAAAGGCAGCAACTATGTCATTTCTTATAAGGTTCTACCACGAAGGATTCTATTTGTTCGATAGTACCTACACCAATTGTAAGCGAAATAAATAAATCACCATATAGGCTGCTTCGGCCTTCTTCCTCTCTTCTTCGGCAGCTTTTCTCTCTTGCACCTGCTGCTCTAGCCAAGCGTTCTTCTGCGCGGCCATGATCTTTTTGCGTTCTTCGTACGCCAAGTCTTCGCCTTCGAACCTTGAATATGAATACATATTTTTAATAAAAAAAAAGCATTAGGAGCAGATCTTGGCACGGCCGATATCATTTTGCCGAAGCGAAGGTATTTTGTAAGTAATGTAGTAATAAGAGTGTTTATACATTAACACTCTTGTAAAACGTGGAAATTTTGAAAATGACTGATAAACAAAATATTGACTAACTAATTCAAAAATTCCCACTAAGTATAATCTCTACCGTAATTTTTTTATTGTTCATTTTTTCATTTTTATGTTCATGTATAATTTTTACTTTCTCGTATACGTAGTATAGGAAGTCTTGTAATCGTCAAAAAATTCGACCTCGAGATTTTGACGGATTTACACGTTTTGGACCTCCCTGAGACCAAAAATATTTTTTATGGAATTATGTCTGTGTGTGAGTCTGTGCGTTAGCACGATAACTCGAATATGTTTTATAGCAACTTATGGCAACCAAATTTAACATTCATTAATTAATTTATTAATTAATTTATAGCAACCAAAGTTAACATGCAAGTATAACATCAAAATATAAGGTTTCTATCAACTTTTGATGTGTCGATCACGAAAGTTAAGCAACCAATTGCGTGGTCGGTACTCGGATGGGCGACCAAAATTTAACATGCATGTATGACATCAAAATATAAGGTTTCTATCAACTTTTGCGTCGTTTCCGGTATACGAGAAAGTCAAGGGGATTCCCGATTTTTTTTATGACTACGCGGAGAGCCGAATTTTTCATGAACCTTTTACCGATGATACCTGCTCGTGAAAAAAGTAACAATAATAATCTGGTGGGGATTCTGAAAGAGGGACTGGAAGAAAGCTGGCCGATCTTTCTGTAAAAGCTTTTTACGACGGACGTTCGTCAGGATAATGGTCCGATGACATGACAGATCGCGGGTCAAACCTGGATAAGGTAGAGGATAAGTGGTTATATTAAATAATATTATTAGTTAATGTATTAAAATATTCTTACTTCTGCGCACTAGACAGTCCCACCGGCTCTCCATCAGAAGCTCTCGGCGGCAGCTGTTTCTTTAAAACTTCAGGGTCGTTCAGGTCAAACTCGCGCCGGTCTTCAGGTCGCTGAAACTTCTGGCGGAAGGCGTCTATCTCCATATTAATTCGGCGACGCTCCTAGAAAAGTAATTTTACGAGCTTGAAATTGATGTTTATGAAAAACAATCAAAAATGTACTAGTTTAAGCGTAGGTATTTAATTGCTTATACAGGCTGTCCCAAAAAACAGTGGCAAGCGGATGTCTAGAGGTGGAGCACCCCTTGGGGTATCCGAATTACTCCCATGTATTCCGCAATTTTTCATAGCTTTCGAGTTATGAATTTTTACTGAAATTTTTAGAATTATCGACCTGCCCGCCTAGCATGACCACCGAAACACGATATGATATGATATAGCCATTTATCGCGTTGAATTGTCAAAAATTATTGGATATAACCGTAATCTTGAAAATTTATCGAAACTGCGAACATTTATAAGCCTTATACATGTTCGCAGTTTCGATAAAATTTCAAGTTGACGGTTATATCCAATAATTTTTGACGGTTCAACGCGATAAATTGCTATATCATATCGTGTTTCGGTGGTCATGCTAGGCGGGCTGAACAACTTAAAAAAAAAAACAAAAAAAATTGGAAGACTTTTTCGAAAAATTTTTTTGCGACTGAATCTTCGTGAGATTTACTGTTATTCTTAATTAAATCGGTTTCGTAACTTTAATGAAAGTTTAAAAAAGTTGGTCCAAAGTAAAAAAAAATAGGTTTGGTGAATTAAGAATTATGAATTTCAACTTTAAATTAAAAATTCTATTAGGTTACCTCAAGTAAATCTGGAATATTTTACAAATTCTCAGTTTTAATAATCATTAAAAAAATTGTTGTATGTACTTAACGTGCTACTTTTGCTAAAAAAAGGACTTCAAAGACAGAGAGGTGTAAGTTTCTTTAAATTAATATCAGATTTTTTAATTTAAAGTTGAAATTTTAAAACATAGTTCACCAAACATATTTTTTGGTTTGGACCAACTCTTTTGAAATTTTCATCTGAAGAAGCCGATTATTTAAGCATAATAGTACAACTCACGCAGATTTAGCTGCAAAAAAAAAATAACTCGAAAGAGTTTTCTACTTTTTGTGTAAAATTGTTTTAAGTTGTTCAGGTCGAAATTTCTCAAAAATTCAGTAAAAAATTCGTAATTTGAAAACTATGAAAAATCGAGGAGCATACATGGGCGGTGATTCGGGTAATGAACATTTCAGCGAACCGTTGGTCAGCGAAAAGTGATTATGTTAATCCGTACCGTACCGCATACCAGTGGTGGCGATAGAAGGGAGTGTAGGGGGCGGTCGACCCGGGTGCCGAGCACTAAGGGGTGACAACGACAGCAGGCATACAATCGTTGCACTATTGCTACGATTAGTATTCAGTATTAATTTTCGTGATGTATTGTTGTTTCGTATTTTAGATATAATGCGGTCCCTAGACGATCAAAATTGCTTGACAAGCATTTACGTGCTTGACAAGAATGCTTGATGAGGCTTGAAGTAACGTCAAGCATGCTTGTCAAGCATTCACATTTACACATCGTGGACCCAATATGTTGAAACAATATATATTGTTCATACAAAATTAAAGGATGTCTCTAAATGCAGATATGTATGGCATTTCTTGCTCTCACAATTGCTTTGTTGAAGAAATAAAAATAGAAACGTTCAAGGCGATGGTCTAAGCTGTGGTAGGTATTTGTTAAGAGACATATTTACTCATGAACATTTGCAAAAGATTCTTCATGTGACGGAGCCCAATGATTTCAAAAATTTTAGAGGGTGGATAGTGATACATTTCGCTCGTGTCGTGTGCACTCGCCATGACGTTCCGAATTTATGCTTGACAAGCCTACTTCTAGACGATCAAGCATGCTTGACAGCATTACAAATTTAAATTTTTCATCAAGCATCGTCACGCACGTATTTATAAGTTGCTTGTCAAGCGCATCAAGCTTCGTTCTAAACGGTCAAAATTGCTTGACGTGCATTTAAAATTCACGTGCTTGTCAAGCAATTTTAACCGTCTAGGGACCTTACTAGAATTAAGATCTTGAAAAAAAAAACACAACGGCAAAACAAGGTTGAGAGTATAGGGTGTCCCAAAAAATAGTGTCGAGTGGAAGTCCAGAGTTGGAGCAGAGCACCCCTTGGGTTATCCACTCCGTTGGTTGATAAATATTACCTTTGAAAAGTGGCAGAATACATGTGAAAATAGAGTATTTGAAATCTACCTCCTTTTCTCTAGCTTCCAAGACAACAGCCAAGTTGCTATCCTTAATCATTTGTTGAGCGAACGCGAGCTCCGTTCGTTGCTGCTGTTCTCGCTCCGCGCGCTTCTCCACCACTTGGCGTTCGAGGAACGGAAGGTCTACCTGCAGACGAAACGTTTTATTGCTCGTTGATTGGAAAAAGAATAGACTTTTTACGACGGAGAAGCGCTTGGCCTGCCTTACACCAGCAACGATCATAATCTACCCGGAATCTTCTTTTTGTGTTATCATTTATTCATTGTTTCATGTCACATAACAAATTGTCCTTAAGGATACAACACAGGGTAGGTCTCGACATGAGCCCTGTCAGGGCGCTACAACATTAACTTTAGTTTATTAAATTAAATTACATAAAATCAAAATAATTAATTACAATAGCACAAGTCAAAGATAATAAAATAAGTCAATGATACCACAAAATAAGTCAAAGATTCAATAAAATAAGTCAAAGATAAAATAAAACAAGTCAAAGATACAATTTTTACGAATACATTATCTGGATTATATCCAAAATTCAATTGTCATTTGGTTGGTAGACAGCATAGGCCTGTCTGGTGATAAGCAGTCATCGTGGCCTATAGACGCATACAACACGAACGTGACACTCGCGCGCTGACAACCCTGGTCCCCTTCCCTACCATTTGAAGCTCTGGCAACCTTAGTCACCAACAGAAACACAGCACCAGAAAAATATAGAGCCATTTGACTGTGATCTCCTGTAAAGTGGAGACAAGAAATTTATTTAAAAAAATCGGGAGTGGTCTCCCCTTGACTTTCTCGTATACCGGAAACGACTCAAAGTTTGATAGAAACCTTATATTTTGATGTCAAACCTGCATGTTAAATTTTGGTCACCCATCCGAGTACCGACCGCGCACTTGGTTGCTTAACTTTCGTGATCGACGACTCAAAAGTTGATAGAAACCTTATATTTTGATGTTAAATTTGGTTGCAATAAGTTAAAGCATGCTCGAGTTATTGTGCTAACGTACAGACACACACACACACACACACATAATTTTCAAAAACTGTTTTTTTTGGACTCAGGGAGGTGTAAATCCGTCAAAATCTCAAGGTCGAATTTTTTTCTACGTATACGAGAAATTAAAAAATGTATTGGGAATCCTTGCTCTACAACGATAATTTGACCCTAATTTTATTTCAGTATTGAAAAAACATACTTACACCAATTTTCCTATTCCTGGCATTGAATATCCTGGATCGTCTTTCAAGCTCACACTGCCTACGTCTCTCTCTATTCTGGGCCTCCTTTCGGTCGCTTTCGTTCGCTATTTGGAGTTTCAACATTTTGATATAGGATTATTATAAAATAAATTCAAGTAAAATTGTAAAATTAAAGTTGGTTTCTCTCAACAGTCGATCAATCAAACTGACGTGACGACCGACGTTGTCATGGAGATTTAGGTTGTCGTGACGCGTTGATTTTGGAGCCAAATAACCAGATTATTGCATTTTATGTAGAGCAGAAAGTAAGATAAATATCTAAAATATCAAGAAGCTTATATTTTACCTGTCTTAATCTAGATAAATATTAAATATATTACCTCTTGGTCTGAGTATATTACTATAATATTTATTATCATACAGCCGTCAATGTGTGCAGCTGCCGGCTAGCTATGAATATAAATATTTCTGTATTGAAAGCTTAATTTGAAATTCTAAAAAGAATTTAGATTTGGGCTAAACTTTATACCTATACTAATGCAGGTATACCTATACTGATCTTTTACTTAAATAAGTCGTTAACCCAAATAAAAATACTAATTCATAAATAGAAAAGTTTTTGCTGAAATAATTGCTTGTATTATATCCCAAGGGCAGAAATAATGAAACCATTTATATCACGTACAATTTCATTGGAGTGCGTAATCATATCATGCGCAAAACATTAAATAAATAGCTAATTAATTATTCTAGTTAATTATTCTAATGTTAATCTATTATTGTCTAGTTATTAGAGGATTAATTTGTGCTAGATGCTTTCCCCAAATATGAGATTTTTTGTTTACGCAATATATATTTTTGATATTATTAAAGCTTCAGTTTTTTTATTATTGTTTTTTTTAAAGTTAAACTTTTTACAAGATTTGTACTGTAGTTAAATTGATTATATTGTTTAATGGTAATAAAAAATAATTAAAATGGTTCTTTGATATCGTCAGCAGAATTGACAATTTGATTCGTTGTAAGTCATGACCAGACTTGTTTTCTTCCTAAATGATTGACGCCAGACTTAACCAAGTGTTGTTCGTTTATTTCCTCCAAATTTTGTAATTAATTACAAACGCAAAACAATTGCAAACGCCGATTACTACGAAGATTTTTAAAATTTCTAAAAAAAAATACATTAACTAGGTAATCTTTTGAAATTAGGGATAGCTCAAAAACTGCTCGTCAGACGTCGATCTAACTTAATTGGGATCATATGACAAGCACCAGCTTCCAAAGGTTGAAAAAATCTTCAAAATCGGTACACCCAATAAAGAGTTATGAGGTAACAAACCTAAAAAAATACAGTTTTACCTTATCCTTTTTTGAAGTCGGTTAAAAAAGAAATAGAATAAAAGGGGCATCAACACAAAAGCAAAATAATCTTTCGTGAACCAACAAACAAACAAAAACCAACAATTAGGACACATGGTACACTCTAACTTACTCAGCAGTCCGGCTCTAATCCCTTCTAAATGAGTTGTTGTATTATAAATTTTGTAAAATAATTAAATGTTAATTGTATTTATATTTTTAGTGTACATACATTAGAGAGTATTATCTATCTAACTATCTAAGTTATTTAATTAGTAGTAAAATATATTTTTTTTTTGCTTTTTAGTGGCGTAAGTATACTTCTACTGTTGTTAACACTGTAAGTTTTTCAGGGAACTGCCTCGAATTTGATCTTTAAGACAAAAAAAGAATCACCGAAATCGGTTAACAACTTTACGAAAGTAAAGACGACCTATAAAGTTGGAAAAGTTGGGAAATTTAATATTTCCACTGCGTATTTTCACGATTCCATACCATTTTCAAACAAAGAAAGAATTTTCCAAATCGGTCTTCGAGTAATCGGGGAACAAACTTACTTAAAAAACAAAGATAAATAAGAATTGAGAACCTCCTCCTTTTTTGAAATCGGTCAATAACAATTTGCAAAGCTACGCTACACTTAATAGAAAGTAAATCCAGATAGGTATCTATTTACTAAAAAGTAGGTTTTCCTACCATTTTCCGCGCTGGCAACACCGTAGCTGCGGTGGATGGAACGCGTAGCGCCGTAGCTTCGACCACGAGCATTGAGCCAGCACTCGCGTATCGCATCGTGACTACGCAGAGTGAATAAACAAAGCTTATTCAGTCGCCTACCGGTCACAGAGGCGATCGCTACGCGAGCGTACGCTAACGTTTTTGCTCGTATAACACGCCGCATTGTGGTTTCGTAATCGGGTAAACAAAACAGTGCTTAGTGACATTAGTGGTACAGAAACACTTTTTGTTGTGTAATGTGATTATGACGAGTGTCTTGAAGAAGGCTAGAGGAACAAAAGGGAAATCAGAATCCATGCAAGAAGATTTGCCCTCCAGATGGGGCAGTGAGTCCCAATCCCAAGGGAGCCCCGAGGATGTGGCGAAACTTATCAAATATATTGACGACAGTGTGATTGGCAAAGGGAATTCTTTTTGTGGTCCGTACGGGAGAAGAAAAGGTAATAAAAATATTAAATTCATATACGTGCATACTGGATTCCTTATAATGTTTGAGTACCTTTATATTTGCAAAATGAATCCACATAATGCATAGGGACTTAGGGAGTTTAATTAAAACCAAGCGAAAAATAAATAAAATGTATTTCCCAAGATGTTTTCCCGAAAGAAATTATATCCTTTTTTAATTTCCATTCTAAAAGTTTTGGAATTATTTCTCATCTTATTAAGATAAATTTACACATAGTTATAATACAATATTGAAGAACAAATACTCTGTGAAGACCTCTTAATTTATTAGACAGATTTTTAATTGGAATCTATTTGAAAATTAGTTTAAAAACGAATGGAGTGTGATGGTAATATTTTACTTATTTAATTAATATAAGCCAATTCTGATATGACTAGACTACTATTTTTTTTTAATGTAGACAATCAATACAAATGATGTGAAATGAAAACTACTTACAAATATTGCTATAACAAAGATTGATTGATATAATAGGTTAAGTACGATGGTCATTGTCATAGAAATATGTTAAGAATGTAATAATGCCAACAATTAAGATCGGTTACGATACATCGTCATAAAAAAGTTCCGCAAATAATTGTGAACCTTGAAAATTGACCGATGACTCAGATGGCGTTGATTCTAATTCTGTATAAAGTAGCGAGCATTATAGTTCAGAAAATTATGAGAGAAATCGAAATTTCGAAGAGAATTTGACTGAAATAAACATTAAATTAAACATTCCATACCACGTGTCGGGGGATGGTTTGTTGGCTACGAACTTGGCAAATAAGCATACGGACTGCCTGGTGGTAAACCATCACGTAAGGTATCACTCATACTAAACCTCATCTCCTACCTTAAGCTCTGTCAACCTTACTGACCGACAGAAAGACAATACTGAGAAAATGTAGAGTTTTTGACTACGCCCTTCTGTAAGGTAAAGTGCTACAAATTCGATCGAGTGTGCTCTACTTCGTAATTTATTAGTATTATAGTTGTATTCCCATTTTCATGAGTCAAAAAGTCTGTTTCCGTCAGATAGAACACGTAAAAATATTGGATTGTATATTTTTCTTTTATCAAATAATGACGGACTATGTCGTGTGACGTCACGCTTTCGTACAGTTTTTACGAAAGCACGACGTCACAAGGCCCCCACGCCTGAATTTAGATAGTCTATATCTTTTTAAATATTTTATTGACTTGATTAAGTGAAAAATACGTGTGTGATTTTTTGTAATCATCCCTATTGTGAAGTGATGCCGGTAGAGTAGAATAGCATCACCCCATATCCTCCAATGGGTGTCGTAGAAGACGACTAAGGGACCAGCAATGGGGTATTCATCACCTTATACTCCGTCCACTAATGCGCATTGGGTAAGCGTGGTGGACTACTGCCTAAGCCTCCTTCGATTACAAGGAGAGGATGTTATGATGATCATCCCTATTGTAATAGCTTAAAAAGCTTCGAATACCATTAGTGACCTTTAAACTGTAGTAACTACAGAGTGGTACAACCCATCTTATAATGGTATTTACGTTAATATTGAATAAGCCTTTTAAATATTTTTTTCTAACACTGCCTACAGTTCTTTGACTTTACAAAACCTACCCGAAATTTTGTTGTTCTTAGATAACATAGAATTTTCAAAAAGGTCAAAATGCCAATCAAATGTCGCTTTTAACCGACTATAGAAGTTTATCGGCGGATTATTGTATCAAAGATTGTGTCGATAAGATTATTATTGGTTTTGTCTTTCATTGTTTTATTGTGAGTGTAAAAATACCTAACACTTGAATATTGGGCGCCAAAATACAGAGCCATGTTTGGCACCATTCGTTTGGCACGATCAATTTCTAATTAATATCAGTTAATGCGAAATTGCTGTCGGTAGATATTTTTTTTCGTATGAATGAGCGCAAATGACTTGCTACCAGCCCGGTCAATGTTGCCAGGCGCGATTGGCAAAGTTGGTTGGTAGTAATTAAATTAAAATTTTCGAATTTTTAAGTTTAATTTGGGAGAATTTTTTACCACAGATTAGTTAGTTTTTTAATAGTTCGTTTTTACATTGCAAAAGTAATACGCTTTTGCCGTTGCAAAAACCTCGGAATAAAACAAACCTTGTCTGAAATTTGTTGGTGTTCATAATTAGCTTAGTGGCATCTTATGTTATGTCTGTTATTCCTACGTCATTGTGTCTGTTGGATACTTGCATAAATTTTGAATATATTCTTTTATATGATGGATACAAATATGTATCTGCATGTTTGTTTGCCGATGCTAATCTTTTTTGTATATCTGTATTGTAAAACAAATATGATCAATTTTAGTTGGCAGTGTTTTACTGATAAACAATAAATTAGGTGAGACCTGGTGCGAGAAATAATTGGATAATTATGGTATATAATGAGTAGGTACCTACTTGTTGATTGCGAATAGACGCTTTTGGAACGATGAATATCTTTCAAGAACACTCAAGTCTGTTTAGAAAATTATTTAAAGGTTTTTCGTTCAATATTACTCATCTTTAGAGAGGTTCAACGAAACTTTTTGTCGTGACTTTGAAACTTGTAATATCATCAACAAAGTTTTTGAATTAATTTAGTCGCACGAAACGTTATATTTAGTCAATATTTTTAGATTAAGCTAAGCCTTTTAAGATCTAAGATCTATCATTCTGATTCTATCAAAAATCAGACCATATTGCGACCTAAAAATCTTATCCTATCCTATGTAAACATAGGATTTTTACGTATTATAATAAAAAATTGATTTTTGCTTAGTTCTGGTGAATGCCGAGTATTTTAAAATCTTTTTTTTATAGATTCATACATCTGTAGTATGCAGTAACTTTTTTAATTCAACTGTCTTTTGCATGAGTCTTTATTATAAGCTTTGATTTTGAAAGTCTATACCAATATTATAAAGAGAAATGATTTGTATGTTTGTTTGTAATAACTGTAATAAAAAGACTCAAAAACTACTGGACCTATATACCCGGATATATTAAAAATTCTCTCAGCGTTAAATGCTTCTTTAGGTATAACTGAGTAACATAGGCTATATATTATTGCAAAAAATATATGCGGACAAAGCCGCAGTCGGCGTAAGAAAAATAAATTCTAAAGTTCAGAACTTTGTATACAACGAGTAAGACGTTAAACAAACTATGTGTCCATAAAACCGACCGGCAGTTTTTTACGAGCACATTTTCCTTGACAGATTTTGAGAAAGGTCCGGTGAAAGGTATGGTGGTCGGAACCGGTTCCACCAAAGGTCGCAAGGGGAGACGGGAGCAAAAACCTGGATCGATTTACTCTCGGTTTTCCTGTGAGAAAGCCATTTTAGTTACTTGAAACATTAACGGCTTTGTATAAGAAACTAAATAAATCAGTTAGTAGTTGTTTTCTTAAATAGAGCCTTGTGATAAATGTTTTATTCTGCTTTAATATTGAAGTAGTTTTTGATGCCTAACTTCAAAAGATGATTTAAAATCGTACACGATCATTGTTTAGCTGATGCATTTAACTCTCTATTTCAAAAAGCTTTTTGCAATCTCACTTACAGTTTTTGAATTATACACATATGAAATTTGGTACATTTGGTACTAACATACTTATACAAAAAATTCTGAAAATATTACACATGGGTCGAATAGATAACCTCCTTTTTTTAAAGTCGATTTAAATTGATTTGTTCTGAAGATAATCCATTCTTTTTACCGTTTTCAGTGTCATCCCTAATCAGACTGAATAAAAAATAACACTAATTAATTACATAATTTTTATAATCACTAAATAATATCATTATCTGCGAAAACAAGATACGGTAGCCGTGTACAAAAAAAAACATTTTGATTTTGATCCGATGTTATCTACAACCTAAAACTTTTTTTAGAATTGCTACGGCCAATGAACTATAATCCACGGCGGATAATATTAGATTTATATTGGATTAATATTATTATAGTAACACTATTTGTTTAGAGCTTGGATCACGTACAAAGGATATCAGTGTCATGTTACAATTAAATTGGCTGGATGCATATTAATTATTAATGCATTCGCGGCCGCGGAAGTGTGCACCATAATAGATAACAAATGCTTGTTCACGTGTAAGTTCACGTGTTGCCGTTACTACTGCGGTACTTTGTCCCTTGATGCATTGGTTTGCATTCGTATTTTAGCTAGTTTTTCGAAACCAACTTTAAAAAAAAAAATATATACCGAAACCTCAGACCAATAACTTTTTATTGGTTTAGACCAATAAAAAAGATATTGGTCTGAGGTTTCGGTATTTTTTAACCGACCGAAACGTAAGCTTTTTTGCCTTTCTTCAATTTTAGTCTTTTATTTATTTATTGCTTATCACATGGATACATAGGTGTAAAAAGATTATTTCAGAACAATGAACACATGACAAGGACACTGCAATTTTTTGAGAGCGACACTTAACGAATAGAGAGACATTAATTGAAATCCAATTTGCACTTAAATTACATGGAGTTTATTATTTATCTTTATCTGCAAAGAACTACAATACACACGTACATACAATAGATCTTCTATTGTATAATATGCTTTTTACAGAGATATGTTTTTAGTTTATTTATAAATGGCTTTAATTTTTTTGTAAATTAAATAAAATACTATTTAATCAGTTTAATTTACACACATGTGCTGTTTTTCAATAGACACTTTTTTAGATATAGATTTTAAATTCAAAAACCAACTAAACATATAATAGTGATTACAGCATGTCCAAACCGTTTTTAAGATCTAGCATAACATCAATTTAGCCGAAGTTGACAAATACTATTTAAAAATACATGTTAATTTACAGACTTGTCACCCCTTTTAGGCGTTGAATTCTAAAAAACCTTTGAACACGTGTTTACAGAACATTGTCGACAGGAGCACTCCTATGAAGTTTCAAATAGGTAAAACAGTCTAACTAATCTTGTTGCCTGGAGTTTCTCTCGAGTTCTTGTTGTAAAAACACAAGTTGAGAGACTCCATTTTTAACCTCAATCTACCGTACAATTGTCTGTTACTTTAAAAGTACATTTTCACTTGACATAAATAACGCAAACGCCATTAATTAAATAAGAAGAATCTCGTTTCCAAAATTTCAGCTATATAGGTCCAAGGGTCAGTCAGTGAGTCAGTCAAGACTTTAAGTATCGTAATTGATCGCTGCGCTTGTGCACGCTTGCACTACTGACAAGGTTTAGGTGGTAAAAATCTGTCGTGGTTGTTGGATTTTGTTCGTTGGTTCCTCAGGTTGGTTCACTGAAGGTTTAGTTACTTTTTGGGTATAATGCCTCTTTGATGTAGGTGACAGGCTGGCAATCTGTAACTATTTTGCCACTGCTTGGCCCATAATGCCAGGTATATAACACAATATTACCTAATCAAAACTTTGCTCAACTCCTTTTGGAATTATGACTCTGATTGTATGTATGTAATAAAAGAGGTAATAGGGACAAAAAGGTTGGTTTGTTTATTATTTATTTTGAGGAGACTTACATCACGCCATTTCTATAAAACCTGGTCCAACAGGTACTATATGTTAAGTGAATAATTGTTGTATTATTAACATGATGCGAGAGCGAAGCGTTAGTTAGTGTGACAGAATTTGCATCAGATTAAGGTCAAACCAGTATTACGCATATGAAACCACATTATATTAACACATCGATAAACGCTTTCATTTCTGCTTTTCTTATAAATCAATAATAAATGTGCTAGGTGCACATTTATTTTCGCATGGTGGGCGTGACAATGGCGGGTGAAGTACCTTATATACTTTATTAAAAGAATAATAATTTAAGATATAAATAAAAATTACAAAACCAGAAAAGGCTTTCATTTTTAGAAATGACACGAAAAACCCAAGAAACGTAAATATTAAAAAAATACAAATATTTCAAAAAGCTAGAAATCGATGACACTTTTACTGAGGTCATAATTTGATATGTCGTACATACATCATAATGCTGACGGGTTATCCATGACTTCCTGGACACTCTGTATATGCTGTACCTTTTTTTTTTCGATTGAAAATCCTTTACGGACCGTACCACACTGTGGGCTAGACAGTGCGGCGTGTGTACGTCTCGACTCCGAAAAGCCTCCGGGCTGCGCCTGAGAGGGATTACAATCCCCAGACTGTATATGCTGTACCTACTTTACCTTACCTTACGAGATCGCAGTAAAGTATAGTCATAAACAAGATTTGTTAGGGGAGTTTAAAAATAAAGGAACGTTTTTTGAGTACAATTTTCAATGAAGGAAAACAACTTTCACCATGTGTAGACGAGTAACGATTTCCTCGTCAATTTCTTAATCAAATTTCTCTGTCGATGTTGGTCGTCGTTGCGTTTAATCTAATCCAGTGGTCACCACAAGATTTCAAAGCAAAGATGGATATTTTTAAACATAAAAAAGACGGAAGCCAATAAATTATCGATGTTACAAGTGCGAGGTCATAGACAAGCTCGCTTGTGGATACTGTCGAAGTATTTCAGCGTCTATTTTTGCTCATTATGTGAAATAAGCTGGTTTTATGAGAAATAATTTTCTGGGAGGGGAATTTAGCAGATTGGTTAGTTATGTAAGTGTCATGTCTGCTATGCTGCCAAACTGCCAACTCTGATCAACTCTACCGGTTAAAAATCCGGTATTAAAGATAGGTAATACTGAAAAATTTTAGCATATTCTCAGACAAAATGAAACATTTCAGTTATCTGTACTTCAGGACACCAGACTATCATTAACTTAACAAGATAAATATTTTCGATGTGCCAAACCATTTTAAAAATGGAATTCTTAATCAAATTATGAAATAAACTTAATTTTACCACAGATAATATAATACTATACTAGTAAACAAAGCAATTGACTGTTACCTAAAATCGTAATACAATTAATACTCTTTATCGCACGTCAAATTCTTACATAATAAAATTGTTAAATAAATAGTTTACAAGGGCGAACCTATCTCCAGAAGAGATCTCTTCCAGTCAATCATAAATGTGTGTACTAATATTGTTAGCAGCCGACAAAAATGCAAAATAAAGGCTCGAAAACAGTATAGTGGTGATTAATTTATTGCCAGGATTCGAACCCGGACCGTTTGTTGTGTAGGCAGAATAGTAAAATCTAAAGTAGGTACAAACATTGTATTCTTTAATTTACTGTAAACCTGATTGGTAGTGTTAATTAGTTAAGAATAAAATAATACAGCTTGTAATGCACGGGAGCCACTGCCGACACACTGTTACACAGTTTGGCAGACTGTAGAATTGTAAACTCAGTGTATTAATTTGTGATAATAAATAAATAAAAAATAAAAAATATCGCACAATTATAAGCACTCAAACAATCGCGTTCTATGTAAATGTTCGCTATCGGCAACCGGCTTACGTAATAAGGCTGACCTTCGGATATTTTCGACCGGTCTTCATTTATCAGTCATTGCCGAACGAGATTACCCCTGTGTATGACAACGAATTGTGGCATGCTTTCCAATTTAATTACGTTGATTGGCGTTGGAGTTCGCCTGATGAGTAAACAAACACAAAATTTTTGTGATATGCTAATATTTCCCTTCTTTTTTTTTCCTCTACTGGTTCTTAATGGAATAACAATGCTTTAAGACTACACCAGTGTTATCTAATATCTCGTTTATCTATACATAGTATAAAATGAAGTCGCACTTTCTCTATGTGCGCTTAGAACTTTTAAAGTACGCAACGGATTTTAATGCGGTTATCAGCAATAGATACGAGTACTTCAAGAGGAAGGTTAATATGTATACATGCATTAAGGCAGCGAAAATCCGAGATTCCGTGCGAAGTCTTTCGAATTGTTTCTCAATAAAAGACACCTGAGAAAGTTTTGCTCTCTGAAATTCATTTTTGGTGGTGTATTTCTCCTTTTAGTGTTTACAATTTATACGGCGTTCTAAAGCATGCGCTTTTCTTTAATTTCAAACCATCCAAATATGGGTGTTGTCTGTCAAGTCAGTTGAGATACTTTTTATTAGCTGTCAAAACATAATTCTTCCTTAGACTTTGTATGGCATTACGAATTCATGACGTCATAACTCCTTATAGTCAACTGACTGAATATTACATGATTTTGATATGTTTTAAAATTAAACTCCGTAGATAATTTGAAACATGGAGATTTTCTGGCTTAAAATGCCATCATCTTTTCTGAATTAAACACCTTGTAATTATGTGTGAAAGGTGTCAAAATCCCTATTACTCCTCAAAATGATTATTAATTTCACATCATGCTTTTTAGATTTTTAAAAGATAGAAATAAAACAAATAATAATTTTATATGTCAACGCAAATCGTAGATATTCTATTTTTATCACTACTTAATTTCGTTTTAGCAAAAACCAGTTTTGGAATAATTTTTGTATCTAATCATTATGTACATGTTAATTTATCTTATACGGTTCTAACACTTTTTTTGTTTGTTACAGGTAAGGAAAAAACTAATAGTAATGGCTCATGGAGACGTAGTATTTGTTGTAATAAAAAGCAACACAACGATATTATTACATAATAAACATGTACGTATATTATGAATGATACACTGAAGGTCAATAAACACACCAAAATAGTAAACTCAATTATTAATTCAGCGTATTTATTGAGCTTTAGTAATTGAATTACCACTTAAAGTTATCACTATTACTGATATCATACCTATCTTATTTTTTTTTTCTCATACATATTCCCAGTTATGACGATTTAACAGTACTTAGTATTTGAGTCTATTTAAATAAAGAACTTTTGACTTTGACTTTGAATATTATGTACATTAAACCAAGTTAGATTTGATGTATGAAATAAAAAAAGTACCTACTAACAATAGATAGATAGATCGTTTATTGCGTCGTGTGGTACAAAAGATCTTAAAACTAGTACATGGAACAAACACATGAGCCCCGTTGAGGCATTGCAAAATATTAGCTTAAATTACAAAAATTCTATTCAATTAATCATCAATTAATACAAGCACGCACATAAAAATATTCAACATAAATATTCCTGAAGACAGTAAGGACTTTTACATATTAAATATTCCTTCAACATTGAGCAAAACAATGATTGTTTTTGAATTTCCTTTATATAATCGGGAAGTTTATTATAAATGACAATGGACATATAATAGACGCTAGTTCTTACTATTTCTAGTTTACTAAGTGGCAATGCCAACATATTCTTGTTTTATTATTGTCTAGCGAATTAGTCTCGATAGAATTTTATAGTAAATCCTAAATTATGATAGTTCTGTTATAAAGAAAAATAAACTTACATATTTAGAACGAATTTTGAAAGCATACTTATCTGGATGATGGTTCTTTAGGTCATATTGTATTTTAAATATATTCTTTTGCACACATTAGGGAATAGGGCCCTAATAATCAAGATAAAATATTATACGATTAAACGTATGTTTATTATAATTTTATCTAAAGGTAGCATCTACCATAACCTCATTGCAAAGATTGTATGTACTACATAACGTGGCCATTAATTTGAGGATATTATTCAGTTGGGCTTTGAAGGTCCGAGAGGTTGTTTTAAATTACCCAGCATAACCACATTTACAACTCTCGAACCAATTACCAAAGAACAAAGGAAACGAAATCGTACATCTGAATAAGTAATTGCTAATTTTGGATATCAATCAGATTCGCCTTGGTAACTGATGTTTATACAGAGAATTCGCGAATGTAACTTTAACGTTTACTTAATTTTCTTTATTTAATGAAGCTTCCGACATTTCAATTAATTTCAATTCATCTCACCTAATTGTCAATATGGATAAGGTGAAAGATTTATTAAAAAATATTCCTATATCTGAAGGGTATAAAGTGTCCTTTTTGACTGTTACAAATTCAGAAAAATACTTTCACTTCGGCTTTTTCAAGCTGAAGTATCAGAGCTTCGGCCAAAACTCACAATCATCGAGAAACTGGCCACTTTTTAGTAACTGTCGAACCATATTAATGCTTTTAACAATATTGGTATTGCAATAAACTTTGATAGGATGGTAGTCGCCGTGGTGGAGTGGTCAGAAGCGCTGGCTACACATCGGGCGGTCCGGGTTCGAGTTCTGGTAGTGGCAAATGTTAGTGTGATGAACACGATCATTTGTTCATGAGTCGTGGTTGTTTATATATGTTTATTTATAAAAATACCTAGATTATTAAGTATATTTGTCCGTTATCTAGTATCCATAACACAAGTTCTTAAAGACACTTAATTTGGGCTAGATAATTGGTGTGAGCGTAGAAATATATATATACAGGGTGAATTTCTCAAGTGGGCCTTCAGTAGCTAACCAGGCAGACATAAATAAGCCATAACATCAATCTATTCGGAAAAAAGTTACTTTGGATTGAACTCGGCTCCTCTGTATCTGAGACCGGTAGCTGAGTCAATAGACTAGACGCGATTGCGTTAATTCGTATTAAAATAATTACTTTTGGAGACAGCACGTGTAGACTTGAATACAATAGGTATCTGTGATGTAAGATACAATACATTTATTCATTCAAAATAAAGACACTTAACTATTAAGTAGCTAATTTGAATTGTAAATGATTACTTATCTAAAAACCGGTGGCCAAAATTTTATTTATAGACCCTGAATACACGGTCATAAAAAGTAAAAAAAAAACGAAATTAGGATGCACAAATATAGTCATAGGAAGTATAATAACAAGAAACAGGAAAATTATGAATCGCATGCCAACGCAAAGGAAAATGATCCGTGCAGCCGGAGTCAATGCCGCCAATTTGTAAAAAAGGCTGTTATTAAATCGTTCAAAATGGCGGCTAGTCGTGGGTTTAAAGGATTTAACGAGGTCAATGCGGGATTTAACATGTGATATGCTGTGAATCTATTATTGTGTTTGCTGAGATTAAAATTTTAATACCAAGGCTTTGTATGCGATTTTCCCTAAGATTAATTTAGGCACCAACTGCCTTTAGATGTAAAAAAACATTAAGCGATATCTTATTACAAATTGGTTGTCTGTAAAGTCGGTTTACTGACGATAGTTGAACGTGACAACGTCTTAAGAAAATACTGATGGAATGGTAGCATTTTTCAAAAGAAAAATTTAATTTCATTTGTTTAATAGATTTTTGCTTGCACTTCAAGCCTTACATGGAACGCCTCAGAGCGAGGTAACGCCGCATGCGTCATGTTTTTTCGTGCGTGCAGCCGGCTCTATCGAATTATAAGACGTTGTCACGTCAAAAATAACTATGTATGTTTTGTCCGCAAATCTCATGTAGGGAAGAATTGATATTTTTGCACAAAATGGTATTCTATCAGAAGAGCCCATGTGTCACAATCAGAACAGGTAGCCCAGCCTTCATTGGACTCCAAATAACAATCTTCACAACATAAACAACAAGAGATTGATAATTGATTGACCATGATTTAACATGGGCCATGATTTAAGATTGATGCACATTTTATATGAATAGTATTAGTAGGTAGAGTCACAGAACACAGAAACCTCTTTCTGTGTTCTGTGGGTAGAGTCATGTAAGAGAGTACGGATTGCGTTAGTATTGGAGCCCACTCTAGGCAAATAGCTTCCACCTATATAGATAACCGCAGTATAACCACAAGTAAGATTTCCTGGCCATTCGGTGAGTTGCTCTGCAAACCCTGTAAAATTCCCACAAAGGGATGTAAAGAGAGTAATACTTACGTTATCCGGGTGCCAGGCGAGTCTCACATACGCCGCAGTGCATAGGTAGCCCTTAGTTGGTATTATATGTTAATTCGGGGCTTATTGCGTTGTTGTGACTTAAGAAGATCCATTGTGGCTATATCACTATTTTTTTTAAAGTTCAAGCACATAACTCCATTCCATTTGACGTCAAGCAGAAGTGGAGACAAATATGACATCAAAAGCCACACACACGCCGAGAAAGTATCCCCTACACGTTACCAGGGTCCGCCACGAGGAGGCTTCCGGACGTGGACCCCTAACAACAAATACCTACTATTGGTATACACGCTAGTAGATATTTTTTGTTAAGAGTGTTCTGCGAGAAGCTGGTTTCTAGCTTCATCCTTAACATTACTTATCATCATCACTTAGGTGAGATGACGAATAAGGTCTCTTCAAAGATAAAAAAGTTAAAATACAATCTAAAATATACAGATAGATTCTACGTTTTGTTATTTGTGACTTTAGTTGTATACCTCAAAATAGTTTCATATAAAATACAGTGGTCGTTGAAATACAAGAAAACGTTATGACAGTTATCGCGGAAATTATTCTCTAATATAATGTTATTTATTATTATTACACTTCTAGTTGGCATTGCTTACAATAGAAAAGTAGTCGGTAATGAAATGATCAACCGGGTTGACTCATATTGAAGCTTTGTATATCGAGAGCTACGTAGATACATGAACAATTCTTGAACAAAGACCGGGAAGTACAAACGAATTTCACGTTTCCATAAAAAAAGAAAACAATAACGTTTCGCTTTTGTTTAAAAATTTGTAAATAAATGCTAAGAATTGTTTAATAAAATTAATGGTTTCTTTCACGGTTTGATAAAAGGCACCTCTGCGAGGTAAACAATGAAACAAAGAAATTTATCACAGATTTCTTTGTTGAATTTTTAAAAGTAAACTTTTCATACAAGGGTGCCACGTATACGAATATATATATAAAAAACTTCAGTGATGCTGTAGGCAATTTACAGTCACAGTAAGTAATTTTTATCAACAAATTTGTCACAAAATTCTTTCAAAAAAGACCAAAGTACGTGAAATCGTGGAGCATGTATAAGGACTTCGATGTAAGAGAGAAGAAAGTATGACAACTTATCAATATAACGATCTCAGCAAGTGGAACAACATATATTTTTAGGTTTATGAGCGTGATGGGATTAATATTTCGCCCGTGAAGCAGTTCGCTGTGTTTCGGATTGAAGGGAAGGTAGCCGGTAAGACACAAAAACAATACCAAACAAATATTGTCACTTTTGTCAAGTAGTGGGGTGACGGGTGACCCCTGTTGCCTTCCAAGTGTTAAAACAAAGTTAAGTAATTTACCCTTAATATTCCAAGTGCCTATAGGCGACGGTAACCCCAGGTGGGCCGCAATGTTGTTTGCCATCTCGTAACAGAAAAAAATAATAATCGCAGGATGATTTGATAAATCGTATTTTCGCGAAAATCCTAGGAACATTTGACATTTTTTTTTGTTTTTTAAAGATTTTTTGGTACTTACTTAAAGAAAGAAATCCTGTTAGGGCTCCGCTAAGTTCCGCACTTCACACGCTACTTGCTTTTTTTTCTAATAACCCAGGACGCGAATTTATAGAAATAAGCAGCGTTTAGCTAAACACAGTGTCGGTGGTGTAGTGCGTAAGAGCGTTGTCTCCCACCCGGGAGGCACCGGTTCGAACCCCGCCACGTACCAATGTGTTTTCAAATGTTCAATTCATATGTACGTTTAATCGACGCTTTTACAGTGAAGGAAAACATCGTGAGGAAACCTGCACACACCTATGAAGAAATTCTTAGGTTGTGTGTGAAGTCGACCAACCCGCACTTGGCCAGCGTGATGGTTGACTAAGGCCTAATCACCCCTAATGTGGGGTCGAGCCCCTCGGTGGGGACATTATATGGGCTGTTGATGATGAGATAAGCACAGTGGTAGATATGGCGTGTTTGTAATTCGACCAAGAAAAGATTTTGTAGTTTTTTTCTCTCATAAAATAGGAGTAATATTTTCTTTTCCATAGTCCAATTTTTGTATTATTTATTTATTCTCTCGCCACAACTTACAGATGAAAATTAATTGTAGTTCGAATACGAGGCATTTAAGTAGGTGATACTTCAGTAAATTATGGGAGAAATGATGACCAAGCTAGACTAATCCTTGGATTTCAGATCATACATTTTTATTTACTTCAAGTGCCGGGTAATGTCAATTATTTAGATACGAATGTTTTGATACAATGTTTACACCAAAATGCTTAATAAATATGACCTCAGTCGTGTTTATGTAATAATTAGTTCCTCATGGGCGCGAAGTAGGTTAGCCACGAGTTGATAGTGTTAATGTTACCGTTCAACAATAATTACGACAGAAATCGATAATAATTCCGTCAATATATTTGCACGTTTACACCAATTATTTAGCCCAAAATAAGTATGTATGTCATGGATCCTAGATAATGGACAAATAACATCACAATTTAGGTTTTTTTTTACTTAACAAACGCGCAAATACTATTAAACTTAGAAAAATACACTGAATAAATCTGTTTTTTTAAGGTTGAGATCTGAGTTGAGCTTAAATATATAAAAAAACAATGACTTGAACAAATACTCGTCCTCATCACACAAACATTTGTCAATCAAGATTAGAAACAGCTTGATGTGAAGCCTACACAAGTGTCTTATTTATAAAATTCTTCTGTTTTTGTGTGTTTGTCACTGAACTCCTCTTAAACTGTTGGAACGATTTTGATGAAATTTTTTGTATCTCTTCAACCGGATCCGAGAGTGGTTTAGATTGACCCACAGATATATCAATCTAAGGAGATCGGTCGAATCGCCGAGTTCATAGGAAGACCGAGTGTTGCAATTAGCGGCCGTACTACATAACATGTTCTAGTGGAGCAAGCCGTAATATACACTATTCATTGCGCGCGTCTTACGGACTGCGAAGCGATGAAAGTTAAGCACAGCCGCAAAGGAGATTCACTTGACTTTATCGGAAGGCGAAGTGGCGGAAATGTATGCCCACATGGCATACACTTGTCGCAAGTTAAACGCCGGTTTGGCCTATCTCCTTGTATTATTAAATCTGTGGATTCACCAACCGAAAGGACATTTTTTTTACAGTGCAACGTCTGTTGGACCACTAGGAACCTATAAATCCTGTGGTTCAGCCGGAGACGAAGATACTTAACATTCAATAGATTTGTCGTGCGGGTGTCGGATTCATAGAGTTGCAGTGAGGAGAGCAAGTAGCAGTATCTGGGACTTGTGACTTATATTATAACCCAGGTGTTGTGTAGGTATGTAGGTTTAAAGGGCACCTTATGATGCCTCAACCAGTGGAAATACCACAGATTTAATAATACAAGGAGATAGGCCAAGCCGGCCTTTAACTTGTGACAAGTGTATGTGTAGTGGGCATTCATTACCATCACTTCGCCTTCCGATAAAGTCGAGTGAATACGTAACGCAGCGATTTGACCGATCTCCTTTGCGGCTGTGCTTAACTTTCATCGCTTCGTAGTCCTTAAGACGCGCGCAATATGAATAGTGTATATTACGGCATGCTCAACTAGAACCATGTTATATAGTACGGCCGCTGATCGCCACACTCGGTGTCCTATGAACTCTGCGATTCGACCGAGCTCCTTAGATTGATATATCCGTGGCAAATACCATGGCAACCGTCGTGGTGTCGAATGTGAGTTGGCATTGTTATTCGTAGAAACCAAGGAGCTTATATTACCTTAGTATAAGCTCCTTGGTAGAAACATTGCATACTGTTTCTATTCTATTCTTAATTAATGGCGTCGCGACACATAAAGATTATCTGTTTTGCTAATCTCAAAAGGAAATGTATCTAAAGTAACAATAAATTGTACGGTAGATTGAGTTACAAGTGGAGTCTCTCAATACGTGTTGTTACAACAAGAACTCGTGAGTTGAATTTTTTTGATAACAGCTGTATGCAGCTAGGCATTCAGCTGTTGTTTTTTGTGAATTTTTTTTTGGTGTCTGTCTATGACCGCAAATAACGCGATTAATACTGCTTTACAACTACAACTAAAAAGTTTTTACATCGATTTTATTTAATTTAAGCATAAGTATTATTTTTAAATTGACCGTAAGAAGGTCAGGCTGGTTAGGTAATGCATTTATTTTTAGACTCATAATTTATTATGTCTCTTGCGTGCTGCCACAATGCGTGAGAGGAACCGGTTTTCTAATTTATTAGGTAGTATTTGACGGATATTAGTTTCATAGTGCTTGTATTTTTTGTGGATAACCTGTGTGTGTACTATTTTGAATTCATTTAACGATATACAAATACATATAGTTTATACAATATCGTTCTTTCAGACCATTACTCCGATAGGATAAGCAATTTTATTCCTGGAGGTCTATTACGAAACGTAAAAAACGATATCCGCAATTGCGGCCGTCTTTCGGACGATTAACGTTTTAGCAACCTATTCCCAAAACAAGCTTCCCAGTTTCGTTGACCATAAACAACATCGGACCGATTAAAGTGAATGGAAGAGTGAACGGATTTAACTTGGCCTAAAGAGTTTTGAGCCATGTTTTTATTTGACAATTGTCATTCTTCATTAAATTGTGATATTCACATATCCAGAGAGCTGGTATCTCCGCTGAAAGGGATTGGATTATTTTATGTTTTCATGCAGAATGATTTCTCTCCTGATGTGAACCTATATCAGATAGGATGGGGTTGGCTTTGCTTCTAATTAAACAATGAAAACAAATGTTTTATATCCAACTAATATACCTTAATGTACGCTATATAAAACTGTAACCTCTTTTGTAACTACCTATGTTTAACAAATAAATAATAATAACAAAAAATGCAAAATTATAGGTAATCGAGGCTTGTAACTAAATGATTTGTATTTATGTAAGAAAAAAGCGTAAAAAATTAGTAACAATGTTATTACTTATTTAAAGGTAGGTAGAATCGCAATGATTACTAATTGTAACCATATTTTTAAAAATAAAACTAGGATCGAACTAAGACTTTCCGTTTTGTATAAAAAATCAATAGTAGAAGTTAGAAGCTAATGATTTTTTTTTACACATTTTCACAAGCGCGTTCCTTTCTGTTTAGCTTTTTCACTGAGAGAAATAAATGTGATTTTTTCTGAAATCTAAAAGTGCTTTTGAGCCCCAAATAGTTGACAATGAACGGCATATATGAATTATAATGAGTAGGAGTTATATCGGCTTATTTACTAAGCTAACGAGCATAACATTATTACGTATTATTAGGGAGTATTCACATCACATGTAATACAACCACACCACATCGGAGCGACAAAAAGTAGTCAAGTAGTGTTATTGTGTGAATAGTGTCGTTCGCTGCAGCATTTAGCAGTTACGTTGTCCGAGTGACAATATCTCACCTCTCACTCGAATGTGAATCGCTCACTCTTTTTGATTGGGGACAATAAGTAATTTGTATTCGATATTGAAAGTGTTTCACTTAGTTATAGCTGAAATCGATTGAAGTCGGACGTCCTAGCGCCCTCTTTTTTCGAAAGTTCAACCCTACGAGTGATTGGGTGGGCATACTACCCGATGCACTTAGCTACAATGGTGTACTGAGAGCTCCGTGTCGTGATCCACCACGTGCGTCTGAATCGAAGTCCGAGTCTTTAGAGGCCTTCTCATCAGGCGTTCCACTCCATTCCGGTCTAGCTAGAGCCTCCAATCGCTTGAGAGCCGTGGGAGATTGTCGTTGACTAGAAAACCTCTAGTGACGTTTGCTTTATAGGCTAGAGGCCTCGCCTTCTGAAATCCCGATGACGCTGAGAAGGTCACCTACGGCGACCGGCGGTAGTCAGACAAAAAAGTTACGTTGTGGTTGTTAGTGAGGTGGCCAGCTGCTAGTGTGTGTTATCGCTGACAAAACACGGAAAGAGATTCGGAAACACACATTAAACACGGAAGGTGTTTGTCGTGTCGCTGATTGTTGCACCATGGTACCACACCGTTACGTTGGACGGCCAAAGTGGCCCGTGTCACCATCATTTCAGCCGGGTCGCCCACTGTTGGACATAGGCCTCTCCCAAGGATCTTCAAACCAGGCGTTCCTGCGCTGCTCGCATCCAGCGGCTTCCCGCGTCCTTTACCAGATCGTCAGTCCACCTTGTGGGGGGCCTACCAACGCTGCGTTTCGCCACTCGAGTACCTTTCCGCCCCAACGGCCGTCAGTCCTCCTCACAATGTGCCCTGACCACTGCCACTGATGGTTCGCAATTCTGTGGGCGGTGTCGGTGACCTTGGTTTTCGTGCGGATATCATAATTTCTGATATAATCACGTAGAGAAAATCTGAGCCATCTTTGTGGTTCGTGTAAATTAAACTACCCACGTGTTATGTTTGTGGTTGAGGTGTGGTTGTTTAACGTGTGAAACAAGCCTTACTTTTAAAATTTCCGCCCACTTTGTATACGGAATTAGGCTAAGTATTCGTCTGTGTGTGGGATTCAATGATAGTTTTTATATTGGTCGGTAAAATAACTGCGTGCTCGATATCTTTGTTGATTAATTTACAGTTATTTTGGCAATTGCTTTAGTCTAGCCAGTCTAGCCGAGTAATGATTTATATAATAGCTTCACGACAATACGATAACATGAGTATTGCCTTGTATTATTAAATCTGTGAGTATTGCAGTCAGATATACTCGCGTAGAGAAACGCTTCCAGCGATCTCGTTGCGCGTGAAGTTTCGGGGGCGGTATGTGGCCTGCCATTATAGTCGTTTCAAACTATGATATTATATTATAATAATCATTGGTTTCAAATTATATAACTGTATAGATTGTAAATGTGTGAACATGTTGTCTGTTTTTCGCTTTATATGATAATGCTATTTAGGAACTATAAGGAACCTCTGTGCTCTATTTTAGTTGACTGGTCATTCTGATATTTCTGAGTTATCCAACCTTGTGTAGTTCTAACCTAGACCTTAAGTATTCATTAAGAACAAGGACCAAAGGAGGGGTCCGATCATATATAGGTACAGTTATTTTATTACGGAATAAGTTTGAAGGCGTAAGTCGGATGAAAAAAATCTCAAATAACTTCCAAATTTGAAATAAGACTAGGTACTATTTCAAATTAATATTTTTGTCTAGATTAATTCAATTATAATGCTGCTTTATATTTACTAAAATTCACGACTAAAATTGTAACATTATTAGACTGTCTTAATAGGTAATAACTGTCTGTGATTTCTATGTGAAAGATGGAGGTTAGGAAGCTTTTATCCGGGGAGTTACCGTGGAACGTTTAATAAACAGTTAGGTATGAATAATGGAGATGAGAGAATACTGTTTATAAATATATTTGATAAATACGCAAAATTCTGCTCAAAAACACATTTTTTGCATACAAAAGGCACGGATATTTGTGGTATACTTATTTTAGTAAAGACATAAACATTTTTTCTCTGTACGAAATTAAGTTTGATTCCGATAAAATTTAAATCTTTGATAAGTACTTGAAAGAAATAGATAAATTTATATACTATCGTTGTATAGCCTAAAATTTGTAATATGTTTATGGTACATAAAGTAGTTGCCGATTATTTTTTTTATTAATCCTTTTTGATCACCTTTACCTTTTTGTTTGTCTTGTCCTTCTGACCATCCAAAGGTTGCCAGGAAGAGACCGCTAGCGGTATGACCACCTTTCATACTTTGTACCGTCGTCTTTTATATTTGTGTCGATGTGTAATAAATAATTATTCTAAAATAAATTAAACCGCTAGAATAATGTACCCATTCGGCGTGTGTCTGATCATGTCACCCACAGAATACAGAGGTTTTTCTGTGATGTCACCCAGCGCCCTTCGTCCTTATTTAAGCAGGATATAGATTAAGGGCATCAACCGAACAATTGGCTTAAATTACTAGAACCACTCGTAAACTAATATTGGAGAAGTTCATCAACCTACTGTTTGATGACGCCGACATAGTCAGCTTGTCAGTTCTAATTCTAACATTTTTACTTTGGCAAAAAACGTGTGGACTAATTAATGAAGCCACAGACAGACAGTTTGACGCCCATAGTTCGTTGAACCCGCCGAATTTGACAAATGGCTCATTGTCTAAAATGGGTGACGTCAGTAATTTCGCGCGAATTAATTTTAATTAACATTTCATTAAAAATGCGTGGTCATCGGAACCTATTACGGAGATGGATTTAAAACAATTTCAACACTCTTTACTAGATACTATAAAATACATAGCATAGCATATACATGCTAATATTTTTTAGGCTGTATTGTTGTTATATAAACATGTATATGTGACCCCATACACACATAGACATTGCTCGCAGAGCGATAAGTCCACTAGTTGGGAAGACCCGGGGTGTACGATCGAAAACTGCCCGCGAGCTCGAATTTAGACCATTTTTCATTGAATTATTTCTTATACAGTGAAACCTGGTTAAGTGAGACATCAAGGGACCTGCAATGTCGTTTCACTTATAGAGGTATTCCACTTACCCAGTGTCTCAGATATACAGGTATAAATAAATATCTGTCTCATTTACAGAGGGTTCCATTAATAGAGGTGAGAATACAGGTTATTTCAGTTATACAGGTGCGATCATTGAATAAAATAACGTGTTATGTATGTAAATGAGTTTTAATAAAAAAAAATAGTACTTAAAGGTAATCATACAAATGTAATCAACAAAAATATTCAAGCACGTTTTTACACGTAATATGTACGAATATGGAAACAGAATGTATCAATTATAAAAATCTGTCATTTTAGTTTGTCGTTTGGAAGTATCAGCCATCAGATGTTTTTCAATGTTATAAATTTTATCAAATATGCTTTGGTCACCAATTGATGACATTTCAAAATAACTGTGCAAAGTTTCTAGTGCTTTTACTGCTTCGCGTTTAGAAATTTTTACTAAATTTACTTCCGCGCTCATTTCGTACGTACTTGGAATTACGTGTGGAATTTGTGGGTAAAATAAGAATGAGTAAACAAACAATGTTATCTCAGTTACAGAGGTTTATGCATATAAAATTTACTCGCTGTCTCAGTTATAGAGGTAACTATGATGATAAATCGAAAGAACAAATCCCAGATATAGAGGTTTACCTCGTCCCACTAACAGAGGTAATTCAGTGCCAAAGTGTTGGGACCTCAGCATGAGTTCTAGTTATGGAGGTTTCTCACTTATCCAGGTCCCACTTAACCAAGTTTCACTGTATTTGTGTTCCTACAGCACTGTATTTAATCAACAAACGCCAGTTGTAATTTGTAAATCTTTCGTTCAACAAACGTGATGATGATATTAAGTAGTTGTTTTCTTATCAATGCTTGTTATGAGTGGCACTTGCTGAAATTATACGTTACGTACTTATGAAAAGAGGCGACATGTGTGGCCACATGTGGTGGTGACATGTGCAGCTTGATAAAATAAATTTGTCTGGCATCTTTTTTTTAAAGAACACGCTCTTCGTTTTTATCTGAAGGTAAGAGAGGATAATGTCGAAGATGGAAGGAAGCGTACTCGGAAACCTCAACCACTTGGGACTTGGGACAGTCTTATCACTATCTGTAGAGATATTATAATGTCTTTGGAAGACCTATACTCAGGTGACATGAAGACAAAAAACTTTATGGTATAACCGCTTTCGCATTTTAATCAAATATTTTAGGTTGGTGCTGCATGTGACCTTTTGTTAAACCTTCTTATCTTCTCACAATGAAGCTAGTCGCTCTAACGCCGACTTTAACGAATATAGGACAGCTGACCGGATGCTTGTCGTGTGCTACTTGACCTAGGTGGGTTTGTCAACGAACGATCTTCTACGTTAAAGACTATCGGGCTAGCTAATAATTCACATATAGCATAGGTTGTGTATACATTTACACACTATTTGTAACTTATGATAGTTGTCACCTTTAAGATATTTACTGGTAATTAAAAGTTGATTGGTTGGAGGTAGGTCTTGTAGTAACTCCATCTAGCTACGACTTTATCAAAGTACATAAACGTAATTTACTGTTAAGAGCATTGTTCCGAGTGATTTTTAATTGTGGCTGTAGTATGCATAGCTTTCTTGCACCTTGTTTTTATTGGTAAATCTATTTGCTGGTAAATATATCATCGGATAAGTCTCTGTGCGATGGGTCCTATCGCACGCACAGAGACTTATCCGATGCGGTGTGAATGTGACGCTTTGCAAAAACGTCGGAAATATATACTAAAATCTACCCGTACCCTCCCAAGACCTTTACCACTCGCGTCCGAAGCGACTTAAGCTTACCTCCTCTGCTATTAATGTTTTATAGATGTCTCTACTTTTTACCTAATCTACGGTTACGGATTTTCCCATTATTTTTCCCATTAGTGCATTGAAAGACGGCACCTAAAACTCAGGTCAACCACTTTTGATATTAATGAGCGTGAATAACCATATTATAATATGGCCATCTGATAAAAATAATATCGATGTTTTCCTAAAGCAACACAAGTTCCCGCGAAATCTTACCAAATATGGCAAAGAGAGAGATGCCAGGGTAGATAGTGTAGATGAGTGTTCAAAGTCAAAATCAAAATTTCTTTATTCATTTAGTTACAATTTGTACACTCATGAAAGTCAATCTTGATGCCACCAGTCTACAGTCTCAAGAGTCTACCAGGAGCCCTTGTTCTAAGAAGAACCGGCAAGAAACTCAGCAAGTTTTACCCTCCCTTTACAGTTTTCATAGTAGATATTGATTTGGAAAGAGTCATAATTCATAAGTTCAAGTCTTTAGTAAGTTTAATGTTGATTGATACATTATACCTACGAGGGACTCTTAAACCTTGGGTCACAAGTCTCAAGCACTGCTCTTGGCTCTCATATCATATTCTGAATCTTGGCTCTTCTGGATCACCATGAATCCAAACATGCATTGCTAAGAGGTTTCGTCTCTGGGTTCTTCTCAGAAGGTTTGGAAGGGTGGGTAGGTACAAGGTTGACGACGCGCGTGTGATATCACTGATGACAGCTCCCTTCTTACATGTTAACGACGCGTTAAAAAAGAGCAAGACAACAGCCGAGAATTGCCGAGAAATACTCAAAAAAACATGTTACTAAATCAATACCCGACAAATACGTAACAAAAGGTCAAAATCCTGAAAGCCCAAAAACTATTTACGCACAAGTATTTGTAATATCCCCAAACACTTTCTCTGTTGTTCGGACATATTTTTTACTGAACTAAAATAGACTTGACTATAGACGCTGTAGACAGCTTGACGCCTGTCGTTCATCGACCCCGTTAACGGCGTGTGCTTAATACTTATTGCTGTATATTGGAGCTTAAAGATTGGGTGTCAAGTTTTGGCATGTTGATGACCTGGCGTGACACCAATAGGTAATGAACTTGGAACTTGACTCCGCTGGCTTATGACACACCTCCGTACAAGGACCAATTTTCTTTTTTTTCAGTCTATACAACATGACAATGTAAACTAAATAACCAACACCCTGAATACAGGTGGTTTAGGATCGGCTTCCGAGTTGATTTCAACAAATTTTTTTTAAAAAAAACAAAAAGTACCCAGAAAATGTTGTACAATATTTTCTGGGTACTTTTTGATTTTTTTCTGTTTTTTTTTTCGAAAAAAAATTATTGAAATCAACTCGGAAGCCGATCCCAAACCACCTGTATTCAGGGTGTTGGTTATTTAGTTTACATGTTGTATAGGTATGTACGACACGATGAAGGCAGCTTTTTTGAAATGGAAAATTTTAATTGTGCAATGTCTGAAGTCTGCCAAGTGGATTGTTTTTTGTCCCAGTTAAAAACGCTAATTTACGTGATCATTATAGCCACGATGTTCTTACAGATTTTCCACGATTACCAAAAGATGATCGCGTTAGTTGAATATTAAGATTTCTTTTTAAAAAGGCATTTATAAATTATCTTACAACAAATATATCTATTTACTAATACATTATGAGTGTTTTGATAGTCCCCGGACTACGAAGATGATTTATTCGTTTGTGGGTTCATTGAACCTTTAGTTTCATTTTGAGTTTGCTTTTACTTTTAACCTGGCTGGTAACTATTTCACCCATACTGCCAGATATGGTTTTATGTGTAACCAAATGTTACTTTATTTATTTATTAAGAAACAAACGGTCATACAGGTATAACACGCAATTTAAAGTATACAAGGAATAGACCTGTGTTACCTAAACTCTGCTCAACCCATTTTGGAATATGTACGTATGTAAATTTGATCTCTGATGTGCAGAAGTCCTACATCGGCCTACAGATCAAATTGATTGACTGACTTGACGTGTAAACTCAAATAAAGACTACGTAGACAAAAAATCATTGAACATGAAAAGGTAAGTATAGTTTTTGTACACGATGTACAGTTGCTGCTATGTTACCGTTTTATATTCAAATATGATTGATAAACTATCGCCTTGTAAGACTTCCACGCATTTACAATTAGGCGTGGTTATAATATTATAATGGTAGAAACAAAGGTGCTGTTTAGTTTCTCTGTACTATTTTTTCTCGGCTGATGACGTTGCTTGAATTGTATAGATATTTTATTCGTTCGTGTAAGCGAATGCTCTGGCCATGGTTGAGTATTTATTTCGGATCTTCGTTATAATCTCCGATTAAATATTATCGGTGCCGAAATCGGAAGTGCAGGTCTAAATTAGATCGGACCTTCCAACTTTTAGGAACCCGAATCGAGGCTCCGTCAATTCCCTATTAGATAGGTATATTCTAAATCATCGAACAGTCCCGGTGGACATATCATAGTAACACTATATTAAGAAATAAAATCTCATAAAAACAACTGCTTCTTGCCAAAGGGATAATCAATATGTTTGTTTACAAACTCCAGATTTTGTTCCCTTCCTAGTTCTGCAGTCCGGTCTCCGAGCTCATATTATGATGTTTGGCACAAATGTCGTTACATGACTAGGGTTGGCGTTGTCGCCTATTATTTAGAAATAGACGTTTGGCAAAATTTCTGCTGTTTATATGATCGTTAAATTTTGGGGCTATTACATAATTTACTTGGAATACGTGTTTATGAAATGCATAACAAATTAAACTGTAAAATTACGTAATGAGTGTAAATTGTTATAACCTCACGATTTGCTGATGGAATTGAAATTCCTCATATTGAAGTTATGTTTACAATATAATATATATATAGTGAGTTCTATAAAAACAAAGTTAATAGATAACATTAGCCAATTTCTTCAAATATTTTTTGATCATTGGGTTTATTATTGGGTTGGATAGTGCATAAGCATGCTTTTTTTATCAGAAAAAATTCTTTTATGCTTTTGGAAAAATCCGATTTACGACGTAATACAAAAGCATCTTACCAGCGAGAAAATTTTATCAAAACGAAATTGAACGGTTTATTCAGAATTCGATGTGTTTTGTTATTTTAGTGGTATAATGCACGTATAAAATAGTAATAGGAATACACAAAGAAAGACGAGTACAAAGGTGATCTTATTTCTAAATTATATGAAGTTTAAACTACATAACAGATCTATGTCATAATTTTAACTACAGTAATGACAGTACACAAAATTTACAACGCTATGATTACCGATCTTATTAAGACCACAATTAGGACAAGCTATGAAACTAACAAAAAAAATTAACAGCCTATAAAACATCACAAAAACCGCAGAAAATATAGTTTTTCTGTAAACCGCTACACTAGCTTTTATTTTCTTTCTTCTAATTCTAAATTTAAATGCCCATAAAATAGTTTGGCAACCCTACTGGCCAGTACCAGTACCCTGTTTGACTCGCTGTAAACACCCGCGACCCAATTCCTTTAAAAAGAGGTCTAATGCAGTTCTTGGAAAATAAGCAACAAATAAGAAAAATGTGGAGCATTCTTTGTCCGGTATTGGGTTACTGTCGCGGTGAAAGGAGGCAATTAAAAGTTTTCCAGTTTCGTTGTGTAAGCCCAGTATAAGCCTTCGTAAAGTTGTTTCTATTTTATATCTAGAAGGTCTGTAATGTCTATTTATTGAAGGTGGTTATTAAGATTGATGGTAACAGCAGATTAGATGCTCGACTTTGGAGCGCCCTCAGAAGACCGCAGTCCAATAAGTAGTCAAATAAGTTATGTAGTGCTTAACTTCAGTCGTGTCGTTACTCGCTAAAAAAGTTAAAGTCCAAGTTCTTTAATGCACTAAGTTGTTTTATAGATGTAATATTCAAAAGTGAAACAAACATGACTCTTAAATGGTACAACAATGTTTTAGGTATATTCTAATATCATCATCAGACATTCTAACAGTCTTTATAATTCGACCCATTCGGACACAAGGCAAGGAGGATTAGGCAGTACCACCACGCTTGCCCAATGCGGATTGGTGGACGGAGTATAAAGCAATCAATACCCCTTTGCTGATCCATTAGTCGCCTTCTACGACAACCATTGAAGGATATGGGATAATGCTATTCTACTCTGCCGGCATCTTATGGCTATCCACCATAGCATCACTAAAATAACGACAGTTTGCAACTTCGAGTCGTTCTGTCTTCATTTATAAAATATAATAGGTATTATTAATTATGGTACTTTTCCAACCATACAAAACGTCGACTTTACATTGAAATAAGAGTTTATTTCTTTCAAACTACGTACTATCTTGAACAATAAATTTTATTCCTATATTAATAAAACATATTACATAAGGAAAACTAGGCGGATTGAGAATTCTAGAGTCGGATGATGTCACTTAAGTTCAATCGATACCGTCTTAGCACATTAAAATTTCTAAGCGAGAAACGATTGGTTGTGAATCTGTTACTCGCCACCGTATATCTCAGGCAATAAGGCTCATAATGCACTTGAAATTGTCTAGTTCTATCACAATGCGACCCATGTTTTCCGTCTACGCGTGCCAACAATACGCATTGGCAGTCGCACTGACAATACCACAGTTCGCCTTTGTAACCTTACTGATGTTATCGCGGGGCGCGACATTTTATTGTGCTTTGTAATTGCGTATTAAGGATCTTAGCCATAACGAAACGCGCATTTTTTGAGAGAAAAACTACTTAGGTAGCATCTGGTATTCCCGGGAACGAATGGGATGTGTTAAAACGTTCACTGTCCAGTGACCCAAATGGTAGGTCACGGTAAAACCTATGAGCAGTCCGTGACTCACCATTTGGGTCAGGGGGTGTGGATATGTCCTTAGTTGGCTCCTGGGTTGTCCTATTTTATATGGAGACAGTGAATTGTGTTAAAAGCCGACTGAAGGAGAATCTGAGCCCCGTTCAGACAATTCCAAATCCATGCATAAGTAGTCCCTTTAGGGGTTGAGCAGATCCTTAGGTAACATTTCCTTACACATAAAGTCAGATCTGGCAGCTGTGCAGTGTCTTCATCAATAGTGTAGTGTATTCTTCAATAGGTTGCCAGCCTACATAAAAGGGGTACCAAACCCAAAAAGTAACAAATAAACCTAGTAAACAAAGATACAAAAGTCAGCAATCCATGACATCCGATAAGAGAGATCCTGCGACTAGGATCACTAGGATACCAATGCCTGGGAATTGGTCCGTTTCTTTCATGACTAGACTTAATTTGCTGTACTTTTCAGTTAATTTCTCCTACGCTGACGATGGTTGTTGGTTGCGGACGTCGGTCGAGTGCGAATAAAAGTATTAATTTATCCATTTTAATAGCTGTGAATAATGTCAATCTGTAAACAATACCAATAAACAAGAGTTCACGCACTGCGGCAAAATATCGCAGGGTAGTTTGTATTGTGGGTTTTGTTTTATCGTCGCAATTTTTAAAATAGAAATGGTTAAAATCATAGTGCCGTATTGATTATTCTACGCTGGGCCGCCGTCAGCACAGGAATTCCAGTTTAACATTCTTTCAGCTTTCATCTTACTCTTATCGGGATTATTTCTAGCAACCTCCACTAAATCCGTCACTACTAGTTGGTTGGTGATGTTCTGGTGGCTTTTACCGTAATAATGGTGTGGAGCAAGCTTCACGCGGTACCCTCTTCCACTCAGGGACGATCTTTTCATCAACTGTCGGAACAATGCGAAACCTTTAGACAACAGAAGCTTAGAATAAAAATACAAGTATAACTACAAGTACACAATAAAATATACAAGTATCTACATAAAACATGCAGGTAATTGTATAAATCTTATAGGAAGCGGTTAATCTTAATAAAAGCGACGTCTAAAGAAAAAAGCAAAGAGTAGAAATAATCAATTTGTTGGTCGCCACACAAGCCATTGACATTTTTAATTAATAACACGTTATTTCCTCTATAGTGTAGCGGTAAATGCAATTAAAGCGAAGGGAGACGTTTATCTAGCGATGACAGCGACCTTCTAGAGAGATCGATGCGTCTGCGCACCGGTGGACAGTGATTACGGACTCATTACTTGTGGCAAATTCAAGAGAATTTATTAATATTTTGAAACAATAAGAAAATAAAGGCAGAAGATAGATATAATTAATAGAACTTGTGTTATGGATTGGATACTAGATGACGGAAAAATAACAATTCAGATATTTTTACATGTACAGACACAGAGACGAGGGGAGCAAGGAGCAGTGCCTGGGACTTGTAGCCTAGGTGTAGGTTTATGGGGCTCCCTTATGATGCATCAGCCAGCACCCAAATCCGCTCCTGTTGCTTCCGTCGCTGTCCAGCCTTATATAGATGTATAAAAATCATGAATCGCGAAAAATAATTCGTGGTTAAATCACAAACATCTGTCGCTACCAAAATTTGAACCGGACCGCTTATGTGACGATAATTGTAAACTTACGTCCACTACAGGCGGCAATAATTACTTATGCGGTAATTCTTGTAGAAATATTTTATATATTGGCGCAAGGAAATTCTAGGCGTTTTATGGAGTTTTTCCTTTTCAATAAGATTAATGGCTACTAAACATTTTTATATAAGTTGCTGATATTTATCCGTACCATATACACAATAACGTTGAGGAATAGAAACATTTAGTTTATTTTTTTATAATTTTTCAAGGCGACGTTAGACATTTAAGTGGCCATAATAAGGCCGTTTCTTGACCGGCTCGATGCGTTTTCGTTTTTTGTTCCAAGTGAATCTCACTCCCACCGCCTTATCATCATTTCCATCAAGTGGGTTGAAGTCAAAGTGATTTCCCTTCAAATATTTGAAAAAAAGGTAACGTCCGTACCAAGTGTTTACAGGCTTCGATGAACGCTTACCATTGGGCGGCCCGTATAGCTTGTTTCCCATACGCCTTGCACATAAAAAGTAAAGACATAAATGTAGAGGCGACTGCACGACAGGTTATCACAAATGTAAAAATTTCCTAATAGACTTAGAATTTTAAGAGTATTTGGGGTTGAAAATTTATCGAAGAAATTTGCATTTTTGGGTAGCCTGACTCTCAATCCTTACATTGTTTCAAAGGATGTTGTGTTAAATAATTAAACAGTAAATCATGAGTAAAGTAATCGTAATTGAAAGTTTCCATTAAATGAATGTTAAACATTATGAAACTATGCACGTAATATCAGACTGAACTCTATGATTCACCGTGCGCAAGTAACAAAGTCAAGGTCTTGGTTATGAGCGGAGTTTGGTCGAAATACTTGTAATACACACGGGTTTATAGAACGTTATTGGCGGCAAAGTTTTCCACGCGTTCTTCTAGGAATTGGCTTTTTAAATAAAAAGGTCAAGCAAATGACTCCATTCCACCTGATGGTAAGCAAAAGCGAAGTCCAAATGTGAAGACAAGTAGCGTGGGAGACATAACCGCCGCGATAGCTGCCCTCGCCTTGCCAATCTGCATCGTGCTTCTCCACGCCTCTTTTGAATGACCCAGGATTGTAGGACAGACGGAACACGTGTGCTGGCAGTGAATTCCAGTTCTTGATTGTGAGACATAGAAATGAGTTGACAAATTTCTTAGTTCGCGTTGGAATAGTAGCCACAGTTTTAGAAGACATAGCGTGAAAAGTTTCGTCCTCCTCACCAAAACTTCCACAGAAATTATCCACAACCTAAGCGTACGTGGGAGATTATTTTTCTCATACCTACAGTATACGATTATCTCGGTTCGTGTGAGAATTACATGTCGAAGTGCGGAGCGGTGTACAAAGGAAGGAAGCTGAAAGGAGAACTCTAAAAATAAATAGAAATACAATAGAAGGATTGTTATTTGATTGTGGTCAAAGATTTATATCGGTACACCGTACCTACCTACACCATCCCTATTGCCGAAAATTGTCCAGGATGTAATAAGAGAACTCAAATAAATACTTAATTTGTGTTAATACGGTGATTTGTTGGTAGCAGTAGCCGATTCCTGGAATAAAATGGCGAATATTACGAAGAAGTGCTTGCCAGTGTATATTCAAGGCTACGTTACGTTCATACATTTACACAGAGGGAAGCACATAATACTACACGCCGTGACTTATTCCGAGCAATACCACTCAACATTGTTCAATACTATTCCAAATATCTTATTGTACTTTTATCTTAGCTTGCCACCTGATTGATTTAAAACGCATTCTGTCAACGCTAGCACAGAACTTACGGTAGATGAATTGAATATTGCAATTTCTAAGTCATGGATAAATACGTTTAGAGCAGATTTTATCTCAACATTGATTTTAGATAAAGAAGCATCTACAAGTCTTTGGATCTGATAACCGTTTCTAGTCTCAAGTTTGAAATATCTAGACAAGCAATCTCTAGGAATACTTCTTTGGACTTTGGAGTTTTTTATCAAGCATCACAAGTTAGCCATGTATCACTATAACGTGTGCTTTGTATGTTAGGCAATAGATAAACTTAGCAAATGGTATCATACCACGTGATGGTAAGCTAAAATGAAATCCAAAAACAGCTAAGACAGCCATAGCAAATGTCTATGTTCTTCCTTTAAGCCGGGAGTTACCAGGATTCGTACACAGACGAAGACGTTAAAAGACATCTGACATTCAGGTGCATCAGTTGTTTCATTTAAAAGTTTAAATTAAGAACAATGGAATTAACTTGATTATGAAAAATAATTGAATACAAAACAATACAATTGAAAAGGACAACTAATCATAAACAATAAAATAAAGATTACTATCAAAATTTGAATGTGGACTGATGGAACGTACTATGACGAATAGACTTTCTCAATCCGTTATGATTACTGGCGCCAATGTTTTTAGTTAATAAGGACAAGATAAACTAATTGAGTCATCAGAATCTATTAAATATTTATAAATTCTTATCTCGGTGTATTGGTTCTTTATTTGAAGTCCCATTAACGTGTTTCTAGCAAAAAGGAACAGTGAGCTAGTCGATTGGATTCGCGGAAAATACGCGTTCTATGTTCTATTCGGTCTCACGGAACCGATACTTTGTTTTCATTGTCTAACGGCTTTTGATGTTGGTGAATGTTGTAAAGGCACAGATAATGTGTAAAGGTTAATTTTGAACACCTTATATATAATGTACTATCTGTCGTTATTGTTTATTTATACTTCTTCTTGTTTACTAACACCGAGTCCGAATTTGGTTTAAATTTCATTTGCAAAGTTTGTTATCGAGAAAGTTAGTACATTAATTTTTGTTCAAATTTATATAATTATCTCACAATTTATTATCACATTTATATAAAACGGAGATATGTTATTTATTTTGTTTTGCTCAATTTACATGCATAAGATTGTACAACTCTGTACAATGGATTTGATTAAACACCTCTCAGAATTTCAAATTCAATTATTTCAATATGGCCTAATAGCTGGAAAATTTTACTAAAATCTAAGTTTAGGGTAATTATATGCGGCGTAGCTATGTGGCTAAGTGATCGTTATAATAATTGCTACTTTATTATAAGTTTCTTACTTGACATTATAGAATAAGACAACCCTATTTTATTGTTATATTGTGATTGTAATGGTAAATATTAAGTTCCCAAGCTGCCAGAGTGATTTGGTTTAGGTTTGACATCAAGCAGGCAATCAATACAGTACCTACATATTATAAATATTTTTCCTGAATAGATAATAATTTCGTATAAAACCGATGAAGTTCAAACGAGAGGGAGGTAATTTAATGCGAACAGGATCTTATACGAAGTGTCAGTTTGTTGTGTTCGATTGACATGTTGATCGGTAAGCGATATATAATGAGAGGCACGTCTGACCCAAATGCATTGGGCAAATTAGGTACTAACTATTAATTATTCAACCCATTGAGGTAAATGACCATTGGCATTCGTTTGTGTTTGTTTCTTGAATCTCAGTTTTCTGTTGCTACAGGGTTGCATTTTAATGATATCCTTGCTGAGATACTGAAATAAATGCCATTTTAAAGCAGAATATAAATAAAACCTAAAATGTTGCGGAAATATTAATACTAGAAAAATGCACTGAAAAAAATCGACTTGCCTCAGGCGGCACTCAATCCCGCATCTTCCGCAATCCGGGCAGCTGCGTTGACCAATTACTCTGGTATTAATATTTGCGCGTTTGTAAACGCAAAAATAAAATTATTCCATGTTGCGGAAAGTTCTATTGGAAGTTTTAACTGGAATTACTTGAAAAGTCAAGATTAAAATTTAACTGAACATGAAGAACTAATTTGGGAATGGTACTGTTGAATGGAAAGCATTTCTACTTTTCTAGCTACTTACACTAGGTCTTGGTTATTACAGAGAAACGTTCTTTCAGAAACTTCGATGGACTTATAATTTTATTGTCTTTAACTACATTGAGTGTAATGCCCGATATATTGTAGTAGGCAAATAGAGAGTCTATTGGCCTACGATATAATTGTCCACCTCTTGGTCATAAAAAAATAACACTGACCCTACTGATCACTCCTGACCTACCATTTTTAGAAAATTGGTTACTCGACCTATGGTTGAGATTTTTATGGTCCAAATTGCTTTTATAGCGCTCATATACATTTGCAATTTATACAAAACTTACACATTCTTTGCAAAACATATACCTACATTATTCCAAATTGGTTTTATAGCGCTCAAGAGATTTGTGACTAAATGTCAAAACTGGCCAACTCACGAAAACATTTATGATTAGATACAAAGTCAAATACCATTGTATTTGAGTTTGTACCCATTGGTAAAGTTTTGTAAGGCTTTTTATTTATATTAGTATTTCAAATATTTGTCGGTAAACGGTTTTGCCTTTTCGTAGCGCAAGAGTGATACCAATGATATGTGTTGTTAATCATGGGTAAAACCAAAAGTTTTCGTCATCGTATGATATTAGTTGCATGATGAAACCTAGTCACTGTTTTGATGATCATGGGTTTGTATATTCAAATTTCTGCGAAGAAAGAAAGTCATCTATTATTATTATAAACAATGAGTAGATATTACAACTTTGTTTTGACAGTAGCATAAACAAAATAGGTAATATGATCTCTTGAGGAGTAATAATTTAAGATTATAACTGCGTGGCGCACCGATTCACACACTCGTAATTTATAGTAGTTCAATGGCGTCTCGTGTTGGGGAAACGTGCTTATCTAGGGTTTACGATTTTGTTTACGATACTACAACAAGGAGTAGCTGTATCGAATTTCTGTTTGTCCACAAGTGTTCTACTGTGACACGTTAACACGTGGCATGCTTTACAGTAATAATGTACACGGAAGCTAACATAAAAACGCGCATTATCCTTGGGTTACTCGTATTCCCATTGTGAAATACCAAAGCTACTTCTAGGCCGTGTGAAATAATAATGGTTCTTAGAATTACTCGCATGGGATATCTGATTTCGATGTTTATATGAGTAAGTTAGAGTATATGAATAAAAATTATATCGTATCACAGATAATAAAATATTATAATAGTAATCGTATCCTTAATACGATTAGTAGTATAGTATTTTATTATCTGTTATACGATATAGATATATTTATAGCAATATAAAAATTCAACTTGAAGTGCCTTGGTCCTCGACAAAATACAGATCTAATGCGTTTGCAATCAGAGCTTCCAAACTGTACAATAAGATTAGTGGCGATAGAGACGAAGATTTATTTTGTAGGTTGGTACTTATAAAACTAAATTTAAGAAATTGTATAGTGGTATGTTCTTCGACTTATAAGCATCGATTTCTTTTTCTCTTATTATAAGTACCACTTCATTTGTATCACTTCATTTGTGGACCTTGTTTTTTAAAGCGGATACTTAAGCTGCTGAAAGTTTTCCAAACATTGTAAAAATAAAATAAAATAAAACCTTGTATTCATTCCTACACTCAATGCGTAACATCAATAAAATTAAATTATGCGATTGAATTTGGTGATAAAAGTTAATTTTGTTTTTATCAATTAAACCCACTCCCCATTAAAATAAACACAGAAGTATATATACCCTTATTATGTTGCACGGCTATTCATGTTATGTCGATTTCAACCTGCAAACTGACATTGGCAATATCTTACGGTATTTTTCCCATCCTGAAAGCCATGTTAAAACGCGTGAGTATACATGTTTGCAAGCGTTATTTGGCTGGGAATAATTTATAAGGCTTTTTAAAGTGTAAAACGCAAACCGTGTTTGATAAAACAGGTATTAATGAAAAAATAATTATTCATATTGTTTTGACCTACATAAAGCTTCAGCGCAGTTTGCCTTAACTTGTGAGTCACGGTTTTATTTATATGTACTTTATTTTGTAATTTTATCAAACACTTTATTCTACGAAGGGTGGCAATTACGCTCTCATAACCCTTATAGAAGTAATGGCAATATAACTACGGGAGCACCGCAAGGAATGCATCTGGGACCTTTTTGTGCATTTATTATTCTAAGCACTAGAGGCTTAGCTGATAATGCATAATGAGTCGAGGAAGGTGCTAACTATCAATATATGAAACTCTAAACCCTTGTTTACGAAACTATGTTACGTCAAATCACGTTGCCGGCTAACGTGGCTTTGCTACTGCATTCAACGGAAGTTTATTAATTGTGAAATTTTTGAATCAAGTGAGAGTTCAAATAGTCTTCCTTAGAAAGTACATTGACGCTCTAGTATACTAACATTTGTCTACGATTAGCACAAAGTACAATTTATTTATATGTATAGAGAATTAAGAAATCTATTCAATATATAATATCAGTATTTTTTGTGTTGTATCAAAATAATTTTAGAATCTCCTAGTAAACATTCCCACGTAGTATATTTGCGTTATATGTTGACCTACCTCAAACGGATTTGCTTTGAGCATGTACCCTTAAATAGCTTTATGGTATATGTTGTTTACTGTCTCAAACGTTGGCTAGTCTTTAGGTGGCTTTAATATGTTTCAATTTATCGTTATGATTTATTACTTTTGGCTAAACAATAGAGAGATAGTAATAAATTTTAAGAGTTTATTGGATCTTAGTCGAAACTTTCCATTACATATGAACATTCAAATAAAAAGCGTCAACATTGCGGATTGATGGATGGAAACAACTGGGTTCAAAGATTTAATGTTTCTTCCAAAGCACTGATAAGTTCCGCACACATTTGGTCAGATCAGTCTCTGGATAGACCAAGATGAACGTTGTTCTGTTTTCGAAATAGCACCACAAAGCAGCTGATACATGCCGTTAACGTAGGCATACACTTTTTATACAAACAGTCTATTAGTATCTTTTACGTCAGATATAAGTTACTTCTACGCTTCAACAAGTTTGCCAACATTGTGACTTCTTTTATTGATGGAATTCAAATTACATTCTATAGAATAATACAGAATAAATTCTATAACAGACACTAGCTGTAATTCATCATGAGTATTATCGCAGCCACCACAATCCATTGACTGGTTTTGACTGATAGCCAAACCACAGCACATAGAGGATTGCAGAACGAAATCTGCAGACAAAGCTCTTTGATATATCTTATTATCAAATAATTTCTATTGTGTTTAAGCTTCCAAAGATACCGGGTGAATTTATTGCTCACCAGTTGAACTGGATTCCAACGACAGATTAAGCTGTTAAAGGATAGGACGCGTAAATTAGAACCATTTTAGATTGGGATTGCTTTGATCATTGAAATAAATGATAGGTCATACGAAGCCAACGATTTATGTTTTGAATGTGTCTCGAGTTGTTGTTTTCAAAAAGTGTATGAAAACAGTAATGTCGGAGTTGGGAGAGATCAATCACTTAATTGATCTCTCCCAACTAAGTGCTTCGAAGGACTTAGTATAAATAACAGGTAATCAATATGTTCAAGTTCTTCCATCCTTTAGGCGCCAAGTTAAGCTTTTGATCTCCGGTTTTGTTGTTTCTGTCCACCACCACAAGCGTGATGATGTTGTGAACATTAATTCCTTATGTGTGTTTCTACCAACTGCGATATGATTTTCATGCACGGAGAAAAATCGGTGACCGAAATGTTTACAAGAAGTGTTTAGTAAAAAAATATTACTAGATTTTTTGTAGTTTTAACAAATTTATTGTGTTTAATACAATATTCTGATTAATCGTACTAGCTTTCTGTATTCGTAATATATTATATTGTCAAGTATACTTAATTGTAATCCTACAAGAATTATTATGTTAACTATTACGATTTTTGATAGTATTTCTTACGAGTCATTATGTAAGGATTACTAGAATAATGTATTTTCATTACAAATATTCTTATGGTGATTTAAACTATATGTTGTTAAGTACTGGGTATCATAAAACTTGTTTATGATACTAAATACTCTGTTTTGAGTACAACTTTATCATTTGTAGCACATTACCAATCTTTTTAATCATAACGATATAGTTATTGGTATAGTTAACAATAACTAGTTCGGTGAATAATATTAATTACATGGTTTCAATTACATGAAGTTCTTTTCATACTAACTTAAAAGTTAATTTATAATGTCAACAAGAACTATCTCGTCGTGATTGTCTGTATGATCGTAATAAAAACTTCGCGCTTCGCAACAGAAACTGAACCCATTGTCTTAGTCGTCAAAAAAGCTGCCTCACTCTCGTCATTTCAGTTCAAACTGCGCCGCATAAAAGGTGGCGTGTAAACATTTAATAGTGGTAAAGATTGTTAAAAATAAAATATGGATGAAGATATTGATAAATTACTTAGACGCAATGGCAACTGGAAGTATGACCTGCATTTCCAGGTAAGTCCATTTTGACACTAATTATAGGATTGAAATTTCACTAATAATTATAGGATCTTCGGCCTGAGGCTTTAGACAACATGCATTTCGACAATCGCTCTCGCTATCGCTAAGTAAAAAAATGTATGGGATTGACATAAGCAATCGATCACTTTTCGATAGCTTATGTCAATCCCATACATTTTTTTACTTAGCGATAGCGAGAGCGATTGTCGAAATGCATGTTGTCTAAAGCCTCTGATACGATCGATACAGTATGCAATCATCACCTGAGCATCATCATGAATGATCATCATTATCAGACTTTTTTATGTCCCTACGGGGGCACAGCCTTTCGTATGGCTAGCAACATTATTGGGAGAATTGGCCATACCTCACCACTCAGACCCAGCGCTGATTGGCGAATATTACCGGGTCCATGGAAAATAACGCGCTTTCCGGAGCGCGGAGAGCTCGAGATACTTATCGAGATATGATTTTTGGTTACCCCTCCAACGAACGGCCAATGCGAAGTTGTTAGATTCTTTGATTTGGTAACATCTATGTCAAGGTTGACAAAAACAATACACAGAAAATAAAAATAACTCATTTCTTTTGTTTCAGTCAGTAAGCCAATGTTAGATGCCGAATTGGTTAAGGTTTTAATCCACCCTATAAGGGACCGAGCAAACTTCAAAAATTTTCATAACTAAAAAAAAATGAAGAAGTGGAATGCTTAAAAACAGTAAGTAAATAAGTAATGTCTTATAAGTAGATGTCTCGGTCAGAGTATAAATCAATTATAAATCAGTTTTTGTAAATGGGCACTTGTGGATGTCAAAAATAAGGAACATTTTCTTTATTTTCTTCCATAGGTATAAATGACACCATCTATCTAAATAAGAATTTTATAACAACTAATTGCAACAAAAAATTATACATGTTTTTTACATATTTAAGTTCAATTGTATACGTGTTAAATGACTCACACATGCAATTTTTGAGTTTAAGCGTTTTTTTTTAATTTTATCTTATTTTTTCAGACTATAATCCTCTGAAAGAACTTCTGAAGAAAACAAATGAGGGACATGGTTTGCTCAACCTCTTTTACAATAGTGGCAAATTAATTAATAACGGCAGAAGAAAAGTTTGTATTGACGGATTAGTATTAAATTCAACGATTAAATTACCTAATAATACTGAGAAAATAAATGTGAATATGAAAATTTACGTGTTTCATTTATTATCACAAATATTGTTGTATTGTGCGATTTTGTAAGTGTCATATTGTTTATAGTCATTAATAATTTACTGTAATTACGTTCTTTTCACAATTTGGTAAGTGTTTACTGTGTTGTTGTGATGCGGTTGCCTCATGTAAAACGAATTGAGATAGTTTGTACATAGAAGGTATTGTGCCTTCTAAATTATGTTATATTATGTTTCATAATTATGTTATACCTACTTACCTCAATCTAAATGAATTTAAAGAAGCAACATCGTCACACAACAAACAACACAGTAAGTATTTACCTATAAGTTTGTGAAAAGAACGTAAGCACAGTAAATAATTATTGACTATAAATAATATAACACTTACAAGATCACACTGTACAGATTGCTTATAAGTTTTAGTAGGCGTAACGCTAGTGTATAGTAATCTTAACTATACTATATAGTATAGTATAGTATTTATTGTAGTTAATATAGCAATTGAACTCTATTTATAGTAACAAAACTAATACGTGATGCATACGAGAATTCATAGTTCTTAAAATTAAATGGCGAGTAATAGTAGCTAACTATTTCATGTGCTTTAACTCTTCGTGCTGTTACAACAACCTAATGTTCTAGTAAAGTGTACCATGCAAAAAGTATTGTGGACTTTTTATTCAACAAAAAATACTAAAATCACTATTGATTACTACTTTGACACTTTTTACACTTTACTAGATTACTAAGTTAGAATAACGTAAGTTCTGTATAATTCTAGTTTTAGTAAATCGAACACAGAATTCTTGCTGTGTCGTTAACAATAAGAAAGTCTAGTTCCTATAATCGTTATTCTTGTAAACACTGCAAGATTTTTTTCTCCGTGTGGTCACGAAATCATGAATTGATGATGAAATGGAATTTGGAAGAAGATGCAACTACGGAATACACAGGTGATGATGAAAAAGAATTTCATAATGATGGTTTTGTTCTGGGACGAGAGTTTTTTTTATGGTCACCGCCGCCTATAGACACTTGCAATATTAAGTGTAAATCACTTAACACCGCAAGTGCGTTTGCCATCCTGGGGACCTAAGATGATATGCCCTCCATGCCCAGTAATTACACTGGCTACCTTTCCATTCAATCCGAAACAGCGAACTGCTTCACGGCAGAAATAAGAAAGGCGGTGGTACCTACCTAGACGACCCTACCCATATGGGTCTACCACATAGTGTCACCTAGTATCACAAACGGGACTATTTCTAGTATTTACTGCAACCAAAACACAGAACAACCCTGTATTTGTTTAATCGGAAGACATTGAAAAGCGGAAAATCACCAGGGTTGGCGCCAGCTGGACAGATGCCAGGCTTTCACCTGGCTAATTGCTCCGAATTGTTATAAGCACGTGTGATTAGAGTCGATTGTTCTCACTAATCGAACAGGCATCGATATACCGCAGTAAGATTATGTAAACAAATTATTTTAGGCGGATTTTTATCTTTGGGGGTCCATGAAATAAGGCCCAAGTTGGAAATGAGCTAATGGAAACCCAATAAAGGTGGAACAAGGTATTTTAACACGATGTGTCGAATTATAACAATGCTATTAGTATTATATTATGGTAGAGACTAGCCAGGCTGACTTGCAAACACATAATTATTTTTATAATCCTGGACCCCAACTCCGATTTTGAACGTTGACAAACAATTTCGAGCATACTTTGTTACAACGTTAAAAATCTAATAATTACTACATTAAATCGGGAACCGTAATTGACGTTATCCAGGACACATATTCTGCATCTGATGGGATCACACCGCATCAGGTTTGATTTAAATTTGCAAATGATTTATGTCAATCCCTAAGGGTAGAACTTAGGTGAAACAATGTCGCTTCTGTTATTTAAAATATAAATTTATTGAAGGAATTTGATAGTTTTGAGTAGCTTGGCCTACAATCTATACATACTTAGTGACCTTTAGTTGACTTAAATGACAAACGTTAATATTGTATTATTTCAAGCTATTGCCATATTCCCATTTAGGATTTGAGTTATCTATAGGTTCTATAGGTATATACTCAAAACCAAAAGCCATTATTATACCGCAACATGCAATAATTAATACATAAAATGCGTGTCCCAAATTGCTAAGTGATTTATGCACGTAGAACACCAAAAATACTTGGTCAATAAAGCGAACAAGAATAGAACAGTATTATTAGTAGCTACCTCGTAATATTCATGCCAAACAATCAATAAGTATACCTTATATTAATGTAGGTAGACTATCTAATATCAACAATAGACATAACTGAGTACCAATTTAATTGTTGAACAATCCTCAATATCCTCATCAATTATGAACTAACCCTTGAACCGTTCCCGAAGTATATAACGTAAGGTGTTATGCTGCCGCAAGCGGTTTCCCGCGACCTTCATTAGCTCATAGTCCGCCTTGTAGAGGGCCTACCCACACTTTACCAGATTTCTCGAACGGCAAACGAGTTAGGTATACAATTTCCAATCGAAGCCGCACTTACCGAACGCCACACGAGAACTCTTCAGAAAATTAGTACTAAGCAGGGTCATAGTAATTACGACACAATCAATAGGAGTGATCCGAGTCTAATATTTACTTTAAGTATTCAAAGATCTTGTAAATATTAATAAGGAACTAGGACGAGCTGCGATACTCGATTATTTGTGACCCCAGACAATCAGAAAATGTGAAAAGTCTCAGGCTAATTATTTTATATTGGCGAATGAATTATTTGCAGTTTCTCGTCCAACTCTATGAACCCTTAAGAATTGTATTCAGACATCTGAAAAATAAATATCTATACATATTCTAAGAAGTGTTCTGGTGGTAAACAAATAATACACACTACTAATCCACTCCTAGCTTTAAGATATAAATTACAGAGGAAGGAGAGAAGGATGGAAATTATATAATGACAATAATATATGTTGACATCATACTTTAGCTTTCGAACTTATATGGAACAAAACAATAAGCTAGATGAAGGCTGCTCCAAGATTAAAAAAAGTAATTTTTTTGAAAACTTCCTTAATGCTTTCAAATTTCTCTTTTGCATTTTTGATATTAAGTAAAGAAGGAAAATTGTCACTTCGTGTATTAAAATAGTCATTCAACGCCAAACTATCGCACGGTCCAGTTGGCTAAATTCCAGCCAGAGAACTGTTAAACCGCTGAAAAAAGATTCAACGTTTTTAACTAGCATACATAATTTACTAGTTGTCTGGTTTATTTCAGTTCCGTGTAATTTAGTAAACAACTTGTTTGTTGTTGTGGATTAGATTTTGAATTTTCAGTAAAAAAATATTTTACGGCCGGTTTATTTCCGAGAGAGCTTTTATGTAGGGTTGCTCGTAGTAATGGTGGAATATATAGGGCAGTCGTAGACATATTTTTTTTTTGTGAAATATTTGATATGAATTGTGAAGTGAAAGGTAAGTTTTATGGCTTTGATAATTTCTTCGTGGTTTTAAAGTTTAGTTTAAAACAAGCTTGTGACATATTTCCCTTTCCCTGTAGGGCGTTGCACCAACCATTATTTAACAAATATTTGGAATTTAATTTACGCAAGATTATAAACAATATTCAGAGTAGTACAATAATGTTGACAAAACATTATATGTGTGGACTTATACAAGAGAAACTGGGAACAAAGGTTTATTTTACTCCCACACAACTTGAGCAATACTTCGGACGCGTAGGGGATTCTAACAATAGCATAGATTCGGCCTTCAAACCTTTTCCCGTTAGGGAGCACTGTCAAGGACAAGACAGAGATGGCGGTATAGGAAGGACAGGGACCAACTCAAAACAAAACTGACCCTGAACGTAAACATGGCCTACTCACGCTGGATCAATAATTCGGGGATACGGGAGTCCTTCGGGAGGGATTTGGAGATAAATTTATATCTTGACTTTATGTAGGCATGGGACCAATCCCGTTGAAGCAGTTTACAAAGTAATTTAGTTACAGACTAACATAATGAGTCTTACTAAGCTATACGTATATATTTTTATTTATAAACAGTTTAATGAAATGGAATTTGTGGTTGTGACTTACATTAGCAGATATAGTCAGCAATTTAATGAATATAATTCTTCGTATTTATTTCTATGAAGTCGTAGGCGTGATAGTTTAGTGTCAAGATCTGCACCAAACCAAATTGAAGTAGGGATGTTTACTATCAATAACAGACTTCCATGATTTACGCTAACATAATTTTAATTTTGCTATAATACTAAATATTCCAGTCGTACAGTTGGTACAATGCAGTGAGGAACTAATAACAAAATGCAGTATAACAAAAGGCTATTTTGTTAAATGTTAACAGAATTTTCGTCAATTTAGTAAAGAAAAAGTTAATGTGATGATAAAAATAAACATCATAATCATTCTAGTATTAATGTAGTATAAAACTAAATTTCTAGTTAATTTATAAGTTTACGTCTAAAAAGAAAAAGGAATATGTTATCCTTGTATTTCCGATAGTCTACTAAATTATACTAATCGAGGACTTGAATACCAACTTAGACAAGTGGAGAATAATTTTACTAAAAAACATTTAAATCACTTAGTATTCAATAAAGAAACCTATATTTAGCTTAAGACTCACGTAATCGATATTAATAATATGGTCAACGGTACTTCTATGACAACGACATCTTGTTTTAACAATCCCAACCAATCACAGCTCCAGACTCCCACGCGGGTTTTTTATAGTGCTGCACATTAAAAATAGTTTTCATATATCGCATGTTTTAGACTAGCCATCCAAAGTTCGGTTTGAAATATTGTAAATATTTATAATTCTGATACCTTCTTCTTAACCCAACAAACTTTTATTTAATTAAGGAATTAACATGCAAATAGAGATAGGTAATGTCAGAGAGTTGCAAGTTTTTGTCTGTCATAATATGGTTGTTGTTAAGCTTTGCTTGTTTAAAATTCTTATCATCACTGAAAACGACAAAAACTTACTTATATATACTATAAATATAGATCTTACTAAGGACAAATCCCAAATTTTTATACACAGTTTTGTAGGTCAAATATTATGCGATTTGATCGAAAATAAGAAAAGTGTGATTCAAGGCATCAAGGCATCTAGCCAGTATTGTAATAACGATAACTGCAAATTCTTTGTGTCCTCTTTTTGAACTGTTTTTATTATCTTATTTCTTCCGTTTTTATCTTTAATATTATATCATCTGAATCTGTTATTTTGAGTTTACTATTCGTTCTTCCATCACTGTCAGTTTCATAAACATTTTATGCTTCAGTAGACAGTCAAATAATTTTATGTTTGACTCAGTTCATTTATAGAACATCGTTCTGTTGCTCTGATCCTAAAGACTCGTTCTCTCTAGCCTTATTTTTATTTTGGTAGAAGTTATATTATAGCGATCGATCGTCAGTTATTTTTACGGACTTTGCGCTCGTCTCCAATCATCGTACGAGATTAAATTCGATAGACTGCAGAACGACACGTATGTTTTTCGAGATAACTAATTTCATTAAATGCCAATATATGCCCAATTGCCCTTCGTATAGTTCCTAAATTCCAATAATTAACTAACCTGCTTGTTTTTTTGTTCGTGAACTTAACTGTTTAATGGATCTGTTTGTAGGTCACTGTTCTGTTACGTCAATGATTATTTTGTTACGCTACTAAATTATACAGCTTCATGGTCATATAGCACATGGTATTGGCGAAATAAAAATGGCGATGTTGAATGAAGTCGTTTGATTATGTGGTTTAAACGATCGAGGCTAGTTCATAAATTGTTTGAGTTAATCACATTGATGATTCTGAGTGCGTATCTGAAATCATTTGACTAGCATTTATGGTACAGTCATGAGCAGATCTTGTATGATATTGCTATTCTATAGATGGACCGATTATAAAAAATATCTAAAAGTACACTATGTTTAAACTGACTATTTATTCTGGCTAATATTTTTTATGAATGAGTTCCTTTAACCACTCAGCAGTAGAGAGTGAGCGAGAATGAGTGATAAGTTTTCGTTTTTCACGCGAATGCAGCCGTGGCCACAATGCTTAGTATTCTTAGATACTATGATTTTATTATTCATGATAAAATATCTGCCATTTAAAAAAATAAGCACATAAATTAGGCATAACAAGTTTGAAACATATAAATTATTTAAAACAAACCCAATCTTTTCTTAAATCAAATATTTTGAAGCCAAATGAATCGAGCTGACTGTAAATCTTTCAATATACTTTTCGAACAGAGAATACGTTTGTTAAGTTATTAAGTAGGTACTCTATTCTTTACGCACTCTCTGTATAGGTACTACTACAAGCACGTGTTTGGCATAAATTCCACATTTCAAGGTTACATCTACACACAAGGAACTACAGCCAGTTTGGTATACTGACACAATTATTGAATTGTTACATAACTTGTTTCTGTGGCCACATGATATTTGTATAAACGAGTAAGAAACTGGTTCTTTTCTTCGATATTTGATTTGTTTATTATTAAGTTGTCGCCAAGCAGCGATTGTTTTGATTATTGAAACAGATAAATTTGTTTTGAAACGATATGTGCGGTTATCAGGGGTTATTAAAATGTTTGTCATTTCAATTCACACGGAAATTAATTAAGCCATACATAATGTATTTTGTATTTACAATTGTTCAAACAATCAATAGACTTATCTACTTCGGCATTATTTTTATCTGATCCAAACCAAAATTTGAATTCTCCGTTATGTAAGTGGGCTCTGAGAAATGAAATCGATTTTTTCCTACCAGCAGCAATTCGAGCCGATCAATTGATAAATTTATTTTATCACAGTGAATTAATTACTTGTATATTATCGTTTTCTAAATGTAAGAACTCCATGTACCACTATATCGATCACGGAAATTTCAACTTCAAGCAACAGTCTATTTTTTTTCCTGGAAAAATAGCTGTTTGCTGATTCGGTGTAGGATATTAGGGTTCCATTGTATTTTCAAATTTCAAAAATTTATAAAAGTTTTAACGCTGGTTTAAACGTTTGGATTTGATTAGGAATAGATTCATCATCAACAGCTCAGGGCTTGAGCCTACCTCAGATTAGGGGCGATTAGGCATTAGTCAACCACGCTGGCCAAGTGCGGGTTTGTCGACTTCACACACAACCTAAGAATTTCTTCATCAGTGTGTGCAGGTTTCCTCATGTTTTCCTTCACCGTAAAAGCGTTGCTTAAACCCTACCAACGCCCTTACGCATTACGCCACTGAGGCTTCAGGAGGAATAGATTATTATTGATTAACTAATGCATAAGTTTGAGAAGTGTATTATATCGTCAATGAAACCATCGTGATAGAGAGGTCCAGTAACGCTGCCAGCACGTCAAGCAGTCCAGATTCGTATCCTGATAGGGAAAATGTTTGTGCGATGAAAATGAATATTTATCATGGTTGTTTATATATTTATTTGTCGCATGCAACTATCGCAAGTCCCAAGTTGAAAAGATGGTACAAAAATATTGATCCAGTACAAGTGACGTCCTGCTAGGGCACAGCAAACATGATTTTATTTAAAAAAAATCTTTAGATTATCCGTTTTCTAGTATCTTTATCACACGATATTAAATAATTTGGGTTAGAATATAGGTAATTTGGTATTAATGATATTAATACTTCGATTTGCTATTAACATCCTGTGTATCCAAGTGACAAAATAGGTACGTTTTAATTTGTGTATTTATGACTCACATGTTTTGGATCAACAATGAATTGTTGAATAACAATTGTAATCAATTTAAATAAACCTGATATTGTTAACCACGACCAATGTGCGCTCGAGAAATTACGACGCAAATTCTTTTATTGGTTACGTAAATTACTTTAACGCGTGAAGATAAAAGTTGTCTTTTAGTTTATTTATTTATAGCGCATATAAAGATTACATAAGTATCAGCTGTGTAAACATAGTAACTCACGAAAAGTATATAAATAGATAAATATTGCGGTGAATATTGAACGAGTGTCCCACGTAAGCCCTAACGCAGGCGATAGGCTTTTACGATACATGGTATTTTTACCGATTTTCGAACGATCATTAAGTGAACGAACATTTTCAAAAGAATTACAAAACTTAAGTGGCAGTGGGCGAGGCACATTGCTCGGAGAGCTGTTGGGGCCGAAATGGGCCGAAGAGATCTTGAGTAGCGACCGCGGACCGGATGACGCAGTGTGGGTAGGCCCCCTACAAGGTGTTTTAGGGTGAAATAGCGCTCACTATGTGCGCCGATCCCAAAACGCCCCCATAAGTGCTTAAGAGGATACCAGTGGGTTTTAGCGGAGTAGGACCGGTGCTGTTTCGCGCCGGTGAGTCCCGCACACGCCGTACGCCAAGCCAGCATGCGGTATGGTCCGTAAATGGATTTCCCATCGTCAAAAAAAGCCCCCATACAAGGTAGACTGACGACTTGATTAAGGTTGCTGGTCACGGCTGGGTGCGCACAGCACAGGCGTGGCGTTCTTTGAGGGCCTATGTCCAGCACTAGACGTCATGTGCCTGAAATGATGATGATGCTAACTTTTTTACGAAATTGTAAACAGTACGACTTGGTGGTAAGAGTTTTCACGTCGTGTCTCACTAGTCGATTTATTTGGTTATATATTTTATTATTATATAGTATAACTGCGTCGTGCCTTTGTTTCTGGCGGATTATACTTAAAATAGCTACAAATTTACGTGTCAAGACGCGTTGGTTTTTGGCAAGGTATGCTTGAATTGAATTTGAATTAAATTCAGAATAGTAATACCGTACTGTATGTGTGTAGATACACAAGACGCAAACATGTGTGTGTGAGTGAGATATTGATATTTTATGTGCCACATATACCTGACCAGAAAGTGGTCTTTTCCGCCCGCTACGCGTACGTAAAATCCCACTTCCTGGTCAGCGGGTGACATAAAATTTTGTCCTTACCTCTGGCGGTAAAAAGAAAGCCACAACTCGCATATTAATCGCCTTCGCCTTCAGCTCGGGCGTCAAATACCTGCGAGATATTCTTCGTATTACCGACCTCGTTAATAAATGTACTATTTCATGTCTTTTAGAGTGCTAAATGTTAGCAGTTTATGCTAAAAGTAGATGATTGTCAAAACACAAAACGTTAAGGATATTTTTTTTAAACTAAACGTTTGAACTAACAAAAGCCGACCGCCAGGTCAGATGTTACAGTTTACACTAAAACCTCACAGGCCCCGCCTTATATTAAAGCAAACAAGGAAAAAATTAAATTTTAACTTGTACGAACACGTACGAATGCAATTCTATGAAATTGTACGCATGACTATGTAGTTCGAATAGAGTGTGCGACTCACCCTAGTATTCAATATTATAATACATACATTTGTCTTTTATAGGGTTACTGTAGGTCTCAACATCCATGCTGTGCGGAGAGATGGAGCGCGTCCATCACCTGAAATGCTACGGCGGTGGCGAGATAGAGCTCAAAGGGCTACTTTGTTAGAGTGGCGGCTTAGGCTTGAAGTGCCAACGGCTGGCCAGTGGACGATTGGCGCCATACAACCAAGCCTATATGAGTGGGTGGGTCGGCGGCACGGCTCTCTCTCTTTCAGGCTTGTGCAGGTTCTGTCGGGGCATGGTTGCTTCGGCCGTTACCTGCATAAGGTTGCACAGAGAGAGGCGAGCCCTCGATGCCACGAATGCGGCTGCGATGAGGATACAGCGCAGCACACCCTGGAGTTTTGTCCGGCCTGGAGTGCACAGCGCAGTGTCCTCATCTCATCCATAGGTACTGATCTCTCGTTACCGACTGTGATCAAACACATGATCGATAGCGAAACATCATGGGATGCAATGTCCTCCTTCTGCGAACACGTTATACTGCAGAAGGAAACGGCTGAGAGAGCTCGTGAGGCAGACGCTCACGCTGCTCCCAACCACCGGCGGCGTACAGGTCGGAGGAGGCAAATGAACATCGCACTGCATCCGACGTGAACGGGGAAGCGAGCGACGGAATGGGTCTCCGTCGCTTGCGTTTCTTCTTCTCCCGACATGTGGTATAAGTGAATATCCAAAGTATTCCGCGGATATTCACTCATAAAGTGTTGTCCTGGGCCACGACATTAGGCCACCGTCGTTCAGTATCGTGAAGAAATTTAGGTTCCCGTACTGAACAAAGTGACGATAACTCGCGGAATACTGTCTGTTTTGGTTGGTAGGCTGCAATACAGAGAGTCCAACATAATCTTGCTGTAGACCCCATTACACAAGATAGATATAAAATCTTTCAGACAAAAAAAAAAAAAAAAAGGTCTCAACATCCAGACGGCGGCGCAATATTATGCCGTAATTAATATAAAAATTTCGTTACCGGTAACTCAAAGATAAATATAATTTTTGGTCAGCCCAGTCAGCAATATAGGTAACCATAGCGTACAAATCTAATTTTTACATTACCTAAATCGGTATATTAGTATATTAACATTAAAAGTATGTTAAATTATTAATACAAAATTTTCTGCGATCAATAACTTTAAAATTATCTTAAAAACGTTGAGTCGGGATTGTTTGTGCCTGTTATTACGCTAACGAATCCTACGTGCGCGGCCTCAGTCTTCGGAACACTATATTCTGTGGTTATTATGTATACTTATTTATTACATTAACAAATGATATATGCCCTCATAATTCCTATGTTACAAATATTACAATAACAAGATTGATAGCTAATTATTAGTTACTCAACTGCTAAACTATTTACTCACCTGTCACGTACGAAGCCTGACCTATGATAACAATATCGAGTGACTTCGAAGAATTGTAGTTGCATGAAAATTTGTTTTCTGTAATATAATATTGTTAGGAAAGTTTTCTTGTAAGTTCACCGCCTTTGCGAATAACAACCGCTGCCAAATAACAACATTGGGTCAAGTTGCAAGGGATGCTTATAAACGTTTCGTAATTCCTAGGAAAATGCAATGTAAGATATTTAATATGCGTGTTATTCAGCGTGTATTGTGAGAGAAATCGGTAAACACCAAGAAATTTATATGTAAAACTGGAAGCTACAGTACCGATGTCAAAAAGGGAAAAATAGTACTTTGTTCACCGCGGGACGAAAGTGACAGAACAATACTCCCGAGTTGCGAATCGAACTTTCTCCCAAGTGTTACATAGTGCTTTGTACTACACCTGTGAGGAACATTCAAAGACTTGTTAAATTGAAATAAGCAGTACCTATAATAAAATTATAAAGAGATTATGATTATGCAACACTAGTTGCAGATGTTCTGCGAAACACCGGCCAACCAATGGCCGGTAGTTATGTCGCAGCTGGCGGTCTGCTGCCGAGCACCGCCGTCACGCACGCACCCCGCTGATGGTGGCGGCGGGCGTCGCGTTAGAAATAGATTTTGATACAACTTTTCCTCCCGCTAAACACGTTAGAAATGGATTTTCAAACAACTTTTCCTCCCGCATATTTAGGTCCAAGAAAAGATTAACTTTCTCTTTTCAATTTGAGGGAATAATAGGTACTGTTCCGATCAGGTGTAGTATAAAGAGATTTTGTCCACGCCCCATGTTAGCCCTGCTGGTCAGCGGCGTAACGCGATGTGTTCCAAATTTAAAAAGATTCTTTAACATCTTCTTTAACTATCTCTAATTTGTGAAAAATACTAATTTTTTACGAGTATTTTATCAATAAATAGTTAAGAAAAAACTTCTTTTTCATTGCCTTGTATTCGAAATGAAAGGTAGAGTGCGTAACACGGGTAAAAGGAATCAATTCATACATGGACTCGCGAGCAGGGTTGCCAGGTCTTTTCCCCCTTTGCTGCGATGGTTTGCACGGGGCTCAGTTGCTCCCTACCAGCTTTTACGATACCACATAAGAATTGGTAGTCCAAGTCTTGACCGAGAACTACGCCGCCCGGGTTATGGACCAATTTATTTGGGGTCGGTACAGTATACCTTGATATCGACAATACTGCTTAAGAATTTGGCATTACATTTTTACGGGCGTGTGCCTGACTCCAACCCCCCTTGGGAACGACTGCTATCTTTCAACAGCACCCGGGACCAGCTTAACGTGCCTTCCGAAGCATGGAGGAAAAATCAATTAAAAAATCGGTCTCCCATCCGAGTACCGACCACGCACTTGGTTGCTTAACTTTCGTTTGGGTTTTGGACTAACCAAATTCAGCTCTATTTGTCTATAGTAAACAACGATTTTGTAAGGAGATGCGTACATTCAGTTTTCAAAATCGTTTTTTTCTATGCACTGAATAAGTGTGGTTAGTCCCTTACACTAATTTATTATTACGTTTTATGAGCATAAATAACTAACATGAAATGAATTTTGAAAGCATAAAAAAATCGAAATTTTATATAAATTTATATGAAATTACGACATTTTTATGATTTCAAAAGCACTAAAATGAATATGGACATACTTAAATTAAAATTGTATATTCTAAAAAGAAATGCTTTCAATTTTAGTACGTGCTCGTACCTACTAGAATTAAAAGTCAAACGCTGTAATTATTATAACGTCCAATAAATTTATATGCCGTCAACTAGACTCTAGATATTTCTCTTTGCTGTGACCACAAATTGTATTTATATTGGAATCAACTTCACAAAATGACGATCTTATCTCAAGTAATTCATAAGAGCTTAATCACTAAGCTATACACTACAGCTAAGAGATGCTAACCGATTTCGACACCGATATATTGATTTTTTTTATACTACAAGATGGCAAACAAGCTTGCGGGCCACCTGGTGTAAAGTGGTTACCGTCGCCTATAGACACTTGCAATATTAAGGGTAAATCACTTAACACTGCAAATGCGTTGCCACCCTTGGGACTAAGATTATATTATGCCCTCCATGCCCAGTAATTACACTGGCTACCTTTTCCTTCAATCCGAAACACAGCGAACTGCTTCACGGCAGAAATTAGAAAGGATGCATGAATAAATGTTAGAAAAAAAAACTAAATATAATATAGTCACACAGGAATTAATATGTATTTTTGCTTATTTTGATTTATTCATTTTATGGTGACTTGGTGATATGTAGCTGAAGTTTTACTTTGAAACATATTTCAGGCACCGACCCTTTAGACTATCTATAACCTACCTATAAATTGCTATTACCTACCTAGAATTGTAAAAGGTTTTTGTTCACTATCTATTAGGCATAGTACTGTAACATGGTACTATAACATTGACATGTTATAGCACCTCTTTTCTATTTCCAAAACTGGCAATATTTTAAAATGGAATTGTCAAAATTTAAAATTCTACTTTGACGTTTGGATCGTTTTCCCGCTCATGGCTCATTCTTTTGCGTCTTCTACGTTCTTTTGTAGACCGTGTGACTCTTCACATAACTGTCAAATTACTAACGTCTCGCTCTCGACACCCGCCCATCGTTTGGGCTTGATAAAAATCATCATCATCATCAACAGCTCATATAATGTCCCCATCCAGAGGTCCGAGCCTACCCCACATTAGGGGTTATTAGGCCTTAGTCAACCACGCTGGCCAAGCGCAGGTTGGTCGACTTCGCACACAACCTAAGAATTTCTTCATTAGGTGTGTGTGCAGGTTTCCTCACGATGTTTTCCTTCACCGTAAAAGACTAAAGATAAATATGCATTCAAAATTTGAAAACACATTGGTCGTGGCGGGGATCGAACCGGTGCCTCCCTAATGGAAGACAATGCCCTTACACACTACGCCAGCGACGCTTTTTTAATAAAATTACATAGTAATAATACTATAATTATCTCAAGGCACTAATAATTAGTGCCTTTTATTATCACCTTTTATTTACTACAATAAACATAATATTCACGTAATCGGCGCCTCATTTATTGGACCCCACACGTTTGGTGTAAGGACCCTATTAATACACTGTGGGCACCATAACTTTACAGTAACGATCCGATTCCGAGCGCAAAACCCTCCGATCACTCCGATCCCATCGAGTAGTACTAAGATTAACACTACACACTCAGGCACTAGACATACTTTTGTTAAACACCGCACTCGTTAAACAAGGGTGCGAAAACTCGATGTACACCCGACGCGCTATACCCGGTACAGACATGTACCGGGGCGCTTCCGCCTCCGCCACGACACGATGTGCCCGAGCCGAGGTCCAAGTCTTTAGAGGCACTCTCAGGCATGTCGCTCTCTTCCTGACATGGACGCCCTAGGGACGCCAGGCGGTCGAGAGACTCCCCACAGGGGAGATGCTCAGTCGCCCAGTAATTCCCTAGGAACGTTCGACCTACAGGCTTGAAGACCCTCAAAGGTCTTCGCCTTCTTAAAAACCCGGTGACGCGGAAAATGTCATCAGAGACAATCTGCAATAGACAATAAAATAAAAAACTTTACAGTACAACTCCTAGATTTTTTGTGGACTTTAGGTAAATTTAGTTAGATAAGTTATATATGATAACGCTCGTAATCCAATAAGGGGTTGAGCAGAGCTGGCAACATTTTGTTAGATATAAAGCTAAGTTGTATTACTGTTACCTCAATAAAAAAATAACTGATGCATTTTTGAGATAAGCTTTTAAACATAAATCTTATTTTCTTGAACGCTTTATCGTAAGGAAGATTACTTACTTAGCTCTTGAAGATACAGATAAGGATATATCCGTAAATATTTGTTTTAACCTTATCAATGCACTACAAATACAAGTGCAGTGTCTAGACGCAGCCAACATTTAATTTTATGTAAATAATCGTACACAAGACATATGTAAATAAAACGTGACAAACAAACCTTCTACATAAGCATTTTACTGCAAATGGCAAATGCGTTTTGTGTAGTTTTCTAAGTACAGTCAACAGCACATCGGGCTATACAAAACTGTCAAATTTCTCCAAACGACTTTCAACCTAAGATTATTCAATATAAAGTGCATAATCGATTGGGAAAGTTTGACAGCTTGTGGTAACTCAACGTGTTGTTGTCTGTACATACGGCAGTAGATCAGACTACCCAAAACTGTAAAATGTCTTCAATTTATCAACCTTTTTCCAGGAGATTCTCCCAAGTTCTTGTTTTAAAAATACGTGTTGAGAGACTCCATTTTTAACTCAATATACCGTACATTTTATTGTAACTTTATTTACATTTTTACTTGACATTAGCAAAATGCGTAATCTTTAAGTGTCGCGAATGCCATTAATTAAGAATAGATAGATAGAACCTTATTCCTCGATCGATCGTAGACTTCAAAGTCTAGAAATTTTTCCTTTGATTTATGATTGAAAAACTTACACTAATGGTTAGTGTAAGTTTTTTAGTGTAAATGAAATAACTATTTTAGTTGCTTTAAGAGATGTTTGTACAAATTGAGTTAATAACGCTTATAAACTTATCTTATAATAAGGGTACTGTTTTAAGGAATGGAGAGGAGTTAAGCGGAGTGTTTTCCACGCTCATCTCAATAATCTAGCCCCAATTAAGAACGTGTGTATTGGATACTAGATAAGTGAGAAACATTTTAATACATAGGTACTATCACAATCATAATCCTTAGCCAGCATTTCCTGTTGTTTTCATCTTATAACATTCTCTTAGATTAATAACATATGGTAGATACCGATTCCGAGCACACAACTCGAAGCAACTAACACCATATGGTGTGTGTTCTACGCAAAGTTCTTATGTATTCTAAGAATGGTCTTTACAATATAAAATAAGTGTGATTTGGCTTCATAAAGAAGATTTATAGATGTGATTATTATTTGACCAGGAAAATTTTATTCCTTTTTCATTCTTCATTCGTTTTCAGAAGACGGAGATATCGAAAAAATATCATGGTGGCATATCGATATATTGTAATGTTTTACATCATTTGATTCGCGAATACCTACTATTTATAAACACAATATCTTCAGGGAAAACCAATGGGATTAGTTCTGCGATGACGCCAGTACGCAATAGTGTGTTTTTATCGCCGTATCAATTTAAATAGTAAATATTTAAATTGATACAATCTAATAAAATAAAATTTATGTCAGTTTTATTTCCACGCCTGTCGCCTATATAGTAGAAGATCCGAACCTATATCGACCTTCACCGAGCTGATAATAGAATGAAACATATTTTATTATTAATTTAGTATATTAGAAAATATATTAAAAATGGGTTGTCTAAAAAAATCCTGGACAGACTATTTTTAACTATTTTTTGAAAAATGATTTTAAAAAAAAAATTAATAAAATATTGCAACATCAAGATATTAAGAAAATTTTGTCCTGACTGATAGTAGAAACCGTATAGAATGTGCAGGCATTGGGTTGTCTATTATTTACCTGCGCGAACTACTGGGTTGTCAGGTATGAACAGGTATGTCGATATCAGTTACTTTCACTCGATTGGATAATAGAAAAAAAATTATATCATCATAAGCGCGCGACAAAATTTTCTTATTATCTTGATGTTGCAATATTTTATTAAAAATCATTTTTCAAAAAATAATTAAAAATAGTCTGTCCAGGATTTTTTTAGACAACCCATTTTTATTATATTTTCTAATATACAAAATTAATAATAAAATATGTTTCATTGTATTATCAGCTCGGTGAAGGTCGATTTAGGTTCGGATCTTAGACTAATATTTTTTGTTGACAATCACATCGAAATATTTACGTTCTATTTTCAAACAGACGTGGGTTCTGCGGATATCGTTGGCTGTTTGCATTATTTTTGATTGTAAATTTTCCTTAATAGCCAATATTTACTTTCTCGTCTACAGAGGAAGTCTTGTAATTTGTAATCGTCTAAAAATTCGACCTCGAGATTTTGGCAGATTTAAACGTTTTGGACTTTGAAAAATACCGTTTTTTGGAATTATGTCTGTGTGTGTGCGTTAGCACGATAACTCGAGTATGCTTTAACTTATTGCAACAAAATTTAACATGCATGTATAACATCAAAATATAAGGTTTCTATCAAGTTTTGGGTCATCGATCACGAAAGTTTTAATTTTAATGCTAAAATCACGAAAGAAGATAGAAAACTAAAGACATGGATGTATCAGCTAGTTCCCTTTGCCTTCCCTTGATTTATTGACCCTTAAAATTCAGCTGATTTCCCCAAAAATTTTAGCTCTTTTAACTGTATTTGACTTTCAATTTGTAAAATCAGAAAACTAAAATCTATCACAGTGAAAACTGGTCTAATAAGTGTAGGTCGTAAGTTTAGGTTCTTGTTTAACACACGGGGTTGAAAATTATTATTTACTAATTGTAGATTTTGATTAGAGAGTTCTGAACCAAAGCGTACCGGTGAGTCGATTTCATTGCACGTAAGTGTAGAAGGCTTACTTACTTTTTGGGTTTCATGACTCTTTTGTGTAGGCTGTATGGTCTATTTGGCGGTTGTGGTTTTATCTATAATCAAAATTCAAATTTAAAATTCAAATATGCTACCTAAAGCTCTGCTTAACCCTATTTGGATTATGAGCGTGAAAATATATGTTTAAGTTATTACTTGTTGCTTGTGAAATTAATCTGTCAATGTATTTTCTGGGACAATAAATTACGACACCACCATCGTAACATGTCTCTCAGAACTGTAATATTTGGCCACTGCATAATCAATTTCTCGTACGAGTTCACGCTTGATCAAGGTCGGTGACTATTTTCGTTCTAACGATATTTGTTTCACAGCTTGCGCTGCACGTGAGTGTCGAGTGGACGCCCGCCGTTCGGTACACACACAGGCGTGGCGGCATTCACAGCTGTTTATTCGATACTAGTGACCCGCCCCGGCTTCGCACGGGTGCAAGGCTTATGTAAATATGCATGTATAATACATATAAACCTTCCTTAAGAATCACTCTATCTATTAAAAAAAACCGCATCAAAATCCGTTGCGTAGTTTTAAAGATCTAAGCATACATAGGGACAGACAGACGGCGGTAGGGCTTTCAATACCGGTATTCCGGGATCCCGTAATACCGTAATCACGTTTTTTTCTTGGTATTCTTCAATACCGGTATTGATCAGTCGATACCGTGATTTTACGGTATTACAAATCAACAATTTTTTATTAGAGTTATATGAATATAAGACGATATGTTAGGCATGAACCTTACCTAAAAGTACAACTACAAATAGAGGCACTGGTTTTGAATCAATAATAAGAGTAGAGATGTGTGTATTCGAAACCGGTGGGGGTGGTCAGGAAATATTTTCATCTGCAGCTTACAAATATTTACTATCTGTAGTACAGACAACAGCACGTTGGGTTACCACAAACTGTCAAATTTTCCGAATCGATTATGTACTTTATAATGAAAAGCCTTAGGTTGAAAATCGTTTGGAGAAATTTGACAGTTTTGTATAGCCCGACGTGCTGTTGACTGTACCTACAAGTGTAGAAGCTGAGCGAGCTTTTTCTTCAGTCAGCTATTTATGCAACAAATTGAGAAGTTCGCTATCTGATAAGTCATTAAACGTGTCCTTTTTAAGATCACACTTTCAGTTACATACAATTTCAAAATTTTAAGGTTTTATTGATTATATTTATCATTTTATTTTCCTTTTTTTTATAATATTGTTATTTAGGATTGTTTCATTAGTAATTATGAATGTTACAAGGTAAATGAATAGATGATTGTTAAGTAATATACCTCTAATAATTATTTTTTATGTTGATTGCCATGCGAAGTTTAATTAATGGGAGAGTATTTTTGTTGTATTTTATTTTATTTTAATAGTTTATATTTTGTTTGATAAAAAATTTTGGGTCTTTAATTTTTAGTTCCGCCGAACTATTAATAAAAGACTAACCGGGAAGGGTAGAAAAAATAATGTATCTTTAATATTTTGTTAGCCTGTTTTCATGTCTTTATTAGGATAGGTAACAGAAATAAAGAATGATTAGAAATAAAACGGGCGTTTTGAGTTCATATTTAATACCGTGATCCCGTGATCACGGTATTGAACATGCTAATACCGGTATCGAAAAAATCCGGTATTTGAAAGCCCTAGACTGTTTTATACTATGCAGTGATTTATTAGGTAAACAAATAAACAGAATGCAGCGGTATTGAAGCTATTAATTAATATTAAAAGATTATGGAAATCTTTTAATATTAATTAATAGCTTCAATTATCTAGTCCAATTATCTAGTCCAAATTAAGTATCATTAAGAACTTGTGTTATGGATACTAGATAACGGATAAATTTAATATACTCACATAATAGTATAGATATTTTTTATAAATAAACTTAAATAAAACAAACAACCATGGCTCGTGAACAAATATTCATGTTCATCACACTAACATTTGCTCCTACCAGGACTCGAACCCGGACAGCTTGATGTGTAGCGTTATTGACCACTCCACGACGACGGCGTCTGATAAGGTTGATATCGCCGTGATATCCTTTTGGCTATACAGTGCTACAGAATATAAGTGGAACATACTCTACTCGAAAATTTATTCAATGGCCTGACCAACCGTACGGCTATACACTAAGGACCGAATCACGGTAGTCTGCAGATATTTTTAAGCTTAACAGGGAAGTTCTTGGCCTTCATCTCACGTGATGGTAAGGGGCGATAAGGCCGAAGATGTAATCTAGCTTCACCTGAACCCTCAACCACAGAGGGACTGGATATCTCATCATTAATGGTCGGAACACAATGTTTTATGTTTTATTGCATACCATAATTTTTTTACATGGGTTCTTACAGTAGTTAATACGCTGATAACATCATTATTATGGCGACAGATTTTTATAAGATGGTGGTGCCAGGTGGACTTGATAAAAGTCCTACCACCGACCAAACGGCGTACAAAGTTGTACTCTCCCGGGGATTGAAGCTAAGACCTCTGGATGTTAACTCCGGTGGGCGAACACTAGACCACGGAGGCGGTTAATATTTAATGGTCCCTTTCTTGATTTCCTTTTTAGTCTCCATAACAAATAGTTCTCTTTGTCTCCTACTCCTGTCTTGGGAGGAGTCGACAGCGGGACTACGCGGAAGAGGCTCATTGACTTCTTCTTCTCAAAACAAGGCTTCCTGGTAGACTCTTGAACCGATGGCATCAAACTTGACTTTCATAAGTGTACAAATTGTACCTAAATGAATAAAGAAATTTGAGTTTGAGTTTGACTAGAAATTCTCTATGGACAGACGTAATCAACTAATTTGATGCACATTTAGATCAAAAATTTGTGATTAAATATGTATAAAATATATTTATTCATTAATAATTAATTGATCTACTTGTGCACCAAATTCAACGTTACCTCTATTTCAGACTGTTAAAAAAATAACAATACGAGTAAGTAAGACGTAACGTTCACGTGAATTAATGAATTTGGTGCACAGGTAGATCATCGCCTGGATTAAAGCATACATACATACAATCACGCTCATAATCCCCGGACTGCAGATATGCCTTAGAGTGGAACATCTGTCCTGGTTGTTGGTATTTGTTTGTTGGATTACTCAAGGATTGCTATTTTTTGGGTTAGGTGTCTCATTTGTGTAGGCGAAAAGCTGGCAACCTGTCAATATTGGAGGCACTGCATGCCACTTATGAGTATTATGAGCGTGATTATGTGTATGCATGTACACTCATAATCCCAAAAGCAAACTAAAGCAACAAACAAAAGCCAACAATGCCCAGCAACCAGGACAGATGTTACCTGAATGTTACACTCTATATTACCACAGTATACCAAGAACAGTAATACGTCTTCATACAAACTGGCCGCTATCCATTAGAATGTGTACGTTCGTACTCGGCGCCGTTTACGCACTTATTGTGACGCACAATTTGACATAAACATATGGGAGCATAAGGTGGTCTCGCCGTCTCGGTGTGATCGCACGTTTTTATATCATAGCACATTCGCTCGCCGCTCGTTCCCGCCCGGCACATGTCAATGCAGAGTAGACTAATAACTCGCCGACAGCCCGCAGATAAACTACTGTTCTTGGTATACTGTGATATTACTCAGCAGCGGGTAAATTGAAGCTTAAGATTCTTTTTACCCGCAAATATCTTGGGCGGGATTACGCATTTAACCAACGTCAAGTGAAAAAAATATCTTATGTATACAGTAACAATAAATTGTGCGGTAGATTGAGTTAAAAATGGAGTCTCTCAACACGTGTCACACAACAATAGCTCAGCAGAAATTTTTACCCGGAATGTTCTTGTGGGATGAATTCACTGATTTACGGGAAAACGATATCTTCAAAAATATATCATACAAGCCCTCCGTTGTTGTTTAAAAAGTATATCTTCAAGTAGGTTTACTTGGCGGAAAAACTCGTTAATGTTGAGCCGTTACCGTATTTTAACACTTATCTATTGTTACGTAAGTGTCAAGGTCGCGATAAGCCGTTTGCTAAACGCAAATTTAACAAAGACGTACCTAATCTTTGTAATCTATTGAATATTTATTTACGCTGTAAGTGCGTAATTTTTGACACACCCGTGTTTACGTTTTCCATTTCCTGGAACTTGGAGACAGCGAATAATAATAGTTATTTATTATACAAGAGTGGAAAGTTCCTTTTTAACCGCGTGCTCGATTTGGATGACCGAGCAAGCGAAGGATTCTAAAGTTGAATCACGAGCGCAGCGAGTGATTCTAAATTAGAATCCTGAGCGTCAGCGAGGGAAACAAACGAGCACAAGGTGAAAAATCTTTCCACTCGAGTGCAATACGTAACTTTTCATCCCACCTCAGCGAGGAAATGACAAAATGAAAAAGAATTTTTTCACAATTTAAAAAGTTCTAATCATAAATTTGGCACCATAGAGGTTACATTAAATAGGTTTAATGACGTTTTGAATTTACAATTATATTGAGTACTCATTATATGTGATGTTCTAAATTCAAATCTACTTTGCCACTCAAGCGAATAAAATAGAATTTTCCAGCCAGATTTCGAAGCGCAAAATTACACTTTCCGAGGTGGTGGGATGAAAAATATTTATTATGCTAAAGTAAAATGTTTAATAAATAATTATGTGACGTAGCAGTAATTTGAATTTTTATTTGTAATTTGATGATGGAGGATTCTTACATTTTCTTTTTGTAGCCTCTGATTTTACATTAACAGTTTTCCTGATTTAATCAATGAGCGGAAGATTGGTTGATGTATGTGTTACGGCAACTCTCAATAACAATTGCAGATTATGTGGATATGACCCGGATTCAATGGCACACTTGCTGTAATTTTGATTTTGCAGCCAGGGCTAAAATGAATATTCTGGGAATTACCTACCCAAGGTCAGAGCATTACAGTTTCCTCAAGCCCATGGATATAGTTAGGCTAATGGTCTCTAAATATTCAAAAGTAAAAGGAAAGGGAAGACACCAAAGACATAAAAGTACTTAGCAAAGTCCATTTAAATATAGAGCTTTTTCATTTCATTTCATCGCGATTGGTCCAAGTGCACCGTGAGGACACTCACTGCCCTTTGATTATAAAATGTGTTGCGGGCAACTTGAGGAGTCCGGTCATCTATCTAGAGAAAAGTCCTGACTCACTGTCTGACTGATCAACGTCCAGCCCATACCCTTGGACCTAGACAGCTGAAATTTTGCACAGAGGTTCCTTTTATGACGTAGGCAAGGAATAAGGCCGGTTTCTTCGAAATTTTGACCCCTAAGGGGGTAAAATAGGGGATGACAGCTTGTATGGAAATCCGTCGTTTTTAAAGTAAAATCGACAGATTTTTCGATTAAAAAATAAGAAAGGGGTATTTTAGGATTTCTTGAAATTCAACTCCTTAGGGGATAAAAGTTTGTATGGGAAATCCGTGGTTTTATAGTAAAATCCATGCAAATTGGTGTATGGCTTTTCCGTTAAAAATTAAGAATACCGTATTTTAGGATGACTCGAAATTCAAACCCTATGTGGATAAAATAGGGGATGAAAGTTTGGCATTGAATTCTCGTCTCGCTCATCCTCGCCAATCCAACCTTTTTCCACAGATGTGCTAGTAGAGATTTTTTTTCTATACTAATTTTTCGTCTCGCCTCGCCTCGCTTTGTTGGTGGAATAGCAGCTTTAGGTCTCACGTTTCCTACTTTATTTTTTGCTTAATTTTTTTTTATTACTTTAAATAAATATAAGTTTTTATTACCCAACCTGCTTTCTTTGCGGTCCAGTGTTTTATACTCGTACCATACAGTGTTTTTTGAAGAATACACAGTACACGAACAAACGAACCATTACAATCACGCTAAAAATACGTGTCACTTAATGACTCTACAAATATTATACAATGCAAATGTCAATACAATTTAGCATACACCACTCCATACACGACCGACATAACGATATACACTTACTGACTTATTCACAAGCTTAAGAAACCTATTTTAGTTATTGTTTAGCCAAAAAAGATCTGTTTTCTTGGGATACAAGGTTAATATTTTGTGTCGTTTTTATGAATGATATTATATTGCAAGTGTACAATCGAAAGCCACTCTCCGGTAGCATTCATTTATTAAGTCTATATTTTTTTTTTTATATTTGTGAAAATTGAGTTTTGTTTCCGTGTTTCTTCTTTAATTTTCTAATGATAACGCAATGATTTCTCTCAAGTTGCACAGAGAAAATTCTACATTCTAAAGTCTTTATTTTGGTAATTAATGTTTCTTAACTACAGTAAAAACCGCGGCATTGGCCTTCTTCTAATTAATAATTCTTTTATACGAATTATTATTCATATTTTATGTACAGCTGTGACACACAAAAGATAAAATAGTTAAAACCAATAATATGAGTGAATTCGCGCCAACAATAAAATATTTGTACTGCAACTGCCCTTTATAATTGCTTTAGCACGCGAGCTGTTACGAAAACAATGAACCGTTACTTAGTAATTAGAATAATAACATGAATGTTAAAGATAATATTAACATAAATATTTAGATTATCATCATACGCTAATTTTTAACCAAATTCTAGATGTTGCTGTAAGGAGTTACTTGTTCCTAGAAGCATATGCTAGCTTGTTTTTATTGTTCTTGTGACACTATTTTCTGAAATATCTGAACAATCTAACTATTTTCTGAATAAATTGTTAAATTCATGTAGTAGAAAAAAGTATTCAAATATTAAACGTATTCAAATATTAAATGACTCTATGTGAAGACCTACAGACACATATTTGTTTTTTTCTTAAAATATTTGCTAAATCGGACAGACTTCATCCTGTATTTATTTGTCTATGTTGATGTGGAAATATATTATACCAATAACTTGTGATAATATAGAATGAGCTTTTTAGTATTGTATAAAATTATGTGTAAGGAGTGTTAATATAATGTCATTACATTTTTAAAAATGTTATTTCTTTTCTACAGGCACTCGCTGTCGCTGGGTACTTTTATAGACTATATTAATAAACACTTTAGATGTAGCTTTTCGCTTTCATTATGAATACCAACTTATCTTTACTAATAGACATTTTAGTATAGACTAAGTGTTATAACTTTATAATAAATCTCCAATATGAGTATCCGATACACGCGCTACGTATACGGTCAAACAAACAAACACAGTAACCATTTTATATGTTGATCTGTCTTTGCTTTGCTGTTCAAACAAACTGCTGTACGGTTAGCACAGTCGTAACTCAGTACAGTATTTATGTTAGAAATCTTAGTATACAACTTGTAAGTTTACACGATTTATGAAAAACAAAGCCGTCCCGCTTTGTACGTGAACATTTTTCTGCCTCTGTGGACTTTGCTGGCTCACCTACCGACCTCAGATCCAAAGGTTCGAGTATACCTCGGTTAGTTAGTTAGTCCACTATTTAGAGACCATAGATATAGGAAACTGTAGGGTCCACGTCCGGAAGCCTCCTCGTGGTGGACCCTGGTAAAGTGGTGGGGAAACTTTCTCGGCGGGTGTGTGACTTTTGATGTCAAGTGTCCCTTGGCATTCGAAGACACATGCCATCGTCGAGTTGTTTTTGTTTTCCCCCCACGGCTAGTTCTGGACGGCCCTGTTCAGGGCCACGACCGCGCCCGAAGTCCCCCGGATTCGGTCCTATGGCTGCTCCCGGTGTCCTCGTCAGGAAGACGCGCCAGGTCGAGCAGTCGTCGGTGAGGAGGCGGCCTATAAGGGCCAGCGTCGCCCAGCGGCCCACAGGGGCTGGCGTCAGTCGGTAGCCCCTGTGGGCTGCTGACCACCTATTGGTGCATAAGGAGTGCCTAGACGGGCAGCGTTGGGACGGTCTTGGTGTAGTTGCGCTCACGTGAGCAGATCCCGTCCCGCAATAGCGCACTGGAGGTCAGGCCGGGGAGGATGTTTAGTGGGTATGGAGGCAACGCCTTTACCTCGAGTCCCACATATCCCCTGCGGTTGGCACCACCCCGCAGGGACGATGCGTAAATGCATTTGACCTCCCCGATAAAGGACTATGGATGCCAGCGCGCGACTGTCACGTCAGTGTTGCAATCGTCTATAGGGTACGGCTGCTGATCACCACTTGCTTGTCTGCCAACCATTTAACACAAAAAAACACTGTGCTATTTATCGTGTATCTTCAATTTCCTAAACAATAACTTTTTACGTTGCAATTTTAATTTCTTATTGTTCCATAAAATATAATTACCGTGTAGTTTTCCTAACAACGGTTTACGTCACGAGTTAACTATCGGACCGCAATTGGAACTGCAAAAGATATATGTCACGCGAGTGCACTAACTATTTTGATTCCTATTTGATAGGGTTAAGGACGCATTTTTGCTTAACGTCTTTTCATTATTGTCCTGAGTCTTGAGATGGTTTAGAATGCAACATCTGTTCGTGTCGGTTCATAGAAGGTTTAGGCCCTGTCCGCACAGCGATAAAATATTCGCGTGGAAATAATATCGCGTTCAATTTGCATTAAACCACAGATTTTTTCGCCGATTTTACCGCATGTGCGGATAGTCTTATAAGATCCTATGTGTCACAGAATTTTGCGAGAAAAAAACGCGCGGTGCAATATCGCTGTGCGGACAGGGCCTTAGTTGCTTTTAGGGCTCGATGTCGCTGTTGCGGACCTTCTTGCAACCATAGGCTTAAGTACTTTTTGGTTTTCAATAAATAAATGTTTCAAAAGCCATCTTGTCAGCTTATATATGTCAACGTCTCAGGGCAACGTGTGTGTTTTTTTAGTTATCAAAATTTTATATTTATTTAACCATTTTCCTTATTATATATTATTTAAACATTCACACAGTCCACTTCTTATTTATTCACCTTTCGTTCACTTCAGTCGTTTTTATGTAGGCGACAGGCTGTCAACATGTTACTTTTAAGGACACTGAATTGCTCATACCGCCAGATGTGGCTTTAGAAAGGTTACCAAAAGCTCTGCTCGAGCTTTTTGTTCATCATCGTAGCTTGTATGTCTCGTATAAAATTAGTTAACTTAATTTGTACGTGGTAGCAATTTGTCGATATTAAGCTCGTTAGAAAGATAGCCTTACAAGTTTCACGGCTAACCTGTCTGACATTGAGACCAAGGTTCGATGACCTCGTTAATAAAATATTCATATTGCTGTTACAATCAAGTTGTAACTAATGGTCTGTCTGTCATACATAAATAAATGGTGTAACTTAGCGACATAGAGCCCATCACATCACTCAAATTTTCTACAATTGTACTAACAACAGAGATGATATATACTTGAGTTGGCAGGTAAATTATTTCGTACATAATTTATATAAACTTTACGTTACCTCCCATCCTTAAAGACTAGTAAGTTAGTGTCCTACCTAGGCTTACGAAACCACTCCAATTCGAAAGTCTTAGAGACTAGCTGGGAGAGTTACAATACTTTTCCGCAGGGAGGACCCATTGACTAAAAATCCTTTATGGAAGTTTACCTTAGTGATTGCGCCAAGTACCCTGTATACGCCAAAGCCCCGACCTAGAGGAACACGTCATATTTTAGTGGGTATGCCCTGACAGGGTGAGTCTCACATAAAGCATTTTCTGACGCAAAAAGGGCATAGTTTACTAAACTTATTGTACCAACTTACACCGACGTACCATTTTAATTTTACTATAGCGAATTTAAAATTGCTAGGAGTTATAAATATAAAAGTTTAATTATTACTCCATGAAGTCTCGCCCACTTTGAGAACCGAAATTGTGTGTGAGTAAGCACTTCTTATTTTAAATTTATTAATCCGTGTTCTTTCTTCCACAGTTGTGTACTGCGACTACAACGGATCAGGACGAGCTCTGCAATGGATCGAGGACTACATTGCCCAGGATGTGCTGCCCACGCAAGCCACCAGGTGCACGGCGTTGTCCTATACATCGGGACAAAGCGAATTATTTAGGTAACTTGTTTTTTTTTTCTATTCATATACATTTGGAGATCTTTGAGGGAGGCCTATGACCTATGACCAACAGTGGCCGTCTCTTGGCTGAAACGATGATGATGATGAACAAACGATGATGATGATGATGAATATCATCAACAGCTCATATAATGTCCCCACCGAGGGGCTCGAGCCTACCCCACATTAGGGGCGATTAGGCCTTAGTCAACCACGCTGGCCAAGTGCGGGTTGGTCGACTTCACACACAAGCTAAGAACTTCTTCATAGGTGTGTGCAGGTTTCCTCACGATGTTTTCCTTCACCGTAAAAGCGTCGATTAAACGTACATTATGCATTCAAAATTTGTATTTACGTGGATCGAACCAGTGCCTCCCGGGTTGGAGACGACGCTCTAACGCACTACGCCACCGACGCTTCCGATGATGAATATATTCACGGTGAATGTTTAGTGTCTGTTGAGCCGAAACCATTATAGTAAGTAGGTCAATACAAAAAAACTCTTTCTAAGGAACCGTCATCAAAATCGCAGCTGTTTCATACATTTTGGTTGCGTAGTTTACACTTCTGTATACAACAGATTTTTTCCGCGATTCCGATGTTGGTGCCACAGCAAGGGTTACATTGGATCCGCTCGGCAGCTACTAAAAATACATCGCATATACATAAAACGACGCTCATAACCCCTTGACCCGAACTTTAGGTAACAGATGGTGATGGTGACGCATAAAACCAAAACTGACAGATTGCCAGCCTGTAGCCTACACAAAAGGGCTAGATATAAGAAACTTAGCAGCAATGTGAAAGAAGAAAGAGCATAATAATGCGCAGCTTAGAGCGAGATAGATAGACGAGGCCATTTCACGTACACGCAGGCGGCCCAAGTCGGCCTGTCAGTCGCGTATAGTACTGCAATCTGACAGTTATTGTCTTTCAATAACTGTCAGATTGCAGTACTATTTTTCACGCACACATTGGTTAATTTTTTTAGTCTCGCCCTAGTCGATTCATTATTAATCTATAAACGTCAGTAATTATAAATCGTTGGGCAACATACACAATAGCAACTAAACCTTCAGTCAATCTAAGTCACTCTAAATTACTCAGCAGTCCTGCCAGCCTAGTATGACCACCGAAACACAATATGATATGGGCATTTATCGCTTTGAACTGACATAAATCATTAGATATAACCGCAATCTTGAAATTTTACGAACATGTACAAGCCTTATACAAGTTCGCAGTTGCGATAAAATTTTAAGTTGGCGATGATATCTTAATTTTTTTTGACAGTTCAAAGGGATATATGAATTTAAGCTCCTTGGATATATGTCTGTGTAAACATAGGCAGTAACAGTACTTCAATTGTTATGATTACAATTGAAGTGCTGTTACTGCCTATGCACTGCCACTCGTTTCAAACTAAACCCGTAAATCTAAAAACGAGAATTTTCCTCATAAAGGTATTAAAAATTTTATTCCCAAGGCTTTCGCATTTCTAGAATTATAATGACATTTTTATTATTGGAACGAAGCGAAGGTCGACATTACGCGAGCCAATAAACTGGAGAACCTCTTGACACACGAAGCGGTAAAGAGGTCATTCCATTTCATTTTGCAGAAAGAAACACAAATCTTGAGCTTTCGTGGTCTATCTTGAATTTAAAGGAAAGGCTAGTCTTCCGTTTATATTGTCTGTTATTGCTCTGTTCAATTAATAAATGGAGAAATGGATACTATTGATATGTTGTTTTGGACAAACAAGTAGGTATACGTCTAATACACTGAAAAAAAATATGGTTAAACAAGTTACAATCTTGCTTGATTGGAAAAAAATTGATTGGGTCATTCAAGAAAATATCACAAACAAATTATCACGGTGTTTTGTCGCAATAAAGCTGAAATGTTTGAACGTGTATCAAGTCAAATGTGTTGAATTTATTAAGTTTACTTTATTGATGTCGAGACATGGTAAAATTTTATCATCAACTTATTTATATTTGTCAAGTTGCTATATTAATACTACAAATCACTAGTTTATTTTAAAAAGAATATTATTATTTTAAACAATATAGCCTATTGGTTTCAAATAACTTTATTATTGAAAGAATAAAGTTTCATAATTCATTCGATCACTCAACTTTATAACAATGAACGCGCGCTTTTTTGTTTGAAAGATGTACGTTGACAGCTCAAATAACTATCTTCCTTCTTTATATCTTGCACTTTCAATCAAACGTGTTTCAGTTCATTTTGATCTCCGAGCCGTTGGAGTGTGCATCTTCTTGTAATTCGTGTTTGTGCCTATAATATTACAAATAATATAAAAGTTAGGTGTTTGCGATTGAATTGAAGTATTCAGTATCACCGTAAGATGGATGAAGTGATGGATTTACTCAAAGCCTGGGGGCTCCCGGAGTTGGGGCCACTTTTCACAAGTAAGTACCTACCTATATTTTGTTCCTGCTTCCTAATTTCCTATTTTCCACACATGCTCACAAGTCTATTATGCTGTGCAGTGTGAGGATTTGGTGCAATAATTAACCGATTGGTTTCGACTCCCGATACTAATATGTTACGTAGATTACCTAAACATGGGTTCACTCTACACTATATCTGGTATCTTTAACTTGACATAGCTCAATGGTTTCATCTCTTAAGACAATATCGATTTAGAGAGTAGATAGTGTAATTACCCACTTAACTTACTCGATTTTATAAGTTATATTAAGGTTCAATTCTCAAAAGGCACTGAACTTTAATAAAACTAGTAAATGCCAAGTGACACTATTGCTAGTACTCCCCCTTAGAGTAGGTACCTGCTCCCCTGTCAGTCATAACATAAAGGATGTATCTTTTGTACCGTAAAGTCATTTGTATATTATTCAGCACGATTAAATACTCTGCCTGCTATAATAACATAATAAAATTGGAAAATGATTTGTTACAGGTCCTTTCTGAATTATTGAAAAATAATTTCGAGACTTCTGGTTTATTGAGGTACAAAGGAAAAACTTTAGAAAACGAAAATTATTCGACGAAAAAACGTTTGTGAAACAGTAATGTAGAATGTAAGAAAGTTTTGAATTTGTATTGTTATTTTTTATTATTTTAGTTTGTAATAACGTTTCAAAATATGAAGAGTTTTATGCTGTAGATTGTTTGTATATTTATAATATGTTGTGTATGTTATAGCCATACTTACTCTTGAAACAGAAAAGTTTTTTTTTAGTATATACAGTGAAACTTGGTTAAGTGGGACCTGGATAAGTGAGAAACCTCCATAACTGGAACTCATGCTGAGGTCCCAACACTTTGGCACTGAATTACCTCTGTTAGTGGGACGAGGTAAACCTCTATATCTGGGATTTGTTCTTTCGATTTATCATCATAGTTACCTCTATAACTGGGACAGCGAGTAAATTTTATATGCATAAACCTCTGTAACTGAGATAACATTGTTTGTTTACTCATTCTTATTTTACCCACAAATTCCACACGTAATTCCAAGTACGTAAGTACAAATTTTGAGCTTCAATTACCTTCAGTTTTAGTTTCGCTTTACTATCATACAGATGTTTATTTGAAAAATGTCAAAACGAAAGCTACAATCGTTATCATTACCTACGTGAAAAACTGAAGTTAATATCCGTTTATGAAAGTGGGAAGACACGCGAAGAAGTTTGTGCCGAATTTAATGTGCCAAAATCTACTCTTTGTAGAATAATTCAGAGTAAACATAATATTGAATCACAATGTTCTGAAGGACAAGGAAAACTAAAACGTGTACGTTTATCAGAATATCCTGAAATTTAACACGTTATTTTATTTAATGATCGCACCTGTATAACTGAGATAACCTGTATTCTCACCTCTATTAATGGAACCCTCTGTAAATGAGACAGATATTTATTTATACCTGTATATCTGAGACACTGGGTAAGTGGAATACCTCTATAAGTGAAACGACATTGCAGGTCCCTTGATGTCTCACTTAACCAGGTTTCACTGTACTATGTATTTGAAATTTATAATAATACAGACAGACGTATAAATATCAAATAAATGTCTTTTATTTACAGTCCTGTATACAGTTAAAATAAACATGAGCGAATTATTGTATTTATTAGCCTATATAGTATATTATAGATATATAGATTATTATAACCTAATAAGATCAATCAAGCTACTTGTTTAGACTAAACTCTAATTGATAAAGAAAAATAAGTGACTATATTACAGCCATCAGAAAACTTTATTAAGATTACCTAGTCTAAGTAACATGCACAAAATCCAGTTGATAATATTAATGACATAACTTAATTATGTCGATAATTATTTGTTTCACATTATCATTATAACATAATAAGGTGAATCAAGCTACTCATTTAGACCTTACTTTACATTATATAAATAAATAAGTGACTTTATTATAGTCATCACAAAACTTTATTAAGATTTTAAAGTCTTAGTAAAATTTACAAGGTGCATTTGATAATAATAATTACCAGGCTTGATTATGCCGACAATTACTTATTTGAATCTACATTGTTTTCTTGTTCAATTTTTCAATCAAGATGACTTGTTTGCCGCGATCACAAATCTTTGTACGCTCGTATATAAACAAGTTACTTGATACCCATAAATATTTTTTTAATTTATGGTATCAAGTTTTTTTTTCAGTGTACCTTTTTGGGTCTGATGCCTCAGCCCAATTATGTAGACGACAGGCGTAACGTGTCACTATTTTGAGCCACTGCATGGCCCATACTGCTTGATGTTGCATTATTTGTAACCAAATGTTACATAAGGCTTATGATATGCTCGTTATCTCTTCTCATTAAAAAAATTAACAGTCCAGACTTACTTAGTGGGCTAGATTTTTATGTACCCCGAAGTAGTCGGCGATTGGTACCCTTTCATGTACCTCTGTGTAGCACTAACTACGGACAAAACAGTTTCGTGTACCGAGCGACCAAAGAATTTAACGAGTTTTCAAAGAGTCTCAACCTGGATATATTCAGTTGTAGTGACTGAACGGCGAGGACGCTAATCAGTGACCAATTCTTTGCTGGCGAGTGAGCTAACCTTACATACTTAATTCTAGCTTTCTTGTGCTTTATATGGATGGTATGCTGCATCTCTTATACTTATTATTGTTTTTAACTGTTTAATTTGTGTTCTAATGTTATATGTGTGAATCTGTTATTAGCTTGCAAATATCCGTATTGTTTAATATATAAGAATGTGTAGCTGCTGATTCACCGAATAAATAAAATAAAATAAATTAGATGCCACTATTTCTACTATAGATGGTAAAAAATAAAATCTAATGTACTTAAATAAATACGTAAATCATGTATCGCACCATCGCAGCAATGATTTGCACCAATAAGTGTAAAATTGAACTTTATTAAGCCCTTCGCCCTCAAAGAGTGAATGTGTTATGAAGAGGAGAGATTTATGTTTGTAATGAAAAAACTCAAAATCTACTGGACCTATTTAAAAAATTCTTTCACTAATAATGTTTCATTACATATAGTAACATTAGGTGTATATGAAAAAAATCTCGACGCGGACGACGTCGCGGGCGGAGGGCTAGTATTTTATACATTTCTGATTTTTCTTTTTACTTTTTTGTTCGATTGAGTTCTGTTTTTGATCTAGATGATGATGATTCTGCTGTTGAATGTACTCGTTCCTCACTTTGCCGAATTCGTTTCTTCACAGATCCATTGCAGCATTCTTGTGTAGTATTTTCATTCATACAATTTAAAGTCCAACTTTTTAATCCTTTTGTTCATAAGCATACCAACGAATTGTATCTAAAGTTATAAACGTTTTATCCACAGGTCGGAATCCAAAGCTCTGATCCGGAGTGCGGTAGGAGCCTGCCCTGAAGATGTAGTGGTGCTGGGAGGAACCCTGACGAGGTTCCTGCGCGCCCTTCGCCCTCAAAGAGTGGCTGTGTTTGTCTCGTCCAGGGAAACTGAGAGACAATTGATCCCGTGGCGAGAATGTGGAGCTGAGGTAAAGATTTTAAAAAATACGCAACATTTCTTCTGGCAGATCCTTTAGATAAGGCGTCTAGAAACATCTTGAAGGGGCGGTTAGGTGAATAATATTCCGTACGTACACATCACACATACTATCTAGTGTATCGGGTATCTTGACATCTGGCACTCTAATTTGCACTAAACATCAGAATGTTCATTTTAAGAATTTGTCTACATATAGACCTACTTTAAGATAAAAATTAGAATATTGATTATTAAATTCAAATATCTATACTTATTTATAAACAAAATGAGCCTTTTGACACTTATATAGAAGTGAAATAGATAGCAAAATAAATACATCAATTCCTTATCTGTAGATATTGTATTTGATAGTCGGATTATCGTAAGCCGAAAACGTTAAAAATAGGTATTATGTTTCAACTATGTGCTAAACTGCTGACTAACCAAAACGGTTGGGTCGTATTGTTTTTTAAAATCCGTCTGGATGATCATCATCATCCGAGCTTTAATCTCGGTTGCGTCTGGTGATGCCCAGGGTCCGCTTTTCAACATTTTTACGTCCACTGCGCACGATCTTCAGCATTCCGCTTAGAGAGACCATTGAGACGCATATCGTCCTTTACGGCATCCCTTATGGCGTCTTCTTGGAACTTCTTCTCTTACCGGGACCCGGCGGAGTCGGCATGGCTAAGCATTTGGTTCTTCAAGTAGCCAGGGGGTTGCCGCAAATCAGCTAATAATCGCTTTAATAATGTGAAAGGCACCGGTTCGAACCCCGCCACGTAACAATGTGTTTTCAAATTTTGAATTCGTTTGTACGTTTATTCGACGCTTTTACGGTAAAGGAAAACATAGCGAGAAAACCTGTACACAACTATGAAGAAATTCTTAGGTTGTATGTGAAGTCGACCAACCCGCACTTGGCCAGCGTGGTTGACTAAGGCCTAATCGCCCTTAATGGGGGGTAGGCTCGAGCCCCTCGGTGGGGACATTATATGAACTGTTGATGATGATGTGACGGTTGCTTCCTGTTTTTAAGCCTTATCAAGTGACATGAAGATTAAATAAAAAATAATAATTTGGATAGTCATTTACTTTACCCAACCTAACCTAAGTTCAAATAGTTGAATGGTCGAGTCGCGTCTTGCAATCAAGTGACAAACTAAATGAATAAGTAATTCTAACACATGTTAGGTAAGTACTTTACTGTGAATTTATTACTTGTCCCTAATGACTTGGTAATGACATCGATAAATTGCGCAGACGCACAGGCGCCTAATGCCTCGCTTACCATATCAATTAATAAGCTATTGAGTTGTTGGTGCACATAGTTGTTGATTAGATGACCTTCTAAATTTCCGTTCGCATGGAAAATATGACACTATAAATTACACCATTTTAATATGACTCTTAAAGGCCACTTGAAGTCGGTCGCTGATAAAAACGTAGATAACACAACCTTTTATAAAGACTTAATATTTAATTTAATAACTACCGAATACTCAAACAATACAATACAAATACACTTTATTTTTTATTTTAGGACAATCAACACATCTTACACTATTACAGCTTGAAACTTAGTGCTTAACAAAACTTAGTGCACACTTAAAAAACATTTTTAAATAAAAGCAACCTCCTTCAAAACTAAAAACGGAGAAATAAAAAATATTTAAAAATCTAAATTTTTTTTTAGGTAGATCGGTTGCCACAGGTTGGCACTTGGCATCGCCCTAAAAAAACATGTAGATTTTGTATACATAAATTTTTTATAACTCCGTTTTTAGTTTAGAAGGCGGTTGTTGTTTTCTGTTTTTAGTGTAAGTACATAAGTGTAAAAAAATTCAGGAAATTATCTCGAGATCTTTTTTAGACAAGCGTGTAATGTAATAAAATAACAACGATATCACCGATGTCAATTAAATATTATGTATTATTGGGGATAACTCAAAAACTACTCTACTAGATGTCGCTCAAATTTAAATGGAACCACATGACAAGCACCAGGTTCCGAATAGAAAGAATCATCAAAATTGGTTGGTACAACCAAGTTATGAGGAATCACACATAAAAAGAAACATACAGTCGAATTGGGATCCCCCTCCTTTTTTGAAGTTGGTTAAAATGTCTTTTAGCCTCATTGCCTCTTGAAGCAATCCAGTATCTGAGCCCTTTATTCGTCATTACTTTTAGCGATAACTTTTATAGGCAAATGTTTGTCGATATGAGTGGTTGGTAAAAGACATACCATAAGACTAATACACAATATAATACTTGTTAAGTGACGTGAACTTTAAGTTGCTTTTGTACAGACTACAACAGATCAAGTTACTCAAAGCTGTAAAATTTATTCAAATTTGCAACCTTATTCCATAACCATAATCTAGAGTTTGAAGTCTATTGTAGTTTGAATGTTTGTGGTAGCCTGCTCTGCCTTTTCTCTAGTATTGTGTGAGGTACTCTAAGCGATAGAGTATATTGTAAGAACAATATTATTTGGTATAACATCAAATTACATATTGCTTGGAAACATTAGGCTAATGTAGAGAGGGTTTAGAATACGACTCTGTTAAAAAAATCTATAATCAATCTAAAAATCTAAATTCCTATATTAAATAAATAACAAACAAAATGTATAGTTATACGAATTGAAAATTATTAGAATATGTTATCATAATCCATTCAATATTCTAATTTATTGTCAGTGTTAGTTATTTAAAGTTTCAAGTAGTTTGTATTGTAGCAACTTGAAAATATTTCTTAACCGTAGGATTTATCTGTGTATTAATTAATCAGCATTATTATCTAATATTTTCCATTCGATGTGACCTACAAAATTATCATATTTGTTTATTAAAAACACAGTCATTTACATCTACGTCCTTCATTTGCGGTTCCATTCAAAGTACCTATGGATAAAGTTTATACTCGCGGTAGAAAATTGGGCGAAAAACGCATATTCATTTTCATTGTTCACAAATTCGATTTCATTCAAGGGTAATTTTCCACGTTAGCTGTTCAAAATCTGGCTGTAAACAAAGCTTAATAGCTCAACGCACGTGAATTCGTACTACGATCGATTGCATCGAGTGGCAGCGGCTGCATCGGCAAATTCCGTTCGTTATCGTGCGCGCGCGCAGCATACCGAGCTACACGTGAACGGTATTGTGTACTGTTTTGTTGCAAGGTCACACTGAAGGTCTTAACTCTCACCTTTGTCTTTGCCGCTGATAAAAGGTTATCTTTGACCCTATGAAAGGGTTGTCTGACCGTCTGCGTTGCTATCTTTAATTGTACCTAAATTACGGTTGAATTTAAAGAGTATTAGTTGTGAAAAACTGTCTTTTCGAATCGAAAAAATCGGGAGTGGTCTCCCCTTGACTTTCTCGTATACCGGAAACGACTCAAAGGTTGATAGAAACCTTATATTTTGATGTCATACATGCATGTTAAATTTTGGTCACCCATCCGAGTACCGACCGCGCACTTGGTTGCGTAACTTTCGCGACCGACGGCTCAAAAGTTGATAGAAACCCTATATTTTGATGTCATACATGCATGTTAAATTTGGTTGCAATAAGTCAAAGCATGCTCGAGTTATCGAGCTAATGCACATATACACAGACACACACACAGACATAATTCCAAAAAACATATTTTTGGACTCAGGGAGGTCCAATACGTGTAAATCCGTCAAAATCTCGAGGTCGAATTTTTTGACGATTACAAGACTTCCTCTATACTACGTACGAGAAAGTAAAAATCATTATACTCATAAAGTTCTACAATGGGTATTCGAAACGTTTGATTTATTTTTGAAATGATGAATAATTTCTATTGTTCGTATTTAAATAGGTATGACGAGGTTTCGATGTTGAATGTCGCACTAACAATATAAAATTATCCAAATAGATGTTGAACCCTAGCAAAAGATTGAATACTGACATATCTAACAAATTTAATAGTCTTTCTATGAATAAAAAAACAATTTAAAAATATACAAGTATTTTATGTACGTATTTTCTTACTCACTGTACAATGCGTTGATAAAGGTGAAATTTCTATACAGAAACTAGCTCGGGACGAATTGCAGAACAGATTTTTTATGATTTTTGGTTTTCTTCAACTCGTCCTAAATGGGCCGTAGGTATGTGGGACCAGATGATGAATTAAGTACTCATAGTCCGAAGAGCAGCCGTCGGTACTTACATTAGGATTAGTTCGTTTGTACAAGTATTTATTTCAAAATGTACTCTCAGATCGTGACTGTTATTAATGTTTTCCATAAACACAGCACCTACACAGATAATATTGTAACTTCCAATATAATACATATCATCGATTTGAGTACCCTCATAGTATGCCACTGAGTATAACGTGCCACGAGGATCTTCAAAAGTAGATTATAAATGTTAAAATTGTCTGTCCCTTTGTTCGTCTGAACGGATTTATATGCGGTTCTCAATGTCAAGATCTTCTTCATGAAGGTTTGCGTGTAAAATTTCCCTTACTAATAAAGTAGTAGGACAAAACATTAATTACTCAGGCAACGCCAGGTTGCCAGGTTTTGCCTGGTGTAGCAAATGACTCCATTCCACCCGATGGTGAGCAGAAGTGGAGAGGCCAAGCGCTACATTAGCCGCCCTCGTCTTACCGACCTACAAGGTGCTTCTTCACGCCTCTTTTGAATGACCCAGGATTGTAGGAAGGAGGGAACACGTGTGGGTTCCATTTCTTGATAGCGTGACAATGTAATGAGGTGGCAATGACATTTCTTAGGTTGCGTTGGAATGGTAGCCATGGTTTGTCGGTGGCAAAATAAGCCAGCACGCGTAGCCCTTAAGAAAGGGAGATGATGGAATTAGGGAACAACGAAAACAAAGTCTTGTACGATATTCCGGTCAAATGAGTTTGCTAACAATGAATTCTAAACTCACGATTTTATTTTTGAAGGTTTTATTTATCTGTAATGTACCTCTTTCTGTGTTCTGTGTGTATACCTACCAAAACAGGCAAGGCACCAAGTTTACAATAAACCAAAATATGACAAATTAGTTTGTGATATAAATGCCTGTAGTGAATTTGCACGTAATTTTTGATAACGATGTTATTAAAGTCCCAAAAATAAAATTAAATTCATTTCACCAACATTGTACACTACAGTTAAATTGATCGCCAAAACAAATGATTGAACAAACAAAACACAATAAACAACATTTTAACGAGCTAAAAATGTCCGCGGACGACGACAATCTGTCTGTACAAAATCAATTTTCCATAATATTCCAAGCAACCGACATCAGCCAAATGCATTAGCCTGAACTCTTTTTGTTTATATTGGAATGTTGCTTCAACTGGTTTCATGATTTTTTGTGGCGCGCTCGTTAAATTTTATATTCGTAAGTTGCCTCAGATTGCTGCGCACATTTTGTGGCGATTATTTGTGATTACACGTAATTCTATGCAGTTTAAAGTTTTACAAAGTTTCTTTATCCTTATCATCAAATATGTAAAATTGTTATGTTTGCGCGATTTACGTAATTGACAGTAATGGAGAGTATTTCAGTTTAATATCGTTGTTAGTAAATTCTGTTGCAAGTAAATGATGGTTTTTGTTGGTAAATCCGCCAAATATTATAAACATGAAAGTTGTATGGATGTAACCATACCGCCAACATCGTGAAACCCATACAAAATGTTTTCGATGTTGGCGGGGATGGGTGTAAAGAAAGGGGAAGCACAAAAGATCCCATAGGGTCGAAGTGCTCTGAGATACAGCCTCAGCTCCTTGCATAAGAATAATAATTGTATCGATGTATGTGTGTTTATTTCACGCAAAAGCGACTGAACGGATTTTAATGAAACTTTACAATACATTAGAATTACATATAGGCTGTAATTTACCGACATTGAAAAGAGCGAAGCTGTGGGCGACCTAGTCAAATATAAGGGCTTCTCTCTGAACTGTCATTTCTTATCAAATATTTGGGTCACAAGTGTCTGGCTCCCATGAGGACTCCCATCTCTGCAACACTAGACCAGGCACCCGCACGGTGAATCCATGAAATTTTAAACGTTTTCGTCTCTTCCATAACACTGATTCAATTAAGTATATTTTTATATTAATATATAAAATAATACACGACGAAAATAGATTTTCATTCCACATCCGCTCAATTCATGACCCGTTCCTCTAATTTGTAGCATATCCATCATCGGATTACAGATTTACGAGTACAAAAGATGATGAAAATAAGGTGTATTTGTGTGGGAATACGTCTGTTTGTTTTGGTCTGGATGTTCTTATTATTATAAGTTTCACAGCCCAAGTAAATACAAGTAAAAAATATTCAGTATATTTATCCGTTGTGTGTACACAAAAAATGCTTTATTTGACACTAGACGGCGACGTTCGATTATTATGAATTACAGTTACATATTTATTTATATATTATTAGATAAACAAATATAAATATAATCCCTACCAGAGAGTATTATATAAGAGTTGTATGATTTGATTTAAACATAACGTCTAATGAACCGAGATCTTTCTACTTATTTAAGACTGCATATATGAATGTGTGCCAAGATCAAATAAGAGTCTATAGATAAATAAAGACAGACAAAGATAGTTGTAAATTGAATCATTCATTGAACATTAACGTTCTTTGAATGTATTAGACTTAACAAGCATGTTGTAGGTAACCATTAATAAATTACAATTTTAAATGCGTAAATTTTGGGCAGATTTTACTTCCACGCTCTTGGATCATTTAAATAATAACTTGTCTTATATGAAGCTTTTTTTTTAAAAAATGAAAAAAAAACAGGACACATAATTCGAATCTTTGAATAGGTATTATAAAGCAGATCTATTTGTTGTTCAATTTATTGTTACAATTACAGTGAAATCGAGAATGCAAATCAGAGTGCCCGTTTAAATAACAAACATAACTATTCATTAACAAATCAAACTATGCACAATTCAAATTGAGTGTCACGGAAAATTATATCTTATTACAATGTTAAATAATGTTATTATAACAAAGACAACCACAACTCTTACGGCTATGTAATTTTAATAGAACTGCAGCGGTATAATATAAATATTTATTGTTCAACTTACTGTTTAGTCACCCTTTTATGGCACTCATGCCTCGGAACACGTGAGTGAAACAACGTGCTATTTCAAAACAGTGTGCTATGTTTTATATAACTAGGTTCAGATTCAATTACGAGGTGTTGATAAATCTCGGAAACCAAACAAAAGAATATATTCCAATTTCAAATCAAATCAAATGTTTATTGCAAAACCATAATGTATACATAGGATAATTTACCTTCTTCAAGTCTTTTATAAGTTACCGAGGGTGCCGAGGGTCGGACTTTCGACTACTAAAATGTTACGAGAAACATTAATGACAGAAGTGATTACCAGACAGTCAGATTTTTATTTCACTTAAAAAAATATTTCTGAGTGTATTTTTTTGCTGTGAAAGTAATGTTAATTTGATGCACAAGTATTATTAGGAATCATTCTAATGGTGGTTTTTAAAATAAAAAACACTTACTGTTATATGGGCTACATCCCTTTGCCTCTCCTGAATAGAGAGGGTATACATATATAAAAAAAATACAAAAATATATATTTTTAATACTAGAAAAAATACACTGAAAAAATCGTACTACCTCAGGCGGGACTCGAACCCAGCAACTTCTGCAATCCGGGCGGCTGCGTTAAAATATATAAGTTTGAACGAGTGACAGTATAAAATTTAGGCAGGACTGAGAAATACATTTTAATATGAATATGACAGGGATATTAAAGGGTTATCCTAATCTATACACATAACTTGCAACACTAAGGTGTCACTTCTACACTACCCACAGAACAACGATCAGGGCACGCCGCCCTCGCGCGCGTTGACCCAGGGCCTAGAGATCAAAGCTCTGGACACTACCAATCTTGATCATGTAGAGTCAACAGCACACGTTGATGGTCAAAAACGTAATTTCTAAAATTCATGTAAAGGAAATTTGTATCGGTGTTAAGAAACGCCAGGTCCAAAATACCTGAAATCGCTGAGCATGTTATTACGAGAACACTGATAAGAATAGATAATATAGAATATAATAGCGAAAGGAATACGGGGCCAGTGGAAAGAAGTAATATGTGCCTACACATAAGGAAAAAAGGCGTAACATTATGTATGTTTGCACAGCACAGAACATGGAATATGTCATGTGGTGTTCGATTTTAGAAGAACTAAGCAAAGTTTTATTTATCTTGAATATAATACTTTTGATTTTGTTAATGTACTTCTTGACATTGACATACCATTCCCAAATAATTTTGTGACAGGAAAAGTGTATGAAGATAAAACTCATCGTTACTATTTACGAATTACATGAAATTAAAACAACTATAAGCGATATTATAATAATTTCGTTCGGCAATGTAATCAATCTATAAAGTATTAGGTATTATTTATGAATGTCTTCTAGAATATCAATGAAATACTTACCTAATTCTTACATACAATCAACAGTGAAGAATAGGTACGATAATTCTATTATGATTACTTCTATTGAAGATTGATTGCTATCCTTTATAAAAGAAGCTGGATTGAAGGTTATTACTATAACATGGCGTCATCGTGCTGGTGATGAAATTAATTTATAGTGCGAAAACGGAGATATGGGTCTTTATTGATCCAACTTGAGACAAAGTGACAGTAACTATTCGATTCCAAAGCATATAGGACACCAGTGATCGCCTGTGGCTTCGCTCGTGTCATCATCATCATCATCAACAGCTCATATAATGTAAGCTCATATAATCATCCTCACCTCGGGCTCGAGCCTAACCCACATTAGGGGCGATTAGGCCTTAGTCAACCATGCTGGCCAAGTGCGGGTTGGTCGACCTCACACACAATCTAAGAATTTCTTCATAGGTGTGTGCAGGTTTCCTCACGATGTTTTCCTTCACCGTAAAAGCGTCGATAAAACGTACATATGAATTCAAAATTTGAAAACACATTGGTACGTGGCGGGGATCGAACCAGTGCCTCTCGGGTGGGAGACGATGCTCTTACGCACTACGCCACCGACGCTTTGCTCGTGTCAATATCGGTTATTGTGTGAAAAAGTCTCATAATGTCCTTCCTTCCCAGGGTCTCACTACTAACTACGTCCATACCACATTTGATCAAAATGGGTTCAGTGGTAACAGAAGGTAATGTAGTCAATGAATAAATAAAAAAAACACATAATAAAGGCAAAGGTAAATTGTAAGCTGTAGAGTATTCTCCATCCAGCATAGTAATAATTATTTAAGTAAAATGATTATTTCGTCCCGAAATGGTGATAGGACTTTTGATGGTTTAAAAGTACTTAGCAAAGCCCATTTAAATAAAGAGTTTTCTCATTTCATTTCAAACAAAATTAATCAAGATGGCACGTCCGTTATTACAGTGTATTTAAATGTTACAAATAACGCGTAAATGTAATGTAAAAAAGACATTAAAAGCTTAAAAACTTTGAACGAACAAGCAATTTCATTTGAAATGTGTAATGGTCCAACAACCACGCGAAAACTTTGTGGACCGATGACATCATCATTGTTTCGTAAATGCGTAGTAGAAGCCGGCTTGGAGCTTTTTTTTGCGACCTTGAACACCCGGGACCAATGGGGCTGCCATGACATAATCCAATGTTTTTTATTATTTATGGTACATGTTTTGCGTTCGAAGCCATCTGCGAGTTCCAAGAAAGTTGTTAAAAACTTTAAAACAACATATAAAATTGTAAATTACCAATTGTTGCTTTTTTACTTTCTCGTATACGTAGTAGGTATAGAGGAAGTCTTGTAATCGTCAAAAAATTCGACCTCGAGATTTTGATGGATTTACACAATTACTTATTGGTTTTTCAAAAATCCAATTTTTGTTTTCATCAAAATCGGGCTCGCAACTACTTTGAGCATTTTTCGTTATTCCTTATAGTTAAGGATTTGGCCCTGAAAGTCCACTTAAAAAAATCACTTGTATAATAGGTTACTATGTTATAGTAATAATGATTATTATTTTCCATGGTATAGTGCCTAGCGTTTTCTCTGTACTACATCCGCGTTTTAACAGTTCAATCAATCTTTTTTTTACAAAAATTGCCGACTCCTTTATTCAATCATATTTATTATAACATATCTTATGTATTAACTAGTGATCGTCCTCGGCTCCGCTCGCGTTGTTGTCGGTTATTGTAGGTAAAGTCTTAGCCTTCTTCGATAAATGGACTATCCGACACAAAAATAATTTTTAAATTTGAATCAGTAGTTCCTGAGATTAGCTTAGCGCGTTCAAACAAACAAACTGTTCAGCTTTATAATATTAGTATAGATTTTGTTTTTCTGCATTTTTTCTTTAATTACTTATATGGATTTTAATTATGTATGACATATAGATTAATTTTGAAAAATAATAATATGGCAATTTGGTTTATTCAGCCAACGTATCAAATACATAATTATAAAAAGGTTGTCTCAACAATGTTGTTGGTTGAAACAATATCAAATGATTGTGACATCAATCACGCTACGTTATTCCTTTCCATAACAAAAAAAAAAACAAAAATGCTAAACAACTATGCAAGGCTCCATTCATTATGCCCAAAGGATATTTACAAAAGTATTTAGGTCAGATTAAAAATAAAGCTTTGTAACACGAAAAACTAGACACGCATCACGTCATAGGTCAGTTACCTGTTATATTCAAGCCCCATTCAAATTAGTGAACCAATTACGTATTCAGATTGTCTGCGATGATGATGAAGATAAAAGTTTAAATGGTTGTCCTGCAAGCACGCACGCGACAACTTTTCAACGACTTGAAGGCGATCCACTAACGTTCTTTCCGTGTGACTTGTCCATTTATACAATCTGTAAAGAATATAAATCCGTGGAGACCCCTAACTGTAATCTCTATATTCTTTTCTGTGATTTCATCATGACGCGCCACCCGAAAGCAAAGAGTCCTTTAATCACCATAAAAACAAACAGATAGTTTTCTGTTATTTTGTAGGTAGTAAAACTAAAGGATTGCGTGTTAGGGGATGGTTATTATTGTAAGTTATTATCCTGCTTTTTCATAAATATAGTGTTAATGTTAAAGGAATGACCATCATTTTGTGATTTCTTTATAGTACCTACTCAAAATTGTCAGAAACCACTAGGTTGGTGTTAGTTTCGACCTAAGGGAAGAGGAGATTTTAATACCTGAATTCTTTTCTCACTTTTGCAAATCCATTGCCCTTCAATCCATATGAACACTTGCACATTCAGGTAGGAATGAAAGTATGTGGATGGCCCGCTAAAGAAATTAAATTTGGTACACAGATCAATCATAACCTGGATTGTTCATCATTGTAACTGGATTGTTCAGCATTGTAACTGGATTGTTCAGCATTGTAACTAGATATTTTTTTTCAGCTAAGTGTCATATTATCAATGTTTACCTATATGTCGAAACGTGTAAATGGCCTTCAGTACATAATTATTATACCTACTAATAATAGGTTGGGGAAAAAGTTTCTTCGCATTTTTTAAGAAAATTCAAAACATTTTTTAATATAGTTTATTTACATTTAACTAAAGTATGTAGGTACCATTTTGTTCGATAACTTTTTGCCATCTTGTAGGTAGGGACATGATCCCATTGCTATAGAAATTTTGGGACTTCTGGTCAAAATACCGCGACAAGTGGTTTTGGCAGTCTTCTCGTGATATTAACCTGACACTGCCTAAAGAATTCTGAAGAGACCGAAACAGGTGGAAATCTGAAGGTGCAAGGTCAGGACTATACGGCGGATGCATTAACACCTCCCAGCCAAACTCTCTTAATTTTTGCTGAGTGGCTAAAGATGTGTGAGGTCTAGCGTTATCATGATGAAAAACCACACCCCTTCTGTTGATTAATTCCGGCCGCTTTCTCTCAACTTCTTGCTTTAATCTCATCAGTTGTTCGCAGTAGAGTTCAGAATCGATGGTCCTGCCTGGTGGTAACAGCTCATAATGAATAATGCCCTTCCAATCCCACCACACGCACAGCATCACCTTGTTGCGAGTGAACCCGGGTTTCGCCACAGTCTGTGAAGCCTGACCGGCCTTTGACCACGACCTTTTTCGCACGTTCTTGTCGTACGTGATCCACTTTTCATCACCAGTTATCAGCTTCTTCAAAAATGTTTCGGTTTCATTACGTCGTAATAAAGAATCACAAATGAGTACACGGTTCATTAGGTTTCTTTCAGTGAGCTCGTGAGGTACCCAAATGTCGAGCTTTTTTGTGTACCCAGTTTTTTTCAAATGCGCCAAAACTGTTTTGTGGTCAATTCCCAGTTCTTCAGCTACGTCGTAACTACTGACATGCCGATCTTGCTCCACTTTTTCAAAAATGGCATCCATTTTATCTGTAATAGGGCGACCAGAGCGACGTGCATCTTTGACATCAAAATTTCCGGATTGAAAACGCTTAAACCAAATTTGTGCTACTCTCACAGACACTGCACTAGGTCCATAAACATCGCAATTTTTTTTCGCGGCTTGCGTTGCATTTTTACCTTTTTTGTAGTAAAATTTTAAACTGTATCGAATTTCTTCATTAGATTCACTCATCTTGGCGGTACGAAAAACAAATGAAAATCACACATTTTCCTAATTTGAATTTGGAATTATGTTCTTTAAAATTTAAACTTTCAATGATACCAAAACCAGCCAGATACAAATAGTATAGCCAAAGAGATTTTATTACAAGTTTATACATACTATAATGCGAAAAGACTTTTTCCCCAACCTAATATGTAAGATAGCTGTAAGTTTTCTGTAAAATATTTAAAAAAAAATTGTTGAATTGCTAAATGTTGAACTCTAAAAACTTTTTACCCCAGGCTAAAATGTATGGTATGAATTCACTACTTAACGTGGGTATAGCCATTGCTTATTAAAACCTCATTATCTATGTTACAATAGCAATGAAAACTCAATATGATCTCAACCTCGTTGGCTTACACAGCAAAACCGTGTGAATTAATCCTTAGTCATTGAGAAAATTCATTATTTACGTTTACAAATTGATGATTTATGGAAATGTAATGTATTCCACCCACATTTGCTTGCGCAATCCAGGTGCAATCACTATATTGTTAAATTCCACTACAAAACATTAACACGCTGTACAGTCAACAGAAAAAGTGTATTATGAAAATTTAAATCAAATTCCGAAAAAAATGTATCATGTCATAAAGAGGAGCTTAAGATTATTTCTTTTTTCATATTAAAAAATATTAATTAATATTTTTTTTTTAATGAAGTTAAAGGCCGAGAGGAAAATGATATGTTTTTACTTTTTAGAGTTTTTTGTGTTACGGGTTCCATACCTAAAAGTTTTAAGTAATTTTATTTCTGAGATCTTCAAATTTCATAACATTCACAATGTTTTTTTGAGGAAATAAATTAAAACTTGGACTGTACCTCACGCCACCGTGCTGTGTACCTATGTGTACTATTTGAGAAAACTCTCTTAGGACAGTTTCAGATTCAGATTAATCTATGAGTTTCAGTATTTTAAATTAGAATTCCATTGTTTCAGGTTATCAAAATCCCCGAAAGCAAAGAAGGTTTCATTGATCTCAACAACTTGGAGCACAAATTACAACGGTACTCAGGAACTGGGAAACGCATGATCGGATTCTTCCCGGCAGCTTCAAAGCTCACAGGAGTTCTGGCTGATGACGTAGCCACGACATTGCTGCTTCATCAATATGGCGCCTGGTCTTTTTGGGACTATACGCTAGTCGCGCCATCTTCATCAGTCGACATGAACCCAACGTTCCCAGGCCTCGAAGAGGAAATGGTGAAGAAGGACGCTTTATTCTTCGACTGCGAAAAATTCGTGGGCGGAGTGCAGGGGCCGTCAATTACTGTAGTCAAAAGGGATGTCTTCAAGAATACTCCTTTGTATTCTGATGATGTTGAGGTTAGTATTTTTAATTATACAAACATACTCTTCTTTTATAGAATATTTTTTGCGTATACAAACGTGTTAATATTTTGAATACTAGAAAAGATACACTGAAAAACTTCGACCTGCCCCAGGCGGGAATCGATCCCAGCATCTTCCGCAATCCGGGCGGCTGCGTTAACCACTACGCCACCGAGGCAATGCTTTCGCGGATCTTAGAAGTGCAAATTTCAAAGATTTGATGAAACAATGTTTATCATAAAAACATAAGCACCAAGCACTGACAAATTTCGACAGCGAAAGCAGTGCCTCGGTGGCGTAGTGGTTAACGCAGCCGGATTGCAGAAGAGGCTGGGTTCGATTCTCGCCTGAGGCGGGTCGATTTTTTTCAGTGTTCTCTTCTTTTTTCTTTAATGGTCTTAATTTATTTAAGGCCTGTGCAATTATGTCCCCACACTGCTAAGATTTTGTCATAGAATGGAATGCTGTTTTGAATTATTTCTTATCAAGTGCTTAAAGCTTATGGTTGTATCTTTGATAATGACGAAAAAATCGACATACTGATTTTCAGAATTTGTGATCCCATTTCCCCCTTTTGGGGGTCGAATTCTGAAAGCCTGAAATACGTGTTTACTTATTTATCGATTGGAGTACTCCTATGAAGTTAAAATAGTCTAACTAATCTTGTTCCCCATACAAACTTTGGATCGCCGTTTCACCACCACCGAAATTTTGAAAAATCCTTACTTAGTGCCCCCCTAAACCTCATAAGGAACCTACGTGCCAAATTTGGAATGTCTAGAACTAGCGGTTTAGGCTGTGCGTTGATATGTCAGTCAGTTAGTTTCTTCTTTTATGTATTTAGATTAGATAGAAGAAGAAGATAGATAGATCTAAATATATAAGACTATCACCTACATTAAAGGAGCATAAAACCCTGAAAGTATCCAAACCGTCAGTGAACCAACAAACAAAAGCCGACAACCAGGATAGATTATCATAACAGTCTCGACCCACTGCTGGGACACAAGGCCTCTCCTTGTCAACGAAGGAGGTGGCAGTAGTCCACCACGCTTGCCCAATGCGGATTTGTGGACGGAGTGTAAGCTGATCAGTACCCCTTTGCTGATCCATTAGTCGCCTTCTACGACACCCATTGGAGGATATGGGGTGATGCTATTCTAACATGTTACACTGTAAACTATGTTAGTAGTCCGTGCATATTTTTAATAAGCACCGACAATTTTTTTTGACCCAATAAAAGTATTATTGCGTAAGTTTTGATATTTAAACAATAATAAAGTGTGAATGCCCCGATAAATAAGAAACAACTTTCAATACGAGGCCAAGACTGAAATAGCAAAAAAAATCAGCTGTGTCATTTAATTACTTAAGTTATTTATTTGTATGTAATAGCGAATTTTTTTGCCGCTATTACAAAATAAATAAATTTGTCAGGTTTACTAACTATGTATTAAAATTCTTATAGCAATTTAAAAAGTAGGATAACCTACTTTTAATGAAATTACGACTATACTGGGTGTAAAAGACATGAACAGTCAAACGAAAACCACGTATTCTATACATCAAAATAAGACATATTTCAAAAAAAATATTGCTGGGAAATGATTTTTATTTTTTGGTGTTAAAAAAAATTACAAATTGTACCACGCAATGTAAAGGGCTCAACTCGCACGCAACTCGCAAAACCGCGATAATTTTGCCAGACGGCGGCCCCGTTCGTTAGTGTCCGTGCGCATCGAGTGAGCTACATTGAACGCTAACGTTTTGAAGCCATTTTTTGTTATGAAATACTAAAAAAAATGATAACGTTTCTTTGGACAATAATTAAGAAATAACGTATAGAATACGTTTTCATAAAAAAATGAAATAAATAATTATGACTTTGACCTTCAATAAAATCGTAACTATCAATTTCCCAGGTATAGTCTAAAGGAAGAAAAATGTTATGATGGTGAGCAGAATACATGGTTAACGTTTGACTGTTCATGTCTTTTACACTGTTTTATTTTATATGAAAAAGTTGGTATAATTTATGCCTCGGTCCAATTCTGGCCACTCTCCCCAAAATACACGAATTGATAAATATTAGTATTTCGAGAGGACTTTCTTCGAACGATATGATTAAGTATGATGCTCTAACATATTTAAACATGGAATTATGAATTCTAGGTGCTGTCCGAGAAAATTGAAGAGATGAAACTCACCGAGGCAGTGCGAGCCGCAATCGTGATCCAACTGAGGGACGCAGTGGGCCTCCACAACATAATCGAGAGACAAGATAACATTACAAGGTAAGCTATTTATTTAACACGAGTAGCGGACCCATGCGTAGGAAAAATGACTAAACTCAGCGCGCCTCTAACACAAATACGAAACGCAGTCGAAAGCATGAAAATTTCAGGTCTTTCGTATTTAAAATAATATTTTGTTTTAAATTTATATTATACAGTGTGTCTGGATACCGAGGTCGGAGGTTTTATTATTATAAAGTATGATCAATATAATCGATAAATCACACCTGTTACGTATTTTCTATCCAACTATAATAAAATGGGACCCATTTTTATTTTTTGTTAGCATAGTGCGGGCGCGCGTGATAATTTTGTGATTTGAACTTACCTATTGGCCCTATGAATATGAATACAAAAGAGAGATACCTTACCCAAGCACTTCAGAATATCAAGTGAAAAGTTTTTGTATAACCATCATATCTTTTGATAAGTTCTTGAGCAACTTTGAATTTTGTTTCAAATTGTGAATCATGCTAAATCGAATCATGTTATAAGAAGAACGTCATAAAGAAGATGTTATATTTGACACAAACACACTCAACAAACAAAGCAGGTAGAGCTCATGGAATAACATTCCGGAAGTTTAAGTAGCAGTCTAAGTTTACTGATCGAAAAATCGTAATTCAGAATCAATATCCATGTTTGTTATTCGGCGCTCCGAGGTCGCATGTTAAAGGAATATTCCTGCGTGTTTTGTTAACAGACGGCGTATAGACATCTTTGCTGAAACAACGTTTACTCACGAGCAATTATATGCCCACTATTGACAGTTCGGCATCTTTATCAAGCAATAAGAGTTATGAGCTGTCAAATGTGCATATGTCGTAGGATATAGCTTAATTGGATATTCACGATAATCTTAGGACATTGGAATGGGATGAATTTCGTAATCATCCGAACTATTTTCAGGATCCTTGCAAAAATTCGTGTTCGTCCTAAACGATTCGACATTTGAACGGTGATTGGACTGTGTTCTGTGGATTGGATAATATATGAGTCGATAGGTGATAGGAAGTTGATATAGGTGATAGAAAGTTGATGACATAGTAATTTTTTTACTATGTATTTCGTAATTTCCAAATTAGAAGACTATTTGAATGACATTGTTTATTTATTTATTGCAAGTCACATGTTGAAAAGTAGTTACAAAAAATATTAGTCCAGTACAAGTGACGCCCTGCTAGGGCACAGCAAACATGAAGGACAAATATTCTCTCTTACTTATAAAATTTCACATAATTAAATTTCCTTAACCCGGCGTCATTGTGGCGGGAAAAAGGTACACGGTCGTTGAGGAGGGTCAATATGACCCTGTAATGATTTTACCTGATATAACAAAAATGTTGTAGCTTACCCAGTGTGATAGGTGTGATAGAAACTATAGGTGCCGCGTAAACTTCATTTATATTCATAGGTGCTGTGACGCGATGGCAACGGCGCTTGAAGTTGACCTAAATGTAGCCTACCATATGAGACGCCCACTCAGACTCATCTTTAGAATATACCCTTGGTACTATACTTTATGACGATGCCAATGGCTTCTCAATTTGGCTGTTGACTAGAATAGTTTGGGGCTGTAGTTGCACGCACTATTTTCGATGCTGAAAGTACATAAAATATTGCCTTTATCCTGTTTTTGTTTACTATGCGTATGTTTTTCAGTGACAGCGTACCATTCTCCTATTAAAAGATTTTTTAAAATCCTGCTTCTTTATTTAAGCTTATTATTATAATGGTTTAATCTTTTTACTTTATAATTAAGGTAGGTTGCCATTTCTTGCTAGTAGAATGTAAGTTATGCCACTTTTATAGCGCCTTACTTACAAGCAAGGCGCTACAAAACGCACAAGAATTTACTTACGATTTCTATGCAAGTGTAAACGAATAGCGACTTCGCTAAGCAGGCTTAGGGCCAGCTCTAACAGCGTCCTGTCTGTCTTTGCGTACAAAATGGACTATCCCATCCTGAACCATTGGGTGGGAAACGAAATCCTACCAATATAGATTAACTAACACATTTCTCGGGACCATTTTGTTGTCTGAGATACATTATAAGATTATTGTTATTTACTTTTAAAAAGTCATATGAATTTGCGATCGGATTGGGGCGATTCGGTCCCCTATGAATATAGCTATAATATTTTCTGAATCATTGTGCATTGTTTGGTGTTCCGTAGTTTATACTCACATTCCACCACTTCTTTCTGGGCGGGCTTTATGACGAAACTTCAGAATGAACAGTAGTGTAGAGAAGGTCTAATCTAAAACTGAACGCCCCTTCATTCATGCACAATCAGTGAACAGATGCAAAACACTCTAATTAGCTATAGTCATTGCTCATTCAGTTGATTCAGTCGCTGGCTAGACACGAAAGTGGTAGCACGTTTCGATCACTCTTAAAAGTACCGTCAGCTTAAGTTTAAGGTTCAGTTTTAGATTATACGGATTGTAGGGAATCTGCTCGGTGGTTGTAAATTGATCGGACTTGGGAGCAATCAATTGATATCCATTTGTGGCGCTAGTTCTGCTTACCCTTAACCTTATTCTTTCTCCTACCCTGCTCCCCATTTATTTGGGGTCTGTACAGTATGTCTTGATATCGACAATACTGCTATGGTTTTGTCATTAGATTGCCTGCCTGACAACAACCATCCTTAGGAACGCCTGTTATCTTTAGACAGAACCACCACCTTAACTTCCGAAGCACGCAGGAAAATCGTGTTGAAACATTTTTTGGTCACCCATCCGAGTACTTTATTCGCGTACTTAGTAGCTTAGCTTCTGCGATTGTCATAAAGATCTCCTCCTCTTCTTCTGAGTTCTGCTTAACCCTAATCTTAAAAGCAATGATGCAAAAATGCAAATAATAATATTTAATATACCTTACCATCTCAGTGTAAAACTTGTATTTTGTATTATTCCTCTAAATAACCCACTGTTTGTTGTACACCTACTACGACGCAGGCGCCAGGTCTAAGGTCCGGCATCAATAAATAAGCCAATATTTGTCCAGTCCGTTTAACGTCGCAAATATAATTTGCATTCGGTTCAGGGTTGCTAAGCGGAAGATCTGTAGCGGCTTTAGAATATAATATTATTTACATTGAAATACTTTATAATTACTTTTTCATTCACGGGGAAGCTATATTTGTCCTCATGTTACCTGATACTACGCCAAATCTATAATATAAAAATGAATCGCTGAATGAGTTGCTAAGCGCAAATCTCGAGTGCAGCTGAACCGATTTCGCTAATTCTTTTTTATAATATTCCTTGAACTACGAGGATGGTTCTTACAGAAAGAAAATTTTAGAATTGAAAAAGAAAATATTTATTTACATAACGTAATTGTTGACTTATAAACTTTCTTTTTTCTGCTATTCGGGAAACCGGGTCTAGAGTAGCAGAATATTAAAAAATAATAATTAAAGAATCGACTGTTAGACGGTACTAAGTTCGCCGGGTCTGCGAAAGTCAAAAAATAATATCGTAAGTAGGAACGAAAAAAAAGATAGTTGTTTGTAATCCATTTCGTATATGTTGAAGATGTGAAAACATGTGGACCAAATAATTGCCTCCTTCAATAGTTTACGAGCGGGAGTAATTCGGGCTATTTCCAACCTTGAGCTTCCTGATTGCTTCCTGATAGATCTGCTATTGATTGAATCATTCTTGCGGAGACTACATCTTTATTAGATAGGGATAAAGGGCTTCTGTTTTTGTGGTCTCTGCTATCAGTATTGAACAATTTTATACCAAACCATTACAAAACCTTTCGGTAGTTCAAGTTATTCAGGACTTGGACAAGACTCCAACCCAAGGAAAGCATGATTACTTTCCTTAAAATCAATATCACTAAAGTATTACGAAAAATGTATCCTAAGGAATTAGAAGAAAGTCCTGAATATATTGTCCTAACCATGTCACAGACAGTGCAAATGGCTAGGAATATGAGAGAATTAGTATTACCTGTGATAATTCTTTGTCTAGGTAGGTTAAGCCGGTCCAGATATGTATCATTTTCCCGATCCGATCAGCGTATCCGTATCGCCGACGCGTATCATGATCGCAAATGTGTACGGGTGATGATACACGTATCATGCTTCGCGATTTTGATACGCCGTTATGATACGGCCCGTCCCATGTCATGTCGGTACCATACGGTTGTCATACGGAGCAAATAAAGGCGTCCACAACTTGATACGGGGCTTGATACGTGATACGCTCATACGGACACGCTGATCGGATCGGGCAAATGAACATATCTGGACCCGCCTTTACGTAATTAGATAGTGCAGTGAGTGATTACGGCAGTCAGACATAGACCAATTTGTGTCAAACAAAAACAGACGTTATATAAACCATTTAACGTCCCTATGCAAGAAATGTCTTTATTAAAATATACATACAGTCATCAGGTTAAGTTTAGACTAACGAAATATAAAAGACGATCAAAAATATTGAAACCGCTAATAATACTTCATACAGATCATTTAAATCCTCCTCCTATTTAGGGTCACTTTGCTTTTACCTAATTATTTGGAAAACTTGATCATGCCCAACTATTTCACGCTAACTGTATGTACATCTTAGTAAATCGGTAAAACGATTCCCTCATTAGATTAATCAAAACATTGTTAATAATAATTCATATTTACTACTTGCTATTTATCGGTTCATTGCGGAAGGCGCCGGCGCAACTGTTCAGTTTACACGCTCGATTTATGCGTCACGGAGGAACTGAAATGTTCCAGTCAAGTGATTATCGTGGTAAGGTAACAGATGTAGATTTGGTTTAAAAGCTACATGGCGATATGAAGGTAATTTTTATGAACCCAAGGATGAAATAAAGTAGAGGGAAAACTCTATATACATATGACAAATGCAGGAAAGTTAGACTATGGCTGCTTGCAATACTAAAAACATTCAGCACGTTGCTGTTATTCCTTTACACTCTAAATTTGATATATTGCCGCCATCTCATTGTAGTAGAAATATTCTTTATTGACAACTTAAAAATAATATCAATTAATCAATCCCATTATACTTATCTACTCCTCCTCTTCTTTTGCTGTCTGTCCAGTCCAGTTCCCAATTTTATTTAGGGTCAGCGTACTCTTCTTCCATACTTCTGAATATATCTGTACTTATGTTATACTTCTCCAGTGAGTTGAATATTGCAAATAAATTATTTTATGTAATAATAATTAAGGCAAATGCCCAGTTGCAAGTTGCGATACATAATAAAAATTGCACCTTTGTCAATAATAATAAATCTATAGTTTTCGGTAGTGTCGTGTCTTATTGTAACATTTTGCCATGACGGGTCATAATTGACAAAAAATACCTTCCTGTACGGAGCATACAGGAAGATAGCCTATTGCAAGAACGTGAGGTGAGATAGTTATAGCAAGGAGAAGCATGGAAGTTTTGTACATTTATCTCTTGCCCGGCTTGCTGCTACCAAGTTACTAAAGAAACGTGGTCTTAACTCCAACAAGAAATATAAAGATGATAAAGAAAATTGTCGCTTTGTATTCAATTACGCAAAAATGCCTGGAGGTAGTTGATAGTAAACATCGAAAGTAACCGCTAATAATCTCAAGCACATGACGTGACAACTGGGAGCAAGTAGAACCTTAATATATTCAGAGATCGTACAACAAATTAAAATAATCTATAAGGAAGAAATAAAAAGCATTGTAGACAGAGTTGACCTTTAGACCCGGTTGGTATTATTTTTGTTGGCCGCTTGCCTAAAGTTTACTAGCCTACTAGCAAACACTGTCGTTTCTGAGCACGGACAGTGTAAAAGTGAAAATAAAAATTTTGGAGTTCTAATCGTGGAGAATTGCCAGAGGTGCTGGTTTTAAATCGAAATACGTAGGTATTTCTTGGATGTTTTTTTTTTCTTGTAACTGTACTGTAAATTATAATTAGAATGCCTGTTGTCTGACTACAGTAAGGCAGAGGTATTTCCCCCGGACCGGAACTTCAAATCCGGTATGGTTATTTAAGAATGAAGACACTAATTATACACAGTGGAGGAAGCTAGATCGGGTGTGGATGTCAAGTTGTCGGGAACCACTCGCGATGTAATTTGAAAATACCATCTAGGTACATAATGTATAAATTTCTGATTCTGCACTAAGGTCTAAAATGAACTAACCTATTTCTTTTTACAAGCATCTATTTTAACAAGAAGTATTAATGGCTTTATGACGTAGAAATTCATTTTTAGATTTATAGTTTTAAATATTTAGCTTAGTTGAAGACTTATGTTCGCATTATTGAATAAGTTTCAAGAATGAACGCCGATTTGAGCGTCCTACGTCTCTATCACTTTGTAGGTACGTGATAGAAAGTGACAGACGATTCTCAAGACATGTTTGACTTCTGAGTGTCATTCTGTAATACGGGCCTTAGATAAGTGATATTTACTATCGGCGACTGATTTTCGTATTATTTATGACATAGTTTTTATTTAACATAAAAATCACCGTAAATGACTTTTTTCTCAAATCGACTCTGTGATTGCGATACAGATGTGTATTTGCAATTATAAACATTTAAACTAAATGATCACATTGCGCCGGTGACTGTATTGTCTAATACATATATATTTAACAATGTAAATCACAATTTACGAGTAACAGGACGTAAATAATAAATATTCAAAATTTAAAGTTCAATGTCAAATTATAAATACTCTTCAACGCTTCAGTGTATTGTTTATTTCCGTCGAAAAACATTTATCACTATCATTAATTTACCATCGTAGTAAAATAAAATTTATTCTTATTTTCAAGTAATAAAACCGTTTTATTTCTTAAGAGACGTAATATCTGCAATCATGCAAGTTATATACCGTCTGTACGTTCATAGTTGAAAGTAGTCCTCTTTCATATTCAGCAATTCTTTATCTTGGTACCCCCTCTAAGGTCCTCCATCACTCATCAGTCCATGCTCACACACAGGTTGCAGACTCGTCTGCTCCTACGGTCGACAATATCCAGTCGATATATTACGATACTACTTTGGGCTATAACTTTCGTTATTTGACAAATGCCTATGCTCATTATGTACTTACGCGACGAGATGTCGAACATAGTTCTCTCCTTAGGAAGCTTTTAAGGATATTATATGAGAGAGAATAAAAGACGAAAAAGTGCAGAGAAACCGAAAAGCAAAATAAGTTATTTGAGGTGAACCCAAAGAAGATTCGGATATTTTTTATTCGGTGTTATGTTACTATTAACAAAAACACCATCGGCCTGAAAATAAAATTATCGTTCATACTCTTCTATTCGTAAAGTAAATTATGTAACTCTGATGTTTTGTCGGTTTTGGCAAAATAAGGAAACTACCACAAATGACCTCTCAATAGGAATGTAATTGGTAACTTCCAGAGGGAAGCTTCGCTATAATGGAACGGAAATTATTCGGTGGGATAAAAGGAAATTCTTTCTTCCGTAATAATGTGTATCTACTTCAGTAGAAATGTTGGTAATCCTGATGCTTCTGCTGTTATCGGAAAGGAATACAAAATATTGCGTAGAATGTTTTCGTGATTTTAAGGAGAGTTTGTTAATAATTGATTGCTGGAGAATTTCTAAAAAGAGTCTACTAACAAAAAATTAAAAGAGAAAGACCTCTGAAATTAAATGTATTTTTAAATTTGATTGTCTTGAAGATTAAAATCAAGAAAAAAAAGATACAGACAAATAACACTAGCATTTCGTGGTGTAATTTTTCTGTCGAAAAGGTTTATAGAGTATCGGTTAGTTAGAGGTAGGACAAGGGTTAATCACCCTATTATTAAAGATAGGTCTTATAAAATGCACGAACAGGCCTACATTTTTGTATGTGGCTCTCGTCTTAAGCAAAAATCGTGAATACATGTAATCTTGTAATTTTATTCAATGGAATTGCTTGCTTGCATATTTGAAATATCCAATGTTATTTGTTCTAAAATAATCAACACCAATATCTCTCGGATAGACAACGCTGTTTAAGACGTTTAAGAATATTTATAAGGAGCCATAACGATATATACAGTGATACTTCAAAACCTTTGCTTGCAGTGAATTACGACAAAACAAATGTTATACGCATGAGAATCGAATCCGGGTCATGAGTTACTGCGTGCCCCTCTAAATAGAGTAAATGGGTCACTGGGAGAACCGATCACTAAGAATAGATGGCGTTGCTATGCTGCGTCTCCAGATATCGATAGGTGCCTGTTACGACGAGAAATATTGAGAATTGAGAGATAAAGAAAATCGCAATAGAATTAGAACCTCATCATGTTCCAATTATGTTACGATTTTCTTTTGTGTAAAACCCATACATACACAGTCGAAAATTCTTGTTAATCATAATTAATTAACATGTATAGTAGTAGAGATTTATACTAGGAATCAAATCTCAGTGTCATTGTTATTAGACCCTTGTGAATATTATGTGATAGGCAATAAAGATATTTGATTTGATTTTATGTTATAAAATACATGTTTTGATTTTAATATAAATTTATGATAGTACCCTGATCTGCTACTTTTTTAGTTTTTTCTTAGAAGACGACAGCCCAATATTTAGGTGTACATAACTTAATATTTTGCGTCGTTATAATAGCGTTCAAAAATATTTGTGAATCTTTTCTCTTGAAAATACAATGTCAGGTTGAAAAATATGCAGTGCTTGAAGTAAGTGGGTGACACCGTTCCAGAATAAATAGGACAGTTTACCAATGTCAAACAATTATGCGAACACAGTAATGAGCATGCTCTTGTTTCTGCAAATTAAAAAAGATCTTTTGGTAATAATAATAATTCTGACGACGCTTTCTACGTTGCAGAAATAACAAGGCACTTTTATTATAATATAAGTCTGTTACTAGGAATGGAAGGGCTGAATAATGTTACCACAAGCAAAAATAAAAATATACTAGTTAAAAATAGAACAAGGTGTACAAAGTCTAATTTGCACATGATGCTGTGAATATTTAAACTCATTGAAATATCTTCAGTGTATTTTTGTTTTTATGTGAATATGATAGACTAAATCTGTCTAAATAATATCAAAAGGATTTACATTAATGAGAATTCAAAGTATAATTAAGAAGGTGGTAGAACAAAGCAAATACATTGCAAATCTCTATTTAATAAAATGACAATCTTATTTGTTTCGCCTTAGTTTCTTTGTGGTTTCTTTTGTTACAAGTTTAGTAATCGCATATTTATTATAATAATAATCAAATTGCATTACGTTAGTATGCATTGTATTTTGGATATGTTTATCTTCCTCATAATTTACATCTTCCTGATCCATTATAGCCTGTAATTTAGTTCCTTTTAGTGTTATTACATAAATATTCTATAGAAAATAACCGTGTCCCTTACAAACTGTTTGATCAGATATTGTCATAACATGAATTAATATTTCTCTTGTTTAGTGTAGATAAATTAGCATTACGTCTAGGAAGTAGGTTAACATCCCGCACACTTTGTGCAAATATGGCGGAAGGGAATAAAATATATTAGTTGTTTATCATTTCTTATGGTAAAAATATGGCATGGATAAAGATAAATAGAAATATAAATATAAACATGAACAAAATACTTTTCCCGAGAGTCTTGCAGGGTACCATTCTGGGCCCATTTGAGTTTACAGAATGTTCGAAACTTTAATAATGTATGATGATTAAAGGATAAATATAATTTGCATGAAATTCAATTAAAAATCTTAATACTTGCTATTTTCAAAGAATTATCAATAATATTTCAAAAATATATGACTAAATAAACGATGATATTATGGTACATAAATTGATCAAATAATTGGTCGATTGATCAAATATAGCGGTATGCGGTAGTGAAACAGTTACAGAAAATAAATTACAAGTAGTCAATGTATTTTTCATCAATACTGTTATTATACGCGTCGTGTTCATAGAATTTGTCATCGTATTGAAGAATCTTGCTATTTATCAAATTAGATTTTAATAAATGATGGTCATGTAATGTGCTACAGGTACGCTAAGCAACCTGCAATTTGTATTCAAAATTATATTCTTTGAATTAAAAATAAACAAGTATTAAAAAATATGAATATTATGATCATGCAAATAGTAAATAACAATTATAGACTTGAACCTTGCAAAGTCATTTGGAACATTTAAAAGTCGAGTACATTCTTCAATAAAAAAGTACCTACTTAATGTAATTTTTACGATGCCCATTTGTTACCAGTATCAAAAATAAATTTATTGTTATCAAAAAGGTTGAATTATTAGTGGGCTAAGTATTACTTACTAATTTTTTTGTTACCAATGCACTGAATCATGACAGCGTCGGTGGGGTAGTGTGTAAGAGCGTCGTCTCCCACCCGGGAGGCACTGGTTCGATCCCCGCCACGTACCAATGTGTTTTCAAATTTTGAATTCATATGTACGTTTAATCGACGCTTTTATGGTGAAGAAAACATCGTGAGGAAACCTGCACCCACCTATGAAGAAATTCTTAGGTTGTGTGTGAAGTCGCCCAACCTGCAGTTGGCCAGCGTGGTTGACTAAGGCCTGATCGCCCCTAATGTGGGGTAGGCTCGAGCCCCTCGGTGGGGACATTATATGTGCTGTTGATGATGATGATGATGGACTGAATCATAACAAAACTATTACTTGCCTACAATTTGTTTACCTCAGACTAATTAAATAATAATGAGGTGTTATCGAGCATAAATAAACAAGCAATAATTATGATTGGGAAGGACGACAAATTGATAAATTGGCTAACCAGATTGCCCGTGTTCAATAATGACAAATAAACACGCCGTAATTATTATAGCCAGAGACTAAATAATCATCGACACTGTTTTCAACAGATACCAAAACCGATAAATTGCGTGAAGTATTTTGAACGCATCCACCAAAATACCAAGTTGGCAGTGTTGTATGAAGATGTATGTTGCAAATAACATGTCTGGCTTCTCGTCATAACTTTGTAAAAAAATTAATGAATCATTTTTATGTTTACGACTTCAGGAGATTCTTAACGATCTAGTGTGATTTTATTTTAATCTTGTAGCAAACCTTATACAGATAAGAAGCAAATACTTCTCAATGGGTAATGAAAGATATTAGAGGAGGTCGATGGCGCTGCGGTCGTGCGTTCTACGTAACGATCATGAAAGATAAGCTACCAAGTGCGTGGTCGGTACTCGGATGGGTGCCCGAATTTTTTTAACTCGATTTTCCTCCGTTCTTCGGAAGGCACGTTAAGCTAATTGATTTGATATGATTTAAATTTAAATTATGTTAAAAATGATGACGTCTCTATTTGCTGTAATAAACAAAAATGACATAACCGTAGTTTTAAACAATGTCTAACTTTAAACAGTGTTTAAGAAACTTTTGTAGTAATACCGATTGTGTTTTAGTGTGGTTAATCAGCGAAATAGCCTTATGTTTTAAAACCTTCCAGTTGTAATCGACCATAGATTAACCCGTCACTATCAGAAAGCTTTCAATTTTGGGATGAATTGAGTATTGATTTGATGAGTAGCTTTCTTGACCTGATGAGCAAGTTCTTACTCGATTGTATCTTTCCATCACGAAGGAAAATCTCTGAAAATTCGTAGCCTTACTCACTGAAATATAGACGATAAGAAGGCGTATCATGAAGCAAGCTAAAGGGACAGGTTTAGATTAACAGCAAGATTTTGGCTTCTTTACCATTTGGCAAACGTCCAGTCAAACCACACGCAGCCTAAAATGGTTCGTATCTTGGAAGCGAGAGTGTATTTCCTTGATCGTTGTTCTTTATGTGAGCTATGACCTTATTTTGGAAGCATTAAAATGCTGGAATACGTTAAACACTGTGTCGTCTAAACCTCAAAGCTGTTTGAGTACTGTCTCTAGGTTTATTGTAGATACATTAGAAATCTCTTTGGACAATCCATGTGTCTTCTTTCAAAACGAAAATTCGCACTTTTGTAGTTACACTTAGTGTAGTACTTTTATGTTGATGTCTTAGGAATGAAGAAAAGTGTCTTGATCTATTACGATATTATAAAATACATGCTCTTGCAATGTATGTGTTATGCAATGTAAACCACTTCTCAGACACAAAGGTGTGTTGCGAGACTTGCGAGCAATGCTTATGTTCCCGTTATGTCTTTCAGTTGACACTTCCGTTCGGTCCATTTCCAACATTCTAGCATTAACAGGATGTTATTTATGAATTCTTTCAAGAAGCTAGGTTTATTCTCTTCCGCGCGGATGTCTACGAAGTTTTTCGCGCGGCTGTAGTAAGAATGCGGTAGAGAACAGCTGTGGTTTGGTTTAACCTGAGAGTCGTACATAACCCTACACGTGGATCCTTATTACATGGCAAGGTGATTAAACTTTTCCACTGAAAATGTTAATTGTTTTTTATGACTGGTAGCATTTATAAACGTTACTTTAATTATTCCTCATTCATAAGTACAGTGTTTCGCATGACACCCGTTCTCATTCTGGTTATTAATATTACTAGAGCTGTTTTATATCCACAGCATTGGTTAATTTGGCTGCATTACGACTCGAAACTCCTAATCTTTCATCTAGGAATTACATTAACGGATAATTTCTAAGTGTTCATTGATTATACAAGAAATAATATTATGATTTTTCTTTGGTTTCAGACAAGTTTTGTCCCACATAAAAAATATTCCGGAACTAATTCTTTTGGGGCACGAGTCACCGACAGTTCGGCGGCTACCTATCTTCTCCCTCATGGTGAAGCATCCTCGAGGAACTTTTCTGCACCATAATTTTGTCTGCGCTGTCTTGAACGATGTCTTCGGTATCCAGGCAAGAGGCGGTTTGAACAGCAACATGAATTATGGCTCTGATATACTTGGCATCGATGAACAGCTGCTAAAAGAATATGAGAAGCTATTAAACGTTGAAGCGTAAGTAATGAGTCATAACATTAAAGAAAATACATGAAAACTTTCCGTCAATTAATTTTAACGCCCAATTGCAAAGTTTTTACTTTATTCTCAAAAATAGTCACTGACATGGTAGTAATTTTGGCAAAACACATACAGTGTTACTCTTAAAATATCACATTCCAATTGCCAACTTCGTGTAAACGCTATTTGACGTCAAGATTAATATTGCATGTATCTAATAACTATCCGGATAGTCAGGAAATGTATCTAAATGTATTTTAAAAGTAATTAGTAAAGTGTGTCAAATGTATTTTCTTAATTGAAAGCATGAAAAAGAATATATTATTCTCTTTAAAACTGGGACGTAGGTACTAGCATTTGACCCCATTTGTTTCATTTATCTCTTGGAAAATACCATCTTTTTATATGGAACTGTATACTTACAATTTATTGCAATACCTTTATATAATTCTTTATTTTTACAGACAAAAAGAAGTCGCCCGAGTCCGTAAATTAAGTGACGTAAGGGCGCCTGAAGTTCCAATACACAATGAGCACATGAGACCGGGCTTCTGCAGGGTTTCACTGCCATTTTTCATGTCAGACGGAGAGCTTGCATTCGTATTAGAAGCACTGAAAATGGTCGCCACAGAAGGTTGGAAGATACTACCTCAATATGTAGTTAACACACAAACAGGCCAATGGAAACATCACACTTGCTCTGTTTTAAGAGACAAAAAATCTCTTTATTCATTAAAATTCCAAAACGGAAAAGTTACTTCGCACGAAAGAAGAGTTTCTGGTAAGTCATTTCTTAATTAAATATAATTTTTGACTTTTTGTAAGAAATTTCAATTGTATACGGTATATAATTTAATAAAATACTTTTTTAGGGCCAGGAATATTCCCACAAACATACACGGAATGCTTACAGACGGCAAGAAACTTATTTAATAGAGCAAGAAAGTTGGCCATGAAGTGTACATCAGCGGAACCTGAGGTCATTTTTAACCCTCGTATCGACTTTTTGAGATGGTTCATGTTGCCGAAAGAAGCACACGAACTTCTATTAGGCCGTTCAGCAAATGTCAAGCATATTGTGCCATTTGATCCATCTGGATATACGGGAGCACGTAAAAGTCTCCATGTTTCAAGGTCTTCCATTATGTCCTCGCCTATTCTCGGATCTTCGGCAAGGCATTTTAGTTTATCGGCTATTGATGATTGCCATTTAATCAGATTGAAACAAAAACAAAAAATTTTCTCAAGAGAGTCAAGTCTCAAAGAAACGCACAAAGAAGATGCAGTTACCATACACCCAGTGCAATTTGCTGTAGGTGAAAAAGTTTCACCTTTGCGCATTATGACTCAGCCTGGCAGACACCCATTGTTGATGAGATCTAGGTGTTACAGTCTAGGTTCTGATAATCCACCAGAACAATTAAGCACCGAAACAAAATTGAACTTAGGACTTAAGGAAGCTAGCCCTAATAATATCACAGAAAATATAAGCTTTTGCAACTGTGGAAGTCAGACTGATCTTCAATCTTTAGACGATCCAATGATCTCACCTGGAAGAGCATTCGGCTTCAGTACACAAAGCAGCACTTCTGTATCAGATTGTAGTCAAGTAGGGCGAGTGTCACCTTCAACATCATTAACATCGCATACGTCCGATGATATTCATGCTTACGTCAAAGAAATGACCAGAGAAATAGCAACTGAGATTAAGTCTGAAATACGCGAAGTTATTTCTAAAGTAGATGATATACTAGAAAATTCCGATGCACTGGATCAGTCAAATTTGAGCATAAACTCATTGTCTAGTCAAAGTGAGAGAAATTCCGTATCAGTCATTGACGTAGCGGAATATTTGATGGGAATGTCAAAAGAAATGGCTTCGGAAGTCAAACACGAAATTCGTGAAATGGTGAATCAAGTGGACGAAATGATATCTCCTGATTATACGGGAACAGGTTCCAGGAAAAGTTCACCACCACAAACAGGAAGAAGAAGAATTGGATCTGGTCCCGATTTAGGATTGGATTTAAAGAGATCATCACAGCCGCAATGTCTTAAGAAATGTCCTACGAGTCCCGTGTTGCCGTATTTTAATGACGAAGAAACTTCCTTAAAACGTTCTCCTACCAATCAGTCCCCCAAATCAGCACAGTGCACCCCGTTGCACGAAGCGTCGGGACCTAACAGCATCTCATTTAATTCTAGTGAAACATCAACGCCAGATACAATTATTCAAGTGGTGACGACTTCGCAGAATTCGCCAAATATTCCTAAATCTTTAAGTTCTAATAAACTCTCAGATGACGAAACTAATTGCAATGACGTGAATTGCAGACATTGTAGTATTAAAAAAACTTGGTGCCAAAACCCCTCTATTAGTTCACAGGACAGTGGAATCAATATGTCCTTTACGGAAACTGACTCATATTTAGACTTTGGTAAGTCGTTATATTTGACGATAAGATTGTTATAACTGTTCAATACTTTAATGTTTTGTAAACGTCTTTGAGTTATGATAATTATACTCTTTTCTCTCGTAACAATTATATCTCATGTGATTTGTTATAATAATTTCAGTCAAATGGAGAACTTCTTCAGATCCAACAACAAACAAAGCAAAAAAATTACAAGGCAGACTTAGGATTTGTCCAAAGCACGAGAAAAGCGAAGTTCCTGACATTATTGAAGGAGTTCCTGTATGTGCTGGAAACCACAATAGACAGGCTGCTAGATATGAAGAGAGCGATGGTTCTGGAAAAGTTGCCTTCCAAATACCTCGTGATGCTGATAGGCCTAATAGGTAAGGACTAGTAGTTAATTTATATCTTTAATAGATACTGCTCCTTTTATAAACGACTATTGTTATACTTAACATTTCAATTAGAATGACTACTAAAATTTGACCTTTACAAAGTTCAATAAACTTAACGTTTCCATCTATCTAGGAAGTTGGCGAAGCTGTCTGTCATCGTTTAATTTTAATAGTTATATTTCCCCGTAGGTGGGCTCTACTTGGCAATTACTCAAATTCCTTGCCTGTCGCATTTTACGGCGGTCATTTGTCAACTTGACAGCATTTTGTATTTTTTTTACCAAAATTTAATATATTTTTCAATTAGACTTTTAATGAATAAAATTATTACTTACAGTACTTATCTGCTATGCCTATTATCAAATTACTTGTGATGAAAATGCGATCTGTAGTGGACAATATATTAATGTGTAAAATGGAAAAGTAACAAAAGTAGTAGCAGCAAGTATGTTAAATATTACTTAGAGAATAAATATATTTTCAGAACTACGTCATCAGACTTGAAGCGATGCAGCCGGTCATCCAATGCATCGTCTTCTTGCTCCGACCGTAGTTCAGGGTCTAGTGGTTATGGGACTGATCGAAGACCTGCTAACGAAGACCCTTTTTGTGAGAGAAGGTACACACATAGAATGTTCTAAATACTGTAGTAATAGTTTCTACCAGTAATTTGATATTAGGCATCATCGAATTGTCGATCAAAGAAATATTTAGAACAAACAGCAGAATCTAAAAGTAGTTTATTCACATAAAATTTAATGTTTGTTTCTGACGTAATTGTCAGCATATAAAAATACAGCCGTAGAAACATTATACACTACATTTATTATGGATTGCCTCGGAATACGAATAAGACAATTGTTATTCAGAACTATCCCATCTTCCCATTTTGTTTACGTATCCTAATTCTAAAACAAACAAGGGTGGAATATATTTGCCAGTAAATTGTCGTGGGATACGATATGCCAAGTAATGGATTTTCAAATGGATAGAGAAGATCTACGTTTAAAAAATAATTGTTGAATTCAAATTAGCCCTTATCAACAATTTGTAATAGCGAAACTTTCCGTTCTGTTGGCATTAGCCAACGTTCTATTAATAATCATTTGAAAGATTTTGTTTAATAAACATATAACATAAACAAAGTGTGATGCTAATCGGCTTACTAACATGTCATTTGTTGACAATTCTCTGAAAATGAAGCACGTTACATTTACCGCGTAGGAGGCAAATCGGAAGTTTTTTCAATACAAGCTATCTTACGTCCTTTTGGCAGACACACAATTACCATAAATGATTTCTATATATTATGGATTAATTTTTGCATTTGAAAACGCGTAAATATTTTTAAAACTAGACTTTTTTTCAGAACTTTTAGAACTTTTTTCAGTGTATTTTTTCTAGTTTTAAAAATATTTACGCGTTTGTAAACGCAATAATTAATCCATAATATAAGGTAGTTTCATCTTAACTGGACGTCAAATATTTGCAAAAATATTTCGTTCGGATCTTAGAAGTGTAAATTTCAAAGATTTGATTAATCAATGTTTACCATATAAACTTATTTCTATGTAGTTATTTTTAGTTGTCTTACAGACAATTTTTAGACTTTCATATTTACGAGTATATCTATAAAATTTGGATGCATACTTCTTCTTTATAAGATCATATTTTGATCTCAAAGCTGTAAATGACAGGTTGGAATGAACAGTCTCTTACCCGGCGACTGTCAGGTTGGGTCATATTGACCCGCGATGTTTTTAAACGTGTGTATTTCAAACATCAAAAGTGTGACGTTATCACGCTTCTCAGTAGCTGCAGTTAAGGCTTCTTCGTTTTTAGTGTATTTTTAGTCAGTGTGCGGCTGATCTTGAAGTTATATGCGGCCAAACGGTAAAAGGGTCAATATGACCCAACCTTACAGTCCACGTCACTATTTTATGCCAATTACTTTTATACAACTATTTGGTTATTACACTTTTTTGTGAAATTTCATATTACTTTTGCTTAGTTAAATATCAAACATAATACGGTGTGAAGTTTTGAAACAGTTAAGCCTTGATCTTCTAAGTAATCACTTGAGCACTTGCAAAGACTAATACGAGTTAGCAAGTGCTCTAGTGCTTGCCTCGAGAGTTGCACAAGAAAATTTTGTAAAGAAATCGTTGATCGAAAACGATGTCAAGCATGGCAAAAAGACAAGAAACTATCAGCAATTATCAAATATACCACAATTTCATATTCCTAGAGCACATTATCCAGTATTGTCGAAGATGTGTAGTTATTAACCCACTGATAGTAATTAATTTCAAAGAAATAAGTTTAATTTGACGTTAATTTTATAAAAGATCCTTTATTAGTCACTTGAAAAATTTAGGAATAATTTCAAAAAGTTTCGCTTTTATTTATTATTTCAAACTATTTCAAAAGTTGGTATTTTTATGATTGATTTTATAGTATTTTCGTAAATTAAAAATAATAAGCTGATACTACTTTAATTATCATTGATTTTCGCTAAAATAGCAAAAGGTAATATGATCTTGATTAGAAGATATTTTCTTAATTTTTATTTAAACAGTAGAAACTAGATAATAATATGATTCATTATCCGGGTCACATTGACCCAAATCGTTACATTTTTCTACCAAACCGACGTTAAATTATTTTGGAATAATTTTTTTGTTAACGAACGCGCAAATATTTTTAAATTTAGAAAATATAGGTACCAAGCACTGACAAATTTCGACGGCAAAAGCTATGTCCTGGTAGCGTAGGGTTCGATTCCCGCCCTGGACAGTCGATTTTTTCCAGTGTATTTTCTACTCTCTTAAATTTTTTACCATTTTGTTTTTAGTGAATCAGAATGTCGCTTAGTAAAGGAGGAATGTGAATGGGAGGAGGATGATAGCAGTGCTTGCAGCGACTCTTCGCTAACTGACTTCACCTTTGATGACGAGGGCAAATGGCACTGCCCCCCTAAAGCTATTTGGAAGGCTACTGTCGAGGTAAGATCGGAAAATGTTCAAGTTGAGGAATCAATTTTATCTTGTAATCAGACACTACTGTATCTGCTGATCTTTTTTTTACAATCAATTGCATTTCATTGACAAAGTATTAATTAACTAATAGAATCATAATTGACAAGAGCTCGAAATATGGAAACAAATTCTTATTTATTACCAACAATGGATGTTATTTCCAACTGCCCATACTAAATTTTCAATTGTCTTTTCAGGCGATTCACGAATTCAATATGATCAGGCCTGGAGATAAAGTTCTGGTCTGCCTTTCTGGAGGTCGAGACTCTATTGCGCTGTTGCACACAATGCATCAGTATCAATTCTACGCAAGGTCTAAGGGAATTCATTTTAGTATTGGTACGTATGATGTAATTTTAGTAAAGGGTGCTAAGTTAGTTTATGAAATTATATTTTTTTTAGCATTTATATTAAGATTATTATTAGGGGTATAGAGGAAGAGATAGACCGAAGGAAAGAAGCCAAGACAGCGTAAAAGATGTAGCAGTCGAGAGGATTGGTGATGATAGGCAGCCGTCGGCCGTAAAAATTAAATGCACAAACCTATAGCAGTGTTGTCAATATTAAGACATACTGAACCGACCCCACTAAAAAGCAAAAAATAAATTATTTTTAAATGAAAAAAACCGCCTTCAAAACTAATAATGGAGAAATAAAAATTTTTATATTTAGTTTTGAAGGCGGTTTTTTTTATTTAAAAATAATTTATTTTTTGATTTTTAGTGTTTTTAAAGTGATAATATTACGATATCATAGGCTTTATTAGGGATAACTAGAAAACTGCTCGTCAGATGTCAATCAAATTTATATGGGACCACATGACAAGCACCAGCTTCCAAAGGTCGAAGGAATCTTTAAAATCGGTACACCCAGTAAAGAGTTATGAGGTAACAAACATAAAAACACAAAAAAAATACAATTGAATTGAGAACCTCCTCCTTTTTTGAAGTCGGTTAAAAAGAAAGACAGCGTGACAGATGATAGGGCAAAAAAAAAGATAATGTTGAAATGACGGCTAGTCGTATGGAGGAAGAAACTCGATAATCGTGATATGGAACATTAAGTGTGTATATTACTTAGCGGATTATTTTGTACTTGCAGGTGCATTATTCGTTCACAAGGACAAATCCGACATGGATCCGCGGTATTTGATGGCGTATTGCAGAATGCTTGGCGTCAAATTCATCTATGAAGACAAATTGGATGATAGCGAGTCTGAGAGTAAGTAAGATTTTTTTCTTATTTGTAAATCGTATTGTTAAAGTTGCCATAAAAATATTCTGAGTAAATTGTGCAATCATATAATATTCATGTTTTAAATAATATCTATGTATAATGAACGTGATGTCTTCCATAAAGTCACTTTTTTCATTATCCACTGTTGAAATATTTAATTTATTTATCCAACTTTTGGTTTTATGTAAGTCTACAACCTCCCAAAACTGACATTATATATTATTTAGGAAATTATCACTGTTGTTTTCTGATGTATTAACTGTCTATTTGGTAGAGCTGAATATTTGGGGCTAGTAGTTCGTTTTTACTAGTCGGTAAAAAGAGCTGACTCTTTTTGTTCTTATGTTATTTTATTCGACTATATATTGTACATAAATTTTATTTTTCTGCACTTCTCTATATGAACTTTAATATGCCAAATCTCACACTCCTCAATCGCTTAATATGCTTAAAAATCGGGAGTGGTCTCCCCTTGACTTTCTCGTATACCGGAAACAACTCAAAGTTGATAGAAACCTTATATTTTGATGTCATACATGCATGTTAAATTTTAGTCACCCATCCGAGTACCGACCGCTCACTTGGTTGCTTTACTTTTTTTTTTTGAACTTTCGTGATCGACGACTCAAAAGTTGATAGAAACCTTATATTTTGATGTTATACCTGCATGTTAAATTTGGTTGCAATAAGTTAAAGCATACTCAAGTCGTGCTAACGCACAGACACACACACAGACATAATTCCAAAAACGGTATTTTTGGACTCAGGAGGTCCAACCGTGTAAATCCGTCAAAATGTCGAGGTCGAATTTTTTGACGATTACAAGACTTCCTCTATACTACGTATACGAGAAAGTAAAAAAGGGTACAAAGTGTTTTATTCGCGTATTAATATAGAAATATGTTAGTATAAGCTAAATAGAGAGATGATATTATGCAAATTCTATAAAAGTACTTATGTAAAATGTAACTGATCGTCTGTTTATTCATTTATTTCAGGACGCAGTTCAACGGGCAAAGTATGCGAGTTGCACCGCTGGGCGACGCACGCGATACGAAGACGCACGTATTCCGCTGCTCGCGCCCACGGTTACGGAGTAGCCGCGGTCGCTCAACACTTGGACCACGCGGCCAGGACTTTCATTGCGAACGCTTTCAACGGAGGTGTACTGAGGACTATAAAGGCGCATTACCGTGTTAGGTGAGATTTTATGAGTCTACACACATACAATATACAGGTTTCTTTTAACCTTTTAACCTTTCAAGCAACCACAAAATGCATGGCGATAGCCGGCTGCCGCATTTTTATTATTAGGGCATTATGTAAAAAGAAACCGACAATTTATGTTACATTTTATACAACTCGACCGGTAGCCATAAATGTTATTAAAAAAACGACTAAATATAAAATATGGCAGATTTAAAAAATAGTGATTACCCCAGCTAGAACAACCTAGGAACCAGTGCGCCACCGCCTTTTTCTGTATTGTCTCAAACGTTGAATACTATTAAAAATCTTCCTAACAAAACTGCATCATTTAATTTAAGTGACTGTAAAAATTGTAACACAATCTTTAATTAATTTAGTCATAACTTGCTCTAACAATGCGGCGCCTTCAATTTTTGCATTAGTCCCATACAAATATAATTAAGAGATTATTCTTTATAATTCTATTAAACTGCTTATTTCAATTAAAACAGGTCTTTGAATGTTCCTTACAGATGTAGTATAAAACACTATGTAACATTGGAGAGAAAGTTCGATTCCTAACACGGGAGTTTACTAGTTAGTAATCTGTCACTTTCTTCCCGCAGTGAACAATGCACTATTAACTACACCTGATCGGAACAGTAGCTACTATTTCCTCAGATTGAAAAGAGAAAGTTGAATAGGGGGAGGAAAAGTTGTATGAAATTTCATTTCTAACGAGATTAGCGGGAGGAAAAATTGTATCAAAATCTCTTTCTAACGCGCGCTGCGACATAACTACATGCCATTGGGTCGCCGTTGGTTAGCCGGTGTTTCGCAGAACATCTGCAACTAGTGTTGCATAATCATAATCTCTTTATAATTTTACTATAGGTACTGCTTATTTCAATTTAACAATTATTCTTTGACTGTTCCTCATAGGTGTAGTATAAAGCACTATGTAACACTTGGGAGAAAGTTCGATTCCCAACTCGGTTCACAACCTCGTTAGTAATCCGTTACTTTCGTCCCGCGGTGAACAATGTACTATTTTGTTGTTGTATTGCAGGGAGCACGACGTCCGCATCATCCGGCCGTTCATCTACGTGCGTGAGCGCGCGCTCTCAGCGTTCGGCCGCTCCCGCATGCTGCCGGACTTCCGCGAGCCGCCGCCGGCGCTCGACGACCATCTGCAGTGAGTGCATACTTTAATGGGGTCATTTTAAGGGGTGTTGGGGATTGCATCAGTTGGGGTAATACTCTAAATGAAGATCTTTATTTATATTTGTAATGAATCGGGAGTGGTCTCCCCTTGACTTTCTCATATATCGGAAATGACTCAAAAATCAATAGGGACCTTATATTTTGATGTCATACATGCATGTTAAATTTTGGTCACCCATCCGAGTACCGACCGCGCACTTGGTTGCTTAACTTTCGTGATCGACGACTCAAAAGTTAACAGAAACCTTACAATTTGATGGCATACACGCATGTTAAATTTGGTTGCAATAAGTTAAAGCATACTCGAGTTATCGTGCTAACGCACAGACATAATTCCATAAACGGTATTTTTGGACTCAGGGAGGTTCAAAACGTGTAAATTCGTCAAAACCTCGAAGTCGATTTTTTTTACGATTACAAGACTTCCTCTATCTACGTATACGAGAAAGTAAAAATCGTTGCAATTGAAAACTAGAAGAGATAGGAGTGAGTGGCCGTGTCGGGAGCTGTAAGCCGAAAGAATGGCTTGCGTGTGATGTCCGCCTTGACGTCAGTGTGCACGTCACCGTCTAGTAGTCTGTATCACGTCACGAGCATGCTACAAGGGGTAATATGCAATTTTCTAACAATCATCACGCGTTAACAATTTAAAAACACTATCTATCAAATTAGTAAGAGATTTTAGTGTACCTATTAAAATAAATCTTGAGAATAAGTCGTGACAACCGTAATCATGAGACTCATCGCTCATGATCACGGCTATCACGTCAGACAAAAAAAATGAGTGGTCTCCCCTTGACTTTCTCGTATACCGGAAACGACTCAAAAGTTGATAGAAACCTTATATTTTGATGTTATACATGCATGTTAAATTTTGGTCACTCATCCGAGTACCGAACACGCACTTGGTTGCTTAACTTTCTTGATCGACGACTCAAAAGTTGATAGAAACCTTATAATTTGATGTTATACATGCATGTTTTTGGTTGCAATAAATACATACCCGACTTTTCGTGCTAACGCACAGACACACAGACAATTCCAAAAAAAATATTTTTGGACTCAGGAAGGTCCAAAACGTGTAAATCCGTCAAAATCTCGAGGTCGATTTTTTTACGATTACAAGACTTCTATATACTAAGTATACATAAACGAGAAAGTAAAAATCAAAACATTGAATAATATTAAGCTACTTAATTTTTAGTGTCGCGTAAGATCTAATAAGATACAATGTAAAAGCTTGTAAAGTGTATTGAGGTATATATATTAGTAGGATAGGATAGGATAATTTCGAAATATTTTACAATCAGACATAATTATGATTAAATTTATCTTCTATTGCAGTAAAGAAGCACCACATATGGAACGCTCAGTGTCCGACCCCACGGATAAGCGTCCTTCTCCGCTCGGAGAGCAGAGCGAGCAAGTCGCCGAATCGCTTGAACCGCTCGCTGATTCGCTCGAATCGCTCGGGGAACCGTTCGCTCTCGCTCGTGGCCTACTCCACTGCCAAGAACGTGTGCATCCTTACTTGTTCTGCAGTCTCAAGAACGCTTTGCATCCTCTTTTTAGTGGCAGGTTCGTAAAACTATATTTTTTTTATATTCGATGTAAAATACCTACTTAAAAAAAGCTGCACAAATAAGCTTGATATGTTTTTGAAATTTTTGTGACAATTTTAAATTACGTCGGTATAAACTTTAATAAAAAATGGATACAAATATACATAGATAATAATGAAACTGTCTTTATAAAAATTAGACTAACTTTGTTGTTAACAAAATGTAGGTCATTATATGAAAAATACGCATTTCAAAACAAACTATCTACTTTAAAATTTAAAAGATAAAAATAGTATTACATTCAAAAATCGTACAAGATACACGTGAAAAACGTAATCCTTTCCTTAAAGTTGGGTAAAAAGGAAACCTAAAAGTAGTTTAGATTTATGGAATAATTTTACTTTTGCGTTTGCAAACGCGTAAATATTTTTGATACTAGAAAAATAGTTTAGATTTAATTTGTCTTGGCGTGATTAGATATTGAAAGCAGTTCAGAATAACGCACAGAAAGTTATATTAAAAGAAATATGTTGCGACCATAGATTTACTGTAGATCGGCAATGTAAAAGAGAAAGAGCATAGTAACGCGTATATTAGAGCGAGATAGATAGACGAGACCATTTCACGTACACGCAGGCAGCCTCAGTGGGCCTGTCAGTCATGTAGAAAAGACAGCAGCTGTCAGACTGCAGTACTATTTTTCACGCACACATGCGCATTACTCACACATGGTTGCACATTTTTGGTCTCGCCCTGCTCGATTCATTGCAAATCTATAAACGTCAGTAATAAATCTATGGTTGCAACGGCCTAAAATATTCACAGATTTCACTATAGTTATTATTAAAAACATTTTTATTTTTCAGGAATATCGAAAAAGATCTGAAGGAGCAGCGTATTAGGAAGAAGTCAGTCATCCAAATGAAGAACGGAGCACCTGTGTATGACTCCGAGGAGGGGACTGACGAGGAACCAGTGCCATAAACTATATTTAACGGAATTATAACGTCATGACTGATGTTTAATGGCCGAATACTGAAGCACTTTTAGTTAAAATGGCTACTGGAAGCTCAATTCGTCTCATATCATTGCTATAGCATAAGACAGAGACAGCATGAACTTCGAGCCGCTATTTCAAAGATTTCAGTATTTGCAATGGGTGCAACTTGACAGTGTCTTTCGTTTTATTCCTTGAAGGCGTATATGATATTGGGGAATCCCCCAAATTAATTTTAAGTGTTAGCGTTACAGTCTCTGTGTAGTCTCTCTCTGTCTATTAAAAACTTTATCTATTCGTCTTGATAAAATTTTAATAATTACGAATGAAGAATGCTATTCAATTATTATTATGTGTCAAGTGTCGGTACGTGTCTGTGTCTACTTATGATAAGCTCTGAAATGTGGTTGGATGAGATATAGGTATGTTTATTTACCTATATAGTTACTTAGTAAAACTTTAGGAGGTATTAAAAAGTGCTGAAGTCAATTCACTATGCTGAAATAATATGTTATAAGCATAAACAACAGTGTATCCTACACACTTGTAAACAAACTAGTTATGTAAGTACCTATACCTCTTTTAGTGATATCTTTTGAGACGCTGTCAACTTGTGGATATACTATGTCAGTTGTATCGATTTTAGTGTTAAAATACAGACCAATTTGTGATTATTCAGTGATTGTTATGTTTGTGATCAAGATTTTTAAAATGTTGAATGTTGATGTAATAGTCAAGTATGGCGCGTGACTATTTTTGAGGTTATGTTTGTGGGTTGCCATATTTATAATTGATGAATACTACTATTCAGTTATCCGATAAGATTGGAATTGGATATAAAGTGCATTTGTTAGAGTCTGCTATTGAAAATAATGTTGCGATAGATGATATTTTTGTCGATGTTAGTTACTGTGTTGTGTGAAAATATTTGTACAAAGGGTCTATTTATTCTGTCATATTGAATATGACATACGATTCTAAAATACTACCATAATCAAACGGAAAAAATATAACTTTTTTGTGGAAGTAAAAGCAAAGAGAAAAAATGGCAAAATATATTTTTGTTTGAAAATTATTTCAGAATCAGCGATTTTCATATAATAATCCATAAGAATTTATGACATACAAATTATTCTCCTAATAAAGATAGATGTACTAAAACGTAACTATTTTGATGGAAACTAACAGTCTATTGAAAATTATTGTTATTATAAAACTTATATTATATTAAATGTTATATGGGATTTAAGAGAATTTATTGCATCAAAATGATTATTGAAACACAGTAGTGACTTGTGTCAGATGATGTTTAATCGATAAATCAACTATTGTCTTAGAATTGTTAAAACGTAATGTATTGGTTTAATATATCGTGACCTATTTTATTAATATTGTAAACGATTTTGTTAGGTGGATGTGAATGGTAGGTGAATATAAATTTAAGTATATTTGTTTTACAATTGGAAAAAGATGTAGTGGTCCACACATCTTTGTTTATAATAAAAGTGGTGTGAACTTTCTTTTAGTTTTATCGATGATGTTTTTACAACGACTTTATGAGCTGTGCGCGCGAATAAATGTATATTTTTTTTTGTATGGTAACATCAACAGTCAGTTTAGGTTTAGTATACAAGAAAACAACTGAATGTGACTGTTGATGTGAGACTGATTCGTGTTAACTCATTGTTTAAATTTATATTACAAATTGACTCGAGGTAGAGTTAATTTATTAAAGTGTTTTTATAATTTGCTGGTTTCATTTAACTTTGCGTTGTTTTAAGAATTGCAATTATTTTTATATGGCTGAACATTAGATTTAAGAAAGTTTCCTAAAATAAGATTAATACATGATATATTTAGGATATGATGAAACGTAAACATGTTTGTGAAACACAAGTCCCATTAATTGCTTCCAAGATGATTGTATTCTATATACATTTTGTCGAAAAAAAATAAAGTTGACGTTTTAATACATATCTTGTTTTATTTAAGCCACCTGTTCCTAATATTAATAAGCTACTGCGGTCAAATGCAAATTGGTCTTTGTTGGAAAAACATTTGACCAACTTTTTTCATGTCCAACAAGTCAACGTTGGGACAAAACATTGAAAAAAATATGATGGGAAAGCTCGACGGGACTAGCTGGATAGACTCTGAAGATTGAGATGAGAAATAAAGACCGAAAGACCAGTAGGCCTATTCGCTAACTTTTTTTGACAGTTAAAAGTGGTAATCACTGAGCGAATTACATATCCATTGCTGTTTTACACGACACGCTGTTATGGCACTTGTCGTGTAAAACAACAATGGATATGTAATTCACTCGGTGATCATCACTTTCAACTGTCAAAAAAAGTTAGCGAATAGGCCTACTGGGCAAGATAATGATGCAACTTTCTTTTCATCCCTTCTATTCGAAAAGTGTCGCTTTGTTCCTCTTTATGAGGGAACAAAATAGCTCTTTTCCGATAGGAACTTTTTAGCGGGCGGAAATGAGATTTGAATTTGGATCATATAACATTCATAGAAATCGAACGCAAATTGTATGATTTACTGGCTGGTACGTTTTGGATACACGGCGCGGGGACCAGTGCTAACTAAAAAAAACAAAAGCGCGCGAATTACGTCTCTGTTCTTGTTATTTAGTACAAAAATTTTCTCATAGAAAGGGGATGAAAAGTAGAGACTATATATGACTCGAGAGCAATTTATTTTTCCTGCTGCTGATGTTCCTACTTTGAATCCCTTGCTGCGCTCAAGATTATTTAGAATCCTTCGCTTCGCTCGTGGTTCAAAGCAGCGCTCTCGCCGTAAAAATACTATTCTGCCCCTTTGTCAGACAATAGTAATATTTTTAACTTTCTCGTTGCATTATTCACTTTGACATTTGTGTATGGTGAGTTTGCTCGTGACCACGGCCGCTACAAGGCAGTTGAAACGTCGAGTCGAGGGTACTACCTACATAGTATTTTGACAATTACTATGTTAACATTGTGAGCGTTTAGACCATAACTATCAAAGACAAAATACGAGTAGTAGTATGTACCTAGGTAGTCTCGATCTCATTTATACCACACATTACACATTTTTATCCTATTAATATGATAAATGTGAAAGTTTAGAGGTCTGTCCGTTGATTACGCAATAACGGTACTACAGATTTGGATGAGGTAGATCATCGCCTGGATTGAAATGTAGGATCCCTTTTATCCCTTTAACCTGTTCCTGTAGGATGATTTCACTGCTTGTATTCGTTGCCTGTTGTTTCTTCCCATCATGTTATGCGTATTTTTCTGGCATAGATGCTTGTATTATTCGTAGTTTCTGAACAAGTCTGCATATTTATATCATTAGTTTTGTTAGTTCAACTTACCTTGGACACGTATCACTTGGTATGGATTATGGCATAAGGTTTGGTGGGAAATCTAGAATAATAGTTTTATCTAACGAACACCATGGAGCTTTGATTGTTTGGAGAGATAGGTATACCTGCATGCACATAGTGTCTGTGTATGTCAGTGCGGTATCGTCCCGTGCCGGTACACAGCTATGGCCAACTGTGTTCGTGAGATAAAAATACCAAATGCTACGTATTCATACACCAGGAATAAATAAAACACAGAATTTATTTTATCACCGTAATTATACACTACACAAATATTTAATACAATTTAGTGTGCGTGCACATACACTTCCTTACGCTAATGAGTATTACAAGTACTAAGGACTTTCTCTTCTATAACGAGAAAAGCTTAAACTATTATATCCAACACTGAATGTGACAAAATTCTACTACTAATATTTAAAAAAAAAGCAGTAAGCTGAGATGATCCTTATACCCTAGAGAATAAGCTACAATACTCACTAAATTATATCCGTAATAATACATGTAATTTTAATTCTAATTACCATCTAAATACATTAAAGTTATTTTATTTCATGACCACACAACATTATTTTTCCATTAGTAATTAATAATTAATAAAATATAGATCTTTAAATGTGTTTTACATAGTAACGTATGCTTAGTAAGTTACATCTATGTATAGTCTACAATACAATAAATATTGAATGCTAGTTGTAAAATACATAGTTTCATTTGAAGAATTTAGTTATATTATGTATTCTAGAAGAATAAGGCCGAAAAATTACTTCTTTCCTCCGCCTTGGCAGCATGGCTTGCCCCCTGTAACAAGAAAATATTAATTGTTCATTTTGTTAATATAGGTTAATATAATGATATCATAATTTTTATATTATTCAACAGATCTACGTACAAACGGAGGAATCATTTTACTAGGTACCCCTATGTCTTATCCAATCTCTATGATATTTCAGAATGTTTTTCACATAGTAAAAAACAATATAAAATACCTACGATTTAATTTTTAAAATTTTTCTCACAATAACTTTGAATGAAGTCTGCTACTGCTAGAAACCACGTAAGTGCGAAACTCGAATTGGCCGAGTGCAGTGGCCGAGATTAGATCGGAACCCAAAAGAGTCAGCATCCCTTCCTGACTGCCGCCGTCAGGAAGGGATGCTGACTCTTCGAGGCAAGTTGGCGCCGTTACTAAATGTGACATTCTGTAATAGGTTCGGGTTCAGACTTATTTTTTTTCTAACCAAGCGGAGTATATGTTTTGGCAGAGTCTAGTGTGCTATGTACTTATTTACATGGCTGAGTGATAGGTAGGTTCAGGGTTATTTTTTTATAAGCAAGCTGTGGTGTAGTCCTTTTGTCGCACTAACGCTATTCGCACTTCCATGCTGCACACTTTCATGTACGTACCACTCCATTAAGTACTTAAGTTGAATTTTGGAAAAAAAAAACAGTTTTTTTCTTTTTGTTAAAAAATTCTAATATATCATAATACCCCTGTTTGTATGGAGACGTGCTCGCCGTACCATAGATATAAGAAACTGTAGATCGGCAATGTAAAAGAGAAAGAGCATACTAACGCGTGTATTAGAGCGAGATAGATAGACGAGACCATTTCACGTACACGCAGGGAGCCTAAGGAGGCCTGTCAGTCACGTAGAAAAGACAGCAAATGTCAGACTGCAGTACTATTTTTCACGCACACAAACGCATTACTCACACATTGGTGACCTTTTTAGATCTCACCCTAGTCGATTCATTGCCAATCTATAAACGTCAGTAATAATAAATCCAAGCGCCGTATTCTTAATAAATCAACGACAAAGAAGGAACGATAGACTACAATTCTTCTTTCTCCTAACCTGTTCCCAATTTCTTTGGGGTAGTTCTTCTACAGTTAAAGATAATAGACAATTTTCCTTGATAGGAATTTGCAGCGTTTATTACTTGCTCTGACCAATTGGTCTGAGATTACTTGCCTTTTTTTTTCATTTCTGTAAAAGATGTTTAATTAAATACAGGTCTATCAAGCTCGAATATTTTATTACCTATTTTATTTCATCGTAAAGTCTAATGCAATTTTATTCACCACATTTCTTCACACATTCTCTACAGGGTCAGTGCTAATGTCTTTATATCGAATCGAAATCCCTACGACTAATATAGGTTTTGGCAACCCTCAATTCAGCATTAATGAATTGTTATTTCAATACTTGTTACTAGAAAGGTGAGGTTGAGTACACAAATGCATGGCGTAAGCATTTTAAAAAAGAAGGAAATAAGCAAACAAACAAAGAAAATTCTCAAGAAAGCTATCGTTACTTGATATCTATCTATCTAGCCAATTAGAGTAACTACGCCGGGCACGGTCTAGATTTAGCCTTTCACATTCGAAAGTGCATGCTGTAGGTATGCAACAAGAATGCATTGAACAGGTAGGTATATCTTTGAGTTTTAATATTTTACGTTCTAAATACATAATGTCACGCTCAGAGTGGTTAGTGTAAGTTTTTTATTATACAAAACGCACCGATTGTAGTTGCGTTAAGAGCTCAATTTGTATAGGAAACGTGAACAGCGCCCCTAGCGGAGAGAAGTGTAAATCATGTTTCCCATACAAATTGAGCTCTTAACGCAACTACAATCGGTGCGTTTTGTATACTAAAAAACTTACACTAACCACTCAGTTGGGCTGAGCTTTAGATAATAACTGGTTACACGTAAAGCCACATCTGGCAGTATAGGTCATTCAGTGCTTCAATTCTGTCAGTTTTACAGCCTTTAGCCTAAAGAAAAGGACATCAAACCCAAAAAGTAACTAATCAGCGAAAGTGAGTGTTTCAAAGCCTGTTAAAAAAATGAGATTATTGATTAGGTATTTAATATCGTACAAATCGTTTTTTCGACTAATCTAATATTATATTAGGTCGGCTCTATTGATTTAAGGCTTAAATCAATTAGAGAGCTTAAATTTTAAGCTTTATTGGTTTGGTATCTTCAACAAATAGTTTTAAATTGGTGAAATATCTGAAAAGATGTAAGTTAACTACATTCTCAATGTTCACTTCGTAGATATATGAATGTCTTCCCAGTCCTCTGTACAGAGCTTTTGTAATTCACTGCCAGCACACGTGCCTGAGTCATTCAAAAGAGGCGTTAAGAAGCACCTTGTAGGTCGGCAAGGCGAGGCTGGCTGCGGCGGTTTATCCGCGCGTCAGCTATCTTTGCCTGTGGACTCGACTTCTGCTTAATATCAGGTGGAATGGAGACAATTGCTAGACCATTAAATAAAAACTAGTAAATACCTGAGGGCTTGCCATCGCCGCAGGCGCACGACGGGCCACACGTGCAGCTGGCACCGCACGCGGCCGCGCCACCGCGGCACGTATCTGTCACAACATAACATTTCAAAATAATTTTTCTGTCTATCCCCTGAGATTTGCAGTAAGCAAATGAAAAAGTAATTTCAAAAAATTTAACGGGCTTCAAAACTGAATAAAGAGAAATAAAAGTTTAAAAAATTACAACTAGGTAATTTTTTGAAGTGAGTGCTAGCCTCCTAATATTCAGCTGAGATAAAGATAAAGATATTTATTTGTTGGAACATGTGTACAGGAGAGATCTTATATTAGACATTATTACGGAGATATTATTACGGTATCGTTAGGGGCTGTAAAAGAAAGTCGTTCATGTCCATGTGATAAATTACAGATAATGAAAAGGTTAGTACCTATTTACGTTTGTTAGGTACTTTTGTTGATGATATTTCCAATAAGAAAATCCAGGAACGGTAATAAGATTACGTAATTTAATATGAATGGAATGCAGCAGAAAACACGCCTTTGAAAACGTTAAGCGTTTATTGGATGTTAGGAATTTATTGCTTAAACGCCTTATAATAACTAACGAAAATTGGATACTGCTTATAATAATAGTAAGTTACAAAAGTATGCCTTACGGCCAGGTTCAACATTCTATCCGCAGATAAAAATAAGCTTACTATAGTTTTGCTACAAATAAATTATTTCCGAATTGATAAAAATACAGCGGTTACTTAGCATTTAACTTTGGTAGGGTGAACTCTATCAAAACATTTAATATTGAAACGGGCCGTTATTAAGGTATTCATAAGACAAAATAAATAATTAATAGATATAAAAATGCAAATGAAAAAATAAAAAAAAAATGGTCATGTCGCTACCAATGCATAAAAAACAAGATTTTTGTAGAAAATTGGATATAGTAGCCAGATCGTAATTTTTTAAAATATAAAGACAGCAATGATTAAAAATTAATCAAATGGAAATATAGGTATCTAATTACACAATATTCCTTGTCAAAGATTAGGCGAATAAATATCAACATACTAACTATTAACTATTTTAAAATAACTATTTCAAAGTTTGAGAAACTGCACAGTCGAAGCTTCGGTAATTTAAAATAATTACAGTAATGTGCGTGTCAGTTGTCTTCTTTTAGACTAATTAAATTAATACTAATAGCACAGTCTATATAAAGTTTCAATAGACTTAATTATGTTATAAACAATGATTGCATTTATTTTAATTTTTAATTGATTTGAAATATGGGTTTGGTGAAAATTTAACGTCTGTCATTGTATTCGCCTTTTGTTTAATTCGGAAAGGAGATTCATAATGGCTACGTATTACAAAATTATTTCCTTATCAATTTGTTGTACTACTTTAAGTACCTATTATGCAACTAACGTTAATACGTAAACTTAAGTGGACTTACTTAAAAAAAAATTAAGCTTATTAGACCTCATCCATAATTGCAATTACGAACCACGTTGTGACACTCTAAACGAAATGCAAATTCTAACATTATACAACACTAAAATTATCATAATCAAGAATGTTTATTTTTTCAATTTAAATAATTATTCAAATTGAATTAACATCCAATATAACAAAAGCTCTGTCTACTGCGACATCACGAGCCCCGGTAAAACAATAACAAATTATCCACGTGGACATAAAAAAACAAACGTGAACAATTCAAATACAAATTCAAAAATAAATAAAAAAATATATTAAAAAAAGGTTTAATATTTTTCTATCTTACCTTTACAAGAGTCGCAAGGCGCAGGCATTTTGGCCAGATGGCCTAGGCTGACTAGGCAGTTGGCAGAGCTCTTTGAGGATGCGCGCGCAGTGGCCGCAACCAGACTTCTACTGAGAGAGCGATGCCGGGTCAATAACTGAGTTGCTACGTGGGGGAATCGTGCGATCGGTGTACCTCATTATATAGGAGACAGGAGTCCAACCACTCGATTAATCGCGAACTTTCTGGAAAATAACTAAATTTTTAATTTGTATTATTTTAAACTTACGTGGTCACTGTCAATTAAATGTGAGAAAACGGGATTTGTACTACGTACCTCTGTTTTGTAAATGTTTAATTTTCAATCTTTTATTCATAAATCATTTATTAATTAATGAATTCAATTTATTGGGTAATCTTTACGAAGTGTATAGTGTACGAAATGCTTAACAAAGCTTTAAACTTTGCACCTCGTATCTTTGCAATAATGATTGCTAAAACTGCACCTAAAATCAGTTTTGAGATTTTTTTTTATTTATAATAAACGCACAATTACAGGCAACAAACTAAGATGCACACAAAAGACCTTAAAGTTAAATATTATACACAAATCTGAAGCCCTATTACAAAAGTGCTTAACATTTGCAACAAAAAATAGATAGTACCTAACAGATAGTAGTTTTCGTATTTTTTTATCGTTTTAATACTGAAACCTACTTTATGTAATATTCCAGTCAATACAAACAATTCGTGCTATGGAACGAACGTTTATTGAGTATTGAACAGAAAAATAAAAAAAACTTAACAAAAACAGCTGGTCCATACAAAAGGCAACATAGGCAACAGAAATGTATGGAACAACGAGTTTTTTTCGATATTTTGATGTTAGCCCCATATCATGAGTTTGTTTGTGTTGAATGACATACAAAGTAGGTTTCGGCATAAAATCTAAATAACACGTTGTTTACAATATGAAAAAAAAGTTTTTTTTTCTACAATTTAGGTAACCTTTTTTCCGTAAGATCAATAAGATAGGTTTGGCGAACGACCGCCGCAACGTGCAACGTATAAACGACACGCTTTTTACCAAAAAACTATTATTATAGGTACCTGACCCTAATCATAATCAGTCTTTAAAATCAAGCACAACAACTAACAGAAATCAAAAATTCTCGTCATACAATAAAAATACACATCGGCATCCTGTCCCCGGGACTACATATAAGATAGTTAAGTAACTTATAGTGGCTCCGTAGTTGGTACCTACAATAAAATGATCAGAGGCCGTAAACAAAAACAGACTGAGGACAGCGGGAGGGAAACCGGTCCCGGCTGGATTGACACCGGTAATACTGATTCGTGGGTACCGAAACCATATCAATTAAATCAGGAGAAAATACTTAAACAACTATGCGACGGACAATTTTTAAAAACGTTTTTGATATAAATCTATTTATAATTCTTTTTTTATTGGTGGACGCCGTCTTGGTGGAGTGGTCAGTATAGCCTACACATCAAGCGGTCCGGGTTCGAGTCCTGGTAGCGGCTAATTTATGTGTGACGAACACGAACATTTAATTTTGTTGACGAGTCGCGAGGTTATTTATATATTTATTTATGTTTATTTATGAAATATCTAAAAAAAATATTATGTAAGTTTATAAAAATTATCTGTTATCTAGTATCCATAACACAAGTTCTTATAGTATCTTCTTAGTGAGACTTAATTTGGGCTAGATATTGGTGTGAGCGTAGAAACATATTATATTACATATTATTATTAGTATTGTATGAATTAGATCAATCCACAAACCATATTAATAAAATATATTTTTTAAGTAATTTATAACTTCTATGTAGGTTTTTTAAAATATTTACAGTCAACTGTAGAAGTAGATGATCTTGCATGTTGCATCTATTTGCAATACTATTTTAATTATACCTATACTAAAATGTACAAATTAAAAGTTTTCACGCTAATATTTTGTGAATGTAGTCTAGTATTTTCTTTTCAAAATTAACGCTCTTATTGTTAACACATGATGATCGATAAAAAAACCGATAAAAGTTGCATGGCCAGCCGCGTGATGCCGTCAGAGTAGAATAGCATCACCCCATATTCTACAATGGGTGTCGTAGAAGGCGACTAATGGGTCAGCAAAGGGGTATTGATCACCTTATACTCCGTCCACCACTCCGCATTGGGCAAATGTGGTGGACTACTGCTTAAGCCTCCTTCAATGACAAGGTGAGGCCTTGTATCCCAACAGTGGGAATTAAAGAGGCTGTTATGAAGATGATGACCATTTATACGCATTTTTTTAATAAAAAGCTACTAATATTATATAAGGTAGCTTTCTAAGGCAAACAACCTTCACGGTAATTGAAATATAAAATAACTTCCATTATTTTCGTAATTGTTTATTAAAAATTCTCAACAACTCGGCATGATTACACAAATTGAATCCTTATTGTTCCAGAGATATGATATCGTTTCAAGTTACGTGCTTGATACTAATAATATCGAAGGGTGAATACTGAATACTTTATTGCGACGTCTAAATGTCAATGAGAAATTACTGACCGACCACGTTTATTTATAATTCAAAAACAGCACAGTCGTAGTCGTAATTGTAAATTATAGAGAAACAAAACAGAGGAGCGAAGGTTCGAATATCATACAGAATATAACATATAAACGTAGTTTTATTTATATTCTGTGGTTTATTGCTTTTCATATAATGTTCTCTTAGATATGCGCGAGCACTATACATCGCATTACAATTGACTCGCACTAAGTTTAATACACATAAAGCAAATACCGCAGCAGTGCCAACCGTCGTCAACTAAAATTTATGGAAAAAGGAATTCGCGTGCGTCATCCGCAGCGCTTGCCGCATTAAGGTCATAGCACACTTATCAGCTCGAAAAGGGTACGCCCCTTTTTAAGCCCCGACACAAAAAGAGGGGTGTCATAAGTTTGACGTGCCTGTGTATCTGTGTGGCTGTCTGTATCATCGTGGCTCCTAAACGAACAGACCGATTTTGATGCGTTTTTTATTGTTTGGAAGCTGACGTGATCGAAATGGTTCTTAGCTATAAATTTAAGTCGGTGGTTAAATGTTTTATTCTATATTTTGTAGTTTTCACTATGAAGTTAACTTAAATGGAGCATCCCGCACCTGCACGGTAAATATTACCGTGGCACCTGCATAGGTAACACAGAAACGAAAAACCTATTGATTTTTCTTAACAAGATGCTATTTTTTCTGATATGAATATTTAAATAATCAAATTATTTACAAGATGAATAAAGTTTTACTAAAATAGCTGCAGAAGTTTCCGAGCTATGCATTTTATTTATTAAGACCTATTTTCAAGGTGTTTTTTAATTCTACTAAGTGGTAGGCCTTTATGTAGGGTCGTTTGGGTAGGTACCGCCATCTTTCCTGTTTTAGCCGTGAAACAGTTTGCTGCGGTTAGGATTGAAGAGAAAGGTAGTCAGTGTAATTACCGGGCGTGGAAGGCATTTCATCTTAGGCCTCAGGATGACAACGCAGTACCTGTAATACCAAGTGATTTTTATTAATTTATTTCATTCAATTTTACATGCTGACTTCCAGTTATCCCAAAACGCCAGTATGTTTAAATAATAGATACATTCATGCCAGAGAGCTAAATAATAAATAAAAAAAATTACGATGTAAGTATAAAATTCAATTAAAATCAGGTACATATCAAAAATAAAATTTAACACACATGTCAATACAAGATGTCAATGGTAAATGAAACAAAACATAGTCATAGAGTTTCTCTCGAGTTCTTGTTGCAAAAACACGTGTTGAGAGACTCCATTTTAACCTCAATCTACCGTACAATTGTCGGTTACTTTAATAAAATTGCCACTTGATATTGGCGCAATGCGTAATCTTTATGTGTCGCGATCGCCATTAATTGCGAAGAAGAAGAAGAAGAACATAGTCATATAAAATTATACAAGAAACCATGAAGATAGAATTAAGAATGAAGATTCTTAGTATAAGCTCCTTGCAAGAAACAGACAAGAAAGAAGTTTGCAATGATGTCAATAAATATTATTACAAATGTCAAAAGTTTCAGATGTCTATGAAATAAAGTCAATACAAATAAATAGGTTATATTAAAAATGTCCAAAGTTTCAGATCTAAATAAATAGATAATATTATACATGTCACATTATATTAAATTATTGGTTATGTAGGATAAGACTTTCCTACGCCTTTTCTTTGTTATTGCATGTGTTTATATACAACGATATTCAGCTTGTTTGTCATCTCCTAGTATAAAAAAAAAACTAAAATGTACAAATGTTCTCATACTAATTTGTTGCGTAAGTAATGAAAGTTACAAATGTACATTTTTTTTTAATTTGCGGTCTTTATTATTTACGCGTGAGGTTCGTTCGAATTTCACGTCACTCCTTATGGGGCACTCACGGTCCCTCCATTTCCATCAGTCGGTGCGATGAGAACGTCATCCAAAAATTGATCGAACACATGATCACTCCATTTGCGTCACTCCAATTTACTTTAATTCTACGCACCCAAATGGACGTGGGATCGGCAACACACGAGCGTGTTTGGAGCGATGGAGTGATGGATTGGGATATCCAACATTTTTCGTCACTCTATTTTTAAAGCCACGTGAGAGTCCGAACCACAGATTTAATAATAGCCGGCGTGTAACTTGTGACAAGTGTATGCCCTGTGAGCATACATTTCCGCCACTTCGCCTTCCGATAAAGTCAAGTGAATACCGTAACTCAGCGATCTCCTTTGCGGCTGTGCTTAACTTTCATCGCTTCGCAGTCCTTAAGACGCGCGTAACGAATAGTGTATAACGGGTGTAAAAGACATGAACAGTCAAACGAAAACCACGTATTCTGCTCACCATCATAACATTTTTCTCCCTGTAAACTATACCTGTCAGCGATCTCCTTTGCGGCTGTGCTTAACTTTCATCGCTTCGCAGTCCTTTTAAGACGCGCGCAATGAATAGTGTATAACGGGTGTAAAAGACATGAACAGTCAAACGAAAACCACGTATTCTGCTCACCATCATAACATTTTTCTCCCTGTAAACTATACCTGGGAAATTGATAGTTACGATTTTATTCAAAGTCAAAGTCATAATTTTTTTTATTTTTTTATGAAAACATATTCTAAACATTATTTCATTTATTGTCCAAAGAAACATTATCATTTTTTTAGTAATTCATAACAAAAAATGTCTTCAAAACGTTAGCGTTCAATGTAGCTCACTCGATATGCTCGGACACAAACGAACGGGGCCGTTCGTCAGGCAAAAATATCACGGTTTTGCGAGTTGCGTGCGAGTTGAGCGCTTTACGTTACGCAGTACAATTTGCAATATTTTTAACACCAAAAAATGAAAATCATTTCCCAGCAATTATTTTTTGAAATGTGTCTTATTTTGATGTATAGAATACATGGTTCTCGTTTCACTGTTCATGTCTTTTACACCCTGTATTACGGCATGCTCAACTAGAACCATGTTATGTAGTACGGCCGCTGATCGCGACACTCGGTCTTCCTATGAACTCGGTGATTCGACCGATCTCCTTAGATTGATATATCTGTGGTCCAAACACACGGAACGATTTTGGAGTGATGGCTTGGCGTGATGTGGCTTGGAGCGATCGTGGGTTTCCCACTTGGATTTAATTCGTGTGTTTCACATTTTTTTTATTATTACTCGACGTTTTGTAAAACTTCGGAGTCGTAGTCACGGCAAAAACTTCACGAAAACTGAAAAGTGTACTTCATTGCAAACTCTACCTAAACGTTTCTACTATGCCCGAGAACTGTGCACGCCCTTGCCTGCTCATAGTTAAGTAATTACCTAGTTTTCGCTTTATTGGCAATTCAATATGATTTTCATGAAATCTAAGGATTCCTATTTCAAAACAGCAGTGCATGAAGTTATTGATGTAAATTGTAATATGCAATTTCGATCAACAAACGCATCTCGTTATGAATATCTGTCAAATTAATAGAATTTTGTTGATATATCAAATTTAACTAACCCATTTTTTTATCAAGATACCCGTGCTTGGATATCTGTTGGTCTTACTGTATTTCAATAACATTTCATTATCTACTATTATTATTACTAATATCAAAGTATATTATTACTTCGAAAGAAACTGTCATTACAAATTCTAATCAACACAAAAACACAATGTAGATAGGCCTGTTTTTAGGTGAAAGGGTTTTTAAAGACTTAAAGTACTTAGCAAATTCCATTTCAATAAAGAACTTTTTGATTTATACCTTTTTAACCGATTTAAAAAGCGGAGGAGGTTCTCAATTCGAATTCTCAAATCTTTGTTTTTTTTTTATATTATCGTGTAGGTAATGAATAAGTAGTCTTTACATTATTTCACTGGAATGTAATTTGCACGGCCCAAGTCAAGTAATATCCTTAATAGATCAAGTTGTCTACAAAGGAGAACTTTTTTCTAAACGAACGAGCTTGCGTTCAAGAAAGTTCGTCAACTTCACTTCTTGTCGTATTCGAAGTACTTAGAAAATGATAGTTGATAGCATTGGCACAGTGTAGTTGCGGTTAGCAGAAGGTCGACTATTATTTACTACTCTGTCAAGAAAGTACCGTAAAATCAATAATTCACTAAATGTTAGATATTCATCGGAATTTATTTTATCACCTTCATGCTCCTTCAGAAACGATACACATACGCCTTAGACAATTTAACAAGGGACGTGGCATAGCGCAGATTTAGTACTGAAAACATTCTGCCGTTTTTCGCGGGGGCAAACACGCATAGCACATATTTAATTAGTCGTGCACACTGTTACAAAATTTTTAATCGCTATTATGAGCGCACACTCGCGGCCTCGGCAAACCCGCGTAACACCATATCGCCTAACGTTGTTATATCGTTGTTTCTGTCGCAAAATTTGTAGATGAAAAATTGTATTGTTATGTGAAATAGTAGTTTATTTGAATAGAAAATTACTTCCGTATGATAACCAACTCCGTTTAAAGATAACTTTAATGTTTCTGGTTGTCGTTTACAAGAAAACACTTCGCAACCAATAATTTTTACGAGGTCCGCTTAGCGACAGATACGATAGCGACAGATTTAAAATGGCGGTCTGTCGTCACGACGAACTAGTTTTTATAAGCTGACATGAACGTTTGTTCATGTACTTTGGCAGAGGGGAACGCCACGTCCCGTGTTAAATGGTCTAAGACATACGCCAATGAATAATCCACAGATATATCAATCTAAGGAGATCGGTCAACTTGCCGAGTTCATAGGAAGACAGAGTGTCGCGATCAGCGGCCGTACTACATAACAGGTTCTAGTCGAGCATGCCGTAATATACACTATTCATTGCGCTCTTCTTAAGGACTTTTTACTGACTACGAAGCGACGAAAGTTAAGCACAGCCGCAAAGCAGATCGGTCAAATCGCTGAGTTACGTATTCACTTGACTTTATCGGAAGGCGGAGTGGCGGTAATGTATGGACTTGTCACAAGTTAAACGCCGGCTTGGCCTGTCTCCTTGTATTATTAAATCTGTGGAATAATCCAATCGTCAAATCATAGACTAGCGGTCCGACACACGCTGTACTGTTAAAAAAACATGTTCTAGCTAACTTACTGATTTGTATTTTTTACTGTGTCAGCAGCTCAGTCGTGTGTGGCAGCAGTGTCGTCGACCTAGCCGCCACTCCGCAACTCGCGAATCAAATGATTCATCGCTGTATATTATTGCTATAATAAAATAATGATCTGTCTTTTCTTAGATGTTATTGTTACGTCTAGCTCTTCCAATAATAAAGCGATAAGTTGTCAATAATAACTGAAGAACATAGAACTACTGTAAACGACTAATGAAATTATATGAACGAATAAATAATAAAGATAGGAAGAAGGCCGGCAAGGCGAGGGTTTTTATAAAAAGGTCAGGCATATTATCTCTTGCACATTATAACTAACTTTGAGTTAGTACCAATAATGCTTACTATTAGATGGGGAAGGATCATCTGTATGACTTTTTTATATAAAAAAAATACGAAATCATTGCAATGGAAAGAAATTATCTTGCGTGTACCTATACAACATGTAAATGAAATAACCAACACCCTGAATACAGGTGGCTGGAGATCGGCTTCTGAGTTGATTTCAAGATTTAAAAAAAAATTTATTGAAACCAACTTAGAAGCCGATCCCCAACCACCTGTATTCAGGATGTTGGTTATTTCATTTACATGTTGTATAACTAAAAAACTTTCCCTAGAACTTTACGCTCCACACAACGCTTGCTAATTTGAAGTCTTAGGTATAACTTAACATTTTAACATTAATTTCACTTCGATCAGTTCGTGGTAAGTAATTTAATAATTTATCAAGCTTCTTAAGATTTCAATAATACAGTCTCAAAAAGCTCATCTGCGCCAATACTAAATAAAACTTAGGTAGGCACTTTCAAGACATATTTTGACAAGACCCTACATCTTAATTCATCAATTGTTTTTTTCCGCGAGAAAATGACTGAGAACAATTTTTTGTGGTATTTAGCGCTGGCAGGGGTCGGTGACCACATTTATAAAGATGGCGTTTTTGTTGAAAATCTACTACACTAGATTAGATACAATTTTTTAGATACGTGACAGTGAACTAAGCGAACTAGGAAATTCGCCATCTCAATTGTAAGTCGCTCAATTAAGAAATGGAATTCACTGCCAATACGTGTTCCCTCCTTCCTACAATCCTGGGTCATTCAAAGGAGCCGTGAAGAAGCACCTTGCAGGTCGGCAAGACGAGGGTGGCTAGGCAGCGCTTTGTCCCTCGCAATAGCTTCATTGGATTTTGGACTCCATTAACTGCTTACCATTCAATTAAAATGGCTTCATTCGTTAAAAAAATCGGGAGTGGTTTTCCATAAAAACATAAGCACCAAGCACTGACAAATTTCGACAGCGAAAAGCAGTGTCTCGGTGGCGTAATGGTCAACGCATCCGCCCGGATTGTGGAAGATACGGGTTCGAGTCCCGCCTGAGGCAAGTCGATTTTTTCAGTGCATTTTTCTAGTATTAAAAATAGGTTGTCAGTAATGTCGGTTCACGGACGATAATTTTACGTGATAACGCCGTTGTGCCTCTCTAATGCTTGTTCCGCGCTCTCGCTTGCACGCTCGGGTCAGGCGGAACGTGACAATGAGTCATGAATTTTCGTGCGTGCAGCCGGCGTTCATCGATTTAGTTAGACGTTATCACGCCAAAAACGTAAATATTTTAGTTGCGCTAAGAGCTCAATTTGTATGGGAAACATGAATATTTATACTAAAAAACTTACACTTCGGGTACATGCCCCATTTATTCGCAAGTAAACATCTCTAAGCTACGTGACGGTCGAAGGCTCTATTTAATTTGATTACATCAAAACACCTATTATGCATCTTGGCCTTGGAAAGTCTTTTTTGCCGAACACTCCGTGGTGAATGACCATCGTGTAAAAAAGAACTGCCCGTAATTATTTAGATAGCGTCTCGGCGAAGCTGTTATCAAAGATTTATTGGACGGCTTAGCTTTTTATCGCTAAGTGCATTTTTTCTGTCAATTTAATTGGAATCTCTGGTTGGATTACCTTATCTGAACCCGTAGGGGATCAGTTTTCTTTTATAATTTATTTCTATTCCTGTCTGATTCACCGTGCATCTGAAATAACTATAAATATTTTATTCCTGTTGGATATCCTAGTTATCTATTAACACATTTTTGGGATAGTCAGCAATAAAATATACGAATAGGGTTTATTGAAATACCAACAATTATGTTCGTATTACCTATCGTAATAGAAACGTGTATGTTAGTATTGAGGAACAATCTAAATTGAATAAATGAATATTTTTATTACTTTTCTTTAGTCATTTGCTCCCGCACTTAATAATAGATAGAAAATCTTAAAGAATTTCGTAGTTAAGCACATTATATTTTTTTTGCCATTTTGGCTCTGATACAATGAAAAAAATCGGGAGTGGTCTCCCCTTTACTTTCTCGTATACCGGAAACGACTCAAAAGTTGATAGGAACCTTTTATTTTGATGTCATACATGCATGTTAAATGGGTCACCCATCCGAGTACCGACCGCGCACTTGGTTGCTTAACTTTCGTGATCGACGACTCAAAAGTTGATAGAAGCCTTATATTTTGATGTCATACATGCATGTTAAATTTGGTTGCATTAAGTTAAAGCATACTCGAGTTATCGTGCTAACGCACAGACATAATTCCAAAAACGGTATTTTTGAACTCAGGGAGGTCCGAAACGTGTAAATCCGTCAAAATCTCGAGGTTGAATTTTTTGACGATTACAAGACTTCCTGTAGACTACGTTTACGAGAAAGTAAAAATATATATATTTCCAATCTGAAGTACCAGGACATCATAAATATGTAAGAGATGTTTGATTTATTTTATTTAAGATTGTTCTTTCTCGGAATTTATACTTTATGATATAAAACAACTTAAACAGTCGGAATAATGGAAAAAAATCCGTTCATCCTACATTAACAGCTACTTGTCTCTTGACTGTACTTACCTAGCAAAAAGAGTAAGGGGATCAGACCGGAATGACAAAGTTAATAGTGGATCAGACCGGAATTAAAACATAATAATAATCAGCAGGGGATCAAATCCGACCGCAGTAACTCGAGACGAACACTTAGTATTCCATTGATTCACCGTGCGGTCCGTGTTGCAGGGAGGGAGGCGCAATAGGAGAGGGAAATTTTACATATTTGTAAAATTTTAATGATGAATGATGGGCAGGGTGGAGGGAAAGACGCGCTTGAAGACGACGAAAATCGTGGCTGCGAAACATTAGGGAGTGGCCCGGCATTACCTCCGTTGAACAACTGCTTCGGCTTGCGACTAAGGGGGCGTCCATAAATTACGTGAGGTGTTTTTTAAATTTTCTGCTTGCTTAGCTGGTGCAATGTGGGCTGCTCGCCTGTGCTCTGCAGCTCTTGTATAAAGTCGAAGTATGAATGAAATTATTTTCTTTCGAACGAATTAGTGAATGATCTTAATGGTATTACGATTACGCTTAAGATTAAATCTTAAGCATGTACAATCTGGATTAAATGGACCAAAATAGTATTTTTTTTTTTGTTCCAATCAGAAAAACAATTGCGTGATATTTACCGAGACCCCCCCTCTCTCCAACGTAAGATTAGATGAGATTTGACTCGACCCCCTGCCCCCCTTAAACACCTCACGTAATTTATGGACGCCCCTTAACAGAGAAGAATACAAGAAACTAACGGCCAACCTTCAGGATTGAAGAGGCACTAGAAGAAGAAGAAAATTTAATGTCTCTACTAATAAAAAGCTTATTACAGATTTTGTAATTTCGGCGAAATAATGACATTTAACAGCCTACTGGATCTAAGCTAGTCATTTTAAAGATTTACAATGCAATACAATGTAAACAATTCGGGTGCGCATTTTCTTCCATAATTTTTCAATTCCTATCATTGGAGGTCCGAAAATATTTCTCATACCATTTAAAACCATAATGATCATTCTTCATAACAAATCATTCTTCATAACTTCATAAAACATAATCATTGAAATTCATAATATCATTATTCATACATTTTCGGGCGAGTCTAGTGTTTTATGCACCGACATGGTAGGTAGGTAGTAACAGTATTAATAAAGAAATATGATCACTAATTGTTATAAGCTCCGTTGGTAGTAAAAAAAATATATGAATAAAAAAAGTATGAAGAATAAAATTATGAAGAGTGATTATTATGAACACAAATCGGTAGTGAGACAACTAATAGGATTTAGAATATTATGTGAGCCAATATGGACCCAAACAATTCAATACAAACATTTACAAAAATTCAATACAACTGTTCGCCGCAACTTTGTCTACGTGAAAATGATATATGTCAAATCTATACCAAGGGAACCGTAGGACATAATACGTTCTATAGTGAAGATCAATACAAAAGGTTCCAAAATAGAACCTTTGATGGAAGCTCCGCACATACATTCCTTGTATTGGCATTTAGAATGCTACGCTCTGCGAGCAATTTTATTGTTAGGTCAGTCGTTCACTGGTTGTCTTGAGCTATAAATAGTATTTTTCACTTCTCACACTCGGAAAGAAGGTCGTTTGTTTGATCTGTATGAGTGGAACAAGCTTATAGCTTCATTCCCTAGAGCAAGAATGAATTTTACAAATATAACTGTATTTGGATATTGGTTATTGAGTATTCTCTCAAATTTGGCGGGAACCGGGATGGTTAGCGGCGGTGATGGGGTGTGTTCCAAATTTAAAAATATTCTTTATACATTAGGGTTGTTGACACCATTCACAAATTTAATTAGGTACAAGGTGTAAAGAGTTAAATTGGTAAAAGATGATGTCATTTCATGCCAGAAAATCTACATCGTTTAAAATTATCTCTACTGTTTCTAAGCGTATCAAAATCATTTAATATTTAGTCAGTTGACTACCGAGGTTGACTAGAAGAATTACGAATGACGTCATAAATTCGTAATTCCATACATACATCTCGATCAGCTCTTACAAATATAGTAGGTAATCATAAAAAGTATATCCTGCAGTGTGCTCTATCGTAAGCATTGTTGGCAGCTCGTGACTGCGCCACACCACCGACAGGCACGTTGGTATTAAGCTCCCTTTCTGTTCAGTGTATAGCTAATTGGTTTGTGCGAACATTCAACTTATATATACAGCAGTTCTATCTATCTATTCTTAATTAATGGCGTCGCGATACTTATACGTACGCATTTTGCCAATGTCAAGTGAAAATGTAACTAAAGTAACAAAAAATGTATGGTTCCTTAGAGTTGAAAATGGAGTGGACACGTATTTTTACAACAAGAACTCGAGAGAAACTCCTATATAGCAGTTGAGTCTCATTCTAAGACACTGACTCTCGGCTTAGACTAATCTATTATACGAAGAACTTTTATTGCCAAATCCTAATTTGCTTTCTAAGTAACCGACAGCTAAAACTCATTTCGTCTTGTTAATGCATTATTGGGTATGAGAGATATAACTATGAAGCTTTTTGTGTATGTGCTCGTCAATTTGTAGATATCGGCAATGTTCGAATTCCAAAAGAATACTAGCAGTTGTTGGATTCATACAAAAAGTTAAGTACCACTCTGTCCTACTTACTTGCTTTGCCAGTCTGTCGCCTACATTGAAAGGGGTACCAAACCCAGAAAGCAACAAAAGTTCAGTTAGACAAACATACGAAAGCCAAGAACGGACAGATGATATACTCAAAATCATCTCAGAAGTTAGGTAAAGAATATAACGAGAATTAAACATGAACTGACTAGGTGGTAGACCCATATGCAGGGTCGTCTGGGTAGGTACCACCGCCTTTCTTATTTCTGCCGTGAAGCAGTTCGCTGTGTTTCGGATTGAAGGGAAAGGTAGCCAGTGTAATTACTGGGCATGGAGAGCATATCATCTTAGTCCCCAGGATGGCAAACGCACTTGCAGTGTTAAGTGATTTACACTTAATATTGCAAGTGTCTATAGGCGGCGGTGACCACTTAACACGAGGTGGCCCGCAAGCTTGTTTGCCGTTTCGTAACATAAAAAAAAACTGAACTTCTTGCTTCGAAATTCACCCCTAGAAAATGAAATAAAAAATTTGCAAAGAATAATTTAATTTACACCAACTGAAACAAGTAACTTACAAACTAAAAATAAATACATTGTTAATAATTTAGGTAGGTACAACAAGCTTAAGCGCAATTTGTGTTTTTTAATCAGCCTTCGAACCTTTCCCCTGAGATTTGCCAATCATTCTTCTCAGCACAGAGTAGCACACCCAGAAGATGAGGTAAAGATTGGAGTCAGTGCTGACGATGAGGTAGGTAGCGAGAAGGGCAAAGATGATACCCAGAGTGTTAAAGAAGATGGCTTTGGCGCTGATGTTGTATTTCTTACTGTTCAGCAGATACCCTGGGTGACAGGCAGATGAAATTTTACTATGCGAAATCCATTGGGGCTTGTTATCTTCTGAAAGGGTTTCTGTAAAAATAAAGAGGCTTACTTAATACATTCTGTAATTATGTATGATCCTATTATGAGTAGGTATAATTGATAAAAAAAATTGGTTGATAATACATTTATGATAGTAAAATCGCCTGCCATTTGCTTTTAAAAACCTTGCATTCAATTTGCTATCTACGCATAAGCATGTCAGTGTAATTGTAACATAACTATTTTCAGCTTACAATAATAACATCGAAAAACAAAATGTAGAGACTAAAGTTATAAATATGATAATAGCAACAAAATAAGGTGTTATCGTAAACATGATAGCTATTGGTCATTTGATAGCAAAATGTTTTTGTTACGTAAATGCTGCAAAGAATGCAAAGGCATCATTAGAAAACTTATGAAATTTTTTAAACTACCTATATCTTTAATTCGGAGACGAAATTCGCTTAAAAAGATTATTTATAGAAATCTATAATATAAAAGAAATTGAATCTGAAACACTAAAAAAATGTTGCTACTGATAATAATCTAGGAGCTACATACCTTCGATAGTCTGGCAAATGGTCGCCATTGCTGCAGTATTTGCACTGGAATGATGTTAGAAATATTAATTTTAACATTTAAATATAGTTCGTCACGATCTGAGTGCTGCGTTCAATAGAATGGAGTACTATAAGAGTGGTAACACCACGGACACAGAGCAAGCCGTGCGGAAACCAACAATTGAGAAATGAATCTTCCGCACAAAAAAGGACATTTCCCGATCGGTTTCTTGACGCGGAAAACTTGGAGAGTAGGTGACACGACTTAGTATTTCCTTGTTAAGAAAATTGAAGGCACCTCAGCAAGAACTTAACCGCACTTTATTACAAAATCTATATTGAAAAACTACAAGCATATAAGATATTAATTTCACGTTGTTAGACTATTTAGTCTGAACATGGAGAAGCAACTGCATTGACCAGACCAGAAAGAAATTAAAATGAAAATACTGTAAAGTCCTATTTTAATACTTGGCGTTCATTTTCAATTAGCTTTAGAGACCAAAATTAAACTGAGAAGAGTGTTTTGTATACGGCGCGAGTTTAAAGAGCTTTTTTCCTTAATCCCATGTTCTCTCTCCTTACTTAGGACCATGTGTGCTGACTAGCATTGTCAACGCCTTGCCGTGGCTGCCATTCTAAGAGAACAATAAAAATGGACACTTATCTCTCTGCCAATGCAATGAAGAAATAGAATTCTCTACCAACATACGCATATAACGTGATTCCTTGTTACATTCCGACTTCCGTTAACAGAGGAGTGAATAAGTTTTTTGTTGGCTGACAAGGTAAAAATGACTTATGTGGCGCGTATAATCTCAGGCTGTTTAAGCTATTTCATCTCGCAAAAAAAAAAATATATATAAAAAATGTAACAATATAAGAATTACGCCATACCATGGTACAATAGCGCACGCAGGCTTGGAGCGTTGAATTTTTTTTTTATGTTACGAGATGGCAAACAAGCTTGCGGCCCACCTGATGTTAAGTGGTCACCGCCGCCTAAAGACACTTGCAATATTAAGTGTAACTTAACACCGCAAGTGCGTTTGCCATCCTGGGGACTAAGATGATATGCTCTCCATGCCCCGTAATTACACTGGCTACCTTTCCCTTCAATCCGAAACAGCGAACTGCTTCACGGCAGAAATAAGAAAGGCGGTGGTACCTACCCAGACGACCCTACATATGGGTCTACCACCTTATTTTACTTAGTTGAATTTTTAAGTTGGATATTTTTCGTTTCTTTACATGAATTTGTAATATTTTTCCTTAAGTAAGTTTAGCAAACGACTTCATCCCAGCATCCCACCTGATGCTAGAAAGGATTGAAGTCCCAGAAGATGGCTAGCGTAAGATATAGTATACGCGCCTGCAATAACCACACTCGCCATGTCTACTGGTAAAGTGCTTGGTTCTCTCAAGCCTCTTTTGAAGATTGTAATAAGTAGAAAACACGTGTGCTCTCATATAACTGTAGGGGTATTCCAGCTCAATCCTTTTAGACATTATTAAATACTTCGACTTGTCTAGAACTTCCTTGAACTCTGTATTGGCGAAAATGTCATTGCCCCAAAATGATACTTTTTATCACAGGCAAACATCATTACAACCCAAACAAACCACCTTATCTTGTCTTCTGAGGAAACAAAACAAAAACCTTGGTTCCAAATTTCATCATCGTGACATTTTTTGATTTACGAACGCAAGTGAGCCATGATTGATAGTGTAGCTAGATGCCGCAGACATATCGTATAACATGCCGTATTATACGGCGTGGCGGATTGTAGTGTGCGTGACTGGTGTGTGACAACGATTTTATTCCGCTTGATCATAAGTCATAACAAAAATAAGCTGAACCTACCATTATTAAGCGATCTCCATTCTATTATACCGCCTAACATTGATAGAATCCTTTACGGATTTATCGACGAACGGTTTTATTTGGTTAACCATTCGAACACACTACAATCCGCCGCGTCGTTTAGTAATAGGGCGTGTTACGATACGGCTGCGACAGATACACATTAACTCTGTGTGTGTCGGTGCCTGCACTGAACGCAATGTAGGTATATTTATGGTTTAGTGTGAGTGTTACAACACTCACACTAAACACTTCTCATCACACACCATACATACACTCACACATCCTTGCAAATCGAAATGTTACCTAAATAAAAGTTATAATGTATCCTTATCATTTGCTTGCATTAAAGTATAAACAAATTTAACTTGTTATGTTACTATTCTATTTTTTATAATAATAATGTATATTTATTTATTATATAACCGTAAATTATACACCGCGCGTCCAAACTGAAACGTTGTTATATTGTATAAGAAAGTGGCCACTGCACAAGGGCGGATCCAGCTTTGGCGCCAGGGGGGGGTCACATAGTCGTAGTCAAGTCCAGTTTCGTAACCATAGGGTGGCATGGCATGGGTGGCAAAATGCCACGGGCCCCGGTAGTGTCGTAGTGTCACTGACATTTCAAAAACTAGGGGGGGGGGGTATACGAATCTGCCACGGGCCCCACATGGTATTATAATTTAATTTTGATAATAATAGATACAGATAAAAAGTACGATTCAAAAACCGGATGATTTTGGAAAACCGGTTTTCCGATTTTCATTCAAAAAAACCCGGCTATATCGGTTTTTTTAGGTTTGAGGTAAAAGTCAATAAAAATTGAAAAAAATAGGAATATTTTTTTCTTTTATATTAAATTCTAGATTTGCATAATAAACACTTTTTGATGTAAAGAAATAAGTGATTTACTTCAAAAAGTGTTTGAATGTCCACGCTCTCGCAATGACATCAGATGTCTTGCTTCCAGAGTTTAACTTCCACAAGAAGTACCATGGAACTGATTAAAAGGGTGGACTGGGCACAACACCGTTATAGTAATTCGGTAACCATAGGACTCAGACCAATAAAAATAATTTTTGGTCTGAGCCGTAAGAGTGGGTCATCGGTAGCGAAAAGGTCAATAAGCTAGCAAGGCCTGGGACTCAAGGACTACAATTTGGCCAAGAGCCTTTCTGTCGTATCCCAAAGAACCAGGCTATGAAATACTTAAAAACCCTCCTCCTCTGAGAGGCAAAAGCGGACTGGCAAAAAACGCCTGGGTTAACACATTCAAAATCGAACCATACTCCCGTAAGCGCACTAACCAGCAGTGATGGAAATCGCCCCGAAACAACGAAATAATAAAAGTGGCGCCAGGTCATGGAATTCTCCATGAACTGGCGCCACTTTTATCAGTAGAACCAAAATGTTCTGAGCCGGTTCTCTCGACGGAGTGCTTGTATCAGTCTGCTCTGAATTCCGATACCTGGGCTATACATAAGTACAGCACAACGGTAATATCACAGAACATATATCACTTAACCTCTTATATCTATGTTCTGTGGGTAATATAGACCGAGATGTCAATCATCGAGTAAGCTCAGGATGGATGAAATGGCGGCAGGTTACAGGGATAATTTATTGAGGCCCCTCAATGGGAGTATTTAAGCGGCCTCAATGGGCCGCTTACAATGATCCTCATAAGAGGCTTAAGGTCACGAAAAGGGCAATGGAGAGGGCTATGCTTGGAGTTCCTCTGCGAGATCATATCAGAAATGATGAGGTCCGCAGGAGAATCAAGGTTACCGACATAGCCCGATTGACGGCCGTTGGGCCGGAAAGGTCCTCGAGTGGCTACCACGTACCGGAAAACGCAGCATTGGTAGGCTCCCCACAAGGTGGACCGACGATCTGGTAAAGGTCGCGGGAAACCGCTGGATACGAGCAGCGCAGGACCAAACGGTTTGGAGATCCTTGGGGGAGGCCTATAACAGTGGGCGTCTCTGGGCTGAAATGATGATGTCACTCCCCTTGATTACCTCAAAATCTATAAAAGCATCTTGAGATCTGTCGTCCTGCATGGATCAGAAAGTTTGGCATTAAAGCGAATGGATGAAAATAGATAACACGTGCATTTGTGGCAAAAAATTTTAAGAACACTATTACAGATTGAAATTTTTAAATGTTTAACTTAGTACTTTATTACTAAAGTTTAGTCGTACCGGTTGAAGTTAGGTCTAGCTAGACGTTAGTCGAAACCTTGTCAAAACATGGCAAAAAACCCTCAGGAAAAACCTCAGATCAAGAAAAACACGAAGGTGCATGGCGGCCATGGCGCGGTAAATTCAAATATTCCCGAATAATGCGTTTGCCGTCAAAGTATTATATTAAATTATTTAAATATTGAAAGTACTTAATTAATAAAAAAAAATATATATAAAAACATTATTTTAATTAGTGGTCCACCTAGGTCCTGGACCCAGCCCAGGGGGGGGTCATGACCCCCATGACCCCCCCCCCCCCTGGATCCGCCCTTGCCACTGCAAGACAAGCCCATGCTTAGTGCACTGGGCACTATTACTATGATTATTGTACAATAGATTTAAGTTTCTGGAAAATAAATGATTATTATTATTATTATATCAGTCGTAGGGAAATGAGGAAATCAGGCATTGCACGAAATCCCTTTTTTTGTTGACGGGGAGGTCAAATGCATTTACGCATCGTCCCTGCGGTTGGCACTACCCCGCAGGGACGATGCGTAAATGCATTTTGTGTGATATGTGGGACTCGAGGTAAAAGCGTTCGATCCATACCCACTAAACATCCTCTCCGGCCTGACCATCAGTCCGCTATTACGGGACGGCTCGGGATCTGCGCACGTGAGCGCAACTACACCGAGACCGTCCCAACGTTGCCTGTCTAGGCACTCCTAGTGCACCAATTGGTAGCCAGCAGCCCACAGGGGCTACCGACTAACGCCAGCCCGTGTGGGCCGCTGGCCGACGCCTGCCTTATAGGCTTGTGTTTTGAAAGGTATTTTGATTAGGAGTGTTCTAAGGTTCTTAGCTATGATTTTTTTATGTTGAATATGCCGGGCGTTTGACCATAATCACGCCAGATGGAATTCAGCGACGATGAAACCTAATGTACACGCTCGTCTAGAAGATGCTTGTTCACTATGTTCTTAAAGATTTCCAGATTATACTGATCTGGGAAAACAGACCTTGCCAGAGATCCACTCCTTAGCTGTCCGCATAATGAAAGCGGAAGCAAATTGCTTCGTGCGAATGTGAGGAATACCAACAACGTAAAGTGTGAAAGTAGTTTTATTTCTTAATTTAACACTTGTCCCTTGAAGAAGTTTTGATGTACTTTGTAAAGAAACTCCGTTACTATAAACTGCTTCTCTCCAAGATATTAAGTAAGTGATGTCCTCAATATTTTAAATGCGTCTATTTTTAACATTGCTATTATTTTATTTTGCTGAAAGATAATAATCTCCTCTGTATTTTTGCCACAAAGACTTATAAAAGATGAATTGAATACTATCTGCAAGCAAGTTGAAAAAGCAGCGATTTGGATATTTTTTTGGTTTATGCTTTAGATCATCAATACTCTAACATTACAATAGCGTTTGTTTTTTTTACCAGCCTTGTTCTAATTCTTGTCAGTTTTTCTACATTTTGTTCGGTATATAACGTGGCTAGCTGCCAGTTAGGGCATAGTCAGTTCTTAAGCCCTCCTGACCAACAGACATCATGCCTTCCCCTTGTGAACCCTGTAAAGGTGAGAAACATCATTAATTGCGACTCGAAAATGTGTCCAAATTTTGCCTGTCATATTGTTCAATAGATATAACTATATTGATGGATACAAAGGGAGGGGTAAATTAAAAAGGAAATAAAACATGTTATTATTGTATTTAGGTCATCTTACTGTACCTTATGCCGGAAAAACACTTATATTCATTTATTGATCATGTCCAGACACAATTGATTTTATTTGTCTCGCGGTAGATATCTACTGAGCGGGGATTGAGAGGTTAATATAGAGTCAATCAAAATTAAAAGGGGAAAGAAAATATATATAGCAGGGACAAATTATACAAACTCAAAAAGAGTATAATTTGTAAAGAATAGGGTACATAATTATACTTCGTCCTGGAGCATTTTTAAATCAAATTAGGAATAATGTAGCATTCGAATGGTCAAAGAAATTTGGAATTTGAGTTCATTCGTTACAAATATACAAATCTTTCCTCTTTATAAAGAAGTGTAGACGTAGAAGATATTTCTTTAACCAGCGTCGGTTTTAGAGCAACAATAACACGTAGGAGTTTCTCCCATTTTTAACCTCAATCAACCGTTCAATTTTTATTACTTTAGTTACATTCTAACTTGACATTGGCAAAATGCGTACACTTAATGCGACGCGACGCCATTAATTAAGAATAGTAGTAGTAGAACAAGTAGACAGATATTTATATATTTGGCACATATGTCTCTTTGAACTACATTCACTCATACAAACTGAAGTATTTACTTAGGCTTATGCTGGGGCCGCACTTGCGCCTATCGTTCCGAAGTAATGCGTGGCGATACTTCGTACGATACACGCAAGTGCGGCCCTAGCAAAGTTATCGCGATAAAACATGTGGCATTTCTTTATTTGCACGAACTATCGTGCAATAATCCAAGATGGCTGAAATCATTTCCAGACGTGTAAATTGCGTAGTATTATTATCCTTTTTTGCGTTTAACTATGCATAATCACTTTCTTTACTTCTAAATTGTGTGCTAACAATTACGTAATGCATTTATTATAAAAAATAACTCAGCTGTATCGTATACTTAGTCACCCGTACGCGTCTGAACTAATGGGGAACAACCTTCAAAATGAACAACGCATGTCTGACCACGCAGCGCGATAGGTTAGCGCGCTAAAACCCTGACGTACCGCCTCCCGGCCGATAACGCACACTCAACCCGAATATTCGTGACGATAGCCGATAACGGCCGGTCACATCTGCGTGTATCGTGTCCTAGCACGAAGCTTCGTGACGATAGGCGCAAGTGCGGCCCCAGCATTATAGGACTTTTCTCAGTAGGTAACATATAATCTCAAAACAACTAACAAGACACATGTAAGCATTTGGAAAATCTAAAAATAACGATAACATCAGTTTCCGTTGTTTTAACTGGCATCTTAATAATAATAGAAGGCTTTAGAACGTGTCAAAATACTCTGTGAAATTTATGAATTATTTTTATCCGTGTAGAGATAAGATAATACATTAGTTAGTTTCTTCACGTTATAATGAGAAATTTAGCTTGTGCAACCACAAGCGCCACAATAAAAACAGGCGTTGTATTGGCGCAGTTGTTTTATATTTAGTGCGTTGTGCTTCAACAGACAGAAGTGTCTTCAAAACTTTAACTTTGCTTAATTAATTAATTTGCAAGCGATCTTATATCGACATTTGTAAGCGATCTTGTGGCAAGGTTCTTAATTAAAGTACTAATATATTGAAGTACGTTAGTATCTTCGTTTTCAAAAATTTGCTGTTTTGAAATTATGTGCCAGGACTGCAAGGGGTGAGAGGATCAACTATTTAGTTTTTTAATTTATAATATTTTTTATGTACTGTTTTCTATGTCTTACTGTCATTTCTTTCAACATTTAATTTGAGCAATAATCAGTTACTATTCTTCTTCTTCTCCTTCCTACCCTAATACCAATTTATTTGACGTCGATGCGATAATGTTACCAGACTGCTTTATATTTTAGCATAGTATGTGGTATTATGGTTCAGGGCAAACCATAGTACCAAATACTATGCTAAAATATAAAGCAGTCTGGTAACATTATTGCATCGACTTCAAATAAATTAGTATTATGGTTTGCCCTGGTCTGCCAGTGCCAGTTACTACAAAAAAAAATATTAAAATTACAATCGCCATACTGATCTACGTATTAGCACGACAAAGATAAGATGAGAATTAGAAATTGAAAGAAATTGCCATAAAAAAATGAAAATAATAATAAAGAATTCGTTATACTTCATAATTCTGGCATATAATTTGATAAATGCTCATGCCGTTAAATAGATAATGAATTCGCACCTCATTCTATTTCAGATTCTTGCCAGGAAGGTGGCTGCAAAGATAACTGTTCCTGCAAGGAGAAAGGTTGTGACGACTGCTCTTCTTCTGGTGAGGAACACTTATATTCTTATAAATGACTAATTTTCTGCAAAAGTACAAATTATGATAACGGCACTTCTCCTACAGAAGGTTGGTTATTATTAAGGTTATTTTAAAGCTGCGTGTAATAGGGACCTCGTGCTCAGACTGAACCAAGTCCTAAGATTTTTGAGCCACGAGGTGCGTCTCATTCCGAGTGGCCGTTTTCCTGGATTTGCCCGTGCATTATTAACCAAAGCAAATTGTATTTATAATTTTGAATATACATGTTCAACATAAAAGAGAAAATAAAAAGAAAATAAAACACGTATTGAATATTTTCATTATCATTTTGTGTAAAGATTTAGTTAGTTTTTTTTAGTTAAGTTTAATTTTTTTTAAAGAAAATAATTTCTCGTTCCTAAAATGTAGATGATGTAGTAACGATTACTTTGGAAGTAAAATAAAACATTTTAAAGAAAACTTATAGAGATCGTTTTCTCGCCTTAAGTGGAGTTTTTCCAGTAGACAATAGTCTAACTTATATTTCAGAACTAATTTATTAATCTTTCATCTAGTATTAAATACCTATACAAAAAATATATTTACCTTTCTTTTTTGAATTTTCCTCTTCCATACATCTCTATCAGCCGTCATTGTCATTTTTTTTGCCTTATTTCATTTTTATTCGGAAAACATTATGACGTCATTAACCACCATGCAATCTACTAGGATGACATTGGGGTCTAATTATTTTATACATACATTTAATAATAATATGTGCGAAGAGGGCTTCCAGTTTTGGCTTATCCTACCTTTAAACCATCAGAAATGATGGTTAAACGTTTTCCCGTAATAAAAAGTTTTTTTTTCAGGCGGTTGCTGTTGACCGCTGAATATCCGGGATGGAGCCAGGCAGGCGTGACCGGGCCAGACGGAGGCCATCTTTATGGTCGCGCGTGTCCCGGGTCCTTGAAACTTGTTTCCCTGTTTCCTTCACAGTGACTTTCTTCGTTACAATTGTTTTATTCTACTGCCTTATCTGACAATAAAGTTGTTTAATTTAACGCTGCTTTTAATTCTGTAATTAATCCTAAAGAAATAATTACTTAAGGAGGTCATTCACCTTACCTATTTTTTATTTTCCGAGATGGCAAACAAGCTTGCGGCCCACCTGTCGCTTAAACACACTTGCAATATTAAGGGTAAATCACATAACACTGCAAGTGCGTTGACATCCTGGTGATTAAGATGTCCATGCCCAGTTATCATTACTACAATCCGAAACACAGAGAACTGCTTCACGGCAGAAATAAGAATTGCGACGGTACCTACCCAGACGACCCGTTCATCATGAGCTTTAAAATAAGTAATTTTCATTCAGGATGGAATAATTTTATTTTTGCGTTTACAAACGCGTAAATATTATTAATAAGTACTAGAAAAATGCACTGAAAAAAATCGACTTGCCTCAGGCGGGAATCGAACCCGCATCTACCGCAATCCGGGCGGCTGCGTTGACCATTACGCCACCGAGACACTGCTTTCGCTGTCGAAATTTATCAGTGCTTGGTGCTTATGTTTTTATGGTAAACATTGTTTCATCAAATCTTTGAAATTTGCACTTCTAACCATCAAATCATAAGCACCGAGCACTGACAAATTTTGACAGTGCATTATTCTAGTATTAAAAATTTTCATTCATTTTCAATATTGAAGAGAGAGTGGAGACCGTACTCGGAGAGGTACTCTGAGACACATGCAAACCATTGCGTGCTGGAGACTTTATGTGCTTATTTGCCATATGCCAAATGAAATTTCAGATCGTTACTTAGATCGGCCACTTAGTAGCTACATTTAAAAAATTTAGCATTCACAAACATTACTATGAGATCTATCAACTCTTGGATAAGAAACGAACCAATCACAGAGCTATATTCAACGCAAGTTAGGTACTTTTCTTCTAAGCAGAGTTTTTAGAGTTGAGCTATTTTTATTAGTTTTTTAAGTTGACAGAGAATCTTGATCTTGAGAGAGATGACCTTTACCCGACCTGACAATAAGTGATATAAGACCGAAATGATCCCTACTTCACCCGGAATCCTCAATCACTATGTTACTAGCCTTTACTTATGATCTGAGGTACTGGCTATCTGAGGCTGATTTGAGGTACTACTAACTATCGGAGGACAACAATGCTTTTAATAACATTGAATTTTGTTTCAATATATTTGGCATCATTTGAAGTGTTTGTAATCATTAACAGAGGGCCAAGGGGCCAAGCCAAGTGACTAGTCGATTGCGTTGAACGTCTAACGAAAATAATAGTAATGTATAAAACCTTATACAATTTATCTAAGTATAAAACTGACGTTTGTAGGAAAGCTCCATGGCGACCGTAGTAAAAATTAGCCTCCAATCCACCAGCGTTTATTTCGTATAAGTTGTCCTCATAGATGAACTGTAGAGTAACATGGTAGGGATAAATAAAACCGTTGAAGCCACTAAGTAAATATCATCTCTACATGTTTTTCTGCGACTTTATCATTCCGCGCCAGTCCGAGAGGAAAAACCAATCCTTTTGTCACCATACACACGAACTGATACTTTCCTGCATTTTTTTGTTTTCTCGTTAAACTAAAGGATTGCGCGCCAGTGGATGGTTAATATCCTGTTCTTTTATAAAGATTGTTGTACTTTTAAGGGAATACCGGTCATTTTGTGTTATGTTTATGGAATACTTTCATTTTAAAATTAACATTGTGTACCCGTGAGCAAAATATTGCAATTTCTATGAGTTTATTGATTGCGAATATATAATTAAACGTAAAAGAAGGCAGATTTTGGATAAAACGGGAAATATGTATAGCTATTTGCTTGTTAAATAATAGTATGTACAGACAACAGCACGTTGGGTTACCACAAACTGTCAAATTTTCCTAATCGATTATGCACTTTATATTGAATAGTCTTAGGTTGAAAATCGTTTGGAGAAATTTGACAGTTTTGTATAGCCTGACGTGCTGTTGACTGTACCTATTATATAATTAAAAAATCACAAAAGCCAAAGTTAAATTTTTTTTTAAATTGGACATTCTGGCAGATATCAATGCTGGATGGGGGGCTATTATCATTTCGTTCGATAGAAACGTTGTATCGTTTGCCACTTGTCTAGGCGCTCAGATCTTAAGGCTTATAATATCAGACATAAAGAATTCGCTGGTGGGTCACAGGTCCTAAAGTAATGGCCATTTAGGTACCTTTTAAGCGAATGATTACAAACTTGTTTTATTATTGTCCATTTAAATTAAGGTTTTGATTTAGCAGATTTTATTGTCAGGGCGAAAGGCTAACCCACCCACAACATGAAACATAAGAATGTCTGCTTGCCCCAATATTTAATCAAAGTGTTTAAAACATTTTTTTATTTTTATTTATTTTATTTTACGAGATGGCAAACAAGCTTGCGGCCCACCTGATGTTAAGTGGTCACCGCCGCCTATAGACACTTGCAATATTAAGTGTAAAAAATACTTCGATACTTTTAGACTTATATTCTTTTATAGTGAATCTCAAATAAATACAATGGTACAGCGCGGCGGTCGTGCATCTAATGTTAAACTGTCAACTCCTATTCTCTGACGTCACCCCGCGGATCGCGTTCGCAAATCAAATATCTGCGATTTATTCATTATAAATCGGCAAACAACGTGCCAGTGGCGAAGGAGTATCGACTCCGCCACATTCCCCCCGTACAACTAAAATTTATTTATTCGACAAGTCGAATGAATAAATTTTCCTACCTAACTAACGACACGACCTTCTACACATTCTACTACTTAAAACTACCCTACCTGACGAAGGGCATCGTTTACAATTCATGACGGTCTTTAAGATAGACTGGCTCCTACCACCTTATCCATCCATCATGGGATAATGGTGGGAAAAACCCCATGCAAGCAAAAACCTCCGAAAAAGCTTGCGAACGCCATGTAAGACTCTAACCGAGAAGTAACAATATTCAATAAAAGTAAATTTTGAAAATAAAAATTAATACGTTATGTTCCACAAATAAGACCAAATCTATGATCGGTACAAGAGATCACTGTCAATTTATAACTCCACGATCTTTAAAACAAATCCTCAAAAAGACTACCATATTTGTATACATGTAAACAACTTAACCCCAAAATAAAACTTGACACTAGTCCCCAAAATACGAGTTGTCAAACAGTGACTCTCCCTTCCCGACACGTGAGGTGACAGACCTTAGGAATGGAGACATAAGAAAATCTCTTTCACCGTACAATTACAAGAACCATTTCAAAACATTCCAAATCCGATACACGTCCACAATAATAAATTATTATGTTCGAATATGTAATTGGATCGTAATAAAATAATTTCTTATTAATTTGCAGGGAGAACATGAATGAGTGAGCCCCGCAAAATATTAAATAGTCAATCGCATTCAATGAAATATAGGACAACAACCGTGTTGCGCAAAAAAAAAATTAGTAAGACAAAAAATAACTATCACTCATTCATAAAGAGACCGAAATGGACTCGTAAGTATACCAGTCAGACAACCCAATCCGACATCCATCGTTTCCCATAGGAACTAACGGATTTTAGCATACGTTACTAGCCCACGGCACGATGACGGCCTAGCTCCTATCTCCCCGACAATTCGTTGACCTAGCTAATCGTTTTTCTCTCTTGTGGACGTATATCTGGTTGTCTCCAAGAAGTGGTAGGCAGGTCTGGTCATCTCACCGCAACATGACAGCTCACAAACAGCAACTCAGGAATCATGTAACAATTTACAAAGCATCAGTAAACCATACAAATTAACAACTATACAACTTACTTCTATTTTCTATAATCATATTAATCATCACGTGCATTTAAGTTCAATAGGGTAAAAAAACTTATCAACGATTATAAATGCTACGAAAAATTCTAAATAAAGAAATATCTCATCTAACCTATATATAATCTTAATTTATATACATGAGCTCGAGAACATTCTTTTTCCACTCTCGTCATACTTGTGAGACCTGGAAACTAACTTAATCGGCCCCGATCATAACCTAATAGCTTAGACCTTACTTTCCTATAATACAATCGCTTTTGTTTTGAATTAGTCCTACACAAATAATTACTAGTAAAATTAAGAAAAGGAACAACATTCTTTGAGGCATATTTCAAACCCTCATAATAAGTTTTATGCTTTTTTACAACTTTTTCCTTACCGAGTTTACTTCGTCGTCGGAACATCAAACAACTGTGAACTAAAAGATCACATTTACCGACACTATCCTTATCATAAGCGCCTTGCGATTTTATTGACAAATCCTTAAAAAATTTCACCACATTATTGCCCCCCACATCTGATGCATATTTTCTATTATCAATCATTCGGTCACGAAAACGTAAGTCTATATCTTTCGATGGAACTAATCGTAGTCAAAATGTCTGAATTCGAAATAAAATCGCAAAACATATTTTTCGCGCGTATTTGACTATTAACAAAATCTATTATTACGCCCTTAGAAACAAGAAAATCCTGACCTAATATCATGTCGTACTTAATACTATCTAGAATGCAAAAATCATACACAAAAACAACATTTTCAATTAAAATATTCAAATTAACTTTTCCTAAAACATTCAGACCCGAGCCATTGATTGCGTTCAACTGCATACTGCACGAATCGAACTGTTGCACGAATTTATTAGCTAACGACTTCGAAATTACTGAGACTGCAGCACCTGTATCTATAAGGGCAAGAAAACGATTATTGCGACACATAACATCGATAACAGGAACGGACACACCTTTTTTAACGTCCATTTGTGGTGACGGCATGATGGCATTCAGATCGCCCACGGCCGGCGCTGGCGGACACTGCAGCTGACGCTCGTTCGCTGCTAGCATTTGCGTCCGGTGTTGACGCTCTTGAGGTGCTTCTGCTTGATTTCTTCTCATTCTAAAATCATAAGGGCACTGGGAGTAATTCGTAAGGGAAATAGGTTTATGAATAGGATGATCGGTAGGAACGATGTGCTGCTGCTGTGGTGCTTGGCAACGGTGATCCCCTGCTTCAGCCTTCCTCACAGATGGAGACACGGGCATAACGCTTTTCACCATCACGGGAAGATTTATTGCTTCACAATTTTTCTCGTCGCCAAACAATTCCTTGATTTGCTTGACAGCCTCCTTCAATTGTTTTCTGCTTACGTACACTTGACATGCCAATTTATCTTTCATAAAATAATTACAATTTTTCAAATAATGCATGACGAAACATTTCTCATCTATGATCGGCCCCGCTTTTAGCCAATTCTTCCAAAGAATAAAAAAACGTCAAGGGATCCTCCTTGAAACTCTGCTTGCGCTCGAAAAAAGCAGCTATCGGACTTATAGTGGGCGCAAATTCCTCTTCCATCTTTATTTGCAGATCGGCAAACGTATGCGCGCCCACAAAAACACACTTATAAAATGCTAGGGCCGGACCCTCTAGGTATGCCCCCAATACAACCTTTTTAGCATCGTCGTCATACCTATTGACGGCGGAGATTATCTCAAATTGTCGAAAAAATTCAAAAACATCACCAGATAGTCCAGAGTAGCGCTCCATTTTTCTTTTCGCGAATCTTCTTAATCAATTTTCCTTAGAAAAATCCGCATAGTTCGCCCTCCACTATGAGCCAATGGCGCCTCCACCATGTGACGACCGCCGGGATCGTCTAGGGCGTAGCTCAACAAATGAAATACTTCGATACTTTTAGACTTATATTCTTTTATAGTGAATCTCAAATAAATACAATGGTACAGCGCGGCGGTCGTGCATCTAATGTTAAACTGTCAACTCCTATTCTCTGACGTCACCCCGCGGATCGCGTTCGCAAATCAATTAACTGCGATTTATTCATTATAAATCGGCAAACAACGTGCCAGTGGCGAAGGAGTATCGACTCCGCCACAGTACCTACCCAGACGACCCTACATATGGGTCTACCACCTAGTACACTTTACATATGGGTCTGCCACCTACATTTTTAATATTTTATCTTTTCATTCAGTTTTTACAATATGGCAGTTTCTAGGGCTATGGTAGTTTCTAGATAACTAGAGATCATAATTATAGAGTCATAGATTTTAATAAAATATACACTTGACAAAAGGAGTTTGGGATTTTAGACCTTAATACACGTATCCGATACTTTTTTTCAAGTAATTACCTTTTTTACATTTTAATGTGAGTTAGTACTTAGGTACAGTATACAGGAGAGTAGGTAGATGCTCAAATACATCCCAAAAACAAAAGTCCCCAAATTCATTTAAAAAAAATTATTTTAGAAATTTTGAATAAGTCATTGTATGGCAATTAATATCTTAAGGGGAATTAAACTTTCAGCTCGCCTAGCATGACCACCGAAGCACGATATAATACCTATAGCCATTTATCGCTTTGAACTGTCAAAAATCATTGGATATAACCGCCATCTTGAAATTTTATCGAAACTGTGAACATGTGTAAGCCTTTATGTTTGCAGTTTCGATAAAATTTCAAGTTGGCGGATATATCCAATGATTTTTGATAGTCCCAACAACGAATTTTAGTCCAAAGCGATAAATGACTATATAATAATAATATAAAGTCAAGGGGAGCCACTCCCGATTTTTTCAATCACCACTTACAAATTTGGATTAAATTTGAGATTTAAGTAAAAAACAACTTTAGTTATGTTACCTAACTAATTTAGGTATGAACTGTTAGTATAGCCACAATTACAAAACACAATAAGGTTTTGGAAACTGAATCTTGGGAAAGCTCGGAAAAAACTGCGAAACTCGATTCCTGAACTATTGTAAGTACAAATTTCTACGGAACCCTCGGTGGGCGAGACCGACTCGCACTTGTCCGGTTTTTTGATTTTTGTATTGAAAAGTTCATTTTGCGAGATGAAACTCTAGGATAAAACAACACCATTTAGCTTAATTGGATAGCCTTGTGGCCAATAATTTAAAAAAAAAACTTTTTTTAATGAAACTAATTAAACATGCGGCTCTATACAGGGTGTAAAAGACATAAACCGTCAAACGAGTACCATGTATTCTATACATCAAAATAAGACACATTTCAAAAAATAATTGCTGGGAAATGATTTTTATTATTTGGTGTTAAAAATATTGCAAATTGTACTGCGCAACGTAAATCACTCAACTCGCAAAACCGTGATATTTTTGCCAGACGGCGGCCCCGTTCGTTTGTGTCCGTGCGCATCGAGTGAGCTACATTGAACGCTAACGTTTTGAAGCCATTTTTGTTATGAAATACTAAAAAAAATGATAATGTTTCTTTGGACAATAATTAAGAAATAATGTTTAGAATATGTTTTCATAGTAAAAAATTATTACTTTGACCTTCAATAAAATCGTAACTATCAATTTCCCAGGTACTTATAGTCTAAAGGAAGAAAAATGTTATGATGGTGAGCAGAATACATGGTTTTCGTTTGACTGTTCATGTCTTTTACACCCGTTATACAAATACATAAATTATTTTGCCTTCCAAGTAAAGTGTAAAATATTTAGTAGGAATTCAGTGCAGCATTAAAATTAAAAATATAACTTTTTAACAACACACTGCTTCGATATAAAAAATAAACAATAAGAAACCATAATTCTTTATATTATTTTTGAAGTATATTTGGTTATTGCGCATAGTGGGCAGGTTTGGGCATTCTCCCCCATGCCGCCCACTACGCCACTGCACCAACCCAAATAAATTAGGAGCAGTGTAGGTGAAGAAGAGAAGGAGTAGAATTAATGAAATAAGTAAATGAATGGGCACCATTTTATTTCATAATCAACGCTTAAATATATATTTTACATTTAGAATTCCAAATCCGTGTAATAAATACATTCCGATTTTGTTCATTCTTGGAGCCCTATGCTAGCAGCAACCACCTGTGAAATTAAAAATATAACTAAAAAAAAGTTTGGTTATTTATGGTTCAGCACATCCAATATCACACTCAGTAAAAATATCATGGAATACGAAACTTTGAACGATTAGGTACTTGCAACTTTCTATTAGTATATCTCGAATTTGTTGCTTGAGATCTTTTATTGTCTTGAAAATTAACTAGAAGCAATTCTGGCCCTCAAATATTTTAATTAATCTTTTCCGATGCTATGGAGATAACGACTTCATTAACGATTACGGTCTGCAGAATGAAGTATCTTTGTGATTATTTAATAACAAAAATTGTAGAGCATTGTATTCAGTGCAACTACTCTTGTGCCAAAAAAATTGGCTAAATTTTGAATATTTTACCTCTTGTACTATTACTAGTAGTATTAATATCTTACGTTTTATCTCATAATTTTTGGAGTTTACTCCTTAGAATCGATTTGCATATATAAGGGGCCCGGTATGAGAAAAATGTGAGGAGTAAAATCTATCGATGAATGACCTCGTTACCTTTTTGAAGGTCAAAGTCATAATTGGTGCGCATCCTATGTCGCGCAACTTTCTAATTTTCAAAACACGGATGACAGCAGGTGCGCCATCTCACCTGTCTCTGAGTAAACTCCAGTCGTGCGTCGGAGCTGACACACACAATTTTTTGCATGTAACAGTAACATGCCAAAACTGTGGATTGACTGTCATCATCTCATTTTCATCCTTGTTTCATTTGTTGTGTTTTGATTTTGATATCAGTACAGGATAATACAAACCTGGCTTAGTTGAGCAGTCCGAGCAGTTGTTGTCAGTTGCGCAATTATCTTTACATTCGGCAGCATCCTTGCAAGAATCTGAGGATAATAAAGTTAGTTGAATAACTTTGTTAATAGTGTCTTCTCCTCAAAGGAGATTAGGCTGAAAAGCCTATTTAAAAAAACACACATTTTCATATTTATTTTTATTTATTAGCGAAAACTTAAAAAAATAATGGATTAGGTATTTAAAAAAAAATTATACCACTCCGAAAATTACTATTTTTAGGCGCCATTTTAAGATAGGTACTTGGAATGGTCTTATATGAGCTTTACCAATTCATTAATTAAGAATAAATAGATTGTGTAAAAAGGGAGTAAAAGGATTTAAGGAAGCGAAGCTCGAAGGATTGTAAAGTACACTGCGCCGCAAAGAGTCTCTAAAAATACCTCAATTACCTCGGAAATATTGGAAGGAACTAGCTTTATGAAATAAAGACTGTAATATAGAGAATTTTTAAAGCTTTTACTTATTTTTATATTCAGTATTTATTTTAAAAGTATTCCTTAAATATTTTAAAAGGGATTGTTTTTATAACCCTTCCACTTATTTTGCGGCCCATTGTGTAAAATGTTTTTTTTTTTCAAAAACTTACCTTTGCAGGGTTCGCAAGGGGCAGGCATCTTAGAGATTTAGTTGAATGAAGCTTAGAGTTTGAAGACACCGTGAAGACTGCAGAATGTTATGAGTTAACTGTCTAAAGATCTGGTTTATATACAGAAGTTTTGGACAAAAACGCAACAAGTGCAAGGTTGAGGCCTCGGTGTTTTTGCTGGATTGATGTTCGGTACGATGCACAAACTAAATGGACTGAGACTAAACTTAAGTACCTACCGTAAGTACCTATCCGAAAGTGACTAAGATTTCAAAATGTATATTCATGATAGTCAGTGTAAGTGTCTGAGTGGTAAATTCTGGAACGGTCCTTACTAAGGTGTAGTGTAAGTGCAATTCGCACGGTAGAAGTGAAACTTCAGAAAAGTAACAAAAATGATTTCAAAAGCAACAGATATTGGTTGTCAAAACAAACTTCTAATGCATCAAAAAACTTTTTGGTGTCGCCTTTTCGTTTCGTCGGATTTTCAAATCACAATGGTGCTAAAGAAGTTTCACTTTAAAACTAAACATTTGGTCACACACGTCTGGCAGTATGGGCCATGCAATGCATCAAAATAGTGATAGGTTGGGCATCAAACACAATAAGTAAATAAACCTTCAGTGGGAGTTTCTCGATTAACAATTTTATTTTTTAAAACAACCTATTTCAGTTCAGCCTGAAGGGAATTTACTCGTGCCTTTTTAGGTACCTATAGATATATTATTATCAGAGTGATAAAAATATGTCTGATAAATCGTACACTTTCAATAAAGTATTGACATCAATTTTATTCTTTGTCAGAAGTTTCAATGACATTTTTTTACCTATTTTTTTCTAGCAAAGGGGACTTATTTAATGATGAACAGTTATAACACAGCTGTGATAGTGAATAGTGGTTGTTAAAAGCAATCTAACTAAATACTACGTACTTGTTTTACATTTTTAATATTTCCTAGTAATTAGGAACTATGAAATTGGTTGAAGAACAAAATTGTAAGTGGTCTTTATTTTTTTAACGATAATTTTATCATCATCATCAATGTGCTGGTATCAGCATCATCATCATACCAGCGTCATCATCATACCAGCATCATCATCATACCAGCAGTGGGTCGAATTATAAATAATTCGACCCACTGCTGGGACACAAGGCCTCTCCTTGTCATCGAAGGAGGTTTAGGCAGAAGGCCACCACCCTTGCCCAATGCAGATTGGCGGACGGAGTATAAGGTGATCAATACCCCTTTGCTGATCCATTAGTTGCCTTCTATAACACCCATTGGAGGATATGGGGTGATGCTATTATACTCTGCCGGCATCACATGGCAGTTATTTTTTTAATTTGTTGTAAATAATCGCCTTTGTGGTCTAGTGGATCGCCTACCGGAATTAGATCCAGAGGTCACGGGTTCGGTCAGTAGTCAATATATGGTGAATAAGGTGTTACAATGGAGTAAGTTTGTACATGGGTGTGACAATTTAGAGCGACAGGCAGGCATATTATAGAAATTCTATTCTATTCTTAATTAATGGCGTCGCGACGCATTAAACGTACGCATTTTGATAATTTCAGGTGAAAATGTAACTTATGTAACAAAAATTGTACCTACGGTTGACTTGGGTTAAAAATGGAGTCTCTCAACACGTGTTTTTACAACAAGAAATCGGGAGAACCTTTATTTAATAAATTAAAATATTTGTAAAATTTAAAATATGTAAAAAATACTGTGTCGAATATCCAAATGTCAGAAAAAAAACAAATATTAAAATTAAAATAAGTTATAATTAAAATGGATGTCATGTCAAATATCCAAATAGGTCATATTTATTACAAAGTCAAAGTTTATTTATGATCGAAGAAAGTCTTTTGTTAAATTTTTTTATAGATTTTTTTAATGGAAATGCTGCTCTTTACTGTTATTTTACAATGCAATATAAATATTTAGTATAATATTTGTTATATCTTTACAGATGTCGAGCCAAAGGTTCCGTGGGGTGGAAACTGCTGCCCTGGGTGCGAATGCCACGAAGTAAATCTAGATAGTATGTGGCATATTATGACTCTTTTTGACTTCATTTTATAGTAAAAATAAACCTATTGTGTAACTAATAGGTATCATCATTTAGCGATGTATTTTATTTTGATTTCTATTAATGTCATAATACACAACTAACAAAAAATATGTTTTTTGTTTAGTTCACTGTGAATGTTCAAAATATATTCGTGATGTTTACTTCTCCATCCAAAGCTTGGCTGGAAGTGATCGTTCTTAGCGATAAGGCCGCAAAGTATATCTAATATAGTCCGCGCAATATAATAGGCCCGTTTTGACACATGTCAAAATATCGTATGTGGTGATGTGACCAAAATAATCGATTATTTACTTACACGATTAACATAAGAAATCGAGTAATACGCTTTTAAATATTTTGGAGTGAAACTTCTTTAGCACCGTTATGAATTATGACTTGAAAATTAAATGAAACGAAAAAGGGGGTGCTCATCATAAATACCTACGCTCTAAATTTTTCTTCTCAAAATGAAATGAAAAAGAAAATTAAGAATGTAACTGTTTTTATGAAGTTTCGGAAGATTAGAAAATTACATTTAACTTTAAATATTATGCGAGAAAAAATCATTTTTTATTTTTATTATGACATAATTTATTTCGCTAAAATATGATTGTATTTATATTACTGAAAAATGCAATAATATAGTTTTATTTTTTGCTTGCATCTGTTTTGATTGAGGCCCAGTTACATTCTACTGACGTATCTATCTGTCAAAACGGGCCTATTATATTGCGCGGACTATGGTTGTAGGTGTAATATTCTTTTGTATAGATAGATAGATAGAATATTCTTTATTGTACACCAAATAAATTTTAAGTATAAAATACAAAAGATGAAAACAACACATATAAAGACAATGTACAACGGGCGGTCTTATCGCTGTAGAAGCGATTTCTTCCAGACAACCTTTGGATGGACAGGATAGACATGTTATAATAATAAGGGAAGTTGTAGGTGTACCGTTACTAAGTTTTTAGTATATTGGCTAAAACAAAATATTAATACATAATATTCTATACCAACTTATACATATACATACATATTACCTACATACCTACAAAAACATATATATCATATATTGCAACAAATACATACATATTTATCTATAAATAGTATATATCAATATACGTACAATATACATACTATTATATACATACATTCATATTTATGGATGAATAAAGAAATACTTAGTTACTAAAATTATGTTGAGATTGAGAGATAGTGCTCTTTTACTAGGTTTACAAATCTTTCTCGAGACTGAGCTTACTGACGTCGGCAATTCATTCCACAAAAGAACCGCTTGAACCGTATAAGATTTGGCATAGAATTTGGTGCAATGCATTGGGACACTCAACCTTAGGTTCTCCGATGATCTCAACAGTCGTGAATGAGTGTCATTCACGTATGTAAAACGCTCTTTGAGGTAAGAGGGAGCTGTGGGGTTGAATAGGATATTAAAAAGAAGGGAAAGGACGTGATCATTCCGGCGAAGGCGAATAGGCAACCACTTGAGTCTACGACGGAAATCAGATACATGATCATATTTACGTAATCCAAATATGAATCGAATACAAAAATTTTGAAGTCGTTCAAGCTTATCAAGTTGCTCTTCTGTGATGTCAAGGTAACAGATGTCGGCATAGTCTAGGATAGGTAAGAGTAGGGACTGTGCTAGCGCAATTTTGGTAGTTATCGGTAGAAAATTTCGAAGCCTTTTTAGGGAACCAGCCGATGCAAACAGTTTACGACTTAATTCCTGCAACTGTGCTGTCCAGGATAGGTTACTGTCTATATGTAGTCCAAGGTTTCTGACCTGGTTGCAGAAATTTAGGGGTACACCATCAAAACAAACCTTTGGAACTAAAGACCAATCAATTTTAGTGCAAGTTCTGGTGCTGCTTATTACAATTACTTGTGTCTTATTAGAATTGATAGTGAGGCCATAGGATTTTCCCCATTCACAAATTCGAGCCAAATCAGAGTTAATATTTAATATAGCACTATTAAGTTGGTTCACTGGCGCTTGGGAGTAAATCTGCAAATCATCTGCATAAAGATGGTAGGAGGATTTTAAATGGTTCGTAATGGATTTTATAAAAATGGTGAAAAGTAGAGGAGATAAAACGCCGCCCTGAGGTACCCCAGCGGTCGTATTACACCATGAAGAAAGGGAATCTTCGATACGTATCCGCTGTCGGCGTCCAGTCAGGTAACTACGAAACCAATCAATTGCCGAAGGAGATATGTTAATAGAGCTGAGAATGCCAACTAAAATGTCATAATCAACAGTATTGAAAGCATTGCTGAAATCTAATAACGTCAGCACTGTTGCATTTCCGATTTCCAAGCCAGCTTTAATGTCATCAGTAATTTTTATCAATGCTGTCGTAGTGCTGTGACCTGGACGAAACCCTGATTGGAAGGGATTGAGGAGATTATTGCGACAAAGAAAGCCACTTACTTGATTATGAACAAGTCGCTCGAGGACTTTGGAGAGGAATGGAAGAATAGAAATTGGCCGGTATAGGAGATTACGGGTAATTGAAACAACGATTATACTGAAGAAATTATTGTGTACTATATTCTTCTCGTCACTAAGAAGGTATACGTCCGTTGCCTAGCGCTGCTCAACAGAAAGTGAAGCTCAAACTAGTGTAAAATTACCAAAGAAAAGATGGCGCTTCAACCACTGACAAAGTCATCGTAGACATAATGCCACAGACATGACCATAAAGAATATTATACCACAAACTAATATTAAATAGATTAATTTTTGCAAATTAATAAATAAAAATCAACACGCCCCCTCAAAAATTAATCGACTGGTCATTTATACAAACTTAATCATAAGTTAACAATCAAATCCTAAACAGATCGTACACCTTCTATGTGCTCACTGGGATACATTATTATGGTCCAACATTTGTTGCTAGGATTAGGGAAACCCAGAAAAACCTAACCAGACCATTCACTCACTTATATATCTATGAAATCATATGCATTTTATAATAAGATCATTACATATTAATATTATTCAAATACATCATGAACTTCTCTTAAGCCCATTTTTTTTTTCTATGAATGTATTACAACGTCACTGCGAGAAGAGACGCTTCGTCAACACATCTGCTGCTGACCTGTTGAAATTTAATTTAATGTTATCACATATTTATAAATCTGTTAAAAAGAAAAGTGATAATTGATATCTAGGTAGGTATATGTTTAGTTTGCAATACTTTTGCAATCGTTATTATCGTCAAAAATAACAAAACTTTTATCAATACTTTTATTCACATTGACTACAAGTGATTTTAGCCATAACGCATCTCTGACTGCTTCATAAAATGTCATATATTTTGTCTCATTAAATGACACTGCTACGGACATTATTTTGTCTGTTTGTGTTGCAGTTTATTAAGCATTATAAATTATGTATTTTTAACTACAATATACAAATTCAAACTAATGGTATTATACTTATTTGGCGTTTAGACAGGATTCCAGGTGTGGTTACACTGTAAAATCCTAATTATCCTGTAAAATCTCATTTTGAAACACGATTGCAAATAGAAATAGGGGGTAGATTGAGATTTTACACTGTGTCTCATAAATATTACTAGGATCATTTTGTATAAAATATGAATGATCTTTGATAGAATATTAGCAGGTATCACTTTGATATTACTACTGCACACGTTGGTCTTGATTGTACTAAATTAATCTCGATTGACGAGCTACAACTTATTTTGACTTATGATATTTTTTTGTCAAAATAACGTTTAACTTATGAAGTAAAACGAAATATTTTCATATATTTTTTTCTTTTTTAGGTTTTATGCCACATTTCATATAGTGTTTTATTTATCAGAGCTTTAACTAGGGGAGATATGTTAATTAAATACGTATCTGTTACAACGACAGATATACCCCAAAAAGATTTGCATTGTTTCGCACTTGTAGCAATGCTCAGGTCTAAAAATGTATAATTTCTCAAAAGAAAATACATTTACTTATTATTAAAAATAATAATTATAATTTAGTATTAAACTATGCCAATGATCGAGTCATTTCTGTAAGTGTACGATTTATGCGCTCTGATACACTGTTTTATTGTGGTTTGTATGGCATAGTCATACATACCTAATACCTTTGCCAAAACAATAAGTCTTGAAATCAATTTACAGATAAAGAATGCAACTCATCTCTAAGCATCTGATGACGAACAGCCAGATTAACATTTTACAGTATCATGTTTTACTTTTCTAATTTTACTAGGGCTAACATGTATAGATAATATCAGATTTTCAGTTATCTGATTTTAATACGTCCGAGTTTTGAGACTTATTTGACACTGATTTCGATTTTAAATGAATATCAGTTTTGTCACGAGAATTTAGTGTATTCTCTTCAGGCTTCTGCGCAGACCTGGATTGATAAAAAAAATAGCGTCGTCTACAATAACATCTCCGACTTTAGTTTTCCGATTCCCAAAACTTAATAACTGTTAGGGTTTACTCTTCCATGATTTAATATCAAATTATGGTTTACTCATGATTTTAAGCCGTCAGATTTCCGAGACTTATTTGACACTGATTTCGAATTAACATTCCTATCAGTTTTGTCACGAGAATTTACAATATATTCTCTTCAAGCTTAACGCCTGGATTGCAAATAAATAGTATCTTCTACAACAACATCTCTGACTAGGTATATACTATGTACCTTTTGTTACCAGGTTCCTAAACTTTACAACCGTTTGGTTCATGCCCTATCATCCTTTATGCCCTTCCATGATTTACTGTCAAGTTTTGATTTACTCGTTTTATTAAGAATAAAAGCGGTTGAGCCAAAAGAAACTTTAATTTTTTTTTATTTTTTTTTATTTTTAGGTCTTTTATTATGCCACATTTTGAATGGTATGTATTTGTGAAACTTTTAAGGCTGATGTTGTTATTTTTATTAAATAAACCACAGGCAAAACTGCATGACTCCAAAACATTTTATTTAATTGACCACCATTTAACAATAAACGAGTTTTTTTTAAGTGACAGGCAGTAACCATCTGCTCAGTAACACTATTTAATTGTAAAGTTTGAGAAACTGTCAAATGATATGTTATACATTTCTCAGCACAATAACTTTTATTTCAGTACATCAGCATGTACAAAACACATAGACTCATATAAATTTAGACCTTAATGTCTAACATACTGAAAATAAAACATAAGTAAATAATTAGCCACTGGGCATCATCCGCGTCGCATAACGCACGGCGCAATGTTCAGTAGCCATCCTGTAAAGCGCTGAAATACTACAACTTTCGGTCAGTAGTCTTCCTTTCGGAACGTCTGCAGGCATCGGTAAGCTTACCAAAAATGAGTTAAAATTAACTCTGTGATGAGCCTCTAAACGTACACAAAACATAAATATTCATGCCATATCAGAATGAAGATTAACTAAGTACTTTAAAATTGAATTGGGCCTCACTTTTGCCTTTGAACATAGAAACTGCTGATTTACATGGTAGCAAGTATATTACACAGTAATGAGTATACTCATCAACAAAAAGAACGATGTTATTTTTCCTGTCAATGGTTGAAGGAGTTATAGGGCCGGAAATATCAGAATGAATGATATACTAGCTAACTTACCCACGCGTTGCTGTGGTAATTCCACATGCGTCCTCAAATAAACGTTTAATTTGCAGTAAAAAATTGAGGTCTACTAATCATAAAAAAACTGTTTTATAACCTAAGTTGGACTAAGCAAAGCACAAACACACACAAGATGTCATCAAAATTGGTTGAGTAATTTCGAAGTTCATCGCGGTCAAACACTGACAAGGAATTTTAATGTAACTTTTATACTTGTTTAGATTGATTAAATGGCAGTCGACTCTGTTTCCTATTTATACATGCTTCACATAACTTATTGTTAGGTGCTACTCTATTAATTTGATCTACATCCTCGATTAATAATTTTATTTTATTTCTAATTTTTTTTTATTACCCATAATGACTTGAATGCTGTAGCCATAATTAATAACTATTGTTATCACTACTGCACGTATGAGAAACAGAATCACTACGATTCACAAAAGCTACAAAGTCAATAGCAATTGAATTGTTAAAAGGTTACCTTGCATAATGATCTTACTGTCCTTGTTAATTTCGGCTCCCTGTTGTCCAAAAACAACCTTGTATCCAGCTCGCTGTATCTTGGAGACTGACAGCAAGTTATAATATGGTATCCCAAATTATTAGTAAGCTGCTTCAAAGTTTCAATTTCGCCAATTTTTAAAGGAAATTGTAGTTGTAAGGTATTTTTTTTTATTTTGCAGTCGCTTGAATCTAAAACAAAAATATTTCATTAGTATAAAATTCAGAGTATGATTTACATTATAAACAGATTAAACAATACTGTCCTTAATATTGGTGTAGGTTTCCATTGTATTCGCAGTAGATTTGTAACCTCTACTGCCGCTGCCAGCTTCGTTATATATTTATTGATTTTTCTTGACATGATTGCGGCGATCACAATTATCACACACAATACAACTTTGAAATTCTTGTGCGTCGTATTTCCTGAAATAAAATTCTTCTCCGCTCCGCTCATGTCGTAAAAACGTTTAAGGTGTAGTTTTCTTTGTAGTAATATGCAATAATTTTGAACTCTGTGATCGTCACCTGGTAGTTTTCACAATGCAGAAATTCAATTGTTCTTCTCTATTAGTTTCTAAGGCAGTTGTTACACCTTATTCGTGTTATGATGTGAGTAGGATCGATTTTCAATTGTGAATTAAAAAAAATGCACCATGTATATTTCACACTCGCACTTTTTTTTTTTTTTTTTTTTTTTTATACTGAAGAAATTATTCTCTTGATGCGGTAGTTTATAACGACACTAACAATTAGTAATTAGTGTAAAAGTGATTTCTTACGAAACTTTCACATTCTATAATGTTCACTGATAAACTGTTGAATATTTCTTCTTATGAGACTTCAAATTAATTTTTATTCACGACAATTTAAAATTCACTGTTACCGTACTTTTAATACACTAATCGTTACGTCGACTGGGCCCATAACCTATAGGAGATTACGGGTAATTGAAACAACGATTATACTGAAGAAATTATTGTGTACTATATTCTTCTCGTCACTAAGAAGGTATACGTCCGTTGCCTAGCGCTGCTCAACAGAAAGTGAAGCTCAAACTAGTGTAAAATTACCAAAGAAAAGATGGCGCTTCAACCACTGACAAAGTCATCGTAGACATAATGCCACAGACATGACCATAAAGAATATTATACCACAAACTAATATTAAATAGATTAATTTTTGCAAATTAATAAATAAAAATCAACAGCCGGTACTCGGAAAAAGCTGTGGGATGGGATTTTTTAGGTAGGGGTATGATTTGTGCATCCTTCCATGCAGTAGGAAAGACACCACTTGTGATAGAAGAATTCAGGATATGGGAGAGGACAGGAAGGATCTCGTCCAGGACAGGCACTATCATCTTCCGACTTAGTGAGTCACAGCCCACTGCGTTGGAGGATATCGACATTACGCTCTTTTTAACATCACTGTCGGAGAATTGATTAAACAAGAATTGAGAGTGATCGGGGTTGGGTATTGACGAAAGATACTTTAATGTGTTAGATTTAATGGCACCGTCATAATTGGGTACAGATACGAAATGTTGATTTAAAGTATATATTTTCGTTTGTATTTATAGTTTTTGCTTACAATAAAGAGTTTATCTAAATCTATCTGTCTATCAATATTAAGCTGTGAATAAAACGGCTCGCATAAAGATCTTACCACACTTATCAGGTCCAAACCATATCGCCTCTATTCACTATGAAAAAGAGGCGAGTTTCGCAGCCGCTATTCCGTTGCGTTCATGGTGAAAAAAGGCGTTCCGTTTCCTAGCCGATAAGTACGAGTATTGTAAGACCATAAGAAAACCACAATGTCATTGGTCTATGAGATCCGTTTGTGCGGTTTTAATGAAGTCTCATAATATTTCCAAGTGTGCTCACTCACTGAGTGACAACCTGACATCAGTTAGATTACAAACTATTTGTTTTTTCTTTATTTCTAAAATTAATCATAATGTTTATTTACAGGTACTTGCATGAAATAAGCGGAGGTTTTAAAATAATTAATGTTAAAAATGTTTGAACTGATAATTTATGTTGTTTTTATGCATTAAAATCAAGAAAAGATCTTTGTACTCTAGAACTTAACATAACTAATTAAAATCAATAATAGGTTTGAATCATACGTATATTACTGCTGTTTATATTCTAAGTAATATTTTAAAATATAATAAATTATGTAAATAACTAGTTGTTTTGATTGGAGCTTCTTCCATAAAGATATACTCGTAACGACCAGTGATTCGTCGCGCCTATGATAGGCGAGTCTCTTCTTTTTCTTGTAAGTTTAATTATTAGTCTTTATTTTAATTATTAAAGACTTGACAATGTGAATTATGACTCTCTCTCTTCTGTGAAAACTGTGAGGGAGGATAAAACTTGTTGAGTTTCTTGCCGGTTCTTCTCAGAACAAGGCCTCTTGGTAGACTCTTGAACCGATTGCATCAAAATTGACTTTCATAAGTGTACAAATTGTACCTAAATGAATAAAGAAATTTTGATTTTGACTTTGACTTTGACAAGTATATTTGAATAATGAATACCTATCGGTGCTCACATCACGCGAATAATATAGCTACGCATGTGCTTACACTGCGCTCTGGGGCCTTATTATTTATTAGTGCTTTACTTACAATATAATAAAACTATTTTCAACGTTTTTACCAAAACCTTATCTTATCGTTGCCATGAATTTTGACAAGAGTTTGACAGCTGTCAAAACGTATGAAAACGATAACTATTTGGTTTTAACGTTCTTTTCCCCCTGTATATTTATACTATGGTTTCTCCCGAGTTCTTGTTGCAAGAACACGTGTTGAGAGACTCCATTTTAAACTCAATCTGTCGGTTACTTTAATATCATTTTCACTTGATATTGGCGCAATGCGTAATCTTTATGTGTCGCGATCGCCATTAATTTAAAAGAAGAAGGACCTTCGTCAATCGTCAATAAAGCGATCGGGGGGCTGGTGCGCTACGCATCCCGTAGAAGTGTGCTTTCAAATATATCTGAGATAGATAGTTCATGGTGACTAGTCTTTGAGACTCAGCTATGATCTACTTTACCTTTAATTTAAGTAATCTATATATATAAAAATGACTGACTGACTGACATATCAACGCACAGCCTAAACCGCTTGTTCTAAAAATTCCTATTTTGGCACGTAGGTTCCTTATGAAGTCTAGGGGTGCACTAAGAAAGGATTTTTCGAAATTAACCCGCTAAGGGGGTAATGTTTGTATGCAAATCCGTCATTTTTAAAATAAAATCCATAACAATTGGTACATGGCCTTAATTTCAGTTAGAAATCGCGGAGACGAAGTCGTAGGCAAAAGCTATTTTGTATAAAAAATGCGTTAAAAGGTCGATTTGTATGAAAAACCTGATTAGCGCTTTTCCCCCATACAAATTGAGCTAATAACGCAATCAAAAATCCTTATTTCTTGTTACACTAAAAAATACACTAACGACCGGTAGCACCGAGTTATACTTTTCAATTTCGTAAAACTTAGCATATATTTAAAAATTGAACGTTCCATTCCTATGAATTAAGTTGTCTTTTATGTTACTTTTTGCACAATTGTCAAACGTAAACTCGTCGGTCGATCGTCTTTGCGTATCGTAATGGGAAGAAGGGCTTAGTTACACTAAGCGGGTCCTCTCTGAGGCCTCTTTTCCACAGAGTTCCGTTATGCAGGTCCCGATTTGCAATACCTTTTTTGATAATCAGGATAAAAAATAGTTTTTATGCCTACGGCACAATATTTAAATAAAAATAGTGACAGCTTATACAGACTCTGCCGTGAAGCAGTTCGCTGTGTTTCGGATTGAAGGGAAAGGTAGCCAGTGTAATTACGGGGCATGGAGGACATATCATCTTAGTCCCAGATGGCAATGCACTTGCAGTGTTAAGCTTAATATTGCAGGTATAACAGGTAACCACTTGACACCAGGTGAGCCGTAAGGTTGTTTGCTATTTCGTATCATGAAAAAAGGTAGACGCATTTTAACTCCACTTCTACTTACGATGGTAAGGTGGATTAGAAAAGAAATATGCTAGACCTTTTTATTAAAAAAAATCAAAGAGGTTTATTGAACATATGTTTATTTAAAAAATATTTTTCTGAAGCGAGATTTTTCCAACATGTTGGGGTTCCTAATGTATTCCAGCCCGCCTAGCATGACCACCGAAACATGATATGATATAGCCATTTATCGCGTTGAACAGTCAAAAATTATTGGATACATGTATAAGGCTTATAGATGTTCGCAGTTTCGATAAATTTTAAAGATTGCGGTTATATCCAACAATTTTTGACAGTTCAACGCGATAAATGGCTATATCATATCGTGTTTCAGTCGTCATGCTAGGCGGGCAGTAGTTTTATTCTCTAATCTTTTTGTTTGAAAGATTAAATCTTAAATCTATTTTTTACTATTCTAGTATAGTATTTTTTCTGAAACGGGAGTTAGCCATGACTGGTTCTTAACATATAGATTGTCTCTATTTGGGCCAGTACCGGCACTGAGTTCTACTGCACTGACGAACACAGGCATAATGTGCATGTAGCTTACTGTCTATTTATGAGCCAGCCCGCCTAGCATGACCACCGGCACATGACAAATTTTATCGAAACTGCGAACATGTTCGCTTAATCATGTTCGCAGTTTCGATAAAATTTCAAAATTGCGGTTATATCCAATGATTTTAATTTTGACAGTTCATCGCGATAAATGGCTATATCATATCGTGTTTCGGTGGTCATGCTAGGCGGGCTGGTCGCAGCCATTATCATATAAGACGCCGTATTACAAAATGGCGGCGCCGGATTGTAGTGTGTGCGAATGATTAACCAAATAAAACCGTTCATCGATAAATACGTAGTGGATTCTATCGATATTAGTCCATTTAATAGAATGGAGATCGCTTATTGGTAAGTTCGTAATTTTTTATGACCAAGCGGAATGGAATCTTGTCTCATACCAGTCACACACACTACAATCCGCCACATACACAGCTACACGGCCCTGAGCGAATAATACTGTAGTTAAAATGTGATAAAACGGGATTTATATTACGCACGTTTCATAGCCCGTATAACTAAAATACCGATTTCTCACATTTTAATGTTAGTGACTACCTAATTTTATAACAATAAACTTTTAAAGTACCTACATATTTAAATATTTTAGTTTTGGATAAAGTGTTTGTGACTTAAATAATTATATAAGAGTCTACTTCTTCGTCGCGGAGCAGGCATCGCCACTTCCACAGGATGTCTTCTTGTTCGCACAGTTGCAGGACGCATCACATTTGCAGCTCTGGCAGCACTGAGCTGATGTGCATTTGCAATCTGTCAACAAAAGTATTGATAAACAAAACGAAACATTACAATTATAGTCTAAGAGCCAGTGAACGGCTACCCAGTATGTATTTGACCAGACCACTCCCTCCCCCCCCACTTGAAAATTAGTAAAATTTTGGTACCCGTCGTGCCTGATATCCAGGCGCGGCTACTCTGGGCTTAGCGAGTCCCCACTTCGTGTATGATAGGTATAGGGGAGTCACTGTACAAAATTCAAGGTCTGGTCAAATACATACTGGTAGCCATTCACTGGCTCTTAGGCTATTAGGTACATTACGAACGAGATTATAAAGTTTTTACAAAAGCCGTCTTCTCCTGTTCTTTTAGTTTTAAATCTTGTGTCTACATCCAAAGATTCCTTGAAGGTATCCCTCTAAAGATATCCATCTTGTACCTCCATCCAAGGTTGCCTTGAAGATATCCCTCTACAGGTATTAGCACACTTATCAGCTCGAAAAAGAAATTGAATTCTCTGCTTTTTTTCTCCCCTAACCCCTCCGCTGCTTTCCCTTTCCTTCCTCCACGGGGAGGAGAGAGAGTTAAAAGAACCTCCAGGACCCCAGGGGAAGGTGAGGGTGAATCCTACTTGGATGCCCTAGCGGTGGCCCTAGGGTTATGTCCGCCTCCTACCGGCTAAATACCCCCTATTGCCTAGTGCTGAAGTGGCTATAAGGCTATTGGAAGCAGCCGCCTCCTCAGGAGAGGAGAAGGGGCCCACGCTGCCCTAGACATATAGGCGATCGGACACCATAGTGGGGCCGAACACATGTGCGTTTTTGTGTGGGGACTGTTCGTTCACGCAGTGGAAAGCTACGCCACAAAGGGTTCCCAGAAGGGCAGTGAAATTAATCTGAGCAGACACGGAATTCACTGCCAGCACCCTCCTCCTTATCTCCTCTTTTTCTACTATCAACGCTACGGAGAGGCGGCTACGAAACGACTACGAACCGAACGTAGCACATCGCCTTTTTTTCATAGTAAAAATAGGGTTCAGAGCTAATAAGTGGCTATGACCCTTAGCCTAGAGTTCTTTAACATTTAAACAGGCTATTATTATTTAACAGACTGTTTTTGACATTTTATCGTATCGAAGAATTGTCAGAAACGATGGTGAACTTTTCAACGTTTGTTTGTACGTGTTCGTGGACTGAAGCACTATCATTATTTAATCGACTGTTTTAACATTATAACGTATCCAAAAATGGTCAGAAACTCATAGTGATTTTTTGTTCGTTTGTTTTACGTGTTGGTGAACTCAAGGCGTGATAAAACTGCCCATTGTGCTGTAAGAGTTTGAACTGAAATCTTTTATTTGGGTCGATGTGCAATAAAGTTGAATTTTATTCTAGTACACTTGTCTTACTCTATCGTGGATATTAATTAAATAAAGGCTACCTAACATACTATCCAGAACTAATTTTATGCCATCATGGTGGAGTGGTCAGTATAGCTGCCTAAACATCAAGCGGTCAGGGTTCGAATCCTGGTAGCGGCAAATATTTTTGTGACGAACACGCATATTTGTTTGCCAGTCATGCTTGTTTATATATTTATTTAAGTTTATTTATAAAAATATCTAAAATTATTCTGTACAATATAAATGTCCGTTATCTAGTATCCAAAACACAAGTTCTTAAGGATACTTTGGGCTAGATAATTGGTGTGAGTGTAAAAAAAATTAGAAAATATTCTACTTCGGCTCACACCGCGAACTACAAAGATAGCCTATCTCTTCAGTTCGTGTTGTGAACCGAAATATGAAAAGAAGTGAAACGCCCGTCACGAAAAAACCGTCATATTTTTTTATCTTTTATTTTATTTTTTATTAAAGGCACAATTACAGGCATAAGACTGAAATAAACACAAAAGACCTTAAAGTTAATTTTATTCTACACAAATTTGAAGCCCTATTACAAAAGTACTCAACATTTGCAACAAAAAATAGATGGTAACACTAGTAAAAATACAATAGACGTAAGTAATTAGGTACATATAACACAGTACAGCATACCCTAAATGGAAAATGAGATAATTGAAATGCAAAGAGAAAAAAAAATACTACAATTAGATAATATTAAGCTAATACTCAATCTAGAACGTGATTTTGCTTCTTAGGTGTCAATGCAATTGCTTTTTTACATGCAAAAGCATTGCAGCCAAATACATCACAATGACGACAAATGGTGTTGACACATTCTATGTAGTGGATCGTTATTAGAAACATATAAAGAAATCTGACAGTTTTTCGTGTTCAACGTACAAACATTTCGTAAACAAATTCGAAGCCGAAGCATTGTGCAGCCAATACCAGCACCTACGGCGTCAACTAAACTCACTTCTTCTTGAGTATTAAATAGATGGGTGCAGTTCAAATGCATCTGTCAATCTAAATATAGGTGATTAAAATTCTGGAACAATCGCCGACGTCATATCATCAATTTAAAATGATTACTTCGTTGAGGAGGTCCATGCGCCATGTTCGTGCGTTTTTCGTAACGATCACAAGATAATTTAGAGTTTCTCCTAAGTTCTTGTTGTAAAAACACCTGTTGAGTGACACTATTTTTAACTCAATCTACCGTACAATTGTCTGTTACTAAGTACACTTTCACTGTACATTGGCAAAATGTGTAATCTTTGTATCGCGAATGCTATTTTTTTAAAAGAAGAAGAAGAAGGTAAGCTACCTATCCGGTACTCGGATGGGTGACCGAAAATTTTTCAATACGTTTTTCCTCTGTGCTTGGGAAGTCATGTTAAGCTAGTAGTCCCTGCTACTGTATAACTACCTACTCCTAAGAGATAGGAGTCGTAAACAAGTTACGTCAAAGGCCACTAATGGCGACTTGTAGGGGACGAGAAGGTAAAAGGGGCTCGCGAGGCACGACAGGGCCATCCTCGTATGCAAGTAACTACACGTCCTAGAAGTGTGTTGTTTGTGCTAATAAGCGGCCATTCGACATCGCTCTTTAGTGCCAAAGTGACCGGGGACTAGAACACACACGTAAAAAAAACATACAGTCGAATTGAGAACATCCTCCTTTTTTGAAGTCGGTTAAAAGAAGAACATCTAGTATCTAATCTAAGTACTTGTGGCTAAACACCAGATGCCGTTGAAGTATTAGAAAAATTAAATTTAAACCGCATTATTAGCGTTACAAAACTGCTACAATTACTTAATAGCACGCAGCGTATTAATCATTATACAATAATTACCTTAACTAATGCTTATTATTCGGTTCAAACGCACAAACATAGTTAGGCTACCTAGAAACTAACCATTGTTTAGTTTCTCGCCACGCCAAGGCTATTTACAAACATTCAGTTTCATACTGAAAACAATCGAAAACGTACATACAATGCAATAGTTGTAGAAAGTATAATGTAGAACTAACAAGTAACTTGGAATTAAATCGTCAAATGTTCCGTTACATGTATTCAGATAATTATGTAAGCGAGGAGAAAATAATGCTGTAATAGATATCTATCGGGGGAATAATTATACAGGGTACATGGTATTGGAAGCGGGCTCCTACGAACCCTTAACATAGTCATATAAACAGTATGTGCTATCAAAAATGCAAAATTAATTTTGTAATTTCCCACAATTTCTTTTTAGGATTCCGTTCCTCAATAGGAAATAACGGAACCCTTACAGGATCGCTTTGTTTGTCTGTTGTCCGTCTGTCTGTCGAGATTTTAGAACTGTGTTCGGTGTTCGGTGTGACAAAAGAACCGAAGTTTGGGAGGTTCGGTATTTTTTTCCGGTTAATTTTTCTCCCTGATAAACGAATCGACTGTCAAATTTTACGCAATCGGCAATCGGTCTTGCGTAGTATCCCTACTACTTATAGGCTAGCCACACACTACTGGGAAGTAGCGAGGAAAGGAGGCAGAGACGTAGTTTGGCAACTAGCCTCGTCATGGTCACCATCGCACCCTATTTTTTTTGGAAAAGCTGGCAACCCTGGTCAAGACCCTTTATCTCGAGAACAAGTGTAGGTATCGAGTTGAAATTTAAACCACATACTCAGGTCTACGGTCCCTTGAAACTGTGAAAAAATCACACTTTTTGGTTAACGCAAAAAAAGATACCGCCGTTAATGCGCAAAAGACGTATATTTAGACACTCTCAAGGGAATCAAAATTCATAGGTACTTCCCGTTGACCTAGAACTATGAAATTTGGCAAGTATATCGTCTTATACCACAGGTACAGGAAAAACTCTGCAAACTATACATTTCTAATTAAATCATAAAAAATACAGTCTTTATTTAAAGTATGTAATCAATCATCGAGGCTTGCCTTTATCTCAAGAAGGCGTGAAGGTATCGTGTTCAATTTAAAAAGCCATATACTCAAGTCTACAGTCCCTTGAAACTGTGAAAAAATCAAACTTATTAAGAGGTTAGATTTTTAAAGGTAATACAAAAAAAAACATACGGTCGTTTATGCCGCAAAAAAATACAAATTTGTACGATACCCTCGGTGGGCGAATCCAACTCGCACTTGTCTGGTTTTTTTCTGTGGAGAAATTTTAAATCTACTACGGCTCCCTAACTACTGGACCGGTTTTGATGAAATTTAGTATAGAGATAATAATATTTTGAAACCCTGGGAAGGACATAGGATTTTTGGTATGATAACCGACATTAACTCGAGCGAAGCCGCGGGTGACCGGTAGTTAATTTAACAATTTTGAATTTTTGACAATCTCATACTATTTAGTTGCACTTGCGTCTACCAGAGTTAGCTCATTTAACCGTGTGTAGTTAACTCCGAGTTAATGCAACAACTGTCTTGCGTCATTAATAATAATAATAATATAATATACTTCCACGCTCATACCAATTATCTAGCCCAAAGTATCATTAAGAACTTGTATTATGGATACTTACTAGATAACGGACATTGTTTTTTAATATACATAATAATTTTAGATATTTTTATAAATAAACTTAAATCAATATATAAACAACCATGACTCGCAAACAAATATTCGTGTTGGTCACACAAGGCAGCTATACTGACCACTCCACTACGACGGCGTCAAAAATAACGCCTTCATTACCTACGACATGTTAGCCCCGGGCTTAATATTTTTATCTCATCCCTTTCATCGAGTTAAATGGTTAATTCTCACTGTTGGTGTCAAAAGTTGATGCATTTTAGCCTATTTGGCATTTTGAACCAACAACACAAATTATTTTATGATTATTGTGTCTATCTCTAAAATTCCTTGATTTATTATTATGGAAAATTCACTTTCCAATTTAACAATGATTTATTATCTTGGTCGAGTCTTGGTGTTGAAATAACTACTTTAGACGGAGTTAGTAAACTTTAACTATTTATATACGGTACTTATAACCGACAGATTTGCGTAATAGATTATTAATATGTATTTAAAATACCTAGGTATTTATCACATTTAATTATTATTATAATTTACATTATTATTATAATTTATAATAATATAATTTATATTAAGTGGGCTGTTTCGGCTTGCGACTAACAGAGAAGAATACCAGAAGCTGACGGCCAACCTTCGGGATTGAAGAGGCACTAGAAGAAGAAGTGGGCCTAAAGATCGTAACTATCTATCCAACTGTACTTAATACTTCATACACTTTAAACGCTAAAAGCAAAATAAATAATTATTTTTAAATAAAAAAACGCCCTCAAAAATAAAGACGGAGAAATATAAAACATTGTTTATAAAAATGATTTTTTTTTAGCCAACCTCAATATTTAAAATAAACGTTGTCACTTGTATTTGGGACCGAACTAAAAACATTTACATTTTTATAAAAAAAAAACATTTTTCGCGCCATAAAATGGCAGAGCTATTTTCATAAATAATTGTAATTTGTTTGTAAAAACATTAAACGCCACACAATCTTCAATTTTTTACAGTAGAATTTTGTCTTTGTAAAATTTCAATATGAAAAATTAATTGCAAAAATGAGAAATTACTTTAGAAAAAGTGATATAAGTGTAAGTAGAGAAATCTTCTTCCTCTCAGTGAAAGTAGAACTTGTTTGTAAAAAACTTTAAAAATGTCAATAGATATCCAAGTCACATTAATATATTTAAATTATTTAAATTAAAATAATTTGAAGCAGAAATTGTTACTAAAAAACTAAAAAACTTAAATATTAATCGTAAAATTTTTATAACAATCAAAATAAATACCAAAATAAATTTTTCCATAACAAAATTAAGATAAGTAAATATGTAACTTAATAAAAATATATGTAAATTATTAAATACTCACTCTCACCGCACCCCACGCAAGGCATTTTGTATAGTTTTTAAAAATAATAGCTTTAGAGTCGACTGATACACGCACCGACAGTGCTCTTATGCGTCTGCGCACGATAGTGTTATTAAAATCAGAATGGAGCACGCATGGGTTTATATTGCACTCGCTTAATTAGGTGTTTGTTGGTAGCTACTTATCTCATACTACGATTTCGTTCAGATATTGTTGAGAAAATTTCTATACTTGTGAAAGATTTCATGTATTTCTCCGAGACCATTTCAAAGACGCTTGTTGTATGTATGTACTACAAGCAGTACGTGTTCACACAATAATTAAATTAATTTGGGTTTGGATTATATCAGATAAACAAAATTCTCGGGATAAGATGTTAATAATGGAGTTATTAAACACTAGCGACCCGCCCTGGCTTCGCACGGGTACAATGCTTATGTAAATATGCATGTATTATACATATAAACCTTCCTTAAGAATCACTCTATTTATTAAAAAAACCGCATCATAATCCGTTGCGTAGTTTTAAAGATCTAAGCTTCCGCCGTCTGTCTGTCCCTATGTATGGGACAGACAGACGGCGGAAGCGACTTTGTTTTATATTAGGTAGTGATAAAGTTTCAGTTGCATAGCACCAATGATAATATAATATAACTATAATATATCATTGCATAGCAAACGTGATCGTAGCACACACTAATTTAGATTTTATTGATATCTAAAAGACTTTGATCATCAAAATTCTTAAGTTACTTTCTAAAGTTCTAGAAAGCTGAAATTTGATATGTAAACTAGTACCTACACAAGTATCTACACAAACAGTAAATAAATATCTAAAATTTGGAACTTTTACTAGTGGAGAAATAAAAGAATACATTACTAAATAAGGTACTCCAGTTTTTCTGTTAGAAATTACTTCTTGATACTTGCTACATAGTTGACGAAAGAGGCTAATTAACTTGCAATTTTACCGATTTTCGAACGATCAGGACGCGATCATCATTATCAAATAAGAATGTAAATTTTGAAAAACTATACATGTGAAATTAGACTACATACACAACAAATCAATATCATCATAATTCGATCCACTGCTGGGACACAAGGCCTCTCCTTGTCATTGAAGGAGGTTTAGGCAGTAGTCTACCACGCTTGCCCAACGCGGATTGGTGGACGGAGTACCTATAAGGTGTCAATACCCCTTTGATGATCCATTAGTCGCCTTCTACGACACCCATTGGAGGATGCTATTCTACTCTGCTGGCATCACACGGCCAACAAAACAGTATGAAAACAATTTTTTTTTTCATTATAGTGTAATTTAAAAAACTTGCAAAATAAAATAAAATTACATCACTCTAAAACTACCGCAGTTACTTAGTTCATAAAACGTTATTCATCTTGTAGATACTTTTATTTATTTAAATATTTATATGAGAAAAAGTAGCATCTTGTTAAGAAAAATCAATAGCTTTCGCGTTTTCTCTGTGTTTTCTGTTTTATTTTGTCATTGATATTTTATATAATCGTATCATATTTTATTCGATACTATCTAATATAATATAATATAATAAAAAATATTCACAGCGATTGGTATAAAAATGATAATAGAATCAACAGTTAACACCCTTCTGTGTACAATATATTTTCAAATATTAATTAGTAATTAAATATTATTACTATTCAATAATTGATTCACGATAAAGTATCCGAACATATGATGCTATAAATCCGTTTAAATGCATAACATCTCACATTGTAAATTTGCTCAAAATACCGACTAACAATCTTTGTTACCTATTCATTGCGCGACCTATCTTAGCCGGTCTGACTACATGACCTTAAAAACTCGAAATGTATGACTTGCTATTCATAACCTTAGTACAATGGAGACAAATATGTATGTACCTGGTACAATTAGTACCGTGTGCGGTTAATTTTGCACCCGTCTCGTTGTGTTTGCGTTCTATAATGTACTCGAAATATCTCGAGTATGTTTTTATTTGCGTAGATAACTTACTTTGTTGGTTTGTTTATTAATAATATGAGTCATAAGGTCCGTTCGTATTTATATACAAGAGTGGCAAAGTAGTTAAACGGTAAGGAAGGTAGAGATTAGCAGAACAGCTACTAGAAATTGCTTTGCAGTGCCCCTTTTGGGGAAGTTAACTCCATCTGAGGGCCAAAGGCTTAATCGCGTTCTAATCTATTTTAAGAGTGCGTTGCACCGAGTACTACGTTATTGTCACTGTTCAAGTTAATTTTAACTGAAACTTTAACAATAACCATCAAAGTCCACTTTCTTTTGTTGCATCGTCATGTAAAATGTTATAGTTAAAGTTAAAAGGGTTACAAGTGAAAAGACGTTTCCCGTCCCAAAAAATTACAGGGGTAAATTTTTGATAATGACAATACTTCAAATTGCGTTGTCAAACACGAACCACCTTACGTAGAATTCCTACGTCATTGCCTTACGTCATTGAAATTGAAATTGATTGCATGACAGTTGACACACACAAACTGTAACATTAACGCTAACCGTCCGAAGTTGAGCGGTTATGGTTATCTTTATTTATTACATCATTTTAACCATTGTTAAAATGATGCAACGTGTATTTCGCTTAACCAGAGATTTGACGGCACCATTGGCATTTGTTATCGTTATAGTTACTTGGTGCAACTGAGCCTAAGTATTTTTAATTAACTGCTCCGCGACATAAATATGTGTTACAAATTAACAATAAATTATAAAGTAGATTGACTCAAAAATGGAGTCACACAACACGCATTATGTAGTACAACTAGAACTCGGGTAAAACTGCCTTAACGCGTTACGATCGTAGGAACCAACATCGTTAACGTTCGCGTATGTTTTGGCATTTCATTTTCATTTTCAAGACCGTTTATTTTATTCCTTTACAATATTTTTCCGCCCACCACCCAAATTTGGAATGTACCTAAGTATATTTTTATTTTATTACTTCCCCTTTTAAAACCAATTAGAAACCCTTTTTATTTTTAAACACGTTTAAATCCCGTTTTTATAAGCTCACAATTTTCTTGCACAATATTTCTTTATTTAAACAATAGACAATCGTAATTAATACTTCAATATTTTATTACTTTTTTAATAAAGTATAGAAAGACTTTTGACGACAAATGAGTTAATCAGGTCCCAGGGGTTTCAGATACCGAGAACAGCTTGTTTTTCCCAGATTTAAAGAATTTTCAATGTCTGGTTTATTTCTTTGGTTAGGGTGTCGCAAAGGGGGTGCAGTTTAGGTTGAGTCGGGTGCCGAGCGAGCGTGCCGTGGCAGCAGCCGGCGAAGCGCCAGAAATCTTTATTTACACTTTTGACCAGCATAGATTCACGCAACTGGACCTAACACGTAATAAGTTGGCTTAATAAAAAACAATTTAACGAGGTTAAAAACATCCATGTGCTCGACAAAAGAAAAATTAATGTACCTACCTATTTTTTTGTTCTGTTGCTACTAAGTTGTTTACGAATCGGGCGGCCAAATTGTGTTTATGCGTTTTTAAACCTTATGCTGTAGGGAGTAACAGTTAGGTTTCATTTGGAGATTCTACGGAAAATTTAGATAAATTAGTTTGTGTTATTGTATTTAATCCCTTATTTAAAACATTATGCTGTAGGGAGTAAACAGTAGGTTTCATTTGGAGATTCTACGGAAAATTTAGATGAATAAGTTTGTGTTATTGTATTTGATTCCATAATTAATAGTAGGCCATCCACTAGCATTTATTTTATAATAGCTTTGGCCCGTGGCTTCGCCCTGTGGTGAATATTGGAAAATCCTTTCTTAGCGGATCACTATGTCATAATAACTATCTATGTGCTGCGTGTTGATAGATCAAACAGTTGGTTGCGCAGATATAAATACTAAGAACTAACTGTATCTAATCCCTACATTCTTTCCTGCGACTTTATCATGGCGCGCCAGTCTGAGAGGAAAGACAATCCTTTTTTCGTTTCGACAAAACTTTGCCGTCTGTACTTGCCGGTTGAAGAGATTTAAGATCGGATTCAGGATACTTAACGATTTTTACTATAAATGTAGCTTTGCATACAATTAAAAAACAAAATATGTGGTACCAATTATTTTTTACTACGATGAAAATTGGCGAATTTATGACGAAAAAACGGATTGTTTCGACAATTGGCCGCCTGGCAGGCGTGTGACGTCACTCGGCACTACATCACTGCTGACTGTACCCGCGCGCAGCGTTTCTTGCGAACATAATTATCGTAATAAATACTATACATATTGTTTTTATGATGTTGTAGTGGTGGACAAAGCCTATTTATAGAGGTTTAGTACCAATTAAGTGCAGTTTGAGCAATCCTACTAACTATATAAACACGAAAGTTTCTATGGATCGGATGGGGAAAGAAGTATGCGAGCGTATACGTCTTTCTACGTCTTTAACGCAAAACTACGGAATGGAATTTTAATTAAAATTTGCAATAATATAGCCCATACATCAGAATAACATATAGACAAAATAAGGGATGAAATTTTGTATGGAAGTTCTTAATATTTAAGGAAAAGCCATGAAACTTTAAATTAGGCACTTTATAAAAAATAAATAAATATTTGTTTTAACCTTTTTGAAAAACTTTGATCCGAGTGGGGATGAAAGTTCGTATCGAAGTCCAAAAGTCACGCTTCACGCCTTCGATTTTAAACCACCCCATTTTTTTAAAATAAATGTTACATTATATTTGAAAGGACTCGGTGAAAACATATAATGAAATATTTTTAGGCATGGAAAACTTTAATTTCCTGCTCAAATCAGTTTATTTCCAATGCTATGCATATTACTGCGTCAATATTTTAATAACTATATTACAAAGCGACGCTACTAGAGATTTTAAAAAATAATGAACACTTTACGACTTCTTTTCATAAAACCAATTTGTCGCTTACTCCCTACGTTCTTATTCCGCGCAAAACGCTTTAGTCTATCGCGCCCACAGATTTAATAATACAAGGAGATAGACCAAGCCGGCGTTTAACTTGCGACAAGAGTATGCCCTGTGGGCATATATTTCCGCCACTTCGCCTTCCGATAAAGTCAAGTGAATACGTAACTCAGCGATTTGACCGATCTCCTTTGCGGCTGTGCTTAACTTTCATCGCTTCGCAGTCCTTAAGACGTGCGCAATGAATAGAGTATATTACGGCATGCTCAACTAGAACCTTGTTTGTAGTACGGCCGCTGATCGCGACACTCGGTCTTCCTATGAACTCGGCGATTCGACCGATCTCCAGAGATTGATATATCTGTGATCACGCCTCACCCATGGTAACAGGCATGTTTTGTTTCATTAATTAGTCTTGACTGCTCCGTATATTTAACTCTATGGTTGAGCACAGTCATCCCCTATAATTTTAATTGCTGTTCAAACAAAACCAATTTCAAATTAGTTTTAAATGAATAAATAGAACGTGAAAGTCTAATTGGAAGAGGAATATTATTCCAATATTTCGTGGCAGCGTAACGAAAGTTACCACGAAAAGCAGATGAACAGTGCCTTGGATAGGTGAATCTAGAAGCCAGTCTAACCTCGCGACGAGAGAATTCAAGCTCTATCAAGCAAGAAAATCTAAATAACCACCTTAACTCGTTAAGCCCCGTTCGCGCTCAGGAGCGCGAGAACACAATTAAAATCAATTGTGTCTGGATATTAATAATCGTCCAGGGATTAACGAGATATACCTTCAGACCAAATCCTGATTGATTATCATAGGTATATTACGCTGCTCATTACGTAACGATCACAAAAGCTAAGCTACCAAGTGCACGGTCGGTACTCAGATGGGTAGGCGAATTTTTTTTAACTCTCCGTGTTTTAGGCACGTTAAGCTGGTGGTCCCAGGTGCTGTCAAATGATCTGCTCAATCAAACATGTTCAATGCATTTTGAGTTCAAATGGTTCTGTGATTAACGCGAAAAGTTCATGTTTCTCAGTTATCTAGTGTCCATGGATTTGAATAATTCTCGTGAGCGACTCATATAAAAAAATATTATAAAAGTCTGACATTACAGAGCTATAGCAAATATTTTAATGAAGCGAAACATGTAATAATTGTCAATCCACTTTTATAGCAACACTAAAAGTCACAATTAAATTGGCTTTAACTTTAATTAGAACTCGGAGAATCAAGAATTATGCACGCCATTGTATAAAATTTCATTGCTGATGCTTGGTAAGTTATTGCAGTTATTTATTTGAAAGAATTCAAGTGAGACTATTTCTATGGCATTTGTTTATTTCAACACCACAGATATATCCACAGAACATAGATTCTATGTTCTGTGGATATATCAATCTAAAGGAGATCGATCAAATCGCCGAGTTCATAGGAAGACAGAGTGTCGCGATCAGCGGCCGTACTACATAACATGGTTCTAGTTGAGCATGCCGTAATATACACTATTCATTGCGCGCGTCTTAGGGAATGCGAAGCGATGTAAGTTAAGCACAGCCGCAAAGGAGATCGGTCGAATCGCTGAGTTACGTATTCACTTGACTTTATCGGAAGGCGAAGTGGCGGAAATGTATGTCCACAGGGCATACACTTGTCGCAAGTTAAACGCCGGCTTGGCCTATCTCCTTGTATTATTAAATCTGTGTTCAACACCAACGAACACTCTTAGCATTCCATAAATTCACGGCGACTGGATAATGAACTTGGAAGAGGAGTGGGGTATAAGCATTGAGTCCAAAGTCTCAATATACTTTGGACCCAATGCTTCCCCCACTCCTCTGACTTCTCTTTCTGCCCAGACATATTTTTTAAGATTTCGTGAGCGGCGTTCCAGTATTCTAGACAAGCCGAGATCTTTTTTTTTTAATACGGGATGGCAAACAAGCTTGCAGAACCCCTGGTGTTAAGTGGTTACCGTCGCCTATAGACACTGGAAATGTTAGGGGTAAATCACTTAACACTGCAAGTGCGTTGCCATTCTGGGGACTAAGATGGCATGCCTTCCGTGCCCAGTAATTACCTCCACTGGCTACCTTTCCCTTCAATCCGAAACACAGCGAACTGCTTCACGGCAGAAATAAGAAAGGCGGTGGTACCTAGCCAGACGACCCTACATTAGGGTCTACCACCTAGTAAAAGTAAAGTATAGATACCTATAGAGGGATTTACCTGGTACACCTCACGCCGACCTCAACTGCATTTCACTATTTAAGTAAAGTCAAAGTCAAAGTCAAAGTTCTTTATTGCACCATGTTGTTGTACAGATGTTAACAATAAAAGGAGAATCAAAACATGACCCTGCAAGGGCACAGCAATTTCTTATATTCTAATATAGATACTTAATTAAATTAAAATATTATCATTATCAAATTATCAATGTCAAAATTACATTTAAATATTATAAGGTACTGTCAAATAATCAATATAAATTAAAAAAAATATATATATATAATATCAATTTTCAATATAATAAAAATATTAGGTAGGTAAGTGTTATCATTAAATTATATAATTATTAAGTATTTATTAATTGTATTCATTTAAAAACTCTTGCAGCGAATAGTAACATTTTTGAATTAGATATTCCTTTAACATTTGCTTAAATTTATTTAATTTATTTTCGTCTTTAATTTTGCTGGGTAATCTATTATAAATTTTCACACACATTGACAGGGGGCCACTTCGAGACATTTTCAATTTGCATGTTGGTTGGGCTAATTTATTTTGTGGTCTAAGATTTAGCGGACGTTGGTGACACGGAAAGAAGTCGGGGTGCTTTCTAACAAACTCGCAAACGGCAGATATGTATAGGGATGATAAGGTTAAAATATTGAATTTGGTAAAGTATGGTTTACAGCTATCCATAATATATATATTTGCAAGTATTCTTATGCATCTTTTTTTTTCGGAAAAGTTTATCCACTTCTGTACTGTTTCCCCATAACAATATGCCATATGACAGCCATGAATGTGCATAGGCATAGTAAGCATTTTTTGCTGATTCAAAATCCGTTAATTTTTTAAGTTCTCTTAATGCGTATGAAAATCTTGACAGCTTAAGTGCAACTTTATCTATATGTTCTTTCCAATTTGTGTTTGAATCTATGCTTATTCCTAGGAGGGGGTAATTATAGACTTGTTCTATTTTCACGTCGTCAAATTTAAAAAGTATATCTAATGGTTTTCTTTGGAATGGTCGGAATTCTATTAATTTTGTTTTCTTAAAGTTAATCTGTAAGTTATGCTCATATAACCATCCATTTACTTTTGATAATGTGCTATGTATTGTGTTGTTTATATAATGATTATGGTCACTTTCAATGGGAATCACTATAGATATATCGTCTGCAAACAAAGAGCAAGGGACATTGATTACATTAGGTAGATCATTAATGTAAATTAAAAACAAAACACACCCGAGTACACTTCCCTGTGGAATTGACATTTTCATTTCTGCTTTTTGAGAGCGGAAGGTTGTTGTGACACCTGATTTACTGTCGTTATTTACTATTTCCACATACTGACTTCTGTTGTTTAGATATGAAGCAAACCATTTATTAGCTATACCTCTCACGCCTATCCCTTGCAATTTAGAAAGCAGTATATCATATTTAACCCTATCATATGCCTTGCTCATATCGAGTAATAAGCCAATCGCGCGTTTTTTTTCATTAATAATTGAAAGGACGCTTTGAATGTAATTATATACAGCAAGTGTTGTTGATTTGTTTTTTCTAAACCCATTTTGTCTGTCATTAAATATTTTATACTTTTCACAGTATGAGTAAAGACGGTTAGACATCGCGGTTTCAAATACTTTGGATATGGTAGATAATAGCGCTATGGGCCGATAATTTTCAAGGTCATATTGATCGTCTTTTTTAAACAGGGGCTTAACCAATGAAATTTTTAGGGAATCAGGAAATACACCGTTTCTAAACGACTGATTTATTAAAACCGCTAACGGTAAAGCTAATTCGTTAGAGCATTTTTTTACAAGCACAGGAGGCAGTTCATCGTGTCCAAAACTATTTTTATTTTTTAACTGACGGATAATATCGCAGACTTCTTTAGCGTCAACCGGTGATAAGAACATGGAATTAGTAGATGGGTTGAGGACGGGACGGCCAGCAGGCGGCGGTGACGGTGAGCCGCACGTGTTGTCGGCGCTCCCTATCGATGAGAAGTAGTTGTTAAATGAGTCGGCGATAACAGACGGATCCTCTATTATAATATTATTTATTCTTAACTTTATATTATTATTTGGTTTACGTTTAATTTTATTTGTACATTCATTCACAATTTGCCATGTAGTTTTAGTTATATTATTAGAATTTTTTATCCGTTTGATGTATTGTATTTTTTTTGATTTCTCTACAATTCTTTTTAGCGTTTTTTCGTATTGTTTATAATATTTATGTAATATAGGGTTACTATTTTTGCCTAAAAATGACTTTAATAAACGTTTATTTCTACACGATGTTTTTATTCCAGAAGATAACCAGGATTTCTTACTTTTATTTTTATATTTAATTTTAACAATAGGTATACAATTATTTAAAATGCAATGTAAACAGTTTTGAAATTTATTATAATTATCATTTACATTATCCGAGGTCAATATTTTGTTCCATTGAATTTTTGTTAGTTCTAATTTAAATTTATAAATATTCTGCTCGCTAAAAAGTCTTTTATTTATAAATTTACGGTTGTTTCCCGTTTGGAACGTTTTAGAGCCTGGTAGAGTTATAGATACTCCTTTATGATCGGATAATCCGTACTCACGCACATTTGTGTTCAGGTTTTTCTCGTGAAAATTGCTAAATATTAAATCTATACAAGTTGCACTGGTGGCGGTTATTCGAGTGGGCTCCCTTATATGCTGGTGATAATTATAACTTTTCATAAGTTCCAAAAGTTTTACTGTTAAAGTAGATTTTTCAAAAATATTTATATTGAAATCCCCCCCAATTATTATTCTTTTATGATTATATTTTAAAAGTAATAGCTGCAAAAGCTTTTCTAAATAATTAAAAAATTAAAAAAAAAGTAGGTGCCCAAATAGGGTTTTTATGCTACATGGTTGCCAACCCTAATCCACTTCCCTACTCCGTGAAGCTCCGTCGACCTCACTTACCAACAAAAATAACACCACAAAAATGTATTGATATTTCACTGTGGTCTTCCGTAAGGTGGAGGTACTACCCCGGTTCGCGTTACTCCAAATTGGCTAGTCCTAGTGGCTAGTCCACTGTGCTGTTACTACACAAGAACTACTATCCGTAACAGAAAAGTAATGAACAGTGAATACATTTTTCACCTTACGCCCCAAAACAACATATTTTGACTATGGTGTAGAGTTTGTGAAGTTAAGGCTTGTAGAGTTAGGGCATGTAGAGTTAGAAGTTTGGCTCTACATGAGATCAGTCCCGGTAGTGTAAGTTTTTTTGTATAAAAACGTAACTATTGTAGTTGCGTTAAGAGCTCGATTTGTATAAGAAACGTGTATAGCGCCCCTAGCGGAATGAAGCCTAAATCATGTTTCCCATTACAATCGTATTTTATACTAATAAAATTACACTACGGGTACAGTCCCTGTAGTGTAAGTTTTTTTGTATAAAGAAACTTAAACTACGAGTACTGATAGTTTTTGACAGTGCGAGCCATATATCTTTGCAACATTTTACTGAAAATGGTTTTTGGTGGAATATTGTTATCATAATGTTAGTTTATTATTATTGTGAGCAAATTTTCCGACGCCTGCTATAAAACTGTAGTTAAAACACATCGTTCTGAAATAAAGATACTAAGAATATCCAAGGCGCTTCTTTTCACAGATACGAATATTACTCTGAACATAATAATTTGTTGAAATTGTTCAAAATTTTACTATTTTTACTTTCTGGAGGCAAACATGTTGCTCTGGCTTTTCCGATGGTATTACCTTTGTAACGGAGATTATCCTTTATTTTGACAATATTATTATGTATTACAATACTTGCTATGAACCGAACCCGACAACTCTACATGGCACTTTGATGTACAATGCGATACTATTTAGTCTTTTTTCAGTCACCACTTACAAATCTGGATTAGAGATTTAAGTAAAAAACAACTTTAATTATGTTACCTAACTAACTTAGGTATGAACTGTTAGTATAACCGCAAATTATAAAACACAATAAGGTTTTGGAAACTGAATCTTGGGAGAAGGTCGGAAAAAACTGCGAGACTCGATTCCTGAACTATTTATAATTATGTTGTAACCAACGAATTAGGAATCGTTGGTTGTAACTACAAATTTCTACGGAACCCTCGGTGGGCGAGTCCGACTCGTTCTTGTCTGGTTTTTTATTCTTCAGGAACACTTGAAGAGAGTGTACAGTTGATTCGCAAATTGCAGAAACCCATACCCATAATCTACAGGATGTTTGGTACATGGGGTATCAAGCCAGCATTTGATTTTTTCTCAGCTTCAAGGAACTGTAGACCTAATTATATGGTTTTAATTTCAACTCGATACCTCCAATCGTTCCCGAGATAATCGCACACCTCGATGATTGATGACGTACTTTAGATAAAGACTATATTTTATATGATTTAATTATAAATATATAGTTTTCAGAGTTTTCCCTCTATTTGTAGTATAAGACAATATTACTTGCCAAATTTCGTAGTTCTAAGTCAACGGGAAGTACCCTATGAATTTTGATTGCCTTGAGAGTGTCGAAATATACGATTTTTGCAGCTTAAACGGCCGTATCTTTTTTTTGCGTTTACTAAGAAGTTTGATTTTTTCACAGCTTCAAGGCACCGTAGATTTGAGTAGTGTTAATTTCAACTCGATACCTCCACTCGTTCCCGAGATAAAGGGTCTTGACAGCAGATGGACAACAAAGTGATCCTATAAGGGTTCCGTTTTTTCCTTTTGAGGTACGGAACCCTAAAAAAGAGCTATACAAGGTATTTGGTACATGGTATGAAGCCGGCACCTACCCATGCTAACATAGTCATTAAATACTATGGCGATATAAAAAACTTTATTTGAAAAAAAATGAATTTTCCATACAAATAGTTTGATCAAAAAAACAAAATGTAAGTATGCAAAATTAAAAAAAAATATTTTTACAATTTTGAATTTTAATATCACCAACAATAATTACATGACTATGTACCCCATGTACACCTTGTATAATAAATGGATGAATAGCCCGTTATATAGTGTCCATAACACAAGTTCTTAATGAGCATGGAAAAAGCAATAAAGAATAGGTATACTTTTTCGGATGAATGGCGAATAAATCGAAACAAGAATCCGGAATTATATGACGAATACAACTTCCGATTAGGAAGTAGGTACTTGCTGCGTAAATATCTTTTATAAACAAATATTAATAATATGTATGATTCACGTATAATCTATTCTATGTAAAAATGGTTATCAGGGCGTAAAAAACAACCTGCATGTTATCATAGACTGATAAAGAAGTATATACCTACCTTGCATGTTTACTGGCTACTTTTATGATTGCACAATAAAATTTAGAAATATAGATATAGTAGTATACGATTGTATATACATAAAATAGTACGATTTAAGTTTGCATAAACGATAATACAGATAATGAAGGATATTTTGGGCACGGGCCATTGCACATGAACCTCCCATTTCTATTCGTTCATTCTACTCGACACCCCAGGATTCCTTGGCGAGAATGTGTGGTTTATCGAACCTTGTATAATGATTGGGCCCTTCTAGCGTATGTGCAGCGTATGTGGTTAAAAAATTACAATTTTACAAACACAAAAGGTCGTAAAAAAGAGAATAAAAATATGAAAATCAATATTAAATACAATTTAATTTTAATATATTTTTTTTTTTTATCGACAAATTGTGGTCTAGTTTCACCCATTTTCGTTTGTGCACTTTATCCGGGGACACACTGTATAATGATTGGGCCCTTCTAGTGTATGTTCACACACTGCAGACTTCGTTTCGCGCCTATGTTTTATGTCAGCTATATGCTCTTTCACCCGGGTACCTATGCTTTCTTTGTTTGTCCTATGTACGAGAGCCCGCAATCACAGTTCAACTTGTATATACCTGCATCTTGAAAGGGTATATTACACTCGACGGGTCGTAGAAATTGTTTAATCTTCTTTAGCGACTTAAAGTAAGTCATAATCGAAGCTCGCTTCAAGATGTTCCCAATCTTGTCTGTGACTTCTTTCATGTATGGTAAGACTGCACGTTGACGCTCAACTGTGGCTGCTTTTACTCGGCGTGGATGACGTGGCCTTGGTACTTGCAGTTTATTCGCTTGCAGTACATGCTTAACATGAGTAAGCTCGCCAGAAAGATGTTTGTTGTCACAGATGCCATGTGCTCTCTGAAACAAAGATTTCCCTACACTGATTAGGATGGTGGTGAGAGTCACCATTGAGGTATCTGTCTGTATGGGTTGCTTTCCTATACACAGTATGGCTTAGGCTATGATCAGGATTCCTAACAACCAAAACATCTTAAAAATGCTAGTTTATTATCTGCCTCTAACTCCATAGTTAATTGAATTTTAGGGTTTATGGAGTTGAGATGGTTAAGAAATGCTGAAACCTTATCGGTTGGTAATATTGTGAAAGTGGCAGTATGTAGATGACACTTTCAATTCATTGAATAGCCTTAGTGCTTATATTTAAAGAAAGCTGGTTACCATCGCCAGTATTCAGTGCTGATCGGCGCTAGTAGCCTGGTAGTCGGCACTTTTTTATCCCACATTGGTGGCAAACAAGCATACGATCCGCCTGATGGTAAGTAGTCACCGCAGCCTATGGACACTTGCAATACCGGGGTATCACGCCGACCTAGCAGTAACATTTTCACACCTTAAGACGCTTAAAGACACCCATGTTGTAGTCCTTAGGGAAAACCTCGAGAGGGAACGCGCGTGGAAAAAAACTTTACGCGGAAGAAAATTTCTTTTAAAACGCACAGTACATGACCTACTCGGTTCCAGTATGTGAGGATGAATACCTTGCCGATGGTAAGCGATGCGGTGATAGAAAGAAGCTAGAACGAATCATGTCAAATAGTTCCTCAGAACACATTCCGATAACAGCCGATAGAAAACACAGGAGGCAAATTCTCTCCTAAGATATAGGGGTTCAATAAGGCTGTGAGCATTGGATCGTCTACAATTCTCACAGCTCGTCATTGGACCGCGTTAAATGGTCCTAGCTGGCATCTGGGTGCTCCAGCCCATAAATGAGATTCCCTGAGCGTTCCCTACAAAAAAAACACCAGCGCTGACTTGCGCCGACTATAAGCGCTGGTTAGTCGGCGCTGGTAACATGCTTACTTTATGTATACTCACTAAGTATCAATGTTTTGAACTTCATATCCAAATGGGGTAGCAAACACTTTAGTGATTTCCAGCTAAACGCTTTCACGCTGCTAAAACATCACCTTTCTCTCTCTTCAGAGCACAGCACCATTGCTATAGAGCTATATCATGGCACTTTCTAACAGAGCAGATAATCAAATCATCTTTCTCCCACGCTGCTCCTAATATATTTGGGGTTGGTGCGGTATGGATTGATATCTACAATGTTCTTGGGAACTCCAACCTTTGATAGCAGCTGCGTCAACCAGCTTAACGTACTTTCCGAAGCACGAAGGAAAATCGAGAGATAAATAAATTGTAACCATAGTAAAAATAGCTTCATGAAATCTCAGTATCTTGAACAAGGAGCAGCGTCTATTAGTTATGCGTTCGCAACCTGTGCTTAGCTTGCCATTCAAGATGAAGGTATATCTGTACGTAGAATAGAGTTGCCACTTCTGGGACAACGCCTCGCTTACTTGATGCTTTGATCTTTGGCACAAAAATGACGGAAGAGCATTGGATTGATTGGGGATTGACCCAAGCCCAATCCAATGCCTAGTACAATTCTTTCTCCACATAAATAAATTACATATTTTTAATTTGGAGGAGTTTAGGTATGTGAAAAGATGTACTACCAGTGTAAAATATATTACAAAATACTATAAAATTTAAATTTTACTAAACCTTTACGTTTTACACAATTTTTTTGGAAAATAATATTTCACTTATGCGGGGTGACAATCTGGTGGCAATACTGGCGCTGCTTTGGAGCGTAGGTTAACATATTCGTCAATATCAAGATAAACTGATATCTGTCATAGATGACCCAACCACCCAATCCTCTATAACTACATCAAGCAAGATACAGCATCAATACGACGATGCCGAGAGTTCACTGTATTCACTGCTAACTTCTCCTTTCCTACTTTGTCACTTACTTAACATCTTCTGAGAATTGGTCATGTACCTTAGGGAATAAATACAATACAAGAAGTTTGTAGTAGAAAATATTTATTAAAACATGGCTACGTGGATTAGGACAAAGAATTTGGCGCACCTATCATACCTATTAGTTATCTTATCATATCTCAGAGATAACACCATATCAATGGGCACACAAAGTACTCACACTTCAGTCAGCTAACACAAACGCGAAGCACCTGTTGTTGCAGAAAAATTTAAAAGAATAAAAAATAATGTGATTACAGATAAAGAAAAACTTGAACAATGGGCGTTAAAATTAAGTTAGTATTAGCAGTTTACCTAGTTTTTAGTGCAAGTGTAACATTAGGACAAGATATAGGTGACGTTCAAACAGATCGGACTGATAATGTAGTGGAACCCTCATCTGATTCATTACCACTTAGCCCAGAAGAAAATGTGGAGGTTACGGAAGCACCACAAGAAAAAAAGCCCAATGAAGTAACAACAGAACCTGTAGCAGAAGTAATATTAGACTCCCAACCCTTAGAGGTGAGAAGCGGGAAATATCAGGTTTTAGACGATGGACTCGCTAATGGAGACCCTGTAGAATTAGATGCCGTCAACATTGACCCCAACGGTGGTCAGAGTGAAAGGCAGCTGTTATTTTCTCCAGATGGTACAGATTCGTCAAACGGTTATGGTAAGTTTAACATTATTAGAAAGTAATACTTCAATTGCACCCTCTAGGTAGTAATGATGACTCATATGCTGATACGACAATCAGTAAAAATAGAGATACTAAACAACGAATTGTAATGGCGGACTACGTCGCCATCTTGTTTTAGGATTGTTAAAATTATTGATCCTCAATTCGTTTCTACATAAAGCATTGGATTTTGTGCGACACAACATAAATTTACATTCAATCAACGTATGTATAGTATTTTCAAGGGTTTTTTTTGATAAATTAGAACTTGAAGGAGCTAAATAAATATCAATTGGTGAATTTGTAAACATAGAGAGTAAGTTAATGCAAATGGCCGCTGTGAATTTGTATTTTGAAACTTTTTGGTATGGTTGAAAGTACTTTATCAACAAGGGTTAAAATTAATGAAGCCAAAGAATTTACCTTGTTTACCTTGAGCACTTCAATATTCAGAATAACAATTGCGAAATACGTTTTTACTGTCATACTTGTGTTTAGTACCCACCTATTCATAGTACATACTATTATTATATCTATGCGTTGGGTTAGTCATAAAAGTACCTCTTAATAGTAATGTAAGCTAATGATGACTAAATGCATCGTAATGTTCAAAGCATACAGTGAATCATCGGAGCTTAACTAAGCCATATTGTATGAACCATCGCGATTCAATAAGATATCTCATTGTTTCTATAAGTTTATTTTGTGCTTAAACGCTATTGCTTCACTCTTTTTCATTATTTAACGTAATAATTTGCTTTAAAAGTTAATTTCATTAACAAAAATAGTGATAATTGCTTGACAAGGCTCACATTATGTACATTTTAGTGCATTGCATCTAGTCTGTAGGTCAAACGATGAAACAATAACAGCATCAGAATAACTATAAGTATTCAATGCTTCAACAATAGTAACTTCATCATAACAGCCTTTATAATCCGACCCACTGCTGGGACACAAGGCCTCTCCTTGTCATCGGAGGTTTAGGCAGTGATCAATACCCCTTTGCTGACCCATTTGTCGCCTTCTGCGACACCCATTGGAGGATATGAGGTGATGCTATTCTACTCTGCCACCATCACATGGCTAAATATGCATCTGAATATAGTATCTTAACTGAACATTTTGTCATCAAGCCGGTTGAATTAGTTTAAAGACCTTCAACATCGTTTCATGTAATATTTGTCTAGGTTTGTCATTTAGTATTTGTTAAACAGACTAGTTATCCACATCGATAAGATTTTAGGTTGACAAGATCATTGTACTCCTGTTATTTACGAGTAAATATAATTTCAAACTGAAGTTTGAAAAGTATTTTAAACAAATAAAAAAAGAAAGTTATCAGGATTAAGAGTGTTCTTAGCCATGATTTAAGAATATCTGCCAGCTTTTGAGAATCATCAGCTCTTTTAAACTTTAAAAAGGGATCTGAATAACTTCTTCAGGTCTGGTCGATTTAAATATAATATATTATGTTATGCTGTATCGCTTTAAATATATTGATATTGTTCAGAAGCATTGAATCAGCAGTATACTCAAGTCCTCACGAAATTACAGATAAGGAGTCGTGTTTGGGCTCTTTGGATTGGTCTTAATGGATAATTTTATGGGTTCGAGCCTCGTATAGAGCAGAGAGTGTTGAGAGATAGTCGGGTCCTTTTTATTTTAAATTTAACACTTGTAAAATATTGCGATATAGTTCTACCATGGATCATGATTCTATTTGCTCCATATTACTTTTAATTAGAGATGCGAATGGAAAATATCCCATTATCGTTTTAATGCCGAAAAGCTTGCATGAGGAGTTACTCGGAATGAAAAGCTTCAACGACGAATTGAATGAGCAATAAAAAAACATGGGACGGATTAATCAGTAAAGTAATACGAACACAAAAGGACTTAAATAATAGTATGTGTTATTTATTAGCCTGCCTTTCTAGCTATATGTACGATATCAAAACGTTATCGCTGATAGATGCCGCACCTTGCGACAAACACTCCAGTTTCTGCTTAATTACAACACAAAGTCACAGTCGGGTGTCACATATCAGTCTAATTTAATTAAATGTAATAACATTATTGTAACGTCTAACTTACAATAAACGTATTGAATTGAATTGAATTTAAAAGTACCTATAAGATTACATGTTTTATTTGCTTCGTGGCTATATTGATTGACCATTGCTTATTGGTAAATTAGTAAAATGAGTTATTGTTTTGTTCGTTTTTAAAGTACCTAATTACAGTTTATCATAATATGATAGAAAGGAGAGATGTCTTCTTAAAGCTGTACCTTAAGTAGGTACCTACGGTTTACTTAATCTTAATTATGACTTGACAATAAGCATTTAGGTAGTCAATGTCAAGTGAAGTGAAAATTGTTATTCTACACTGATAGATTGGATAACAATGAAGTCTCTCACCAGATGTTTTTACAACAAGAAATTGGGAGAAACTCCTTAAAACCTTAGACTTAAAACCGTACCCATGCTCATCTAAATATTTAAGGTTTCAAGGAATTCCTATCTTTTTTTTATGTTACGAGGTGGCAAACAAGCTTGCGGTCCACCTATCAGGTGGACCTTTTTTTATACTTTTGTTAAGTGCACTTGCAATATTAGGGGTAAATCACTTAACACCGCAAGTGCGTTTGCCATCCTGGGGACTAAGATGATATGCCCTCCATGCCCAGTAATTACACTGGCTACCTTTCCCTTCAATCCGAAACACAGCGAACTGCTTCACGGCAGAAATAAGAAAGGGTATATGGGTCTACCACCTAGTAACAAAGCTAAAATGGCTGTCACAAAATAATAAATGCTTCCTAAAAGATAAAGTTCCTTGGGTAAAATAAGCTCCTTGGGTAAAGTTAAACAGGTTTCTAATGTCTGTAGATTTAGATACTGTTCTAAAGGCAGAGTGGTTGTAATGTTCAAAACTATTTTTCACCTCTCCAGCACCAAAAGACCTCTTTTGCTTCGTAAAACCTCGAAGGAAAAACGCTTTTTGCAGCGAGCTTTGAAGAAGACTGTACCGTTCAATCTAAACTGTTTTAGTAATCTTAATTTTAATTTTCAATCATTATTTTTAAGATAATAATTACATGTATTAAAGTATTGGCTTGTTTTACCCTATAACAATTTTCTCGCTGGAGAGGTGAAAAGTTGTATGTTTCACACGAGAGCAATTTTTTTTGTCTCGTGCCTTGCCTTGCCTCTGCAGTAGTCTAATTATAAATCACTTGCTATGCTCGTGATTCAATTAATTACTAATTCAAAATTCTTTATTCAGTAGGTACCTACTAGTTTGGTATAGTGCAACAATATTTATGATTTTTTCCCGATGTTTACGTGATTCTGTCAAGCGATGGTAATTGTTTAAAATCCACGTTTTAAACAAACGATTGCTAAGGAAAGAAAATCTTGTTTACGAATGCCTAAATAATAGTTTGTAAAGCATTATGATAAATGGAGTCCCTAAATAAATCAACAGGACAACACTCTAAACAATAAAATTGCTGAGAGTCACAAAATATAAGTTGCATAGTTTTAGATAAAATCTTCATGGTGTATGTGGACCATCTAAACAGTTTCGTAACGACAATTAAACACTACAATCTCAGATAACTTGAAATAGTTTTTGGGTCAACTCTCAGTACCTTCCTACTTTATCTTTAAAACGTTAGTGTAAAATTAGGTTGCCCTAATATGTATGACTAGCTTATGTCCGCGACTTTGTCCGCGTAGAATAGTTACTTCGGGCAGCATTTAAATTTTCTTAATATTTCTTCTAACCCAAGAGCCATATAGGTACAGTCGAACCAACTGAATCATGACCCACTTGGCCGATCATTCCTTTACAATCATAAATTTAGTTAGGTTTTTTTCGCTATCATGCGTGTTGCACTTAGTACGTTTTAAATATGAATAAAAATGTGTCATTACGGGTCAGAGATCTATGCAATTTTACTCTTTGTTATCACTGCACTAAAGTCTCAATTGGAATTTCAAATAAGATGCCGTTCGTAATCTAAACTCTTTTCACTACTGAGAAAAACGAATAACTATTATATTTTTAAAAATAAAATTACGTTATGTGTCAGATGTCAAGTGGTAGTTGAAAAAATTTTAAATGGCCATATTTATTATTATTAGACACTGTCAGTGTCTAATAAATTGATAACAGGTTCGTTACTTAAGAAATGTATGTTCAAGCGAATTTCAACCTACTTTGTATTGAGTGACTGTAGGAAAATGATCTTAAGGTGGGTCATGATTCAATTTGGTCGACTGTACCTACAAAATTTCATGTATTGTACTTAAAAAACCGGCCAAGTGCGAGTCGGACTCGCACACCGAGGGTTCCTCGGTATAAATCTGTATCTTTTGATCGCGTTAACTTAGAAATTTGATTTTTTCACTGCTTAAAGGGACAATAGACCTAGGTATTTGGTATAAATTTCAATTTGATACCTTTATTCGTTCGTGAGAAATAAGGTAGTAAGTCTCATTTTATTAAAATATTTTTATTATATTATATAACTAAAAAAATGTGATTTTCGCAATTTTTCCTATATTTGCATTATATGACAATGCTTCATGCCAAATTTCAAGATTCTGAGTTTACGGGAAGTATCCTGTAGGTTTTGATTCCTTTGCGAGTGTCGGAAATTTGTTGAAAATATCGACATAATCGGCTGTATCTTTTGATTGGCTTGGCTTAGAAGTTTGATATTTTCACAGCTTAAAGGGACAATAGACCTGAGTATTTCATGTGAATTTCAGCTTGATACGTCCACGCGTTCTTGAGATAAAGGGTCTTGACAGACAGACAGACAGACAGACGGACAACAAAGTGATCCTATAAGGGTTCCGTTTTTTCCTTTTGAGGTACGGAACCCTAAAAATGACGGATTTCCATACAAACTTTCATCCCCTATTTTACCCCCTTAGGGATTGAATTTTCAAAAATCTTAAAATACATCTTTCTTAATTTGTAACTGAAAGGCCATGTACCAATTTTGATGGATTTTACTTTAAAAATGACGGATTTTCATACTAACTTTTCACCCCCCTTAGAGGGTGAATTTCCAAAAATCCTTTCTTAGTGCACCCCTGGACCTCATAAGGAACCTACGTACCAAATTTGGAATCTCTAGACCCAGCGATTTCGGCTGTGCGTTGATATGGCTGTCAGTCAGTCAGTCAGTATTCATTTTTATATATATAGATGGATAGATTTAAGTTCTTGTACTGCCGTGGGCTCTGTAAGAATCTCAATTCTCACCTCACACCTCATTTCACAGTAAAAGAAATATCTTTAATCAATATAATTTCGTTATAATCTATCACGGCGTACATTAAGTGTAAAAAGTATCGGGAATGGATGATTTTTTTATGGTTCCAAATTATTTTTTTGTTTTTTTTTTGTTGTTGTTAGATTGGCACGACTGTTTTCCATTTTGGCGCGGAGTTTGAGTCGCATCTGTTATTTATATTAGATACAGTGCTGTTTTTAGTTATATTAATTATCTAGTGTATATTGCGAATTTCATAATGGACAAAAACATCGAACAAAGAGTTTGTCTTAAATTTTGCATCGCCAATGGAATTTCATGTTCGGAGTCACTGAAAATGTTACAGAAAGCTTACTGTGAATCGACTTTATCAAAAACACGTGCTTGTGAGTGGTACAAAGCGTTCTAAAGCGGTCGAGATGTGATGGAAGATTTGCCTCGCTCTAGTAGGCCATCAACGTCTGCAACTGAAGTTAACATCGCAAAAGTGAAGGAAATAGTGACTGAAAATCCTCATTTAAGAGTGAGATAGCCGCCGATATATGTATCTCACGAGTTGATCCGTACCATTTTAAAAAAACCGGCCAAGTGCGAGTTGGGCTCGCACACCGAGGGTTCCTCGGTATAAACTGCTGTATCTTTTGATCGCGTTAACTTAGAAGTTTGATTTTTCCACTGCTTAAAGGGACAATAGACCTAGGTATTTGGTATAAATTTCAATTTGATACCTTTCTTCGTTCGTGAGAAATAAGGTAGTAAGTTTCATTTTATTAAAATATTTTTATTATATTATATAACTAAAAAAATGTGATTTTCGCAATTTTTCCTATATTTGCATTATATGACAATGCTTCATGCCAAATTTCAAGATTCTGAGTTTACGGGAAGTATCCTGTAGGTTTTGATTCCTTTGGGAGTGTCGGAAATTTGTTGAAAATATCGACATAATCGGCTGTATCTTTTGATTGGCTTGGCTTAGAAGTTTGAAATTTTTTACAGCTTAAAGGGACAATAGACCTGAGTATTTCATGTGAATTTCAGCTTGATACGTCCACGCGTTCTTGAGATAAAGGGTCTTGACAGACAGACAGACAGACGGACAACAAAGTGATCCTATAAGGGTTCCGTTTTTTCCTTTTGAGGTACGGAACCCTAAAAATCACTTAGGTAGGTATGAAAAATGTTTCCGCTCGGCTAGTCCCAAAAGACCTGAATTTTCTCCAAAAATTCAACCGCATGAGAGTCGCTGAGGACTTGCTAGAACGAGTCAATGCCTACCCAAGATTCATGAAACGCGTGTGACGAGATGTTTACGAGTGTGACATGCAAACTTTTCAACAAGCTTCGGAGTGGCTTCGGTAGAAGACATAAAGGAGAATTCGCGGCGAGAACTGAACTCAATTCCGGAAACAGCGTTTAAAAAATGTTTTGATGATTGGATTATTCGTTAACGTATGTGTATCGTTTCTGAAGGAGCACACATTAACGGTGATAAAATCATTTTGGATGAATAACCAATATTTTGTGTATTATTGATCTTTTCCCGGTACTTTCTGCACAGAGTAGTATATCAAATCGTTTTCAGTTTACTCAATAAAACAATTTTTTATTCGATAAAATTTGACAGCTGAATTCGAAATTCGAAATAAGATGTGAGGTGAGAGAAGTGAGATCTTTATAATCGCACTGCTGGTTTGGTTTCTAGACAACATTCTGACTAGCGAAGCGTAGCGTTTGGAAATAATGTTTTCACCTTTCCAGCACCAAAAGAGCTCTTTGTTTTGTAAATCATCTTCATCATCATGACAGCCTTTATAATTCGACCCACTGCTGGGACACAAGGCCTCTCCTTGTCATCGAAGGAGGTTTAGGCAGTAGTCCACCACGCTTGCCCAGTGCGGATTGGTGGACAGTTTATAAAAAGTTTAGTAAAATCTGGAAACAAAAACGGTTTTTGCTGCGAGCTCCGAACAAGGATGTAACGTTCAATCTACCTAATGACAGTAATCTAATATTTTACGTACAAGTACTCCAAGAATGTTGAAATCATAATTATAATTATCCGCTTCATTATCTATGAAAACCATGCGTGTTCTAAAGTAAGCGATGAGTCACGGCTTTTTGAGAAAGAGCTAATCAATAAATACTGACTATAAACAAAGGTTAGTTAATTAATACAACACTAATATTCAATTAAACATTAATTATGAATTTGATTGATTGATTGAAAAATTACAAAATAAAAAGTTACCAACTAGTTACAAAATACTTATAATCGCCTAGGTCCACTGAAACAGGACGTGTAGCAATAACACTGGTCGCGAGACTAATTTTTTGACGAAATACAGCTTTAGATACCTATTATCACTTACTGTTTCACGTAGTCGCTCTGCAATATGCCGAAAAAGTTGGTGGGCTCCTGGACCCCATGATCCCAGGGTCTCTACCCCAAACTGCTCAAACAAGTATTCTCTTAATAAGCCAGCGTATTTGCGCCGCTTGAGAGATTCAGCGGAAGCTGCAGACGATCAGGACATTGCTGAGGTAGCTGGAACATGCTATATGGCTAAAGTGTTGCGCATGTACCCCATACCTACCAGACATTTTCTCATTAATATATTTATGTATCCTGACTACGGGGCGGATCCTGGAAGCGCACAGATATACTGCGCTAACACTGCGCATATACTTAAACCTCTCTATCCTTTAACAAGTATTTGTCACTAGTACTTATTCCACAAAAATTAATTCCTTAGGTGAGATTGCTAATCCAAACTAAAAATTAATAAGCATTAATTTTTAGTTTGGATTAGCAATCTCACCTAAATCTAATAAAAGTTTATTGGATTTTTATTATATTTTATAATAGATGTAAAATAACAAAACGATGTAAACCATTAAACAAAGAAGACATAAATTGCTCGATATTGACATCACCATAATACTAGGAATTAACCGAGCTGTCTGATAGCACGCTGATAATCTTATCACTTCGATTTGAACCCAATATTGCTTAAAATAACACATTTGTTTCAATATTATGCTTTGAAATTGAAATACCATTAATCTATCAGACTAAAAATATGTGTTTTACTTAATTAAAATTTTCATAAATACGATAAAAATACGAAGGTCAATTGCAAGACAAAAAACATTTTATAAACAGTCGAAAACGAAAATCCTTTATATTAGTTAGACCAACCATTTTCTTTAACTTTCAATTCCTCATAGGTTTGTTTTAATATTTTTAAAAGTAGGCTATAATCAAGTAGGTACTTACAAAACCAAACAAAAGCAACGAAGCAAGCTAAACTTAAAGTACTTAGGTACATTTAATTTGAGTGTTGGATCGTTTTAAAAATTTGTACCGATTTTAATATTTACTATTAATTTGCAGCTAATATCGACGGCCGGGTTCTCCCTCCCACCACTTACCAAAACAATGGGCAACCCTACATCATCTCGGCGCAGCGACTCAATCAGATCAGGTCGAACTTCCTCTACTGGTTCTACGATCAGGGAGGTAGCGAAAACATTGGTGACTACCAGAGAGACATCCACGCCTCGACGCCGCAAGTGCACAAGAACTTTAATTTCCAGCTTCCATTCTTTGGATTCAGATTCAACTATACCAGGGTGAGCTGCTTCCCCATTCAGAATATTAATCAATATAACAATAACGAAGCCACTTGAATTCTTAAATCTTATTGTAAATTACAGATCTCAATGAATGGGTACATCTACTTCAGTGATCCACCAGGGTATTACACATATCCACTCTCGTTCCCTATAAAGGATTGGCCGAATATAAACGATCCTTCCTTCATAGGTATCTTCTTTAGCAAATGCCGCATTGGAAGTGTTAGGCCGGAAGATATTGATCAAAGAATGCCTGGTGTCTACTTTCGACTTGACAGAGATTTGCAGGTAAGCTGCACTATGAATTTACTGTTATAAATTTTAGACTATTTTACTTTGTTGTTCTTTCCCTCTCGTAGATTATTGGTTTATTTCATTTCAGAATTTCTGTTGTTTAGGATTTCTAGGATTTCTTTTTCGAAACTTTGGAATTTCGGTATTCTATTATAGAGATCTTATACATTTATCTTAAATTTTATGTAACTTTCTTATAGACGCGTACTGACCAGTTTGGAGTGGAAATGAGAGAACGTATCACTTGGGACATACGGACAGGAGTCATCGGCGCTGAAAACTTTTACCCCAAGCATGCGATTACCATCACGTGGAAAAATATGACTTTCGCTGGCGGTATTGAGCAATCTCTCTATATTGTAAGTTACTTCCTCTATTTCTCAAAAGTATCATAAGGATGCCTTTCGAGTACGATTTTCTTTTATTAAACCAATTACTCCATTGTTTTAGACGAACACATTCCAAATGGTACTAGCCACAGATGAAGTGTTCACGTATGCTATATTCAACTACCTCGAGATTAATTGGAGCTCACACACTGAAGCTGGTGGTGATACTACCACAGGAGAAGGAGGAGTTCCTGCATACGTACGTGCTACATTTTATAATATAATTACCTTTAATAATGACATATTTTAATATATCACTTATTACAATAACTTTAATTTATTTTTAAATAACTGATTTTAGATCGGATTTAACGCTGGCAACGGTACTCGAAGTTACGAATACAAACCTTATTCGCAAGAGTCTGTTTTACGGGATTTGACTGGAAGAGGTTGGGCTAACAGATTCCCTGGTCGACACATATTCAGAATTGACGAAAATATTCTTATGGGTACTTGCAACAAAGATATTGGTGAGTCAACACTTTCAATGTATTTAAGGGACGCGCAATACATAATAAATAATGACTAACAAATTAAATATATACTAACAATTTTATAAAGTAATATGAAAAGTAATAATTATAATTATTTGTCTAGCTTATCAATTATAGCCTGTGCAATTGAAAAACTATAGAAACACATAATAAAAAAAATAATGTTTGACAGATGGAGCTAACTTACCACTTATGTTTGCACCTGAGAGTGGAAACATGTTGGGAGGTACCATAGTCAACATTACTGGCCCATGTTTCAACGCCAATGACCGCATCACTTGCCGCTTTGATACTGAATCTGTGGTGGGAGCTGTTGTTGACTGTAACAGAGCCATATGTGTGCAACCCAGGTTCTATCACAATGGCTATGCTAGATTCGAGGTTGCAATCAACAATGAACCTTATAAGTGGAAGGGCAAATTTTTCGTAGGTACGTATATCAAAATTAAGAGGTACATATATACATTCCTATTATGAATTAAAAAAAGAAAGTACTTACATCGATCATTTTCCAGAAACTCCGGGCACCGCCACCGAAAAGATATTCTTCTCTGACGATGCAATCCATCAGAGGAATCCGCCTGAAATTAAAATCACTTGGAACCCATACAATTTGACAACGAATTCGAACGTCCAACTGCAAATCAGTGTTTGGGGATATAAAGAAATCACCATCAGACCTCAATTGGAATTTATCGACATGATTGAAACCGGAGTGTCAAATACAGGAGCATACATAATCAATCCTCAAAACTTTAGAAATAGAGATAATATCATGCACAACGACATGCAGTTCGGATTCATTCAAATAAATCTAACAACTCCTGAAGTCTTTAAAGAAATTCCAATTTCACCGTTAGTATTACCTTAAAATTTTATACTATAATCCATACTAATATTATAAATCTGAAGAGCTTGTTTATTTAATTGTACCATAACACGCGAACAAAGTCGCGGCCACAACTAGTTAAGTACCCCTTGATATAAAGATGCATAGAAATCCAATAAACTTAAACGATTATTTTGTTACAGAGTTCTATGGAGTCGACCTATTCCCCTAGCTTGGTACTTTGCTCCCCAATGGGAACGCCTTCACGGACCTCGTTGGCCACAAACTATGTGTAATAACTGGCTCCGAAACGACCGTTTCTTGAAGAATTACGCTTCTCAGATCCCAATTTGTCCTTGCACACTGGAACACGCGTTGTTAGATAAAGGAAGATTCATGCCTGATCTGAGCTGTGACAAAGACTCAAACCCCACATGTAGGTACCATTGGGGTGGAGTACATTGCGTCAGAAGTGGTGGACCAAGGTAGTTATTATAAAAATAAAGAATATTTTATGTTATGACTGACTCTATTTTTAAAGGAATAATATTTTAAATACTTAATTTAATTTTGACAGTGCTGAAGGATCAGGCCAGCAGTGCTGTTACGACAAAAATGGATTCCTCATGTTATCGTATGATCAGATGTGGGGATCACGACCTCACAGATCTCATGATTTCGGTTTCACCCCTTACAACGAGGCCAACAAGGTAATTTTTATTTAAAACTAGATGACCCAGTGTACTTCGTATCACCTATTCACGGAGTACTAAACGTCTTTGCACCTATCCTAACGACATTAAAACTCTTCCTTCGCTAAAATGGCGGAACGTCAAATGTTTGACAGGAAAGTAGGCAGAACAGTTTATATGAGAAAATGAAATTGCTGTTTTTACTATCTTCCTCGCAATTTTTCCATATTTTCTCACCTTTTAAACCTTCCTTGGACTACGACAAACATTTCAAGACCAAGATAAGATAAATCCGTTCAGCCGTTCTCGAGTTTTAGCGAGACTAACGAACAGCAATTCATTTTTATATACATAGATATTAAAATTGTATAAAATATTGTTTTTAAGTCCAAATAACAATGCTCTATTGTTTATACTAGGTGCCATCCCTATCCCATTGGTTCCACGATATGATACCTTTCTACCAATGCTGCTCATGGCAAGAAGAACAATCTGTTGGATGTGAAACTTTCAGGTAAAAATATCATGAAAAACAAGTAGTGTTTTGTTTTTGTAAAGGATAATAATTATTTCTTTATTTATAGATTTGAGCGCCGTCCTTCACAAGATTGTGTAGCTTACCAGTCTCCAGGAGTAGCTGGTATATTCGGTGACCCTCATATTATAACATTCGATGATCTTCAGTACACTTTCAATGGAAAAGGTAAGAGAGTTCACCATTTTCTACACTTCTTTGAATGTAGTATTTAAATTGATGTTTTATTGAAATAAATTATTTTTTTCAATGTCAGGTGAATTCGTCCTAGTCAGAGTAGACCACCCTCAGTTGAAATTGGACGTACAAGGCAGGTTCGAGCAAATACCCAGAAATAGGTTTGGACCAGTGAATGCTACACAGCTTACATCTATTGTAGCAGCTTCCAACAACTCTGTGCCTATTGAGGTGAGAACACTTTCATAAATAGCTATCATCCTCTGTACAAAAACAAAAATAAAAATCCTTTATTCTCAGGCAAAATAGCCCATAGGTGGTTAGTTACATTATAATCTTAAAAACTATATGAGTACACACACAGATAAAATAAAAGAAATACAATAAATAGACACACAAGACAGCTCACCGGCTAACACCTTTAATGTGTAAATCCGTGAACCACTTGAAAACGGCCGCGTCCATCCTATCTGCTATCATCATATGGATCCTATTGGAGCTCCCCGACAACCTCCGCACCATCGAGGCACTCTTTTTGCACATGATACCAAAGAAGTCAACTACCCTAGCATCCGCAAAAATACCCGATGCGCTGCAGTAGCGCGGTAGCCTCAATAGGGCCCTGAAGGTATTTTTGTACTGGATTTACAGGGCATAGGTCTTCCAAAAGTGGCGACTCTTTTATTAAATCATATTTATTGTATCACATATTATAGGTGTTTTTTATTTTACGAGATGACAAACAAGCTTGCGGCCCACCTGGTGTTAAGTGGTTACCGTCGCCTATAGACTCTTGCAATATTAAGGGTAAATCACTTAACACTGCATGTGTGTTGCCATCCTGGAAACTAAGATGATATGTCTTCCATGCCTAGTAATTACGCTGGCTACCTTTCCCTTCAATCCGAAACACAGCGAACTGCTTCACGGCAGGAATAAGAAAGGTGGTGGTACCTACACCACGCTACATATGGTATCTTTCTGTCTATTTACTTTATGTACAGATACCACTGGGGTTGACAATACCTAATGTTTATCAAACTTTAAATTTTTAGGTTCGTATCCGCCCTCGTCATGCTCAGTGGCGTTACAGGCTGGATGTGTTTGCTGACAATAAGCGAGTTTATTTCGATCGATCCGCTTTAAGAATACAATACTTCCCAGGTGAGCAGTAAATTTTTTTAGTAATTTAGGTGAACATGATATTTCTATTTTGTTGAGATGTTTATGTGTAATATGTCCTGAACCCATCCATCGTGTAGCGTACATCATGTTTCGCATACAAATTAAGCTCTTAACGCAACTAATAGTAACTTTTTTTTTACTAAAACACTTACACTAAGGGTAATGCTTGTAATGTTATCTACTACACATTGATCCACTAAGATCGATCTTTTTACTTTTGTCATCCTCAAATAGAGTACTGCATTGCTGTGCATTATCAATAGTCTTTTACATATGTAACATAAAATGTGTCATCATTCTACCCACTACTATTATAGTATTAACACTGCATAATTAGAGTGTTAACAAATGTTACTTTTAATTCTTCAGGAGTGACAGTATACCAGCCTTTGTACATCCTGAACCAGTCAGAGATCGTGATTATGTTCTCCTCTGGAGCTGGAGTGGAAGTAGTGGAGAACAAAGGCTTTATGTCAGCGAGAGTTTATCTTCCTTGGACTTATATGGTAAGAAAGAATTTCGTTCTTTAAAAATATGTCACGTAGAACAGAAATGGCGACTTGTACCACATTAATGCCAGGCTATCTTCATAATAAGAGGAAAAAGAAAATATATTATATGAGACATTGTTCTCTGTTCTCTTCTCCACCGAAGTGAATGAAGTTAAGCGGAGACGAGATGTGTAATCCTATTTGTTATTTAAAAAACATCTCATCTCCTCTCCTCTCATATCCGCCTCGGTGGAGTTCAGCCTTAAGAATTACCAGATCTTTAGTTCAATCTTTGCTATTTACTAAAATATGTACACCACTTTTTTCAGAATCAAACGAGAGGCTTATTCGGTAACTGGTCGCTAGACATAAATGATGACTTCACAAAACCTGACGGAACGAAAGTGCCTGTGGACTACAATAACTTCCAATCGGCGCATCGCGATTTTGCTCAGTTCTGTAAGTGTAAAAACAACTTTATTTTCATCTACATTGGATGAATAGAGGTTCGAATGAACATGCAGATTAACTAAAACAATTATAGAAAAAACTCTACCAAAGTCCTTCGAAATAGAAAGTGGACAAATAATAAAGGTTAATAGGTATGAAATCTGGCTTTTTATTGCCTGTAAAGAACTTAGGTTTTACCTATTGGTATGGTTGGTCAATCGAATGTTTATTGATTGAGGTCATAATCTGTTTTACAAATAAGAAAAAGAGCTTCGCTTGCTTATGTTTCGGACCTAAAAATAAAAGGTTTTCATCAATTACAATTACTGTCAATCCTATCTCAGAGGTATTTTATGTATATTTATAACCGTATTAGGTAATAAGAAGTGAACAGGAAGGAGTGATATTTAATAAAATGAGTTTTACTAATGTTTTACTGAGAGTGTTTATTTACAGAAGTTGTAAATTTTACCTAGATTATAAGATATGGATACCTGTCAGGCACGATTGAGGGACCACCTTTAACCGATTATAACTTTTGAGTGTCTTCTTGTACAAATGAATGGTTGAATTTACAATTGTTTGAGAACTTTTACTATAGACTGACGCATTCAAAAGCTTAAAATTCTAATGTGGACCCTGAATGGGAACGCAAACATGTTTTTGTGATTGATCAGAGCAAATTTCTTTTCTAGGGCAACTGTCGGATCGGGAACAAAAGGATGTAGGAGTGGCGATGTTTACCCGGGAGTTCGGTCGGACGGCAGCTTACTACAATGACGATCAGTTTCTGCCGAACTTCTTGAGAGAACCTGCCGATGGTCTGCCTTCGAACAGATCAGGGGATGTGCAAAAGGCGACAACGCTGTGCCAGGACTCGTACCAGTGTCGATACGATTACATTATGAGCCTTGACAGAGACATGGCGGAGTTTACGAAGAACTATTTAGCTACTATCGTAAGTAGTCTTCTACATCCCTACTTCTATAGATTTTGCTATAATCATTCCCTTAATGTACCTTGATTCAACTCACGGCGTCGTAATGAATTTTCATTCACAAAAAATCTCACAAACGCATAGAATCGCGTGCGCATTTTGATGCGTCTCGTAGCCCATTGTTCTTTTAATTATAATGCAGTGACCAAGGCCTCATGGGACAATCATCCTTTTATGGTGATTCAGTCTTCAAGTCGCTGGCATACTGTCAGCTAACTTTACGTCTTTTTGTGTAAAAAAACAATAATTTAAAATTTGGTTTCAATAATTTTTACAAAACAACACTTAACTTTGTCCACAGACAAACATAAAAGAACAAAACGCCCGTCGTGTCATCAGTTGTGGAATTCTGGAAACTCCTCGGTTCGGGAGAAAGAGTAACTTCTTCTTCACGCCTGGAACAAGGGTAAGTGACTCTATAATCTAGCAAGTTACTTACATAATATATGGGCTACATCCCCAGCACTTTGCTGAGATTATGCCCATTGCCTTCAATTTTGCCTGCCGACATTTTTCTGAATATAATTATAAATTGCATAGATTATGAAGCGTCGGTGGCATAGTGCGTAAGAGCGTCGTCTTGGGGATCGAACCAGAGCCTCCCGTGTGGGCACGGGAGGCTCTGGTTCGATCCCCGCCACGTACCAATGTGGTTTCAAAGTTTGAATTCATATTAAAACCACTTGTCGCGGTATTTTGACCAGAAGTCCCAAAATTTCTATAGCAATGGGATCATGTCCCTACCTACAAGATGGCAAAAAGTTATCGAACAAAATGGTACCTACCTACATACTTTAGTTAAATGTAAATAAACTATATTAAAAAATGTTTTGAATTTTCTTAAAATATGCGAAGAAACTTTTTCCCCAACCTATTATGTACGTTTAATCGACGCTTTTACGGTGAAGGAAAACATCGTGAGGAAACCTGCACACACCTATGAAGAAATTCTTAGGTTGTGTGTGAGGTCGACCAACCCGCACTTGGCCAGCGTGGTTGACTAAGGCCTAATCGCCCCTAATGTGGGGTAGGCTCGAGCCCCTTAGTGGGGACATTATATGAGCTGTTGATGATGATGATGCATAGATTATTGTTTTTATTACTTTTTGCTGTTGTTGCTCCTTGGCAACAAAGATTATTTATCATATAGAAGCGATATTACATGGATTCACCAAATTGACAGCAATTCACTTCAAATAATTCTTTTTTTTATTGAACTTTCAATTATATTATTGAAATATATTTACATTTACATGACGTATCGATGCTATTAAAGCAATGGAATTGAGCAATATTGAACAGAAATGTGTATAACGTGTAATATCGCCTTTAGTAAATTCATTTCTGCGTGTCAAGTGTCAAGGGCAATCTTATTTAACTGAGTGATGGGTATAAAAATTTTAATGATTTTACAATTAACTAGTGTCGATATATTCAGCGAGTAAAAGACTTCCATATAACATATATACTAAAATCTAAGAAATAGGAAAATTCGAAGTATTTTTTTTGTCCTCGCTCGCACCAATACCAGTTATCCAGCCCAAATTATTTTATTTTAGCACATCACGGTCGCAAATCTAACTGTTTCTGTAGAGCACACGATTATTTTTTGTTAACATGAACTTATGATAAAGTCTTTTGAGTGGCTAATACACTCCTGTAACTGCTTGGGTAGTGATCTACCCAATCAGTTTATACGTAAGCCTACAATTTCAAATATTTATGGGATTATTCCCTTTTGTTAATATAAATTGAGGTTGCATAATAGATATCTCTTTCGTGTGTCATGCTCCTGTGTTCTAAAATTTTCCAATTTCCCATTGTTAGGTTAACTTTGAGTGCAACCAAAACTTCATTCTCATCGGTGACAAACGAAGAGTGTGCGAGGCCGACGGTCGCTGGAATATCCCAGATTATGGATACACAGAATGCTTACGTAAGTATTTGTTAATTTCTAAAACAGATTATAATTGTATAGGTCAGGAAATTGCTCAATATTATTTTTTTATATTCAGGTAACCAAGAATATTCTCAGCGCGCTCTGTTTTTGACCTGGGGCGTCATCGTGGCTATTATTCTACCTTTGGGCCTCTTGATTTGCCTCTTCTGGTTCTGGTGCTGGTACAAACCAAGATCCGAGGGCAAACAAGCATTTAGCTTCGCCGATATACCTAGATCGAAATCTGCTTCTAGACTTAACCTTAGATCAGCTTCAATGGGAAATATCACGGACACAACGAGATCCTCTACGTTCCGTAGTCAAAAATCTGATGAAAAGCCTAAAATACCTGATACTCCCACTGAAGAAACCCCAATAGTCATAATGCCAACTAGGTCTGCTCCACTTCCACCCGAACCACAAGACGGTGAAAGTTCTGGCTTAGGATACACAGACTCAAATAAAAGCGACAAATCAGATAAATCCTCTTTGTCTAAAAAGCGACGTGGCTATGACAAAACGTACAGAACTAAAGAACCGCTACCGAATGCTCCCGATATAGATTTCCCTGAAAAACTTTGGGATCTGTCCGAAGAGGACCTCCTCTCTTTAACGACTCCATCCGAGTCTGATTCAAACAAAGATTCCACTCTAACTCGTCCAGCCAAAGACATAGAATATGTGAGCAAGCCACGTCAACGTGGGCGTCATGCTTTAACTAGCGATTCGGGCTATTCAACTAAAGATGGTTCTGAGGACCCTTATGGTGCGAAATTTGAAAACGCGTACAGCCCTATACCATCCCCTACTTACTCTGAGATTTACTCACCTCCTATGAGCCCAACTTCGGATATTAGTCCAAGAAGTACTTTTAACAACCCCGGCTTGCCTGATGCACCTAAGAGTGCTCCTCCAACAGGCGAAATAAAGACGTTCACACTACCTCCACAAAGGGGAAAGTCAATTGAAACTTTGATCGATCCTCCAGTTGCTGAAGTCCCAACTTTCAGTAGTCGCTCTACCATGGTGTAGTGTATTAATTAAATAGACACTGCTTAGATTTAAGAAATAAAAATTAATATATAAATTAGATTGATATAGATTGTTAATTAAATGTTACAACTAAGAAAAGCAGAACCACCGTTAAGAAATCATGTACCATGTTGTATGTTTTAGACAATAATTTATTTAAATTTTGACTGCCACTAAATGACAAATTGATCACTTAAACGAACTTTTTACATAGTACAAAGTTTGAACAAGATTAGTTTAAACTGATAGTGATAAAAATAAGTAAAAAATAATATTATTACAAGACACTATACTCTTTTTCGCACCTGATTAGTAGATATGTGTTTTTGGATTTCCCATAGTTGATGTTTGTGTATTTTTTGTAATTAATGTACAAAATCAATTAAATATATACAATTGAAAATATGTCGATCACCGCGAGAGGAAATTTCTGTTCCCAAAGGTAGAATAATATCCCTATGAATGATAATAAAATATATGTCTTTGTACTATTTTATGAGTGAGAAAGCAAGCAATAAGTTTTAGTGCCACAATGTGGTGGAATAGAAATTTTCTCGGGCGTGTGATGTGTTTTATTTCTTGCAAGATCACCTAATATTTTATTACTTGCTTTCTTATCTTATTCATACACCAGATTTAGGTCATTTGGCGAACGAGGTGAGTATCTTCGTTTTTTATTTGCTTTGTTTCATAGATTAGAGATAAACGATCCTTATCGAATGACCTACTTCATGAAACTAGCTAATTATTTGGGAAAGTATGGAAAAGTATAGCTATTGAATTTATTCATAATTTTACTAGGTATTATTTGCAATGTTTGTTCGGAAATAGTAGCAAATTAAATAAGATATCTACGAAAAAACGAAACACTATAGTCATTGATCTTGACCGGAAGTTTTTCGTTTTTAGGTACCGAGACGGGACTTGATCATGCATGACAGAATTTATTCTTGTTTTTCGCTTTCCATTTAATGTAATGCAAAATTATCAAACATTTCGAAGTATACCTTGCTAATTTATATAAATAATTGAAACATTTAAAAAAAGATCTCGCACTATCAAGTCGTCGACTTAAGTTATCGAGCTTCGCAGTTTAGTGTTTCGAAGTACCTTTATTCCCATTGAGTCACACCATTTAGTGTAAACTGTTAACCATTGGTAAAAAAATACCAATTAGTAACACTGTTACCCAATGCCACCTTTTTTGTCCTCTTGAGTGCCAGTGTAACTCTACAAAACTCTGTGTTCCCGTTAAGTAACACCTTCTCGAATATAGAGAATAGATCTACCTACCTATTGGCGCCGTAAGAAACACCCTTTTAAGTCGCTTCGGGCACGCTCGCTATGCTCCCTCGGCTCGTGCACTGTTGTTAATTACACGTAACCCGCTCCTCGCTAACCTATGCGAATGATCATTATGTTCGTTTAACCAATCGCCGTTGAAGTGTGTTTACGTCGAAGCGTTCTATAGGCGAAGAGTTTTGTTGAGTTACACTGTCACTCAAAGGGACAAAAAAGGTGGCATTGAGTAACAGTGTTACTAAACGGATTTTTTTTACCAATGGGTAACAGTGTTACTCAAAATGGTGTGACTCATCGCGATGTTGAGTTACACTATCACTCAAAGGGACAAAAACGTGGCATTGAGTAACAAAGTGTTACTAATCGGTAATTTTTCTACCAATTGGTAACAGTGTTACACAAAATGGTGTGACTCATCGGGAATAAAGTTCGTAGTCACGTAGGGGACCCGTACTAAAAGCATAGGTAATAAATTTATTATTTCTCTAACGCGAGGTAGCTTTTGGCCTTCATCTCCTACGACGGTTAATGACGAAAGGGACAAAGGTGGATTCAAGCTGCACCTGAAACCCTCAATCAGAGAGACTGGCTATCTTATCACTAATTACTATCATGGAACATAATTAAGGCTGTCAGCGCAAAAGTGGCCTAACCCTCAAGTGGCTTAGGCCACTTATGAAGTTTACGTTAAGAGAAAAAATCAATGGAAAAAGAACTTTTGCAACGCCATCTATTGACGCTTGGTGCAACAAGAGATAGGCCGATTTTGAATTAAATTTTAAACACATTTTTATTTAATTGTAGAAGATTAGTCACAATATGAAAAATTGAGGGTTAGGCCACTTTTGATTGAGGGTTAGGCCACTATTGCGCTGACTGCCTCAATTATGGGAACAAATTTAGTGCACGTCAGAAAAAATAGTAGGTAGGTAAGTACATATTGCATACAAGACAAACAGAAATTTGAGCATTGTTTTGACATCCTTCTTTGAGATAAATCTAAATTGCTGTATTGGCCAAATACATGCGAAAAGTGGCCCGCTAAAGTGGCATGAAAATCCATAACTGACCAACGAATTAGGAATATCATTCCTAATTCGTTGCAACTGACGTGTTATAGCGGCCAAATAAATTACTATGTAGTTACACCTCAGCACTCCATATCTAGCGTGTAATTTAAAAATGGAACGATCTTTTACTCTGAAAAATAGCTAGCAAGGAAGTAATTAATCAAAGGTTTTATTTAAATTTCGAAATAGCTTGCAAATGAAGCTGTTTAATTAAAACAAAAACAAATGGAACACTTTGGTGCGTCAAAAATTATTGTTGTTCATTCTTCGTCATTGATTTTGAAAAGTAACAGTATTTTAATTTCCATACATTATTTGAGAAAAGTACCTACTTTAGAAGCCTTGGCCACAAAAAAAGGCATTGATGGATTATGCCTCTTTTGCTGGCCGCTGCAGTAATGTAGGTACCTACCTACTATTTTTGGTTTATAGGTACAATCGTCATACTTAGGTATATTAAACTTTCCCCACAGGTAAACAAGAATATTCTGCCCGAACTCTTGGCGTGACATGGGGTATCATCAGCGCTGTGATGGTACCAATCGTCGTGGTTCTCATCTGCATTGGTTGGCGTATTCTGCAGAGGAAGAAGGCTGAAGATAACCTGGACAATGACAATGACTTCATCATCAAGTAAGGAGCAACTGTTTTTACACATCGTCATGTCAGCTGAGAGACGCCCACTGTTGAACTTATAGGCCCTAAGGTCAACCTGATCCAGCAGCTTCCCACAAGCTTTAGCACATCGTCGGTCCACCTTGTGAAAGGCCGCAAAGCTGCGTCCCACAGTACGCGCCCACCACTTGGGGGCGTTTTCTACCCAACAGCCGTCACTCCTCCTCGCAAAGCGCCTTATGTGCTGACTGCAGAGATGTTAAGGCCGAACCGAAACATACTGTATAAACCCGACATACCCAGATTAAAAGATACACTTCACTTATTCGGTCTAATCAATTGAATAAATCAATACCATCTCCAGGGTGACTTGGAAGAAATTTGCAACCTTTTAAAATAAGACATTCATGATAATCTTCAATCATCCCCAAATATGAGACCAATCAACTGACCTGATAATCAGGTGTTCCATATAAAATTGCAAAACCTATGCAACCAAAATGGGTAAGTACCATGAATCATAAGTAGAGTCTTATTTTAAAAGGATATGCTAATGAATTCCCATGAATCCACCCTGTCTACGCCTGTCTATGTCTATGTATGAATGAATGAATGAAAACTTTATTTTGTATAGTTTTTACAACACAGATACACAACAAAAAATATAGAGTAATCTAACCATCCACACTAAATAATTTTACATTACATTGATTGCAATGTATTTCAATTGATTTGCAAATACAAAAGGGTGATAGCTCAGTGACTGGTTTTGCTTTTCAAGCAAAGCACTGGTATTCTGCTTTAACCCAAGGGAGGATAGAAAGAAAAAAAATACTACATGATATGGAAATGTCAAATAAATATATACACAGGAAATATTCTAATTTAAAAATGATTACATATTAATTACATAGATATCCAGCACTAAATAAAACTCGACATAAATTTCATATTAATAAATTGTTTGCTCTCTAAATACTACAATGATATAACCTATGTCTGTCTATGTCAGGTCACACTATGTCTATGTCAGGTCAGACTTTACCTGTATCTGTCTATGTCAGGTCAGACTTTACCTGTATCTGTCTATGTCAGGTCAGACTTTACCTGTGTCTATCTATGTCAGGTCAGACTTTGACACCCGACGTGATGCTCAAAGTAATACAAATTACCGTCGCATCGGGTCGCGCGTTAGAAATGAGTTTCAGTCTTGAGTGGAACACCTGTCCTGGTTGTTGGCTTTTGTTTGTTGGTTCACTGAAGTTTTAGTTAGTTTTAGGGTCTGATGACCTTTATATGTAATGTAGGTGACAGGCTAGCAACCTGGAACTACATGGCCAATATTTTAAGTGAAAAAATGTTTTACGTAGGTACCTACCTATACGTCAGCGGTGATGAGTTTTGGAATGGTATCTACCTAAATGTAATTTTTACTACCTATATCAAGTGGCGCAAGGGCCTTTCACATCTCTTCTCTTCTTATTAGTAATATCAGACATATAATCTCATAACTTGGGTTAACATGGAAGTTTTTGAGTGATTCCGTAGTAGGTACCTACAGAACATGACAAATTCCTTTTTTATTTCCCTAGAACGCGGCCTCTGGATCCTGATGAGTCAATGAAGATAAACTCCGACGATGAAAGTATTCCTTACAAGAAGGATTTACCTGAAGATAGTCCAGAACCGACTGATCCAGTCAGATTAGTCGACAGCGGACAATCAACCGCCTATCCCTATCCTCAACCTTATGATCCAATACCACAAGATGACGACATTGGTATACCTGTGATACCACCAGGTCAGCAGGCACGGGGCCGGCAGTGGGACGGAGAGACAGAAATAAATTAAGAATTTTAGTTCTTTGGGTAAACAAATACCTACTTAACTTAAGCACACTGAAAGCCCATCGGTAGACTCAGATATTAACATTGTTTTAAATTTATTTGTTGTTTCTAAGTATTTAAAATTAATGAATACAGCATGCTGCGTTACTCTGAGTCTTACATCAAAAATATTAATAGGTTTTAACATAATGCATAGGTAGATAATAATTTTATATTGTCTAGGTATATTATTGTATAAGTAGCTCAGTTTGTTTTTGAATGTGTATTTATACATAGGTACCTGTAGTAAAAGAAATAATTTAAAAATAAAAGTGTATTTTTTATATTTCGGTACCTAATTATTTTTTTCGACCCGTTTATTTCTAAATTCGTTATAGTTTTAAACATTTAAGATTACCTATTGCTTTTATTTTGGCAAGCTTAAGGAAATGTGCTGTTATATTCAGAACACATAACTTATTATACTTAATAACACAAACTATCATGGCAAAATTTTTCAGTAAATGCCTTTTTCCCATGACAATACCTCGATATATAGGTACTTTGTAGTAAGTATCCTAAACAGGAACTTTCCATCGGCCAGTAGTTTAATCGGCTTTGAAATTTAACTATCTGAAGGGAAATGCAATGCAAATAAGACTTTACTAGGTACAGTTCGGTATTGACCGTTGTATAAAAATAATAATAATATACATTATACTAATATAGGTAGGTAAAGAGGCTACTGTCTAGAAGTCCCCGCAGACTACAAAACTTACTATCGGCCGATATGTTACACTATCTGAGGTTAACACTCGTCTGATAAGAAGAGACAAGACGCGGATATCAGTAAAAACATTTAAAAAAATGGTATTTATACCAATTTTTTTTGTTCAGTAAAAACAATCAAAAAAAATTCAGTAAAAACATTTAAAAAAAAATGGCATTTATACCAATTTTTTTGATCTCTTCTCCGCGTCTGATCTCTTCTTATCAAACGAGTGTAAACCTCAGATAGTGTAACATATCGGCCGATAGTAAGTTTTATAGTCTGCGGGGACTCCTAGACACTAGCCTCTTTACCTACCTATATTAACAATAGTTGTTTTGGAGTTTAATAATAAAAAGTTTGTACCTACTTTGTGCCATTAATTTCACGATTTTAGTATTTAATTTTTGAGTTCGTATGTCATTTGTTTTATGTATGTACCTACTGTTAACTTTTTGAATAAATTCCGTATTAGTTTTAAAGTTGCCTCTTTTAATTCTTCCTTTTTCCCATTTGTCGACCCAGGGTCGGAAACTTTCGGCACTTTCATCGGGAAGCCATTGTGGCGGCCAACCAAAGACTAGGAGACGGCCAACGGCCAATGTCGCTTATCATAGAACAACAAAGATGGCAATACAACAGTGCTTCATACAAGCGCGACAATTAGTAAGGAAACTTGAATCGCGCAAAACGAAGTTTCCAATATTATAGAAGTTCCAATTATAGACATTTGGATCACGGTCCCCGTTTAGTACCACACAACCTTCTTACTTCAAAATGCGTAAAAAAAAAAAAACTATGTTTGGAAAGTTGGAAAGTGTATCAGAAAATTCAGATAAATAAGCGTCAAAGGAAATCTTTTCTTGAGGTTTTATTGATTGAAATAATAATTGAAAATAAAAGCCAACATTCATTAACTTTATTTGCTACGGCAGTCTCTAATATCTTTTCCCAATAAACACGGTACCTAGGTATATAATTTCCTCCTACCAAACGTTGGTAACAATGACTGTTTTGCTGATAGCTCGTTCGCCGTGTTCGATGCGTGCGGGTGTATGTGCGAGGCCATCAGTAAATGCGGCCGATGGGATGCGTGCGCCGCGTGCGGCGCGGCTAAATGTGCGAGCACCAGAAGATAGATTAAGAATGGTAAAATATAAGCTCCTTGGCGACCACCTTTAGGACGGATGCTGTTTTCTTGATATCATTTTTACGGCTCAGAAATCTTAACTTGATTTTATTCTGAGGGTGTCAAATCTAGAATATAAAGTTTAGCGGTTTTGCCAAAGTTTTTAACAAAGGGACGAGTAAGAAATTCCGTCCTTAGGTGGGGAAGACATTATTATGGACGTTTTGCAGTTCGGTGAAAGAAAAAGGGTTGTTCATATTGTCCGAGGATTGGAGGAAGGGAGTATAGTAGGCAGCCCCGGATCTTCAATTTTTTTTAGGTGGGGCAAAAACTGAAAAATGCCGCCCCCGCCCCCTTATATTTATTTTTAACCGACTTCCAACAAGGAGGAGGTTCCGTATTCGTCTGTATGTATTTTTTTTATGTATATATATGTACACCGATATCTCCGTCATTTGTGGACCGATTTTCAAAATTCTTTTTTTTATTCGATAGTGTATACTCCTGAGGTGGTCCCATTGTCACCAAGTCATGATCTGATGATGGAAAGCTAGGGAAATCGAGGGCAACCCTCGGAAAACTACGGAAAGGGAGGGTTATTGATATTTTTTATAAAGCTATTCTAGTATAATTGCGTCTGGTAGTCATCTCATGTTCATGAGCTGATGATGGATGATAAAACTCCTTAACTGTTAGGAGTTGGTTGATGATTCTTCAAATATTTACGATAATTCTAAAGACTGATAGTTCTATTCTTTCAGGTTATTCGGGTGAGCTGATGATGAAACGATAAACTCCTCAATGATTAGGAGTTGGATGATAATTCTTTAAATATTAACGGTACCTAAAGAGCGATAGTTGTATTCTTTCAGGTTCTTCAGGTGAGCTGATGATGGAAGGCAAAACTCCTTAACGGTTAGTAGTTGGATGATAATTCTTTAAATATTACAGGCACATAAAGACCGATAGTTATATTTTTACAAGATAATCAGGTGAGCCGAAGATGGAGGGAATAACTCCTTAACTGTTAGGAGTTGGTTGATGATTATTTAAGTGTTAAAGGTACCTAAAGGACTATAGTTGTTTCAGGTTATTCAGGTGAGCTGATGATGGAAGGAAATACTCCTTAATTACCAGTTGAATAACATTTTTTTAAATAATTAAGGTACCTAAAGAGCGATAGTTGTATTCTTTCAGGTTATTCAGGTGACCTGATGATGGAAGGAAAAACTCCTTAATGGTTAGGACTTGGATGATAATTATTTAAATATTAAAGTTACTCCTATAGGCCGATACATACATACGATTACGCTTGTAATCTCATGACGGATTGAGCAGAGTCTTATGTAACATTTTGTCACACATAAATCTACCTCTAACAGTATGGACCATGCAGTGCCTCCAAATAGTGACAGGTTGCCAGCCTGTCGCCTACATAAAAAGGGCACGAAACCCATAAAGTAATCCCCAGACTGGCAAAGAACTTCTAATGTTAAGTGATTTCCCCAGTGTCTACAGGCGACGGAACCACTTAACACCGCGTGGGCCACAAGTTTGTTTGCCATCTCGTAATAAATATAAAAAAAATCAATTATTGACACTAAAAATAGAAAAATAAACAACTTTTAAAAAAAAGTCAAACCGACTTCAAAAAGTATAAAAATAACATATTATTAAAATGTGTGCTAGGTACTGCTGTACTGTTTGAAGTCGGTGCCAAGCCCACTAAGTATTCTATAGATCCGCCTGCCACATCATATTTATTGATCAAACCATCCCGCGATTGCGACTGAACGCGCCAGCTTGGGTGATGAGGCTCGTTGCGCTGAACTATTGGCATAGCTTGGCACCGACTTCAAACAGTACAGGAGGTAACTAGCACACATTTTAATAATATGTTATTTTTATACTTTATGAAGTCGGTTTGACTTTTTTTTTAAGTTGTTTATTACGTTTATCATCTATATAATTTCAGCTATCAGATGTCCACTAATTGATTGACATTTGGACATAGCCTACATAGGCGGTATATTTACTAGGTGGTAGACCCATATGTAGGGTCGTCTGGGTCAATTCTTATTTCTGCCGTCAAGCAATTCGCTGTGTTTCGGATTGAAGGGAAAGGTAGCCAGTGTAATTACTAGGCATGGAGGGCATATCATTTTAGTCCCCAGGAAGGATGGCAAACGCACTTGCGGTGTTAAGTGAATTACACTTAATATTGCGACCACTCAACATCAGGTGGGCCGCAAGCTTGTTTGCCGTCTAGTAACATAAAAAAAATAGGCCTTCCGGAAGTAATGCATCCATCGCTGTTTTTTCTGCACGAAAAAAGAAAACAGGAACTTTTATAGTTTGAAATAGTAACGTGGCGCTTCAAATGCGTGCTGCCGCGATCTGCGATTCCTGCGGACGAGCGGGTGCGTATTTTGAACTATGCCTACGCGCCTCGCTCGCAACTAATACCTAATGTTCGTGCAGCACGTCTCACTCCGCGCTCTGGATATCGGTCGAGTTGATATGGCCATGAAATTCCTGCACTTATACTATACTATTATTTATTCTGTGGCCAAAGTTAAGTAAATGATGAGTTGTCCATTCGTCTGTAAAGTGTGAATTTGGCCGCCCTCTGAACTTGCCGCCCGGGGCATGGGCCCCGGCTTGCCCCCCCCCCCCCCCCCTAGATCCGGCACTGATAGTAGGAAACGAACGAGGATGAAAGGTAATAATGGTTGGGGACTGTAGTGGGAGCCAGTTGGTTAATAAAACCTTCGAGTCAAAGCGGTCGGCAAAATGGTCGGCAGACAGAGCGGTATTAGAATTTCCCGGATAGTTTTATGGCTTTTCCAGACGGAAGAGATGAGGCTCACTCACACCAATGATAATCATTGGTCTGAGTCTCAGACCAACAGACCAATGATTATCATTGGTCTGAGGTCTGAGTAGTAAAATAAAAGCTTCTTGCACTGCGGTCCAAAATGCGCAAATACTACGAACGTTACCAACAGTGCAAACGCCTTGGACCGAATTGAATACGGTGCTATGTGCACTATTTGCGCGCAATCAATTTGATCCACACTTTGTGTGTAAATGTCAAACGTCTAAGAAGAGGTTATGTAAAAACCATTTAAACACTAAAATAGCACTCTAGGATTATTAATAGAGCATAATAAAATTATTGTAGCTATAATGAGTCTTTATTTAATCAAAACTCAAATGTTTACTCTAATAATTCACATACTTAAACGTCTAATTCGAGTTTGACATTTGCGCACACACTGCACTACCTCTTTTTCGTGTGCACCGTTAGCACTGCTTAATGACGTCACTCATGACGTCACATTTTTTCGTTGGTGCGAATACGTTCATTTTCCCTGCGGTCCGATATACGCAAACATTACGAACGTTACCAACAGTGCAAACGCCGTGGACCGAATTGAATACGGTGCTATGTGCACTATTTGCGTGCAATCAATTTGATCCACGCTTTGTGTGTAAATGTCAAACGTCTAAGAAGAGGTTATGTAAAAACCATTTTAACACTAAAATAGCACTCTAGGATTATTATTAGAGTAAAATAAAATGATTGTAGAAAATAAAGTAGCTATAACGAGTCTTTATTAATTCAAAACTCAAATGTTTACTCTACTAATTCATACACTTAAACGTCAAATTCGAGTTTGACATTTGCGCACACACTGCACTACCTCTTTTTCGTGAGCACCGTTAGCACTGCCTAATGACGTCACTCATGACGTCACATATTTTCGTTGGTGCGAATACGTTCAATTTGATTCACTCCGTGTGCGCGCTATCGGTGCCGATAGCGCACATATGCGCAATTCGGACCGCGGTGTTTGATTCACTCCGTGTGCGCGCTATCGGTGCCGATATGTTTAAATGGTTTTTACATAACCTCTTCTTAGACGTTTTGACATTTACACACAAAGCGTGGATCAAATTCATTACGAACGTTACCAACAGTGCAAACGGCGTGGACCGAATTGAATACGGTGCTATGTGCACTATTTGCGTGCAATCAATTTGAACCACGCTTTGTGTGTAAATGTCAAACGTCTAAGAAGAGGTTATGTAAAAACCATTTAAACACTAAAATAGCACTCTAGGATTATTAATAGAGTAAAATAAAATTGTTGTAGCAAATAAAGTAGCTATAATGAGTCTTTATTAATTCAAAAATCAAATGTTTACTCTACTAATTCATACACTTAAACGTCAAATTCGAGTTTGACATTTGCGCACACACTGCACTACCTCTTTTTCGTGAGCACCGTTAGCACTGCCTAATGACGTCACTCATGACGTCACATATTTTCGTTGGTGCGAATACGTTCAATTTGATTCACTCCGTGTGCGCGCTATCGGTGCCGATAGCGCACATATGCGCAATTCGGACCGCGGTGATTGATTGCACGCAAATAGTGCACATAGCACCGTATTCAATTCGGTCCAAGGCGTTTGCACTGTTGGTAACGTTCGCAATGTTTACGCATTATGGACCGCAGGGTGTCTGAGTGCTCAGGGGTGTCATGTGTTATCCCATGTCATTGGATCTTGTCAGGCTTGTCAAATTGACGTGACGTTATTGTACTGTTTGTTCCATAATTCCATTCAATATACGTATTTATTTAAAACAGTGAAATTAAATCAATTGCACGTTATTTTGGTATAATAGAAATATCGACACAACAGTGTTCCTAAAACGTTATACATGATATAACTCAAGAAGTAATAATACCGTAAAATAATGTAGATTTGGTAATGAAATGAACTTAATTTTATTTTACATTTAATCAAAATTAACTTGATATGCGATCGCTATTAGTTTGTTATGTGGATACTTATTATTTAACCTAACAATTCGCTCACTTGTTCTCACTCTGTATTTATAATGCTTTTCGCTTGTTGTCTACACGTGATAGTCATTTGTTATTGCCCTGAAACAATTTGTATTTTGAACTTTAATTTTGGTGATTTCAGATTTTTTTTAACAGAAACAAGGGAATAAAAATAAAGCTAGGATAAATAATGAAAGCAATATTTGATGATTGACAAATCAACATGAATTTTAAGTCCAAAAATGTGTTGTCATGCCTATTTCTTAGACCCTGGTTAGGAGTTCCATTTGGAATATGGATTGCAGTGTCTGTGGTTTATTATTGGTGGTTGATATCAAGAATTAGTGTGCTGGAGACACAGAATAAAGTCTTCAAGACTCAACTAAGGCTCTCTCAGTCAGTAATTCAAAAAATTTCAGTGGATTCTGTTACTACATATAAAGTTCCTGTTGTAAGTAAACAATTTAATACTTGCACAAACTACATAAAAGTATAGCTTTAACTTCCTATAGAGTAAGATTCCATAGCTGCTAGACTGTAATAGAGTAGTGTTGCTATGTACATTGAACGCATGCACAGAGACGTAGCTAGGTAACTAAAGGCCCTAGTGCAAACAATACAAAACTCCCCCAACCCCCGCGCTTTTCAAAATTCCTATATTTGGCTATAAAAGAAGTGCTGGTGAGAGTCAGAAGCTGACGGTCAACCTTCAGGATTGAAGAGGCACTAGAAGAAGAAGGTGAGGGTCCACACTGCACCGCCCTGCCCCTCTATAGCTATGCCACTCCATATGCATACTTGTTAAGTTGGTTAGATGGCCAATCGACAGATCAGGTGGTAAAGATGAGTTAAAATCGACCTAACTTCTCTTTAATTCTAAAGATTTTTATATATATTATTCAGGGGACTATTTCACATTTATATACAATCATGCAGACAAATCCTAAGGGTCAAACATCCTCCCAGATACAAACCACATTAACTCATTACTCCTGCATGAGTCAGATTAGCTATGTTGTGTAAACTCGAGTTCTTGTTGTAAAAACATGTGTTGAGAAGACTGCATTTGTTACCCAATCTTTTGTTTTGTTACTTTAAGTACATTTTCAATTGACATTGGCAAAATGGGTTATTTTTATGCGTCGCGAACGCCATTATTTATAAAAAAACAACAGTTTGTGTATAGAAAATTTGAAGTTGTAATATTGTGTTTGGAAGGATTTTACCGTATGATTCTATTAAGTGAAGTGAGTCCGATCTTTACTTACTTTTAACACCTGATATCTGTCGAATGGCTGTCAGACCAACTTAACAAATATGCATGCGTTCAAAGTACATAGAAACACTATTCCACACATTTCATCTCTGAGAAAATAAGTAACTACACTACTAGTTTTGCATGTGACAAACTGCTCAAATGAAGTAAGTTAAAATATCAATTTCCAAGTCAAATTATATAACATTTTGAAATAAAAATCCCTGATTCCATGCTTGATCTCAACTGGATTTATTTACAGTATAATACTGTTTAAAATTTTAATAAATTTCATTTCACAAAGGTATCTATATTTTTTAATTTTCCATATTACCTATGTCATAAAATATTCACATCATATAAATAATATTCAAATACTGAATTTTACCAAAATCAATTTGTAATTTGTACAAATACACAAAATATTCTTTTATTACAAAAATATTTCAGGTAAATTGAAATTTTGAGCTCTAAATAGAATAAAATCTATTTATTTATCAATCTGATTTTCTTTTTCAGATACCGGATGCTCTAGGTACTCTCTGTGAAACTGTGCACATAGCACTTGTGTGCATGGGCAAATGTATGAAACTCATAACTCCTATGATAAAGTCCCTACTCCATCATCGTCAGAACCCTTTGCATTTCCATTTTGTTGTGGACGGGTCTTCACAGCATGTTATGGACACACTATTTGACACTTGGGACTTACCTGATGGTAATAATATATAAACTGACATTAATTATGTATTATTGATACTTAATAACAGATTTTTCAAGTGGGCCTCCAGGGCCAAATCCTAAACTATAAGGAATATTGATAAATGCTCAAAGGAGTCGCGAGCCCGATTTTGATGATAACAAAAACAGCATCATTGGACTTGTTTTAAATCAATCCTCACTCTATATAGATATAGTTAATCTTGTTAGCTATCGAACGATACCAAATTGTTGCTTATCCGGGTTAAGGTGCAACATTGTCGCTTGTTTTGGAAGAAAAAGGTCAAAATTAAAAAAAAAATATTCAAGTTCTTGTATTTCGGCGAGACCGGGAGCTAGACCCCTAAATAGAGGTCTTTTTAACGATTATATTGTCCATAGAACATGCTCTTAAAGTTTGATTACTGCTATACTAGACACACTATATCAGATTGTTCTACATAAATCTATAGTATACATAAGTATCCTTTTATTTCAGAATACATTAGCCCTATTTAAGGGGTGGGCCACCAACCTCATTCTCCTTTAATTTTATTCTATTTCTATCTTTTGCAGTTAAACATACTTGTTACAATGCGCAAAACAGTTTAACACAAGTAAGATGGATTCCAAATAGTCATTACTCTGGTGTCTACGGACTGGTCAAATTACTGTTCCCGGACATATTACCAGCCACTCTAAAGCAAGTTATTGTTGTGGATTCTGACTTAACATTTTTATGTGATGTAGCGGAACTCTGGACTATGTTCCGAAACATGTCGGATAGTCAAGTAAGTAAATCATCTAGGTATAAACAAAATTATTTTAATCAATATAATTTTGTACAATTTACCGAGCTAGTTCCTATAGATACAAAATGTTTTTTTGTGTAAAAGCTACTGAATACTCAATAGTTTATTGCATTCAATAGGCAAAGCCTGCTGCATGTCAGGTGACCACAAACTGTCTTTCCCTTTGGTTTTATGGCTGTGGTAAGGCTAGGTTAGGTTAAGATTTTTAAAGAAATTTCGTTCCTGTAGTCTGACCTGATGTTGTCTGTACATACAGTTTCAAACCTAGTCATTGCAAACCTACAATAAAAACACATTCAATACCTCATACTCTTAAGTGAGTTTCCAAGCAGTTTACGAAAACAGTAGCAGCTATACGAAAATGATTTAAAGAGAACATATATAGTTAGAGAGCCCACGACCAAAATTTTTGTCTTATAGCAATACGGCCAAAACCGCATCAAATCGATAGATACGATTATCCTGAACTCGAAAATACCAATATCAGACATTTTCCGCGTAGCGTTTGATCTGACCGAATTTTCAAAATTGTCAAAGAATTTTACCGAACTGCATCATAGCAATATGTCTGATTTGCAGACTGTAGTTGAATGATAGTTCTGAGATACCGGAAACATATTTTTCAGACGTTAGTGGTGTAGCGCAAACCCGTAAAATCACTTAAAAAAATTAAAAATGAGACAAAAAAAATGTCTCATAGCAATACGTCTGAAAATCTTTTTTATTAGTAAATTTTGGTTATTTGATGCGAACAAAACAATTTTCAGACGGAAATGTGAACGCATTAAATTTTGAGACCGTTTTGAAAATGTTAACAAATTTTACCGATCGGTATCATAGCAATATGTCTGAAAATTGTTGGACATGATAAAATAAGTTGTCCACATGTGCAAAAAATTTATATCAGACAAATTAAGTGTAGCACCTTCTCTATCAGACAACTTTTCGATACTCAGATATCATTTAAAAATCGTATTGAGGCATCTTGAATTTTCTGTTACAAACCAATGAATACGTTGCGACCCTGAATTTATTAGATGATAATTAACAAAGAATTTACCCGAAACCGTAACATTGAAGTTGAAGGACTGAAATAAATCTCACAAAATGAAACTGGGATGAAGTTGAAAAAAAAAAACGGTTTATTCAAAGTTACAAAATATTCTCGTATTCAATCGCTGTCGGATTCGGAATCGTCGTCTTCGAAATCACTCTCGACGTCGCTCGGGAGATCTTCAACGTCCTCTTCTGTAAAATAAACATCGTTAGTGAAAATCACGAACTTATTTATGAAATTAACAGCAAAAGCCATGTAAACTGTACCTGTTGTGGATGATGATTTGTCGTCCAAAATAACGTTGCTCAACTCAGGTAGTTGGTTGCCAGAGAACCACGAAAACTGAAATCGTCCCTTGTCTTCATACCATCCGCAATCTGCAGGGTTCAGTTCGGTTGGCGTTTTGGTATGAGCGTTGCTCCAGACTTGTGCAATATATTTTGTTCGTAATAAATGTTTCTCCAATTCCGTTTTGCATGGTGGCAGATTGCAGGCGTCGTAATTGGATAACTGGAGATTCAGAGTTGTCGAAGCCTCGTCGTTTTTAATTTTATGTCTTCGAAAAAATGTTGAGTCGAGCTAAATCGACGTTATTAATTTTCGTTTTTGGGAGTATATGCTACACTTAAAGTGTCTGAAAACAGGTTTTTGGTAATCATGGCAGCAATACGAAAAGTTGAAAAAAAAAATTATCCGTATTGCTATGATACAGGTCGGCTAAATTTGTTGACATTTTCAAAAATGCGCTCAGGCTATATGCTACGCGCAAAATGTCTGAAAACAAACTTTTTCGTAATACAATTATAAAATCTATGTACATTTTCACTATCAGACGTATTGCTATAATACCGACTGTCTTTTTTTTTTGACACAGCAGAAATGGCCTCCCACGCAGTTGCTACACTTTCGACCGTTACTACACACCTAGTCGGGTTCAGAATCATACAATCTAACGATTTTATAGGGTTTTTGCCGTATTGCTATGAGACATGGTTTTGGTCGTGGGCTCTCGTACTATAGGTTTTTGTATCAATATGATTTGATTTTTGATTTTAAAATCTGTGAATGGCATAGTAATGCCCATTTTACACAAAAAAATTGATACCAATAGATGCTGTTTCTAATACAGATCAAAAACTTCTATGGTAATTTTACATATAATATCAAAAATATCTGTACAGACGGTACATGTGAACAGTTTTTTGCAATTTCTGACTTTTTTAGTACTCCAACCTGGGTTGGTCCCATAGAAGTTTTTGATCTGTATTAGAAATAGAATCGATTGGCAACAAAAACAAATTTTTGTGTAGAATTTGCATTTTATTTACTAACTGTAATTTTTTTGATAATCTATAAATGGGATCATAATTCAAAAAACTATAGATAGGTATTCTCTTTACATCATGGTCGTGTAGCTGTTACGGTTAAGGTACAGGGTGGAAACCATCAGCGGGGCAGTAAGGGAACTTACTGCCCCGCTGAAAGTTTCCAACCTGTATGTCATTCAGCGTCTTCCTAAAAATCTCTGATGACTTTTTGAAAGCCGCGTGTGGCCATCAAAAATGAAATAATACTTTTACGGGTTTAATGTACATTTATGTAACCTTAATCAGTAGTATGTTATCAAAGATATATAAAATATTGTGTATGATAGATAACATTTTACACGTTATTACAAGCAATGTTTTCCTTATCAATTACTATTTAGTAATATACCCCAATCCTATAGCGATAATTTTACCAATTAGTCTAGCTAGGTAGGTATGTGTACAATAGACCTATAGCAAGGTTGAGGAGTAGCATGCTTCTTTCTCTAATTCTTGTAGTCTCACATTATAAGCGCTTACTATATCCTCCCTACGGAATTCCCCCCGACCTACTCCCAAAAAGTTAATTGAAGAACTCAGTGTGTCGAAGGGCCATGTTATCATTATCGAACTTCGACCCATTTGATTGAAAGCCAAAAGTTACCCGGTGAGAATGCACGAAGTACTTCTCTGCAAACTCATATTCGGTAGTCAATAGTCATTGTCAATAGTAGACAACTTTGCGAGTAGTGTGTTTAGTTTTTGTGCATACTTTGGTCATCTGTTCTCTCTATAGTAGGGGGGCCCAAGAGGGGATTTTGGGATTGGTTCAAGCGTGGCAGTTTAATAGTAAAGGAGAATCCTTGTACCTTGTTAGGTACTTTCAGCAGGTATGAGCCCTCAATATAGTGTCGTATGTTCTGAGCCATTGATCAGATTAGTAAAAAAAAATCGAACCTCAGAACTGCTCGAGCGCGTCAGATTAAAACAATTTAGGTTTATAATATACAGAAAATGATATTATTATAAAAATCTGACGATTTGACCGTGACGGAAGTGATCGAGAGAATTTCAAAGTTGCAAAAAAAAATCGTAACCTTGAAATGTTCGAGCGCGGTTCTTTTTTTTTTTTCAAAGGAAATTACTTAAAAATTATAAAAATATTATAATCTGACGATTTCGACAAGCCGAAACATCGAAAATAATAAATAAATTTTATTGAAAATTTTTATGAAATTTTGAATCTGATCACATAGTATTCTCAATATGCTCTATACAACTCAAAAAACATCAATTACCGTCAACTGCGTGAAAATCTGTTGATTTATTCAAAAGTTATGACAGTTTAAAATTTCAATAAATTGTGTTTTATCCAACTTGTATCGAGCTTTTTTGCTCAATAAACTCATAAGTATAGACTAGCTTTCTTTTTGAGCTTAAAAAAGCTCAATAATAGTGTAATAAGCAAAATTTAGAGCGTTCGGAATTTGCAGAAAATTACAGCAATGGCCTGTGCTATGAACTTTTTTTTAATTCTTTCAAATTGTCAGATTTAACAAATCCCTTCACAAAATAGTCAGATTAAGGCTGGGTACTACTAGTTTGTCGAGTTGAACCATCTGTATGAAAATATGACACGCGCGAGTATTGCAAAGTCACAATTTTTTTTTGCATTTGCAAAAATTGATTAGGGACTTTTAGTCACGTCCAAATCGTCAGATTAAGTAAGAGGACACTTGTGACGGCTTAAATAATAAGTCCCTATAATTACTGACACGCTGGAGAAAATACATATTTTTTTTTATTTTTTTTTGCTTTTATCGCTATTCGTTACGAGCGATCCGGCAGATTAATATTTCTCCGTGGACACAAGTTTGTGGGCTATCTACACTTCCAAAATCTGACGCGCTCGAACATTTTTTTTTCATCACTTTTTTTTTACATTTTTGAAAATTCATACACGCTCTCCCCACCACTAAAATGGTTAACTTCATAGGAGCTTTTTTATTATTTAGCATCTAATCTTTGCGATCCAATAGATCTTCTAACCGCTGGAGACACTACAAATTTAGCACTCTGGGCTCCCCTACTACTATAGCTATCTGTAGCCATCCACACACATTCAATTTCGTGTTCATCATTATTTAGTCAGATCTCATCATGCTAGACGTTTACTTCTCAATTTACCTTTGCAAAAGCCGAGCGGTTACCTATTTGACCTAAAAACTATTATTTTTTTTGTTAATTTTCGTGTTGTATTTTTTGTGCCAAATAAACTTTTATTAATTCATTCAATCTTTCTGTCACTGGTGCTACATTTGTATAGTTGTCTAATGTACTCATTCTTTACTTCGTTCAATATTTTACTCCACCCCTCCATGAGGATCTCAGTCACATTCAACCAACCGATTTTCATCCGGTGAAACCGCGAAGTAGTGCAGCTTCTGATCCGTACAAGACTACGGGTCTTATAGATTTTCCCCTTTAAATTAAGTGGATTTTGGAGTGATACATGGTTCCCGTAACTTATCGCTATTTTATCCACTCAGTATTCCATCGAACTATTGGCACAATATTTACCTATGGTATGGACCCTATATGCATTAATAACTTTATTGGACTCGGGCATTGTATTATACTTTTCTCATTACAGATTATAGGCCTAGTTGAAAATGAGAGTGATTGGTACTATGATACCTCAAAGCATTGGCCAGCACTCGGCCGCGGATACAACACGGGAGTCATGCTTCTGGACTTGCAGAAAATAAGAAACAACATTGACTGGACTACGCTCTGGCATGACGCAGTAAACGAAAACTTAGATAGACTTAAACAAACGACGTTGGCTGATCAAGATGTCATAAACGCAATAATTATGAAACAACCAACTTTTGTATATAACATAAGCTGTCAGTATAACGTGCAAATGTCCACGAAAACCTTAGCCAAGAATTGTTATGGTGAAGATACTAATAATATAAAGGTAAGTCTTGGACGCGATGTGTATTACTTTGCACCTATGTTATATTAAATGATAGATCTTGTGAGTTTACTTCAGTAGTCAATTAAAGACAATGATCTGGCTTCTATTTTAAAAATAAAACTACTTTTGCGTTATCCCAAACCCCAAAAAATGTTATGCATTGGAAATAACGGTATGTTTTTCCATTCCATATTGGGCCAGCGTGATAGTGTGTAGTGGCCATAAGTCTGTTACGAGTTTATGTAGACTAGAATAAGGGTACTAATTGGCGAACTAGCGTACGACGATGCAATGACGCCGTCGTGGTGGAGTGGTCAGTAACGCTGCCTACACATCGGGCGGTCCGGGTTCGAGTCCTGGTAGTGGCAAATGTTAGTGTGATGAACACGATCATTTGTTCATGAGTCATGGTTGTTTATATATTTATTTAAGTTTATTTATATAAATATCTAGATTATTAAGTATATTTGTCCGTTATCTAGTATCCATAATACAAGTTCTTAAAGATACTTAATTTGGGCTAGATAATTAGTGTGAGCGTAGAAATATAAATAAAAAAAAAATGCGTTCTCATCGCACGATGACATCAACATAAAAGATTTCCGAAGAACTTTTAAAAGAAGTACATACCAAATTCAGCGCATTTTTGGGGCGGTGCGGGGGTAGGGGGAGGTTGGTAACCCTCCTCATGCAGTTTATAATTAAGGATATGATTTAATAGGTTTTGAAAAAAATGTAAGTTATTACATTATATTATTAAATCATCTAGGAACAAAATTGTTTTTACACTCCAACTTCTGCAAAATTGACAAAAAATATTAAAAATTCCAAATTGCATCAAAAACCCCAAAAGACATGTAATAGTCCTATCGTGTCGTAATCGTGTCATCGTATGACCGATGCCAATTAGGACGACGCCTTATGAAGCGATTGGGTAAAAGCACACAATCAGCCTTATGGTAATCATAGTCTACATTGAAAATATATGACAGATACTAGCGTTATCCCACGATTTCCACTCGTGTTAATGTAAATTAGAAAAAGTAGGTAAGTCCCAAACCGTGTCTCCTAAAGGGTCCATCTTTTTTTCTACCAAAATTCATCAAAATCGCAATACTCTCTTTCACATTTATTAAATAAATTAGTTAGGATTGTAATTAAATTTAAATTTTATAAATTAGTAAACAGGCGGGCGAATGAAGCAAGCCCTCCAAGAAATGTAATGTAAAGCCTGGCGTCGGTCACACACAGCAGAAACGCGTCGAATCGAGCCGAATCGGATTTATTCCTCCAATCCTTGTGCTTTAATGCGCTTGTTCGACTCGGGTCGGCGCGCCTAGTGGACGCCAGGCTTAAAATGGATACTACACCACAGACTAAACACTTCTGTAAAAACGTATTAAAGTTGCCATATTGAAATAAATTAGAATAAACTAAAATGTTTTGTAGCACTATAAATACATACTGTTTTCAGATCACAGTTCTCGAGAGAACAATTCTTGGGTCGGCAGACTAAAGCACATAAGTCTATAGCATACCAAGGAGCTTATATTACCTATAGAATGGAGTCATTAGTCAAATGAAAAAAGTGAGGGCAAAAATTTTGACAACCTTTGACATTTCTTGACATTTCTAGAGAGGCTCTGTCTCTTTCTAGTAGGGTGCCTATAGCAGAAAAAATAATTACGGACAATCTTGGACTTCGTTAAGTTAATAAAATTAATTAGTACTCAAAGTTTAAAATATTTTTGAGTTTACCATGACAAAGAATTAACATTCATAATAATTAGTTTTAATCTTCCGTACAACTGTCTGTTACTATAAGTAAATTTACACTTAAAATTGGCGAAATATAAAAATGAAAAAGCTCTTTATTAAATGGACTTTGCTAAGTACTTTTAAATCGTCAAAAGCCCTACCACCATTTCGGGACGAAATAATAATTATTATGCTGAGATGGAGCAGAAATGGCGAAAGACTCCGGCGAAGAACTCCACAGCTTACAATTTTGTAATGATTTCAAAACATCAATACAAGTCAATAAATAATTATCAATTTAATTTAAGTTACAGTTTTACATGCGTATATTTTGGGTAGTTATTAAAAATAAATAAAGTAGTAGTAGTGGTAGTTTTATAAATTCTGTAACACACTAAGTTTATTTTTAAAAACTATCATTTGATAGGCTTGAATAGCACAGTCACAATTTTATTAATGCTGTGTCAATTTTACTAACCCAAATTCGAGTGAAGTTTGAGGTCACTGTGCATAAGGGTGGGTCAAAAAATTTTTTTTTAAGTAATCGATTTCTAATAGCGAAAATATGTTGAAGTTAGGTATCATTATAAACTCTTTAAAATATTATTCAGTTATTTTAAGTGGAACAGCCCGCGCAACGCCGTTGAAGTTTTGAAAAAAAAGTTCATGTACCCACTTTTACACCTTAAGTTACACTTTGACGTTGGGTATAGTTTAATGTTTTATTAGTATCCATTAAAATACACGTTACTTTTGTTATATAAACTGTGTTGTTTATTAAAAGAGGATTCCAGGAAAGTTATGAAGAAATTCGATAGTAGGCGGGATTTATTGTATAAATATAAATATTTTTTTTGATAACTTTTATGTGTATTTGTTTAGGTTTTTTTTTATTTTAAACGTTAATATATGTCTTTCACTAAATGATTGTGGTGTTTCAAGTAATTTTTTAATAAAAAGCTATGGTATTTAGTAAAACATGTTTTTTTCAAAAACGTATAATTGAAGCGCATGCGCGGGCTGAAAATGTTTGTTTAATTAACCGTTTTTTAGCTAAAACTACAATATATGTATAATACAACATAATATTACTATTAGAATTTGATTCATCAACTTTTATTTTTTTCCATACTAGAGTGACACATGCACAGTGCATATTGAACTCTGCGTTACATGTTAGTAGATGCAAATGTGAAAGATAAAATACACTATTACACTGGTAAAATCCAATCAATCATTTTGAATATGTTTCTCAATTAAAATAATGTACATTGCACAAATTACATGTTTTGTTTGTAAATAAACGTTCCCAACCAAAAATGGGTAGAACGATTTATGTATTATATATATACATAATCTATAAACTATATATATAATCTATATATATCTATATAACAGCTATTTCAAAGACTTAAAAAAATATATATATCAATTTTGATTGCCATTTCTGAAAGGAAAAAGGTTATTATTTTATAATAATTCTGGAAATCCTAGTCACCCTAGTCAATTTGTTTACACATATTTGAATAAGTAGTATTTGAATAAATTAATTAAATTCAGATAATATTAAAGCCGAGTATCAGAAATTACTTTCCCCTATGGAGTTTCGCCCAATAACGATAATCATATGGAATTACATGTGAAAAACCAATTTTACTTAGGTGAACAATAATATGCAATTATAACACTTACAAGTGAAATTTCAGACTGCATCCTGGATACCACTCACTTCTGCAACCACAAACTATAAAGCGATGCACCATTTTGCACTATTTATAGTTATTAAAATGTAAAAAGCCGTACCAAAATCGCGAGTCGATATTTATGAATACGTCAATTACGACAATTTATGTCATGTTGAGATTTCGGGACATTGACACATGAAGAGAGTGCTGCCATTACATAAATCCTTTCATTTCCCATAAGTTATAGAAAGAATCACAATGATGATTTTCAAAATAAAATACAAACCTAAACATTAAAAGTAAATATATTATATTTATTTCTTTCATTGATAATAAATACTGATAATTGAATACAATATGTTAAGTTTTTAGCTACTTTTCTACTTTTGTTTTAGAAAGATGGCGAAATACTGGGGAAATCTTGTTTCTATGTAGTCGTGTTTAGAAAGAGATGACGACAATTTCTAGAAAGAGAAATGTGAAATTTGAAATGTCAAGTATTGTCAAAATTTTTGCCTTCACTTTGTTACTTTGTCTAATGACTCCATTCTTTAGTATAAGCTCCTTGATAGCATACGTTTAATGTATCGCGACGCCATTAATTAAGAATAGAATAGAATAGAAATCTATATAGGCTCCATAATGACTTATGTGCCTTAGTCTGCCGTCAAACAATTTTCAAAATCGAAGTACTTTATTAAATTGTTTCAGGTGATACATTGGAACTCCCCCGGCAAGTACAACATTAGGATAAGAGATGCTGATTTTTTTAGAAATATCCATCAATCCTATGTAAATTTCGACGGGAATTTACTAAAGGAGAAGCTACATGCGTGTGGGCAAACAGAAATCGTTACTTATAAGGTGAGAATAAATACTAATTTTGCTTGCACTTTATTTACATTTTACAATAGGGATAATGACTGAAATATTCTTTTAGTTCATCAGATAGAACACGAAGTATTGTAATCGTAAAAAAATTCGACCTCGAGATTTTGACGGATTTACACGTTTTGGACCTCCCTGAGTTCAAAAATATTTTTTTTGGAACTATGTCTGTTTGTGTGTCTGTGCGTTAGCACGATAACTCGAGCATGCTTTAACTTATTGCAACCAATTTTGACATACGTGTATAACATAAAAATATAAGGTTTCTATCAAATTTAGAGCCGTCGATCACGAAAGTTAAGCAACCAAGTGCGCTTGTTGTGTAATTTATGAATCGGGTAATGTTATAAAATTATGACTACTTTACTTTGCTGAATAAGTAAAGCGGGATTTATATTTGATTCCGCCACGGTGGAGTCAGTATAACTGCCTACACATCAAGCGGGTTCGGGTTCGAATGCAGGTAGCGGCAAATATTTGTGTGACGAACACGAATATTTGTTTACGAGTCATGGTTGTTTATGTTTTTTCATCATAACAGCCTTTATAATTCGACCCACTGCTGGGACACAAGGCCTCTCCATTTCAACGAAAGGATGTATAGGCAGTAGTCCACTACGCGCTTGCCCAATGCGGATTGGTGGATGGAGTATAAGGTGATCAATATCCCTTTGTTGATCCATTAGTCGCCTTCTACGACACCCATTAGAGGATATGGGGTGATGCTATTCTACTCTACCGGCATCACACGGCTTCTCACACACATATTATGTTTTTTATTTAAGTTTATTTATATAAATCTTATATATAAAATTTATGTCACAATGTTAGTTACCGTACTCCTCCGAAACGGCTTGACCGATTTTCATGAAACTTTGTATGCGTGTTCAGTAGGTCTGCAAATCGGCTACTATCTATTTTATAAGGGTTGTTCACCCTTAATTTTTTTTTTAATTTTTGGACGAAATTTTTTGTTTTTATTTTTTTATTATGTGGCATTTAAAATACATACAACCCTAAATTTTTACTTTTTTATCACCAACCCCTATTTTTTTATAGCCATTTTAGTAATTTAACCATTTTTGTAAGGCAAAATAACGTTTGCCGGGTCAGCTAGTATGTATCTAATATAATATGTAAATTAAAAAATGTTATCTAGTGTCCATAACACAAGTTCTTAATGATACGTACTTGGGCTAGATAATTAGTGTGTGCGAGGAAATATATTATTGCATCTGAAAATGATATATGTAAGAATATATCAGTAAAGGATCTACATATTCAGATATACCCAATGGGTAGTTGAATGTGGAATATTTATTTGAGTTTTTTTATGTTACGAGATGGCAAACAAGCTTGCGGCCCACCTGATGTTAAGTGGTCACCGCCGCCTATAGACACTTGCAATATTAAGTGTAAATCACTTAACACCGCAAGTGCGTTTGCCATCCTGGGGACTAAGATGATATGCCCTCCATGCCCAGTAATTACACTGGCTACCTTTCCCTTCAATCCGAAACACAGCGAACTGCTTCACGGCAGAAATAAGAAAGGCGGTGGTACTTACCCAGACGACCCTACATATGGGTCTACCACCTAGTAAAAGTGAGTGGTAGAAAGTGGAAAAAATATTCAGTGGTAGAAAAATCAGTGGATTGAATGTGGAACAACCCATAAATTAGGCTTTATCCATTCATATCCTATTCACAGATGAACCACTCTGACCTGTGCCTCAGTTTTCGCGCGGCGCAGCGAATCAAACTGCGCACACATCTATACTACATGGACTACACTTACTCGGACATCGATAACTTTGACGTGACCCTCGTATTTCAGTTGTCTATGGACCGGATACAGTTCCTAGAAAGAGTGGTCAAACATTGGGAAGGTAAGTTTATTTTTTATACAACTACGCGAAGTCAAAAGGTTTTGATATTACCAGTCTATGTATGTATGTTTGTATTTATGTATGTTCCTTCGTAGCGCCTAAACTATTCATCCTGCTTTGATGAATATGGTATCAATAGATTCGTTGTTATAGTCCGGGTAATATTGGGTACATTTCAACCGACTTTAACAATAGGAGGAGTCGATTTTACCTTGTAAACCTCTATTTTAACAGATTTCTTTGCTTTATTTTTTTCGTAGTCGGGAACAGTGTTTTACACTTTTTCCTTATTATAAAATTGTACTATGTAAACTCTGTGTAAACTTCTTACAGAAAGTATTGCAATAGTTCGTTAAGTGTTAAATGTTAAAAGCAATCCTGAAACTTTAAGTGAATTTACTTTTTTTTAAGTAATTTAATAATTAATTGTTTTTTTACTCCATTCTTTTGTCGCCGTCTCTTCTCCACTGCAGCATATAAAAATAGTTGTGTAAAATAATTATTATATATATTATGGTTATTGACAATTTAAAGAACTTAGAAAAGTCCATTCAAATAAAGGACTATTTTATTTGACTTTCGTACAGCTCGCGCCAAACTTCTAGTTCGCTCTGAACAAGAGGCGATTACCTGAGCAGTAGCGAAATTAAACCTTGTTGGTAGGTGGTACGACTGTGCGAAAGATGCGAAAATAACTTCAGAGCAAACTAGAATTTTGGCGCGATCTGTACCTGTAAATTGGCCCAAAAAGTAAGCTAACGACTATGATTAAGCTCAAAGTAATAGGGGTTAAAGTATGAAGTTGCCAATTTTTTCCTCATTATTCATTAGTGTATAATTCCTTTAATACAGTAGCTATGTCGATTATTCCTTTTTTATTTTAAACTTCATTATAAGGACTAATATTTATGTATAAAATTTTATTCTCATTTTACTTAAACCTCTAATATATAACAATACTAAGTATTCCAAACTATTTATATACGAAAAATAATTAAGGTTTAACGGTTCTGGTATCTTGCTCTGTTAGTCATTATGCTTGTTTACCATCCTTAAAGTACTAAAAGAATCTTACAAATAGTCATCAAACAGGTCCGCTAAGTGCTGCCATCTACCTGTCAGATTGTGAAGTAACGAAATTTGAGAGTTTCATACGAGACTGGTCTGATACACTAAGTACAAGACGGAATATTGGCTACCATCTCGTGTTCAAACACGATTCGGTAAGTAATTATTTAATAAGGTACTTAGTATTAGTATAGTACCTACTAGTACGCACGACCATTTTTTTGGTCGCCCAAAGTTATAAAGAATAAACGGCGCTACGTTTCTTCTTCATAACTTTGAATAAAAAAAATCAACATAATTTTCCTTCGTGCGTAAATCTGGTGGTTCTAGCTGCTGTCGAAAGATTACAGTTGTAAAAGATGTCAAGTTAGAGGCCAGAAATAACGAACTTTAAATAACTAACAACAGGCTAACTATGCCAGGGTCACACAATAAAGGTCTCGCCACACAGCCGGCGGGACGCGACGTCGGCGCGACGCTAGCGGGACGCGAGTGTTTAAACTGTATGACCTGTGGAGAGACCTTAAGAAAATGAAGTATTAAAAAATTATAATATTGTGGAGCTTTACTTTCTAAAGTGATTTAAACCAACTGCTGTATTCCGCCATCGTTCCTCGCGACGTCAAATCCATCCCCACAGTCTTGATGTCTGGTTGTCCACAACCGTGCGTTTTTCGCGCGGACCACAAGACTGTGGAGCCGACTTTTACCAGCAGTATTCCCGAACCTGGTCATCTTCAAAAAAAGAGAGTATCCTTTCCTTAAAGGCCGGCAACGCATTTGTGCTTTTTTTAGTTATGGCTTGGTATATAAGACCTTTGAGCCATGTCTTTTAATTTCTTCTTTATTGATTTTGTACTAAAATATGGGCGTCACACATTTTAATGCATCTAGGGAGTGCTTGGTGAGAAATTCGACTGATGATATGATATCCACTATATAATTCTCAACATCATACACACTACATAACCTTTATTTCAATGATTCCCCATAATTTCTCGCCAGCATTGGATCCTTGTGCATCAAAATAACGCCACTTTCACTGCATAAAATCCGCTCAGAAGCAATTTTGCTATCGAAACCAATATCTACATCCAGATGCCATGGTCTCTCGCCAAACATTCATGATCATTTACCATCAAGTGAACTGTTTGCTTGTTTGGCCTCTTCCATAAAAAGTAACCACATTTTATCATTCCAGGTCCACTACCCCGTAAATTACTTACGTAATGTAGCTCTAGAAAACGTGAACACGCCGTATGTGTTCCTGATGGACGCAGACTTCGTGCCAATGGTTGGCCTGTATGAACACTTGCGATCGGCGACGAAGCTTATCAATCCTTATGCTCAGAAGAAGGTAGGTAAGGTAGATGACATAGTAGATGACAAGCTCTTTAAAGGCTTTATTTAGCTTAGACCTGTTTGTTTTGATTTTGTTCAAATTTTTGCAAGCGTGAGGATTGAGGGTTGGCTTTGAATTGCAGTATACCAAATACTATAGCGTTTTGCGCTGATATATTTATTTTCACACTTTTTTTAACGTAGCGATAGATATTGATGTAAAAAGTTTTTCTGTAGAGTGTTTAGTGTACTAGTTACAGGTGGTCCCTCAATCCTCACATGAGAGCCCAACTTTTCAGCCTATAACTCGCCTTTAACGGGGTTCACAAAATATTTTCAAGCTCTCACATTTCTTTTAGAAAGTTCACTAAATCATAGGTACATTTTTAAGAGAATACGACAAAGTGGCCCTCAATTCTCACACACACTGCTACTTGAAACATGGCGAGATAAAAAAAACATACAGTCAAATTAAGAACCTCCGCCTTTTTTTGAAGTCGGTTAAAACTGTTAAAATTAGTTCTATGTCTAAGGTGATTTTATTTTTCAATTTTGACTCCTGTTCTTAAATTAACCCTGTATGATGTAAATATTTACTGCCACCAATACACTCACTTTAGGAACCTTTTAATTAGAGTGTAAAATTGAATACCCAAAAAAAATCATTTGAAATTTGTTACCGGCAGAGGAGTGTTGTTAATGAATTTAATTTAAAAAACCTTTACAGTGCCTAGTAGTTCCAGCGTTTGAAACTCAGCGTTACAGAGCGTCTCCACCGCGCAACAAAGCAGCGTTAATAGCGCGATTATCGGGCGGCAACGGTGCGGCAGACGTGGCACCGTTTAGGGCCCGCGAGTGGCCTCGGGGACATAGGGCCACTAACTACACTAAGTGGATTACGGCGACTGCGCCTTATGAGGTCAGTTCTGGGCCCTTACCACCATATTTATAAAAGCGATTCAAATTCCACACGGTTGAGTTTAGGTTCGTAAACTGAAGCGTATTATTTGTACCATCATCTTCATATTACTGATACGTGTTAAAGAATAAATGAAAGTTGTCGCTGGTCTGTTCTTTTTTTTTGTTTCTTTTCAACGGGCAAAGGATATCAAGTCCATACAGCCCTGTCTGTATTTATGTCTTCTTTCTTGATGTTTGCATTAAAATATGGGCGTCGCACATTTTAATGCATCTAGAGATGAAATGCATGGCAATAGACCTCATGACTGTAAATGATGAGAATTGTATAATGGGATTTCCAACCACTATACAATTCTCAACGCCACATACACAAAACCTTTATTTCAATGATTCCTCATAACTGTTCATCAACACGGATGCTTATGCAACGAAACGACACCACTTTCACTGCATCCACTCCGAAGCAATTTTGAATTATCGAAATAAAGATCGACATCCAGACGCCATGGTTTCCCGCCAAACACTCCTGTTCTTTTTTAATCCTCTCTATTTTTAGGTAAGGCAAGGGGAACTAAAACCCATACAGCCTCGTCTTTAGTAAAAAAAAATTCCATAAGCTTTTTATTTGTTTTATTTGAATATTTAAGAATAGAATGAAACTCTTAAAACGACAGATGAGCGCGTTAGTTTAGGTTGTTTTTGAAGGTCATGGTATGAATTCTTCATACAAATTAAATGAATGATATCCCATTCGCAATTCAACTCTGAACTGAATCGCTGTCGAAAGTAGTGCCAAAACTGATCGCATAGATAGCGTCATAGTGCGAATTAACGATTACATTCAGTTTAGGTCTTAAATCTTCTTATCTTATTTTATCGCGATCCAGATAAAAGATGGCGATAAGATAGCTGTTTTTTTTTCCTTTTTTACCATTGAGGAATTGGATGTTTTAATTATCAGAACACAGTAATTACAATAATACTTTTAACAGACTTTAGACAGTTTCACAGATTCTATATAAGATCACGCTCGTAATCACAAGAGGGGTTGAGTTTGGGTAACTTTCGGTGCACATAAGGCCACATCATGCAATATTTAGGCTATGTTTGCGATTTAATGAAATTAGTGTCATTTATTGGGAAAACTATAAATTATGTGGAGAAAATATCAGCACATTATTTTGTGTCAGTTTTGCGACAGTGGTAATTTTTTTCTTAAATTCTCCCCATTTAAGTGGAGGCAAAGGGTCCATCCAATCGTCCATTAAAAAAGCGTCGGTGGCGTAGTGCGTAAGAGCGTCGTCTCCCACCCGGGAGGCACTGGTTCGATCCCCGCCACGCACCAATGTGTTTTCAAATTTTGAATTCATATGTACGTTTAATCGGCGCTTTTACGGTGAAGGAAAACATCGTGAGGAAACCTGCACAAACCTATGAAGAAATTCTTAGGTTGTGTGTGAAGTCGACCAACCCGCACTTGGCCAGCGTGGTTGACTAAGGCCTAATCGCCCCTAATGTGGGGTAGGCTCGAGCCCCTCGGTGGGGATACTATATGAGCTGTTGATGATGAAAGGGTCCATCTAGTCATGTCTGCAGTATGTTTCTTGAATTTTGTATTCGAATCGAATTGTAGATCTAAACCATTCTCGAATTGAAAATTAATACTTACCTAAAATTTTCAAACGGGTTCGCTAATATATTATAATTTCCTATACAATCTAGTATTTCCCTTTTCCAGGTGGAGTGGCAGTCGGACTACGAGCCTTACCTGGTAGTACATCGAACAGTTCCTAAATACGACACACGATTCTCTGGCTTTGGTTGGAACAAGGTTAGTACGCATATTGTAAAATTACATTATATCTAACATCATGGATGAAGCTAATTCGATCGGCCTATTTAACATGTTACCTATTTATTTCCTATATAAAAAGTGCGAGTTAAATCCGTTAACTTAGTTTTATTTAATACGTCTTTATTTAAGTCGCGCCGATCAAGGAAAACAATCTATAACTCATTGTCCAGTGAGTCGTGAGTGACACAGATAAAAAAATACACACACAAAAGCGACGCTATTAAAATAAAAAGTTTTCTTGTATATGTCACCGGAAGATAACAAGATCCGCAAAATTATAAATTTCCTAGGAAAATTATAAAATTTCGTTGGATTCTAAACGAGAGATAAATTGTATTATTTTACGCCCACATTTTCGCGAATTTATCAATTTGCGACGTCTCGTGGTGAATTTATAAACTATCTGATATCCATTCGTAAGATTCTAAACGGTTCGACCAATCACAGAAGAGCTTTTAATTTTTGGGCTTTTTTAAAATACGGCAAATAACACACTGCTCTCTGATTGGTCGTCGACAGTGGCAATGCTTGTGGGAGAGGAAGGAGAAGGAACGAGTGACTTATTCAACCAATCAGAGAGCACATGACGTTTGGTTATTGCTTACTTATTTTACGCGTGAGTTCGGTAAGATTATCACGCGTAAAATCTGGGCGTAAAATAATTCAATTTATCTCTCGTTTAGAATCCTACGAAAGTTTATAAATTTCCTAGGAAATTTATAATTTTGTGGTTCTTGTTATTTTCCGGTGACATTTACATTCTGTAGAAGCTCTCAAAAATTTATTGCGAATTCCACACACATTCAGAGCGTTTCGCGTTATCGCGGTCGTAAATTTTCGTCCTTACCAAACCTAAAGTCTTCTTTACTAATGTCACCTAATGTAAACCTACTATTTTATATATTTATTGCTTATACCAGTAACAGCTTATTAAACTGTTATGTTTAATAAAACATGTCACGAAATCCTCCATAGACTTTCCCACAATATATTTTTACACAGTTTTTAAAGATTTTATTATATACATAGATATAGGAAACTGTAGATCGGCAATGTGAAAGAGAAAGAGCACTACTAACGCATATATTAGAGCGAGATAGATAGACGAGACCATTTCACGTACACGCAGGCGGCCTAGGTAGGACTGTCAGTCACGTAGAAAAGACAGCAGTATCTTTTTATTTATTTAGTATTTCTCGAAATTCTACCCTTAAGGGTAAATAGGGGATGAAATTTTGTATGGAAATCTTTCACTTTTAAAGGATAATCCATAAAAATTTGTTAAGACTATTTCATTCAAAACTTCACAGGAGTACTCCTATCGATAGATGAGTAAACACGTTCTTCAAGTTTTTTCAAAATTCAACCCCTAAAGGGGGAGAACGGGGTGACAAAGTCTGAAAATCAGGATGGGTTTTTCTCGTCACTATCGAAGATAAAACCATGAAACTTTGAATTTAGGCACATGATAAGAAATAAACAAGTATTAATTGTTCTAGCGTTTTTGAAATGTTTATCCACATGGGGATAAAATAGAAGAAGTAAGTTTGTATGGAAGTCCAAACAAATCTGTCTATGTTTACGACATTTGTTTATTGGAAACATGTGTAGAATTCGTTAAAAATTATGTACCCTAAAATTAATTTACTGCCTAAAGTACATAACTATACCACGCGGACGAAGTCTCTGGCAAAAACTAGTTCATAATAAGAATAAACACACATTCCAAATTCATAGGTAAAAACCTAATAATACCTATTCCGATCACTGGACCCAATTTTCTTCGTTCTCCAGGTATCTCACAGCGTAGAGCTACGTGCTCAGGGCTATAGGCCGGTGGTGTTACCTGATGCGTTCGTAGTCCACACGCCTCACGCGCCTTCTCCTGACATCACGGCCTTCAGGGCTGACCGGCACTACAGGATGTAAGAAAGTTTTTTTTACTAGAAAAATTCACTGACAAAAAATTTACTTGTCTCAGGCGGGACACGAACCCGCGTCTTCCGCAATCCGGGCGGCTGCGTTGACCAATTACGCCACCGAGACACTGCTTTTCGCTGTCAAAATTTGTCAGTGCTTGGTGCTTATGTTTTTATGGTAAACATTGTTTCATCAAATCTTTGAAATTTGCACTTCTAAGAGTTCTAAGACCCGAACGAAATATTTGACGCCCAGTTAAGATGAAACTACCTTCCTTACATTATGGAATAATTTTATTTTTGCGTTTACAAACGCGTAAATATTCATACTAGAAAAATTCACTGAAAAAAATCGACTTTCCCGCTTTGTCCCGCCTGAGGCAAGTCGATTTTTTTCAGTGCATTTTTCTAGTATTAATATTTACGCGTTTGTAAACGCAAAAATAAAATTATTCCATAAGTTTTTTTTACATTTAAGTCCATAATACGCCTTTTTCTTTGTGACTCGGCCGGTTACGTTCGAGTCGACGCGCAACAAGGGTTCCTTACAAATTTGTACATTATGCATTTTTTTACTTGCCCTATAAGACATTGCTTCTTGTCTTTGATGATTCTTGGTCAACTGGTGTCTTTAGGTTTAAATGCTCTAAAAATAACGAGTAAACATGCTTACTTTTTCTGATATTAACTAGAATTTAATATCAACTTTCAGCACTTTTTTTCTTGGACTACCCTGATCGAATTTCCTCTTAAAGCGTTTGAAGGTTTCAAGTGAATCTAGGGAGTTTCTCCCGAGTTCTTGTCGTAAAAACACGTGTTGAGAGACTCCATTTTTAACGGTACAATTTTTTGTAACTGTAATTAAATTTTCACTTCACATTGGCAAAATGCATAATCTTTAAGATTTGCAAATGCCATTAATTAAGAATAGAATAGAAGGTGAATCTGGATTACATCTTCGGTTGTATCGTCATTTACCATCTGTGTGTAAACTTCTAAGATCTGGAATAAAACTCATTTCTTTCTATTTCCAGATGCCTAGCTCTCCTGAAACAAGAATTCATGGATGATCTCAAAAGAAAATATAACGTCACATTCGACGATCAAGCGAAACCGGATTCCGTATATTTAGGACAAGCTAAAAGCCTTATTATGAATCAAGCTAAAGACATCGATCCACCTTTAAAATGAACTCTATTTGGTCACAGCTAAGTTTGTAAGTGCTGATTTTTATATTGTCGATGTAAATTATACTAATTTCCTAAAAATGTTAAGTTGAATTGCAAATACCACCTCTATTTCAAATGAATAATATCCAAGTTTAAAATGTCTGTATGCTCTCTAGTTTTTATTTAAAGAGCTCGGAATAATTCTTTAAATCAAGACTAAATTTAGTATTCCAAAAAGTGATTTTTTTTTGTTTTTTTTAATTTATTATGAAATAACATTAATAGTTATGTAAATCTTACGCTGGTGTTGCTAGATCTCATGGTTTTTGATGAGAAATATAAATTAATCTAATTATTTTTAATGTAAATTTAAACGATAGCTAGATGTTTCACAAATATTCTTCAAATATTAATTTATCTATGCACAGATGACATCAGATTAAGCTATGAAATAACTGAATTTCTTAAATTTTTCAACTTTATTCCACGTTCATAGAGTTCAAAGTCTATTCAAGAAATTTGACAGCTGTTTATGGTAGATTGCTCTGCCTTCAGTCGTACATATTAACGTTATCAAATAACAATTGAAGACTTTATACTTTTTTAAATATATTTATGGTAAAGAACAAGGCATATTAAACCGTGTGATTAATTTAAAAATAGTAAAAATACATGAACGGAAATACGTAAACAATAGTGAGTTACTGTTTAACATTGCCAAATGAATGAACCTATGGTTTTTACATTCCTAAGTGAAAATAGTATTTTAATGATTTGTGAAGGCAAAACAATATTCATTGTAAGAATAGTATATTTTTATAATAAGTTAAGTAATTTAATTTTATATGTGAAAAGTATTTTAAATCAATTCTATGTTTGTTATTTTCTTGTGTAATGAATGAATGAATGATATAAAATTATGTTATGGTTATTTTACCATGAAATTAGTCAAAATGTATCAGAATAAGTTAAAGTTCTATTCATACCTGTTATTTGCCAAGAAATTAAGAATGTCTGAGTAATTTTTAATTGATTTTTAGCTTAGAACTATTGTTAAATAACCTCAATTTGAAATGCAATATTTCGCACTGTTGTATTTTTTATGGAAGTATAGTTTTTAGAGCGCCACGGGATAGAAAAACGTTAAGGCGACGTTATGGGGTGACCTGCAATTTTTGGAACAATCATCACGCTTTAACAATAAGAGGGTAAATTTTGAAAAATTAACTTATTTTTTTATGTTACGAGATGGCAAACAAGTTTGCGGTCCACCTGGTGTTAATTGGTCACCGCCGCCTATAGACACTTGCAATATTAAGTGTAAATCACTTAACACCGCCAGTGCGTTTGCCATCCTGGGGACTAAGATGATATGCCCTCCATGCTCAGTAATAACACTGGCTACCTTTCCCTTCGATCCGAAACACAGTGAACTGCTTCACGGCAGAAATAAGAAAGGCGGTGGTACCTACCCAGACGACTCTACATATGGGTCTACCGCCTAGTAAATTATTTTTTAGAGAACATTTTAAAATTTGCACATTTTAGTGTATTAACCTTTTAAACGCTTGATTTGATATCAACTGCCGTGCCGCTAGTCCCCATGAATATAGCGCAAATGAATAGCTTTTTTTACACAAACAATTTGAGTAAGATCCCAGGGCCCCCAGACGCTAGTTATTTTTGAAGTAACGAAACATGCGCAATGTATACCAGATGGATACTCTAACACTCGTATTCACAAACATTACTATGAGATCACTCGACACTTGGGTAAGAAACTGTTGCAAAGTTATCGTGAAATTAAAGAAATTGTGTAAAACTGTAAAATTTGTATTGCTCACTTCATGACAGACAAATTGGTAGACACAAACTATTTCTTTAATTTCACGATAACTTTGCAACAGGTTATGGGCCCAGGAGATATATAAGTGCATATATAGTGTGTAATCAGTAAATTTTGTGATATTTGTGGTATCTTCGGTAAAATTTCCAGATTGAGCTATGAGTGGTCAAGGTAACAGTTTCTCGATTGAAAAGCTTAGAGGTAGGGAGAACTATCGCATGTGGAAGTTCAACATGAGAAACTTGTTGATACATGATGATCTGTGGAAAACTATTGAAGGTTTTCCGGTCAACGACTCATCTACTCCAGAGGTAAGATTACGATGTGATGAGAAAGCCCTGTCAAAAATATGTCTTTTGGTAGACAGCAGCTGTATCTCACACGTCATGGATGCAAGGACTTCCAAAGAAGCTTGGTTGAATCTGGAGAAAGCATATGAAGACAAAGGACTCGGGCGGAGGTTGCGACTGCTGAGAGAGTTCTGTAGTGTCAGGTTAGATGACTTTGGAGGTGACATGGAGCAGTATGTCAACCATTGTTTGTCATTATCACAACAACTCGCAGCTGTCAACAAGCCGGTAGATGATGAATTCCTGGCGGCGATCATTCTACAAGGTCTTCCTTCTAAATATCAACCTATGATTATGGCACTGGAAAGTATGTCAGAACTGACAAGCGACTTTGTCAAAGCTAAACTTCTTCAAGGTGATAAATGGATTGATAGAAGTGGCGAGTGCTTAGTAACAAAGGAATCCAGAGTAACTGAGGTTAAAGAAAAGAAGAAGAAGTGGAAGTGCTGGAAATGCGGTAAAGTTGGTCACGGTAAGAAAGATTGCAAACAGAACGAGAACGCAATGTTGGTAACTCGTGAATCGTTGGATTCCTTCTATGTGGATTCTGGGGCCTCAGAACACATGACTGGGAGACGAGACTGGTTGCAGAATTTTTCTACACATAGTACAAAAGTAAGTGTGGCTAATGGACAAGCATTGAACTGTATAGGAATCGGTAACATTAAAATAAGAGTTGGTGACCGTGATTTTATACTAAAAGACGTGATGTTTATTCCGGGATTGAGTGTTAATTTAATATCTGTTTGTGTCTACCAATTTGTCTGTCATGAAGTGAGCAATACAAATTTTACAGTTTTACACTATTTCTTTAATTTCACGATAACTTTGCAACAGAAACTAACCAATCACAGATCTCTATTCAACGCAATGGCCTTGAATAGAGCTCTGTGGTTGGTTCGTTCCTCATCCAAGTGTCAAGTGATCAATCTCATAGTAATGTTTGTGAATACGGGTGTAATATATGTTTAACAATATATGCGTACTTGCCCGATTTGCAAGGCGGCCCGTTTACAGTTAGTGGGTAGGAAAGTTAGACAGGAACATATTTTCATCATCATCATCAACAGCTCATATAAAGTCCCCATCGAGGGGCTCGAGCCTACCCCACATTAGGGTTGATTAACTACGTATGTTCGACGCTTTTACGGTGAAGGAAAACATCGTGAGGAAACCTGCACACACCTATGAAGAAATTCTTAGGTTGTGTGTGAAGTCGACCAACCCGCACTTGGCCAGCGTGGTTGACTAAGGCCTAATCGCCCATAATGTAAAGTGGCTCCTCAATCCAAACGTCTAAATTGTGGAACAATTGTATGCCACTTGCGTACTTTTCAAAAGTGCTTACTTTTTGGTGGGCTTTGCTGTATCTATTCAGGAGAAACGAATACCAATTCTGGACAAGTCTTTACTCGAGGATGCGCTACGCACTTTCCATCAGATATGATTCGACTCATAAGTGACCAGCATAAAAATGTAGTCTAATATTGGATGCAAACATATTGCTAGTAAATCTCAGCAATAAAAAAATACATATATTTATTGCATCCATGACTTAGTTAACAAGGATTTGTAATATTTTTATAGGCATCACAGCAAAGATTTTATGTCTACATATATTACTATTATTTTTGTTTACAAATGTTTATATTTCTTTAAAATTCCTAATCAAAACTACCAAAGACGGAAAGTTAAATTATGTGAAATATTATTTTTATATGATTTTTATTGACGTTATGTTCCCTTTCAAGTATTATAATTTTAATAATGCTTAATTTTAAGATGAGCCATGTTATGCATACTGTGTAAAAACATTATTTTTATTATTGTATACATACATTATGTATGATACGATTAAAGAAAAATCAAGAAATATTTGTATTTCACTCACGATCCCTCGTCATCCAAAAATTGAGCACACACACGATCGCTCCATTCACATCACTCCCAACTTATTTTCAAACTACGCAGCGACTTCTGACACGTCACAAAATGGACGTGGAATCGGCAACACACGAGCGTCTTGGAGCGACGATGGAGTGATGGATTTAGATACCTATCCAAAATTGTACGTCACTCCAAATGAGCCACGTGAGATTCCGAACACACGGAACGATTTTGGCTTATTTTGGAGTGTTGGCTTGGCGTGATGTGGCTGGAGCTATCTTGAGTTTCCCATTTTATACTTCATCATCATTTTGCTCCCTCGCTACCAATTTATTGGGGGTCGGTGTAGTATTGCCTTGATACCGACAATACTGCTTATGGATTTGGAATTAGCTTTTTGGTGGCACGACCACGGCGCCATCGACCTCCTCCACTTAATTTATATATTAACTAGCGACCCGCCCGCCTTCGCACGGGTGCAATGTTTATGTAAAATATGCATGTATTATACATATAAATCTTCCTTAAGAATCACTCTATCTAAAAAAAAAAAACCGCATCAAAATCCGTTGCGTAGTTTTAAAGATCTAAGCATACATAGGGACAGACAGACGGCGGAAGCGACTTTGTTTTATACTATATAGTGATTAACATAGTCAACTGTACTGCCTCAGAACTCGATTATAGATTGGCCATGAATCTACTGGTTTGAGACCAAAAAGATACACCGTTGCTGTCTTTTCTACGTGACTGACAGCCTAGGCCTCCTTAAACCACCTGCGTGTACGTGAAATGGTCTCGTCTATCTATCTCACTCTAATATACGCGTTAGTAGGTATGCTCTTTCTCTTTTACATTGACGATCTACAGTTTCCTATATCTATGATTTTTTCACGCACACATGCGCATTACTCACACAATGGTGCATTATTTGATCTCTATTGCCAACCTCTAGACGTCAGCAATTTCTAATCTATGATTGCTAGAGTCTAGTTAAAATTTCATCGATTACCAATTCATGCTCGCACCGAATCACTAAAAATAAAAGTCTTCAAAGAGTTTAAATCATTTATTGTACGTCTTAGGGCTCTAGTTCCATACAACACTACTCAATAAGCTTCCCCGGTCACTATTCTAGATTCAGCGTTCGCCAAAAAATTATTACTGTTAGGGTTCTCTTTAGTCGTTAGTAACCACAGCAATATTACTATTTGGAAATCCATTTCTTGAATATCCTTCTTTAGGTTTGCCACAGCTTTCTTCGCGGTCACCAATGGAGAGTTGTCATTCATCGAGGAACCTCTAGATTCTGTCCTCTGCTTTATGCTGTCAACCTTCGCCGTAATCTCATTTAACGTCTCCTGTCTTTCCGTTACACCAACACTTGCGTCTTTATATTCATTCGTGACTTTGTTCAATTCGTCTAACAAGGACCCATACTCCCTTACCAGTGGTTCAAATTGTTCGTTTATGATATTTTCTCTAGCTGTTATTTTGTCCATTACAGAACTTATGCTCGAATGCATTTTATTCAGCTGCGTGCCAGTGGTTTTAAACTTTTCGAACAACTCATCTCTATAATTTCTCATTTGCGAATGCCTCGCCCTCCAGTCCCGACCGTCAGCTGTTATTTTCAAACGCAACGCCGGTGCTACTCTCTCAAGCTCTAATTTCCAAGCTTCCCAATCGTGAACTTTATTAGCTATGTTATTAGATTCTTTTTCTTCTACATTACCGTACTCTCCATCGGATTCTTCGGAATATATCTCCATTTCTTCTTCAACTTTGTCTAAGATTATTTCAGTCTCGTCTTCCACTTGGTCTAAATCATCTGCGTTTTCTTCTGTTTCTGGTAAATCTACAATAGGTTTTTGCCATTCAAAGTTCTGCTTTTTCAATGCTTCGTCTGCTAATGCGTTGAGAACATAGCACACTTGATCCCCATAACCCTGCTTCAGTTTGTTAGAAGAAAAATCTACAGATATATCCTTTTCTCTTAAGAAATCAATTATAGTAGCGATAATAGAATTTGGATCGTCCTCTTCGTTGGGTTGTTCAAAATCCTTACCAGTTTTCCTGATCAACCAAGCAGCTGCAGATGAGAAAACGTAGAATTGTTCGCCGGGGTTCGTAGAAGAGATGAAATAGTACCGACTAATTGGTTTCATTTTTATTTGTGGACGAAGCTCTGTGTCGAATTTTAATAAGCGTAATTTGTCTATGATATTGAGATCCATTGTTTCAATGTGTGCTGCAAAGAAAAGAAAATGTTCAATTGTAACTCTCAGATTTTAATTATCGATGTAATTAACATAAGTAGTTAATTTGTAAACCAAAACGGAGGACCGCACATCCCACGCGCTGCGGCCCATGTGCGTTCCTCTGCAGAGACGCGGTGCAGCGCGGTTTATCGGTAATGCTTGCTGGGCACTTTGTGTTGACGTTAGTACTAACGACGCGGCGCGGTGCGGGTGGCAAAATTCGACAGCCGCAGACGTCGCGCCGTATTTCATCGTAATGATCGTGGTTTGAAGGACAATTCTTGGTAGGCCACCAAGAATTGTCCTATGCGACAATATTAGATACAGAATAAATCCAGTCAATTTTGCAAAAAGATCGCTAACTTTTTATTTGGTCTGAGCGCTGGGACAACTAAATTGAGCTACCTTGTTATCTCGGACCGTAAATAGGTACCTACCTACTATTAGACTGGTTTCAGAGTTTTACCTGGTTTGTGGTGTTTCTTGGTTTATATCTGTTGACAGTATTCCGATAGATGATAGTCATATTTGAGTAGATACTTTAGGCAAGCTGAAAACCTATCATATAACTCTTATATCTTAACACAGAGCTGCAGACCTGGCTGGAAAGTAATGGGGCTACATCCAATCAGCCACTATAGCTACAAAGTTGTGATTTTTGTGTAAAAAATGTCCTTGAGGCAATTTGGAACTTTTATACCTTACTATAATTGCTGTAGCAATGTTACTAGCCTGCAGCTTTCCGTATGGATTGCTTTGCTTATGGAATGCTGCACATTGCTGTTGTAATTAAGTAGGTATACTTAGTAGGTACCTACCTAAGTGTTGCAAAAAAACGTCTTTACAAGCATCTGGCAAAGTTAAAGAACCGCTCAAATGAACTGGCTTATCTACCTACTTTTTTACTGTTCTAATATTCCATTTTAAGTTATAAAAGTTTAAAGATTGCCTCAAGGACATTTTTGCACAAAAAAGTTCACAACTTTGGAGCTACTTATAAGGGCTGATTAAGCTCCATTACTTTCCAGCCAGATTTGCAGCTCTGTGTTAGTTAGGGTAATATAGGAGAGTTATATGACAGGTTTTCAGCTTGCCTCAAGTGGGTATGTACCTATACTCAAATATGTCTTAAAACTGGTAGTAGTAACATCCATCCATTATTTATTGACTTGTAGGTATTGATGTTTTGAAATCATTACGAAATTGTAAGCTGTGGAGTTTCTTTCGCCATTTAATAATAATATAATAATAATAATTTATTTACCATAAAAAGTTTTACATTTTATGCACAGTGATTGAAGTCACCTTTTAAGCAAATAATGCCTGTGCCAGGTGACCTCGCTCTTCCATAGCCACTAGTAGTAAATATTAATGTACTTAAATTATAGGTAATAGTAAATTACATTTTTACATAATATTTTTACATTGTTAACTTTTATATCACTTTGACAATAAGTACTTACGTATTCCTGTACTACATGAAAAGGGTTACATAATGATTTCATGGTGATTAAGTAAGTGTATACGTGTGTGTGTGTGTGCGTGTGTGTATATGTGTGTTCTATGCGTATGAATGTTTGTATTTCATTTTTTATGTATTATAATAGACTCCGTTTCATCATAATCTAGCGGCATTAGAAAATTTGTAACAAGAGACTTGCATTCATATACAGTTTTATCATAAATATCTATTACTTTATTAATATCATTATACAAAGAGGCTGAGCGAATAAAGAATTGTTTGCGTGCGAAAAAAGTTTTAGTTCGGGCAAGGGAAATTACATTTTTTCTCCTAGCACGTATTGTTGTAGGAGAGTAGGGAGTGTTTTTATGTCTTTTTAAAATTGCGGAGAGAATGTACAACTTTCGCACTGATAGGACGTTGCTGAGCATGTATAGAGCAGCTGTTGGGAATCTCCTACGTTTAAAATACATTATTTTTAACAAAGCTCGCTGTGCACGTTCCACCTCAATCATTTTGGTTTTACTGGCTCCACCCCACACAGGAATGCAATAGGTTAAAATTGATTGCGCCAAGGCCATATAAATTTCCTTAAGAATATTTCTCGAGGAGTCATGATCACAAGACTTCCCCCCAGGCAACACATGCCTTAAGTTCTTGAATATCCATATTAGTTTTCGTACTCTAGCAGAGACTAGTTCAATATGTGAATGCCATGAGAGCCGCTGATCAACCATGACTCCCAAGTATTTTAATTTCTCAATTTTATTCATAACAGGGCAGTCACAGTCGTCAGACTGTATATGGAAATTGCAACAGTGGATTCGGAGTTCAAAGTCCGTATTAGGTTGTGAATTATTTTGAATACTATGGCAGATGTAGTTCGTTTTAGCGGTGTTTAATGTTAGTAAATTACTTTTTAACCAGTTTGTTATTACATACATGCCACGCTCTGCATTTTTCTTTGTAGTAGCCCAACTCTTTCCAGCGAAGACAACAGCAGTGTCATCGGCGTACGAAAATATTTGCGCATTGTCAATTTTTAGGTTACACAGTTCATTTATGTATATCAGAAAAAGTGTAGGTCCTAATACACTTCCTTGAGGTACACCATAAGACACACTGACGTCCTCGCTAGTGTACTGACCCAGTCTCACCCTCTGCGTCCTTTCAGAAAGATAATTTTCAAAAAGGGAGAGTGCAGAACCCCTTATTCCGTATAACTCCAATTTTTTAACAAGAATAGGGACAGACACGGTGTCGAATGCTTTTTTGAGGTCAAGGAATACCGATAAACACTTAAATCCCTTATCAAGTTTTTCAGTCACAAGCTGACTAAGAGCAACTACTGCGTCTTCAGTTGATTTGCCCTGTCTAAAACCGAACTGTGACTGGGATAGTATTTGATATTTATTCAGGTAATTTATTAATCTAGAGTTTAGGAGCCTCTCAAGTATCTTTGAAATGGAGGGAAGAACAGAAATTGGCCTATAATTACCGACCTCGTCTCTGTCTCCACTCTTGTACACTGGTGTAACGATAGACTTTTTTAGCGGTACTGGAAATACTCCTTGTTCAAAACAGAGGTTGGCGAGGTGAGCAATCACGGGAACAACCACACTCCTCGCAAGTTTCAAAAAAGTAACGGGAATGTAATCCCAGCCCGGGGCGCTATCAGACCTTAGGCTCATGAGAGTAGTTTCGACTTCCTCTGTATCAGTATCCAATAGAACGAAAGAATTGGCGTGAGCAAATATATGATTAGTTGTCTGATTGGAGACAGCGCCTTGATGTATACTTTTAGCTAGATGTTCTCCTATATTCGAGAAGTAGCTATTAATAAAATTCGCGGATTCCGTAGGATTCTCCTTAAGGTTGATTAATGCTTTATTATCATCATGTGCCTTATTACTATAAGTGAGGCTTTTTATATTTTTCCACAATAGCTTGTTATTGTTTAGTGAATTAGTAATTAACTCCCTTTCGTATTTCCGTTTTAATTTTTTAATTAGATTATTACAGTAATTTCTGTATCTATTATAAGTTATTTTTAAGATATCATTTTGACCATCTTTACGTAGTTCTTTTTGCAATTTGTTTCGATGTTTAATACATCGCAAAATTCCGGGGGTTATCCATGGTTTGAGGGTGCGTTGGCTTTTAGGAATTTTTATGTTCACAGTATTAAATTTAATGGATTCAGTGATTTCATCTATTAGACGGTAAGCTATAAAATTAGGGTCACTGCTAAACAGTAGTTCATTAAGATTTTTTTGCTGCAGATGTTCAAGAGCCTTGGTATAATCAATTTTATTTTTTGATATAGTGAATGGCCTTTTGTATTTAGTTTTAGTTAATGAAAGGAAAGTTGTAAAATGGTCAGTGATGGTAGTATGAAGCACTGCTATAAAAGCAGAACATTTATTTTTGTTGACCTTTAACATAAAATGGTCCAAACAGTTTTTATCTCTAGTAGGTAGAGTATGACCCGCAAGAATACCATATCCAGAAAGTGAGTTTAAATAGTTTATTCTATTGTTATATTCGTAAGTAGATTCTATTGGCTTGGGTAAGATATTAATGTTGATATCTCCTGTGATTATGACATTATTTTGTTTAGTTAAAGTATCTAAATGTGAACACTGTGAATCTATGAAACCATCAGCGTTTGTGTTAGATGGGGAGCGGTATATACCAAGTATTGTGTTGCCAAGTATATCGAGCTGTAAAGAAGAGGCATTAGTGAGAGTAATTTCCCTAACTTTATGCGCCAAGGATTCCTTAATATAGACAACCACTCCGTCATTTTGGTTCAGTTGGCATGTAGTGGAATATAAACTATAATTATCAATCTGTGGTATAGGTTTGTTTGGATTTAGTCTACATTCAGTTAGTACCAGGACATCGGGTTCAAATGAGAGACTGGACAACAACACCAAGAAATCGTCAAAATTTTTATATATACTGCGTATGTTTTGGGATATTATAGTGAGGTCATTTTTTTGGATTGTCTTATAAGAAGAAAAATCGGAGCAGTCGCACTCTACCGCATGCGCAATTTCAGAACCGTCTATCATGTTCAAGTTGTAAAGTGTATCAGCCATATAGAGTAGATAACGGTATGCACGTGATAACATGTTTAGTGCTCAATATAAACATTCTATTAAAATGTCGCTTCAGCTCCGCATTACAATTAATTCCGAAGGTAAGTTTAATGTAATAATTAATAAGTAAATTTAGTGTAAACATTCGTAGAAATTTAGGAAACAATATATAAGATAGAAACTGTTCTGTGAATCTATGTGGTTTTGTTTGTGGTTGTGATAGATACGTATAGATGTGTGCGTGTGTCTGTTTTAAATAGTTAGTGGATTTTACAATGCTACAAGTAGTTATAAAAAAGAAAATAATTCGAGACATCGAGAAAATATATAAGATATTCAGTATTAGGTAAAACAAAATAAGTAAACAATTAAATAGAAAATTAAACTTCATGAAAGAACCATTCCAGATGGCATCCGCTAGTCAGATCACTTGAGCTTCCACACGGTGCTGGCCAACTAAAAGCTGTTGTATTTGATTTTCGTTTCTTATCAAAATTATCGCAGAATGTTCGTTTTCTCTTACATAAACCTTTCCGTATGCGGTCCAGGCAAATTTATAGCGGTTTGACCTAGCCAGGTCACGTGCTAAAAAGTACAAGCGCGCCCCCTTAAGGGCCATTTCTTCTCCATCTCAGCATAATAATAATTATTCGTCCCGAAATGGTGGTAGGGTTTTTGACGATTTAAAAGTACTTAGCAAAGTCCATTTAAATATAGAGCTTTTTCATTTTCATCCTACCATCAAACTTCACCCAACTTAGGTAGAAAGAAGCAAGATAAAAAATTGGTGCTCCTCTTGGAACAAAGCGAAAGTTTTGTTTTCAAAAACGACTCAAAGTAGAAAAATAATGATTTTAATACATACCTATACCATATCCGGAATAATTTAAGTAGGTAGACACTTGTCTAATTACACTAATCACCTTAAAAGCAGATGCCACAGGATTGTGTTCAATTGTAAACAAAAACTTGTATTGTTTGACAAAAATGTTTGTTTGTCATGTTAGTTGCCATGGCGACGCAAAAGCTATATGTGAAAGTTAAAGGCCGTCGGTCCACACAACAACGATTTATCGTAGTGATTTTACTGCTTAGTACCCCTATTATGAGTTTTGATGGTTTTCAAGCTCGAACAAACGTATCGTCTCTTTTAATGCCTTGGTTTCATACATTGCCCGAAGCGTCGGTGGCGCAGTGCGTATAAGAGCGTCGTCTCCCACCCTGGAGGCACTGGTTCGATCCCCGCCACGTACCAATGTGTTTTAAAATTTTGAATTCATATGTACGTTTAATCGACGCTTTTACGGTGAAGGAAAACATCGTGAGGAAACCTGCACACACCTATGAAGAAATTCTTAGGTTGTGTGTGAAGTCGACCAACCCGCACTTGGCCAGCGTGGATGACTAAGGCCTAATCGCCCCTTATGTGGGGTAGGCTCGAGCCCCTCGGTGGGGATATGATATGAGCTGTTGATGATGATACGTTGCCCACTAGCGCCTCTAGCGTAAACTATCAGAAACAAAATAGTCAGTTATATCGAGTCATCGACGCGAAATCTTTCATAAGTAGTCATTTGTGCAGTTTTATCGTAGGTACGTGTAAAAGAAAATTAGCGCAGAATCCAGAGCAGATATGCGCCAATATTCGTTTGATAAAACTGCGTAAGAGGACAGCACAGTAAAATCACTACGTACCACTCAAACAATCAATAGGTACAGCCCAAACGCTCTACACTATAGACTTTAGATGTCGAAGAGCCTCCCATCACGGGAGAGATTCTTGAGAAGAGGGGGAAATCCTCTTGGGAGGTTCTCCTTACAGGTGGAGAACCCAGCAAAGCTTTCACAGTGTCTATTTTTAAGCAACTACGTAAAACCTGCTTTATTTTCACGCAATCGAAATTAGCTCGTTGTAATAAATGAAATGAAATGAAATAAAAAAGCTCTTTATGTACTTTGCTAATGTTAGTTATGGTACATTTATATTGGCAACACTTACCTAATAGGTTATGATTTCTATTGTTTGTGATGGGAGCGTTTCCTCTTCCCTTCTTGTGCGGTTTGGTCTGAGGGTTGTAGCAATGTAAGCATGTGATTTATAATGTCTCAAGTAAAAGTGATTAAATAAAGGATTAATAAAAGACTTGTGCTTTTCAATAATTATTTATATTAACAGCTAAGCACTTTTAAATCGTCAAAAGCCGTGCCACCATTTCGGGACGAAATAATTATTTTACTTAAATAATTATTATTATGCTGAGATGGGGGAGAAATGGCGAAACAAATTCCACATCTTACAATTTCATAATAATTTCAAATCATTAATACAAGTCATTAAATAATTATCAATATAATTTAAGTTACAGTTTTGAGCAGTTATTACTCCCACGCATTATCATCATTGATATACAATGTAAAGAACTTAAATTCTTTATAAACAACGCCGCAGAAATGCGATTCACGCCTTTCGATACTAAATTAACCGATAATTCTCGACAGCCGTAAACTTATCTCGTGCACCTCAAAGGTCGAATGACTAACACGGGAGGCGACACGTGGTCTGGAGACCTCGAACTGTCGGCAGCCAATATTATCGATGTAATTTTGGCACAATGAAACAACTGAATCATCGCATCGCATCTCTTACCGAGTATCCTCATGCCATTTCCGGTCAATATATCTTATGCTTATTTGAATAAATTTATTAATTTTATCAACAAGTTTATACTCATTTTAAGACGCTTATATTAGACTCACCTGTATGTTTGTTTGTATGTATGTAACTGACTCGTTTGGACTCGATTTTGACCCACTTTAAACGGTCAGATTTCATTTAAACTTTATAGACTTATCAAAGACCGATGACATTACTATAATTCGATAAGAATATCCCATTATCCTGATTAGAATCGCCAGGACTAATAAATTAAACGTTTGGAATGTTAGTTCAGCTATACGTCACCAGATGGCGTTGTCATTAAGTAACTAAGTACTTTCATCGGTCCATTCATTATAATTCGCACTAAAATATGGAAAATATGATTAACGAAAAGTATAATTGGAGTTTACTCCTTAAGAATCGATTTGCATATATAAGGGGCCTGGTATGAGAAAAGTGTGAGGAGTAAAATCTATCGATGAATGACCTCGTTACGTTTTTGAAGGTCAAAGTCATAATTTTACTATTTGTGGGGTGCTCAATTTAATTGTACCGATCGAATATTTTTAAGAACTTATCTAATTGAGCACCCCTCGCTTTTCTCTGAATACTCTAAATAGTAATTTTACTTTTCGTTCATCATTTAGTTTCTATACTAAAAAGTTATTTTTCACTTTTTAGTTTGTTATTTATCATAAAATCGTGTTTTTTAGTTTTTTAAACTATTTTTGTTAACAATACATTTTTGTGGTGGTGTTTTGACGAGTAAGGTTGCCAGAGCTCCACGGAGTAGGGAAGGAGATGGCAGCGCGCAAGTGCCATTGTTGTAAGCGCCTATAGACTACTTTGCTTACCACTAGGCAGGATAAAAATGTTAATATAGGTAATTCATCATCACCATAAGGGCTCATCCATAAATTACGTCACACATTAAAGGGGGGGGGGGGAGGGTATTACCAGAATGTGACATTGTGTGACCCGGGGCAGGGGGGGGGGGGGGGGGGTCAAAAGCTTTGTGACGTTACATGTTAAAATTTAAAGTACTAAAACGCGAAATTTATATGTGAATAAAAATTTTCGAACTCGATCTATATTTTTAATACTTTAGCACTTTCACTATGAGATTATCTCTCTTGCAATAACAATCAACTTCTACTCTTTCTTCTAAAATAAGAAAAAATTAAAATAACTGTTTTCTTTTGATTATTTCTAAATACATGCATAAAATTAAAAAATGGGTGACGTCACATCAGGGGGGAGGGGTTCTAAAAATGTGACAACCTGTGACAAGAACGGGGGGAGGGGTCAAAAAGTCCTAAAATTCGTGTGACGTAATTTATGGATGGCCCCTAACAGCCCACAGCCTCTAAGGGCTCGGGCACGTCGTGTCGTGGTGGAAGTGGGGAAAATCACCTCGGTACGTATCTGTAGTCTGTACCGAGTATAGCGCGAAGTGTGTTGACTAGAGATGAAACGGATAGTTGTTTGGTCGGATACCGGATACCGTATATCCGGTGAGCAGCGAGGCAGGGTGGCCGGATATCCGGCGGCTGGATATTCGACCCATTGTCTCGTTGCCGAGTTTAGCGAGCAGATCGATTCGGGCGGTTACGCTAAGTTTTTACTAAAAGTTTTTAATTTAGATATTTACTATTTATGTATTTATCATTAGAGTTTTAGTTTTAGCTTTTTGAAAGGCCTTCTGACTTTTTTGTAACTTAAAGTCGAAAACTTTAAATAAAAGCCGTCATAATTAGGTATGTCATTTTATTGATATTTACCCCACAAAGATTAATGTATTGCATTTTATTATAGGAAATTGTCGTGGTGTTTGGATATCTGGTATCCGGCCGGATATCAAGCTACTATCCGGTATCCGGCACGATATTAAATTTAGGCCGGATACCGGATATCCGTTTCATCTTTAGTGTAGACCGCGTACTTATAAGCTTGCAAAGGGAAAGCCTCTTTTTTTACTATGAACGCTACAGAACGGCGGCTACGAAACGGCTACGGACCGTAGCGTATTTTATAGTAAAAAGAGGCGATACAGTTCCGGCCTGATAAGTGTGCTACGACCTTTATTTCATCATAACAGCCGTTATAATTTGACCCACTACTGGACACAAGGCCTCTCCTTGACATCGAAGGAGGCTAAGGCAGTAGTCTACCACGCTTGCCCAATGCGGATTGGTGGACGGAGTATAATGATGATTATCCCTTTGCTGATCCATCAGTCGCCTTCTACGACCCATAGGAGAATATGGGGTGACGCTATTCTACTCTGCCGGCATCACATGGCTAATATAGGTAATTAAAATGAGATGATGGAAAGACATAATAATTGTATTTGTAAGTATAATCCTACTAATAAGTTTTATGTAAGAGTTTAGATATTTGGATGTTTGTCCGTCAATCACACGAACCGATTCAATCGAGAAATTGTCGTCTGAAATATGGTACACACAAACATAAGACACATTTCATTCCGGTGATTATGTTCCTGTGGGATAAATTCACTGCTTTATGAGAAAATAACATTCAAACGGATGAAACTGCGGGGGTACCTAAGATTATTATAATAAATATAATACCCTTTTTTATTATGCTTTTTTTTGTTTTAATATTGCGTTTTTCCTGTGAAGCACTGAACCCTAAAAACGACAAAATTTTTATGAAATAAATAAAAATGAGTTTTTGTTTATGAAATATGCGCCCAATGGTGTACCAACTGTAATGGAAAATATCAATAACATGATCAATAATCCTACCACAGAACATATATACCCTAGCAGGAATCCTACAGTCGGCCACGTGAGTACACTCATGTTTAGTATCATCGTCATCATTTCAGCCCACTGCAGGCCTCCCTCAAGGATCTAAACGTCCTGATCGTCGGTGCACCTTGTGGGAGGCCTACCAACGCTGCGTCTCCTGGCACGCGGCCGCCATTCAAGAACCTTACCGCCCCAACGGCCGTCAGTTCTCGCAACGTGCCCTGACCGTTAAGGTTCGTAATTCTTTGGGCTATGTCGGTGACCTTGTGACAAACAACAGTGTATCACTAAAATTAATTTCTTGATTACAAAATAATAATATAAGTATCTGTATCTATTACATATAGCGACAAGCTAGCAATGTACTACATACATTAAGCGACAGGCTGGTAAAATTTCCCTAATGTAAGGCACTTCATGGCCCATACTGCCAGATGTTGCTTTATCTGTAACCAAATGTTACCTAAAACTCTGTTCAACCCTTTTAGGCTTATGAGTGTAATTGTCTGTATGTATTATTCGCTTGGAAATATACTAAAAATATATATAAAAAGAAAAATCATATACCTACTTAGGTAAGGCTTTAGCATTTACAAAATCGCGACTCTCCCCAAAGGATTTAAGTCTGTAGTATCGCTAACTATATGTCGACCACTGTACAGCCGCGAGCACATTCTTATTGTAGGATATTTTATTAATGACGAATATTATATCTCGACTAGAAACGTGTAATTTACACATTTTAACTTTTTGCATTACCCACGAGAGACGCTCACACATACTAATGTTATTACTTCCTCCAGGCGATTGTCTTTGGTATTAGCATAAATATGTGACTCACAAGGTGTATGACACCAACTTGAGGCCAGAGGGTTAAGTTGAAAAAAAGTTAAGTTACAAAACTAAAGCTCGGCGTTTTATAACTCATAATTAATTGTTTGAGGGTTTCTGTCGACATAATTAAATAAAAAAATAGAATTATATCTGAATAAAATAATACCGATTCTAAAAATTCGTTTTCTGTTCTGTTGTAGTTATAAATAAAACTGAGGATCAATGTTTTAATTTTTATGACTATACTATACACTCTACTACTTTTCAGTGATAAATAAAAATGAGCCTGAATAAAATTATTCCAATGCCAAGTTCTTACGCATACGTTTTAGTTATAAAGAATACAGCTCGACGAATATTTTCTAATAAATCAAACTGGTATTTGTTGAGCTTTTTATTAATTTTAATACATAGGGTGGAAAAAAAAACCGACGTTGGTGGTAGAGGAAAAGTTGATGATAGATAAATATTGATGATTGCAAATTTTACTGAAAGGAATTATTCCTTAATGTTCAAAAATAATTAAAACTGCATTAAAGATTTTTGAAAAATCAACAACTTGAGCTGGGAATCGAACCGGTGAATTGTGAAAAAAACTCTACCAACCGAAAGAGTCATTCATAAGGATCCATTTCTTTTAAATAGGTAACATAGTATCTTAAAGAAACACCAAGAAAAATATTTATTTTATTGTAAAGCTTACTCACTATCTACAGAAAATAGTTCATAAATTAATGAATTTGCTCAAAATGAGATCCGCTTTCACGTATGCATAGACGTACTATTCTTCGACTGAATTTGCTACGTGTCGCCTTATGATATAACTCGATGATGAATATTTTTTTTATTCATCATTAAGTTAAATGATGAATATTAAAAATATTAGTTCAATTTTTCCTATGAATGTGACGTAATATTTGTAACTGGCCGCTTATGAAAATAATGACTGTAATTGCATTTATTTATCTGTGTGATCAGTTTGAATTTGGAACCAACTCAGACCAATAAAAAAGTGTTTATTGGTCCGAGGGAACCGGAGCTTAGTTTTTCTTTTGATAATTGATTTTAGAAAATGATATTTTATTTAACTGCCTTAATAACTGCTCTTTTTCGCTTAATAATTATGGTTTATCAGGAACACTTTTACTGTGGTCTTCTGTAAGGTGTCCATTTCAAATGCTCCATATTCTAAGTTTAAATGCAGAACATAGGAAAACGTAGGATTTTCATTTTTTACAAGATTTTCATGAACACTTTACTATAATAGGTAAGTATTTTAGTTTCAATCATATATCTTTAAACAAAAACTTAAAACAAAACGAAAGTTCTGCAAAAAATGGAATGTTTTTTTATGTGTTTACCTTTTATTATTGCTCTAATTTGTTTACCTATTTCATTTGAATGAATGGGTTTTCCATGGATTATCCTGTATTCAAAGTTTAAATATATTTTAACAATTTTATTACAATTTACACGCGTCATGTATGTAAGTACCTACGAAGGTACCTAAATTAGTGGATAATGCACTTTTTAATATTGCAAATTGTTTGTCAAATTATTAGAATGCGTCAGTCAATATGAGTCATTTTCCTGGAGGAAGAAAACGCTGATTATGTTATGTAAAATTGCATAAAAGCGATCAAATAATTTAGTTTCGTAACATTTAAGTATTTATAACCAACTGACCCATCACACAATGTTGTGGTTTATTTGCAAAAAATATTGAGTGACTAGGTATAAAACAAGGTATAAAAAAATTGTGTGCGTGTAACCTTTACGCGCGATTGAAGTAAAACTTCTTTGACGTAGATCACTGAAATGATTAAATTTTAACTGAAAAAAAAATATGACAGATACTTACGACCAATCGAAATTACTATTTTTAAATAGCGGAAACTACACAGACTATAGAATACTGAGCGTTACTTCCGTTAGAAAAATCTGAGTTACCCCCTAGTCGCGCCTCAAGAAGTTTTACTTCAACAAAGGTAACAAAAACTATCTTGGTCTAAGTTGGACCAAGCAAAATACATTTCCAAAATAGGTTAAGGTTATTTTTAACACGCTTATATTAGTTTCACCTGTATGTTTGTTTGTTTGTTAGCTTGTATGTATGTAACCGAATCGTTTTGACTCGATTTTGAGCCACTTTAAACGGTCAGATTTCATTTAAACTTTACAGACTTATCAAAGACCGATGACATTACAGTACTTCGATAAGAATATCCCAATATCCTGATTAGAATCGCCAGGACTAATAAATTAAACGTTTGGAATGTTAGTTCAGCTATACGTCACTAGATGGCGTTGTCATTAACTAAGTACTTTTTCATCCCACCACCTCGGAAAGTGTAATTTTGCGCTTCGAAATCTGGCTGGAAAATTCTATTTTATTCGCTTGAGCGGCAAAGTAGATTTGAATTTAGAACATCACATATAATGAGTACTCAATATAATTGTAAATTCAAAACGTCATTAAACCTATTTAATGTAACCTCTATGGTGCCAAATTTATGATTAGAATGAAGATTATTTTGTCATTTCCTCGCTGAGGTGGGATGAAAAGTTACGTATTGCACTCGAGTGGAAAGATTTTTCACCTTGTGCTCGTTTGTTTCCCTCGCTGACGCTCAGGATTCTAATTTAGAATCACTCGCTGCGCTCGTGATTCAACTTTAGAATCCTTCGCTTGCTCGGTCATCCAAATCGAGCACGCGGTTAAAAAGGAACTTTCCACTCTTGTATAATAAATAACTATTATCGGCGGTTATACTTCGCACTAAAAAGTGGAATAAAATAGTAGTTTAAAAAAAACTAAAAAATACGCTTTTATGTTAAATAAAAAACTAAAAAGTGAAAAATAACTTTTTAGTACCTATAGAAACTAAATGAACGAAGTGCTCAATTGATTTGTACCGATCGAATATTTTCTAGAACTAGGTACCTATTAATTGTACCGATCGAATATTTTCTAGAACTAATGTAATTGAGCATCCCAAGCTCTTCTCTAAATAGTAATTATACTTTTTGTTCATCATTTAGTTTTTTTTTCACTTTTTAATTTTTTATTCTATAATATAAAAATGAATCGCAAAATGTGTTGGTAAGCGCATAACTCAACAACGCCTAGACCAATTTAGCCAATTCTTTTTTTTAAATGTTCGTTGAAGTTCAAGGATGGTTTTTACGGCGAGAAAAATTGGAATAATTTCTTTATGACAGGACGAAGTCTGTCGGGTCCGCTAGTTTAACATAAAAGCGTGTTTTTTTAAACTATTCAGTATTTTATTTTCCACTTTTTAGTGCGAAGCGAACCCCAAGAGTGCCTTCCGGCGAACGGTAGAATTTTCTGTTAGAAATTTCTTAGTTCGCGTTGAAATGGTAGCCGCAGTTTATCAATGACATCGTAAACCAGCACGCGTAGTCCCTAATAGGCAGAGCGAGAAGATGGATTAATATTAAAAAATCAACGCTTCTAATCTGTTCATCATCAATAGCTCATATAATATTCCCACCGAGGGGCTCGAGCCTACCCCACATTAGGGGCGATTAGGCCTTAGTCAACCATGCTGGCAAAGTGCGGGTTGGTCAACTTCACACTCAACCTAAGAATTTCTTCATACGTGTGTGCAGGTTTCCTCACGATGTTTTCCTTCACCGTAAAAGCGTCGATTAAACGTACATACATATACGTGGCGGGGATCGAACCAATGCCTCGAGACGACGCTCTTACGCACTACGCCACCGAGGTGTCTAATTTGTTATTATGACTTAATATAATTATTTGTTATATGAGTGTAGAAGCCACTTTGCTTACACGATAGAATGTAAATTGTTACCAAGACTCATAAATTAACATTTGTGACATGTCTTTAACTTTATAATAATTGATAACACCTTAAAATTCTATAATGTGTTTAGTTTGCAATAAAGATTTGTATTTGTATTTGTAACAGCTTGGTAGTAATAGGTAAGTCATTAAGCAAGTTGATTAAAAATGGGAACCAAAACGTTTCCCTATAAAATTCGTTTGAAAACGTCTGATTTAAGTGTTTAATTATTTTTGTTATAATTATTTATATTTGTAAAAATGGTATGTCTAATTAAATCAAAGCCTGCCTCCATCTGCCACTAAACCGCAATCGACTCACGCACAAGTGCTCTTTCAGCGGACATAAATCCTTAGTAGAACAATGTCTCATTTGTTCTGAATCACATGCGAGCTCTCTCCAGTTGATATTACAAATAAAACGATTGGAAAAAGACCGGCTTTATCTCGTATTACTGCGCCGATAAAATTAGAATTGGTTGCGACCACCGGCGCGCGAGTCAGTCGCAAAGTAGCGAGCGCGACGCGACGGTCACTGCGCGCTATAATAAAATTTCCAACATTGTTTTTCTTTTGTTTTCATTCTCTGCCGGCCAGTGTGTTACGAAACGTTCCAATATTTTGTGCCAGTGATTTGTGTATGTGCTCTGTGAATATCTAACTGATACTAAACTGGTTTCTTTCGAATTTCGGCGCATTGTGATGTGCATGTGAAGTCGAAGGTAAGTGCGTGGAACGCCGTATATGGTTCTTAAAAGTAGGAATATAGGTCTCGAAATGCACTAAAGCTCCGCAGATCAGCGCTGCTCGGGTCATAACTTTCGAACCGTTAGCCGTAGACCAAATGACCGACATCGGTGGCTTGTACCGGCTTGCTTTACTTGAACTTTTAAAAATTGAACACTTAACTCAAATGGATGGCAAAATTGCCATTTCATTAAAATTAATGTAAGATCTTAGGTTCGGTTCTCAGTACCGTTTTAATTATGATTGCTTTATTTTTTTCAATGATTACGTACCTATCATAGATTACCGTACCTATACTCTGGTTTCTTATTTGTGGGTAGATTAAAATTATGACAAATAAATTGACGATTTACCTACTAAAGTGTATCTCGACGAACATATTTATAAAAAACTATTATTCATTTAAAACCTTTCAAAACTAAAGTTTAATTAAACATTGGCCCGAGAATATGTAGGTACCTTGATAACACAAAGATTTATGGATTAGATATTATTACAGTCACAAAGATAATTATAAATTGTAGGTAATCTGATAAGTATAAAAAAGATATGATATGAACAATGGATTATATTACCTATACCTACTCATAATATATTATGGAGTTAATTTTGCGGTAACAAACGCGCAAACATTGTAGTAGTTGACGCAGCCGCCCGGATTGCGGAAGACAAGATGCTGAGTTCGATTCCCGCATTGGACAAACGATTTTTTCAGTGTATTATCTAATTTTTAAAAATATACTTGCTCATATTTTTTGTTAACGTATGTGTGAATGTTCCTAACATGTTACTAAAAGAGAAAATTTTGAATTGTATTTCTTTTAAAAATTGTCGAAATGACATAATTTATCTTAGATACCACATTTCCAAATTACCTAATTTCGTATTTATTTTAGTAATATACTTATTTCTATCCATAATACACATAATTCTGCAACATTAGTGTCTAGTAACTAACAACATTAATTTCTTTAATTTTTACGAAAAATAATGTTGTTTCTTAGTACAAAGGTTGCAGACTTCTGCGTAAGGTAAAAATTATTTCCGTCAGTAAAACAAAATGTGCGGTAGGTAATTTTCAAAATTAATTTTACTATTCGAATTTTTGATAACACATGCTATTTATAACTATGTTAGCATGGGTATGTCCATAATATTTGTATGTACACTTACCTACCAAACATCATGTATCTAATATAATGTATATTTTAACCAGTATAATTGAACTCCCAAACCGGGTTAGTGGCGTCTTCCAGTTACAATTTCACCCCAATAAGAAATATTAAATGTAGTTGCCATTTCACCCGAAAGAAAGAGGGGTACAAGCAATGAGACGAGTGTTTCAGATTGAAATTCTTCGAAGTGATGTTTATTTTCTTATTAAATTTTAATAATTTCCCATTAGTTGATAAGTTATCGTATAAAATACGAGTGTACAGTCGTTATGTACATAAACTAAAACAAAAGGTCCAATGCAGGAAAAAGATCACCTATATATGGACTGGTTGACATATTCAATAAAACATTCAAGAATGTCGAAATTACGATTGAGCGCCCTAGCGTTTTCAAAAAATCTATTAATGATGTTCTGAAAAATAGCACGAAAACATGAACGCACTACTATAGTATCAATGTTTGGTTTAGTTTAAGATTTTAAAGCTATTCGTGGTAAATGGTGTTGGTGTCAAATTTGTTAAATATTTTAAGCCATAGTTTTTAATTCTGACTAGTTTGGCATTGTTTATTTACCTCAATAAATGAAAAATACACCGATAAATGAAAATGAAAACTTTGTGTTTATTAAACTTAGTTTTTTCACCATACCTTAATTAATTACGTTATTCATTATAAAAGATTATTTATACCTCTATTATGACATATCCTACATAATTAATTAGCCTGGTACATCATCATCACTACATAGTATAAAACAAAGTCGCTATCCGCCGTCTGTCTGTCCCTATGTATGCTTAGATCTTTAAAACTACGCAACGGATTTTGATGCGGTTTTTTTAAATAGATAGAGTGATTCTTAAGGAAGGTTTATATGTATAAAACATGCATATTTAGATAAGCATTGCACCCGTGCGAAGCCGGGGCGGGTCGCTAGTACATATATATAATCACGCTTACGTTCCCAAATGGGATAAAGCAGAGCTCTAGGTAATAATCGGTTACACACAAAGCCACATCTGGCAGCAAGCATCATACAGTACCCCAAAATAGTGACAGGTTGCCGGACTGTGGCCTACACAAAAGGGGCACCAAACCCAAAAATTAACAATCCAGTAAACAAACCAACTAAATCCAACGAATGTTACACTCAAATGATCTCAGCAATCCGGGGATTAGATCAGGGGGATTAGATCTTTCGTAAGAGTTTTGAATGCCTCTGTACATTTTCGGGCAAATCGCACGTACATTTGATATTTCGTTTTCGGATGAAATTGCAACAGGGTAACCCACTAACCCCCCAAACCTATGGTGGAGGGTCCTGGTTTAAAGTTTTTCTTTTTTTTAATTAATGGCGTTGGCGAAAAGATTACGCATTTAGCCAATGTCAAGTGAAAATGTACTTATAGTAACGGGAAATTGTACGGTCACACACCAGCTGCTGGACGCACTGCTGGGACACAAGGCCTCTTTGTCATCGAAGGTTTAGGCCAGTCTTTCTCAAAGTGGGCGATAACGCCCCCTTGTGGGCGTTGGAGACCTAGAGGGGGGCGTTAAGGCGCCCAGAAAAAAATGGGGGGCGTTAGCGTAGTTTAGGGGGGCAATGGTTGATTTGTAATTTCATTTAAGTACTTTAAATTTAAAATTCACTAAAATCACTACGTACCTACTACTTAATATCGAATTATTACAATTATATTTCTGCCCTGTATGATGGTATTAAAACTAAAAATACTTAACACAGATTTCGTAGGATACGTACGCCGTATGCAATCAAGTTGTAACAAGATTTTGTTAAATGGCGCTATTAGTGCAATCCCGAAGCAATCGGCTGGTTCATCGATACCTACTGTCCTAACTTGCTCAGTACCTACCCTTACTAGAGTTTTGATAGTTTTCGAGCTCGATCAAACATATCATCTCTTTGATAAATTGCCCACTGTTTCTGATAATTTACGCTGCAGGCGCTAAGTTTTAGGAGTGTATAAAAAATTGGGGGGCGCTGAAAAATAATTGATTTTCAAAGGGGGCGGTAAAAGAAATAAGTTTGATAATCTCTGGTTTAGGCAGTAGTCCACCACGCTCAATGCGGATTGCTGGACGGAGTATTAGGTGATCAATACCCCTTTGCTGACCCATTAGTCGCCTTCTACGACACCCATTGGAGGATATGGGGTGATGCTATTCTACTCTGCCGATATCACGCGGCTAACTGGTTGTACGGTAGATTTAGTTAAAAATGGAGTCCAAATGTACTCTGTGAGTCTCTCAACACGTGTTTTTACAACAAGAACTCGGGAGAAACTCTTGGTTGAAAGTTGCTTCCCCTTTGCCCTTATCATGACTTACCATCATGTGATTTGAAGACCTTTTATCTTCGTGGAATATATATAACAGCCCTCTTCTGCAAAATAAATATGGTGTCAATATCGGCACCATTTCCCCAAAGCAAGATCCCGTACGATCTTGCTTTGGGGAAATGGTGCCGATATTGACACCATATTTGTTTTGCAGAAGAGGGCTGTTCGTTCTATATATAATATGGGACCAAGAGAATCCCTAAGAGAAAAATTCAAGACAATCAACATAATGACTGTTCATAACCAATATATATTTGAAAATTTAATGTATGCACACAAAAATATTGATAAATTTAAGAAAGTCAGCGACGTACACAATATTAATACTAGAAATAAGCATAAGCTCGCTGTGCCCAAAATTAGGCTCCATAAAGTTAGTAATTCCTTCGCTGGTAATTGTATTAAGTTTTACAACAAACTTCCAAATCTCTTTAAGGAATTATCTAATAAAAAATTTAAATCAGTTATTAAAACAAAGCTTCTTTTGAAATCCTATTATAGTGTAAGGGATTACCTTAACGACAAAGAAGCTTGGAACTGAATATAAAAATTGTAATTGTATACCATAAGACGTACATAAGTGGTCGTTTACCTAGTGTAAGGATCCAAAATGTAAAAGAAATAAATAAATAAATATAAAGAAACAATTTCGTTTAGAATACCTAACTCTTCTTAATTGAGCGTTTATTCTTGTTCTAGATAATGATTCTTATATGAGCTCTTAATGCGGCCAGATAACTGGATAGAATATCAGACGACCGTACTAAAATAAAATTTAAAATGGTAACAAAATGGTTAAGGTAAACCTTATCAGTATTAAAATAAAGCACTGGTTCGCTTGAAAATTATCCTAATACTTCGGTATGTGATTGGACGGAGTAAATTCTGTAGTCTTTTGCATACTTTTCAAATGACGCACTTAAATTTTGCCTTTAGGATTTTAAAATTTACTTATTTAATAGATTTTTCCCAGAAAAAATGTTTTTTTTTTACTTTACGAATGTTCTGATTAGCGGTCAAGTCATTATTTAAATGACCAAATAATTTGCATGCAAGGTTCGTTTTGAATGATTGAATGATGAAATGATTATGACGGTCATCAAATCCCAAAAATAAGGCAATGTCGAAAAACTTGAAAACGAAAATTCTAAGTAGAAAAAAAAATAGAAACTTCACAAATCAATGTAGCAGATTTAGATTTTTAGGGATTTAACTCGCGTGTATTTTGGTTTTATATTTTGTTGTTTTAAAATGGGGTAGTTTTCGGTCATGAATAAAGGTCGTAACACACTTATCACCTCGGAAAGGAGACGTGACCGTATTGCCTCTTTTCAATTAACTACAAAAGGAGGATTTGTTATATATCATATCATCCTCATAACTCTTTACTGGGTGTACCGATTTTGAAGATTTTTTCGATCTTTGGATGCTTGTGCTTGTCATGTCGTTCTATTTAAATTTGATCGACATCTGACGAGTAGTTTTTGAGTTATCCCTAATAATGCCTATTTATGGAATAATTTTATTTTTGCGTTTACAAACGCGTAAATATTAATATTAGAAAAATGCACTGAAAAAAAATCGACTTGTCTCAGGCGGGACTCGAACCCGCATCTTCCGCAATCCGGGCGGCTGCGTTGACCGATTACTCCACCGAGACACTGCTTTTCGCTGTCGAAATTTGTCAGTGCTTGGTGCTTATGTTTTTATGGTAAACATCGTTTCATCAAATCTTTGAAATTTGCACTTCCAAGACCCGAACGAAATATTTTCATGTCTTCATTTTCATTTCATGCTTGTCATGTCGTTCTATTTAAATTTGATCGGCATCTGACGAGTAGTTTTTGAGTTATCCCTAATAATGCCTATTTAATTGACATCGATGATATCGTAATTTTATCACTTGTGTGTCTAAGAGATCTCGAGATAGTTTCCTTATCGGTTAATATCCCATCCCAACCTATTTGTGTGTGACCGAAAACTGCACTAAGTAGTAATAAATAATACTTACAGTCTAATAATTGTTTTAATATATATGAGTAATTCTTTACGTTGTCACATTTACGTTCTTTACGTTGCCAGACTTAGAGTGTGCATTGCCAGACCTATAAAAATGGGAATGCCTGATATTACAGATGAAAATTTTCAGCCATTTTAGCGAAGGTAGAGTTTTAATGTGTCGTTTCGATAGGTGATACGAAGTACACCGGGTCATCTAGTTAGTGATAAATAATATCTACTTATAGTATAATAATTGTTTTAATATATTAGAGTAATTCTTTACGTTGTCACATCGCGCGTGGGTTCGTTTGTCTGTCCAAACAATCACGTTTCATCTTCATTCAGTATTCCTGAAACAACATTAGACATTGGCAGAAGTCGCCAAGGCCTTTCTATTTATTTGTATTGGTTAGCAACAAGACGATTGTTGTTTGTAACTCGTGCGATTGTTATTTAAGCTTCATAGAGCAATAATAAATACATATAACACTGATATAGGTATTAAGCAAAAAGTTTAAAACACTGTAGCCTGACTACAGAAGTAAGTTGTTGAGTTTCTTGCCGGTTTTTCTCAGAACTACCTCCTGGTAGACTCTCGAACCGATGGCATCAAAATTGACTTTCATAAGTCTACAAATTGTACCTAAATGCATAAAGTAATTTTGACTTTGACTTTGAGTAAAGAGTTTAAAAAAAACTGTAGCCCGACTACGAAAAAAAAGCCAAAGACCAAGGTAAAATCGAGTTGGGGC